>MU827782.1:11014-1393940 GCA_029204205.1 Desmophyllum pertusum
ACGTCTAGTATCTCACGTACTCTGTGTTTCTGTTTGATTCTTACGTCTAGTATCTCGCGCACTCTATATTTCTGTTTTATTATTACGGCTAGTGTCTCGCGCACTCTGTTTTTCTGTTTGATTATTACGTCTAGTATCTCGCGCATTCTTTTTTTCTATTTGATTATTACGTCTAGTGTCTCGCGCACTCCTGTTTTTCTGTTTGATTATTACGTCTAGTATCTCGCGCATTCTTTTCGCCCTCATTTTTCTGTTTGATTATTACGTCTAGTGTCTCGCGCACTCTGTTTTTCTGTTTGATTATTACGTCTAGTATCTCGCGCATTCTTTTTTCTGTTTGATTATTACGTCTAGTGTCTTGCGCACTCTGTTTTTCTGTTTGATTATTACGGCTAGTGTCTCGCGCACTCTATTTTTCTGTTTGATTATTACGTCTAGTGTCTCGCGCACTCTGTTTTTCTGTTTGATTATTACGTCTAGTGTCTCGCGCACTCTGTTTTTCTGTTTGATTATTACGTCTAGTGTCTCGCGCACTCTGTTTTTCTGTTTGATTATTACGTCTAGTATCTCGCGCACTCTGTTTTTCTGTTGATTATTACGTCTAGTATCTCGCGCACTCTGTTTTTCTGTTTGATTATTACGTCTAGTGTCTCGCGCACTCTGTTTTTCTGTTTGATTAATACGTCTAGTGTCTCACGCACTCTGTTTTCTGTTGATTATTACGGCTAGTGTCTCGCGCACTCTGTTTTCTGTTTGATTATTACGTCTAGTGTCTCGCGCACTCTGTTTTTCTGTTTGATTATTACGTCTAGTATCTCGCGCACTCTGTTTTTCTGTTTGATTATTACGTCTAGTGTCTCGCGCACTCTGTTTTTCTGTTTGATTATTACGTCTAGTATCTCGCGCACTCTGTTTTTCTGTTTGATTATTACGGCTAGTATCTCGCGCACTCTGTTTTTTCTGTTTGATTATTACGTCTAGTATCTCGCGCACTCTGTTTTCTGTTTGATTATTACGTCTAGTATCTCGCGCACTCTGTTTTTCTGTTTGATTATTACGTCTAGTATCTCGCGCACTCTGTTTTTCTGTTTGATTATTACGTCTAGTATCTCGCGCACTCTGTTTTTCTGTTTGATTATTACGTCTAGTATCTCGCGCACTCTGTTTTTCTGTTTGATTATTACGTCTAGTATCTCGCGCACTCTGTTTTTCTGTTTGATTATTACGTCTAGTATCTCGCGCACTCTGTTTTTTCTGTTTGATTATTACGTCTAGTATCTCGCGCACTCTGTTTTTCTGTTGATTATTACGTCTAGTATCTCGCGCACTCCTTTTTTCTGTTTGATTATTACGTCTAGTATCTCGCGCACTCTGTTTTTCTGTTTGATTATTACGTCTAGTATCTCGCGCACTCTGTTTTTCTGTTTGATTATTACGTCTAGTATCTCGCGCACTCTGTTTTTCTGTTTGATTATTACGTCTAGTATCTCGCGCACTCTGTTTTTCTGTTTGATTATTACGTCTAGTATCTCGCGCACTCTGTTTTTTCTGTTTGATTATTACGTCTAGTATCTCGCGCACTCTGTTTTCTGTTTGATTATTACGTCTAGTATCTCGCGCACTCTGTTGTTCTGTTTGATTATTACGTCTAGTATCTCGCGCACTCTTTTTTTCTGTTTGATTATTACGTCTAGTATCTCGCGCACTCTGTTTTTCTGTTTGATTATTACGTCTAGTATCCTCGCGCACTCTGTTTTTCTGTTTGATTATTACGTCTAGTATCTCGCGCACTCTGTTTTTCTGTTTGATTATTACGTCTAGTATCTCGCGCACTCTGTTTTTCTGTTTGATTATTACGTCTAGTATCTCGCGCACTCTGTTTTTCTGTTTGATTATTACGTCTAGTATCTCGCGCACTCTGTTTTTTCTGTTTGATTATTACGTCTAGTGTCTCGCGCACTCTTTTTTCTGTTTGATTATTACGTCTAGTGTCTCGCGCACTCTGTTTTTCTGTTTGATTATTACGTCTAGTATCTCGCGCACTCTGTTTTTCTGTTTGATTATTACGTCTAGTATCTCGCGCACTCTGTTTTCTGTTGATTATTACGTCTAGTATCTCGCGCACTCTGTTTTTCTGTTTGATTATTACGTCTAGTATCTCGCGCACTCTGTTTTTTCTGTTTGATTATTACGTCTAGTATCTCGCGCACTCTGTTTTTCTGTTTGATTATTACGTCTAGTATCTCGCGCACTCTGTTTTTCTGTTTGATTATTACGTCTAGTATCTCGCGCACTCTGTTTTTCTGTTTGATTATTACGTCTAGTATCTCGCGCACTCTGTTTTTCTGTTTGATTATTACGTCTAGTATCTCGCGCACTCTGTTTTTCTGTTTGATTATTACGTCTAGTATCTCGCGCACTCTGTTTTTCTGTTTGATTATTACGTCTAGTATCTCGCGCACTCTGTTTTTCTGTTTGATTATTACGTCTAGTATCTCGCGCACTCTGTTTTTCTGTTTGATTATTACGTCTAGTATCTCGCGCACTCTGTTTTTCTGTTTGATTATTACGTCTAGTATCTCGCGCACTCTGTTTTTCTGTTTGATTATTACGTCTAGTATCTCGCGCACTCTGTTTTTCTGTTTGATTATTACGTCTAGTATCTCGCGCACTCTGTTTTTCTGTTTGATTATTACGTCTAGTATCTCGCGCACTCTGTTTTTCTGTTTGATTATTACGTCTAGTATCTCGCGCACTCTGTTTTTCTGTTTGATTATTACGTCTAGTATCTCGCGCACTCTGTTTTTCTGTTTGATTATTACGTCTAGTATCTCGCGCACTCTGTTTTTCTGTTTGATTATTACGTCTAGTATCTCGCGCACTCTGTTTTTCTGTTTGATTATTACGTCTAGTATCTCGCGCACTCTGTTTTTTCTGTTTGATTATTACGTCTAGTATCTCGCGCACTCTGTTTTTCTGTTTGATTATTACGTCTAGTATCTCGCGCACTCTGTTTTTCTGTTTGATTATTACGTCTAGTATCTCGCGCACTCTGTTTTTCTGTTTGATTATTACGTCTAGTATCTCGCGCACTCTGTTTTTCTGTTTGATTATTACGTCTAGTATCTCGCGCACTCTGTTTTTCTGTTTGATTATTACGTCTAGTATCTCGCGCACTCTGTTTTTCTGTTTGATTATTACGTCTAGTATCTCGCGCACTCTGTTTTTCTGTTTGATTATTACGTCTAGTATCTCGCGCACTCTGTTTTTCTGTTTGATTATTACGTCTAGTATCTCGCGCACTCTGTTTTTCTGTTTGATTATTACGTCTAGTATCTCGCGCACTCTGTTTTTCTGTTTGATTATTACGTCTAGTATCTCGCGCACTCTGTTTTTCTGTTTGATTATTACGTCTAGTATCTCGCGCACTCTGTTTTTCTGTTTGATTATTACGTCTAGTATCTCGCGCACTCTGTTTTTCTGTTTGATTATTACGTCTAGTATCTCGCGCACTCTGTTTTTCTGTTTGATTATTACGTCTAGTATCTCGCGCACTCTGTTTTTCTGTTTGATTATTACGTCTAGAATCTCGCGCACTCTGTTTTTCTGTTTGATTATTACGTCTAGTATCTCGCGCACTCTGTTTTTCTGTTTGATTATTACGTCTAGTATCTCGCGCACTCTGTTTTTCTGTTTGATTATTACGTCTAGTATCTCGCGCACTCTGTTTTTCTGTTTGATTATTACGTCTAGTATCTCGCGCACTCTGTTTTTCTGTTTGATTATTACGTCTAGTATCTCGCGCACTCTGTTTTTCTGTTTGATTATTACGTCTAGTATCTCGCGCACTCTGTTTTTCTGTTTGATTATTACGTCTAGTATCTCGCGCACTCTGTTTTTCTGTTTGATTATTACGTCTAGTATCTCGCGCACTCTGTTTTTCTGTTTGATTATTACGTCTAGTATCTCGCGCACTCTGTTTTTCTGTTTGATTATTACGTCTAGTATCTCGCGCACTCTGTTTTTCTGTTTGATTATTACGTCTAGTATCTCGCGCACTCTGTTTTTCTGTTTGATTATTACGTCTAGTATCTCGCGCACTCTGTTTTTCTGTTTGATTATTACGTCTAGTATCTCGCGCACTCTGTTTTTCTGTTTGATTATTACGTCTAGTATCTCGCGCACTCTGTTTTTCTGTTTGATTATTACGTCTAGTATCTCGCGCACTCTGTTTTTCTGTTTGATTATTACGTCTAGTATCTCGCGCACTCTGTTTTTCTGTTTGATTATTACGTCTAGTATCTCGCGTACTCTGTTTTTCTGTTTGATTATTACGTCTAGTATCTCGCGCACTCTGTTTTTCTGTTTGATTATTACGTCTAGTATCTCGCGCACTCTGTTTTTCTGTTTGATTATTACGTCTAGTATCTCGCGCACTCTGTTTTTCTGTTTGATTATTACGTCTAGTATCTCGCGCACTCTGTTTTTCTGTTTGATTATTACGTCTAGTATCTCGCGCACTCTGTTTTTCTGTTTGATTATTACGTCTAGTATCTCGCGCACTCTGTTTTTCTGTTTGATTATTACGTCTAGTATCTCGCGCACTCTGTTTTTCTGTTTGATTATTACGTCTAGTATCTCGCGCACTCTGTTTTCTGTTTGATTATTACGTCTAGTATCTCGCGCACTCTGTTTTTCTGTTTGATTATTACGTCTAGTATCTCGCGTACTCTGTTTTTCTGTTTGATTATTACGTCTAGTATCTCGCGCACTCTGTTTTTCTGTTTGATTATTACGTCTAGTATCTCGCGCACTCTGTTTTTCTGTTTGATTATTACGTCTAGTATCTCGCGCACTCTGTTTTTTCTGTTTGATTATTACGTCTAGTATCTCGCGCACTCTGTTTTTCTGTTTGATTATTACGTCTAGTATCTCGCGCACTCTGTTTTTCTGTTTGATTATTACGTCTAGTATCTCGCGCACTCTGTTTTTCTGTTTGATTATTACGTCTAGTATCTCGCGCACTCTGTTTTTCTGTTTGATTATTACGTCTAGTATCTCGCGCACTCTGTTTTTCTGTTTGATTATTACGTCTAGTATCTCGCGCACTCTTTTTTCTGTTTGATTATTACGTCTAGTATCTCGCGCACTCTGTTTTTCTGTTTGATTATTACGTCTAGTATCTCGCGCACTCTGTTTTTCTGTTTGATTATTACGTCTAGTATCTCGCGCACTCTGTTTTTCTGTTTGATTATTACGTCTAGTATCTCGCGCACTCTGTTTTTTCTGTTTGATTATTACGTCTAGTATCTCGCGCACTCTGTTTTTCTGTTTGATTATTACGTCTAGTATCTCGCGCACTCTGTTTTTCTGTTTGATTATTACGTCTAGTATCTCGCGCACTCTGTTTTTCTGTTTGATTATTACGTCTAGTATCTCGCGCACTCTGTTTTTCTGTTTGATTATTACGTCTAGTATCTCGCGCACTCTGTTTTTCTGTTTGATTATTACGTCTAGTATCTCGCGCACTCTGTTTTTCTGTTTGATTATTACGTCTAGTATCTCGCGTACTCTGTTTTTCTGTTTGATTATTACGTCTAGTATCTCGCGCACTCTGTTTTTCTGTTTGATTATTACGTCTAGTATCTCGCGCACTCTGTTTTTCTGTTTGATTATTACGTCTAGTATCTCGCGCACTCTGTTTTTCTGTTTGATTATTACGTCTAGTATCTCGCGCACTCTGTTTTTCTGTTTGATTATTACGTCTAGTATCTCGCGCACTCTGTTTTTCTGTTTGATTATTACGTCTAGTATCTCGCGCACTCTGTTTTTCTGTTTGATTATTACGTCTAGTATCTCGCGCACTCTGTTTTTCTGTTTGATTATTACGTCTAGTATCTCGCGCACTCTGTTTTTCTGTTTGATTATTACGTCTAGTATCTCGCGCACTCTGTTTTTCTGTTTGATTATTACGTCTAGTATCTCGCGCACTCTGTTTTTCTGTTTGATTATTACGTCTAGTATCTCGCGCACTCTGTTTTTCTGTTTGATTATTACGTCTAGTATCTCGCGCACTCTGTTTTTCTGTTTGATTATTACGTCTAGTATCTCGCGCACTCTGTTTTTCTGTTTGATTATTACGTCTAGTATCTCGCGCACTCTGTTTTTCTGTTTGATTATTACGTCTAGTATCTCGCGCACTCTGTTTTTCTGTTTGATTATTACGTCTAGTATCTCGCGCACTCTGTTTTTCTGTTTGATTATTACGTCTAGTATCTCGCGCACTCTGTTTTTCTGTTTGATTATTACGTCTAGTATCTCGCGTACTCTGTTTTTCTGTTTGATTATTACGTCTAGTATCTCGCGCACTCTGTTTTTCTGTTTGATTATTACGTCTAGTATCTCGCGCACTCTGTTTTTCTGTTTGATTATTACGTCTAGTATCTCGCGCACTCTGTTTTTCTGTTTGATTATTACGTCTAGTATCTCGCGCACTCTGTTTTTCTGTTTGATTATTACGTCTAGTATCTCGCGCACTCTGTTTTTCTGTTTGATTATTACGTCTAGTATCTCGCGCACTCTGTTTTTCTGTTTGATTATTACGTCTAGTATCTCGCGCACTCTGTTTTTCTGTTTGATTATTACGTCTAGTATCTCGCGCACTCTGTTTTTCTGTTTGATTATTACGTCTAGTATCTCGCGCACTCTGTTTGTCTGTTTGATTATTACGTCTAGTATCTCGCGCACTCTGTTTTTCTGTTTGATTATTACGTCTAGTATCTCGCGCACTCTGTTTTTCTGTTTGATTATTACGTCTAGTATCTCGCGTACTCTGTTTTTCTGTTTGATTATTACGTCTAGTATCTCGCGCACTCTGTTTTTCTGTTTGATTATTACGTCTAGTATCTCGCGCACTCTGTTTTTCTGTTTGATTATTACGTCTAGTATCTCGCGCACTCTGTTTTTCTGTTTGATTATTACGTCTAGTATCTCGCGCACTCTGTTTTTCTGTTTGATTATTACGTCTAGTATCTCGCGCACTCTGTTTTTCTGTTTGATTATTACGTCTAGTATCTCGCGCACTCTGTTTTTCTGTTTGATTATTACGTCTAGTATCTCGCGCACTCTGTTTTTCTGTTTGATTATTACGTCTAGTATCTCGCGCACTCTGTTTTTCTGTTTGATTATTACGTCTAGTATCTCGCGCACTCTGTTTTTCTGTTTGATTATTACGTCTAGTATCTCGCGCACTCTGTTTTTCTGTTTGATTATTACGTCTAGTATCTCGCGCACTCTGTTTTTCTGTTTGATTATTACGTCTAGTATCTCGCGCACTCTGTTTTTCTGTTTGATTATTACGTCTAGTATCTCGCGCACTCTGTTTTTCTGTTTGATTATTACGTCTAGTATCTCGCGCACTCTGTTTTTTCTGTTTGATTATTACGTCTAGTATCTCGCGCACTCTGTTTTTCTGTTTGATTATTACGTCTAGTATCTCGCGTACTCTGTTTTTCTGTTTGATTATTACGTCTAGTATCTCGCGCACTCTGTTTGTCTGTTTGATTATTACGTCTAGTATCTCGCGCACTCTGTTTTTCTGTTTGATTATTACGTCTAGTATCTCGCGCACTCTGTTTTTCTGTTTGATTATTACGTCTAGTATCTCGCGCACTCTGTTTTTTCTGTTTGATTATTACGTCTAGTATCTCGCGCACTCTGTTTTTCTGTTTGATTATTACGTCTAGTATCTCGCGCACTCTGTTTTTCTGTTTGATTATTACGTCTAGTATCTCGCGCACTCTGTTTTTCTGTTTGATTATTACGTCTAGTATCTCGCGCACTCTGTTTTTCTGTTTGATTATTACGTCTAGTATCTCGCGCACTCTGTTTTTTCTGTTTGATTATTACGTCTAGTATCTCGCGCACTCTGTTTTTCTGTTTGATTATTACGTCTAGTATCTCGCGCACTCTGTTTTTCTGTTTGATTATTACGTCTAGTATCTCGCGCACTCTGTTTTTCTGTTTGATTATTACGTCTAGTATCTCGCGCACTCTGTTTTTCTGTTTGATTATTACGTCTAGTATCTCGCGCACTCTGTTTTTCTGTTTGATTATTACGTCTAGTATCTCGCGCACTCTGTTTTTCTGTTTGATTATTACGTCTAGTATCTCGCGCACTCTGTTTTTCTGTTTGATTATTACGTCTAGTATCTCGCGTACTCTGTTTTTCTGTTTGATTATTACGTCTAGTATCTCGCGCACTCTGTTTTTCTGTTTGATTATTACGTCTAGTATCTCGCGCACTCTGTTTTTCTGTTTGATTATTACGTCTAGTATCTCGCGCACTCTGTTTTTCTGTTTGATTATTACGTCTAGTATCTCGCGCACTCTGTTTTTCTGTTTGATTATTACGTCTAGTATCTCGCGCACTCTGTTTTTCTGTTTGATTATTACGTCTAGTATCTCGCGCACTCTGTTTTTCTGTTTGATTATTACGTCTAGTATCTCGCGCACTCTGTTTTTCTGTTTGATTATTACGTCTAGTATCTCGCGTACTCTGTTTTTCTGTTTGATTATTACGTCTAGTATCTCGCGCACTCTGTTTTTCTGTTTGATTATTACGTCTAGTATCTCGCGCACTCTGTTTTTCTGTTTGATTATTACGTCTAGTATCTCGCGCACTCTGTTTTTCTGTTTGATTATTACGTCTAGTATCTCGCGCACTCTGTTTTTCTGTTTGATTATTACGTCTAGTATCTCGCGCACTCTGTTTTTCTGTTTGATTATTACGTCTAGTATCTCGCGCACTCTGTTTTTCTGTTTGATTATTACGTCTAGTATCTCGCGCACTCTGTTTTTCTGTTTGATTATTACGTCTAGTATCTCGCGCACTCTGTTTTTCTGTTTGATTATTACGTCTAGTATCTCGCGTACTCTGTTTTTCTGTTTGATTATTACGTCTAGTATCTCGCGCACTCTGTTTTTCTGTTTGATTATTACGTCTAGTATCTCGCGCACTCTGTTTTTCTGTTTGATTATTACGTCTAGTATCTCGCGCACTCTGTTTTTCTGTTTGATTATTACGTCTAGTATCTCGCGCACTCTGTTTTTCTGTTTGATTATTACGTCTAGTATCTCGCGCACTCTGTTTTTCTGTTTGATTATTACGTCTAGTATCTCGCGCACTCTGTTTTTCTGTTTGATTATTACGTCTAGTATCTCGCGCACTCTGTTTTTCTGTTTGATTATTACGTCTAGTATCTCGCGCACTCTGTTTTTCTGTTTGATTATTACGTCTAGTATCTCGCGCACTCTGTTTTTCTGTTTGATTATTACGTCTAGTATCTCGCGTACTCTGTTTTTCTGTTTGATTATTACGTCTAGTATCTCGCGCACTCTGTTTTTCTGTTTGATTATTACGTCTAGTATCTCGCGCACTCTGTTTTTCTGTTTGATTATTACGTCTAGTATCTCGCGTACTCTGTTTTTCTGTTTGATTATTACGTCTAGTATCTCGCGCACTCTGTTTTTCTGTTTGATTATTACGTCTAGTATCTCGCGCACTCTGTTTTTCTGTTTGATTATTACGTCTAGTATCTCGCGCACTCTGTTTTTCTGTTTGATTATTACGTCTAGTATCTCGCGCACTCTGTTTTTCTGTTTGATTATTACGTCTAGTATCTCGCGCACTCTGTTTTTCTGTTTGATTATTACGTCTAGTATCTCGCGCACTCTGTTTTTCTGTTTGATTATTACGTCTAGTATCTCGCGCACTCTGTTTTTCTGTTTGATTATTACGTCTAGTATCTCGCGCACTCTGTTTTTCTGTTTGATTATTACGTCTAGTATCTCGCGCACTCTGTTTTTCTGTTTGATTATTACGTCTAGTATCTCGCGCACTCTGTTTTTCTGTTTGATTATTACGTCTAGTATCTCGCGCACTCTGTTTTTCTGTTTGATTATTACGTCTAGTATCTCGCGCACTCTGTTTTTCTGTTTGATTATTACGTCTAGTATCTCGCGCACTCTGTTTTTCTGTTTGATTATTACGTCTAGTATCTCGCGCACTCTGTTTTTCTGTTTGATTATTACGTCTAGTATCTCGCGCACTCTGTTTTTCTGTTTGATTATTACGTCTAGTATCTCGCGCACTCTGTTTTTCTGTTTGATTATTACGTCTAGTATCTCGCGCACTCTGTTTTTCTGTTTGATTATTACGTCTAGTATCTCGCGCACTCTGTTTTTCTGTTTGATTATTACGTCTAGTATCTCGCGCACTCTGTTTTTCTGTTTGATTATTACGTCTAGTATCTCGCGCACTCTGTTTTTCTGTTTGATTATTACGTCTAGTATCTCGCGCACTCTGTTTTTCTGTTTGATTATTACGTCTAGTATCTCGCGCACTCTGTTTTTCTGTTTGATTATTACGTCTAGTATCTCGCGCACTCTGTTTTTCTGTTTGATTATTACGTCTAGTATCTCGCGCACTCTGTTTTTCTGTTTGATTATTACGTCTAGTATCTCGCGCACTCTGTTTTTCTGTTTGATTATTACGTCTAGTATCTCGCGCACTCTGTTTTTCTGTTTGATTATTACGTCTAGTATCTCGCGCACTCTGTTTTTCTGTTTGATTATTACGTCTAGTATCTCGCGCACTCTGTTTTTCTGTTTGATTATTACGTCTAGTATCTCGCGCACTCTGTTTTTCTGTTTGATTATTACGTCTAGTATCTCGCGCACTCTGTTTTTCTGTTTGATTATTACGTCTAGTATCTCGCGCACTCTGTTTTTCTGTTTGATTATTACGTCTAGTATCTCGCGCACTCTGTTTTTCTGTTTGATTATTACGTCTAGTATCTCGCGCACTCTGTTTTTCTGTTTGATTATTACGTCTAGTATCTCGCGCACTCTGTTTTTCTGTTTGATTATTACGTCTAGTATCTCGCGCACTCTGTTTTTCTGTTTGATTATTACGTCTAGTATCTCGCGCACTCTGTTTTTCTGTTTGATTATTACGTCTAGTATCTCGCGCACTCTGTTTTTCTGTTTGATTATTACGTCTAGTATCTCGCGCACTCTGTTTTTCTGTTTGATTATTACGTCTAGTATCTCGCGCACTCTGTTTTTCTGTTTGATTATTACGTCTAGTATCTCGCGCACTCTGTTTTTCTGTTTGATTATTACGTCTAGTATCTCGCGCACTCTGTTTTTCTGTTTGATTATTACGTCTAGTATCTCGCGCACTCTGTTTTTTCTGTTTGATTATTACGTCTAGTATCTCGCGCACTCTGTTTTTCTGTTTGATTATTACGTCTAGTATCTCGCGCACTCTGTTTTTCTGTTTGATTATTACGTCTAGTATCTCGCGCACTCTGTTTTTCTGTTTGATTATTACGTCTAGTATCTCGCGCACTCTGTTTTTCTGTTTGATTATTACGTCTAGTATCTCGCGCACTCTGTTTTTCTGTTTGATTATTACGTCTAGTATCTCGCGCACTCTGTTTTTCTGTTTGATTATTACGTCTAGTATCTCGCGCACTCTGTTTTCTGTTTGATTATTACGTCTAGTATCTCGCGCACTCTGTTTTTCTGTTTGATTATTACGTCTAGTATCTCGCGCACTCTGTTTTTCTGTTTGATTATTACGTCTAGTATCTCGCGCACTCTGTTTTTCTGTTTGATTATTACGTCTAGTATCTCGCGCACTCTGTTTTTCTGTTTGATTATTACGTCTAGTATCTCGCGCACTCTGTTTTTCTGTTTGATTATTACGTCTAGTATCTCGCGCACTCTGTTTTTCTGTTTGATTATTACGTCTAGTATCTCGCGCACTCTGTTTTTCTGTTTGATTATTACGTCTAGTATCTCGCGCACTCTGTTTTTCTGTTTGATTATTACGTCTAGTATCTCGCGCACTCTGTTTTTCTGTTTGATTATTACGTCTAGTATCTCGCGCACTCTGTTTTTCTGTTTGATTATTACGTCTAGTATCTCGCGCACTCTGTTTTTCTGTTTGATTATTACGTCTAGTATCTCGCGCACTCTGTTTTTCTGTTTGATTATTACGTCTAGTATCTCGCGCACTCTGTTTTTCTGTTTGATTATTACGTCTAGTATCTCGCGCACTCTGTTTTTCTGTTTGATTATTACGTCTAGTATCTCGCGCACTCTGTTTTTCTGTTTGATTATTACGTCTAGTATCTCGCGCACTCTGTTTTTCTGTTTGATTATTACGTCTAGTATCTCGCGCACTCTGTTTTTCTGTTTGATTATTACGTCTAGTATCTCGCGCACTCTGTTTTTCTGTTTGATTATTACGTCTAGTATCTCGCGCACTCTGTTTTTCTGTTTGATTATTACGTCTAGTATCTCGCGCACTCTGTTTTTCTGTTTGATTATTACGTCTAGTATCTCGCGCACTCTGTTTTTCTGTTTGATTATTACGTCTAGTATCTCGCGCACTCTGTTTTTCTGTTTGATTATTACGTCTAGTATCTCGCGCACTCTGTTTTTCTGTTTGATTACGTCTAGTATCTCGCGCACTCTGTTTTTCTGTTTGATTATTACGTCTAGTATCTCGCGCACTCTGTTTTTCTGTTTGATTATTACGTCTAGTATCTCGCGCACTCTGTTTTTCTGTTTGATTATTACGTCTAGTATCTCGCGCACTCTGTTTTTCTGTTTGATTATTACGTCTAGTATCTCGCGCACTCTGTTTTTCTGTTTGATTATTACGTCTAGTATCTCGCGTACTCTGTTTTTCTGTTTGATTATTACGTCTAGTATCTCGCGCACTCTGTTTTTCTGTTTGATTATTACGTCTAGTATCTCGCGCACTCTGTTTGTCTGTTTGATTATTACGTCTAGTATCTCGCGCACTCTGTTTTTCTGTTTGATTATTACGTCTAGTATCTCGCGCACTCTGTTTTTCTGTTTGATTATTACGTCTAGTATCTCGCGCACTCTGTTTTTCTGTTTGATTATTACGTCTAGTATCTCGCGCACTCTGTTTTTCTGTTTGATTATTACGTCTAGTATCTCGCGCACTCTGTTTTTCTGTTTGATTATTACGTCTAGTATCTCGCGCACTCTGTTTTTCTGTTTGATTATTACGTCTAGTATCTCGCGCACTCTGTTTTTCTGTTTGATTATTACGTCTAGTATCTCGCGCACTCTGTTTTTCTGTTTGATTATTACGTCTAGTATCTCGCGCACTCTGTTTTTCTGTTTGATTATTACGTCTAGTATCTCGCGCACTCTGTTTTTCTGTTTGATTATTACGTCTAGTATCTCGCGTACTCTGTTTTTCTGTTTGATTATTACGTCTAGTATCTCGCGCACTCTGTTTTTCTGTTTGATTATTACGTCTAGTATCTCGCGCACTCTGTTTTTCTGTTTGATTATTACGTCTAGTATCTCGCGCACTCTGTTTTTCTGTTTGATTATTACGTCTAGTATCTCGCGCACTCTGTTTTTCTGTTTGATTATTACGTCTAGTATCTCGCGTACTCTGTTTTTCTGTTTGATTATTACGTCTAGTATCTCGCGCACTCTGTTTTTCTGTTTGATTATTACGTCTAGTATCTCGCGCACTCTGTTTTTCTGTTTGATTATTACGTCTAGTATCTCGCGCACTCTGTTTTTCTGTTTGATTATTACGTCTAGTATCTCGCGCACTCTGTTTTTCTGTTTGATTATTACGTCTAGTATCTCGCGCACTCTGTTTTTCTGTTTGATTATTACGTCTAGTATCTCGCGCACTCTGTTTTTCTGTTTGATTATTACGTCTAGTATCTCGCGCACTCTGTTTTTCTGTTTGATTATTACGTCTAGTATCTCGCGCACTCTGTTTTTCTGTTTGATTATTACGTCTAGTATCTCGCGCACTCTGTTTTTCTGTTTGATTATTACGTCTAGTATCTCGCGCACTCTGTTTTTCTGTTTGATTATTACGTCTAGTATCTCGCGCACTCTGTTTTTCTGTTTGATTATTACGTCTAGTATCTCGCGTACTCTGTTTTTCTGTTTGATTATTACGTCTAGTATCTCGCGCACTCTGTTTTTCTGTTTGATTATTACGTCTAGTATCTCGCGCACTCTGTTTTTCTGTTTGATTATTACGTCTAGTATCTCGCGCACTCTGTTTTTCTGTTTGATTATTACGTCTAGTATCTCGCGCACTCTGTTTTTCTGTTTGATTATTACGTCTAGTATCTCGCGCACTCTGTTTTTCTGTTTGATTATTACGTCTAGTATCTCGCGCACTCTGTTTTTCTGTTTGATTATTACGTCTAGTATCTCGCGCACTCTGTTTTTCTGTTTGATTATTACGTCTAGTATCTCGCGCACTCTGTTTTTCTGTTTGATTATTACGTCTAGTATCTCGCGCACTCTGTTTTTCTGTTTGATTATTACGTCTAGTATCTCGCGCACTCTGTTTTTCTGTTTGATTATTACGTCTAGTATCTCGCGCACTCTGTTTTTCTGTTTGATTATTACGTCTAGTATCTCGCGCACTCTGTTTTTCTGTTTGATTATTACGTCTAGTATCTCGCGCACTCTGTTTTTCTGTTTGATTATTACGTCTAGTATCTCGCGCACTCTGTTTTTCTGTTTGATTATTACGTCTAGTATCTCGCGCACTCTGTTTTTCTGTTTGATTATTACGTCTAGTATCTCGCGTACTCTGTTTTTCTGTTTGATTATTACGTCTAGTATCTCGCGCACTCTGTTTTTCTGTTTGATTATTACGTCTAGTATCTCGCGCACTCTGTTTTTCTGTTTGATTATTACGTCTAGTATCTCGCGTACTCTGTTTTTCTGTTTGATTATTACGTCTAGTATCTCGCGCACTCTGTTTTTCTGTTTGATTATTACGTCTAGTATCTCGCGCACTCTGTTTTTCTGTTTGATTATTACGTCTAGTATCTCGCGCACTCTGTTTTTCTGTTTGATTATTACGTCTAGTATCTCGCGCACTCTGTTTTTCTGTTTGATTATTACGTCTAGTATCTCGCGCACTCTGTTTTTCTGTTTGATTATTACGTCTAGTATCTCGCGCACTCTGTTTTTCTGTTTGATTATTACGTCTAGTATCTCGCGCACTCTGTTTTTCTGTTTGATTATTACGTCTAGTATCTCGCGCACTCTGTTTTTCTGTTTGATTATTACGTCTAGTATCTCGCGCACTCTGTTTTTCTGTTTGATTATTACGTCTAGTATCTCGCGCACTCTGTTTTTCTGTTTGATTATTACGTCTAGTATCTCGCGCACTCTGTTTTTCTGTTTGATTATTACGTCTAGTATCTCGCGCACTCTGTTTTTCTGTTTGATTATTACGTCTAGTATCTCGCGCACTCTGTTTTTCTGTTTGATTATTACGTCTAGTATCTCGCGCACTCTGTTTTTCTGTTTGATTATTACGTCTAGTATCTCGCGCACTCTGTTTTTCTGTTTGATTATTACGTCTAGTATCTCGCGCACTCTGTTTTTCTGTTTGATTATTACGTCTAGTATCTCGCGCACTCTGTTTTTCTGTTTGATTATTACGTCTAGTATCTCGCGCACTCTGTTTTTCTGTTTGATTATTACGTCTAGTATCTCGCGCACTCTGTTTTTTCTGTTTGATTATTACGTCTAGTATCTCGCGCACTCTGTTTTTCTGTTTGATTATTACGTCTAGTATCTCGCGCACTCTGTTTTTCTGTTTGATTATTACGTCTAGTATCTCGCGCACTCTGTTTTTCTGTTTGATTATTACGTCTAGTATCTCGCGCACTCTGTTTTTCTGTTTGATTATTACGTCTAGTATCTCGCGCACTCTGTTTTTCTGTTTGATTATTACGTCTAGTATCTCGCGCACTCTGTTTTTCTGTTTGATTATTACGTCTAGTATCTCGCGCATTTTTTTTTCTGTTTGATTATTACGTCTAGTATCTCGCGCACTCTGTTTTTCTGTTTGATTATTACGTCTAGTATCTCGCGCACTCTGTTTTTCTGTTTGATTATTACGTCTAGTATCTCGCGCACTCTTTTCTGTTTGATTATTACGTCTAGTATCTCGCGCACTCTGTTTTTCTGTTTGATTATTACGTCTAGTATCTCGCGCACTCTGTTTTTCTGTTTGATTATTACGTCTAGTATCTCGCGCACTCTGTTTTTCTGTTTGATTATTACGTCTAGTATCTCGCGCACTCTGTTTTTCTGTTTGATTATTACGTCTAGTATCTCGCGCACTCTGTTTTTCTGTTTGATTATTACGTCTAGTATCTCGCGCACTCTGTTTTTCTGTTTGATTATTACGTCTAGTATCTCGCGCACTCTGTTTTTCTGTTTGATTATTACGTCTAGTATCTCGCGCACTCTGTTTTTCTGTTTGATTATTACGTCTAGTATCTCGCGCACTCTGTTTTTCTGTTTGATTATTACGTCTAGTATCTCGCGTACTCTGTTTTTCTGTTTGATTATTACGTCTAGTATCTCGCGCACTCTGTTTTTCTGTTTGATTATTACGTCTAGTATCTCGCGCACTCTGTTTTTCTGTTTGATTATTACGTCTAGTATCTCGCGCACTCTGTTTTTCTGTTTGATTATTACGTCTAGTATCTCGCGCACTCTGTTTTTCTGTTTGATTATTACGTCTAGTATCTCGCGCACTCTGTTTTTCTGTTTGATTATTACGTCTAGTATCTCGCGCACTCTTTTTTCTGTTTGATTATTACGTCTAGTATCTCGCGCACTCTGTTTTTCTGTTTGATTATTACGTCTAGTATCTCGCGCACTCTGTTTTTCTGTTTGATTATTACGTCTAGTATCTCGCGCACTCTGTTTTTCTGTTTGATTATTACGTCTAGTATCTCGCGCACTCTTTTTTCTGTTTGATTATTACGTCTAGTATCTCGCGCACTCTGTTTTTCTGTTTGATTATTACGTCTAGTATCTCGCGCACTCTGTTTTTCTGTTTGATTATTACGTCTAGTATCTCGCGCACTCTGTTTTTCTGTTTGATTATTACGTCTAGTATCTCGCGCACTCTGTTTTTCTGTTTGATTATTACGTCTAGTATCTCGCGCACTCTGTTTTTCTGTTTGATTATTACGTCTAGTATCTCGCGCACTCTGTTTTTCTGTTTGATTATTACGTCTAGTATCTCGCGCACTCTGTTTTTCTGTTTGATTATTACGTCTAGTATCTCGCGCACTCTGTTTTTCTGTTTGATTATTACGTCTAGTATCTCGCGCACTCTGTTTTTCTGTTTGATTATTACGTCTAGTATCTCGCGCACTCTGTTTTTCTGTTTGATTATTACGTCTAGTATCTCGCGCACTCTGTTTTTCTGTTTGATTATTACGTCTAGTATCTCGCGCACTCTGTTTTTCTGTTTGATTATTACGTCTAGTATCTCGCGCACTCTGTTTTTCTGTTTGATTATTACGTCTAGTATCTCGCGCACTCTGTTTTTCTGTTTGATTATTACGTCTAGTATCTCGCGCACTCTGTTTTTCTGTTTGATTATTACGTCTAGTATCTCGCGCACTCTGTTTTTCTGTTTGATTATTACGTCTAGTATCTCGCGCACTCTGTTTTTCTGTTTGATTATTACGTCTAGTATCTCGCGCACTCTGTTTTTCTGTTTGATTATTACGTCTAGTATCTCGCGCACTCTGTTTTTCTGTTTGATTATTACGTCTAGTATCTCGCGCACTCTGTTTTTCTGTTTGATTATTACGTCTAGTATCTCGCGCACTCTGTTTTTCTGTTTGATTATTACGTCTAGTATCTCGCGCACTCTGTTTTTCTGTTTGATTATTACGTCTAGTATCTCGCGCACTCTGTTTTTCTGTTTGATTATTACGTCTAGTATCTCGCGCACTCTGTTTTTCTGTTTGATTATTACGTCTAGTATCTCGCGCACTCTGTTTTTCTGTTTGATTATTACGTCTAGTATCTCGCGCACTCTGTTTTTCTGTTTGATTACGTCTAGTATCTCGCGCACTCTGTTTTTCTGTTTGATTATTACGTCTAGTATCTCGCGCACTCTGTTTTTCTGTTTGATTATTACGTCTAGTATCTCGCGCACTCTGTTTTTCTGTTTGATTATTACGTCTAGTATCTCGCGCACTCTGTTTTTCTGTTTGATTATTACGTCTAGTATCTCGCGCACTCTGTTTTTCTGTTTGATTATTACGTCTAGTATCTCGCGCACTCTGTTTTTCTGTTTGATTATTACGTCTAGTATCTCGCGCACTCTGTTTTTCTGTTTGATTATTACGTCTAGTATCTCGCGCACTCTGTTTTTCTGTTTGATTATTACGTCTAGTATCTCGCGCACTCTGTTTTTCTGTTTGATTATTACGTCTAGTATCTCGCGCACTCTGTTTTTCTGTTTGATTATTACGTCTAGTATCTCGCGCACTCTGTTTTCTGTTTGATTATTACGTCTAGTATCTCGCGCACTCTGTTTTTCTGTTTGATTATTACGTCTAGTATCTCGCGCACTCTGTTTTTCTGTTTGATTATTACGTCTAGTATCTCGCGCACTCTGTTTTTCTGTTTGATTATTACGTCTAGTATCTCGCGTACTCTGTTTTTCTGTTTGATTATTACGTCTAGTATCTCGCGCACTCTGTTTTTCTGTTTGATTATTACGTCTAGTATCTCGCGTACTCTGTTTTTCTGTTTGATTATTACGTCTAGTATCTCGCGCACTCTGTTTTTCTGTTTGATTATTACGTCTAGTATCTCGCGCACTCTGTTTTTCTGTTTGATTATTACGTCTAGTATCTCGCGCACTCTGTTTTTCTGTTTGATTATTACGTCTAGTATCTCGCGCACTCTGTTTTTCTGTTTGATTATTACGTCTAGTATCTCGCGCACTCTGTTTTTCTGTTTGATTATTACGTCTAGTATCTCGCGCACTCTGTTTTTCTGTTTGATTATTACGTCTAGTATCTCGCGCACTCTGTTTTCTGTTTGATTATTACGTCTAGTATCTCGCGCACTCTGTTTTTCTGTTTGATTATTACGTCTAGTATCTCGCGCACTCTGTTTTTCTGTTTGATTATTACGTCTAGTATCTCGCGCACTCTGTTTTTCTGTTTGATTATTACGTCTAGTATCTCGCGCACTCTGTTTTTCTGTTTGATTATTACGTCTAGTATCTCGCGCACTCTGTTTTTCTGTTTGATTATTACGTCTAGTATCTCGCGCACTCTGTTTTTCTGTTTGATTATTACGTCTAGTATCTCGCGCACTCTGTTTTTCTGTTTGATTATTACGTCTAGTATCTCGCGCACTCTGTTTTTCTGTTTGATTATTACGTCTAGTATCTCGCGTACTCTGTTTTTCTGTTTGATTATTACGTCTAGTATCTCGCGCACTCTGTTTTTCTGTTTGATTATTACGTCTAGTATCTCGCGCACTCTGTTTTTCTGTTTGATTATTACGTCTAGTATCTCGCGCACTCTGTTTTTCTGTTTGATTATTACGTCTAGTATCTCGCGCACTCTGTTTTTCTGTTTGATTATTACGTCTAGTATCTCGCGTACTCTGTTTTTCTGTTTGATTATTACGTCTAGTATCTCGCGCACTCTGTTTTTCTGTTTGATTATTACGTCTAGTATCTCGCGCACTCTGTTTTTCTGTTTGATTATTACGTCTAGTATCTCGCGCACTCTGTTTTTCTGTTTGATTATTACGTCTAGTATCTCGCGCACTCTGTTTTTCTGTTTGATTATTACGTCTAGTATCTCGCGCACTCTGTTTTTCTGTTTGATTATTACGTCTAGTATCTCGCGCACTCTGTTTTTCTGTTTGATTATTACGTCTAGTATCTCGCGCACTCTGTTTTTCTGTTTGATTATTACGTCTAGTATCTCGCGCACTCTGTTTTTCTGTTTGATTATTACGTCTAGTATCTCGCGCACTCTGTTTTTCTGTTTGATTATTACGTCTAGTATCTCGCGCACTCTGTTTTTCTGTTTGATTATTACGTCTAGTATCTCGCGCACTCTGTTTTTCTGTTTGATTATTACGTCTAGTATCTCGCGCACTCTGTTTTTCTGTTTGATTATTACGTCTAGTATCTCGCGCACTCTGTTTTTCTGTTTGATTATTACGTCTAGTATCTCGCGCACTCTGTTTTTCTGTTTGATTATTACGTCTAGTATCTCGCGCACTCTGTTTTTCTGTTTGATTATTACGTCTAGTATCTCGCGCACTCTGTTTTTCTGTTTGATTATTACGTCTAGTATCTCGCGCACTCTGTTTTTCTGTTTGATTATTACGTCTAGTATCTCGCGCACTCTGTTTTTCTGTTTGATTATTACGTCTAGTATCTCGCGCACTCTGTTTTTCTGTTTGATTATTACGTCTAGTATCTCGCGCACTCTGTTTTTCTGTTTGATTATTACGTCTAGTATCTCGCGCACTCTGTTTTTCTGTTTGATTATTACGTCTAGTATCTCGCGCACTCTGTTTTTCTGTTTGATTATTACGTCTAGTATCTCGCGCACTCTGTTTTTCTGTTTGATTATTACGTCTAGTATCTCGCGCACTCTGTTTTTCTGTTTGATTATTACGTCTAGTATCTCGCGCACTCTGTTTTTCTGTTTGATTATTACGTCTAGTATCTCGCGCACTCTGTTTTTCTGTTTGATTATTACGTCTAGTATCTCGCGCACTCTGTTTTTCTGTTTGATTATTACGTCTAGTATCTCGCGCACTCTGTTTTTCTGTTTGATTATTACGTCTAGTATCTCGCGCACTCTGTTTTTCTGTTTGATTATTACGTCTAGTATCTCGCGCACTCTGTTTTTCTGTTTGATTATTACGTCTAGTATCTCGCGCACTCTGTTTTTCTGTTTGATTATTACGTCTAGTATCTCGCGCACTCTGTTTTTCTGTTTGATTATTACGTCTAGTATCTCGCGCACTCTGTTTTTTCTGTTTGATTATTACGTCTAGTATCTCGCGCACTCTGTTTTTCTGTTTGATTATTACGTCTAGTATCTCGCGCACTCTGTTTTTCTGTTTGATTATTACGTCTAGTATCTCGCGCACTCTGTTTTTCTGTTTGATTATTACGTCTAGGTATCTCGCGCACTCTGTTTTTCTGTTTGATTATTACGTCTAGTATCTCGCGCACTCTGTTTTTCTGTTTGATTATTACGTCTAGTATCTCGCGCACTCTGTTTTTCTGTTTGATTATTACGTCTAGTATCTCGCGCACTCTGTTTTTCTGTTTGATTATTACGTCTAGAATCTCGCGCACTCTGTTTTTCTGTTTGATTATTACGTCTAGTATCTCGCCCACTCTGTTTTTCTGTTTGATTATTACGTCTAGTATCTCGCGCACTCTGTTTTTCTGTTTGATTATTACGTCTAGTATCTCGCGTACTCTGTTTTTCTGTTTGATTATTACGTCTAGTATCTCGCGCACTCTGTTTTTCTGTTTGATTATTACGTCTAGTATCTCGCGTACTCTGTTTTTCTGTTTGATTATTACGTCTAGTATCTCGCGCACTCTGTTTGTCTGTTTGATTATTACGTCTAGTATCTCGCGTACTCTGTTTTTCTGTTTGATTATTACGTCTAGTATCTCGCGCACTCTGTTTTTCTGTTTGATTATTACGTCTAGTATCTCGCGCACTCTGTTTTTCTGTTTGATTATTACGTCTAGTATCTCGCGCACTCTATGTTTCTCTTTTGATTATAAGTCTAGTATCTCGCGCACTCTTTTTTTCTGTTTGATTATTACGTCTAGTATCTCGCGCACTCTGTTTTTCTGTTTGATTATTACGTCTAGTATCTCGCGCACTCTGTTTTTCTGTTTGATTATTACGTCTAGTATCTCGCGCACTCTGTTTTTCTGTTTGATTATTACGTCTAGTATCTCGCGCACTCTGTTTTTCTGTTTGATTATTACGTCTAGTATCTCGCGCACTCTGTTTTTCTGTTTGATTATTACGTCTAGAATCTCGCGCACTCTGTTTTTCTGTTGATTATTACGTCTAGTATCTCGCGCACTCTGTTTTTCTGTTTGATTATTACCTCTAGTATCTCGCGCACTCTGTTTTTCTGTTTGATTATTACGTCTAGTATCTCGCGCACTCTGTTTTTCTGTTTGATTATTACGTCTGGTGTCTCGCGCACTCTTGTTTTCTGTTTGATTATTACGTCTGGTGTCTCACGCTCTCTGTTTTTTGTTTGATTAATATGTCTAGTATCTCGCGCACTCTGTTTTTCTGTTTGATTATTACGTCTAGTATCTCACACACTATTTTTCTGTTTGATTAATACGTCTGGTATCTCGCGTACTCCGTTTCTCTGTTATATATTATCTTGTGCGCTTCTGTGAGTATTTGTATTAAGGGATGCTTTCTTGTACTTGGTTTTCAATAAATGGATTTCTTCATATTTTTATTCTTTCGCCACCATTTTTATCTCTATCTTATTAAATTCTTCATTATTCAGCTTTGACATAGCTAGGACAATGCTTCCTTTTGAGGTGAGGGGGGGGGGGGGGGGGGCAGGTGGTCTGTTTCCATCTCTTTTTCTGTAATAACTACTAAACTCATTCTGCCTGTTTCTGTTTTTATTTCAGAGTTACACTGCTAAGAAGCTGCTAGGGGCATGAATACTAACGCTACCTTCCACTCTGCTTTACCATCACTTGTTTAAGTTTAAGCCGGATCACAAAGCTCTCTTTAATCCGAAAAAAAAAATGCTCGAAATCTCTTGAAACGCTTTCTTTTGATTACTGAGTGACCCTCAGTTATTACGTTTTAATATACAATGTTTACTAACAGTTTAGGTAGAAAATTAGTATGTTTCAACTTCATTAATTTGAAAAAGACATAATATAATATTACATTATTTCTAATACATTCGACTGTGCTTAAAATCGGTAGATGCTCAAACTCGTCAAGATAGAAAAGTAATTATGGAAAATAGTGACTACCATTTACCAACACTGATTTTGACAGTATAGATTACTTTATCATACCGCGTATATATTTAATTTAATTACTCGCTTTTATAATTCAGTAAAAAATAAAATGAAAACTGTACGATTTTGAAAGGCTGATACAGAACAGAAGATTACTTATAAACAGCATCATTACAGTTATAACATGAAAAAATATATCAAATAAAGTATGTCTGCGTATACTTGGGTTTGTCTAATGTTTAAAGAATAAAGCTGTTATAAAACTTGTATATTTGTCAGTTATTTATTTATTGAGATATTTCTTCGCGTTTGTCAGTCAACTTAACTCTTTCTCTAAATATTCTCCAAAACAATGTAATGTGATTATTCTTCTGATATTTTTTATCCTATTAAAAATAATTATTGCTAATTGCTTTATTGGCTTATTTGTAAAATTGAACAAGGCATATCGATAATCAATGAAATCAATAAGTAATCAATGGGCAATCAATGAGTAATTTGCTGATTACAGTCGATGGCTGAGGCTATTCACACTTGGTGACCGAGCACGGTACCTGAGTACGATTCTCGCTGGGCACTAATGTGAACACACCATTTTATCAAGTATACCCGGCCACGCCAGAATTCGGGCACGGTGCCCGTGCCCGGGTACAACTTGGGACACGGTCAACATGTTGATATCTTGGGTACTCAGTGTGTGAACACAGCACCATTTTGTGCCGGTTCCCAGGCACTAGTGCTCAGGCACCAAGTGTGAACATAGCCTTCGCAGCCGTTATTTGTGTCGTCACGCAACGCTTCTTCCCTTGTTATTGGGGAGAAGAGTCGCGTGACGACCAAAATAACGGCTGCGATGGAGACTAATGGATAATTGAAGACCAAACAAATGTGGCCAATGCACGCTATTACTCATCGCTGTCAATCATAATAGACATCAAAGACAACATTCGGAAGGAGCGACTTCCCAAGTTTCAGATAATGTTAATGTCGTCCACATGCATATGACTAAATAAAGGTGAAATGCCGTTAATCAGATAGTAACACAATCAATTGCAGAAGTCGTTCAACACCCTCAACCTCACCCACCCCTTACTTCCCTTCCCAGCTACCCCATTTCTATACTAGATAGCAAAGAATGAGAGAGCAGGGGGCAGAGGGGGGAGAGAGTCATGAGCGCAGGGGGGAGAGTCTTGTGCGCTTCTGTGAGTATTTGTATTAAGGGACGTTGAAAACAGCTACGAATTTTTCCGATCATACGTCCGTTTGTGGTCCGTCCCTTCACCAGAGTTATACAGAAAGACACAAAAATGGAGAATGTAGAATAAATGAGCACTTTAGCCGCTCACGAGATCAAAGGAACATTAATAGCGCGGTAATATTAGCTATCTTTTCCTGGATATTCTTTATAGAAATTATTTGGAAGCTAACCGAGTCACACAATGAGTCCTGCAGCATAAACGATTGGAGGTTGTAAGACAACTAATATGGCTCTCATTTTGCACCATCGCTAAACAACTCAGTTTGTCTAAAACATGTTATCCCGGTTTGCTTTAAACTCTCATGTCTCTCGTGGTTTGGAATAAATAAAATAATAAAAGACTAAATAAAATTAACAATTAGGGGATATTACTTTGAAAAAAAGTTAACTAGACTTAAGACCCTGGTTAGTTTGTAAAGTCTGGTGTGTGTGTAAGGTCATCGACTCGACTCATGTTGGGAGAACTCGGAATTCTTTTTCCGAGTAGCTTGTGTCCCAAGACTAACATTTACTATCATTTATTTCCATACTTATCTCATATATCGACAAACTAATCCTAGCAGTGTATGGAAGGAAAGATTGTCTCATTTGAGCCTAAGCTCCCACGAGTCTCCTGTAGCTCAGTGGTTTTTCGTCCGCCTGTTCGGGACGGAATTCCTTTTCCGAGTAGCTTGTGTCCCAAGCTTAACATTTGCTATCTTTATTTCTATTCTAATCTCACATATCGACAAACTAATCCTAGCAGTGTGTGGGACGTTTTGTCACATTTATTTGAACCCAGTTATTTGGCCAAAACTCCCACGAGTCTCCTGTAGCTCAGTGGTTGAGCGTCCGCCCGGTGTGCGGGAGTTCCTAAGTTCGAGTCCTGTTGAGATAACAGTGCGGTCACTGACTGAATAATATCTTTTCGTGTGTGTGATTCTTCTTGTTGTACTATATTTTTCTTTTTTCCCGCCAGACACATTTTTGACCAAGAACATTTATTTTCTTTTTTCTTCAGTTTTTTGCCATTGCAAACACATATCGACAAACTGATACTTATTTAATACTAGCAGTGTGCGGAAAGTTTGTCAAAGTAAACCTACTTTATATATACGGAACAATCTCCCACGAGCCCTCCTGTAGCTCAGTGGTTGATTGTCCGCCCGGTTTGCGGAAGGTCATAGGTTCGAGTCCTGTTGGGAGAACTCGGAATTATTTTTCCGAGTAGCTTGTGTCACTGACTGAATAAAGTCTTCCTTTTTGTAATTTCTTCTTGTTGTAATATATTTTTCTTTTTCCCGCCAGACACATTTTTTACCAAGAACATTTTTTTCTTAGTTTATTTTATATTTTGCCATTAAAAAACATCCAACTGAACTATTAAGAAAAGGTATTTGCGACAGCTTTCTTTTTACGGTTCGTGATTCGCTGATTAAAAAAGCGTGCGTGTGACGAAATTGCCAGTGATTGGTTTCCAGCTTCTAATCCATATTCATGACAAATTGTTGAATTCTTGTCAAACCACGCTGGTCGTGGATGTGTAAAGACGTGTCTTCTTACTGAAGACTGAAGATGGTTGATGTGCATAGAAGACCTGGGAAAGAAGACGTTTAGGTTATTCCAACCAAAGGTAAGCACTGCTTTTGCAAAAATATTATCTTAATTTTGTCCAGAAAGCTTAAAAGGTATCAAAATGTTAGCGAAATGAGTTAACATGTGCGCTGTTTTGTACTCTTGAAGGAAGACGGATGTTCGACATGATGTGCAAAGCTGGGATGGATGTCTTTACGTTATTCAAACCAAAGGTAAGCACTGCTTTTAGAAAATATTATCGTTTTATTTTGTTCAGAAGGCTAAAAGTAACGAAATTTCACTCGAGTAAGTTAACACGTGCACTTGCTGTTCGCTTTGAGCGTCGCTTCGACTCAAAACTGCAACAAGCAGTGTCTTTAAATTCTTTCGTTTGCAATTCAGTAAAGGCGGTGGTTTACGAGTCTCTGGCGTGAAACTAGTGCTGCGAAATATTGTAAGAGAAATTACAAACAGTTTGGTAGTCTTAACGCCTGAAACAAACGCTGAAATAAAGATTATAAGATTAAAAATTACACAGGACAAATTCAGGTCTTTCGATATAAGAAGTGATTTACTTGTTGAAAGTCGATAACGGCGTGTTAAATTTACAACAAAGCCACGTGCATGCGATATTTTGTATTTGTAAATGCCGAGAGACTTAAAGTTTTGTTGAATAATTTCGAAGAAGCTTTGTTTAATTTTCCTGTACCTCGCTTGTATTTTTAGTGCCTTGTTTTGTTCAGTACCAAAGAACTTAAAATTTAGCTTTAATCTTCAAAATATTCACATTTGCGAGTTTCCGTTAGCCGTCAACACAAACAATAGTCACGGGTGTGAAAGCCGCCATTTTTAAACAAGTTGTTTAGGTTGAAAATTTGATAAATTGCTAATTATTGAATTTATCATTTTATTTTCAGGAAAACAGACTTAATGAAGAGGAAAGGAGAGCAAAGAATCTGGCCAGGAGGACAAACTGGAATCACGGAATCAGGAGGAAATACTACAAAGATGAGAACTTTAAACTTATTAAACAATTGTAGTAAAAAATGTTGGCTGATCAAATTTCTAAATTTGCAAATTTCCACAGTCTTGGTTTTATTACATCGGATTTATTGATTATCTGTATCGAGTCGTGAAAACGCCAGGGACTGGTCGGGGGAAATTGGCACAAAGTACTTTATAACTTGTTTAATATCAGCCAACATTTTTTGGGACTAGCCTACAAACTTTGCAGACCATTATACAGGTTCAAGATTAGCGATCATTTCATTTATGCCGGATGTTTTTTGATTTAGGTTGACTCTGGAAATTGTCTTGACTTGCTTTGAAAATTTATCGAAACTTGATTGCAAAAACAAAGGCGGGTTTTCAATTCTGTAGCGTTGATCTCTCAAGATCTTTAGAATATTATGTATGCACACACATAATGTCACAACGCAACATCACTTCGCTATGTACGTTACTATGGTTACTACTTCAGTTGATGTAGCAGGGATGTGATAATTGTTAAGGTGGCACTTCAAGACAACGAGGAAAAAAGATCTGAAACAAAACAAAACTCGCCAGTTATTTTCTGGCAAGCAATAATTTAGTTATTTGATTGGCTGTTTCTCGGTCGGTATTTTTTATGGATATGCCGGATATCTTGAGCTTTAAATATTACGGTGCGCTATAAAATGAAAGGGGGATTCCCAAGTGCCACCTTTAAAAGATTCACACGCTTGCCTCATCAATAATTGAAGTTGACAAGAGAACACTGGCTTTTGAATAGAAAAAATCGATTGAAATCAAATAAAATCAAACGAGATTCCTTCGTCCAAATTATTGTACGTCATAAATTGTTTTAAACAGGAAGGACTGTAATTGGTAACTTAATTTTGGCTTGTCTTGGATAGAAAAAGATACGTTTTCCTGTGTTCTCTTGTCGGCTTGGTATGATAGTATTTACAACCCTTATGTCTGGTTCTGGGAATATCACGAAAAGTCCGAACTGTTATGTAGACAAGTTATACAGACCACAAAATAGAAAACCATTGTTCACTAATTCAAAACAAAAAACACCAATGTTTAATCAGCTTTTTTAATTTTCTTCAAATTTTAAATTACAGCAGTATTACTTTTTGATGCTTTGCACGACGCAAGATAGAAAACCTTGAATTGTCTGATAAAAAGAACTCTGTTCAAAGTAATTTTGCCGATTAACAATCTTGTGTAAGCATTATTTGGTTTGTTTTGTTTGAAGAAGCTTTAAGCCTGGTTTTCACTAGCGACACAAGCACAAGCGCAAGCAACATATGCAGACGCAGTAATGTGTTGATTTGTCCTAAACAAAAGGCACTGATGATCAACACGTTACTGCGTCTGCGTATGTTGCTTGCGCTTGTGCTTGCGTCGCTAGTGAAAACCAGGCTTTATTTACCAAAACACAAATTCACAGAGAAAAGAAAGCAATCAACAATCTTATGAAAGTTGTATATATTTTTGATTTTTACAAGTATTTTCTACCAAAACATACGTCGAGGAGAAAACTGAACTTGAAAATAATTGTCTGATAACTGACAAAATCAATAGCTCTATTCAACTTGTATTTTGCGAATTAATATTGTTTTGAAAGCAATATTTTGTTTGTTTGAGCAAGGTCTATTCATCTCGTAAAACAACCAACAATCGTAGATGAGCAATATGAAGTTTTATTTGAACAAGCTTTATCTACCAAAAACAGTCGATGAAAAAATGTCTGATAAGAAAAAATGGCTCTCGTATTAAAACTATATTGAACAGGTTCTATTTACCAAAAGAAACATTTAGAATACGTCAAATGGAAAACTTGACCAATATTTTAAAACATTTCTTACTGTTTGTACAGGTTTTATCAACCAAAGGAGAAATGATGTAGCAAAGAGAACTTGTAAATAATTGTTTGATAAACAAAATCAATAGTTCTATTCAAAGTACAGTTTGCAAATTAATATTCTTTGTGGAAGCATTTTTGTTTGTACACGTTTTATTTACCAGGAGACTTCGCACAGAATGGAGAAATTTAACCGTAAAAAAAACAATCAACAACTTAATTACGGATATATATTTTGTTGTTTGTACAAGTATAGAGCAGTTTTCATTTGGTTTAGCATCTGATTGGTTGAGTAGGTGGCGCGAGTTTTTTAAACCAATCACAGAACGTAGTAAAGCAAAACCAATTTCGGATTACTTTCGATACTTAATTGAAATCGCTCTATTTACCAAAAGACAAATTCACGAGCAAATTCATGAGCAAATTATCTGATGAAAACGATCAGCAATTTAATGAAAGCAATATTTTGTTGTTTGTACTCGTTTTATTTACCAAAAGACAAATTCACACAGAAAAGAGGACTTCAACATTGAAAATTGTCTGATAAAAACAATCAACAGTTATATTTTGTTTTGCTTGTATACGTTTTATTTACCGAAAGACAATTTACGCAGAATTGACAACTTAACAAATCAGTATCTCGTGAAAAAAATCAGCTTTATCAACAAAAAGACACATTGTTGAGAACTTTGAACAAATTATATGATGAAAACTATCAAAAATTTTATGAAAGAAATGTTTTGTTTTTATTTACCAAAACGGAGACAAATTTACGCAGAGTTGAGAACATTGAACAAATTATCTCATGAAATTTATCGACAACTTTATGAAAGAAATATTTGATTTGTTTGTACAAGTTTTATTTACCAAAAGACAAATTCACGCAGAGTTGAGAACTTTGAACAAATTATCAACAATCTTTTGAAAGAAATATTTTGTTTGTTTGTACACGTTTTATTTACCAAAAGACAAATTCACGCAGAGTTGAGAGCATTGAACAAATTATCAACAATCTTTTGAAAGAAATATTTTGTTTGTTTGTACACGTTTTATTTACCAAAAGACAAATTCACGCAGAGTTGAGAACTTTGAACAAATTTTCTGATGAAAATGATCGAAAATTTTATGAAAGAAATATTTTGATTTGTTTGTACACGTTTTATTTACCAAAAGACAAATTCACGCAGAGTTGAGAACTTTGAACAAGTTATCTCATGAAAACGATCAGCAATTTTATGAAAGAAATATTTTGTTTGTTTGTACAAGTTTTATTCACCAAAAGACAAATTCACGCAGAGTTGAGAACATTGAACAAATATCAACAATCTTTTGAAAGAAATATTTTGTTGTTTGTGTTTTGTTTGAGAACTTTGAACAAATTATCTGATGAAAACAATCAAATATTTTATGAAAGCAATATTTCGTATTGCTTGTACAAGTTATCTATCTATTCGCGCAGAATAGAGGACTTTAATCCTGAAAATTGTCTGATAAAAACAATCAAACAATCAACAATTTAATGAAAGAACTTTGAACAAATTATCTGATGGAAACAATCGGCAATTTTATGAAAGCAATGTTTTGTTTACCAAACATACAAATTTACGCAGTGTTGAGATTTTTGAACAAATTATCTCATGAATGAAATGGCAAAAAGGTTTAAGAAAGAAATATTTTGTTTTTTTATACAAGTTATAACTACCAAAAGACAAATTCACGCAGAATAGAGGAATTTAACCCTGAAAACTGTCTGATAAAACCAATCAACAAGTTCTTATGAAAGCAAAAATTTCTTTGAACAAGGTTACCAAAAGACAGTCACGGAGAAAATAGCATTTTAATTGTGTGATAAATAAAACAATAGTTTTTATTCAAAATATATTTTGAAAATTAATATTCTGTTTTGTTTGAACAAGGCGTATTTACGAAAGACAAATTCACGCAGAATATAAAATTTTTCAAAACAGTTTCTGATCAAAACGATCAACAATGTTAAACAACACGAAAGACCTCGCATGAATTCTCATTGTAATTTTGCATATGTAAATTTAAACAACACTTGATTTGAGAATATTTAATGATGTTTGAAACGTGGTCGATTATTTTTATATTTCTCGTGAAATGCCAAAGCAATAGCTCTATTCAATCTACATTTTGCAATTGCGAATTAACAATCTTTTCACAAGGGAATGATTTACAAATTCATGGTCTGTATAACTGTTATTTAACTTTGCAATTTTGTTAAGCAAACACTTGTGTCGAGGGTGGGACGGAATTCGCAACCACGTTTCTTTTCCTACAACCAGACATTGGGTTTTACTTGATTTATTTTTAATGTTTACTCAGTAGAAAATATATTTTTCTGCCGGCATTCGATGTAACACAGGACAAAGTACGCGTCGCTATAGTTGAAAATAAACCTCGATTAGAATTTTATCGCAAGAATCAATAAAGAACATGGAGCCAAGCAGTTAAATTGTTATATTTCTTAGCTCTTGTGGCTAAACAAAATTAATAGTGTTTGCTCCAACAATATTCAACCAGTTTTCGTGATTGATGAAACAAATTGCACAACAAGCGCAATTAAAACATCGGATAGATTTATCTGCGTTTTTTTATTTGTCCTGTGTTATATACGAAAATTGTCGGCTGAGAAATATTTTTTCAGTACTTGTAGTAAAATGTGTACAACATCTCGTGCAAAAAAGCCTAAAAACTTTCGGCGAGGGATGTATTCGCTTCAAAATTTTATTTTAGAAGACGAAAGTTTGAAATTTTTCTCGGATTTCAAGGTAGAAAGAATTGGCATTTTATATTTTTTGCACGAGGTGTTGTTTACATATTTTTGGCGGAAAAATTACAAGGGAAGCCATTTTGAATTTTTTGTCGAGAATGTTGCCAGGGGAAACGCTGTGCAAAAAAAAAAAATTTTCCCGCCAAAAGACAGTACAGTTTTTTCCGGACACCTTTTTATTGATTTAATTGAAAACACTTAACTAATTAAAGAATAATTGAGTAAATAAAACTTATTGTTTATACAGAACACTTGTTTGTAGTGAATTTATTGAGTGATTGATATTTTTATTGAAGATAATAAAAGATGACACGGAAAACAGTTTACTTTATTGACTGATCTTTATTGTAGAAATATAATATATAATTAAAGAGACAAGACAAATAATGAAATGTTTTATTGACTATATAAATGAGTTTGAATAATTTAATATTTTTGAAAAAAAAATTGGCGCATGCGTATTTTGGGCGCCCGTATTTTTTCTAAGTCTTTTGGCGGGAAAATTAAAAATTTTCAAACAGATGTTAACAAGAAGTAAATAATTAAAAATGTTGGCGCGTGCGTATTTTAGCGCCCGTATTTTTCTAAGTCTTTTGGCGGGAAAATTAAAAATTTTCAAACAGATGTTAACAAGAAGTAAATAATTAAAAATGTTGGCGCATGCGTATTTTAAGCGCCCGTATTTTTCTAAGTCTTTTGGCGGGAAAATTATAAAATTTTCAACAGATGTTAACACAGAAACAACTATTACAAAAAACGTTGACGTGAAAATTTGTTCTTGCAGTATTCAATTCACCTAAAGATTATCCTTGGCTTGAACTTAGTTGAGTGGTTTTCAAAAATTACTTTCGCTGCAATTCTTTCTGGTAATCTCCTTAAAAGTTTGTTTTCTACCTCAGATTAAACTTGACTTTCACTTGGATGATAATCATCTGAATCCTTCTTGTTTGATTCCAGCCTGATCGAAGCATGTAAAGCATCAAAAACGGCCATCAATCTGCAAGAAAACAAATAAAAGATAAATCAATAAATATTATCATACTTAAGCCTCTCAGCTTTTATAATTTTAGAAGCATAACTCTCTCAAAGAGAATATACAAACTGTGGTCAAACGCGTAAACATCAACGTTGAGTTCAACTGCTAACGCCATACATTTACTCGAGTCAACTTGCAGTTTTGCTGTTTCAATGTTTGATGTTAGCAGTTGAGCCCATAATCAGGTTAATTGCAATATCAATATAAATACTGGCTGCGATGGAGACTAAAAGCCCAGACTAAAAACTGGTTTCCATTCGATCACTGGCGATCAATCGAGGAATTCGAGTAAATTAAAATAGCGCACTAATATTGATTATAATATACTAACCATGGGATAATGCATTTTCAAGCAATTTGATTGGTTCCCTACTCATGGTCTCAGAGGCATTATACCCTCTCTACCTTATTTGGAAATGCCGCGAAGTTCAAATGTTTTTGTCTCGGGGAAAAAATGGCGGAATATTTTCGTATTTTTCCAGTTTCTTCGGAGAAATTCGACATTTTCCCTGCAATTTGTATATTATAAAACAATTATTCGCCTCAGGCTCGTGAATATTGGTGAATATTCCCCTCGACTTCGTCTCGGGGAATATTCCCCAATATTCACTTCACCTTCGGCGAATAATTGTTAAATATTATATTTGGATATTTTGAATATTGTATTTGAATATTTGACGCATAGTCTACTTGTGTTCGCTTTCAAAGAATAAATAATGACTCTGATATATATCTGTTGAGTGTGCGAAATGTCATACGACCAAAATCAACAATTACAAGCAATCAAATGGAAACCAGCCATATTAGAATACATCAAAAACTACAAATATGATAATTAATTATGCAACGAGCGACGATTAGAATTTATTGTTTTCCAACCGCATCTTTGCAACAACAGAGAATCTTATATTTTTAAATTTTCAGAAAGCTTTGATATTTTTGCCAGTTCTCGCTTTCACGCCGAAAAACAGCGTGCAGAAACCGGGCGAAATACACAATTACTCCGAGAAAAATGATTGCACCTTGGATGCCTTGGCATTGTAATGTAAAAATGGTTTCCAAGCGTACGACACTGTAATCCATATTAATTTTCTGTCATAGTCTTTGATGTGAAGGTAATTTTGTGTGTTGCAAAATGATTTGCGCAATTCAGTATTTTCCGTACATTTTTTTACTCTGGTTAAATACAAATTACAACTTGAAATTAGAGGTGAAACGTTGGTGAACTTTTAATCCCAAATGAGCGTTAATCGGCTTTCACCTGAGACAGACCTACAGCTTAGTGTGTTTAAAATAAACAACTTACCTCATGTAAACAAACATCATTCTGAAATTGTTCTTCTCTCCTAAGCCAGGATCGTTGGTTGATTGCCAGCTTTCTCCATTCTATGCTTGACATTTTCCTGGAGAGAGATACGTTTTATGTAAATACATGCTAACGTGCCAGTCCACAAAATCAGGGACCGGAAGTAAAAATGTTCAGCTAAGATCCTCGTCAATAGTCTTTGGGACAGTTATTTCATGTTCCGACTACAATTACTCCAGGAAACATCATAAATGCTATCAAAATTGTCATCAAAGATATTTCTACAAAGAAGTGGTAGTGATAGCTTTAATTTATTGAAAAACAGTGACGAAAATTGTAGGGAATGCACAAAATTTGCCTCCAAAAATTCATTGTTGTTTTACTCATAAACCACCTTGTAGATTTTTGTAAGACTTCGCCTACAAGTGGTCAAACTACGAAATTCCAAAGTATTAAAATATGGATACAAGATTTCTTACTAGATTTCGAGAAAATAAGCTTTCTTCAAAAACAAGAGGATACCGCTATCGTTGCTATAGTAACCTCTATTGTTTGGAAATCAGTGAAAACTTTGTTCATATGTAATCATCATGGTTTAGTATGTTAAAAATCTAAGGTTGCCTTCTGATCGAACGTTTGTTTTCAAAAGCGTTACCTAAAAAAACCTTCTGCGAGCCTCCTTAAATCGATCGACAAAGTCCTTTCATAAATTCGTGGTCATATAACTTTATTTTTTAGCGGATAAAACAAAGAACAAAAACGCATTGGTAATTATATTTTGTCCAGCATTTGTTTCAGGCCAGAGAAAAATAACTCGTGAAAAATAACGCGTGAAAATGAAACGAATGATCTAATTTCTCAGGCCAGATTAAATCGTATCAAAATATCTCTAGATGGGGGCTCAGGACTTAATGGAGAGTTATGGCACATAAATTTCGAAAAAAATTGTTTTGAAGCATTACAAAAACAAATGTTATTTCGGTTGCATAGGCAGATCGCTGGATATCGATAGAGTCCTACCAATTCTCTTAGCGATCGTCAGGCAGCCTTTACGAGTAACATTTGGTATTCCCCTGGGCCCGGTTGTTCAAAGCACGATTAAGCTAATCCTGGTTAGCGTGAATTTTTATTTCAGTTTTGTAACTTTTCAGTGAGATTTTCTGTTTATATTTTTTGCCCTTCAGTTTTGACTTTGACTAATGTCAAACTCCACAAAACATTGTCATGGTAAACCACATTTATATGGAAGAAATTGAAACCAAGATTATTTGTTAATCCTGGATTAGCGTTAATCGGCTTTCGAACAACTGGGCCCTGGTGTTGAAGTTTCTACCCTACTGAACTATTACTTAGATTTTCTACAAGCCTTCATTCAATTGTACAACTTTGTGTTCAAAATAATCAACTCACCTCTTTAAAAAACATAATCCTCAAGTTGTCCTCTTGTACATAGTCACACTTGATGATTTCCAGCTTATCCTATCACGTGTTTGCCATATGTCTGGAGAGAGATAAGTACCAAGTTAATATATGTGACGTACCCGCCTGTGATACACAGTCAGATAGATAATAGATAGTACTTAATTATAAGATGTTATTGATACATGTGACAAGATTGATGGCTACATTGTTGTAATTCAAAGTAACTGGTGATAATATGCGAAAAAATAAATAAAAATTTAAAACGTTTTCCCATATGTTTATCTTTTTCTTTAAGCAAGGAAATAGGTTCATAAAATACAAACTCCCAACTAACAAACTAGTAACATGATACTCGCGAAACCTCACGAAAATAGGGGTGGGGTGTTCCGGGGCGGGGGAGGGGATAAGCAAAGCTTATTTTAAGAGAGCCTTAAAAATCCTAGTGCATTTTAAACTCTTAAAAATGACCCTGTTGCATAAATGATAATCTATAACATCCAATCCTTTGACGCAAAACACATAAACTGTAGGAGAGGTTGACCGAATGATAATTTCAGAAATTAACCTTTACATGTAGATTTCCCAAAAGACTACAATCAACTGTCTCTAAGACGGACACCATCGAAAACGGCACCAACTGTCCGTTTTAGAGAGGTGCCCGGCTTATAGAAAGAGTTTAGATACAGTAAAATAACTGAAAAAAGGCGCGCAGGGACCAACACCAGGTGTCCGTTAAGAGAGAGTTGACTGTAGACCTCTTTCGCCCGGTAGTTGTGCAATTATATGTAGCAACGAAATCTGGCCTCAACTTATTACCATTACAAACATGGCAATGATCTTTTTTACCATAAACTAAGTTTCAAATTTTCTCAGCTTGCAAAACCCCTATTAGTGTAAGGCAGGAAATTCACACAGTCTACATCTACAACTGGCAATATTCTCAAACACTAACCTGTTGTTTAAGGAACACCATAATCCTAGTTTGAGTCCATGTCAATCACGAGAACTTTCTCCAGAGAAGCCTCTTGCCTTATTACAAAAAAAATATGTTTAGATAAGAATAACAACTCAGTGTTTATTGCATGTTGCAAGTGCCTCATAGATGATGAGTTTTTCTCCAAGAGGTATGGGAAAGCGGAGGACAAATTAACACCCCCCCCCCCCCCCCCTTACACACCCTCCCCCGTTCCTCGTAGTATCCCCTTCCTCATAGAATGTTCTTAAAAATCTTATAAACGATTCTTTCTATTATCAAATTATTAATTGTAGATTACTAAATATTTTTGTTTCATGTTTCATTTACCCGAAAGATATTCAATACGACATTAAATTTATGCAATTAGTCGGGTATATCATAAATTATGTTTAGTATAAAGCTCTGTGGCCACGAAAATCTTTCGTATTAGCCATTCAAAGTGCACTTTTTGAAAACAACTTCGATAAACGTAACACAGGATAGGTTGATTACCTGTCGAGAAGAACCTTTACGAAGCAATTCGTCAACTTCTTCGACGTTGAATGTCCACGTGTTTACGGCCATCGTATGAAGGCAACGTTCTTGTCAAGGCAACAACTACTCGCTGTCTTGTTCAAGCCTCGTACCAAAGACATCTACCACTGACAGTTTGGACGATTTTCGATGCAAATATCGTTGATTTGGCAGGTTTATTTGCCCCAGAATAACTACAGAACCACATTCAGCCATAGCGTCGTTCTCGTGTAGAAGTGACGGCAAAATATGAATAATTGAATATTAATGTTAATATATCTGCAATTCAAATGCACGGAAGGACTGCGCAAGGGAGTGGTTAGCCAAAATATCTGGAAATAATCAAATGGTTTGGACAATTTCTGGATAATCTTTTTGGAAAGTGTGGAATTGGGAACGCTGTGCGATTTCTTGAAGACAACGATAATGAATTGTAAACGGTATAAAGCGTCATCTCTCCCTCTTTTAATTAACTTTGAATCAAGTTGCAGTCACAAACTTTACGGCTTCATCCACAGAACAAACAGTATAACATGAAAGTAGTGCTCAGTAGCTTTCATTTTAATGGTCACGCACTAGGGCTTCATCCGGACTTATTAAAGGGCCAAAAACTAGAGTTTTATCCAGACATGGGAAAGAACCAGTACTGCTTCATAGCTTCCATTTCAATATTCATGCCGGGGCTTCATCTACAGACTTTTTAAGGTGAAAAAAAGTTAGAACCACCTTGTACGGCATAATCAACAGTACCCTCTTTTTTGGTAAGAGGCCATTCAATAAGAACGTTATAACTCCTCCGCAGGCAACTCTTATATAAAGCCACTAGTGAGAGACTGGTACAGAGGACAAAAAGTTGACCGAGTCGGGTGGGGGACGGGAAGAGAGGAAAAAGAAGGAAGGGCTCCGCTTCTCGCTCGTTCCGGCCCCAATGCCTGCTCTTTTGCCCCAGACCGCGGAGACCCAGGAGTTGCCTGCGGAGGAGGCTAGTCGAGGCTGTGATTGGCCGAAATTTTAAAACATGCCAATAACATACCCAGGCACGGAATCTGCCCGCGCGGACTTTGATAGTTCATAACTTTTTTTAATATCGAAGTAAAAGTCGCCAAACTTTTCGGATTTACCTAACATGTATCTGGGAACAATTTGGTATGACTTGTCATTGTTCGCGGAACTTGCTGTTACCATGGTAACCATATATTGGCAGGCATGGTTTCTGGTTAACGAGAAATGGCCGCCGCAAATTCAAAATGATTAAAATTAAACTGAGCGGAAAATCAATACCAGCATCTGAAAGACCACTTCTTGTTTGGTAATCGTACGAAGTTTCGTTAGGTTAGGTTCTACCTGAGTCTAGAAAACGGAAGTTGAAAACTGGACAGTTTAGAGACGTTTGTATGACTGGGGTATGGCCTAACCTAACGAAACTTCGTACAATCACTAAACAAGAGGTGGTCTTTCAGGTGCTGGTATTGATTTTAATATGAATTTTCGGCGGCCATTTTGGAGAAAGGTCTATTTTTACGTTATCGGATCTAAAGGTAACAACTTTAGTGAGCGCGAAGGGAGAAGTAATCAAACTATCGGTCGTTGATTATAAGACACTGAAATTTTACGTGAATCTCAAATAAACTAGCTGAAAGTGTAATAAAATTTCAAATTCGCAGTGTTTCGATGAAAAATACAACCTGGTTCCCAGGGTTGCTTACCGACCGTGTGAAGGAAACAAGACAAAACTCCAGGCTATAACCTTTTACTTGTTTTGTAGGAAGGTTTCAGAAGCCGGGACAAAAAGCTGGAGGTGGCTTCGACTGTAAACATACAACCAACACCATAATTTTATGAGAAACATTTCGCTATTATATTTACTTCAGTCTTTTTTTTTACATATTATATACAATATATACATATAAATAATAATTTAAGAATGTGTTGATCCATGCAAGATAAATTACAAAAAAACCTAGCAGTTCGATTGTTTCATGGTTGTTCAATAATAGATTTCCATCTACGATCTATTTATACTCGGTGACGTCACGAGTCAACGTTGTGATGTGCTACTTTGAGCGACACTAGATCCCAAATTCCCCGCGGCGTTTCCTTCAGATTGTTCGTAGTCTGTGCCAGTTGGTGAGGTAGCATTATGTTCGCTATTTTCGTCAGCGAGTTGAAGAAGCTCGGGGTCGTCCTTGTTTGATTCGAGCTCGAACAATGTTTCCGGGTCTTGGTCGCCATTTTCCTCGGGATGACCCGAGGGTAAAGTACTAACAACACCACGATCATCTGAAAACTCGACCTTCGACGTGGAGGTCAACCTTGCCGAAGTGGTACCTCTCTCAGCTGATTCGCTCCTCTTCTCGATTTGGAAATCTCCTTCGTGTCTTTGATTGGCGTTCTCCTCCCGCGCTTCTTCATGGTCTATCTCACTCCCAGTCTCCTCTTCATCCTCAGAGTGCTCGGACAAGTCGTCCCATTTTTCCATGTTCATGTCCCCGCTGTTTTCTGATGACGTACTGTTTAAATCCATGGGGAGATAGGAGCGCCTCATGACAAGATCCCCAGGGGTCGGCGCTCTAGACATTCTTTCTCGCGCGTGATAACCGGCGAGTATTGGGTCCCACCCTCGCGAGGAGTCACTTGTCGCGCGCGACACCGCACGTGAACCGACTTTCGTTGCTCGTGACGCGACACGCGAGGGAGGGCCTTGTTCAGTGTCGGTAGTAAACAGACGTTTGTAGTCGCTTGTGTACTCGGCTGAATGGTCCTCATGTAGGATGTGCGCTACAATGGCGTCTTTTTGACATAATCGTCTGACCTCTTGCCTGATGGCTTGAACCATTTCAAGATCTCCAGTTGGTTCTACACCCAAGGATTCTAATGTGAGGATCGCCTCTCTAAGAAAAGTACGAGAGAAAACAAGGATTAGAACCTGAATATCAGATATTTTTAATTCGGACATACATCGCACACTCAAAATCTTGACATATGGACCGAGTGCCAGCGTGGTCATTACAGATTGACCAAGAGTCATAGACTTTACGTATGGCCCCTCTCTACCCCTCAGTCAGTCACGGTTTTATTGCATGACCACCTTTTGTATGATTTTATCACAAATTTTGCGTAAAGTGCCATGACAATTAGAGTTGGGGAACAAGTCAGTTCATTTACCAGTTTTGTTGTTGTTGTCGTAGTTTGTTTGTCGTTGTTATTGTTGTCGATTGCTTGTTGTTGTTGTTGTTGTTGTTGTTGTTGTTGTTGTTCGAACATCTAGTCCTCTACTCGACGCATCGTAGCACTAGAAACGCATCGTCATGTAAGCTTGAATATCCTTGTGCAGATTCTCAAGAAAATAAAACAGAACCTTTAACTGTCTCACCTCTTCACAAGTTCTTCAGTTTCAACGACGAGACGATCCTGAAGGACGCTGAGTAACCGCTCATCTCGCAAGCCCAGCACTGCGACAGCGTTACACGCCTCCGCGCGTACAGCGGCAACCTTCTCATAGCGAATGGACCATAGTAAAACCTCGATCAACTTATCATCCACCACTCCTATAGAGCCGAGGGCTGAAACAAAGATAAGGATGAAGTGTAATTAAACACAGCCTCTGAGTATTACGTTATTACCAAGATCAAAACCACACTTCTCCATACTACTTTCGCACATTTTACGTAATTTCCTTAGGAGAATGTGGCTTTCTGTCAGGAATCTTGTCCCTGAGATGATCAGGTTCTTTTTTTTTCTATCACTGCCTACATGTAGGTTATGACGTTATGACTTAGAAAAATAATTTTAAAAAATGATTATAGTCACTTTTTCTCTAGCCTCCTCGCAGACTTTGTTTTGCCTCGTGACGCAATCTCTCCTCTCTAACGTTCGTTGGGGGAGGAGAGATTGCATGACGAGACAAAACGAAGTCTGCGAGGAGGCTACTTTTTCTCATGTAACAAATATATTGTTGTAGTTGTTGCTGTTGCTGTTGCTGTTGCTGTTGCTGTTGCTGTTGCTGTTTATGCCCGATTTACCGCCACTCTCTCAAGTCCAGTCTTCTGGTCTTCGTTCTGGGCTAATTTTCGAACAGCAGCTGGTAATTAAGCCTAGGAATTGTCTGATCAATCTAACACTACATTACGTTTTTTCGAGAACACGACCTATTAGAGAAACCATTATTGCCTACCAAGTAGCCTGCAGAAAGGGGAAGAGAAGAGAACAGGAGGTAAAGGAGGAGCTCATGTTACCCTCTACCTACAGGCCCCGCCTACCCTTTTATTTCCTATACCTGCTACACAGGCTACCTGTGTTGTGGGTCTAATAAACACGATTGCTAACCTTTTATGGTATGAGCCTTAACTTTCCAGCTATTGTCGTCACTGGCCAAACGCAGTAATGAACTTTGCACACCCTTGTCTGTGATCTTTAACTTGCCAGCAGCCTGAAAGGAAAAATAAATATTGGTCACCAGCTCCCCATAGCACCGACCTTGGCGTTGTATCAAAAGGTACTTTTAACGACCCCCAGAATCACATTTGAAGAACAGACGTAAGTGTGAGGTGGTAAGTTTCACGAACCATTATGTTTTGTTTGAATATACTGCAGTCTGTCACCTGCATGGAGAAGTCCAGTTTTCAGTCTGCAAAGGACTGAAGACTGGAGTTCAGCAGCAGGCAACACTGTATCCGCCCTTTCTCTGTCTGGGGAAGATCATTCAGCAAAGATACTCTTGATTCTGATTCCACTTGCCCAAGAACACACACAACGACCCCGGCCAGGGCTCAAACCCGGACTCTCGAACTGGAGTCCAGCATGCTAACCATTAGGCCACCGCGCCTCTCACAATTCCATTTTGGTAAACGGCGAAAAGAACTGGGGAAGACAGCCGGGCGGCAGACTGGTCCACCCCAGTCCATACTCGTTTTGCTCCTATTGCCGATTCTCTTTTCGCCCTATACCTCACTAAGGCTGCTCACAGGCTACTCTGATTCCACCAATGTGACGCAAATGAATGAAATAGTTTATTTACACGTACATACAAGGGTTACACTCTTGACATTCTTCTAACAAAATAGACAGGCTGTGAACAGTCTAGAACAACTTGAAATGCGTGTGCAGCTAAAGATGGTCAGAGTAAAAATGGAAAGTCGGAGTGAGACCGCTAATCAGGCATTTTTGCTAATCGCAAGGCAAAATAATATACAAAGGCCTAATAATAATTTAGAGGCTATCACGCAAACTGTATGGAATACACAACTGCAATACAACTTAACTACCGGTAGGCAAAAGATGAGCAGGCTTAAAAGATATACCACGCCTGAAACCTGATCTCCGAGAATGAGGAATAAAAGCACATAATAATACTTGAGCAGAAAACTATAAGTACATTATTTGCCTAAAAGTGCAAATGAGAGCTGAGAAGTGTAACTGGGCGAAGCGCGAGAGAAGACAAGGAAAATGAAAGCTTTTTTATTGAGCTCCTACTGTACATTCTCTCCTAACCATCTTCAGCTGCACATGCATTTCTTAGCGTACATTAACTCTGTTGTAGACTGTCCTGAACCTGTCTATTTTGTTAGAAGACTATGGAGAGTGCAAGCTTGTACAAGCGAGGTAGAAAGGCAGTCTCATGAATGATCGAAGCCTGTGTATTGTGGACGTGTTCAGGGCGTTCGCACTACTCAGACGGGCTTGTGCTCTCCAGTCTCCTGTAAGATTAGAGACTGTGAACAGTCTAACATCCTTCAGCGAGTGTTTGGATCAGTCAGTCACAGAAGAAAAATACAATATTGGGTCTCAGTATTGTACTCACCATAGCAGCTTCGATTCTAACTGATACATATTCACTCTTGAAACATTCCTGTAAGGCCGGCAGAAGACGAGCCGTCATGATACCAAGGTTTGACAGCTACAAGACAAGAGAAACCAAACATAAATAAAAGCGCAAATAATAAACTGTTATCAAGAAAGCAATAAAAACATCTTAATTTTCATTAACTTTCAATTACTTGATACATTTTAGACATAGTGGAGCGGCTTACAATAACGCTGAGGGTTGGGGCTGTGCCGCCCACTCCTTTAAACCCTTACCTGTTTTCAGACCAAACTATGCGATTTTCCCTAAAAAATGTCCCCCTTTTCAAGTCAAAATGGCAAAAATCTATACCCTATTTCAGACAAGCTGGCAAAAGATAGCCAATTTGACACCAAAATTTTCAAAATCTATACCTGTTCTCACGCCAAAACGGCTCAGAAACAATACCCTTTGAGGCAACACACACCTTTTTAGCTTAAATAGGGGAGAACCCCTGCCCAGGGACAATAACTCAGTTTTGAGGATAAATATGCTTTTGCAATGCTCATTGCACATATTATTGGTTCAAAACTTGCTCTGACCAATCAGAGTGAGGATGTTGTCCTTTCGACCAATCAGGTGAAAAAGCAAAACAAATTATGATTTGTGGTGCACGTGACTTTTCCTGCTGCTGCTACTTCTTCTTCAAGTTCTTAACGACGCTGATGTACTTAAACTCCTAGTAAAAAGATGGCAATGACCAAACGTTTCAACAATCTCCAATCCTTACTTTTTTCAGCGCGTCCACTTTAACCCGTTCATTTCCAGTGAGTATTCTTTCGCGCAATGCATCATGGACAAGCTGTTGATCAGAATGCAAAACAAAACTCGTCTCAGCTAATCTCAAACTCTTTCTTCACCCACCCCCCTCAGGAGGCAAGATGAGGAAAGACTCTGGAAATGAGGTTGAGTTGGCGATGGTATACATTTGTACATTCTCATGGAGTCCAGTGGAACCACGTTTTAGTGGCCATTGAATGCAGTGTAGAGGTTACTGCATCCCAGCTTTGAATGTAACAACATTATTACAATGTACGTACTTCCACAATGGGTTTTTCAGGATGCATGATTTGATTCGGAATTGCAGTTTAGTCATCACTCCCTGCTCATAATTAACAAAACTCTCTCAGAACACAACTCACTACAAAAATACTAGCAAAAACATATCCCCCCCCCCCCCCCCCCCTTCCAATATTTGTGTAGTGGGGATTATTGTTTCAATGCGTGAATATAAGAGAGATTCAAGAACTGGGTGAAATGGTATAGAATCAGAGCTACATGTAGTGGCCTGAAACCACTAATAATCAACATCCAAATACATTAAGTTTGGATCACAAAATGGTGGAGGACCCTATGAGCTGCTAGGCATGCCATATACTGTACATGTACATGTATGTAGATGTAAAGACCACGATTGAGTTTCAACAATAAAATCCTTCAGATAGTGGGATTGGTGGCAAAAGTTAATCGGGATGGCAGGATTAAAGAACCCAAAATGCACATTTTTGTCAGACCCAAATGACAAACTCTGTACCTTGCCATTCCCAGTCCTTCCAAGAGCTTGCGCGGCCGCTGAGCGAACATCTTTGCTCCAGTCATTCCACATCAGATAAGACAACTTGTGAGTCATGTCCTGCAAAAGAATAACAACACTGATTAAGTGCAAAGCATTGTGGAAGGGTACTGCACGCCAAATACTGTAATCGAAAGGTCATTACAAGAAATACACCAGGAAATGCACAGAAATACATATAGATGTTAAGGTTCAGGTTCAAGTCTGTTCCAATCTAATGGATCAGAGGAGCCAGGTGGCTATCAGTGCTGGTGCTTAACTCTGATTTCTGTTGCATGAAGTAACTAGGAGTATTGCTACTCCCCCTGGAGGGATGCTAGACCATCACAGGTAAATCTCCAGCATTTTTATCAAGTTGCCCTGACAATAATATTTGCCAGTACTCATTTATACTCTTGGGTAGAGAGAGGCACCATGAGAGTAGTGTCTTGCCAAAGAACACACTGACCCAGCCAGTGATTGAACCCGGACCGCTTGATCCGAAGTCCAACGCGCTAACCATGGCCACCGCATCTCCCACACAGAAATAGACAGAAATACCTGTATGTCATCAAATCTTACCCACCTCTCTTTAATCTCCCTTTAATGTATTTCAAGTTCATTTATATTCCCTTAAAAAAACAATGTCCAGATAACGCACCTTGTTTGCTCCGCCCTTGAGCTTTGGGATGACCCTACAAGCTGTGACACGGTCTTTCCAGCTGTTACTGTTCAGTAGTTCTGCAATTAATGACTGAACAACATCCTGAAGAAAAACAGTTAAGTCAGTGATCAGTGATTCATTGACAGATCCAAACAGGCATTGAACAAAACATTGAAACAACTTCCCCGCCCCCAGGGGGACTGAAGAATAAAAGTGATGGGAGATCCATACGATTTTTGGGGTATTACATGGAAGATTTCTCAACTATTTTTGTGGAGATGGGGTCATAAATATTCTCCTGTATTTTGGGGATGAGTTGTATTCTATGTGGTATTGTGGGGGGTGTAGGTTTAAGATTAAAGGAGCTATGTTATAGCTGACACATCTTGAAACTTAAACCTAAATTATTGAACCTTGCTGTTCAGAATCTGTCTCAATCACCCCATATGTATTCAAGGCATTAGTTATAAATGATGCAAAAGAAACTTGTAACATATATATTTATCATAAAATATGAATGACAATGTTGTACTTCATGCCAGTGCACGAAAATCACACTATTTAACTTGTACTACAGTACAAGATTGCTGCCACAGGATCCCATCTCAATGGTCACCCACTGCTACGTTTCAAGGATGTGGCAACACTGACATAGCCAGCTGGGAATCTGCTGCTAACGACCATGACCATTGGAGACACACTGTCAGAGAGGGTGTCAAGATGGGTGAGGAGAAGAGGAACCTTCAGCTTGCCGAGAAGAGAAATCGGAGGAAACAGAGTCAGCGGAACCTGGCTTCCTCCCAGTCCTCTGACTACCTGCAACAAGTGTGGCGGAGACTGATGACATGCCAGAGTTGGTCTAGCAAGCCACTCCTGGTGCTGTTCCAAACAGGACTAACCATGGCTCTACCACTGTCTCTCAAGTATCTACCACTGTCTCTAAAGGATGCCTACTACAGCATACATTTGTAACATGTACAAAACTCACCGATTGTTGGCTTAGCTGCGCTAACAGAGTCCCAGCCTTTTCAGTCCTCACAGCATTATCTGCATGTAGATGATTGACAAGCTCCACAATAACCTTGTCTGTGATGACACCACTCAGAGCCAAGCACTGTGTTGCTGCCCACTTTTCAGGGGGCCACCATGCTCCATTGCCCACAAAAGAACTGACCTAGCCTGATGATTTTGTGGAATAAATACGTGTAATTCAACAAAAGGAGCATAAAGAATGCAAGAGAATCTTATTTCTTCCTGATAATGTAAAAAAAGGTGTCAGAGTGACAAGGAATAATATTGCTATACTCATCACTGGATGGGATACTAGTCTATCACATGTTACCCCCTAGTGAAACTGATTAACACACCCAGGCCCCAGCTGATCAAAGGGTGGATAACACTATCCAATGGATAAATCACTATCCAGTGGATAAGTGTTAACAAGAAAAAACTACATGTATGCTATCCGTTGGATAGTGATTTATCCGGTGGATAGAATTATCCATCCTTTCAAAAACCGGGTCCTGATGTGAAGTGTCTTGTTCAAAAACACAACACAAGGACAATGATCTGGCTTAAGCCTCGACCTTACCTCCCACCCTGTTTTTTAGTTATTTTAGATGTACACAGTGTAACTTAAATAGGGAACTTAAGCAAAACACAATGGCAACAGCAATAATTAAGATTCATGAGCAGTTCAATATGTACATATTTAATTTTCTTAGCCCTCATCTACAAAACGTAAAATGTGAAAATTTCACAAAAATTTCTCAAAAAATGTGCAGAGTTTGATCATTTAATGATCAAATTCTGCATATTTTGGGAGAATGTGAACTGCAACAGCAAATTATTCATAAAATTATTTATATTCAGAATTAGGCACTGCTTTACATATTCAGTTAGTTCTGTAACCGGTAAATAAACTAAATGGATCTGTCGCCAATCGAGAGATTCTCAAGTAAAATATAAATTAATTACATTACATAAGTATTTACCCCAGGGCCCGGGGTAATTACATTCATTACATAAGTAATCACGATGGCGATGCCAAGGACAATGCCAAATTGGCATTGTCCTCGACATCGGCATCGTGATTACTAAGTTCCCTATTGTCTAGAGAGAGGGGAAAACTCAAACGATAGTTGCCAAAAATTTTAACAATATATTTCTTTGATGGTTCTTTTAGGGGTGTCTAGAAAGCTAAGACCTAAGACCCGGAAACCTAAGACCCGGAAACCTAAGACCTGGAAACCTAAGACCTGGAAACCTAAGACCCGTAAACCTAAGACCCGTAAACCTAAGACTCTGGAAACCTAAGACCTGGAAACCTAAGACCCATAAACCTAAGACCCGGAAACCTAAGACTTGGAAACCTAAGACCTGGAAACCTAAGACCCGGAAACCTAAGACCCGGAAACCTAAGACCCGGAAACCTAAGACCTGGAAACCTAAGACCCGGAAAGCTAAGACCCCCGTATAAAATCGTATTCCATCAATTTACCGCCTGAGGTAGTAAAGCTCTATCGTAATTTCTCAATGTTTACGATTTTAGCGAGATATAAGCATTTGAAGTTTCATTTTAGGGCCGTTTTGGCGGAAACACGACTACTTAAAAACATGGAAAGCTAAGACCTGGAAACCTAAGACCCGGAAACCTAAGACCCGGAAAGCTAAGACCCCCGTATAAAATCGTATTCCATCAATTTATCGCCTTGAGGTAGTAAAGCTTTATCGTAATTTCTCAATGTTTACGATTTTAGCGAGATATATAAAGCATCTGAAGTTTCATTTCTTGGGCTGTTTTGGGTGAACCACCGCGCGCCGGCTATTCAAGTTATAAAGAATGTCAAGATTGCGAAACAGTCACACAAGTTAAAAAACTCCACTCTGCTTTCAGGCAAGTTTGAAAGGAAAATTAAAATTATCGACTTCTCTTTAAATTTTTAAACGCCTAGACAGTAAGTTCTGTGTATCTGCAAGCCGGACCGCGCACAGCAGACGCGAGCGTGACATTGGAAATTATAGCTGTCCACGTTGACCAATGTATTCAGTACGCATCGTCTGTTTTTCTCCCTAGGGGTGCCGTGTCATGTCAGAGACATCGACAGTGTGTGAAATAATGTAACGCAACCTAGTTCCCAGAGTCCGTAATGTCTCAGGGAGGTACTCAGATATAATAGTGACGGGGATGTCCGAATGACGCCAAATTGGTTAATATAACACCAGCCCCCCCAAAAAAGTCCTCAGATCGCAAATTTCAAACCCCCAAAATCGGCCAAAAGGTCTTCGGACATCACCGTCATTGTTATACCCAAGCCGGGGGGGGGGGGGGGTACTCCCTTATATAAGCTATATAGGTATGTGCGGCGCCAAAGGGTATGGTTTTTGAGCCGTTTGGCCTGAAATAGGGTATAGATTTTGACCATTTTTGGTCTGAAATAGGGTATGTTTTGCCTACTGGTCTGAAATAGGGTATATATTTTTGCCATTTTGTCTTTAAAAGGGGGAAATTTTCCCATACATTTTAAGGGTCAGGTCTGAAATAGGGTAGGGAAAATAACATATTTTGGTCTGAATTAGGGTAAGGGTTTCAAGAAGCGTGTCGCACACACCCACCCAAATTTTTGGGGAGAACCTCCCCCCAGGTACCCGAGTACCCCCCTGGGCGTAATGTATTCATTTTGTTTTTCATTCTTGGCATTGATATTCCATTCTTGAAATGAATTTTGATATTTTCGTAAGAATAAAAGCAAATTCCCATTAATGAATTTGTTGTTGGGATTAAACGCGTGACCCGTTTTCACTGTAACGCACAAAGGTCAACTTCCTGTGACCTGCTTAGCAAATTTATGCATGGGTGATCTCCCGCCAGAATTTAATTTTGGCGTGGGAAGATATCTGTTCGCAGATATATCTCCGATTCGAAGATGTCACATTTTCACCAATTTAAACTTCCTCAACTCTTAAGAAAACAGAAATCTCAAACGGAAAATATGGACAACATCCCGCATTTTAATATTGTAACGCACTGCCAGTTAAAAAGCGACTCGGACAAGGTGCTTTTGGCGATGTTTACACCAGCGATTTCAAAGCTCTGGGAAAGGTCGTTGAAACAAATGCTTTATATATCTCGCTAAAATCGTAAACATTGAGAAATTATGATAAAGCTTTACTACCTCAAGGCGATAAATTGATGGAATACGATTTTATATGGGGGTCTTAGCTTTCCGGGTCTTAGCTTTCCGGGTCTTAGGTTTCCAGGTCTTAGCTTTCCATGTTTTTAAGTAGTCGTGTTTCCGCCAAAGCGGCCCTAGAGATGAAACTTCAGATGCTTATATCTCGCTAAAATCGTAAACATTGAGAAATTACGATAGAGCTTTACTACCTCAAGGCGGTAAATTCATGGAATACGATTTTATACGGGGGTCTTAGGTTTTCCGGGTCTTAGGTTTCCGGGTCTTAGGTTTCCAGGTCTTAGGTTTCCGGGTCTTAGGTCTTAGGTCTTAGCTTTCTAGACACCCGTTTTTTTAGCATTGACTCACAAATGCAGAAAAATAAAATATCTACAGTGATGTCATTCTTTATCACTGCTCAGAAAGCCTCAGAAAGCCACGAGAGCCAAGATCAGATTTTCCCATTTATAGTTTTAAGACAAGCCTTTTTTTCCTTGTGACCTTGCATGCCAATCATAAAAATAGGTACATGTAGTAGTAAGAAAAGTGCCGGAAATGGAATGAGTGCAACAGCCAGCACCCATGATGAAAGTAGTACTTATTTCCTTCTCCCCTGGTGGGGCATATACATGAACATGTACATGTACATGTCGGGCTGAGATGAAAGTAGTAAGGTTGCCAATTTTGAAACCACTGATGACCAATAATAATATTGGTCATCAGTGGTTTCAAAATTGGCAACCTTGTCAAAACTTCTGATTACTACATGTACTTTCATCATGCTCTTTCCATTTCTGGCAATGATTTTGTAGGTAAAAGGTAAAGCTGTTCTAGGCTGAACTGGCCCACACTGCCGGAGCTTATCCCAGTTTCCGTAGCATGAGGCCGACTAGCTAGGAGTATTTGTTAAGTATTCCCCCTGGATGGGATGCTAGTCCAATGCCAGGTTACCCCCAGCATTTTGTTAGGTTGCCATAACAGTTTGCCGGTACTGACTACTGCAGTATGTAAATATGTTATAAAGCCAGGAATGATTTGATGTTTGAGTGTAGATAATATTCACCTTGTCACTGGGTTTGTTCAGTGAGTATAGAGTGATGCCGGCAGCAACCTTGACTTGTGGATTTCGATCATCTAACAGCTTTGTAATAGATTCAATAAGCTCAGGTTCTAGTACTGCTTCCAATGGAGGACTTTGTCCCTTTGACTTGTCAAACATAATCCCTGTACACAGGTGAAAGAGAAAAATCTAAATAAATTCATGTACATGTAAATGTGTGGTACATGTATTCAGGCATTAATGCCACTGACATGTCTGGGATGCCATTCTGTGCATGCACTTGTAGGAATCCAAGACTAACTCAGGCCACACCAGGGCCTAGTTGTTCAAAGAATGGAAAACACTGTCCACCAGATAAATCACTATCCACTGGATAGCGTAGTTTGTTTTTTAACATTTATCTACTGGATAAAGCATGTAGCCTACATGTATGTCACGTACATGCTTTATCGAGTTATAATGCATTCTGCCTACATCACAAGTTTGAGCGTGCGCAATTTCATGCAATTTGTTGAGTTACATATAAGAACTTGGGAATTTTTAAGAACACTCGAGAAGTGCGAGAAGCACTCGGCTATGCCTCGTGCTTCTCTAGGCACTTCTCTTGTGTTCTTAAAAATTCCCACATGCTTTATATAACTCAACAATGCTTTACTATTCCCCAGTGGATGAACCAACTCAACACCAAATGGCAACCTTTTTTATTACCAAAACTACATGTACATGGAAGCTGCACACTACATTGAATGTATGGTACCTAGATGATGTTCTTCCTTCTTCATCTGACGCAGCTCAGCAGCCTTACTGCATGCTGACACTGCTGCTAGTCTGACATGGTCGTTGATGTCACTCATAGCCTTGATCAGCTCATCTGTTCCACATTTTTGCCAGCGACGTTCAAGAAACCACTTGGATCTCCATTCCTCAACTTTAAAAAAAAAACAATAAGTAAATCAAAAACAATCATACATGTACATGTAAGTACATTGACAATGCAATAAATTTCAAACATTGTAATACACAGTATATTAATATATACATTGTATGAGATAGTATAATAGCCATAGCATGTGTTGTATCACAATATGATCCCAGGGTATACTCCTACATAAAAGCAACTGGCCAGGATGCTCATCAGAAATTTTCAGGAAACCCCTAAAAGGTACATCTACTAGAATCCCAATTTTTGGGTGCAGCTCAAGTTCAAGAGCTACATGTACCAATAACCTATTTTATTGATGAGTGATATGCGACATTGGCCAGTCAAGAGCGATGTCCCAGAAGATTAAGGAAATATTATTATTCAATGTCAATTTCAATCAATTCTTGACAACTAGCTCTTATGAACCAACTGTGAAACACTGTCGGCCATACCAAAACATGATTTTCAACCCCTAAAAAGTACATTTTTATGTACAACCTGCATACCCGTCAGTGCGACATACATGTACATGTAGAGAGTTCCCACAAGAATATGACCTTTATAGTCTACAGAATGTCTTATACGTTTTGACTTGGTGACAGAAATACATTGAACAGCCTGATATTTTGATGACAATTTTATTACCGATAAGATCTGGAGTGTTGATTTAAATATTTTAACTGTAAACTATTATTGTTAAAATATTTACCACATACATTGTACATGTATCTCTCTGACTTTTCCTCACTGATGAGTGTTTCAGTGTATCAGTTTTGAACCAAATAACTCAACAATAAGACTTACCAATTTTAACTACATTTGAATCATCACGCATCTTTTTCTTTTCCTTGTAGGCATTGCTTAAGGCCTTTACATCAATATTGGATTCCTTCATGACAGGAACATAATTATCATCCTAAACAAACACAATAAAATTCATCAAGATAAGAAAACAAATCTAATTAATATACTCACTGCATGCAGTATTCTGCTTTTTTGCAGAAAGAATCATTTAACCTTTTAAATTGTCCATACTGAGCTGACTGTGTACAATGAAGGCGGTTGTTATGATTAAAATTTGTTTTGGGCTTGAAATTTCTAGCCTGCTTCGCAGACAAAATTAACTGTTAAATCCGTCCACGAACCAGTGCCAAAATCCTTGTTTCGGACCCCCAAGAAGTACCAGATTATACATGTACATGTATACATGTACAGTCTGTGATTGCGTGGCCTTTGGAACAATGATTTTGGCGCTGGTTTGCAGATGAATTTAACAGTTGAATTTGTCTACGCTAGAAATTTCAAACCAGTTTCGTACAAATACAATTCACGTAAGTACTAGACAAATACACTGTACTGTAGCTGGTAAATGTAGATCTATATTTCCTTTGTTTCAAAAATGATAATCAATAAAAGATTTTAGTTAAATAAAAATCAAACTGGTTTGAACAATTTCACACCAAAAACAAATTTAAACTACAAGATTGTTTACATGATTTACCTGACATACAGTAGTTTTAGCATGAAACCACGTAAATCAAATTCAAAACATTCAACATTTAATAGAAGAATATACTAAACACTTCTAACACTAAACCAACACTTCTAAATTCCAATTCGATCTGGGATCCAAGGGCCACAGGTTTGTCAGTTGTAAGACTGTTTAGTGTCAGATACCCTCGTTAAAACAAAGTCAATTTATTTTTATGTTTTATTTTTTTAAAATAATGAATGAGAACTTTCCATTTCAGCTGGGTGGGATCTGTTATTAGCTAGCCAATACAAATTAACATCAGTAAATGTTGTGACTCTTTAATTCATTGTTTTACTGTAAGCAGGTTTTAAGCTTTTTCTTTTCAGACTAATTGATCACTAAATTTTAAAAACATTTTCACTTTTGATATTACTGTAGCTTGTTTATCAGGTGAATTTTAATTAATATGCTAATTTAGCAAAATGTAAACATTGACTCAGTATACATATCTTCCTGTACCAGCTGGGATTATGTTGTGGTTAAATTTGTTTTCGGTTTGATTCCTTTATTTAACCAGTTTGTTTTCCTTTGTCTCATATTCATTATGATAATCTGAAACAATGGAAAATAAAAATAGACAAACTGCTTTGTAAAATCCGGCAAAACAAAATTTAAACCACAACATATTGTGGAAAATTTTATGTCTACATTTTTACATACAGTTTAATCCCGATAACTCGAACCCTCAATAACTAGAACCTCCTGCTAACTCGAACCTTTTTCAATTCCCCTTCAGGGTGCGGTCAGGGGGACTACAGTAAGACAAGTGTAATACGGTCTCATAATTATTTGCACTCATCTTGGCGCGTAAAATTTTACACTCTTAAAAAAATGCTATGTTGTATAATAAATCTTGATATTGCTGCATCAACTTGTTTTCTTAATAATAATTATTATCAGCTCATTTTGAGACGTTTTTTTTAATTCTGTTTGTAAACCCCCCCTTCCCCCTATCAATAAGCCCACTCAAACCCCTTACGGAGTTGTATAAGCCCAGAGCTTATAAGCGGCAGTTTACGTTAACACTGTACATTTGTAGGTCGGCCTTTCAATAATTATTTGACATCTTGTTTTCTACATGTACCTGTACGACGACTGGCAGTTCTTTCCACCGTTGCAAACCTTTCACCAACTTCTTTGGCTTCTTTTGTGATTTCACTTTGATCTTTCCAGATGCCGCCCTCTCACTGGAAAACCAAACCTTGGAATCCTGAGGATAGTTTTCTTGTAATTGTTTCTGAAACTTGAGCTTGTCATTAGTGTCAAGAACAATGTAGCTTGACTCTGGAGTCTTTTTAGAAGGTACAGGTTGTGCACCACCAAGTAACTCCTGTTGGAAAATATTATCTGTTTCAAGTTTTTTGCTCCCTACTGCAGAAGACAGAGTGAATGAGGGTGTATAATGAATTTCCAAGGCTTGTTGTGACTTCTTTTCTCTAATTTCTTTCAACTTTTTATTTGCTGAAGTCTGATTTCCCTCCTCTACTACAGCTGCAGAGAGTTCAGGTTTTTCTTCTGTTTCTTTAATCCTCTTTTCAAAGAAATTATTAAGTCTTTCCTTGTCACTTCCTGATGACTGCTCATTTATAATCCACTTAGCTGTTGAGTTACTCAGACAAGCAAGCACAAATTCATCCCACTCATGCTTTGACGAGCCTTGCATCAAAGTGTTTTCTGTAGATGATTGTGTCACTTTTAATTTATTTGTTGTTGGAATAAGCTTTTCTGTATCAGTTACAGCTGGTAATGTCTTTGATCTTCTCAGGGGCTTAAGTTTTTGTGGTCCTTTTAAGTGGCACAGGGCATGCCTTTTTACTACACCACGTGGGTCATGCCGACCAACAAGCCCTACACTGTTTGCCTTAGCATGACACAAGCCTCCAGTTCTGAACACTGCATTTAACTCATCCTCGTTATAAGGCAGAGTGTGAGGTGCACGGTCTTGTAAAACATCTTCGTTAAAAGCCAACCCAGAGCTAACTTTCTTCAAGTATGATCTACTGATGTCTTTACTACTCTTGTCGGCAACAGGGTGGAACTGAGAAAACACATCCGCAAGTTTCGTCAGTGGTTCATCCTTATTTGACACCCTGTGCCGTTGATTGATTCCAAATGGAGGTGCCAATGGAGCTAAAGAGCTATATGCTAGTCTAGAAGGGTATTCATCAGGAAATGGAGGTGTGCTAATCCTACTGGCATTAAGCCCAGTTTCATCTCTGCCAACATAAGGAATCTGAACACCTGAAGCCACAGCAAAGAATTCTGCACCGTGAGCCTTGGTTGGTGATACACTGCCTGCAACTGAAGGAAAAACACGGTTAAATACAACAACAATAATATTTATTCATACTAAACAACTTTACATGTAAACTTTACAGTATTACTTCATAGTATTACAATAAAGGTAAATAGACAAAAAAGGTCCACCTCACAGTATGTACCAGTAGGCATAAAGAGGATAAGTAATAGACAAAAAGTACATATCTAACATTAAGATGAATTGTACCAATAACAGATCAAAGTTCTAAACTCTTTATCACTGTTTATGGGTTTCTGCTAACAAGATTATTATTTATAAAATGTTGATCATATAACGTGCGCTCTGATCGGGTGAGTACAGGGTTGTCCCTAAGAAAAATGTCTGGTGGTTGTTGTAGCAATCCAGCAGGCTCACAATAGCTTGTGCCTATCAACAGCCATTCATTACCAGAGTTTCAACCCATCAGCATACATGATGTATTCAAGGGTTTGCAATGCATTGCATTATCAGGCGATTTCAAATAATGGTAGTATGCCCAAGTGATATTTACGCATTTTTGGGTGCATACTGTACATGAACGCCTCAACAATAGAGTGTAAGCCTCAAAAGTGGCACATATGCCTAAAACATGTACATGTAGTGTATGCCTACGGGGTATACAATGTACTCATGGATGGGGTATATGCGTGGATGGGGTATACTGTAATAATAATAAATAATAAAAGCATTTATAATATACTAACCATAGGATAATGCATTTTCAAGCAATTTGATTGGTTCCCTGCTCATGGTCTCAGAGGCAATATACCCTCTCTACCTTATTTGGAAATACCGCGAAGTTATAATTTTTTTTGTCTCGGGCAAAAAATGGCGGAACATTTTCGGTTTTTTTCTATTTTCCTCGGAGAAATTCGACCTTTTCCTGGGATTTGTATATTATAAAACAATTATTCGCCTCAGGCTCGTGAATGATAGGTGAATATTCCCCTCGACTTCGTCTCGGGGAATATTCACCAATATTCACTTCGCCTTCGGCGAATAATTGTTCATTATTTATTTACACGTGGAAGGGGTATACATGTGGAATCATGGGGTATACGCGTGGATGGGGTATTTACGCATAGATGGGGTATACCCGTGGTTGGGGTATAGTGTACGCGTAGATGGGGTATACACATGGATGGGGTATACATGTACACGTGGATGGGGTGTATATGCATGGATGGTCATTTTGTATCAGGCTATGTATGACTATCATTGCACTTTGTTGGCTTTACTTATAATAGAAAATGGCTGCTTCTTGTTGACATAGCCTGCCATAAACACTCAAGAAAGTTTGGGAGTATTCAAACCTTCGCCAGTGGCTCGGGTTTACATAAACTTTTGAATTCTCCCAAACTGTCTCGCCATAAAAAATATCACTGCAGCCAGCATAACAGTTTGGTATGGATGATAGCCTATCTAGACTAGAAAAATTCCCTTAACCACTTTTACAAGTACTTTATCTATTTTTCACATCTACAGTACTTACATGTAGATTAAGCTTATGGACCATTTATATGTACACTGTACAGTAGTCTAAATGTGTGCACAAACAGTGAAGAGAAGGTCACGGAAAACCCACGTTTAGAAAACATTAACGCACTAATAACCAGAACTTTTAACGCTTAAGTGCAAAATAAATGTTTAAACTATCAAACTGAATAGTTTTGACCCAACTCTACAGTACAATACCTGTATTGTATGGAGTCGAAAAGCCACCGGGTGTTGATACATTCGCCATTTTGTCCAATTCTCATTTTCTTCTTGCCACTTGTTGCCAAGCAACACAACCGCGGTTGTTATGTACAGCGGATTTTTTAGCTCGTTCCCAGGGTCCTTTCAAGCCACGTCCCGCTCGTCCCGCGTGGAACCCCGCGTGTTGAGTATTTCCTTCCGATTGTGCTAGCACTTTTTTGGCAGAATTTGGCAAAACGAGCGTTTTTGGCAATTTTTGACGAAGTAACACTGCTAGCATAATCGAGCATATCAGCCAAAAGTCATATTTTGGTTATTGATTTGTGTTCCAAAGTCTGTTTCTCAAAACATAATTCATTTCACCAGTACTGAAAAGTCCGGAAGTTTTGCTAGGATCGTTTCCCGGGGGGGGTACTCCCTTATATACGCTATATAGGTACGTGCCGCTGGACAGGGTATGGTTTTTGAGCATTTTGCTCTGGAACAGGGTATACCAAAAGGCATTTTTTTGGTCTGGAACAGGGTATCAGTTTCCCAGAAGTTGGCACGAAGATCGGTAATTTATACTCTGGAATAGGGTAGACGAAGTCTACGTTAGTCAGACGAAACGAAACGCGCAGGAATATTAAAGAAGCTTTACAGCTACACGTTAGCAGTGCTGATTTATAGTTTAGCCTTTTTGGTTAGAAAAAAAGTCGTTAAAAATCCTCTGGAACAGGGTATCTTTTTTCAACATTTAGTCTGGAACAGGGTCGCAAAATTAGCGTTTTGTGCTCTGGTACAGGGTAAGGGTTTTTATAGCCCAGCGGCACACCCCCACCCAATTGTTTTGGGAGTACCCCCCCCCCCCCGGGGATCGTTTCCACTGTTTCCAGTTCTCAGTTGTTAGAAGTAAAAGCAAGATGGCGGCAGATAGCTTGTAATTGTGCTGTATATGCACCACTAGTGAAGAAAAGGAAGGTTATATAGTAAATTCTGGACAATGTTACTGAAATAACGATAACGAACTGCCACGAAGATAAAATGCCACTTTTACGAGCACAATCGGTAATAGCCTGTTCCAGGCTCTCGGATAGTGGGGACGAAGCGAAAAGGCGAACGGCCGCGCGAAGGTAGTCTAGTCTGCCTAAACTCTCTCCCAGACTACCTTCGCGCGGCCGTTCGCCTTTTCGCTTCGTCCCCACTATCCGAGAGCCTGGAACAGGCTAAATCGGTAAAAGCCTATACTACTCCTCAGTATAAGTAGTCTAAAGGGGGCAATATACGTGAACTTTTATGAAAATGAATGAAAGTTGAGGGATAATTAAATTTGTTTAAAAAAAACACCACCAAGATATTAGTAAAACACACACAAACCAAAGCGTATCACATGTCAGCATCTTTATTTCTACTACATAAAGGCAAATGAGATTTGGAAAACCTTTGCCGATCACATAACATTCGTAAAATTCCCAGGGCGGTAATGCTCACGTCTAAGACAAAACGTAGTAAACGGCAGGAAAAACGAACGTGATGCTTTGTTTATCTATTAATAACAACAGTCAAATAAACTTTGTTAACTGCATGTTTATAATTACAAACGCATACTGACTTGTTTTTAAAAAGTGTCAAGTGAATTATATTAAATAAAAATAGAAATAAATATATATATATATACATTGGCAAGGAGAGTAATACCACAAAAAATATATACAAATATACAATACAGATCCTCTACAGACAGGACGCCGGTACTTCTGTTTTGTTACGGTGGTCCTTGCAAATTTACATTAATACATGGGATGTTCATAAGTGCCATAATAATAAATAAATGTAACAAAAAAATTCTTTTTTTTGCTCCAAAATACAAAAGGTCACAATTTTAGTGATAACATCAATTTATACAAAATGCTAATTATATTATATAATTATATTTAATTTTAAATATAATTTAAGCTAATTATATTTATATAAAGCCAATTTATATTGGTATCTATATAAAGCTAATCTAGTCAGTGCAGGAGTATGTACAGTGGACCACGAGAAAAATGATATAAATTGTAACCTTAATTGGCGGTCCATTTACACCCGGAAGTCATTCGAGTATACGATTTATTTCGGTTCGCTTTTTTTCAGTGCACAATAAAAAAACTGTGCATAATTATATTCTTAGAACGAGCTGTCTCTTTTCATTCCTTCAAATACAATGCCAAGGAGAAGGACTATAACCACTGTCCACAGTCGTCCATGTGTAGTTGAGGCACCGCTAGTTGTTGTCTTTGTTGGAGATCCAGTATGCATAGTAGGCGGGGGACTGGAACTGTTAACACAATTGTGCGTGCCTGTAGTAGGCGGTGCTCTCGTTGGCTCTGAAAATGTACAAAATAAGGTAAAGTCAGAATGACGTTTTTTATTGGATGATAAAGTATTGACTCTCATTGTGCCTCTCTCCAGCCAGGAACTAGCCAGGAGTATAGGTACCAGCAAATTATCAGGGCAACCTAACAGAAATGCTTGAGTGGTTACCTGCGATGGACTAGCATCCCATCCATGAAGTAGCGATGCTCCTGACTCGTCCCCAACCATCTCTCAGTCTCGAGCGTCTTGGGGACTGGGGGATGCTGAGAAGGTGGAAAAGAAGGGAGAGAATCCCCGCCTTTCCTCCTTCCCATCACCCCTTGCGCTCCACTCGGTGGCCGCGCTTCTCTCGTTAAATATTAATAGGAGACAAGAGAGACGACTGGGACGAGTCAAGCGATGCTCCTAGTCGCTTCATGCTATGGAAAACCGCGGACTAGCGCCGACCTGACACTGGCCACCTGGATTGTACAGGCAAACTCATAAAGTATTATTTTAGAACGGTTTTCCAAAGGCCATCAATATTTTTTATGGTTTTTCGCTGGGTTATTTGGCAACAAATCACGTTCTAACGGTACCCAATAAGAGATCTAGAATAGGATGGGATTTCTACCGTTCTTTTCGTTTGAACGGAATTTTAGTGCGATTTTCAGGCTCGAAGAAAACAACGAAAACTACCTAGACCATATTGTCCATATTGAATTACAAATTAATTACCTTGAGAACTAATCACCAGGATCTTTAGGTTTATAGCACGAAATGATTCCATGTTTTCTTCGATGGACCTTCTTGACTTCACTTTGGTGTTGTTCGCTTTTATGTGAGCTTGGGCATTAATTTCGAGCCTGTCATCACTCTTCTCGATTTCAGTTAGCAGCAGCGAGCTGTTGTGTATAACTTGTAATCGGTTCCAGAAAACTAGGATGATTGCTGTCAATTTTCGTCAGTTTGCAAATCATACTGTTGCAGTAGGCAAACTTGCTTCTGTTAGCGTACAGTTCTATATCTATAACTTGTTTCCATGGAAACAAGCTCTTTAGAACGCTTGTAAGGTTCACGTTCGCTGCGCGCTCAGTCCTGATACCTGAAACAGTAAAAAATAGCCATAATATGTTTGTTGAAATATGTTTACAAGAAAAACTTTTATTCAAACGCGCGGCAGTGCCCTGTGCTAAGAAACGGTTTTTTTATGCAGAAGTCTGTCCGTCGGTATTGCCGTGTGTTTTCATGAGAGAATTCAATCTCTTTTGTTTGTTAACCTGAACTTGGTTATTGGACGAACTGTTTGTTTGTGTTGCGGTACGTAGTACCTAGCATGTTGTTTCTGCTTCGTTTAACGTCAGGCAATTCAGTACGGTCACAAAGGAACGATTATGTAAACTATGTTGAAACTAGGCCTGGCTTAAATTAAGCTGAATTGGGGTTCACTCGGGACCCTAGGAGGCGGAGAAGGCTACACTGTATTATTACAACGTGGACAGGAGCTCATAACCAGTGTAACTTTTGGTTTAAATTCCGTTTTAGACCACGGTTTTCTTAAACACTAGCGCTGTTAACCCGAGTATCAGCGCTGTTTAAAGAGTCCGACTAGGTAATAAGTTTATGGTCACATTCTGTAGTACCGCCTTTTCAATAGAAAGAGCTTTCCAAATTCAAAGTTTGCGTTTTCTCTCGCTAAATCTGGGCCATCCAAAATAAAGGAACAAAACTTGAATAACATTTCTTCCATCGTGTACTGACAAAAGTAGGATATATATAGCTGAACTTACATACGGAAAAGTCAGTAAAGTTTATCTTCTGAACATCAGTATTTGCAGAGTTGTCCGAGTATTGAACTTGACACTTGAACTGGGTTTGGTGGTTTGTGCTGTTCTTTGCTGAGCCCTGTAAAGTCAGGGTTCCACGGGAAATATTCAACACTTTGATCCCGTTTGGCAACAGTGTTCCTTTACTAAACAGGCCAGGAACTTGTTGCAGTAAGCGAACGAGGCAGGGGTCCATTGGCCGTTTTCTCGCAGCACATACCATTCTAGATCTTTTATGCCATTTACTCTTTTTACAGCCTCGCAACGTACAGTGAATGGCTCATCGAAGCAGGCATCTCCTGTTATAGAGAAAGAGCAAATAAATTAGCTTCATGACACAGTAGACTGAAATAAATACAAACTTGAGAACAGAAAAAAATGCTTTTAGCTATAAATAAACAGGACACCTTAGCTCTAAAGGAATGTATCATTCAAGTCTTTCCGTGGCTTGCGTAGCAAGAGAAACATATTGGAGGAGAGGGCAGTAGTACTGAAACAGGGATGTTCTTACCGTCATAATCCCCAGAGGGGTGACGTCATTTTCCCTTCTGGTAGATGACATCATCGGTAGAGGGGTGTATGCATAAGGGTGATAGAGGTGACGTCATTTTCCCTTCTGGTAGATGACATCATCGGTGGAGGGTGTTCATGATGTAATAATTTAAAAATAGAATAATGGTGCTATAGATTGTATTAATTGTGAATATGTGGGGGGGTTTTAACAATGTTTTATCTTTTGACACTTCGAATGGTGGCTCTACTGGCTCAGGGAATAAAACTTTCTGGCAACCTGACAAAGTGATAAAAACTCTTCCCTTTAACTCTTTACAGATCTTTACAATCTGTATGAGGAAATGACTAAGGCCCTGTTTATACGTCGAATTTAATTCAGACGAATTTAATACATTCGTCCGAATTAAATTCGACGATTTGCGCGACGTATAAACAGGGCCTTACTTTCATTCGTTATGCAGAATTAAATTCAGTAATCATAAACTCCTTTGTTTCATAACTCCTGGGAAAAACCCCTAGAAATGTCTTTGTTCCGAACAAAGCTACTTCTCTTTCTGCTCGATCTTTCTGTAATCAAAACTAAAAAGACAGATCAAAACTACTCGCGATTTGTTCAAGCTCTCTGGGGTCATAAATGCAAAAACATATGCAAGTTTATGAAGTCAGTAGAACTCAGAGAATGAACTGACAAATATATTTTTCAAAGACGTTTATTTCAATCTCTTGTTGTGTCCCACTCGAGATCCTCTTTATTTATTTTCTACATCGTAATTTTCAAGTCAAACTTCGGGTGATCGCCTGACAAACGGCAGTCCCACAAATCACGCCAACGGCTCAGTGGAAAACCGATCACTGAACCATGACAGTGTTTACCACTTTTACTGCGGCCTTTGCAAAGGGTACGAATTTTTCTTGTGTTCTAAGAATGACATGAAATTACAAAGACAAAATAAATATTTTTCAGAGAAACAAACGCAAAGGTTACATCCGTAGTCGGGCACGCGCGGGTGTTTATTGCTTATACTGTTTAAGAGAAGATTCAAATTTTTGTTGATTACGTTTGGAAGCAGAAAATAAGGGATGGATAGATGAAGAAGGATGGAAACTGATAATTATTTGCTCAACGTAAGCTAAAATCCGTATGCAGGCAAGTTAGCAACTATAGTATGCAGGGCCAGTTTTCGAGCATATATATTTAGTGGCTCGGTGGCTCGGTGGCTCGCCAGTCACGTTAAGGCTTATAGAACGAGTAAGGTATATATTTTAGTGGCTCGGTGGCTCGGTGGCTCGCCAGTCGCGTTAAGACTTATAGAACGAGTAAGGTATATATTTTAGTGGCTCGGTGGCTCGGTGCAGTACATTTCCCTGTGTATTAGTTATAACTTCGAAGATCGATCGTGATAAGGAGAATTTGTAGCTCAAATAGGGGAATTGATATATTTGAAAATTTTACAAAAAACTGAAATAGTACTATATAAAAAAAATAAGGCGAAAAACTTTAATCAGTAAAATTCATTAAATTAAAATAAATTTTGTATACTTATAAAAAATTTAAAGCGAAGAAGTCTTCGCAGTGCCCATTTAACTGTATATAAAATATTTTATATACTTATAAAAAAATTAAAGCGAACAAGTCTTCGCAGACCCCAATTAACTGTATATGAAATATTTTATATACTTATAAAAAATTTAAAGCGAAGAAGTATTTGCAGTGCCCATTTAACTGTATATAAAATATTTTATAACTTATAAAAATTTAAAGCGAACAAGTCTTCGCAGCGCCCAATTAACAGGCATTGGTTTGAAATGAACTATGAAGTAGGGTATCATAGATTAGTAGCAGTGACCTAGGAGTGTTACCTAGAGACAAGATACTACGCACGCGCAGATTGACTCAAATAACTCTATTGAAACATAGCAAATTGCTTCGTGCTTTTATTTCTGATAAAAACAATAGAAAACGTTTTCCCTGTTTTTCCATAGAGTTATGGCAACACTCGTGAAAGTTTAGGAAACACTCTCCTGTGGCTCATGTTTCCACAGCATTTCTCGTTCTCCCAAAACTTCACACGTGTTACCAGAACTCTATGGAAACACGGAAAACGTACGTTTTCTATTTGGTATATATCGATACAAAAATATAATACTAACACGTCTTACATTTGTGTGCTGGTTCATTCTATAAACCTTGTATATAATAATAAAAAAATTTAGTCCGAGTAACTGCACTAAACATTACATAAACTTCCAAAAATTTAAGTATACAAAGAACTCCTGGAATACTTCGAGGTCCTTCCTGTTTCCGGCATTTGTTCCGCTTTTGATAATTGTAAATCTCTCAATTCAGAAGACTATAGTGTTGAATAAAGTCTACGATCAAGTCCGTTAGATATTTTATAGCAGAATTATATCTTCCGAGGCATTTCCTCTTCTGCAACTTGTATGTTATGAGAAGAGTCAAAACCTTCAAACCTGACCTTGTCTAGAAAAAAATCAGTATCTGAATTTCCTACCCTGTTTAAGACAGAATTCCGATTTTGAGACACCATCTATGACGTTTAACCTAAAATCATACCCTGTTTAGACAAGCATTGAAAAGTGATTACATATCAGTATTTAAAGCTTTATGGAGTCCGAGCTGTTTACGGTGATTGCGCCGTAACAAAACTGGTAAAAATTTGAATTGTGGTGACGTTTCTATAAATTAACGTATATGCCTATACTCAGGGCATGCGAAGACTTCTCCGTTTAAATTTTTTATAAGTATATAAAATATTTTATATACAGTTAATTGGCTCTGCGAAGACTTCTTCGCTTTAAATTTTTTATAAGTATATAAAATATTTCATATACAGTTAATTGGCTCTGCGAAGACTTCTTCGCTTTAAATTTTTTTAAGTATATAAAATATTTTATATACAGTTAAATGGGCACTGCGAAGACTTCTTCGCTTTAAATTTTTTATAAGTATATAAAATATATTTTATTTTATTAATTTTACTGCTTAAAGTTTTTCGCCTTATTTTTTTTATATAGTACTATTTTAGATTTTTGAAAAATTTGCTAATGTATAAATACCGCTCAAATAGTAATGACTTTCAGATGTTATAAGTCCTATTACATTAAGCGGCGGCTACACGAGCGATTTTCGGTTCCACTGGGCAGCGGTACATTATCGATCAAAATTCTGTGAGAATAAACAGGTAATTAAGCTTGCTTTTCCGCCGAGCCACTTGAGTAATACGTGTTCTATTTGACTAGCGAGCCGCCGAGCCACTTGAGTAATACGTGTTTTAATTGACTAGCGAGCCGCCGAGCCACTTGAGTAATACATGTTCTATTTGACTGGCGAGCCACCGAGCCACTTGAGTAATACGTGTTTTAATTGACTAGCGAGCCGCCGAGCCACTTGAGTAATACATGTTCTATTTGACTAGCGAGCCGCCGAGCCACTTGAGTAATACGTGTTTTATTTGACTAGCGAGCCGCCGAGCCACTTGAGTAATACATGTTCTATTTGACTGGCGAGCCACCGAGCCACTTGAGTAATACGTGTTCTATTTGACTGGCGAGCCACCGAGCCACTTGAGTAATACGTGTTTTAATTGACTAGCGAGCCGCCGAGCCACTTGAGTAATACATGTTCTATTTGACTGGCGAGCCACCGAGCCACTTGAGTAATACGTGTTTTATTTGACTAGCGAGCCGCCGAGCCACTTGAGTAATACATGTTCTATTTGACTGGCGAGCCACCGAGCCACTTGAATGAATAATTGTGGAAAAGTGGCCTTGTATTCTATAGTTTAGCCCAAGTTCTATAGCTTTGATTGTGTTGATGTTTTTCTTTCAATATAAACAAGAGACCGCGCGTTGACTCAAAACAAGGACGTCCAGCTACAACTGACACACGTCAAACAGAATCGAAAAGCGGACGAAGTCTCAGGGGTTTCGCGATCAGATAAAATGAGGCAAAAAATAGACATCGTAACGTTGCGTATTGTTGAAAATGCTAATTGCAACAAGACAAGCACTTACCTTTAGTGTAGGCATTTGTAATTGTCATGATATGTAGCCCTGTATAGAGATAGAAAGAAATCAACATAACACACTTGATGAAATGAAAACCCGGTATCACTTTACAGAAAGCGGAAATACTTTTGAAAAATTTCGCTTGACAAGTAATTACAACACAGAGGGGTGTCACTGAGCGCACACGCAGCGTAATTTTGATTGCGCTACTCGAGTTGATAAAGAGGATGATAAAGAGGATGTATTGATTTAACAGTGCTTAGAATTACAGGAAACATTTCATTCGTATGCGAAGAAAACTAGCCGGTTTCCATGTCTGAGGTAAACTCCACAGTCCACACACAACAATTTGCATTGCTGAAAATATGTAGAAATCAAATTAGTTGATAGTAGGGAGCGAAGCGAAAAGACGCGCGAAATGAAACGCGTAGCGCGCTTCTTTCGTTTCGCCCACTATCCCGAACGCCTGGAACAGGCTACGTAGTTCGATAAACGATTTTAACAATAACATTCGGAAATAAAATTGTTAGGTACTGTACTGATTTTCTTTGTACTGGGGAGTGACGGTCCCTTACGTCCCTAAATATTATAAACTAAATTCGATTTTGAGACGACATTACGGCTTTATAATGACGGCTAGTTGGGAGAAAATATATTCCGTATTGGGCGGAGTCGCGAAGCGACGGAGCCCAATACGGAATATATTTTCTCCCAACGCCGTCATTATAAAGCCGTAATGTCGTCTCAAAATCGAATTTAGTTTATAACATGTATACCGATCACGCAAGCAAGCAAGCACGACATTTTTGTAAGGTCGGATTCAATACACTCGCAACTGAGCAATCACGGATTTCGTGCTAGCCTGTAAACAGACATAACGGGCTCTCTAGTCGCGAGCGAAGAGAAAGTAAAATCGGCGAGCGATGCTAAACAATGTATTCGATACATCCACGTGTCTGTATTGGAAAAGCAAATATATAAAAACTTACCGGACAAGATATAGATGCCCACTGAGATGTATGTCCAGCTAGAATCAGAAGAATTCATTATTCCTTTGCTTGCTTGACTTTTTTCAACGTAAATCAGTGCTACTCACAACAACTTTAAAACGTCGTAATCTGGTAATGATTATGCAGACTTCGCGCTTTATGCTTTCAGTTGGACAATGAATGATGTCATTGATTATTCAGGGCCAAAACCCTTGATACCCTTATCTGCTTATCAATATCAGCTGAAATTGAAAGTGAAATTTGTGCATTGTTGACATCATCAACAAGACAAACGTAAGCTGGCCTTACAATATGCACGATTCATATTTCCCGCCATACTTTGAAAGGAGTGCGTAGATGAGCTTAGATGGCTCGAAAGACAATGTCTGTATTGATATCCGATATCCGATATCCGATATCCGTAAAATTTTGCTTCTGAAATTACAGCTGAAATTAGTATTGATAGCCTACAATCTTAATTAAGTTTGCGTGGCAAAATGCCTACGCAGACTTTAAAAAGTCCCGTTTTTGACATTTCTAATTACATTACTGTATTTATAGATCGATAGATTTCCCCTGAGATATTAAATGATCGGTAAATATCCCCGCTCATTGACTGGGTACGACTGGGACAATACTCAAGACAGAATGCTTGCTATAAAGCACCTCTCGGGGGGGGGGGGGGGGGGGGGGGGGGGGGGGGGGGGGGGGGGGGGTACTCCCTTATGTGGCCTATACGGGGACGTGCCGCTGGACAGGGTATGGTTTTTGCCTCTCTGCCCTGAACAGGGTATATAATTTCATGCGAGTCTGTCCTTAACAGGGTCTGAACCTGTCCTAAACAGGGTATGGTTGAACGATTGTCGTCGTAAAAATATGGTTTATACAGTATTAAGAGATCGGAGACGTTTGCCGCGTCAGCAGTCAAACGAGATTTGCTAAATTGCAACCTAAACAGGGTCCTAAAATAGATGATGTTGTCCTACACAGGGTAGGTATTTTAGGGGGTTTTATTGTTTTTTTGTCCTAAACAGGGTCAGGTTTTCAAACCCTCAGCGGCACCCCTATACCCAAACATGGGTCAAGTACCCCCCCCCCCCCCCCCCCCCCCGGGCTCTAGCTAGAAGAACATTTATAGGATATTGTAAGAGTTTAAGAGGGAATGATCTAGATCATCATCTCTTGAAGACGTCTATGAAATTTAACACATAACGATACTGAAGATCAAGCCAACCGTGATTGTGAGCACAGGCGTCCCATGCAAGCTCATGGAGCATGGATGGCACAGTGGTGAGAGCACTCGCCTCCCACCAATGTGCCCGGGTTCGAATCCCGGACCCGGCGTCAAATGTGGGCTGAGTTTATTGTTGGTTCTCGTCCAATCAGTGGCGGATCCAGGGGGAGGGTCGGGGGGTCCGGACCCCCTATCAGACCTGAGGGGTTTTTTGCTTTCTCCATTATCCATAGCAAAACCATCTCCAGGATCCACCAAAATGCACTTTCAGAGCCTGCAGCTGAAATCTCAAAATTTTCTGGGGAGGCCTCTAAACACCCCCTCCGCGCCTTTAAGTAATAACTCGGTATTGTATACTTCCAAAAATTCTACTTCACATTTTCGGGAAACCATGGGTTATCTTATCTTGGAAGAAGGCGACAGAAGTGCGGAAAAAACCGCTCCCAGGTTAAAGAAAAATTGATTCAGCTGAAGATCAAACGCAAAAAGTTAAACGGCGGTTGTTGTTTTTTTGTTTGTTTTTCATCTCTGCAAGTCATACGAATGGTATTTATCCTAGGCTCGATTACCAGCCGCTGTTCGGGAAAATGAGCCCACGCTCATACCCAGAAGTAACGGGGAGGAACGAAGACCGGACTCGAGAGATCGGCGGAAATCGAACCTATATTTATCTTCTCTTGTTTTTATATCATCTTGCGATTGTATATTATTCCTGTTTTGATTGTAATTCAAAGAAGGTCAATTAAGCGTGGGGGTAATTTTCCGGTAATAAACTCGAAACTGAAACGAAAACAGAAAGGAACTGAAGTCATAACTGAAATAACTCAAGAGCTGAACAAAAGCTTCATTGTGGAGGGACTTTTCCCAAAAAAATAGGCCAAACCAGAGTGAGAGTTTGAACTCGCGACAACTGTCATCCTCGATCGTTTGGCGGCCGGGCATTTACTCAGTTTTCTCTCAGTCCAGCTTCTGTGTCCCGGGGGGGGGGGGGGAAGGAGTACTCCCCGTGATAATGGACTATACGGGGAGGATCCGCCCGAAAGGGGTAGCTTTTTTCAGGCTGGAGGTATATAAACTGAAAGACATCAAAGATTAGGGATTTCACGAGTTGAAGTACTGAAAAGGGTAGGAAAAACTGTCATTTAGGAAAAGGGCCTTTCGAAATTTCTCGAAGTGACGCACCTAACGATTGATTCATCCAATATTTTAATGGGCTACTCAAGCCGGAAAAGGTTAGTAGAAGTCGTAAAAGGGATGCAGTGTTTCAACTGTAGATATGTGAAAGGGGTACCATTTTCTATTAAAGGTATATGAAAGGGTCACCTTTTCTGTCAAAAATGGTATATAAAAGGGTAAGGGGTTAGACATCGGGGTGGAGCCTCCCCGTATGAAACTTTGCTGAGTAACCCCTCCCCCGGGTTCTGTGTGGCTAGTTCAGTAAATGCGATACCTCGAGGGAAGGGGTCCGGTTACTCTAGTGAAATCAATCTGAGCACGAGTTTGGGTTGGAGGAATACTGACTTCCACCTCGTAGTCAGTGAGACTCTCCTTCTCCCTTCTTATACTGAACTAGACTAACTGGATTCCGGCTGATTCTACATATTCTAGGCTGCAAAAATATTGTTTATACCCGGTCACAGCTTAAAAAAGAAATATCTGAATTTCGCCACTGATTAAACCTCAGTAAGCAATGTTTACGTAGAAAAACGGTAACCTGTATTTACAATGCGTCAAACTAATATTCTTTCAAAAATCGTTTCTTGAAATTTCACTGAACCAGCTGAAATTATGTTACTGTGTTATTCCAAAAATTATGGTACTGTTACGGTACCTCTTCTGGTTATATTTATAACCACAGAAAACGATAAAAATGGGATTGCAATTATCAGTAATTTAAGTTCGCAAAACGACTCTAACGAGAGTCATCAGACAGAAGAAGATAAATGACAGCAGATCAGCCAGACTTTAAGAGAAGTACAGGCAGGGCGGAGTACTCAGAAGTCAACAGGCGTGTCAAGAGGCAGATCAGAGCCGATAAGAGGGCTTGGCAGAGCAAGCTGAGGAAGCAGCACGAAAGGGAGAGCAGAGGAACGTATATAAAATCACTAGAGTGGTCTGTGGGAAATATACTGGCAGCAGGAATGTCCCCATACGAGATAAGCAGGGACAGCTCCTCGCCTCCGAGAAGGACCAAGAAGCGCGATGGGTCGAACATTTCAAGGAAGCCGTATCATAATCAGAATAATAATAAGGAAGGAGCTCTGTCAGAATGTAACAACTGGCGCGGCATTACACTATTATCCATCCCCAGCAAGATCCTAGCGAAAGTCATCATGAAGCGCCTATCACTGGCTGTGGACCTTAAGCTCCGAGAGGAACAGGCAGGGTTCAGGAGTGGATGCATCGATCACATTTCATGCATGTCACTCTGAGAAATATTATCGAGCAATGTACCGAATGGCAGCGATCCCTCTAATGTGAACTTTGTAGATTTCGCCAAGGCCTTCGACAGTGTGCACCGGTACAGCCTCTGGTGGATACTACGAGCGTATGGAATCCCCTCTCACCTCGTCGAGATCATCAGAAGCTTCTACCGTAATTTTGCCTGTTGTGTTGGTGATGGTGACATCCTGTTCGAAGTCAAGACTGGTGTCAGGCAGGGGTGTGTTATGTCCACAATGCTTTTCAATCTTGTTGTGGACTGGATCATGCGGTGCACCACTGAAGACCAGATCAGGGGCATCAGATGGACCCCCTTCTCTTACTTGGAAGACCTGGATTACGCTGACGATTTAGCGCTACTATAGCACACCCATTCACACATCCAAGAGAAGACCCGGCGACTCAACATCTTTGCAAAGTAAGTTGGCCTCAACATCAGCAGCAAGAAGACTGAAATTATGGCATTGAACACCACCAACAGAAGCCCAATCCGAGCTGAGAACGAAGACCTCCCGTACACAGACAAATTCACCTATCTTGGCAGCATAATCAGCAGAGATGGGGGAACAGACCTGGACATCCAGAACCGTCTGAACAAGGCCAGAAACTCACTCAACGTGAACAAAGTGGGGCGCTCCTCCACTTACAGCACTCGCACCAAGCTGAAACTCTACCACAGCTGTGTCCTCACAACTCTCCTATACTGTTCGGAATGCCGAGATTGACCGAGAAGGTTTAACGAAGCTATCCACATTTCACACCAAGAGCCTCCGCCGGATTTTGCACATCTTTTGGCCAAAACCATCTCAAACAAAGACCTGCTCGAACGGTGTAGAATCGAATCCACGGCTACCATCCTGACGAGGAGGCGCTGGAGGTGGATATTACCCGCCAAGAAACCTCCATCACCAAAACCGCTCTGCATTGGACGCCAGAGGGAAAGCGAAGGAGGGGCCGTCTGAAGATCACGTGACGGCGGACGGCAGAGAAGGAAATGAATAATAATATAATAATAATATTTAATATTTATAAAGCGCATTTCTCTATATAATATAATCAAATGCGCGTAACTTAAGGTGGCTCCATAGGGTTTTCATATCTGGTGAGGCGCGCGCGTGAGTTATATTTTGAAAGCTGGTTTTCACGTTCTTTTTTACTACCAGTTCACCCAAACCTTCCAGAATGTAATAAGTAATGATGAAATAGTGTTCGACAACCATCCCTGATAACATATTGACTTTAGGTCTTGAATTAAAACTGTCCAAACAGAGGAGTTTGTCAATGCTTACGAAGCTTTAATTGTAAATTTCTTCAATTTCCTTCGGTGAAAGTTTCTACAATTTCACAATATATAAAGTCTGCCCAGATAAGAATTTTAATGAGGAAAAAAATTGGGGTTGTCAAGGCAGCTCCTTCGCTTTTTACAAAATTGTGTTTTTTGCCTTTGCGTAAAACTGGTCTTATAAATTTTCCTCAAAAACGGACACCAAGTAAAGCAACTAAGCATAACCTTTCCGCTAAGTTTTACGAACTTTCACCGAAGGAAACTCGAGAAAACAAAGACGAAAGTTTCTCATTTTGCCCTACAAATACGTCATAAAATAGGAACTCGTCAAGATCGCTATTTGAGCATGCGTGAACTTTCGATCGATGAGGTTTGTTTACCGGGCGTTTTATGCAATTCCTTGGACGAAATTTACAAATTCGTCATCTTTGGAAGTTCAAACAGCAATATCCGGGCTTAAACATAAGTTATAAATGAATGTTTACTTTGAAATGCTTGACATAGCTGCAAAAATTCGAGCCATGCAGTTCACTTGTTCACATTTTTTGCGTAAGCTCGCGTCAGCTCGCGCGCGCTTATTGGCAAAAGCTTGCGTAGCCAGCGCGCGCGCGCTCATACTCTATGCAGCCACCTTAAAATACCTAAAACAATAACAATAAACTAAAACTAAACCTTAGAAAAACAATAGCTAATCAAACAATTCAAATTATAAAATATAAATGAAGCAGATGGGGAAGACCTGGAGCAGCATTCGAGTCATGGCAAAGGACCAGCAGATGTGGAAGGATCACGTTGCTGCCCTACACACCACCCGGCGTAATGGGCATGAGTGAGTGAGTGAGTGAGTAAGCAATGTTTACGTACAAAAACGGTAACCTGTATTTCCAGTGCATCAAACGACTCTCGACTCGCAAAACAACTCTAACGAGAGTCGTGAGACACTAAACAATAATCAGAAATAAACTACGCCAGTTTTTTCTTTATTAATGCTCATTGATGCTCTCAGATCAAATAGAGCGAAACTTTTACACTTACGCGAAACCGTGACATGCTTCGTGAATTTAGAAAAAAATTTATTTTATATCATGTCAATTCTAAACTTATGATGTCGATGGTGTCTTCAAGAAGAACTTAGAATGGACTAGAATAAACCAAGAAGGTGAATGAGCCTAACTATCAAATTTTATTTCAGAATCTCGCAAAACTCGCTCTAGTTCGTGAGAACTATCCTCAGCTGAATATGTATATTAGTGGCAGAGAAACAAGAAAAATTCGCCGTCGCGGTTCACGTTCTCCGAAAACACACAATTTGGTTATTTCACGTTGTTGTTTTGCAGAGGACGGCTAAGAAATGTACCAAGATGTATAACGCACGTGCAGAGCTAATGTACTGCTCATTGAACTTGACATCACGCTACTATCACTATCGTTCATTTCCCATCTTCTTTATTGGTTTCCATAGCTACATAATATATTTTTACAGTTTTTACTGAGTACATTACTTATAACCAAAAAAAATACCAATATAAATAAATTTACAAACAAACCTAGCTTTAATAACCTGTAGATAAAGTTTACAACTTACAAATAAATAAAAAGAAGTATGACAAAATAGAGTACTTGCAATGCTATCTATAGCAGTCTCCCAAAAAAATAAAAAATGAAAACATATAGGACTCATATGGAGGCCGACATGCATGACACAAATCGGCCAGGGACGATCATAGTGTTTGGTATATACGACCATATACCCACATGTGACCAAGGCAGTACTGCTTGGAATAAGTAAGCTGGTGATACACCTTGGCAGTTTTACGGCATAGAGTTTTGAAACTTTGGGGTGTCTTCGTCGTGATATGTACATGGAATGCACGTGCCAGTCCGACGTAAGGTCTTGTATATAGGTTTGGGCCACCAACACTCATGACCGACTATATTTCTTTTCCCACTTCCCGCTCGGCTCCCTCCCTCGCGTAGAAAGTAAGTTTTCCTCATCTCAGACTGATGCAAAGGAAAACAGCCACAACCGCTGTCCATAGCTCTCTCCCTGCAGCTGAGGCGGCAGCTGAGGCACCATTCCTTGTTGGAGACCCAGAATGCAGCTTGGCAGTAGTGGAGGGAGTCTGAACAACTGGATATGAAGGCTTAGAGAAAGGGAGACTGGATCTAGGTGCTCCTATGTCAGTTTTTGGTGTAGTATTCGGTTCTGAGAATAGAAGTAGAAACAGATCAGAATAAGTTTAGGTAAGGTTAGGTTACCATAGACAACTCCAGTACATTGCCTATTGTACGTTTTAAGTCAGTGTACCCTTACACTGTCATCAGTTGGTTTATTTTGTTTCTCAACGAGTTGTTGTATTTCAAAATTTTCTGAATGTTGTGTCATTTTTCTCTGTTTCAGATTCAAATTTGATTTGTGTGTTGCCGTTGTGGTCTAGCTTATAATAGTCTGTTCACAGACGTTTATTTATTTCCTCTAAGATACTGGCTTGCGCTCGAGCGCGTAGCAGTCAGAGCAGTATCTTCAGAAAAAAATTAAATGTCTGTGAACAGACTGAGCTTATAACACTCGAGTCAATATTTAATGCGCGGCAGCCATTTTTCGTTTGATAAAGCTTTTTCCGACAATCTAGTCAGTGGCTGATTTTTTGCGGAAAATTTTGATATTAATCAGTTCTCAATGAAGTGCGCGCATACAGTGTAGTTCTGCTGTTGCGACTTTGTACAATAATTTATGTGATTTATTTTTACTCGTCAGTTGCATTTTGCTTGCTATAAAGGCGTCTCATGTGCGCGACAAGACCCATTAAATAGAAAATCGTTAATAAGGTACAAGTAAAATAAAAATGAAATAGGACGAACTGAGTTAGCTGTCAAACTATTCAGAATAATTACCTGGAGAATCACGAACACTGGTGACGAAAATCCGCACTGCGTACCGATGAAATGTGTAGACGTTTCTTCCAGCCAACTTTTCAGTCATTTGAACGTGGACTCTAAACTCGCTCCTGTCGTCACTATCCTGAATTGCAGTCAGCATTAACGCGCCCCTTGTAACTCGTAATCGGTTCCAGAACAACGGCAGTGGATGATTGTAGTCAGAGTTATTTCTTTGGGTGCAAGTTTGACAAGTGTTGCAATACGCAAACTTGCGTTTATTGACGTCTAACAAGTCTATATCAACCACACCATGTTTGCACGGTAACCGTAAGTTCAGCAAGATGCTTGTTAAGTTAAGATCACGTCCTTTCTGGATCCACACACCTGCACGTGAACAAGTAAAAAAGGAAGCGCTTGTTAGGAATTTTACCAGCTTTTACCAACGCCTGTTCTTTACCTATAGAAATGACTGATAGTTTTATTTCAACTAACACATATTTCAAGAAATTCTCTAAGGAAATGATAGCACGGGTGCTTGTATCATCCGCCAGTGCTAGGAGTGTCCCCTCGCTTATTGTTATTATTGTAATACTACATCTTTCTTATTATTTTTATGGTAGGGGATCCTTAACTTCTGGAGTTCCTTTTCGAGAGTTTATTAGCCTGTGTGCAGACGTCTCCTATTTCCTTGTTTCTACGTGAAGCAAGGAGATAGGAGACGTCTGCACGCAGGCTAGAGTTTATTTGTATGTATATATTTTTTTTAAAGAAATTTTGAATAAATTGTTGTTATTATTGTTATTATTGTTTACCCTTACCCTTTACCCTTACAATCCACCGTAGGAAAAAAGATGGCGACTGTACATTTTACCACAATACCTTGCGAACCTAACACAGCCAATAGGCACATATGAAAGCCATACTTTTGCGAAATTCGTCCCTGTACTAACAACATTGTGTATGCTAGGTTTGAAGTTTTTAGAACTTTTCTGTGCGTTTTTATGAACGTTTTTAGGGTTTTCGTTCGCTAAGAATTGTGGGTAAATGTACCAGTCGCCATCTTTTTTCTTACGGTGGATTGCCTTCAATAGTTTCTCCCGGCCCCTGCGATTCATCTTTCCTTCAGTGGGGGTCTACATCTTTACAATTACTGTGCCCTTCATCAAGGTCCCCCACCCCTTCTCTTTCCTTTATTACGGCCCAACCCTTACGATTTCTCAATCATTAGGAACCCGGGATTTAGACGTCCGTGCATAAGCGCGTTAAACCATGGCTCTGAGTAAGACTGTAGCCTGATTCTCAGACGGTCCGAGGGTCTCTCGCCCACTCAGTCTCACCCGTTCTCAGTCCCTCAGTTCTCTGAGGAGGGAGTGAAAGCGAGTCTAAAGTCTAAAGTAAGACAGGCTGACTAAACTTACAATGTGCGGTAAAGTTGATCTTATAGACATGAGAGTCGACAGTCCCGTCCACGTAGTGAACTACACAGAATATATGGGCGTAGTCGTGTGTGTTGTTCCCGGCAGCTGAGCGTTCTATGGTCACGGCGCCGTTCGAATTGTTCACCAAATTAATCCCCTCTGCCAACATTGATCTCTTTACAATACATCTCACGCCAAGCTTGTAAGTACATTCATAGAACTCGATCCATCCAGTCACAGTGCCAGGAAATTTTATTTTCCACAGAACATTCTCGACTGTATTCACGTCTCTAATGGCTTCGTAGTGCAAGGTTAACAGGCCATTGGCGCATGCTTCCCTTGTTGATGTCATTATTGCCGCTGTTGTTATTTTTGTACTTGCTGAAAAGGAAAGGAGTACTAAATTATTGACCTAAATAAGAAGTTCTGCCTTTAGCGCGAATGATATTTTTTTAGAGATTAAAAAAAAGGTGATTTTCGTGGTGGAACTCAATTATTTATGTTTTTTCAGAGGAAGGGGGAACGTCAGGCTCGAGTAGGGTTACATTGGCTGGCTATCCGAATCACGTTAAAAATATGTTTTACCCTTAGCTGAAAAAAGAACGCAAGCTAGTCTCAAGTGCAAGCCTTTATGAGTTCGCAGTCGCTAAAACATGCCTCAGTCCCTCGGGAAAAGAACGAGGAAATAGAGTGACATGTCATGTAGATGGTTACGATCGCTCGTCTGTAGAAACAAAGAAATGATAACGATCGCCTGACCGGCTCTGTTGACGGTTCGCCGTTCGGGAAAATAATGACAAAGGGCTTTATTTTCCGCGGATAACAGTTGTTGTACATAGAGTCAGGGAATCTCTGAATATACTTAAAATTGAGGGACGATCGGAACAATGGTCAGACGTCTTGGGGTCAAATACAAATTAAAATGCAAATGATTACTGAGAAATCCAAATATTATGTCTTGTACTGACCGCACGTTATCACTGCAATTACCTAACAATGAGTTGTTTGAACATAGTTTATCTAAATCGAAGGAGGTTTACATTTGTAAACAAATCGAGAAGTATAATGTACGCGTGACCTTTCGCGTGACTTTTAGAGTGGAAAATCATAAGAAAGATCTTACTGCAAAAACAACTACAAGATCAGTATACACTTCAGTTTATCTTACACTTTCAGTTATCTTATCTTGGAAGAAGGCGACAGAAATGCGTAAAAGCCGCTCGCAGGCTAAAGAAATAGCGATTCAGTTGAAAATCAACTGCGCACAAAAAGTAAACGGGTGTTTTGTTTTTATCTCTGAAAGTCACGTGAATGGTTTTTATATCATCAGTGCGATCGGTTATTTGTATATTATTCCTGCTTTGATTGTAACAAAAGAAGGTCAATTAAAGCGTGGGTGTAATTTCCCGGTAATAAACTCGAAATTGAAACGAAAACAGAAAGGAAGTCATAAAAGGAAGTCATAACTCAAGAATCCGAAAGAGCTGAACAAAGGGACTTTTCCCAGAAAATAGACAAAAGAACGTACGTTTTTCTGATCGGGTTTTTCAAATTGAACATTTTAGCGAATGAAATCGTAAATAAAGTCAAAATGTAGAAACTCGATTCGACGAAGTATTGATAAAAGGTATCATTCAACATGGATAATATACATGTGTAAAATGTAACCACAAACAAATACTTTAAACTACCCACGTACGCTTAAATCACAAAGACGTTCGTGGGGGAGGAAAGATTGCGTGACAAGCCCAAAGAATGTCTGCGTCAGGGAGGCTATAGCATGAAACCTGTGCGATGATAAAGTCACAGTGGTTGTGACATTAGATTTTCTTCGTAAATCATTGGAAAGACTCTCTGCAAATGCTTAGCTTAATATCAAATCGCGTATGATTGGAGTACGGATTTAATTATAATATGAACTTGTTAGCCAGATGTCGCGGCGACATGCAACACGAAACTCAATTCAGGTTATTGTAAATAATTCATCAGCTCAAAATGGAATCAAAAGGCCACTGACTGAAGTTAGTGAGCTATATTTCTTGGCGAGCAATATTGTTTTTCTTTGTATAGATTTAGCACAAGTGAGCTCATGATTAAAGTACATGATATAAATGTTTTATGCAAAGTCGTTTTCTTAATACATGTACAAATCCTCAAAACCTCGCAGACTGATGTCGATCGACGGAAAGACAACAGTGCTGCAATATACTGACAATAAGCGAAAACAACTTGCTTGCTGCTATGGCATTGTACATCTTCTTTATTCCAACCGCTACAGCCGGTAGGAGCTGGTTAGGCAGTCATTACGGTCCATACTGGCGCAGTTAATTGAATTCACTTACGCCACTGAATTCTACACTCACGTGGGGGCATACAGTTTCTAACTGATTCGGCCGAAGCTGCCAGCAAAAATCATTTATATATGGATAGACTTACCCAAGAGAGTCACCGTCAAAATCTCTACGATCCAGGGAACCAAATTCATCAGTTGATCTTCCGTTCCTACAGACGCTAAGAGACTGCTAAGCGGTTCAGCTCTGCTAGTGATATGATGATGACAGTAGTATGTGTGCGTTTCACTCCTGCAGCTTTTGTTATTTTCCGCGTTTATAAATACGCACAATGATGTCACCGAGACAATGCCATAGTCAAACAAAAACTCTATTTACTCTTAGCCTCGTGACAAAAACCAAACAACGTGAGAGCCATTATGGCAATCTTTCGATCCCGAGATCACTGAGACAGTGTTACATTGTAAAAACACGATTGATTGTTTGTCATTATTTGTGCTCAGTTTAAAAGACTTAAAACATTTATCACATAAATCCGTCTCGTGATATTTGTTTTTCAGTGTTTGTTTAAATTTACCTTTGCCCTGAAAAGCCCATTGGCCGGGAGAGTGGTCATTAAGATATTTACTTTTTCTTTCAGTTTTGCTCGTCGGTACCTTTCATACCTTTTAGGGTTAAAAATGCGCGTGTTTTCTTTTGCCACTCAGTGGAGTGTTCAGTTTCACGGTAAATGCGGAACTTTTTAATTTTAAACCTGTACGATTCTGAGAAAAACCTACAAGATAGCAAGATCAGTCACGGTAAGGAGTCGTTGAAGGTCATTCGTCTCCAGTTGATTCTTCGCTTGTAACTAAGAAACTGTTGGCTGGTCAACTTATTAATTTAAGACACACATGTTCCATCAATTTTATAGTTGTAACAAAGGAACACCACTTTCGTTTTGTGATATTTGGGTGATAATTGACAACTCTTTAGCAGAGGCATTAGGAGTCTCCTTCTCAGCCGCATCACTAGCTAGGAATAGGCTCCGCGGTGCACGCCATTTTCTTTTTCCCCCATCCCCAAGCTGGGCGAAGCCTGGGGAGAGAGGGAGGGCTCGCAGTTTTCTTTTTACCCCATCCCCACCGCTACTCAATTTGGAGACATACGTGCAGGGCCCCTTTCCCCTTTCCCATCCCACCTTTAAAGAAATACCGACTTACGAGAAAAGAAAATCATTCTCGGCTGGTTAGAGTGATGACGTTCAGTCGCCATTTACTTCTCCAAACAGGGTTTCCGGCCATTTTCTCAATTATCACGTGCAACTGGGATTATCTTCACGCAGTCTAAAGGCCATAGTAAACGAGGAAACATTGTTGCAGAAACAAATGTTTCCCTGTTTGCCCGTGCATGCAACATTTGTTGCTTTGCGTCCGAGCAACCTCGATTCCAGGCTCTCTCTCCTTTTCCTCCCTTATCGACGACAAAGGAGGAAAAGGAGAGAGAGCCTGGAATCGAGGTTGGCGTCCGAGACGCAAAAAATGTTGACTAGATTCCAGTGCTTGTTTTGCATTGCGCGCGCATAATATCGCGTGTTCGCAGCATTTGTTTCCAGTGAAATGTTTCTTGGCTTGCGCATGCAGCATAGCCTGCGTTGCAGCCGGACATGTCAAAATCCATAGTCTGTCTGCGACGCAGGCTAATGCAGCAAGGAAGCAAAACATTTATTTTGCTTCCCGCCCGTTTGCTCACCCAAGAACCATTGACGGCGTACAAAAAAATATTGGTAGAAATCCCGATATAAAACTGAAATCTCGCAAACCATGTAGAAAATTCATAGATGATATTATTTATATATCGCACTTTAATAAATATCTATACTCTTATGCTACCATTGCATTATAGTATGCGAGTGGCTGGAGGTCGTCTACAAAATGGCGGTTTCAGTCTCGCTTTAGACTACGCCGGAGTCTCGTTTTATTACGATTTTTACTAAAACAATTAGATTTATTAGAAATCTCGAGCTCATAATCTAATTATTGGAGAATATAGGCTGGATTCTGCGCGCTAATAAGGCGGACGGCGCATTGCATTTTTGATAACACTGCAAAAATGATAAATGGGTAACTATTTAGAGCCGTCCACTCAAGTAAGAAAATAAAACTCAGAGCAACAAAGTGACAATCATTGACATCACTGTAGCTGAAAAAGGATCCTTGGGATCGAATAATTTTAACACGCTCTCCGTTTATATCAGCGCACTCCGGGATTTAACAAATGATAAAGGGACCACACCTCTAAATAATTCATCATCACAAGCGCTGATTGCGAGTAAACCGTTCGCCTTTTGCTCATTTTTATGTGAAAAAAAAACTGACTAATCCCTACACAATGTGTAAAAAACGATGTGGAAGAGATTGTTCAGTTATGAACATAATAAGGGTGTTACGGAGTAAATTGTAATATTCTGATGTTTTTCATTGAATTTCGAACCATGTCAGGGGCGTAGCCAGCCCTTTTTCCCCTTTAAGCCCGACATCATCATGACGCGTACGGAGGAATCTAAAACGAGCGCCGAAAGCACTAGCCTCTAGGGGGTCTGGGGGCATGCCTCCCCAGAAAAGTTTGAAATCTAGAGGCTCGGAAATGCTATTTTCAGCATTCTCCACGATATATTTCGTTAAAAAAATCGATCTCGATCAAGTGTAAAATGACAGGTATTTAGTGCTTACAGAAACATTTCCGAGGTTTTGTTAACTTGATACTGACATATAAAACTTGATACATATATCCCGGCCTTATTTATATCCTGGCCTTAGTACATTAAACAACGTTACAAAAGCTCGACGTGTGCAGCAAGGAATATCAGCGCAAGAACCAAATCTGGTAAGGAATTGATTTTATTTTTCAAAATCAAAACGTTGATAAAGGTGGGGATTCAAATTGAATAGTGAGCAAAGAAACAGTAGAAGAAATTACGGCCTTTCGGCTACTGAAATTCAAAAAAAATCACGAAAATTCCTGTCAAGCCCGGGCTTAATGGCTTAAAGGCTGGCTACGCCCCTGCATGTGATAATCTTGTAATGCCGTAATTATTCATACTGTCGACGTGGCGATTTCCTTTGTCAACGTGACGAAAAGTAATTTTACTTATTTTGTAATCAAAAGAGTTGTACACGTACAACCTCACTAACTGTAGGTTGTACACGTGTCAGTAACAAAGAAACATTGCTTTTACTATTTATTTTGCTGATGCAAGAATGATGTAATGAATAAACAAAAGATAGTATAAATGTAGCAACATGGTAACTGCAATTCGATTTTAGTTGTGATTAAACTACGATTGAAGTCAAGTCCTGTCCCGGGGGGGGGGGGACTCCCTTATATAAGCTATATAGGTATGTGCCGCCCCAAAGGGTATAGTTTTTGAGCCGTTTTGGTCTGAAATAGGGTATAGATTTTGACCATTTTGGTCTGAAATAGGGTATGTTTTGTGCAGTCTGGTCTGGAATATGGTTTGGCTTTTAGACGAAACTGGGTTTTTTCCATTAACGTCGGGGAATTTGAAGCCCATTTCAAATGTTTGCGCAAATGGAACCCATTCCTGGGTGGGTAGCTGAAGTCATGTATTAGACACGTGTACTAATTTTATAGGTCTGAAATAGGGTATCGATTTTTGGGTCAGGTCTGAAATGGGGTATCAAAAATCACATATTTTGGTCTGATATAGGGTAAGGGTTTCAAGAAGCGGGCCGCACATCCCCACCAAAAATTTTGGCGAGTACACCCCCCCCCCCCCCCCCGGGAGTCCTGTGTGAGAGTTCTTGGTCCGTCCGAAGTCTGTTTGCAATAGATCGCCAGCATTCAGAAATTTGTGACGAATTTCTATCCTCCCGGAAGCCAAGCGAGTTGCTCAAGAGTTAGGTTTCCCCCAAGTTCAAATCACTGAGTTTATATTTCCGTCCATATTCCGTTCCGGGGAGGAAAAACCTAGTCACAAGGGCCCCACCCCCATAAAAGAAGCCCCTCAATGAATTCCGATGATACGCCCCTCGTTTGTTTTGTATTTTATGTCGTTACCGCCGTACTCAGTCTCGGACATTTGACGACTGTAGAGCCTATAGACAAGAGCTTTTATTGTCAGTCCATATTGGTATATTTAGGAGTAGACTGCAAAACAGTCCGTATTTTCGCGCGAGAGTGTCGGGCTGAACGCGGCCGAAGGATCTGAAACGAGAAAAAGAGAGACTGTTTTGCAGTCTAATTTAGGAGAGTTTTACTATGCGGTATTCGATGTATGCGCCTAACGTTTTTCTGACAAATACCTTCCAAATATAAGCCAAACTATTTTGGAAACGCAAAATTCCTTCCGGATAATAAGCCGCAGCCCTAATCGGCTTAAGGCCGGTTTACATGCTACGATTTGTCGGCCCAATTTGGCCTGATTTGATTGAGACGAAAATCGGCACGATTCATAAAAATCTGTTGCAGCACAACAGATTTTATAAATCAGGCCGATTTTCATCCTCGCGCTATATCAGTTATATCGATAAAAGAGAAATCGGCCCGACAAATCGTAGCGTGTAAATTAGCCTTACCAACTACACATATAAGCCTGCTTTGGAGTCTTACACATCAAAGCCATTGTGGCATCATCAATTAACGCGTGACAAGATTGATGACACGCATCTGATGCAGAAAGGATGGATCTTTGTAACCGTGCATCAATTTTAGAAATCTAACAAATTCTTCCAGAGTTATGCTGGAAAAACATGTTCAATTTTTGTTGAAAAATCAGTGGCAAATTTCGCTCTCACACCCAACATACTTCCAGGTTCATTTTTCAGCTCCCTTAAAAGGTTAGGTCAAAACCTTTCCAGCTCATAGGAAGTGTATCAAGCGCCGAAGATAGCAAGAAAAGAAAGGGGGAGTAAAAGGAAAGGAAAAGAGAGAAGGGAAAAATCAGAAGGGAAGTATTTTTTTGGCTATGCACTGTGGCCAACGATAAAATTGAACGGTTTTGCCCCAAAACCTTTTTAAAATCTTCCCCTAATTCTCCAAATGGCATTTTTAGCAACGGTTAGCCAACTTGCGGGTGACAGCACCAAGAAAACGGGTTCCGTGGTGTGACCCAAAAATGCCTTTTTCAGTGCGAATTCTGGTACCTTAAGGTTAACAAATGAAAAAGTATTATAGAAGCAGAGACAGATCATGACAACGCTACTGATTTTCACTTGATTTTTGACGTTAGAGGTACCGATATTTCGGCTGGCCAAACCAGCCTTCTTCAGGTACAATGACTGAAAATGTACATTGCATACTATGTGGTGCTATATTTTTGCGATTTTCAGCCCGAGAAAAGAAGGCTCCCGCACAGAGCGAATTCCCTTCAAAAAAAATTCTCAAAATTTACTTTTTTACGGCTCATAGCTACAAACAGAAGCCTGCTACAAAGTAATACAAAAATAAATAATTTTCCATGACTTATACAAACAAAACCCCACTTCCATTTCCTCCAACTTTTCATGTACTCCAATTCCCCCTTTATGATACCATTAGTCTGCCCCTTTATGGTACCATGCTTCTTTACCCTAGGTTCCGTCTATCACGGCCTCCCCCACCCAACCCCACCCCGCCCCTTACCCGTAATGTCCATGTTAATTCCCTTAAGCTTACTCCAATTATCCCAATGAATCCGTGTTGTCCCACAAATTCCCATATTCCGATAATCCAGCCTTCACCCTTATTTAATTAACCTCCCTCTATGACTACCAGCCCCCAGATTAATTCCCTAATAACTCTCATGTTCTCTGTTTTTACTCCCACTTTCTGCTTATTTCACTCCACGTGCATTAATAACCCTCCCTACCATTATTAATTGAACCTGTGAAGTCCTGCTTTCACGTCAATCGTCTTAACCACTACACCACACAGTCCGCTGTTGAAAACTCTTAACTCTTTTTTAGGTGTCATAACTTATTGGTCCCAGGCTCACCTCGGCCAAGGATCGCCGATTATTTTTAATTCAACACTGAACTGTACTGCGGCGAAAAAATGTTTTTCAAATAAATATTTGTACAAAATCTTATAATTTGTTGAAGTAGATGAAATGAAATCATCAGTATCACCCTTAAAGCAAAACTGCATTGGTTCTACCATCGTACAGATGTGAAAACGTGCCGCAAAATACAAAAGTAGGTCCGGGTAGCGTACGGATGCTGATTACCATATCAGGATTTGCCAAAACAGTACGCGACTCTCCGCTAATATAAGCGGAGGCTAAATTGTATTACAGTCGAAGTTCTGTGAGCGGACACTCTCATAAGCGGACAACTCTACTTACAGCCACCTTGACAAAATCTAGCTCATACAAACTCTGTATTTACACATTCTCATATAATATAACGAAAATGTCCGAATGCCTCCGAAAAAGTGTCCAAAGGAATGTGAAGGGTGTGACTATATTGTTCATTACCTTCGGTAAAGAGGATAAAAATTCGCCAATCAGCAAAATTGAACTCCCGCAAAAATATATACAAATGATATAAAGGTTATTCAGCGGAAAGTTGTGTAATACGGCTGGGTATTTTTACGAGTCAGTTTTTATTTTTCGAGCCTTTAGGCGAGAAAAAATAAACACTGACGAGTAAAAATATCCAGCCGTATTACACAACTTTCCGCTGAATAAATTGTTTATTATACGACATAATATCTTTCCTAAAATATAGGCTTTCAACAGTGTTTTCCGTAACGCGCGGTCAGGGAGACTGAGACCCGTGTAATACGGTCTCATATCTGCTCTCGTCTTTGTGCGTATTCGCACTCTAAAATGCCATGTCGTGGTATAGTGCCACACGTACGTGTCATAAAGAGATTATAGACATTATAGTTTTTGCGAAATAACGGAAGAGATAACATGATGATTGACAGTAGAAAAATAAAAATAAAGTGTGCTACATCATGAAAGAGAACTAAATAATTCACGTATTCATACTAGAAGGGTTTAAATACGGGTCTCGCAAAATTTTAGTCAAATTTCACGGGTCTCGCAGTCTCCGTTTTTGAGTGGTTCTGTACATCTCGCACTCTCGATTTTTTTTTTTTTGCAAAGCCGTTTTGGAGTCTTGATCTCGGTCTCGCAGAGAAAAACGCTAGTCTCGCCATCTTGCAAAGTCTCGAATTTACCATTCGCCACCCTAGTTAGAAGAAGGACTGATGCCCATTTTGCTTTAGCCCCGCTTTCGCGCACGTGCCGGTTTCGGAAAGGGGAACGCCGGAAGTCAGGAGCATATGCTCCTACGGAAGTTTAATTTGCCAGAATTTTGTTGCTATGAGAGGTGCTATTAACCTTTCGCTTTTCAAATTGGTCTTCAGAACTCAGTTTTTTTTCTATTTCGCTTAGTGCAATTAGCGAAAACCACTAAAAACACATCCCCTGTGGTGGAATATTACGTCACTAGCCATTCATGAACCAGGTCAACCTCCGCTGTATAATACTGGTTTGTCGATGACAATGTAAAATTTGCTTAACCTAGCTCTTAACACTCCTATGTCAACGACAATATTTTTGTTCAATCAAACACTTCAAAGCAATTTCGCTGTTTATTTGCTTCCGTTGGATATTCAGGTTGTTTAATTTGTATATTTGATAATCGATAATTGGCAATTAGGGGGTATCCCTAGAATGTTTTCTAACTATCATGTCTGCTTTATTGTGTGTGATATGATACAGAAAAAATATTACGTGATCATTTAATCACCAGAAAAGTAAGCAAAATCGAGACTATCCTATTGATGTTTGCACTAGAATGTTTATACGTTTGCGAAAATTGTGTCACGAAATTTCTCCCCCGCAAATTTACACAACAAATCATCCATGAACCAATAAAAATGCCTCATTTTTGACACGTGACGTCGTCGGTTACGTTCGCCTTTGCACCAAACAATACAATTTGTGAAGCCTTTATCGCAGAATGATAAACCGAGAGCCACAGATCATTCTTCTTGTGATTCCTGAAAAGTGAAAGACACAATAAGCCATTAATTATCTGCGAGGGTCATTTTCGTTCTTCGATGGCCGAACATTTGGTGTGTTATGAGGGATTATTGACATCTGCGAAGGCGTGAAGAAATAGATGTGCTACGTTTCTCGATACACTCACGGACGTGTTTTGTTTTCGGTGGTAGTTATCGTGGTGGAGATCTTGTATGGCAGTATTTGTGTGGCTTGAAACAGAAAACTATTTCACTGATTGTATAAGTGAATATGCGGTGGACCAGGAGCAATAACAAATTTTATGTGCAAAGTATCTTAATTGGAATTTCTTTAATACGACATGCAACCGTCTTATAATCAATTCGAAGAGAGCCTTCTTCAAACCGTAGAATTGTACCGGCGACCTGGCGGATTTGGATTTACACTTTCTAGCCAGGGACCATGTGTGTTGAGTTGTATTTTAGCGGGAAGCCCCGCTCATAGAGCCGGCTTGAAGCCAGGTGACCAGATCATCGAAGTAAATGGGGCTTCCGTAGAAAAGACACCTCATGAACAAGTTGTCAAACTGATCGGGCGCTCGCCGGACGGGATGGTTCGACTTGGAGTTCGAAAGCGCGAGGAAATTCAGAGACTACGGACAGATGAGGAGAAAATGAATGCTGAGAATCAAGAAGAAGCAGAAGCAGCGATTAACGAAACGATATTGAACCGAGTGGATAAAGTCGTTGAGGAATTAAAATCAGGACAGTTGTTCGGGGATTCGCCGTCATTGTGCAAATCTTTATCCAACGGAAAATTCATATCTGAAGAGGAGGTTGTTAGTGACGAAGAGCTAAAAGCGTCGTTTTGTGAGAGCATTAGATCAGAAAGCTCTATTCCTGGCTCTTCGCCTGCCCAGAGTTATTCCAGTAGCAGGCGGTCTAGCGAGGGAGATGTTGGATCGAATAGTTCATCATCTCCAAAGCTGTCTCGTCTTCTTTATCCCAAGATGACGCCGTTAAAAGGCTGTGTTCAGGCGGATATCGACCTGGAGCCTGAATTACGATCGATTGTCGGCTATTTAGGCTCTATTGAATTGCCCGCAGCGTCTAGTCTGCCGGCCGCGAGTTTGACCGCAATTCGAAATTGCGTTCGACGTCTGCGAGCCCAGCAAAAAGTACACGTGTTCTTCCTTATGGAAATCTCTTTGATCGGTATAAAGCTTTTGGACAACGAGAAGAGGACCATTGTGACTTATCCATTAAAGTCCCTGGCATTTACTGGTCTCTGCTCAGATGATAAAAGAGTGTTTGGTATCGTTACTAGGAAAACTAATGAGCCATCCTTAGAAAAGCTAAATAATCCTCAGAGCAGCTGGCATGCTCAAAACAATCACAAAATCGACATCCAAAGTACTGTAAACTGTTCTTGTCACGTTTTCTCGGTTAATCCAGAATTGAGATCCCATCAGGCTCATCAACGCATCGCTGAAAAATATGGATTACAATGTACCCCTCAGGATGGGGACGGTGGTTGCGTAGAGTTCCCTTGGTCCTCCAGTCCTATCCTCAGAACTATAACTGGTATGTTTAAGGAGAGAACAGGTTCAGAGTCTGGCGGAGCAAGCAGTGACGGGGAGATTCATACAGGTTTAAGGGGACGATCTTTGTCATTGTCATCTAGCCAATCAGAGTCAGATGTTATCTTCAGACAACAGTATCACGATGACATTCCAACAAATGAACCTCCAACAATTGATTTTGGCGATAATCAAGTAGTAAATGGATTGTCAGAAGATTTTGATTCTTTTCAAACACAAGAAAAGAGTTCCCACAATGATTCTAAACCCTTGAAAAGGGGAGATAACCAAGAATTGCATGAAGCAGTTGCGTCATTGAATGAACAATTTCATACTTCTGAGAGAACTGACTCAGGTGTAGGCTCCGATTCCTACCATCATAATGACGTTGAAGCTATGGCTATTGCAGCAATGTCACAGGACAATATCTCTGGTAGACCTGCACCTCCTGTGGTTAGTGTTTCGTCGTTTCATTCTCGTGAGAGTTCGGCTGATTCTCAGATGTCTCTGGGGTCGCATCAAAGTTCCTTGGTTGGTGCCTTAGCATCGCGGCACAGCCCAGCAGTGCGACCAATGGGGACAAAGGATCCGTTGATAAGCAACTCTCAAGAGGTTGGTGTAGCATGTATATGTATATGTTGTGGTTAATGATCTTTTGGTTTGAAATTTTTCAAACCAGTTTGATTTGTATTTTCCTAAGGAAAATAAAAATAAAAACTGGTTTGACCCATTTCTAGCTTGAGAACACAGATGGATTTTCAGCAACGTGAGACAACAGCTGGAAATCCGTCTGCGTTTGCAGGCTAGAAAACTTCAGACCAAAAGCAAATTTAAAGCACAACATATCCAATCTGTTAGTGTACTGGTTTTGTTTAGACTTGGTCACCCCCTCCCCCCAACCATTGGACCCAAAGAATGTCCAATTCTTATTGTTAAAGCAAAACTTCATGTAGTACGAGTACTTCAAATGTGTTCATGTCAGCTTGCAACCATTAGGAATGGATGGATCATGTTGATTTAACAACATCCCTGTCAACAAGCACAGGCTCAGTCATAATGTTAGAGACAGGATTGAACACATCACCCCAACTGTAGTAATTATTGAAGTGCTAACAAAGTAAATTCTTACAAGCGACACCTGGGGCAGTGAACTTTGTAGCAATGTTGTATCTTTACATGTAGGAATTCAATACAGTCAAAGCTCCCATAAGCGGACATCCTCGGGAAGCAGAGCTACAAATAGAGCTGGCCACTAGCTACAGCTATACTTATGGGAATGTATAAATACAGAGGCGTCCATAAGTACAGCTACATGTATCTGCTTACGAGAGTGTCCGCTCAGAGGGTTTTGACTGTATTGCAGTCTGCAGCTTAAATGTTGTGGGAACATGTTATGAACGTCTTCAGTAACAGTAAGATATGGTGAATTGCATAAAATCATGCTCAATCTAATTTTTTTGGTATCCATTTTTCAATCTTTTGGTCAGAATTCAATTGACACACATTTTAAAAGTATTACCGGTATTGCCTTACTTATTTATTTACATAATAAATGGTTTGAACCCAGAGTATCAGTAGTTCATCTAGTGTGATTGTCCGGGGTAGTCCTGAAAAGGACTGTTGTTCAGGGTTCGAAATTAACTTTTTCCTAAAGGAGCCACTGGCGACTAACCTAAAAATTTTGGTCGCCAGATCGTAGGGTTTGGTCGCCAAAGTGTTTTTTTTTTTTGTTACTCCAAAATTTCCATTCTACAGTAAAAACACAAAATTTGACTTTTCTTTGCCTATCATATAACAAAGCTGTTTCATTTAACAGAGTATACATGCAGCTATTAAAGGAGAGACTCACAAATGAAAAGCCGTGACAGTGTAACAATATCGGAGTGCTGTGACTCAGAGAGCTTGTTTGTCAACAGTCTTGCGAAGGCTTCGGTTCCTTTTCTCTTATTATTTCTATTTTGTGTGGAACTGTATTAGACTCTTGTTAAGTTTTGTGAACTAGACATATGGGGCCCTCTTTCCATACTCTGATTTAACTAAATGTGCAACACAACTATTATTTTGTTCTTCGCCGATACGCAACGACTTCGAACGTACTCCGAACGCCAGATGAACGTGCTAGTGCACCCACGGTACCTATTGGGAGAAACCGCTGAAACAATATGGCGCCGGGTAAACATGGCGTTCATAAAATCGCCACTGTGTTTCACTACAACTGTTCACAGGAGCCTTAAGTTTTCTCTGAAATAAAATCCGAGGGGACAAAAGGTAAGTCGCCTGCTGGCGACCAGTTCCGAAATTCTCGTCGCCAACACTCAATTTTTGGTCGCATTGGCGACCAGTCAGTCGCAATGTCGGACCCTGTTGTTGGTGACTTCCGCTAAGGTTGTTGAGACGTCAGTCATCTTCAGAGTCAATGAAATACATGTATGTTAGTCAGTTGATGGTGCTAAGTCTCTCGTCCTAGAAACTGATTGGTCAGCTTAGCTGTGATGCTGTTAAGACTCGTGTAAAGTTTGTAAATAGTGCCGGTCCTGTCTGAAGTCAAAGTTTGTTTGTCTGTTTTGTTATGAATAAGTTGTTTTTACATGCTGATACAAATAAGAGGTGTTCATTCTAAGTTGGTGTAACCAGCGTTCTAGAGTCAGTTGTTGAAAGTAGTTAGTGCTGTAGGTACAGTGCAATGCATTCTGCCGAGTTCCAGTCAATTCTGTGGTTTGTCAGTCGATGGTGTTCAGCAATGTGATTGTTGACATAACCATTTTTTTGTCACTCTTTTGTGTTCAGTCAGTCTCATGTTCAGTTTTCTACCATTCTCATTGATGTAAGTGGCCTGGCAATCGGAGGAATTGATATTGGAAACCGCTTCTTACATGTATATAATATTAATAGCATCTAGTGTTCATTACTCTGCTCTGGCCAGCTGAGAGGACTCACAATAATTGGCAACAATCGGATATGTTGACAAACGTTTTTGATAAAACAAACACTGCGACAATTTCTTGCGAAAGTGTGACCTACCCCCCTATTCCCCTTCTCACTTCTAAAGACAAAAATCATGTGAATGAATATTTGGAAATATATGTCATACAGTACCGCTCGCATGTAGACATTTTTGAAAGATTTTGAATATTGATTCTTTTTAAAACTGAGGCAAAATGTATCGTTTAAATAATTATTATTGTGATAAGAAATCATAAAATAGATAGCTGAGGTTATATAATCTCAAAATATACATTTATAATGAATTTTATAATATTATTTTTATTTAATTTTGATGCACTTGGCTGAGTGAGATTTGAGTATAATAATAAAAGCTTTATTTATTCTGCAGTATAGATCAGCGAGAAAATAGAATAACAGCTGGTGTAAACCTATGTGCAGTAAAAAATATTTTTGTTTTAATAGTCGTACATGTACTGTATCATGCCTGTTTGCATTAATCTTTGCATATCAGCAGGGTTAAAATTTGAGTTAGTAGATTTACAAATGTTACTAGCCCACTCAGGCAATGGCTATTGATTCAGGCAAAGAGATATCTAATCTATCCATGAAATAGACATAATAGTACAGTTGTATACAGGGTACCTACATGTAGGCTTGTAGGCAGACTTAAACCTGTACAGGGTGTGGAGGAAGTGCTGTCCGATAGCCTGGGGCTAGTGGAGTGACTTGTAGGGCTAGTGTCTCTCTTTAACAAGTTACCCAAAGGGCAAGCAACATTAATTTTGTTACTTTCTTCTCATAAACTGTAGTAGATAGTTACTATTATTAATAGACAATTTAATTTTGGGCTAGCTCCTCAGAGTGCTGGGCTAGTGAAATAAAGTAACCTGTACACAAAACTGTCTAATAACATATATTTATCATCAAGCATTTTTTCTCCAGTAGAACTATGTAGACTATGTACCATGTTTGTATTGCACAATTGAACACAGTCAGGGATGGGGGAGGGGGGTAAGATGAGTATAAATAGTTCTGTTTGTTTTCATGTCTCAAGTTATTTGAACTCTGCAGATAAGAGCTGGTGTGATCAATGATAATATTATTTTAAATACCCCTTGTTATGAAACATCATAGATTAATAGTATTGGATATTTCTTTTCTTGCCTGGTTTGCAAAACTACTAAAATTTATTTTCTTGAATTTGAAGTAAGGTAAATATATTGAATTATGATGTCTATAAGACTGATTTTATTGATCTGAGAAGATACAGTGTAAGTGATTGTTTTGAATCATGCATAAGACCTGTAACAACTTTTGTCGTAAATATATGTATATAAAAATAAAGTAGATAAAATTAAAAATAAACAATAGCTATCTTTAGCTAAAAAATAAAATAAATCTTTCTGCTTCCTCTTATTACCACACATAGGCAAAGGATCCAATTTGATTTAAGGCATCATGGAAATATTATTAATAGCAAAATTTGGTAAAAAAGAGATGTAATATACATGTACATACTGTAAAGCTGTATTATTAGTCACAGAGCATAGAAAAAATTATCTGACCTCATGCTATCATTGTTAATGCTAGTGGATATGTTTTGTATACAACTTCTTATCTTAATTACGCAGGACCAATGATCTTTTGAACTTAAGGAATTTAAACAAGTGAAGACCAATGAGTTACAATAAATATTGGTTCTAGGTACTTGATATTATGCTTGTGCTTGCGTTCTGAAGCTGAAAATGGATTCATTCAACATTTTGTTAAAGCTTTTACGTATTCATGACCTTCAGGCTATTTTGGTGATCAAGCCTGTATTTAATCTTCACTTCTCAAGGTAATAATCATTCAAGCATTAAATTAATCCATGCATTCACTCCACAGTTAATTTACATTCCTCTGGGGCCCTCTTAATGAAATTTGCAAACAGTATTAAGATGTCATTTAGTTTTAGTACATAACTAAAATGTGATGATACAATGTTCGCGAACATACATGTGTATATGTGCTCGAAGAGGCTGTGAAAACCTGTTGTCTTTACAGTATTTAAATCAAGTGCTATTCAAGGTCAGTTTCATTGTTTTAGCCATTGTGTCGTAGACAATAACTTATGTAAAACCAATACTCTGTTGTCATGCAAGTATACAATAGTTGTAAACACAGCATTCTCTGCAATGACTAATTTGGTTCTAAGCTGGAGGCAAAGAATTCTTGCAATGTGGAGTAATGTCCTAAAAACGTAAATGCATTTGAAGACTTCATTGGGAAGATTTTGGAGCCTTTTTGTTATCAAAAACAGTCCTTCTCTTCATGTTTAGTTTGTCACTAGTGACATATTTATTGACATAATAAAGTTTAGCGAAGTGTCAGTTTTCTATGAATTATCTGCATTGATAAACATGTCATAGAATACATCAATTTGCCTGAGTTGGCAGTTTACTGTACACATGTACTGTGAAAGGGTTACGTATATACTCTGATGATGTGTGTAGAACAACATTTAGCTATCAGCAAATGTATCATGCTACTACAGCCTAATCTGATACACTATATGTGTGGCCATTGACATAAAAAAAGATAGCTATCAGATCTTAGCACAACCGAACCTGATAGGCTAGCTAGGATAGGTGTAGCTCTATCAGTAACTTGGCACAACCAGGTTATCTTTTGGTTATCTTCTGCAATGATGTACTTGTAAATAACAAGTAGATACATGTATACATTGTAGTTTAGTATTTTAAGTAAAGTGGTAAGATGTGGATGTGATAGCATCATCGTGAATGCAGTCAGTGGAAATTCTATGTAACCATGTGCGCTACTAGGAACCAAAATTTGTAGTTCTTCATTTAGTGGAGAGTGTACTTTTCTACATGTTATATGCAAGGTTGTAAAAACTGGCTTCACTCCTGTTGTACTTAAAAGCTACAAAAGTTTCAATAATATTAAAATGGAACATTTCTTTAATTAGTGATAAAAAGATGAAATTATTTCTCAGCATTGTTGAGACTGTGCTCTTGTACACATTTATTTATTTTGGCCCAAAGAATTTAAGAAATTCCATGTATTTCAATTTTTTTTATTCAGCCATTCATACTCCTGGTCCGTAACAGCTTCCAAATTTTTTTATTTTTTATTTTTCAGAGAAAGTGTTGTCTCAAATTCCAAAAATCTTCTTGGGTTAAGTACCAAATTAAATCCCCTTAAGTTCTTAACATAATCCAGTGTGAACATACAATGATCAGGGTTTCAGGCCGGGCACTGGGAAGATGGATCTCCTGTGAACACAACTTTTCCCAGCTGATTTCAACATCTTAACCAAATTTATTTTCATTGTATAAAAAATGCATGTATATAAGTTACTATCCTTCCCAGATGCACTAACCTCTTGCCCTCCTCCTCAAAATCTTAATCAAACCCTGGATGATGGTCTGTGCCTTATGGCATGACCCGTGAAAATTGACTACAGTGAACTCTCTCTAAGACGGACACCATCGGGACCGGCACAAACTGTCCATCTTAGAGAGGTGTCCGCTTATAGAGAGTTTAGATACAGTAACATGACTGAAAAAATGGCGCACAGGGACCAACACCAAGTGTCCATCTTACAGAGGTGCCCGTCTTATAGAGGTGTCCATTAAGAGAGAGTTGACTGTATATGTAGTTAAGGTGGTTATTACATGAGACTTATACAATGCAGAGTGATATTTGTCAGACCTGCAATATGAGGACTATTAATCATAAGATCAGCCTGAAATATAAACCAAAGGGATTAAACACGACTCAGACCACAACTTATAAGTACTGTTTACAAAGAGACTGGTATGAAAAAACTGATTGATGACTCAGACCAGTGTGACAGTTTGTGATTAGCATGGGAAAATACCTTGTAATGGGCAACTGAATCAGACCATTCTGAGTGATTTGTGTCAGAGTTCAGCTTCCACAATAAGTTGGGATGGTCTGAGATGATTTTCTGTGCCTGTCTCATGTACAGTATCTAACAACCATGACTTGTTTGGAGACAATGTGCTGAACCTGAGCTTAATTGACCTTTTTATATATTTTTCATTTTTCTGCAGTCCTTGGCTCATTCGGATATAGGTAAGTTACATTTGTGTGTGTTAGACAATAAATCATCTCCTGTTTATTTGCTAGTTAAGAACACATGATTGTGTGGATACAAAATGTGTGAATTGCTCATGCCAGTAGCAAAACATTTCAGTTCATTAGCACATATGAAACAAATATATTGCACCCGGGGGGGGGGGGGGGGGGGGTACTTGACCCATGTTTGGGTATAGGGGTGCCGCTGAGGGTTTGACCCTGACCCTGTGTAGGGCAACACCCTCTATTTTAGGACCCTGTTTAGGGCAAACGACAAAATACACACTCTCTTGTTCTAAACAAGTGTAGGATACCGACAACAATATCATTTATCTTGTCTTGAAAATGATGTGATGTTGACTGATGAGCTGCTAAAGACCGGCAAACGTCTCCGTGCAACAATAGCCCGGAACAATAGACTCGCATGAAATTATATACCCTGTTCAGGGCAGAGAGGCCAAAAACCATACCCTGTCCAGCGGCACGTCCCCGTATAGGCCACATAAGGGAGGACCCCCCCAGGATATTGCAGTCTAAACAGACACTGTCTACACATGCAATATGAATAACATTGCAAGTTTATACTATAAAACCTAGATTATCCAGACTTATTGGAAAATAGTAAATACATAATGGTGACTCCGGATAGTTGAAGATACAAATCTAAATCTATCTAAATCTAAATTGTTGATCTGCAAAGGGGCTAGCCCATCACTGCAGATGTGCAGTGCAAGTGCAATATACATGTTAAAGTAATATTGTGTTAATATAAAGGAACCGCAGTTGAGGTCGCGATAATTGAAAAGTCCAGAAAATTGAGGTTTGTACACTCTAGGTTAGACTGTACATGTATACTGCTACACAAGAATGTACTACAAAAATAAACAAAGCGATTAGTTTCTAAAGAAACTGAACATTGTGCTGTCTTCAGCGGAATTATCAACTTGAAGTTGATGGAGGTAAATTACCGCTTGTAACGAATTTAAAGATCATTGACATTTCAAGTGTTAACCCTTCATCTGATGCTTGAAATGCCAGCTTTCCACATTCACTACAGTGGTTAATGGATTTCATAGTTGAGAGCCTTGGAGCTTCCGAGTTCTAATAATTCTTAAAGCTCAGCCTCATATTATCTTATAATAATTGCACTGTTTTCTACAGTCTTAGGAACATCCTCAAGTAGGAAGACGTTAATTGCCAGTGGGAGTATCAGCTCCAGCACTCAGAGTATCCATAGCCTGAGTAGCATGCCCGGCGACATGTCCCAAGTGGATGGAAGAGTAGGTCGCTGGGCACTTGGGTTTGACAAGCTGATGGAAGATCCTGCTGGGCTGGGCTGCTTCATGGTACTGTACACGTGCCCACATTGGTTTTTTTTTCATTCTTTTCCTTAAAGCTTTTTTTGCCAGAAGGGTGTCTCACTCTGGATATCCTATACACCTATTCCATAAATGGCTGCCCAGCAATTTTTTGTCTAACAAGGTTTTCAAGGATATTGATGATATCACATTACCAAGCACTGCAAAATATGTTATCCTGGGAAGTTTGAGCGTTTTTAGTTTAACGGCTGCAAAGTTATGGCTGTTTCAAATTTAAGACATTTGTATGGGAAATCAAAACCTGGCCTCACAAGCCTCGTTTTCATGTTTGTGCGAAAATTGAAATGCATACAACTTCTTCCAAAAATAGGAATATGGCCTTAAACGTACACATATTGACTCATTTTGACATGATCATTGTTGTTATTGAATTCTTTCTTCAGTCACAGGCATTTCAATTTTCAAAAAATTGCTGGGCGGCCATTTATGGAATAGGTGTATGGATGCTCTTTAGAGGAAATAATGGAAAAGTGCATTGTAGTATGATCATGTCACACATTTGCTAGGTAACAAACTTTTGTGCCCAAAATGCCATAAACCTTTTTCTCTTGTTGCAAGGCTAGGGTGTTTATGATGAAAAATTATATACAGATGTAGCTTCAAAGCGGGTATTCGTTTATTTTGGGACTCCTCCCAACTCTACCTAAATATCATTCATAAGTGGCAGTGCTGAGATGAAATAAACACAAAATGAAATTCAGAAATGTATGAATATCAGCAGGTTCATAGTTATTTAATACCCCTCGAAAGTATCTGCGGCCGCTTACAGGAATGTGTAAATATAGAGTTTGTATGAGAGTTCAAACAAGGTTTTTTCAAGGCGGCCGTAAGTATAGCTGTCCTCTTATGAGAGTGTCCACTAAGAGAGCTTCAACTGTATTGGTATTTTAGGCACAAAATAATGCTTTTGTTACTTTTGGTATGTCTTCACAGGAGTTCTTGAAGAAGGAATTTAGTGATGAGAACATTGTTTTCTGGATTGCTTGTGACAACTTCAGGAATATCACTGATTTTGAAGAGGTAAGGATTTTTTCTAGAAACCAAATATTGACGCGCATGATTGTCTTGCATACATGTAACTACAGGTCTTGAGAGAAGCTTCAGTTCATACTCGCGCAACACGAATGATGCAGTTGGGAGAACAAGTGTCATACATAATAATTATTATAGCAAATCTTTGTTGATGCACTCAAAGAGTTTCCAATTCTTATTATCCAATCAAAAACTGCACAAGCGCTCTCAAATCCTTTGAAAACAGTCATGCCAACATACGAATACAGTGAACTCTCTCTAAGGCAGACACCATCTGGACCAACTCTAGCTGTCTGCCTTTAAAAGGTTTCCGCCTTATAGAGAGTTTTGTTACAGAAAATAAGAGAAACTTGATTCGGTCGGGACCAGCCAACCATGTCCGTCTTAGAGAGGTGTCCGCCTTACAGTGGTGTCCGCTCACAGTGGAATCCCGATGATTTCTCGAACCTCCAAGGGAAACGAAAATTGGTTTGAGAAATCGGGAGTTTGAAATACATGTATCAGGGGTAAAATTACAGTGAAACAAATCCAAGGGAAACAACTTTTGGCTGAAGTTATTTATAATTTGGATGTTTGAGAAATTGAGGATTTGAGAAATCAGGATTGCAGTACTGTTCTTATTCTCAGTGACAGGATGTCCCTATCATCATAATAAACTGGTACTTTTCCCAACTGTTGGACACATCCATGGAATTTACACAGCCTATATTCAGAGATATATTCCCCTAAAATTCTGATTAATAGTAATATGGTCATTTTATTTCTTTCACTAGCTGAAGTCGGAAGCAGAAAGCATCTTCCACAATCATCTTGATGCAAATGCTGCCATGCCTGTTAATATTGATAGCTGTGCTGTGAGAGATGCAGAAGAACAACTGCAAAATCCAAACAGCGATATGTTTCGCCTTCAGCAACAGCAGGTTAATTGAGCTTTTCTTTGTATTGATGGATTAAGTTAGAGTTGTTCAACCTTGCATCGGTTAATGTGAGCATTCAAATGAAGGCTATTGAGTACTTCTTTTATGTGGTACTATGTACAGTATATTGATTTTGTTATCCAGTAGAAGGTGGTTCTAACTTTTGAATTTGCAGATGAATGTAACCATTCAAATGAAAGCTATTGTGCATTTATTTGTTTTGGTACAGTGCGTTTCTGAATATTTTGCAACATGTAATTCAACATTATCTTTCATTTTGAACTTGAGCAAAAAGTGGATCATCCTGCTCATGAACGTTGTCTTAGCATGATGCCACCCCATTAGTTTATTCCCAAAGTTTTGGGAAAACCAGGGAATATTAAATTTTTTGTTTGGATCAGAAATTCTTTTAGTGCTAAAATAAATTTTGGCCCTAAAGGCGGGGGGCGGGGGCCTCCCCTAGATCCGCCACTGAGTACTGCCTGTGTAAGTTTGGTGACCTCATTTGAAATGACTGCAAATGCCTTCTGCAGGTTTATACGCTGATGAAATTTGACAGTTACCCTCGTTTTCTGAAGTCTGATGTGTACAGACAAAGCCTTGTCGCTGAGTTGGAGGGAGGATCACTCCCTTGTGAAGAGGGTGAAGAGGAGAGAGATAACAAAGCCAGGGGATTCTTCTGGAAGGTATAACGTAACATCTAACCTGCAAAGAGTAATGCTTGTTTCAATGGTTCAGGGTACTAAATGTGGCCTAATGGTTAGTGCATTGGACTCTGAATCGAGCAGTCTGGGTTCAGTTGTGTTCTTAACTCTCATGTTGCCTCTCTCCACCCAGGAGTATAAATGGGTACCGGCGTGAATTGTCAGGGAAACCTGACCAAAAATTCTGGGGGTTACCCGCGATGGACTAGCGTCCTATCCAGAGGAGTAGCGATATATGCTATGGAAGCCAGAGTTAAGCGCCGGCCTGATAAGCCATTAGACTTTATCTGTTTTAAAAAGCCCCACTCACATGTACTTCTCGATACTTCAGTAATCACATACTATGATTACTCCAAGCAAAACGACGAATGACCAAGATTCTCAAAACATTTCAACGGATTACACCGGGAATGTCGACATTTGAATACCAGAATAAATTACCAGAATAAAGTGTTGGCCCGAAGGATTTATTCTGGTAATTTATTCTGGTATTCAAATGTCGACATTCCCAGTGTAATCCGTTGAAATATTTTGAGAATCTTGGTCATTCGTCGGTTTTGTTGGATTAATGTGATCACTGAGTACATGTGAGTCGGGTCTTTTAAATGGATAAAGTTGATAAGCCTGAACATGCGCCGAACCGTGAAACACTCCCTTTAACTTTTAACCAAATCTGGGGGCTAGTAGAGCATTAATAAACATACAAAACTTGAAGATAGTTTATTTGTTAAAATACTTAATGACTAAAAATGAAATGTGGGTATTTTGTTTTAAACAAATCTCTTATGCACGTTTAACAATAACGTTTTGAATACATTATCAAGAAAATAATAATTATGAAATAACAATATTCTAATTTTATTATAAATTAACAAGCCATGTTTTGTGTTTGGAAGTATTAGTTAAAGCTGTTAATTAGTAAACAACATGCATTTAAACATTCACATTGATGATGCAAAATCATTATAAATAAATTGTGAAATGATCTCTTAATTTTTCTTTGAGAACGTTAAATTGCTGCACGCAGCAAGATAAAAGAATGTTAAAGGGACACTGTCCCGGCGTATTTGCTCAAACCTGTTATAAATGCACAAAATGGTCCCTAAATGTATGGAATAAGAACTAATAATAAACTCTAAATAAATGATAAAAATCAATTTCTTGAAGAAATCCCATACATTACTGCAACAACAATTTTGCAAAATGTCAAAGATTTCCTAGCCAAACTTGAAACTTTGAAAAACTGGCAGCCTGTCACTTTTTCAAAAATCCATATTATAATCCATTTCCATCCTCGCTGTCGTTAGTCATCCTCACTTCCTAATGGGTTCCTGTCATTTGTCGAGTACTATTCTACAGAATCAAACCATTATTGTTCAGCCTCCTATGATCTAGATATGTTTCTGAGCTTCCCAAAGTTAAAACGAGGACAGTGTCCCTTTAAGTGAAAGGAAAATAACATTACAACCTAATCATAAAAATACGAAGGTCTTATGTTGTTTGCAGTTTAAACTCTTCCTGAATTTAGATTGTGATCCTTTTAAACCCATGTTTACAACAATAACATTAATGGTGTTTAATCCTGCAATAAACTGCAACGATGCAGAACATAAACTTGAACTTTAAAACTGCTAATAATATCCAAATTCCAGGTTCCCTTTCTTTATCCGTCCTCTGAAGAATCTGAATTCTCCAGTGGCAGCAGTAGAAGCAGTTTTAGTCTTGAAGGACAGGTAAAACAAGCAATTTAAACCAACTAAATAGCATTCAAGTGTAACTTAACCCTACATCATAAACTCATCTAAACTGTGAACCTTTACAATATAACCTAGCTAGTCTGTGGCAGGCTTTCTGTTTGGGGATGTACATGTTCCAAGTCGTGTCCCATGAGGAAATTATAGGATGCACCCGGGGGAATGATGGGAAGACAGACGAATGGGGGGCATGTCAGGTTCAGGAAGAAATATTGGGGGGGGGGGGGGGGGGAGGCCTTGCCAACACCCTTGTCAATTCCCAGACCTGAGAGCCTTTGAGCGGGCTAAATAATACACTCCATTCATGTCAGTTTATAAAGGTATAATGGCCGAGAAGTGGTTTGTACTTCACACTTGAGATTCAGTAGTCCTTCTACGCAGCCACTCTTTGGGCAGAGTAGGAATCTACATGTAGAGATCCAGAGGATACGAGTTTGAGGGTGGCGATTCAACTCCCATTTGCCTCTCTTTACCCAGGGCTATACATTGTACATGTAAAGTGTTAACACCGTATATCCTCTATTAAGCTCCCACCCCCTCCCCACAGAGACTTTAGGTCATATGGAGAAGGGAGGAGGTGGAGGATTTAGATTTTTTATTTACCCATCAGAACTCTAAGCAAAAACATGCAACCGGGATTTTTGTATCTTTATTTCAAATGTTTAGCGCTCAGGCCGCAGCTGGGGAAGTAAACAGAGCAGCAAAAGATCGACTGGAGGCCTGGACGGAGACAAGAAAAAGTCGTTTCTTCCTTGGAAAGGTGAGTTAGCTTTATAAACGCTATATGACTCTAGGGTGAGTTTAAATCAGTGAAAAAAACAGATATTGTCGCTTGTTACAAACATGGGTTTTCCGTTCCGCCTGTCACATTAAAGTGATTGCGTTACTCGTTGTCGTTGACTTAGAAACGATGATTTTCGTGCTTAGTTGTTGCTTCGGGGAAAAAAGAAAAAAAAAAAGAAAAAAAAAGCGTGACACCAAGCACGCATGACACTATTCACGCACGACACGAATATAAAAAATCACGCACCATTTATCAATGATTTGTTGTTACGTTTTTGATATCAGACTAGAGGCACAGTTCAGCGTAAAACTGAATGCAATCCTGTGCGAGTTAAGGTTGCTAGAAGCTCATTGAATAGGGGAGGAGAGGAACAAGAACAAAATTACTTACAGTCCCAACACTTCTGTATTGGGTTGTACCGTATTTTCTCGATTAAGCGCCGGGGGCGTTTATTTAAACTCGACCGGATAGACCCGGCGTTTATTTGAACCCGGCGTTTAATCGAGAAAATACGATAGTTGTTTCTCCGCCTCGCTGTTTTTGTGGGGCCGCTGCAGTTATTTGATTTTGTTATCTGATAATGGGGTAGTTGGTGATATCAGAGCGTTTCTTTAAGATGGAATTTTTCGAGATTGGATTGGGTTTTTTTTTCTAGAATGTTCGTTATTTTTAAAAACGTTCAATGTTATATTGCTTTTTAAGTAAATCGCCGAAACCTTGGCGATGTCTTTAGTAAAGCGAAACACGCTTTAAAATTGACACCCTTACGTTAAAAATAAAAATTCAAACTTTCACACTTTCACGTTAAATTTGTGAAAATTCTCTTTGGTTCGTCTGGACCTCATCTTCACAACATTATCATTAAATATCCATTATAGTGCTATTTCCATTTGTGACAGTTCATATTTCCGTAACGCGTTAAAAGTTTTGAAAAGAGAACAGAATATTGTACAATTAAGTTACAAAAACGCGTTTGCCATATTTAAAGATATTGCGTGCATTCTCAGTGCATTCTTGTTAGCTTTTCATTTCCGATTATTAACTTTAACAATAACTACAGTATTTCAAGTCCAATTTTGACCGATATTTAAAGTTTTTCGAAAGTCAAATCAGAGTTGACCTCCGTGATGTTCAGTTTAAGAAAAGAGTCATGTAATGAGGATACAGGGTATAAAGCAAGCCTTTGTTTTCCTTTTGTTTCATTTATCCGCTTAAATCATTAGGCTTCACATGTGAGAAGCACCCTCTTTGTCCAAAAGAACAATCACAAGACGTTTATGTCTATTTTAATGGTCGTTAAATTCCATGGAAAGGATATTGGTTTTGTTTCAAAGTACTTATATATCAATAATGCTCCTCCCTCTATTTTGCAGGCAAACACGTCAAAAAAGGTCAGTATTGGTTGTTCATACTCAACGCATAATTGTTTTCACTCGCAAGAGCGACTGTCATTTATTTCACTGCGCGTTACACATTCAGTCCTCGGTTCTTCTCGCGCAATTTCCCATGCTAGGAAGACGCTCGACATGCTGAAATTTCAGATTACGAGAAGGACTGAAAACCTTTTCTTGGGCTCTGTAAGATTCGACTTTTATAACTGCAGTAAGTAGTCAGACCTCTATTTTATGAAATGCTATTGTGTTCTTCCTGTTTCATTTGGTTTATAGCGCATTTAATTCCCATCTACTTGTTGTTTTGTCCCAGACTTTGTTATGCCAGCCAAAACTACTTTTCGTCATCTTTCAAGTGTTTACAATTTGATGTGTCCTCGGTCACTTTTTTTTTTTCTCGTGCCCTATTCCTTGTATTGCGGTTTTAGAGTTTGTTGAGTTTTTGGGTCGTTGCCATTGAAAGTTTATTAAACTTGTTAATTTTGTTTTTGATTTGTTCGTTCTAGGTGACCGGTCTTTTGGAAGCCAGCCGGGTAGTGCTAGAAGCTCTCTCTCTTCCTTGTCTGATTCAGTCCAGAATATTAGCTACTCATCCGAGGTTCGTATCCTTCAAACTCTTTTCTTGTTCTATGTCACGCACTCTAGCGCCACACTTGTCATGTACAGCTAGCGTGCGTCACGCGTGTTTCACATCGCGCACATCATTAAGCGATGCGTTGACAGAAAGTCTGTGTTTGTTCATAAGACCTCCGGCCAAGTGTAGTGTTAATAAAATCATTTGTATTAGAACAACAACTACTACAATGACATGGCATTTTGAATATTGTTACTGATGGATTTATCAGTTATATATATTGTTTTGTTAGTCTGGGCGTTTTACCGTTTTATGCCCTATATTCTGTGGTTTTCAGTTGTTATTATTTTATGCTGCTGGCGATGTTGACCGCGGTTTTGCGTCGTAATTTGGTTTGTTTATTTCGTTGTCTTTTTGTAAAGCTTACGACTACACTCTTTTCTTTTTATAAGGACGTCTAAGTTTCGAGCTGAGGCTGAGCTTAGACCGAATGTTCTTATTTTTTGGCGATTTCAGCCTGAAAACGTTCTTAACATGTTCTTAAACAGAGAAATGTATATACATGTTATGTGATAGAAATTCTTGTTGTTACTATAAAAAAAATGTGCATTCAAGTATTTTGAGCTCATTTGAACTGCGTATTCATTGAGATATTTGAAATGTTACATTTTGTTAATGTTTTGAAAGGATACTGGAATATTGTATTTAGAGATCGATGCAAGAATCAAGTGAATAAAAATGTTCTTAGCTAAGTCTCAACCTGGCTATGTTCTTAGGATGTTCTTAAAATTTTGGTCAATCTCAGCCTCGACGTTCTTATAAAAAAAAGTCAGAGTGTACTTGCGTCTCAGTTTGGCCACATTACTATCATGAACATCACGTCAAAATGTCAAAAGACATATTTAGATCAATGCATGGAAACCTAAAAATAATGGTCCAGTTTTGTTAAAAATTACTATACTAGTGTACTGAAGCTATAAAAGGAGTGCTATCATGAGTTACCCATGCAGGAGCTTTTGATCTCAATTTGAAAAAGTCGTGCAGACGTTTTCAAACTCTGCCATTGTGTCTTGGAAAAATCGCTAAAAACTTATTACGGTTAGCTCTCCCTTCAACAATTCACTTGATAACGTCCTCTAGGTGCATTTCGTGTGTGGGCGAAGGTACTGAGTCATAATTTTAGTACCGTTTTGACCAAAAAAGCAGCAAAATCCCCGTGACACATCAAACATAACGAACAAATTTTGTCGTGGATCCAGCCTTTCTCCAGTAAAGGCGTTGACTGGACTTTGTCACGTATCTATCGAACATGATCGTCCGATATAACGAATCACTGAAATTGTTAGTATTGAACATGTTAAGTTTGTTATATCGGTTTTGTGCTGTAGTTAATGGAATTATTTCATAAACAATGAAATATTTAGTATATAACATGTTTGTTATATCGGTTTTGCGCTGTAGTTAATGGAATTATTTCATAAACAACATTTCTACGTTGTGATAAACAACATTTCCTGCATCATTCCTCGAAAGAATATGGCTTAATCCATGTACCCTCAGTTCTATCTAGTACTGCTCCCTTCATGTAGCCTGTTCCGAGCGCTTAGTTCGTCGTGAGGAAAACGCGAAAAAACGGACGAGCGAAGGAGAAAAAAAGAAGGGAAAAACGTTTTTTCCTTCGCTTGTCCGCTTTTTAGCTCTTCCCCTCTAACTGAGAGCCTGAAACAGCTAGGCTACCCTTTACGACGCAAAACGTTTGCCAGTCTCGCGTTTTGCATAGAGAGTACCGGAAATTTTCAATACTTGTCGAGAGTACTTAACAAATGTTCGTATTATATACGAGTGATGCGGTAAAAAATAATTATAAAACTGTGATAAATATAATGAGTGGTTCAAGTACTTATATTACCATTCTTGCATCAAATAAAAACAACTTGGTGTTATCTGTTTGTGCTTTAGTCCTTACACGTGGACCAGAGAAGAGAAAGCGAATCGTTCCAGTTCTGCCGAGTTGTGTTAGCGGACCACTCGTCCACCATTCTGCTGTGCAAGGAAGGACAAACTCTTCGCCAGGCCCTGATACAGCTATGCCACAAGAGACACCTCTCGCTTGTCACACATGAAGTGTTTCTTGGCGGCGGAGACAAGGTACCGTCATGTCTCTATAAGCTCTTCGCTTGATTTGTTTTTCGGAATGTGTCTCTTGTTGTATTGATCGAGGTTTGTTCTGATTATATTCCATTTATCCCGTCTTATGCGTCAATTAATTTCTTTAACGTGAAGAGTTTCTTGAAAATGTACTTGTGATTCGTATGTCTTTGTGGCTGATTGTTGTAGAATAGTGATAGTTTTGGATAGACAATTGATTTTGAAAAGACGCTGTGACTAGACTATGCGGAAATTGCACTTTGTTATATTGCATATTTTACTCAAGAAAATTCCTTGCCTACATTGAAACATATTGACTAGGTTCGATAAAAAGGAACATGTCCAAATCATTTGAGTGACAAAGAAATGATGATTAACCTAGCGTGTGTCACACAGCGGTCAAACGCAAAAATCCGGCGCCACTTCCGGTTTTCGCTGCCTTGATTTTGCAAGAGATTGAAGTGTAATGGCGGCGTAATGGCCGCGAAGTTTGTAAGGAAACGTTATAGAACATGCAGTGGTAAACCAAAATACGAGCTGAGACACTTGGTAGATAACAATTATTACATTATCTATGTATACTCCGAGTACAAAGCTTAAGTTTCCAGTAAATTTCTTAAGTTTGAGCTTTGAAGTAACGAACGTGGAGGACTTCGTAAATTTAGGACATTTCGCAGTGGGGTTTTGGCGGGAACTGCGCAGGCGCGTCACGTTTGACCGCTGTGGAAGCGTGTGTAGCCAGTGTAGCAGGGATTTCTCGGTAAGCGGTCGCTAAATCCACTCGTACGTTTGGATCAGTCGCAGAGGAACGAGAGGGAGTTGGTTCCTCGTTACTCTGGCTACCAAGAAACCTTGATTATTTTTTAAAAAGGAAAAAAAAGTACAAAATATTGAAACCCAAACTACACCATATGAAAATACTGCTCAATAGCTTTCATTTGAATGGTCAGACACTAGGGTTTCGTCCAAGTTAAAATCACATTAATTGACTTGCCGTTAAAGGCGGGAGCCATGCTTTGACGATCTTCGGCCCCTTAGCTAAAACTCTCCGCAAATGAATCTATTTATAGAAGCTGGCATGCTTCTGATATTTGAAAATGTATAGCAGATTTTTGACGTTTTTTGGTTTATCACAGCTTGTGCCTCTAGAGGAACTGGACGAAGACATGTCCATCATGGGCGGCAGAGAAGTGGTGCTGGAACACAGAACGCTTTTCAGGTAAACTGATTGGCTAAACCAGTAGAGGTTACAGAGCCAGCTGATACCAAGCGAAAATGTGATCTCAGATAAACGTGGGAAACGGGAGCCAATCACGAGGTTTTGGTCCACTACCTGATTGGCCAAAAGGACATCCTCTTTGATCTGATTGGTTAATTAACAAAGTCAAGCACGTCATGACTTTTTTACGTGTCAAGTCTTGGGTAAATCGCTCCGTAAATAAGCCCTGGCCAAACCGCAAGTGGACGCAAGTTGGCATCTTGCGTTTGCTTGCGTCTCCGTTTGGCCAGGGTTTAATCAGTAAACTTTGTTTCCAACAAGGCTCACCTAACAGTCTCGTGACTGACAAACATGTGGCTCTAAACTCCCAGGTCGAATTGCAACATAGATTCTGTTAGTGCCACGTGTTTCTCCTCGCTGAGTTTTCCTTTTTTTTATTTCTTATGTCGTTCTTTGCAGATTGGAACTCCCGGATGGTGTGATGTTGTGCATCAAAGTCAAACCTAATCAGAGCGTGAGAGCTTGTCTTGGGCCCATTCTCTCTCGGCAAGGCTTGTCTTCTGATCACGTGATTACACATTTGGTGAGTACATGTATGAAGGACGATACCTATTTTGATGCATGACACGCTAACCAGTCGGGATTGTAACAAACACGTTAACCGATCCGTAGTCCCAGGCAGTGCCATTTCAGACTGATTCCACGTCCTGAAATTAACTAGAGCCCGCGGTTGTCATTTCTTGCTCAGTGGCGGTTGCTTCGTGATATGACGTATGCGTGACGTATCCTTACTAAGGAGTCATTTCGAACTGACGTGAGATTTTATGTGAGCTTGGACATCAGAAAAAATCAGAGGATTTGTATGGGAAGTATAAATTGCTGGAGCTAGCCAAATCTAAACATTCAAACTGCCATAAAATCTCAAGATTAAACGCCAGTACCCCAAAATGGTCAGTCTTACTAATTTCATCATGCTTTTGCCATATCTAGTGCAGTCGAACCTCTGCTAACGGACACCTCCCCTAAGCGGACACTTAGTCATGGTCCCAGCCACATACAAACCGCACTACATTTTTAACCTCCCACATGCGGACACCTTTCTGGACTCTTCTTCTCATCGAAAGGTTCGACTGTATTAGAGAGTCGTAGCTCATATTTTAGTTGTAATGTGACCCCCAACTATGTGGAATCTATTCTCGCTAAAGTTCGTAAAGTGGCGACTTTACCATTGTACCAACGTTTCATTCTTTCTCTGTTTGCCGACTCAGGCGGATGTGAAGTGCCTTTGGACCCTGGTATCCCGGCAGCCTCTATCGAGCATCACCACGTGGTAGTGGAAACTGAGGAACAGTTTGCAGGTATACATTTCATTTATGTACACAGAAAAAGAGCTTTGAAAAACGTATTTTAAGGCAGAAAAACGTGTACATTGTAAATGGGAGGTGTTGAAGCGAAGTGTTGCGTGTGCTCTAAATTAAAACATGAAAACAGTTTGTCTCTACATCAAAACATCAGACGAATAAATGGATTGTAAACTCGTAATAAGATTGGAAACGAATGTTCCTGACCCCGCATAAAACTACAAAAACCGAATAATCAATGAGTACTAGGGACGGATTGTCTGTGCAAATTATAAACCCGATGACAGGAGAGGAAATGTGTGGCATAGTCTCTTAGAGCCTTGTAAAGGAGCTATGTCACGATATTTTAAGTAATTTTTGTGAAGTAAAAAATCACCTTCAAACTGAAGAAAGCCACAAAATAATAGTTTACTAAGGTAGAAAAACACCAAAGAGGTGATAATAAACCAAACAGGAACAAGGATGGTTGACGATGGAGAAGATAAAGACGGGTTGCGAATGGCTAACTTGAAAAAAATTGGCCAAATGTTTGAAGATGCGCCAACCGTGAAGTAGCTCCTTTAAATGTAGACGCCAATCCTCCTCTGAAACATCAGCAAAAGACGACATCTCTGTCTGTATTTATCAGGAAATTAAGAGGCGGATTATTTGTCTAGCCACAGTAAGCTGTAAGGCTGAAGTTTATACATTGCTTTAGAGCGGTTTTCAATTGAGTGTCGAAAGTAAAATGTGTTTGCTTTGGTTCAGCTTTACTACGCTCTCTGATTCGTTTGGAAAACTCGCGCCACTTTCTTAACCAATCAGATGCCAAACAACAATCAGTCGTGACTTGGTCGCACGCGTTTTCCCGCGCTTGGCGCGTATTTACTTCGGGTTCTGATTGGTTCTTGCGTTGCTTTTGTCTGTTGTGATTGGCCGGTTTTACTACACTCAATTGAAAACCACTCTAACTGGACGTTCCCGTACGTTTCCATTATAGCAACTTTATAGTCCATACACGCAAGCAACTTTTATGTACAAAACAATTTTAAACCATGTAAACAGCTTTTCAGCGGTGTCAGACAAAATTCGTCTCGCTGTCTGCTTCATGGATAAGACTTGCGGAGTGCAGATTGATTTCGAAGAAGATTAAGACGAAATCCATTAGAAAATCGAGTAATATTTATGGCCAGTGGACAAAAATCTTGTACTACGACGCCATACGCTTTCACGCTTAAACTAGACATTCATGAGCCATACCTTAGCGGTATTTACCAAATAATATAACTCCACAATCCTTAAATTGCTTTCCGCCTTGAGTTTCCTCCCGTGAATGGGTTGAGTCATAAGAGGTGGCAGCCATGTTTCTGGGAAACATGGCTGCCACCTCTTATGACCTTACCCATTCACGGGAGGAAACTCAAGGCGGAAAGCAATTTAAGGATTGTGGAGTTATATTATTTGGTAAATACCGTTAAGGTATGGCTCATGAATGTCTAGTTTAAGCGTGAAAGCGTATGGCGTCGTAGTACAAGATTTTTGTCCACTAGCCATAAATATTACTCGATTTTCTAATGGATTTCGTCTTAAACGTTTCCTTCGGAAGTTTAATGTCACACGTGCTTTAGTTGCTTTTAGTAGCCAGATTAACAGATATTTATCTGTCATCTGAATTTAAAATTTCTTTGTAAATCATTTCCTCTAAATGAGTATTTAAAGATCGGTCGCTATATAGATATATTGGCTTTGAACGCGGAGTAACTTGAGAGTTTGTTGTCAACCGACAACTTCATTAAAATGCATGTTGTCAGAGCTCGCGTTTACGAACACTCCCATTGATAAACCTTCGTTGTTTTCATAAATACGAAGAGCGCTCTGGGAGTTTGTACACAGTTGGATCTCCATTGTTTCCCGTGTGTCTCTCGCTTACCTGTAAAGCAAACCAAATCTGCAAGTGGGCCTAAACAAACCTGACGTGTTTGTCTGCGAATCTGCCGTGATTCGGGGTTGTTTTTCGTACCATCTCTACGGATTCTCGAACTGTAGACAAAGGCAATCTGTTGAGGCGAACTTTTCCTGCCCCTCGTACTTCTGGGGATTTTCCTAAGCTCCGGCCAATGTTGAAATTTGCGGTGAACGGTAAGTTAAACCCACCGAACAATGTTTATTGTGTTGTATTTTGCTCGTAATTTTCGGTCGCAATTTCGCCGCACTGTCGCCAATTCTCTATGCCACCGGAAAATATTTGCGTCAAAATAATTGGAGCGTTCTGGAACGCTTCCATCGTCTTTGTAGTGGTTCATGTTTTCACACTGTATTGTTGAGATGTTTCTCGCTCAAGAATGGATGGAATAATTGGTTGTGTTTTTTTGTCTGGGAATGTTTCATAACATACAATCAAATGTTTGCCCAAGTCGATTTTTACTATGTGTGCTCTTGATCATACTAATGTTTATTGCATTTTATATTGCCTTTGGGCGTTTCCGTTAAAAACTTCGTTTTAAAATCTCAGTGTCGCCGAAATATGGCTTTTCATTTACGTTTTTGTTAGTTTAGTCGGTGTGAATAAAACAGGTGGCCGCATTCATTGTGTCGCCTTTGCTGATTGTCAAATTGACTGTTTCTTCACATGAGACCAGTTTGTTTTGTATGTTTTGGCAAACTTATTAATGATCAGTATAACTTCCTTTTGCTTTTTGCTTTTTGCTTTTTGCTTTTTGCTTTCACTGTTCAAGTACCTTGAAAAAGCTGTCTGTTTCTGCTTTATTGACCTTAAAGAAAATGTCAGAAAGTTTAAAATTAAAAAAAATAGCTTAGTCTAATCTCAACTTTTTTTAAATACTTGCGTCTAAACAATGGTTACGTGTAACAATAGCTTTACAGCGTTTCTTTTTCATTAGCAGTTTGTTTGCTTTTGGAAATGCTGTGGCTATGCATATCACGAAATCGATCCCTTCAATTTTACCAAAAATATTTATCTTTCCTCAAGGTGAAGTTATTAATTTTTTTGTCTCTCAATCAGAATAATAACATTTCGAATCCAGACAAAATAATTATAATTTATTCGCCTGTTCTGATTTGTAAAATAAGAAGTTCTGTCCATTCTCGCACCAATTAAGTTTTCAAACAACCATGTTTCTCTGAATGGGACTAATGAATTAATTTTGCCTTAATATGAACACAAGAAAGATTCGTCTTGTGTGATCGTAGACTGACTAGCACATTTCACTTGACTCTGAAGATGACTTCCGCACAGGTTGTCGAAACGTCAGTCACCAACAACAGCCCTTTTCAGGACTACAGTCACCCGGACGATCACACAAGACGAACTACTGATACTCCTGGGTTCAAACCGTTTACCATACAAGAAAAATTATGCTATATTTATCACAAACAAAAAAATAAGGCAATCTATACCCGTTTAACCTTACAATCCCAATCGTTACGTTATAACTTAAAATAAAAAATAAAACAACTGAATCCCAAATATAATTTTGCAAAATATTTAAAAACAATCATCGCCACACGAAAGAACTGCGTGTTAGCTGTCATTTGAATGGTCACACATTAAGGTTTCAACCGCAGACTAAAAGTTTATAGAACCATCATGTACAGCATACAAATAACCCGTACCACATGAAAATACTGTACAATAGCTTTCATTTGAATGGTCACACAATAGGGTTTCATCCACAGACTAAAAGTTAGAACCACTTTGTACAGCATAATATTCAGTACTACATGAAAGTACTATAACTCAATATGTTTTATTTGAATGGTTACACACAAGCGTTTAATTCACAGATTTAAAAGTTAGAACCACTTTGTACAGCATAATAAACAGCATTTGAATGGTCACACACTTGGATTTCATCCAAATCTGCGAAAACAGACAGCAATTTCTTCAAGAACTAAATATACTTTCCAGCCACTGATTCATTGATTTTCTTTTTTTTACAGGAAATGCAAACATCCAGTCCTCCCCCCGTCCATCGCTTGTACCGCGGGCCTCGCGGCGTGGCAGCAAAAAGAACGCGCTTGACGATCTCGCCTTTGAAGAGGTCATACGCGGTAAGCGCCAAACACTCGGCAACGGGCACTTCGACGAAGCGGGAGTCTGGGTTCCAGCCTTAAAGTCATCTCAGAGCGTGGAGTCGCTGAAGGAGTTGAACCGAGGGGACGGCAGCTTTGGCAAGAGTTTACTGAAAGCCCAGGGTTTGTTTGCAAGGAAACGAAGAGACAGTGAACAGGATAAGATTGTGCACGTTGTCAGTAAAAGCGGCCGCTTTGGAACGAGAAGCCCACTGATGTGAAAGGTACGTATATCGTCACGCAACGTCAAAATAATCATGTTAGGCCTGGTTTACGTGACGGCATAACGAGTCGCGCAATGTCGATGTTTCATGTCACCAGTGTGAACAACACAACATAATGAGATAACGGGAACATAATGACAAGGAAAAAACTGATATTGTCTTTATGTCGTCATGTCTTTGTTATTATGTCGCTCGGCTAGTGTGAACCAGGCCTAGATTTTTAACGACGATTTTTAATCCATGTTACACGAGACAACTTTTAACGCACATTGTTGCGGCAACGGTATGTTACACGGCACGATTTTTAACGCATCATCATCTTGAGCATGCGTACTGCTCGAGCGCGCGAGGGTGTTACACGAACCAACTCCAACAAAATTCGGCAACAATGTTGCAGGTTTTGAATCGCTTTCAAAAAATCTGCAACATGTTGCCGCAACGAAATGTTGCGTTAAAAATCGTCCAGTGGGCCATGTTACATGTAACGATTGTTAACGCAACAGTGTTGCGGTAAAAATCGTCATTAAAAATCGTCTCGTGTAACATCACCTTTATAAAGGTTTCCTCTAACAAGACAGTGAAGGGAAGTGCTATTAAATCGATGTCTTGGAATGAGCTTGTTTTGAACGCTGGTGGAAAATTGATTCAATACACGCCTTCCAATCTCATGCTCGAACTGAATATAACTTCTCCATACTGATCAACGAATCATCAAGTTGATGGTTTTCTTTATTCTTGGTACTCGTCTGTTTTGATAAGTCTAATGAGAACTTCGATGTTGATCAATCTTGGGAATTATGAGAAGGGTTGACGTCAGAGTTGATAATTGTACGTGATAATTTGTTGTTTGAGACTTTGCAAAAACCCTCCTAACAATGACAGTTACCTAAATTTCTAATAATTTGAATGACAGTGAAGAGTTATATTCTTGTTAGTTCCTTATTGGTATGGCAATTATTGTTGATCTGAAACGGAAATGGTCGTTTTCTTTGCCATTATTGTAATTGTCCTAACAAGTTCAGTTTCTCATCATTTTGATTTTCAGTTAACTTTTTATTTTTGAACAAATTTGTATGGTGAACAACGTTTAGATTTTCCTTCTACGAATACGGTATTTTCAAGGAAAGAGTTTGTTTTGAGAAGCATCTTCTGTTTAACAAACTGCCTTTGTATTGTATGCGGAGCTGGATGGGTGCCTGGGATATCCAGGGACCTCTATTGTTGTCAGCCAGCCCCCTAGTAACCTGTTCATTTTATTGTTTTGACCAAATTTATGTAGTGAACCAACAACCTTGAGATTTTCCTTCTAATAATACAGCGGTGTTTGTAAGGAAAGAGTTTGTGTAGAGAAACAACTTTTGTTTAACAAACTTGGGCATCAACACTAAACATTAGTTAATCCATTATTTGATACCTGAAACTGGAACAACGATTGTTTTAAACGTTTTTAGCTCCATAAAACCCATTCTTTTGGTTGCAATTTCAATTTGTCAGGATTCCAGCCAAGTTCAGCTTATGTTTGGCTTAAAATAGCTTAATGAACCTTCTTCTCGTGTTTACAAGCTTCCGTTTCTCGACAGGTGTAACTTGGCACTTTAATTCGTTATTCTAATTCGCTCTTTGAACGCTGAAACAGATGCCCCTTCACTCGTCTGTCCATTGTTTCTTCCTGTCAATAATCCGCTCGCGTGGCGTCAGCGTCGCCCGAATTTCCTCGGTGTTTTATTCAATTTACGTGGTAACCAAGGCGGAAAGGTATTAGCCTTCGCTTTATATTTCACGGAAATTCGGAATCAGCAAAGTCAGGTTTCTGTTTAAAATTTTCTTTCACTTTTATGTAAAAGTTTGGGTCCTTCACTTTGCTGTGACTAATGAGTTATTTTGTATAATATTTTGTGCAGAAGACAATGTCGTGTTTTTCTTTCGTGCGTATATACTATAGGTTTAATATGTGGAGGTCCATTTTGCATACATATGTTAGCACTTTTGTCTCAAAGGTGTTTTAAAAAGACGTTGTATGGCAGTGACGTAGTGTATTTTTCGTTTTAGTAAACAAATTGTCACTAAATTTTGTCAGTTCTTTTATTAAACATGGAGGTAATTGAGTTTAATTCCTTGATAGCTTCGAGTCAAGTAATTTATTTCGCTATCTCATCAAATTAATTTCATCTGTCTCCTTGTACCTGTCGTATGAACTTAGCATTTGTAACCAAGTTTTCACTTTGCGTTATATCTTGTTCCACAGACTTTTTCGAGCTGATCAGTCGTGTTCAGGCCAACAGAATGGAAGACCAGAGAGGCGAACTTAAAGGAAACTTGGAGCTGCCAGACTTCCTTAAAATCCCGGCGAACCATAAGCCAGCTCAAAGCAATGACAATTTCAAAGTCCCGTATGCACCGCCGCCACCTCCAGCTTTTCGAACTGTTGAGAGGAACTTCACGAGACCTGCCGTGAATAAAACGCTATCCACACCAGTCGGTTCGAACCCTCCAGACAAAATGGACTTGATGCAGGAGTTGTCAGCGAAGCTATCCAAGAGAACCGAGCCGACGAAAAACAATTCATCGCCGAAGGAGAAAGTTGAGCGACATACCGAACAAAACGAATTGCTGTTAGATTACAATTTTAACTCGAGACCCCAGCCACAGCAGGAGCAAACTGCACAAGCTGCTGTTAACACGGAGGTAAAGCAAAAACGCTCAGCGAGGCCGAGATCTTCCACTGACACAGCCGTGTACACGGTGGAAGCGGCGCACGGGATGCGGGTTGAAACGGGTAATCGCCCGCAACCTATGGCAGACGCGGAACCTCGTAAGAATGTTGCTCACGTGCATCCTTCAATACGGCCACAAGCATCGCAACCTGTCACTGTAAATAGCTTGCGTGGAATGCATTACGCCACTAATCCGCGCCGTAACACCGCTGATCAAGGAATCTATTATCGTCCTAACAACGCGGTCAGCGCCAAACCGCAGACCGTTTCGAGGATGTCGTCGAAATCCAATCAGAATCTTCGAGACACCGCGCCCGCGATTTACGACATGAAGCCGGGTTCGAATCACGAGGGAACGCGGATGAAAGGATATGATGATTCGGTGAAATATTCAACCGCCCCCGTGGATATTCCTGCGCCGCGAAAACTCGTCTCGGCGTACAGTTTGCCCGAAGTAAACTCTCAAAAAGCTGAAGTACACATTCCTACTGAGGGAGGACCCCCTCCGGTTCCTCGGCGGACAGTTTCTAATATGGCCATGGATAGGCGACCTCGACCTAAACCAATCACCAATCCAGACGAGCTGTTAGCAGGATTGGAAAACACGCCAGTGTCGCGTTCGAATGCGTCTCCGCCTGACAAAGTCGAATCACCACCCAACCAAAACATGATGATGCGAGTGGGAAGTCCTCTTCCTCCCCCTCCCACCCCTCCCTCAGAAGCAATGTATGAGCTCAATATAGCCGACTTCTCTCCGCCTCCTTCGATATGTGAATCCCCTGAAAAAATATCTCGCCTGTCCGAATATCGACCGAACTCTTCAAGCTTCGCGCAGACTTCAGCGTCACAGAGTAGTACAACATCTCAAGCTAGGACCAACAGTGGAAGCTCAGCAACATATACTGGTCCCGTAGCGTATGTTAATATGTCAGGCAAGGATGTTCAAAGGCAACGAACAGGCGACAACAGAACGATGAACTACAACAAACAGCCGATCACGCCGAACATTAGAATAAGCAATGTGAACGCGTCAAATTCGACGAACTCAACCCAGCGGGCGAGGGGTGAGGATCGTGTGAACGCATCTTCGCAGCGTCACACTCCTACTTCTGTAAAGCCAACTGTCAGTTCGAACTCTTTAAACAAAACGGTCACGCCGTCCTCGACTAACGAACGGACTCTTGTTGAGGAATCTCCCTCGGAAAATGCCACTCCCTACACGGGTCACAGGCCGTCAATGGACAATACAGCTAAACGGCTGATACACAACACGGGGAGTGTCCCAAGAACACGGAACACGGAACCAGGGAACACGGGGAGTGTCCCAAGAACACGGAACGCGGAACCGGGGAACACGGGGAGTGTCCCAAGAACGCGGAACACGGAACCAGGGAACACGGAGAGTGTCCCAAGAACATGGAACACAGAACCGGGAATGCGAAAAGGCCGGCAGGATAGCGAGATTCCTAAGCTTGACCCATACGTGACCTACGAAAAGGAAGACTTGAGAATAACGTTTGTATAACAAATCCAATTATAAGGTAGATAATTTTATCTTTGCGGTGCCCAGAATGGTTGAAATTTTGATCAATTTCTGTTCAATTTTATTAGACGTTGTCATTTCGCTTTAGGCGTTTTACTTGAGTTCAGTGCTTGTTTACGCGAGTTTTTAATCGTGCTCAAAATTTGAAAGCAATACAACTTGGCGTCTTATTGAAAGTGATCTTCGCAGTGAGGCTGTGACAAAGAAAGCTCAAAAATCGTGAGCCCGGATAAAAAGCTGAAACGGGATGAAAAGAATGAAAACAGACTTCACATATAAACTGTTCTTTCGAGATTTGCTAGGCGCGCGTGTTTACATAGGCTGATACAAACACGAGAGAAAGTTTGGGAGAATTTAAAAGTTTATGTTTACCTAAGTACTTTCTGATTTTAAACTTTCTCGAGTGATTGCATCAGGCTATGTAAATAAGAAGCAGCCGTTTTCTAATTTCTTTTATAAAATAAAGCCAACAAAATATGCAATGATACGTCATAACCGTGTTTGCATAACCTCATTCAAAATGACTCGTATACACAACCAATCAGAGGGCGCGTTATATGATCAAAACTTTATAAAGGTAGTTTTTACATCATTAAATCGCCTCTACTGTGAATATCACTTTCAAATACTGTTCATATGTATAATTTATTTCATATGTACATTATCTCGCAAATAGGCATTTTACGTATTTTTAAAACAAGGAATATGAATACTGATTTTTGTAATTTGTTTATTATTATCAAATACTAAGTGATGGTTTATATTACATGTATCTATTTGAGAGTCGCAAATCTATTTATGATATAATAATTATTTCCTACAGCAAGCTGTTTATTGGTAAAAGGTATTGGTACGGTAAACTGTAGTTTTGTTTATTTTATCTTGGAGTTACTGTCCTTCGCAGCCGTTATTTGTGTCGTCACGCAATAGTAGACACAGAAGAGTTGCGTGACGACCTAATAAATGGCCGCGAAGGACACAACATTGCCAAGAGTTCACTAAAGAAAATTGCGACAGGAGCCAATTTCAGACGGAGAAAATATTTTTTTTTTTCTCTCCAGTTTTGAACCCTGTTACAATTTTCTTAGATAGCTCTTCAATGTAGAAATGGTTATTTTCTTTATACTAGTAGTGGGTCATTGCCTATTTATGAGGTTGTCGACATGGCATTTTTCAGTCATATTTAGTTTCACAGGCAACCAATGTATAGTTTTGTACCAAAGAAGAATGTTATATTAATTATGAAATATAAGGTGTGAAAATGTATCAACGTTGTACGTACACGTTACGCTACCAAGAGAATCCTCAAAATAATTATATCAGTTGTGTGTTTGTTTCTTTACTCGTGATAACACTTCCGATAGTTAATCATTTTCGAAGTAACGGGAATTTTTACAGGGACAGTTGGACGTTGCACTCACTGTTCACTCAAAGAGACAGTAGCATGAGGAACCCTGTTTTTCGGGGGGGGGGGGCACTGTATCATTACGTTCGTTACATTTTGTACTACCACCAACTTTGACACGGTCACGTGACAGGGTTTTGCCAAAACACGTGGAATTCGGGGTAAACATTGGTGGATATAACCATGAACTGAGCTTGTAGACCAGACAGCTTCCTTAGGGCTTTACTTTTTTACCCTCGTGAAACGCGATCTGCTATTAGCTATAGTCGTACAATATTAAATTACCCGGCCGTGAAACGAAAATAGTCTTACCATCCGAACGATCACGAACTTTATAAAGTGTGAAATGACCGTTTTATTTTCCGAGAAACGTGATCTGGACCCTGTGGTACTGTACCTAAAAAAATTATTTTACTTTTCGTTCGCTAGACTACCGTCTTACTAATTTTCGCGCGTACTTAATTTCGCGAAAATGACAGAGCCATATTTCGCGAGTATTAATTTTCGCGATTTCACGCAAAAATGGACTCGATGAATTGAAGGAAAATCAGTACTGTGAATAGCAATTTTTACGACTGCACCAGAGTTGCAAGAAAACGACGAATCAGAGGAGGAATGTGGAGATGCATAAATCACGGACAGAATTATGACAATTTTTACTTACTTATTAGTACTCGCGAAAATTAGTAAGAATAAGGTATTTCCAGGCGTTTGGCAATCTCGTTCCCAGAGTCCTCGTTCCCTTTCGCGGCGTTTGGGGGATCCCTAGCCTCCTCCGTAGGCAACTCCGGGGTCTGGGGCAAGAAAGGGGCAAAAGAGCGGGCACTGCGGCCCCCACCCCACTCAGTCACCTTTTTGTCCTCCGTACCAGTCTCTCACTCGTGCCTTTATGTAAGAGTTGCCTGCGGAGGGTCCTGCGGAGGAGGCTAGGAGACTGGTACCCAGTCGTTTATTTGATTTTCGGCAGAGGTCAAAACGGCGGGAAAAATCCCGCGCGTCTTCCTCCCAGATTTTTGCGGGGCCATTTTTTCTCGCTGACGGACGACTGACGGACTCGTTCGCTCCTTCGCAGGAATGTGACATTTTCTTCTTTATTAAAATGCGATGTTCTTCTCTTGAACACGTTGTTCAACCCAACTGAACAGCCTAACAAATGATGCATCAGAAAATTTAAATGATTTTTGCTACAAAATGCTACTTCCACATTTGTCAGTCGGTGAAGGACTTTTCGCTTGAATAGTCGGGTATATTTGTAAAAAAAAAAAACGTCCGAAAGCTTTTGGAATCTGGAAAATATGAACAGGAAAGAATCACTGGTAAGTTGAGAATCGATTTTATAAAACATGAACTACTCTGGGAGACGAGTGTAAGCTAAACTTCTGTCTTTTTTGCAAGTAAAAATTAAACTGATTGTTATGAAATAATAAGCTTAACTTATGTAACTCGTTGGTCATGATCTTTATTGACGTTTGGTGGCTCTTAAAAGAGCCGTTTTTTGTGTGTTTTTTGTTCCACTCTACTTGCTGCTGGAGTACTTGGTCACTGCTTTAGTTCCCTCGCTCACTGCATGCTTGGCCAGCTCACCGGGCAAGAGAAGACGAACAGCCGTCTGAATCTCACGGGAGCCGATGGTGCTTTTCTTGTTGTAGTGGGCAAGACGAGAAGACTCGCCGGCAATCCGCTCGAAGACATCATTCACAAAGGAGTTCATGATGCCCATGGCCTTGCTCGAGATTCCAGTGTCGGGATGAACTTGTTTCAGCACTTTGTAGATGTAGATTGCGTAGCTCTCTCTTCGCTTTTTGGTTCGCTTCTTCTTGTCGCCTGAAGCTCTCTTTCCGCTAACTTTCTTCGCTTTCTTTGCGCCTGCTTTAGGAGGCATTCTTCTTCTAAACTCAGTACTCGCTAATAAAGACTTTCAGAAGTAACAAACTTTCGAAGTTTTGTGAGTAATGAGCCGGTCGAAAGTACAGAAATTTATAGCAAAAATTGTTGGGATCGAAATCGTACTTGGATCGAAAATACTAATATCTGATTGGCTAGCAAGAAATAGCTGGCCGCCTGAGGAAACAGAAGAGGGATTGAATGACGTCGAGGTTATGTTCTTGTTCGATGATTGGCTAATTGCTGGGTATAACGGCAAATCTTATTGGTTCGTTTCGATCCGTCTGCATGCATAAAGCAAGTAAAAATATTATATCGACTGTACTATTCGATCTGTAAGTTTTATACAAGCATTTGATTCGAAGTTTACTCAGTTTTCGCGATTATGACGGGCCGAGGAAAATCGGGAAAGAGTCGCAGCAAAGCCAAAAGTCGCTCATCTCGAGCTGGACTTCAGTTCCCAGTTGGAAGAGTTCACCGTCTTCTCCGCAAGGGAAACTACGCTCCGCGAATTGGTTCAGGCGCTCCGGTTTACATGGCCGCAGTTCTGGAGTACTTGTCCGCAGAAATCCTTGAGCTTGCCGGTAACGCCGCACGGGATAACAAGAAGACGAGAATCATCCCGAGGCATCTCCAACTTGCCGTGAGGAATGATGAAGAGCTGAATAAGTTGCTTGGTGGAGTGACCATCGCCCAGGGAGGCGTTCTTCCCAACATCCAGGCTGTGCTCCTTCCCAAGAAATCCGAGAAGAGAAGCAAGCAGTGAAGTGTCTTCTTGACAAGATAAACAAAACGGCTCTTTTAAGAGCCACCACATTCACAAAAGTCATGACCAATAAAGCATATCTTGACTCTTTTATTGAGATGAAACCATGAAAGGAACTATTATACAAGTTTGTTTTTTACATTTTGGTCAAGTTAATGAAACTCGTACAGAAATTAGTACAATGCTTCCAGTCCAAACAAGAGAGTTTTATTGCCAAATTATAACACAAGGAACAAAGCAAATTTTGAACGGCTGTCGTCACTACCCTAAAATCTGTTATGACAAGCAAGTGAGAAATAGCCCCCACCCCTCTGTTTACATTCTCGTCCCCAGATCCATTCGAATGAGCCCGGCCCCCACCCCTTTCATTGATGAGTATTCTTTATCTGCCCTCACTCTACTTCGCAGGGTACACTTCTTAGACCAAATAACCCCCGATGTATAATCGTGACATTTAACTGACAAACAAACAAAATTAAGAGTGTTTCACGGTGTTCCACATGCACGCTATGAAGTAAGCCCATTTAATTTCAGTGCTAATTTACTGTGAAAATTTTCGCGGTTGGTCAGTATTAGTTCACAGCTATACCTTCTGGATAACACTCATATTACTGAAATTCAACGTCGACATTGTCGGTGTAATCCGGTGAAATTTTCTGTTTAGTTTAGTTATCCGTCAGCCGTCACAGGCAAATTTCCCATGAATTAAATGGGCTTACTCCATAGCGTGCACATGCACTGAACCATGACACACTCCCTTTAATACGTGGAATTGTCGTAACAAAAAAAATCTGCGATTCAGTTCAAGATGTAATCAAAAGCACTGAAAAATTAGGCCTGATTATAATTGTAGGTTGTCCGACGAGTTGAATGTCAGGTTTTTCAGGCCATGTTTCTTTGCTTTATGAATCTTCTATAACCACGTGTTTTCTTCTACTTGTAAAGGTTGGAACACACTGAATTTTTCATGCCTCTCTTTGATGACTTTAACTTTTTGGCAGAATACTCGTAAATTGTGACTACTTATTTCGGCAAACAAATTTAGTGACGGACTGAAGAAATGAGGACAAAATTTATCGCGAGCGAAAGACTCTAAAAGCCTGATAAGCCCATAAAAGCGAATGGGAAGTTTTTGAACAGTCCAATGATTTTCATCGGAGAATTTTGCGCTTTCGTGCAGCAAAACAGTTTGTAAATGGTAGGGTTTCAGGAAACTGCATTCAAGCTCGTTATAAACAAATGTTTTCAAAAGTTGAAAACATATCCGTCTTTGGGGAAATCTGTTGAAATTGAGCTCAAATCTCTCTGCTTTGCAGTACCAAATCCTCCAATGATATTCCAGAGAGGTGGCTTTGGAAACCAATTGTATTCCGCAATTGACTGTCTTTCGTCTGGGTTGCGTGTGTCCTTTTTCAGATGGCTTTTTAGCGTTGTTTTCGACTTTAGAAGAATCGCGATGAACGGGCCACAAACCTTCGCAATCAATTGCAGTTACTAAATCCACAATCAAAGTCAAACCTCGGATTTTTATCTCAATAGAGACTACATCTTCGGATGAAATGTTCCGAACTTCAATACCTTGCATTGTTTTGTCGTGGTAATGTTGCAAAAACAACATATCTGCCAGGAGTTTAGAAAGAAGGTTAGATAGTTCAGCACGCAGCATTTTAGACGACAAATACTCTTTTTCCGATGTGGCTTTCCGGCAAAGGCTTTTCCAGATACAATAAGATCGCATGTTTTCTATCATCTCGATCAGCGTTAGCCCTTGTAAACATCCATCTTCTTGTAAACGGATTTCGGCGGGGTGAAGGCTCTTTTGACTGAGAAAAATAACCAATTCAAAATGATTTGCCTCCTTTTCAATGAAGAAGCTCGACGAACTGACAGGTTGAAAGGAAAACTTTGCGTCGTATTTTGTTATAGCGGATAACAAAATGTTCACGATTGATTGAACCAAATTGAAGGTTTCGCTCGGACCGCTTAGTTGATTTTCAGCCTGTAGTCTTGGTAGTAGATTGTTTATCCAGTTGGGAGTTGACTGTAAATTGTAGAAGAATCTCTTGTTAGTTGAAGCCTCCATTTCTGTGTCTTGGTTGCCGCAAATACTGTCCGTATTAAAACGTCAGTCCGATATATCATGACAATAATATATGCTAAGCCACAGAGCACCGTGGGAAATAAACCGCAATTTTTTTCAACCGTTTAAAAATTAAGCGCATTCATTTCGGCTTGTGGTTTATACGCACCAGCAGGCTTCATCATCTGGACCATCTGTGTTTAAACAAATAGCGGATAGTGAATTGTCTTGATTTTGAATTTTAATTCTTTCTATTAAACTTGTTTCCGTAAAAAAATTATAATTTAAAATTATGCACATTAATGTCTTTTTCATGATCAGTTTTTGACTTTTAGACTGAAAAACCACCGAAACTGCTATTGATAAGTAAAATAGATGATTATCGACATGAAAATGCAACTATTCGGTTATTCAAGCAAATAGAAAATGTTAAAGATCAGTTGTTCTATTTCGGTTCTTTACAGGACCTGGCCATCATCAGTGAGTATGGAAATTTACAGAAAAACCAACAAAGCGCAATTAGGTGTAGAGGTATCTAAATAAAAACAGTCAGTCTCGACTTGCAAGCCCGGTGTTAATGACTGGTTTTGTTTGTTTTATTTAATAGGCCTCTTTGAATAGTAATATTCCAATTTTGTTCGCTGTCTATTGATAAGTAAAGAGCGCGGCTTCAAGTCATAATTTCAGTCGTGATCTTTGCAATTGATATTCTTGCCTTAATTAATTTTGCGTTCTTATTTTGAACTGTTAAAGGTCTCATTTCTACTAATTTTAAGGTTCTCAGTTTCAAGCAGTGTCGACAGTTTTCCCGTCCAAGTTGAATAGCAATAGTAAGAGCTGAAAACACCTGTGACCAGACAAACTGTTTGGTTCCCATGACGGGATAGCCGGGCTGGCTCTATTTAATCCCACTGGCTTTTATCATCCATTTGGGCAATTTATTTCAAAACACTCTCGTATAAATGGCTCTATTGTTTCACATTGTTTGCGTGGTCACAGGTTTCTAAAGCGACATACAAACTCGTAGCCTACAAAAGAACTTACAAACTGGACTCGATTCAAATCGCCAAATATGACAAAATAATAATAGCAGAGTACAGCATCGGCATGGGAAAGCCACTTTACCGTCTGAGGGGGGCGGGGTATAGTCGCTTCATGCTACAGAAACCCAGGGAAACCGGACTTTCGAAGAGTTTCGTTGACATCCAAACTACTCCTTGCAGTTGCCGTGCAAAATACAGTACATAGATGTCATGATTTCAACAAGACAAATGACTTTATCAGCAGACAGAGATATGAATAATATGGTAATGCAGGTAAATAATGGTTAACGGACTGAGTGGAGTTCAGATGAGGTAGGTATGATTACAGACCTAACTGGACGACACGAAGTTTTGTTACCAAATTCCAGGAAGATATTTAGACAAAGCAAAGCCTGCTAACAATAAATCATCTCTACGAAAAAAATTGAGGAAAAATTTTGAAAATGGTTTGGAAATAAAGAAGGAATATTCAGACGCAAGAAGGAACCCAGTGAAGTGCACCGCACGCGGATTTTTTTATTGGACACCTTGTTATGATATTGGACACTCGGTCCGAAAAATAGAGCGTGCTAAGAACCAATCTCTTTCAAACATGATTAATGACTTTATCAGAAATATATTCAAAGCATGACACAAGCTACTTGGAAAAATAATTCCAAGTAGTTCTCCTAACCGGAGTCGAACCAATGACCTTGGTAGCAGGGGCAGATCCAGGAAATTTTAATAGGGGGGGGGGGGGGGGGGGGGGGGGGGGTCCCAGGGTTTTCCCGAAAATGTCGGAAGTAGAAGGATAATTTTTGGAAGTAAACGGCAATAGCTATTACTGCTCCACTCCAATTGGGGTGTTTGGGGCCCCCCCAGAAAATTTTTGAGATTTCAGGCTATGAAAAGTACATTTTGGTGGATCCTGGAGATGGTTTTTGCTATGGATAATGGTGAAAGAAAAAATCCCTCAGCTCTGACAGGGGGGGTCCGGACCCCCGACCCTCCCCCTGGATCCGCCACTGGGTAGCTTGTGTTTCTGACTACATTTCAACTCATATATATTAAACTAAGATGGTGCAGAAAGCATTAAAATAACATTTTTATTGTTTGAAGAGTGTAGAACAGAGCATCAAAATAATTATCTCAAACATTTCCAGCATTTTGTCAGTTTAGGGCTTGAACCTGTACCCTTCCATTGGCACTGGCTAACCAGCATTAGGCCATCATTCCCCCAGGAAAAAGTATCTCAGTGAAAACCAACAAGCTTATTTGCCGTATTATCATTTTTATTATAATAATAAAAACCTTCACCATAAATACTATTTTACAGGCTAACTACAACATAGTTATTAAGCTATGCTGGGCTAGACATTTTTACACACTGGAGTTACTACCCAGCAAAATTGTGATTTTTTAGTTCATATATTACTCATTATTATTATTATTATTATTATTATTGTTGTTGTTGTTGTTGTTATTATTATTATTATTGATTTCTCCTACTTTTACTTTAAAATATGAATCAGCAGGAAGGGGGACAAAGCAGGTTCTCTTCTATTCTTCTTGTCATCCACTACGCACTTTATATTCCCCCAATCTCCCCCACAGCTAACCTGCGATCAGCAGTGCCACCACATAAAGACAAAGAGTGAAAATTATCACAGAAAAATTCGCCTGATCACAGGTTACACCACAGCAGGCTTGTAAACAACACTATACTAAAGAAGCCTCTGCAGAGGAGAGCGTGAAACTAGACATTCTCAATGCAAAACAAGATGCAAACCGGATGCAAACATCCACCTGCTCTTACATTATTTGAACAAAGGAATTTCATTCTTTTTTTCCTTTCTTCGCCCTAGCCATAAGATAAAATTCATCATTTGGACGCATGTTGGTTAAATGAGCCATTCTATTGGACAATGCAAAAAGTCCTGCAATGGCGCCAATATCCCAGGCATCTTCACTGTTCAAGCTGTGCTTTTCCAAAGCTGTGAAATGTTCATCTTCTATTGTTTCTGATCTAGAAACACACATTGCAAACTGAACTATGGCTCTTTCTCTTTCTGTCAGGTCAGCAGACTGCCAATTGGCAGCCACCTGAAAAAACACACATTGCCATTAATTTATTACCAGTTTAATTAATTGATTTATTTATTCATAGACACCCAATAGGTACAGAAACAACATCCCAGCCCATATAATAGTCGGCCTTGGCAATTTTTTTCTGCACACCAGTTAATTGCTTACTCAGTTGACAGTTGACTTGACTTGTGCTTGTCTATTCCACAGCTTTAAAGGTTCATTAGAATCCAAATACAAGTATATAAAAGAGTAAACGTAGAAGATGGAGTGAATGGATGGAGAGGGCTAGGCACTGTGAGAGTATTTAAAGTGTCTTGCCCAAGTCCAAAGGCCACTGCACCACCTAGAGCCTGTTGTAAAGGCAGAGCTTTCAAAGCAAAGTGTATGTCTGCCATGATAATAATTTATTAAACAATTATTGTTTATTGAAATATTACAATCAACTCTCGCTAAGACAGACACCATCAGGACCAGCACCTGCAATATTGTTCGTCTTAGAGAGGTGTCCAGCTTTGGAATAAAGAGTTTACAGTAACAACTGTCTGTCTTATAGAGGTGTCCATCTTATAGAGATAGAGGTGAATGACTGTACTCAACAATGCTAGCCTCATCGGGGTCTCAAATGTTGGTTAATTTCCAAACACAAGGTGTAAAAAAACATGGAGGAAGGAGGAAATTATTTAAATATTATTGAAAATGAAGTGTCAGAACTTTTATCCAAAGAAACTTTTTATACAAATTTAATTTTTGGTCCAGGAGATCTGGGTCTCTGTATTCACCGACCCAGCGACCCTGGGTCTGTGGGTCTCAGAATTCACTGACCCAGCGACCCTGGGTCTCTGGGTCTCTGGATTCACCGACCCAGCGACCCTGGGTCTGTATGTCTCTGGATTCACCGACCCAGTGACCCTGGGTCTCTGTGTCTCTGGATTCACCGACCCATACCCTTTTATAACTGAGACAAACAAAAAAGGGGTTTTTACCTGATCACCCAGCAGTGGATTTTTGAGTAGATCCTCAACAGGGCACCATGAGCCACAATGCAGTACATGCAGTTATTAGCTGAACTTGTCGCAACTACAATAATTTCTTTCTCGGCTTTGGTAAGATTTCCCTTTTTCAGCATCAAGGCATCATAATACATGAAAAAAGCTCGAAATTCGTCAGGCCGATGAGCTAGAACTTTGAAGACATTTGGTATAAAACCACCCTAGGAAGCAAGGATTAATGCATTAATTGTTGCTGCAGTATAACAGTTTATGTTGTTAATTCCCAGAAAGTGATCAATATCTTTTCAGTTTTAAGTTGTCTTTAAACAGAAAAATAATAAAACCCTTTTGTGACATTGACTTGGGTAATTTCTGCAAATTTCTGAAAACACACATGATTATAATCCCAATACCAGTAGATAATGATTCAATTTAGCACCTTGCATGGGATGGGGTACTTTACAAATCGGCTGATAGAAGTTGGAAGCCGGAACAAACGTTGTGGAATCAAGTGAAGCATATTTCCAGTTAGGTTAAAGTTGTCTACAAGGACAGGCATAAAGTGACTAGGAATATCGCTACTCCCTGGATAGGATGCTAGACAGTCCATCACAGGTAACCACCAGCATTTTTGTCAGTTTGCCCAGACAATTTGCTGGTACCCATTTCTACTCCTGGGTAGAGAGAGGCACTGTGAGAGTAAAGTGTCTTGCCCAAGAACACAACATACGGGTAGTTACCCTAGCCAGCACTCGAACCTGGATTTCTCAATTCAAAGTCCAACGCACTAACCATTAAGCCACTGCATCTCCCACACTATATTTCCAGTTAATCAAATGGACACATATCAATAATATTATTATTATTTCCTTTGACTCCAAAAGAAAAACGTTTGGGGGATCAAATTATTTACCATTCTTCAGTCATCACACATTCAGAAAGTCACTTAACAGTTGAACTGGAAACCTGTCATGCCTTTGGCCCGCCTAGAATGTTATTAGAGAAAAGTTAATGTTATTAAAGATGTGGTTAGTTTAGGCTTGACAGATAGATGAACATTGAATTGTTTGTCTCGCAATGGAGACACTTTGAGGTGTTGATCACGACGTTTCAACTGCTTTTACTGCTAGTCTTCATCAAGCGTTAATGTTATTAGTTATTAATGTTATATTTAGAATGTTTAATATTAGCTCCCACAAGTCTCCTGTAGCTCAGTGGTAGAGCGTCCGACCAGTGTGCGGAAGGTCATAGGTTTGACTCCTGTTGGGAGAACTCAGAATGTTTTTTCCCAGTAGCTTGTGTTACTGACAGTGACTGATAAAATATATTTCTCATATTTCTACCAACCTTAAAATTCACCATCATTTATTTCCATAGAAATTGTTATTATTACACAGTGAAGAATGTTATTGTTTACACAAGGAATTTTACAGAGGAAATTGTTTATACTTTGTATAAGCCCACACAACTACTTAACAGGGATATCTCTAATGGAGGTCATTTTAGATTTTCACTAGCCTGTGAACAAGCTCCGTAGTGGGGTACAGTATACATGTGTATGGTGAAAAGAAAATTGGAGTGGAGTGAGACAAGCACACCCTAAGCCATACCAAACCACAAATTTTATAAACCCCAATAAAAGGTACGACGATCACCCCCATCATTTTATAAGGGAGTCGACCTGGGTTTATATAGGGGGGGGGGGGGGGGGGGACAGGGGGGGAGGTAATAAATATTATTGATTAATTTCAAAAGCAATCCTTGTCAATTATTCATAATCAATCTGCAAACATGATTTTGTGTATTTGTACCTTCTCTTCATTTTCTCTCATTCTCTCTTGAATATCTTTTGGCAGTGTGTCCATATTAGGTACAGGAAAACGACTTATTGGCTTTTCTTGGCTCAAATACCTTTTGCCTGTTGCAGCGACAAGAGTTTGAGCCAAAACTCTTCCTTTAAACACAGACATCGACGTTAAATGTCTCGCTCTGCCAAGAAGAATAGAAGCCATGATCGAAATATTCACGAACAATATCAGATGTTGTGTTACACGAGGAGAGTAATAAACTTTGGTAGTATCCGCTGAATTTTCGGTTCGGGCCCAGTTCTTCTCCAAAACGGCATGACGTCACGCTTAGCAGCGCTGACTTCAGTTGCTACACAATATTCGAGCGTTGCTGGTTTTATAACCCGAAATGGTGAGTTTTTAATCGTGAAAATCATTTCTCATTTGGACCTACATGACTAACAGTAAATTTTGCAGGGTCTGCTTTCGCTGCTGCGCAAGTTGAAGTCAAGTAATAGTAAAGATTTGAAGATTCTTTTCCTTGGTTTGGACAATGCCGGGAAAACGACGATCTTGAAGACGCTAGCTTCTGAGGACGTCCAGCACATCACACCAACACAGGTATTCGACGTTGCTGTCGTTAGAAACGGCGAAGGCTTGCGCTCTAAAGATTAATTTATTATTTTTCAGGGATTTAACATTAAAACTGTCCAATCTGAGGGATTTAAGTTAACCGTATGGGATATAGGAGGTAAGCTTACCATTACATGTTGTGCAGTCACGGATCTTTGTTTTTACATGGCCGATCTCTTTTAGAAATGACAAGTACTTTATCCCTTGAAGATTAAGCTTATCTTCAAACTCAAATTGTAAAAGATAGTTGTTTTATTTTTATAGGGCAGAGAGCTATCCGGCCGTACTGGAAAAATTATTTTGAACAAGTTGAATGTCTGGTGGGTGTAAATGACCACTTTTTAGATGATAAAGTTTCGTGCTAATTTAAGGATAATTACTTCAGAATTTAGCATTTCAAGTCCAGTGAATTTTTTTATGGAAACGATTTTATTTTTGTTTAAATCTTTATTTAAACTTACATATGTCTTCTCTACTCACTTGCTACTCATCTTTGCAGGTTTATGTTATTGATAGTGCAGATCGAAAGAGAATAGAAGAGACCGGTCTTGTAAGTATTTTAAAATACGTTGCTGTCAGTGTCATTTCCGTTAAGTAAATTGACAGCAATGAATTTTTAATGTCTGATCTTTCCTGATAGTTATTAACTTAGGGGGAGAACCCTAACTCAGGGTTCCAGTAACAGCAAGGTGTTAATGAGGAATTGCAGGGGGTCAATAGATACACTGAAGATGGGCCTCACCAACTCCTCAGAAGTTTTCCATTGATTTGCCTGGTCAGCTAGCCGACCTTATTGGGTTTTTGACCTGGGACCCCTCTCTTATCTGGACAGTTAACTACAAGCCGGTTGTTATAGAAGACTTCTAAGCATAAGTTATTGGACTCCCTGACTTCCACAGATATACTTTTTTGTGTGGTTAGGGACTAGGAGATGCAGTGGCCTAATGGTTAGCGCGTTGGACTCCAGATCTAGTAGCCTGGGTTCGAGTGCTGGCCAGGGCCATTGTGTTGTGTTCTTTGGCAAGACACTTTACTTTCACAGTGCCTCTCTACACTGTAGATCTCCACCCAGGAATATAAATGGGTACCAGTGACAAAATGCTGGGGGGTAACCTGCGATGAACTAGTATCCCATCCAGGGGAGTAGCAATACTCCCAGTCGGCTTCATGCTACAGAAACCGGCAGTCACTCTGGCAGTGTGGGCCAGTTTGGCCCGAGGCTTTACCTTTTTTTACTATCTCTGCACACGCAATGTTAATTTTGTGATTACAGGTGTTCAATCTCATACTTCCGTCCATGTTCACAAATGAATGCACAAATTCTGCTAGCTAAAAATTAGCGTCCTTAGCAATGACTCTTTATCTGTAGTCTTCAATAGTCTAACTACTATGAATTCAAAAGGGGAGCAGAGAGGACACAGTGGTTAGAGCTCGCGCCTCCCACCAATGCAGCCCGGGTTCAAATCTCGGACCCGGTGTCATACATGTATGTGGGTTGAGTTTGTTGTTGGTTCTCATCCTTGCTCCGAGGGCCAAGGGCTCATAAGACCTTTTGTCCTGAATACAAAAATACCAAACTGAGCACATATCAAATACCTTAATGTAGCTAATGTACAGTAGTGATGTCATGAAAAATCATTAATTTTAAGTATTCGCTAAATTTAAAAATCACTAAAGAAGTACAATGTATCACTTGAGAACACAAATATCTCTAAAAATTGAAGACCCTAAATTAAATAGTTGCTAAATCTTGGGAAAGAAAAATGGTTACGGTAAATTTAATAGCTGCTAAAAATAATGACCTTGAAGTAGAAGTTTTTCAATTTATTTGATACAACCTGGCAGTGGCTACAACTTGAGAATTGTTTTCTTCAGGAATTAGAAGAGCTGTTAGAAGAAGAAAAATTGTGTGGTGTACCTGTGCTTGTTTTTGCAAATAAACAGGATCTTCTTGGTGCCCAGCAAGCTTCTGAAGGTGACAAAACAATTTAATAAATTTGTTTAAATAAAAGGCGTGGGAGGGGGGGGGGGGGGGGGGGGGAGGGGGAGGGTGTACAGTACTGATTAAGTTGATCTTTTACTTTTGCTCAGAATTGCTTCATCATGTGGCTCCAGAAACTATTCATACCCCCACCATGGAAGGGATTGGAAATTCCAGAAGGGGGAGTAAAGGCCCGGGGAAATTCCCGATGGGAGGAGGATGGAAGTAAAATTAGTTTCCAGATGGTTTATTTCAACCTTCTTACTTAATGTGGACACTACAGGGAGGCTTACATGGAGTCCTTACCCTTTATCACAGTAATTATTTTTTGGCAATCAGCGATGACTAAAGAAAGGCAAATGATTTTAATCTCCATAAAGTTTATATTTTGTAGTCAAAGGAAAAATAATTGACGTGGTATGTGTTTGATTAACTGGAAATAAACTTGACTTGATTTCAAAACTTTTATTCTGGCCTCCAACTTCTATCAGCTTTTGTCACAAAGATAGGTCTAAATCTATCTAAATCTAAATTGTTAATCTGCAAAGGGGCTAGCCCATCACTGCAGATGTGCAGTGCTATTGCAAGTGCAATATACATGTTAAAATGGGTGTGTACATGTACATGTACATGTAAAGAAAATTCTGCAACATACTACTAAAAGAAGCCATTTCAACAATTATTTTTTTGTAACCAAATACAGATATCAGAGGGATTGGGCCTTACACAAAACTTGAAGGACAGGAGTTGGCAAATTCAAGCCTGTTCAGCAAAAACCGGAGAGGGTATAAAGGTAAGAATAATAATAAGGTGCATTTTCCACTGGTTGAGTACGAGAGAGAGAGGTGGAAAATGTTTTTCCACACACTGCTCAGTTGGGTCCTATCTGGTGGGTCTTTCCATGGAGGCAAAGCTGTGCTTTCCTATACCCTTAGATTTCAGTTTATTTTTTATGTAATATATACATCATGTATGGAACACTTAAAATATCCTATATTTAACAAATAAAAGAAGCCAAAACCATGTATTATACTGTCATAAAACACGACGGGAATTTGAGAACACGAGATAAATTTAGAAAACACGAGCCGCAGGCGAGTGTTTTCTAAATTTCTCGAGTGTTTCTCATATTCCCGGAGTGTTTTATGACAGTATAATACATGGTTTTGGCTTCTTTATGTGCTTTAAAAATATAGATTTACGCGCGCGAAACGATAAAAACACGCTTTTCTATGTTTTATACTCTGATAAAACATGGTTTTTTAACCAATCAGAGCGCGCAAAATTTTCAGTTTATATTTTAATATTTTAATATTTTGCGCATTCTCTCATCACACTCGCCGTACAGTAGCTCCAGTAAAAAGATGTAACCTATGCCTCAAAGAAAAATTTCTAATCATCTGCCGACCTGAACTGTCTACACTAAACAAACGCAATGAACTCGTGTCTTCCTGCCGACACAGAAACAAAGCCCTCCTACGCAACAATTGAACTGTTAAATTTCGCGCTGCATATATTAGACTAGTTGATTAGGTCATCGCATCACCACTATTATTATTGTTATGTAAATCAATTTGTATATAAGCGACAGTAAAAAATAACTCTTATTAAATCCTCTGATGAGTGGGCAACCACGAAACAGGCTTGTAAGGATGAACTTGTAGTTTATTTGTCTTTTTCTTAAACCATATACTTCCGCTCTACTTCCATGTATTGAGCACTGTTTTACGGAAATCAATACTACACTATATATATATATATATATATATATATACACCCGTTTTCAAAAACTCTGCTATTTTCAAAATATATATACCTTTTGTTTGTTTCATCACATAAACAAAGGGTAGACAAAAGGTATATATATATTTATATATATTTTGAAAATAGCAGAGTTTTTGAAAACGGGTGTATATATATATATATATATATATATAGATATATAGCCCTATAGTTTGTGAGAACTGTTTTTCATAATTCTTCATAATGTTCTGTTAGCTGTCGTGTGTACTCTAAACTAGTTTGTACTTACATGTAACAAATAAAAAAGCCTCAACAGCTGTGCTTTGTTCTGTTACAATAAATAAAGCACACAGGAAGCGGCACAAGCATGAAAGAAGTGCAGGGTGAAAACACGAGCCGATAGGCAAGTGTTTTCTCCCTACTTCTTGAGTTGCTCTCGCCGCTTCCTGAGTGCTTTATACAATGTAACAGAACAAAGCACAGTTGAGGCTTTTTATTTGTTTTTTTGATAAAAATCTATGATTTTCCTCACAAAGTTGGCTTTATTTTTTAAAAACAAACTCGGCGGATGTTGTGAGCTCCTGTGCTTTGTACTCTCATAAAGCACGCGCGTGCACACTGTTTAAACCAATCAGAGTGTGTGTTGTATTGGCACTTTATTATACTGTTTGTTGTTGGTCTTTTACTTTATATAATCCCTACAATGATTTTTGTTTTTTTCAGGAAGGTATGGAATGGGCAGTGAAGAATGTTTCAAAGAAATGATAACAGTACTGTTATCACCTAAACTAGTACTTTCAATAATTCATCTTACAATGCATGATCACCTTGCCTGTAAACTTGACAGTTCACATAAAAGTGCAGTAGGCAAATGTTAGTGATGGGGGTCTGATCGTCTGAGTTTAATTAATATAATATTATCAATGAAAATAATATGGTCCTTTCTAGCCTCTTGCACTTTAAATTTAATGTAACTTATTTCATCCGTGAGTTAAACATGTGAGAGGCTGCGAGAAACTGCTGAAACAATAATATTTTATCAATAAGCTTTACGTAAATCTTGCTTGGTGATTTATAGTCTTGTACAAACGCAAGATTTATCTTTAACTAATAATAAGTTATAATAAAAATAATTATTGAAGGGCTCCGGACAAAAACGTACCCTTGGTTAATCAGTTCCTTTTGTTTCCAAAAAAACCAAGGGGACATTTTTGCATGGAGCCCTTCAATAAAACCATCTCGCTGGAGAAAGTATAGTGTAAGATTAGTTACCAGTATAGTACCAGGTCACTGGAAAAGTGACATTGATTATTTGTTTGTTGTGCTACCTTACAGTAATAATCAGCGTCTGATATTATTGATACTTCTATTAGTAGTGAGGAAATTTGAAATAAAGTTGAACCTCTCTACAATGGCCACCTTGGGCAGAACTAATTGGCCTTTGTAGAGAGGTGTTGTATGAAGGTCACTATAGAGGGTTCGACAGTACTATACATGTATGGGTTGATATACTGTTTTGGACATCTCTTCATGACATGTTTGGAAATAATTTGTTTTGGGAGAATTAGGTGTGATGTCTAGACATTCCCTTAGCTGATCAGGCTCCACATTCTCATTCCAACCAAGTAAAGTTTGTTATAATATACTGAAGAGACGTTATTCTTGCCAGTAAAACAGTTTAAGTGCTGATTAGCCAAGTAAGGATACAATATTGAATACTGGCATTGGTGTATGTTTGTATATAGCTCGACTTTTTGATTTCAATTTGTGATTAGAGCGGTTTCATTTGAGTGTCGTAAAACCAAAACCATGATTGGTGAGTAGGTGGCGCGAGTTTTTTAAACCAATCACAGAACGTAGTAAAGCAAAATCAATTTCGGATTACTTTCGATACTCAATTGAAAATCGCTCTAACATCTAATTTCACATTACAATTAAAGACCATCATCAACTAAGGGTGGGTATTGTTTTAATATACCACAATCAGCACATAATTTGGAACTGAAAGAATTAAACTAAGATCTAACTTTGTCAATAGAAACAAAGAGAGTACTACATGACTGTACAATAATTTGTTAATTTCTCTCGAAATTTGCAATGTGTTGCGTGACAAGTTGCACAAACATGTTACCCATATTAGTTGGATGTATTTTAGAAACAATCAGGTATTTATGAAAGTATCATATTTTCTCTATTTAGCCCCATCCCTCTATTAAGCACTCCCATAGTTTCAAGGTGTAAACAAGGTGAGATTCATGGTTTGTTTAAAAAATATCGCTTATAATGCATGAAAGATTGTATTGACAGTAAATATCAATCAACAGATAACTTAAGCATGACACTGCGATTTGGAAATTAATATTTTAAAATTATAAGTCCCGCCCTCTATGAAGCCTTCCCTTCTAATAAGCCCCCCCCTCCCCCTCCCTTTGTGAAACCTAAAATTAATAACCCCACCGCAGGGGGCTAAGTAGAGGAAATGCGGTAAGCAGTTAGGTGTTCTCCTTCAGCTAGTAGCTTTACCTACACCCTTGTTAAGTATTTTCCAAAATTACATAGCTGCACCTTTTATTCGTAGGTTACTTCTTGTAGACCGAGTTGTAATTTAAGGACCTTATTTTAAACTTGACTGTTACAGTGTAATACTAGTCATTGCTTATTAAAACCAAACCATTTTGGAAATTTTTGTCTGCATTGTGGATGACGAGTGTGAAAGAAATCAGTTAGTCCGCTCAAAACATGTTTCATACAAGCAACATGCAGCATTATCTCCAATTTGGGACATTTATCTGGGCTGCAAATAATAGTCGGTCATCGGACAATGGCCGACCAAAATTTGCCATTGTCCGATGAAATCCCAACTGTGGTCGGACATAATGTCTACCGTTAATTAAATGCGTTATAACGCGTTTTGTTTTAAGCGCAAACTAGTTTACACTGCGTTGACAACACATTAGATTAGCAGGTTCACTTATCATGAAGCAGTACTGTAATATGATGTCTGACCTCATTTTTGTTTTGTCCGACCAAAATGGTGACTTAGTCGGACATACATGTCCTTTCAAGAAAAAAAAATTATTTGCAGCTCTGTTTATAGTCTTAATAGGAATTTTTTTTTTTCACCAGATAACAAAATTAATATTCCACTCTATAATATTATTTTAGTGGAAATTTACTCGCTATCTATAACAAATGCTGTAATCTGATTGGCTATTTATTCTTGTACCCTTGCCTTTTTTCCACTTGCTATTTTTGTTGGGCTTGTGTTTGGAAGGGATTTTGTGCCTGAAAATTATTTTTAGGTATGTACAAGAATGCTGCATTGTGATAGTAAACTCTCTCTAAACATTGCAAGTTGCTGAGCATATACTGTGACAACGTAAACTAGAAAACAAGTTCTATGATGTGGGGCTTATAATTGGATTATGTAAGAAGATATATCTTAGCCTGTGGGCTTATTTCGGGCGGGGGTTCTAATATCCAGGAATTCTTGTTTTCTTGGATGGCAACCATGCTAGTAAACAGAAGTCTGTCTTTACATGTTTAATAATTCTTAGGGAGACATTAAACATTTTAATATTCCATACCGATAACATGGCTTTACAGAGATCTGTGCAGTGTCTGTAATTGGATGTTGCTTGGTGACGAACTTTACATGCAAACAACAACCAATCAAAGACAATACCTGTATCTCTGAAGGGTTACATAATCAGTATGGAATTTTTCTGGTCAAATGTCAGATGGATGTCTTTCTCTCAAGGAAAGAATAGAGCATGCAAATACACATTGTTTGTTCATGCCATAACCAGTGATCAGGCAAATTTTTCCGTGCTTCCATTTACTCTTCCTCTTAACTTTTGCGTGACCTCCGTAAAGAATAAGAAGCGCAAAAAATTGGCCTGATCGCAGGTTACTCATGTCACTACTTCAGGGAGGGGAATCCGGGAGTAAAGGGGGCAGGAAGTCTACTGGAGGTGGGAAGTCTACTGGAGGTGGGAAAAGCTGAATTCTCATAGAGGCAGAAACAGGGAGAAATAGCTAGCTAGGACAAACTTTTGTAACATAATTGCATAATATTTATTTTGATAGAAAAAGCACAGATTGCGGGAACCACAATGGAAGGGGTGGGAACCAAGAGTACAGGAAGCAGGAAGTTTGACACCCGTCTGGGGTGGATCTAGGATTTAATGAAGGGGGTTTGATAAAAAAAAAAACAGCCAAAGGCGGGACAACGACTGCTGGAGGTGGTAGTTTCTAGGGGGTGCGGTGGCATGCATCTAAGTCCTTGGAAATGCGATTTCCAGCAATTTGAAGTGTTTTATTAGCTACGAGTTTGTCACAATTATCTTGCGCTTAGTAGAAAAACTTAAAAATAGAACAAGATTATGCCAAAATATTGACAATAATCTACCGGTAGGTGGATTTTTGTTGTTTGAAATTCTAAATTTGTTTTCAAAGGTATTCTAGATCTGATGTACTCATCACAAACTTATTAAATGCTGTATTTAAACAGAAATCATCCTTCCTCAAAAATTGGATCAACAAGCAGCATTCTCCGGGGTTGTTGTTCTGCAAAGGTCTTACCCAAAGCCACAAGCTTATCATAGTGAACATGGCGTGACGTTTGTAAAGAACGTGAGTTAGCGGTTATTTTATCACATACACAGATAGGCTCAAGCAGAAGCGGTAAATAGGAACAATTTTAGGTAAGTTTTTGGGGGGGTTTTCGACTTGACGAAAAGGCGCTTTTTTTTAGGTTTTTGTCTCAATTGCAAGCTTTTCATATAGTTTATCTTTTTTAGAAGTTCCGTATAGTTTCTACTTTTTGGAGTTTAGGGGGTTTGACCGTTGACCGAACCCCCTAGATTGCCCCAGTCCCCCCACACACACTACAGTCATCTCAAAAAGGACAACAATTATTCAAACAACCGTTAACTTTTAAATTGACTTTAATTTTTTTTGTAACTGCATAATAATAATTATTTACAACAAGCTTCTAAAAGTAAACAACTGAATTGTTTATATTTTCCTGAACATTTTTTACAATGAATGCAGCTGTGCACTGTCTCAACTTTTTACAGTTTGCTAGACTGCACGTTCAGCAATTTTGATCAAGATTACAATAATATTATATGGCATCTCAATTTTTATTATAAACAGTATTGATCACTGTTGTAACATTTTCTAGGAGTACAAATTCCGAATGAGAGCCTGAACAAAGTCTGTGGTACTGGTACTTCCACCCATGTCCATGGTTAAGAACTGCGAAATGGAAAAACAATAGTGTTTTAATAGTTCATTCTACTGTACCCCCTCCTTAATTTAAAAAATAATAATTTTAAATTTTGTAATAGAAAAAGGCAAAATTAGATCCCCCCTTTTCAAATTCACTGATGAAATCTCAACTATAATATGCATCCATACACAAATGCATGGCTGCAAAATGCTGTATGATCTTTCAAGGAGGGAGAACCCACAGCTGTCCAAACAAGGTCTGTTATTGGCTCACAAAACAATAAATTATTGATAAATGACCCAACAATAAACCTATCCCTAAAATCAGCAGCTATAGGTTACTGGAACCAATAAATTTTAATAGAGGTCTGGAATAGCTATGGGTTACTGTTCAAGAAAATATACTGGTACAGTTTGAAGATATTCCATTGTGTCCAATTTCCATGCAATCATGCTGAACCACTGTGACAGGTTCATAGAAAATATCCACCTTTACCTATCTCCTTTGTGCCTAGTGGCACGTACATAACTAGGCCTCTATAGCAAACATTGGACAATAGAAAATAAAAATCCGCTCCAACGAAAAAAACAAAATAAATTTTGTCATCATCATTATGGCGTCTCTTTATCCAATTTGCATGTGTGCGCCTGTAGTGAGATTAGATAATGTGTCAAGTGCTCACTTACGAGAGGTGGTCACACAGGGAGGTTCGAATAGATTTGGCTTGCAGTGTTGTAAAGCCAAATCTATTATAGAAAAGGAACAATGTGCATAATAATAATTTGTAATCTATCGAGCACTACAGTAACTGCAAATATTGCAGTACCAATCTACTGGTGGAAAATATACTTCACAGACCTTTCCTTCAGAGATTGTCTTCTCCAAAGCTTCACTGATCATCTTAGCATAGAATCCGAGACTGAAAACAGATCAAGACATTGTCAACAATGGTAAGTGAGTAAGCTGATACTTAGACTTTCCATACAAACTTCCCAAACATAATGAGAAAGATATTATAATAATATTATTATAATAATTAATATGTGACAAACTTCCTGCATACTGCTAGGATTAGTTTTGTCGATAGTAGTATGTGGGAAGTTTGTCACAATAATAATTATTTATTGAGCCTAGTTATATGGCCTAATGAAGCTTCTACGAATCGTCTGACCAGTATGCGGAAGGTCAGAGGTTTGACTCCTGTTGGAAGAACTCTGAATTCTTTTTCCAAGTAGCTTGTGTCACTGACTGAATAATATCTTTATCATTGTGTTTCTACCAAGCTTAAAATTTACAATCATTTATTTCCACACAATATATTTTCTCCCAACTAGCCGTCATAATAAAGCCGTAATGTCATCTCAAAATCAAATTTAGTTTATAGAATTTGCTTTGATGTTGACCAGTTTTGGGTTAAATGTTATTTGTTACAAATTCAACAAAGTTAATATAGACAACCTGACAGCCTGAGTCTGCAGTTCAGTGCCATTACTGATACAAATTATTTGAGAGTTGTTGACATGGCGAAGATTAATATTTTTTATTGTGCAATTTACATAGCAGTGTATGCAATGGCAATGTATAAGGGGAAATACTATTCAGCGACAATAAAATGGCAGATCTGACCATTCCAGTAATGGAATGGTTTTAATTACTGGTATGGTATTGTATTGTATTGTATGGTAATAAAATAAAATAATTTTAATTAATAAAATAATTTTAACATTAAACATGGTTAAACATGGCTGTGAAAATAACTTCTACAAGCAAGTAGGTCTGTAATTTGATCTACTATTAAAGATTCCAACAAATGAATATAAAAAAGTTTACTTCATATGGTCCAACATGTTAACACCAGCTAAAATCATTGCAGTGGGGTTTGCAACATTTCTTCCTGCCATCTGAGCATATGTATGGCGAGCTCCCTAACCAGAAAGAAATAATATTTAGTAGCTTGTGTCACTGACTGAATAATATCTTTCTTATATTTCTACCACGCTTAAAATATACCATTTCTTTCCACACATTCTCACTCATCAACAAAATAAAATTTAATAAATTAAAAAAAAATAATCTATTAATCAGTTTGCAGGATGTTTGTCACATTTGAACCTACAGTTGAACCTCGCTATCTCGAACCTGGTTATCTTGAACACCCTGCTACATGTATCTCGAACTCAAAACCCATTCCCCTTGTTCAGTCATTTACTTTTAGCTATCTTGAACTCCCTTGCTATCTCAAATTATTATTCAACAAATTGTAACACTGTGCAAATATGGTCATAATGCTCTCAATATATGTCAGCTGTATGTGACAGATCTCCTACGATATATGTAACAAATGGCGTGCAGTACAACATTCAAGTCAGTTCTTGAAATAAAAGTGGAAAATTTTTTTTTGGACTGTGTTAATATAATAAAACAAATTTAGCCTACTACAGTCTTGTCGGCTAAGTATCAGGTGATATTCCGCACAATTTCGCAGGATAAATTTTGTTAACTGTTTTTCGTTTCCCCTTGCTTGAGAGTTTGAGATAGTGGGGGTTCAACTGTACATGTGCCTAAGCTCCCTCGAGTCTCCTGTAGCTCAGTGGTAGAGCATCCGACCAGTGTGTATACCTGCCAAATGCAAATGAGTCAAATGCGTGAGATTGCGTTCGGACATGGTTTGGAGGATTCAAACACGACATTATTAAGGCGTGAGAGTTGGCAGGTATATTATAGGTGTGTGGAAAGTCATAGGTTCGACCTCTGTTGGAGGAACTTGGAATTTTTTCAGAGTAGCAATTTTAGGTCTCACAAAGGGGGTCTTAATAGAGGGAGGGGGCTTATTACATATTTCAAACTATTCATAAAGGTTTGAATTTCTCTTGTATAAGAGTCATTTTCACAGCTAATTCTTTATGAAGTTTGACAATAGTTAGAGTCAAACTGAAGGGCAAAAATTAAAAACAGAAAACTTCACTGAAAAGTTTCAAAATTGAAATAAAAATTCACGCTTATCCTGGATTAGCTCAACCGTGTTTGTCAAACAACTGGGCCCAGATGGTTAATAAACAATACTACAAGGAATACTAACAGGCTCAAATATGGCAAAGTTGCTTCCAAGACTTTTTCCAGGCACAACACCAGCTCCACCAACCAAGGCTGCTCCAACATTGTCCACAATACTGCCGTACAAGTTAGGTAAACACCATCACATCAAAATGGTGTGGTTTGGCAACAAGCTATTAAATCACAACAAGCTAAGGGTTAATGTTCAAAGATAGAACTTCTCAAAGTTTTTTATTCTTGTACTCAACAGACTTAAACAACTGATACGACTAACTTACATGGCATTGTTACAAAATGTATGACTATTGCAGACAAATAACAACTAACTCCAATGACAATGACTTCCACTCAAGTTGTTGAAACGTCAGTCATCAACAACAGTTCTTTTCAGGACTACCCTCACCTGGATGATCACACTAGATGAACTACTGGGCCCGGTTGTTCAAAGGATGGATAACGCTATCCACCGGATAAGTCACTATCCAACGGATAGCGTAGTTTGTTTTGTTAACACTTATCCACTGGATAGTGATTTATCCGGTGTATAGCGTTATCCACCCTTTGAACAACTGGGCCCTGAATGATACTCTTGGGTTCAAACCATTTACTATAAATATGTTTATACAGGGGTTTCATTAGAAGCCGGCAAACGGTGGTCTACCGCCGCCTATGTTGCCTCTTGCCACCGCTTACTAATCAAGCCTTCTGGCCTTCTGAGAGTTTACTTATAAGATTTATGAAAGAAAGAAAAAACAACGACTGTAACAGAGTAAGTCTTTAAACTCCAAACTTCATATAGAATAATCGCAAGATCGTTTAAAATGTATACCTGAGATCTACTGTAGTTGATAAAAATTGTCATATAGATAGAGCACTAGATTTGACTCCCAAAATGCTGGAAATTGCATTTCCGAGCTTCTACATTTCCAACATTTTCTGGGGGGCATGTTCCCATACCCCCCTAGCATAAAGGGGCCTTACAGCCCCTTTATTAGTCACAGCCGCCTATTCCACCATGGTAAGCCGCTTACTTCCAAAATTAATGAAACCCCTGGTCTATATTGTTGTATCTTCTGATAACAACAAAGTCAGCTAAGACCACATGTCAGTTGCATTACTTGCGATGTCATAAGTGCATCTGTCCTCTTAGATGTCTTAGATTATGGCATTGAAGATCCAGTGAAAAAGCAGATTATAACTTATTAATGCATTTAAATGCAATTTAAAAGAGTTAACAACTAAGAGTGCCAGGGGTCTGGGAAGGAGTACTGGTGGTCAGTGGTCGGTCATGTGGCGCATGTGCAGTAGTTCTCCGCATCGTTCATTGGACGGCAAGTTTCCACCCCCCTCCTCTCCCTTTACATGTCAGTGTGACGTTCATTGGACGGCAAGTTTCCACCCCCCTCCTCTCCCTTTACATGTCAGTGTGACGGGTGCATGTTCCTTTGTGTGGGGGCTCTTGGCTGGGTTGCGGGGTTGTTCCAGCCATGGGGGCGTTATTCAATCTAGAGGCTGGCTGCCAAAAGTGGAAGCCCCTGAATATTCCAAGCACCCAACCTCCATTGAGCAATGCAGTTGTTAATTAGTTAATACCTGCATACAGGTGTTATCCACTATCATTCCTTCAAACTTGATCTTTGGGTAGAGTTTAGAGACTTTTTCACAGGTTTGTAAAAACAATCCATCACCTTGCTTCCTGTAGAAAGAAGATGGCAAAGATAAAATGCAGAATATCATAATTAAGCTGACTGTCTTATATTAGAGGATGTCTAATAATTGAATTTATGCTATCCCTCTGAATTCAACTATTAATCCGATTGCAACCAAAAGCAAGCCTTGTTGTCAGCGGTAGCTCCGTTGATGGGCCAAAATACAAACACACAACACACATGTTTTGTTTGGATAAATTTTTTGGCTATGAGCGAAGAACACATAGCCGCTTTAATATTGAAAAATTCATTGCAAAATAAAGTAAAAATAATCACAAAAGCTATGCCTGGAGAAGGCAATACTAATCTCGTCAGGACAGGATATTTTGAGATTTCACCATGTGCGGCGGATTGATTGAAGACTGCAACTGGCCTCGTTTTTGCGCTCTCATTTTCGTGTATCCTAGCTGCAATGTTCCAGGTGCCATAGATGTTGTTGTTTTGACAATGTTCAATCGTTTTGTGGCAATACTCGTGGATTATTTCGCTTGCGTCCACTTTGGTGCGTCCACTTTGGTGCGTCACTTTGGTGCGTCCACTTTGGTGCGTCCACTTTGGTGCGTCCACTTTGGTGCGTCCACTTTGGTGCGTCCACTTTGGTGCGTCCACTTTGGTGCGTCCACTTTGGTGCGTCCACTTTGGTGCGTCCACTTTGGTGCGTCCACTTTGGTGCGTCCACTTTGGTGCGTCCACTTTGGTGCGTCCACTTTGGTGCGTCCACTTTGGTGCGTCCACTTTGGTGCGTCCACTTTGGTGCGTCCACTTTGGTGCGTCCACTTTGGTGCGTCCACTTTGGTGCGTCCACTTTGGTGCGTCCACTTTGGTGCGTCCACTTTGGTGCGTCCACTTTGGTGCGTCCACTTTGGTGCGTCCACTTTGGTGCGTCCACTTTGGTGCGTCCACTTTGGTGCGTCCACTTTGGTGCGTCCACTTTGGTGCGTCCACTTTGGTGCGTCCACTTTGGTGCGTCCACTTTGGTGCGTCCACTTTGGTGCGTCCACTTTGGTGCGTCCACTTTGGTGCGTCCACTTTGGTGCGTCCACTTTGGTGCGTTCCACTTTGGTGCGTCCACTTTGGTGCGTCCACTTTGGTGCGTCCACTTTGGTGCGTCCACTTTGGTGCGTCCACTTTGGTGCGTCCACTTTGGTGCGTCCACTTTGGTGCGTCCACTTTGGTGCGTCCACTTTGGTGCGTCCACTTTGGTGCGTCCACTTTGGTGCGTCCACTTTGGTGCGTCCACTTTGGTGCGTCCACTTTGGTGCGTCCACTTTGGTGCGTCCAGGGTTAGCGTCCAGGGTTAGCGTCCAGGGTTAGCAATGGCTCCTTTCCACCAACCACCCCACCACCTCCTAAGGTAGACTGTTCTTATATTTCTTTCTTTCCTCCTCTTTCTTCATTGTGGTATAACATAGCACAACATTCTTACAGATCTCGCTGGTTATCACCCTCACATACCAAAAATAATCAATCCCAGCGTCACGTATTACTATTTAATGCTTTGAGAAAGTGATCCGAAGTAGATCGATCATATGCTAAATGCACGGATCATGAATCGAACACACAAGCAACTGTTGTATGCTTGTACTTACTGATATAGTAAGTCAGCCTTCAGAAACACAGCAAAAAAAAAGGCGACATATCTCATGTTTATATTTACCTGTACTGAGTTTGTTGAACAGTCAACATAGTCATTGTGCTAATTATATAAACAATCCAGTAAAAAACTGAATGTGTAGTGGTGCTTGTACAAGTAGTACACTGTCAAATATATGGAACTATTTCAAAAATATAATTGAAGTGTTATATTGGTCAGCATACCGGCCATTTTATTGCCATTCAGAGAGTCAAACGCACTTTCCATATTTACTGTATGTTTACTGGTGAAATAAAAATCCCTCTCAAATATATGCCCAAACATTTTTGAAACGTAAAATTCCTTGTAATAATAAGACCCCTCTCGGGTAATAAGTCCTCTGAAAATATGTCTACTGACTGAAAAGCATTTTTGAACAAATATAAGCCCAGAGCTTAGAATCAGAATTTTACAGTATATTGAATAATTGTACAAATAGAGACAATAACCTACATAATGTTTGCCTTGTGAACAGCAGTGACTTTCTGACGTTTGTGTTTGGTTGCATAATCAAATGCAAACTTGGCAATCCTCTCCGATTTCTTTCTGGTAATGACCTTAATCATTTCTACAACTCCTGGTACACTCTGTGAGTAAAAAGGGAACATCATAATATTATAACACTTCGCCTTATACAACCAGTTGTTTCAAATAATATGTGCACTCTAGACAAGGTTTTCTAATGACTGGCATCAAACCAAAACCAAAGTACATGTACAGTCAAACCTAGTGGTGGAAGGCCGGAAAATTTCGTAAGTATTTTTACCCACAAGGGGCCCCTCCCCTAGATCCACTACTGAAACCTTGTTAATGATGGAAACTTTAGGGACCAGATAAAGTATTTAAGGTCATTCCATCGAAATAGAACTTACAATAGATTTTCATTCAAACTTTGCCTATTGGTTGTTTATCTTAAGGGAACTTAAATTTTGAAATAAAAAAGGGGGGTCCCGGTATTCGTTTAGGAGCAGGACGACCTTGTATATACCCCATAATTCCGTACAATATCAGCTTCCAGAAACGTTTTTATTTGAACCGTTCACTTTTACGTTTCGTGGGAGCAGAACAAATGGAGAGAAAGCAAAACGTGAAATATAACAATAAATATACTGCATCGACTTCAAGGAACAATTTAATGTATGTTTTATGATAAAGGCACGCATTTTTAATCGACACTGATTCAACTTGTTCCTAGCATGCAGTGTTCTCGAGGCCACAATTATATTTCATGAGTACTGGCTAAGTTCACGTTTCTGGTGATTATTTATTTTTCTGCAATAGAAATTAGTCTATATTCATTTTATAGAAAGAAGGTGATTGCTAGACTCAAAATAAGAGAAAAAATTGATAGGTCACGGTACTCGTTTACGAGAAAACGACGATTTATCTCTCTGGTGAGCTTAGCCGTAAAGGAAAAGCCGCCATTTTCTTAATGTGCGCGCGCTAATTACATGTGAAATTAAGGAGTAAGGATGCGCAATGCAATACTAAGGAATAACCTTAAGAGAAAATGTATGAGTTAGGAAACAAAACCATGTATCACTAGTAATGACATTTTTGGCAATAGGTTTTGATGTCTGAACTGTAAAAAGAAAATAAGTAGCAAACCTCATGTTCCAGACTGGTGTATTCTCCTTCTGTTGTTCTCGGATGATTATCATATCTACATTGCTATGCCTAACACAAAATAAGCAGCATAAATGACAAAAACAACTAAATAACAACATGATCTCAAGATATACAATGTATCATGCATTCTTGGAGGATATGGCACACTTACATTACCTCTCCGTGGTTGTATTATCATATTCAACAATGTCCACTCCACATGTATCCTGGAGGGGGGTACTTCCATATGAAAGTGACGGGGTCATACCTTTTAGGGGTTGGTACTTACGGTGTTTAAATCTAAATGACCACTGTTAGAGTTATACTGGTACCTTAGTTTTGTTTAGAATATCATTATTGGTATACCAAATTCAAGTCACCCACCCAGAAAGAGAGATTCTGACACCTTTGCCGATGATCACCCATCACTTTTATATGGGAGTCAACATCAGGTCCACATGTTTTTTTTTCTTTGCACGGAACACAATCACTGACACAATTCAATCTGGCACTCTTGCCCTTCAGTGATATGAGCTATGGGAGCCAGCCTAGTACTTTTAATATTTATCAATTGTCATTGGTTGACAAGATACATTGTAAATTATCTCTCGCCCAAACTTTCTGGTCACCATTTCCTAGAGCACAGCGTTAGTCATTAATCAAGGTTTCTCACACACCACTGGTAGCCATGTCAAGACGACCGCCACCTTACCTGGTATTGTAACCTGGGAGGCTTTTACAGTGAACAACATTTGCAAACAAGTCCAGTTCAGTTCTGTGGAATAAAATATTTTAATCATGATGAATACGATACTTGGATGAATGAATGCAAAGAAGAGACTCCGGTCATTGATGGTTATCTGTTGGTTGACAGTCAGTAAATGAACTACTGAACAGATATGGTTTTTAAACATTTTTTAGCGCCAACCATAATTATAACTTTTTAATCTCTACCGATATGGTTGTCTTTTACAGTTGGACCTCTATACAACAGTCACCCTGGGACAGAGTTAACTGGCCATTTTAGGGTTCAGCAAGAATATTTAGTGTGTGGATTTTTGGCGTACGGTCAGGATGAAAAATTCTGGTTATTGTAGAGCAGTGGCCGTTATAGAGAGGTGGAAGTTAGTGGAGTTTCAATACTGTACACTGTATAATCAAATAAATGGAAAAAATATGAAAGCTTAATGTAAGCAAAGTTCATGACCAACCATGTGCACTGTAGTTCATATACGATTATAAATTAATGTACATGTACTGTACCAATGACTGCAGTGAGTACTTCATTTTACTGCTGCAGCGGTTAATACAGAACATTTCACTTTCACAAATCATCTGAGTTGTCATATTTCTATATTCTTTCTTGTGCAATGAGGATGAGAGTTGGCTCTCATTCAAAAGTTTTCTTCAACTCTCATAGACTATTATTACCTCGGGCCAAACGAGAGCGAGAGCCGTTGACGACTCTCAAGAAAAATTTGAGCAGGTTCAAATTCAATGAGAGCGCATGAGAGTCGATGAGCATTGTTGAGAGCACATGAGAGTTTCAGGCCATTTGAACTCTCAACAACTCACATCCTAGTTTGGCCCAGGTTTTAGATGTATGGCAGTTCGGCTGTACAATAATTATTAACGGGTACCGTACTTACTTCATTTTTGATTGAGAGACAAGTGATCTTGACTGGTGATACTTGATGGTGTAGTCAATGCCCCTAGAAGAAATTAACATAACATGTTTAAATACCACTCGCTCACTCAAAGACTCACATGTTTGCAATGTGGTATAAAAAACTATGAATAAAAACAATATAACGCTCTTAACATGTTTAATCCATTATATGCATCATGCTAACTCATGTAAAACATCCATTACATTTATTTCTTCATATAACTCTTACCTTTCAATCCTACTCCAGTTTTCTTCATTGACTGAACAACATCATCCAAGGTATATCTGCTGCCATAGCTCATATCACTGAAAATTTACAAATCCTATCAATACAATGTACATGTACCATCCATACAAACTGAAGATTTTGATGAGATTAACCTGAAGTTAGTTACAAGTACACTCCACATTTACAGGGATGGAAATCAGCACTTGCCCACTCGCCCAGGTGAGTCTCGCTCCTTTCAGATGTCATTGAGTAGAAATTGTACATTTTTTGGTGCAATTCTATGTTACATGTAATGTCTTACCTAATTGGAATTTCATCCCAGTCCACAGGTGCTCCAGCAGCACTAATAAAGAAAGAAGCTGAATGTAAGGTCAACATGAAGATGTTGTTATCTCTTAATCCTCTCACTTCTAAGAGTGACCAAGTTCAAGATTGAAGAAAAAAAAATCCCAAATATCAACTATCTGGTCAACGTGTCAGGCCAGACTATTAGCTTTCAGTAATCACCAGTCAAAATGCCAAATTTATAGGACAATTATTGTCCAATGACAGGATATTCTTTGCAGGCGTGCACTAGGGTTTCATCCACCGACTTTAAAGTTAGAACCACCTTTTACAGCATAATAAGCAGTACCACATGAAAGTACTGCTCAATACCTTTCATTTGAATGGTCACACACTAGGTTTTCATCCAGAACCACCTTCCAAAACATAATAAACAGTATCACATGGAAGTACTACTAAATAGCTTTCATTTAAATGGTCACACACTAGATTATGAATGTTACCTGAAGACTCTTTTCACACTGTGTACAAGTTCAGGTCCTACTCCATCTCCTGGAATGAGTGTAACCATGTATCGTCCCTTGGATTGTGTGAGTGGCTCATTCTTTGAGGCAGTGCTTAATGATCTTGACTTCCCAAAGGCAGCAGGCAGTAGCTGATAAAAAAACTCATGATCAATCAAGGGGTGTATTGCTGGTTTGCAACCAATCCCGAGAGATTCAAATGACAAAGACGCGGCGGCCATGTTGGTGGTACAAACAATAGAAGCTAATTAGAAATATTTTGTTAATGACCACCAACATGACAGTGATGACATCACTTGCAAATCACCAATAGATGAACCATGACGCACGTGGGTGCATTTTATATAGATTAATAATTAGATGGGTTTCAAAAGTGTGTGGGGTACTGGCATAAAATCGTAGTCTTTCTCATAATATTGGCCTTTATAAAATTTTGATCATGTAACATAAACGCACACTCTGATTGGTTGAGTAGTGGCGTGCATGACTACATACATGTAGCCTGATGCAAACACTTGAGAAAGCAACCTCGTTCCCTGGGTCTCTCATCTTCCCGCTCTAGGGGGCGGGTAGAAGAGGGACGCTGGGCACAAGGTTGTTGAGAAAGTTTGGGAGAATGGAAAGCAAACTCCAACCTCGTTCCCAGGGTCTCTCATCTTCCTGCCCCTAGGGGGTGGGAAGAAGAGAGACCCTGGGAACGAGGTTGATTAAACTCTTGCCTGTGGCTCGGGTTTACATAAACATTCACATTTTCCTAACTGTCTCTCATGTTTGCATCATGTTTGCATTTCAGATATAAACACACGCACCATTTTCTATTTCTTAAGGAAAGTGTGAGCTGGTGTACTTTAGAAATTTGATCTGCAGTAAAATATTATTTTGCCAGGTAGGCATCTGAATTAATAATTTTATAGTCAATCATTTTGCCGAAATCATTTGACATAGGATTTCCATACACGCACTATATTTGGCTATTTGCTCTACTTTGGAAATGAAGATCGCAACCGTGAAATCTTCTATTCTTGTGGTCACACTGTACTTTCCTTGTTTGTTGTTGTACATTTCTGTCATTCCATTGAGATGCTAATTAGACATGCAGTGAAGCCGTTTGTGAGTAAATGTGTCTTTCATCTATCCTTAAAAAAAACTAATATATAAAATATTTACCAGGGCTACACATTACCTGAAAACTTTGCTTCAACAACGCAAACCGACCGAAGGAACATGAAACCTTCATGGCCGCCATATTGTTACGTTTTGCCGTAAAATTCCAGTAGTATTACATGACGAAGATTACAACCGCTGTCAAAGAGGCTTGGATGTTCATCACATTTTGCGCGGGAAATACTCGCGGAACGTGTTTTCAAGATGGCGGCCATCCCCACAATAAAGAAGCTAGACGAAGCTGTTGTTAACCGCATTGCAGCTGGAGAAGTGATTCAAAGACCTGCAAATGCACTTAAAGAAATGATCGAGAACTCACTTGATGCAAAAGCTTCATCTATAACGGTAACAATAAAGTCTGGAGGCTTGAAACTTCTGCAGATACAAGACAACGGATGTGGAATCAGAAAAGACGACATGGATATTGTTTGCGAGCGTTTTACTACGAGCAAGCTCGCGAAATTTGAAGATCTAAGCTCGATTGCAACTTATGGTTTTCGAGGAGAAGCTCTGGCCAGCATAAGCCACGTAGCTCATGTGACAATCACTACAAGAACAGCAGAATCGAACTGTGGTTATAAAGCGTCTTACTCTGATGGTAAACTTGTTCCACCTCGCCCTGGTTTGTCTGCCGACCCTAAACCTTGTGCAGGCAACAAAGGCACACAGATAACTGTTGAAGACTTATTTTACAACGTTTCAACTCGAAGAAAAGCGTTAAAAAGCCCTGGCGAAGAGTACGCGAAAATTGCTGATGCGGTCAGCAAGTACGCTATTCATAATTCTGGGGTTGCGTTCACTTTGAAGAAACAGGGGGAAAACATGGCGGATGTGAGAACAGCCAGTGGTGCCTCGATTTTGGACAACATTCGTGCGATTTATGGAGCAACAGTTGCCAGGGAGTTGTTGGAAGTGAGCTGTGACAATCAGAGATATGCATTCAAAATGCAAGGTTACATTTCTAATGCAAATTATTCTGTTAAAAAGCTGCAGTTTCTGTTGTTTATAAATCACCGCCTTGTTGACTCCTCTACAATGAGGAAGGCTATAGAGTCATTATATGAAGCTTATATTCCAAAGAACAGTCATCCGTTTGTGTACCTATCCCTTGAAATTGCACCGGGTAATGTTGACGTCAATGTTCACCCCACCAAACATGAGGTTCATTTTTTGCATGAAGATTCCATCATTGAGGCAATTCAAAAGGCATTTGAAGAGAAATTACTGGGAGCCAATTCATCAAGGACATACTTCACTCAAACCCTTCTACCTGGGGTTCCTGTGACAGATACATCTACAGGTTGGTTGTGCTGCTACAGCAATCTTGTACCCAGAGTCCACGGTCTCCCCCATCAGCCGTTGGTCGTCGCCAGGTGGAACTCTGCAGGAATGGAATTTTTCATCCCAGAAATCTGGGATTCCGGTCACTTCTACTGCCATTCTTGTTACATGAACAGCCAATAAAAAAAATTGATATTTATTCCATTCCCCCAGAGTCTAACCTGACGACGACTACCGCTGACTGAGGAGACCGTTGACTCTGGGTACGAGATTGCTGCTACGCTACACTGGGTTTTCAAAGAAACAGTTTGGGGAACAGGTTTATTTTTCATTCAGTATCCAATCCCCCAGGGGGTTACTGAAGGAAAAAGTAAAAAGGAAGTCACTTCCGAGATGCAAATGAAACCAAAAATTGAACACACAAGAATACTTCTCCCTCCAAAAAATGAAGAAGAAGAAAAGAAAGAAAAAAAAGGAAATTTAAATTGACAATAAATTATTATATTGAATCTCCCCCCTCCCCCCAAAAAATCATTTGCACCTCTGTCACTTATTTCCTAAAGTCATGATCACCGGGGTGGGGTGGTCCTATCTCTGAGAATTGACTGAGTTGGAATTTTCAGCTGGGAAGTTAACTACTGTACAATAACCCGGCCTGAACAATCGATGGAAATCAATCATCGGAAATCCAATCGATCAATCGATATCAATCGATAACAATAGTTAATTGATATCGATTGGTATCGACCAATCAATAATCACATGAAAATGTTTGTGGCCTCATCGATTGTTATCGATTGCTATTGGTTTTCATCGATTAGCATAATAAAAAAATTATTGTATTCAGTCCCGTGAATATATTATTTTCTTGTAATTTTGTCACGCTTCTTTACAAGGTTTCAAATAAAATATATATTTGTCCAAGTAAAATCGATAACAATCGATAATCACAAATTCTTAGTCATCGATTGTTATCGATTTTCATCAATTGTTCAGGCCGGGAATAACGTGTAAGTACATGTACATGTAACTACTAACATACAGTGAATATCTCAGTAAGAGCAAGCTGATGAGAAAAACAAGACTAATAATAATTATTGTAATTAATGTATTATGCAGTTGATGAGAATGATAGAACTATTTTGGAATGGTCATGTATAATTATCTCATTGTAGAAGCTTCTGTACCTCATGGTGGTTTAGCTTGAAGGCCTCATTCGGACACAAAGTCTCAGTGAAATCAAACATTTATTATCTTTATCTCTAGTGACATCAGATGAAGGAGGAAAATCAAATGGCGCTAAAGTGTATGCACATCAGATGGTGCGAACAGATAGTAGAGAGCAGACACTGCATGCATTTCTACCTCCTAAAGATCATACTACAATGGCAAATGCACCTAACAGGTACAGTGTACAAGGGTCACTGTTTTATACAAGTTTCACTAAATTTGTATTAAAAAACATGTGTGTTTTGTTTGACCAAACCTGTACAATGTTGCCAAGTGTTACATACATTGAGCATCCAACGCATACCGTAAAAGCTCTATTAAGCCCCCGGGGGTCTTATTTAATTTCAGGCCTCAAGAAGGGGGGGGCTTATTAGAGAGGGGGGGCTTATTTCAAATCATAAATTTTCAAGAAAATTCACATTAATTTTTCAAACTTTACCATTACACCACTAACTAAAACAGAACAAGAAATAGGCTATATCACAGGCAGCCCAGGCTCTGTATGCGAATATTAAATATTCAATGTTGATGTTCATGGCGGCGATTTGAATATTTATAGCAAACGTATGAGAAACTCACGAAATACATTCTAAATTCTATATTTTCGAAGGAAACTAACTAAAACTGACTTACATTGTGCAAGTGTTTTGTCCAAGGTTGACTTTAATTGCTCGAGAAACGCTCGTGTTCGAGCTGTTGTCTTTAATATTTTCTTTCGCATTGTGCGTGTCCCCAACGTCTGAGACACCTCATTTGAAATTCAACGACACCGTGACCAAATTTACCTCGACCGTGGAGAGGCATGGTGCAATTGTTTCCTTGCAAAAAAAAACACCATGGGATGGTCCCTTCGGTCGATTTGACCGGAAACGGAAGGAAAACAGTCGGATACAACGTCGATTAAAAATTCTTTTTTTTTTACTTTAGAATCTCGCGCTGACTCTCTAGTTTCATTCAGTTTTTTTTCAGTGTCAGAACTATCCTCAGTCAGAAGCTCCTGCCTCAGTTGAACAATTTAAAGGCAGCGTTCAAATACAAAGTGAAACTTCAAAAAATTCCTCGTTGCGGTTAGATTGTGCCCACTTTTAGCAAAACTCAAGACTGATTTCGGCTTGTTTTGGAGTAAGCGGGTTTATGCTCGTGATTATAAACCCTACATAAAATCTATTTCAACACGTCTTTACAACGTAAGTTGTAAATTAAATCGCTATAAACATAGACAACGCTTTAAGCGGTCGATTTCAAACAGCATAAAAAAAGCACGCCGTTTAATAGCTCCGCACGTGCAGTTTTATGCAAAACAATTGACGTGAAACATCCCGACCCATTACTTTAGAATCTCGCGACTCTCTAGTTTCATTCTTTCTTTTTTTCGGTGTCAGAACTATCCTCAGTTGAACAATTTAAAGGCAGCGTTCAAATACACAGTGAAACTTCAAAAATTCCTTGTTGCGGTTCACATTCTCCAAAAAACCCAGAGTTTGGTTGGGATGTTTCACGTCAATTGTTTTGCATAAAACTGCACGTGCGGAGCTATTAAACGGCGTGCTTTTTTATGCCGTTTGAAATCGACCGCTTAAAGCGTTGTCTACAGTAATGTATGTTTATAGCGGTTTAATTTACAACTTACGTTGTAAAGACGTGTTGAAATAGATTTTATGTAGGTTTATAATCACGAGCATAAACCCGCTTACTCCAAAACAAGCCGAAATCAGTCTTGAGTTTTGCTAAAAGTGGGCACAATCTAACCGCAACGAAGGAATTTTTGAAGTTTCACTTTGTATTTGAACGCTGCCTTTAAATTGTTCAACTGAGGCAGGAGCTTCTGACTGAAGATAGTTCTGACACTGAAAAAAAACTGAATGAAACTAGAGAGTCAGCGCGAGATTCTAAAGTAAAAAAAAAAGAATTTTTAATCGACGTTGTATCCGACTGTTTTCCTTCCGTTTCCGGTCAAATCGACCGAAGGGACCATCCCATGGTGTCTTTTTTTGCAAGGAAACAATTGCACCATGCCTCTCCACGGTCGAGGTAAATTTGGTCACGATGTCGCTGAATTTCAAATGAGGTGTCTCAGACGTTGGGACACGCACAACGCGAAAGAAAATATTAAAGACAACAGCTCGAACACGAGCGTTTCTCGAGCAATTAAAGTCAACCTTGGAACCCTAGAGGTAGCGAACAGAAGCTAAGAGCATGGACGTCTGCAATGAAGGTAATTTTGAGGAGACTGGAGCATTTTTATGGAATTTATTGAGCTTCGAGTGCGGACCATTGGATCCGTTCTCACATAATTGTCGCCGGCCTTTAATTATTCATAATGGACGGTCAACTGAAAAAGCAAAACTCGTCTAAATGGCTTTAAACTGGCACCAGGAACACCCAAACATCAAAATAACAAAACACTTGCACAATGTAAGTCAGTTTTAGTTAGTTTCCTTCGAAAATATAGAATTTAGAATGTATTTCGTGAGTTTCTCATACATTTGCTATAAATACAGGGTTCAAAATAAAATCACAGCTTTTAGCTTGAATTTGTAGGCTTTTTTGTCAAGGCTCATTTTTTCCCGGCTGTCAATAATGAATGAGCACGTAGTAGTTGAACTTTTTTCACTTTCCGCGATTTGCGTGTGTGTACTGCTACACTAATTAATTAACGGGAATCTGCCAAGAACCCGTTGCCTAGCACGTGACCAAATCTTCCTGAATTGAAATTTCACTTTCTTCCTTGAGAAACCTTGAAATTATAAACTGATTTTAAAAACATTTCGCACATATCGCATGCTTTGAACTGCTAAAATAATGTCAGCGTCAGAATCTTCATTTTAATTAACGTGTTTCGTTCCAAACAAAGCATCGTGAACGGCTCTCTTTTTTAGGTGTTTGTTCAAGCGTAAAATACCGTCACACTTCTTCACTCACAAACATGGGAAATCCGTTCTGTCGAGCAATATGAATACAAAACTGACTTTAATTTGAACGAGTGAAAAGTCTTAACAACCGGCACTAAACAAGTTTTTGTGCAAAATAAATATTGATTACATGTGCAGAAACATAAAGTCGGTAACGCAACGGTTTTACAAACCCCGGGGGGGTACTTGACCCATGTTTGGGTATAGGGGTGCCGCTGAGGGTTTGAAACCCTGACCTGTTTAGGGCAAAAAAAACCCTAAAATACCCACCCTGTGTAGGGCAACACCCTCTATTTTAGGACCCTGTTTAGGGCAAACGACAAAATACACACTCTGTTTAGGACAGGTTTATTTTAGACACCCTGTTTAGGGCAGACTCGCATGAAATTATATACGCTGTTCAGGGCAGAGAGGCCAAAAACCATACCCTGTTCAGGGCAGAGAGGCCAAAAACCATACCCTGTCCAGCGGCACGTCCCCGTATAGGCCATATAAGGGAGTACCCCCCCGGGAGACAAACTTGCATGTTTACGTTTCACGCTTGAACAAACGCGTAAAAGAGTTCGTCGTTCACGGTGAACAAGAATTCTCCATTTCAAACTTTTGCAGCACGCTTCAAATTTCCAAACCTTTTTCTACTCTTTCTACTCATTTTAAAACGTTTCCAAAAAGCTTTTAAACATTTCTGGCTGCTTTATTGTCTGATATGAAATGTTTACTATAACATCTACAGCGACTTTGATTTCAGTTGGCCGATCAAAGTCGATATTTTCTATTTCTTCGGTGAAAAGTCGCCGGCAAGTGTGGTAAAAGTGCCGGCTGCCGCTGGCAGCCGGCTGCTATTTTGAACCCTGAAATATTCAAATCGCCGCCATGAACATCAACATTGAATATTTAAATTTCGCATACAGAGCCTGGGCTGCCTGTGGCTATATATGACCGTCTTACAAAGGAAACGTCATTTATACCCTAACTCGACGATAGTTCTGGAAATTAAAGACCACGTTTCAATACAAGTGACTGAAACGCCAGAAAATATTGCTGAAAAGTCATTTACATCAGCCTGACGGAAGGAGGGGGGGGGGGGGGGCTTATTACAAAATCTGACTTCCAAAGGGGGCTTATTAGATAGGGGGGGGGGGGCTAAATAGAGCTTTTACGGTATTCAATATTTTGTTTACATTATTCCTCATTAGCATAAATTACCAATAAGTGGCAAGATCAACCTACAAACTGTATAGCTGCAATTGTTAGAAACTTGCCTTACTACCAAGAACTGTCTAATATTTTGTACCTTTTTTATTTTTCAGTGTACCTCAGCCATCCAGTATTACCACTAGACACGATGGTAGTAACACAACCCTCAGGGAACTAAATGCATCTGAGAATCCCTCGTCAACTGTTATCAACCTTGATGAAGGGAAAAATTCAGTATTCCACTCGCGAAAATCATCTAATGATGTTGACGAGGACTTGTCTGACCAGCCTTCAGGTATTAATATAATAAAGTGATGTCTAGTTTTCATTGTTGAACAGTCTCTTTTTGTGATAGTATAAATATTATTCAAAGGCACCCAACAGATCGTTTCTGTGGAATATCTGTTAGGAAGGCCAATAATCGCCTCAGATATTCAAATTAAAGTGTGACAAAAAAACTGGAGTGTTCTTCAGTGGAATGTTACCTCAAAATTTTGTAATATGGGAAAATTAATGCCTGTTGTTTTGGAGACATAAAAATGTTCTTTTGGGACGAAAAAGGCCAGCTAGGATTTTTGGAAAGGTAACAGCAGCTCGTAAATTTGAGTATTAAGATTTCATTCCCTAAAAATGTCTTCCACTTTAATATTCAGCTAAAGAATATGAACTATTTAAATATTATGAAGAGTGTATTGCAGAAAAGAATTAATTTTAGTCTCTTATACATGTAGTATTATTTGATTGATTTATTGATTTATTGATTTATTTTCACACTAATTTGTAGGTAAATATTATACTTTTTCAGGTTCGAAGAAGCCTAGGCTGGACGAAAAGACTGAGAAGACAACAAGAAACATGAACAACTCAAACATTTACAGAGAAATTCGTCTGGCCAGTGTTTTGAGTCTGCAGAAAGCTATAGACAATTCTGAGCACAAAGGGATGAAGGAGCTGTTTGAGGATCACAAATTTGTTGGCTGTGTCAACAAGTCACTGGCTCTTGTCCAACACAGCACAAAACTGTTCCTTGCTAATGTCACAACCCTCAGCAAAGAACTGTTTTACCAGATCCTCGTCTTTAAATTCGGCAACTTTGATTTTCTGAGGCTGTCTGAGCCAGCACCAATTTACGATCTTGCGCTGTTAGCTTTAGATTGTGAAGAGAGTGGCTGGACAGAGGAAGATGGGTCTAAAGATGAACTGGCAAAGTACATTGTGAATTTATTAAAGGAGAAGAAAACCATGCTGTTGGATTATTTTTCTTGGAAATTGACAGCGAGGGTCATTTGTTGACACTGCCACTTCTGTTGGATGGTTACATTCCAAACCTTAATGGGCTTCCAATGCTTATTCTTCGTATTGCTACAGAGGTAAGGTACAATGTACATGTAAAAAATAATGTTGTGTTAATGCAGTCAAACCTCCACAAAAACAAAAACATTTGTACCTGCTCCGCTAACAGCCACCTCTCTACAACAGCCAGGATTTTTTGTCCTGACCATGCCTCAATCCATACACTTTACTAACTGACCTACAACGGCCAGAAATTCTGCACCAAGGTGGCCATTGTGGTTTGGATACCCGGTCTTAATTAGCATACATGTAGATTTTTACGATTTTATTTCTCTGTTTACTTCTTAGTTTTTGTTTCGATTGCAAAGATTATCAAACACTTGGGGAAGTGTTTCATTGGCTATCCAAACACCACCTCGAATTTTTTCAACTCTCTTCTCAGTGTTTGGATATCCAGATGAAACACTGTCTTTCGTGTTTGATATATTACTTCTAAGGATAATCGATTTAGGAACACACATGCAAAGTTCTTGCCAGAACATTATCCAAAACATGTGGTTAAGATTCTTCAAGCACAGTGTTTACCTGGTGCTATTGTTGTTTCAGCACCAGACATATCATGGGTGCATTAAATTACAGTAACACAATAATGGGAGAGAAAAAATATTATCAAGAAAAAATATTAAAGCTGACTTGGCAGAATTCAAACTTGTAAGATCACAATCAGGATGAATTTATCTATTGACTAATGTTTTTTTCCTTAATGTCCATAACTTTCTAGGTAGATTGGGACACAGAAGAGGGATGTTTCCGCACGTTCGCACAGGAATGCAGCAGGTTTTACGCATCAAAACCAGATCCTTTTCAAAATGATGACAACTCCTCTAAAGATGACACTGAGACAAACGACTCTAACTCGGCAAAATCATCACCATCAACCCGCTCATGGCAGTGGACTGTGGAGCATGTTTTATTTCCTGCTTTTCGCACTGGACTTGTGCCTCCCGGTCGCTTCTCCGAGGATGGAACTCTGCTTCAAATAGCAAATTTGCCTGACTTGTACAAAGTGTTTGAAAGATGTTGAATTTTAAGGTCAGCATATTTGCCACACATTTTCTAGAACTCTCCTTGGCCTGGAGACAGTACATTATTTTCCCCTGATATGAATAATGATGAAGTCATTCAATCTTTTCACCTTTCAAAGTGACAGACAGGAAGTTAGAAATTACTGTACTCACTGCTGGGAATTAAAGAGTTAAAAGGTTTACGGGAATCTTGACTAAAAACCACTTTTCTTCCAAATCAAAAGTTGGTGTTTGTGTAAAACTGGTTCAGGGGGTGTTAAGTTGATAATTCTTCAACTGGTCATAAAACAGGCCACAGTTGCAATTTTTAAATACCTTAAAGCTATGACGGTTAATTTAAAAACTCAAGTGTTAAATATCAAAGGATGTCTTTATTTTATTTTAGCTTTTTCACAAATAATCCCTTCTAAAAGGGGAGCAGAAAATAGGCGACTGGTAACATTGGAACACCTTGTTTCTGCACCATTAATTATTAAATAATTGCACTGCATTGTAAATTTACATGCCACTTGCAAAAAAACTTATTTTTAGTTCAGTGCAAATTCTTAATGCAGCTATTTCTTATTATTAAATAATTTACCATACATTGCATGTAAATGTACAGATTACACAGTCATGCAAACCTGCTGTACATAACCCTTTCATTTCCTTGTAAAATGCTAATCCAAATTTTGAATGATCTCTAATGACAGTTATAAAAAACTGATATAAATTAAAATTAATACATAATTTTTAATACTCGGCCATGTTCAGCTACAACGTTAAACATTATTTGTTAAACAGGAGTAAAGTTACATAAATTTAAGTCTTTAATTTTCCTTTTACAGTCGAACCCCGATTAAGCGGCCACCCTCGGGGAAATGGCAAGTGGCTGCTTAATGGGGGTGGGCCGCTTAATCAGGGTTTTATTTACAGTATTATACTGATATTGGGACTTTGATAGCTGACTGCTTAATCGGGGTTGGCCGCTTAATGTGGTGGCCGCTTAATCGGGGTTCGACTGTAGTTGTTCAATGTGTTCTAAAGAAAAGCTAAATAAAATAAATAAATAAATATGTCAACTAATATATATTTACGACCAACTGTACATTTGCATACCCTATTGTTTTGTACTAAGACACTGCTGTCAGTATTATATATTAAATAATAAAAAATTAGTATTAACGGTTCTGTTACTCTTCCTGTTTTTTTTGTAAACTCAAACTAAAACATGATTCCACTATCATGTAATGAACTCTGACATACAATATTATTTTAGCCAATAATTTGGAAGTAAATTATCCCAGCATTACAGTATGTACAAAGGTGAACTCAATCTGATTATCATCAAGACTTGAATAAATACTACCAAAAACATAACTATTCCACTAAGTGTAGAGATTTTCAATAAAATAATAATGTCTGAAGTTCAACATGACTATTCTCTATACTGTTTATTATTCAACTTGTTTGGGGGAAATTTGGTTTTCAGTCAATATGAGGGGTGGCGAATTTATGGGTCTCTCAAAATTTTAGTAGAATTTTCACGGGTCGCACAGTCACGTTTTTTGAGCGGTTCTGTACATCTTGCAAGGCTGTTTTGGAGTCTTGGTCTCAATCACAGTCTCGCAATCTAAAAATTCAAAAATTCTCGATCTCACAAAGTCTCGGATTTACCTAGCCTACATTGTGTACGTGTAGTCGTACCCACCCCCCTCCCCTGCTAGAATTTACCATTCGCCACTCCTAATATGTCTATCCAAAAGTGTTCAAGTATTAAATTTAGAGCTGATAGTACGATTCACTAGTCCAGAGGTTACTTACACTAGTGTAACTGTGAAACAAGTAGTTATAAAATGTTGCTTGTCCAGTGTGCTGGTGAAGGTTTAAATCTACTACATTTAGTCCAAAGGGTAAAACCACACCCTGGGATACTAGCCTGCAGGCACCAGAGTAAAAGAGTGAGAGTGTTTAGCGGGGTCGGGTGCACAAAGAAAGATATACCTTGTATGATTTCTCTCCAAGTGTGTGCCCATCAAACTCATGCTCTTTATTACTCCATTGCCTGCTGGAGGCCGCAGGCAATGGGATACTGGATGGAACTTGTTGCACTATGTCACTAGTCCTTCATTGTAGCAAGTGATACCCACTTGCTTGATATTGTGAAATGAAAATGGAATTTTGTTACTCTACACCAGGATAAATAAAGCATGCAAAGAGACTGTTAGCGATTACAACATCCAACTAATGCGCATCTAGAGACTCCGTCGATAATAGACTATTTAGAATTTTCAGGCATCAATCAGGTTTTGCAATAATTATTGCCAATGGTCATTGTGAGCGACTTCAATTATCCCAGTGGAGAGCATTACAGTAAGATGTAGGAAAGGTTTTTTTTCATGTGGGTTCCCTGTAACCTGCTTGCCTGAATTGTTTTATGAAAAGGTAAAGAAAAGTCAGGAATTAGTCACAGCTGCTGTGAATTACAGGGTTAAGCTGTTAATACAACATAACTCCATCTACAGTAGTTATCTCGTGCTTTCTTGTTTTAAAGTAATGTGTGCAGTGAACTTTTTTCAGCAAAATGATCAGTGGACAAATTAGCAAAACTCCAGCAGCGCCTAATAAAATCCAGAAGGAGTATCCCAGCTGTGCCTTGTCAGTGGAAGAGAAGCCCCGCCTTTGATCCTGGGGTTGCAGAACATTTTTCTTGAGCTGGATTTCAAATAATGCGGCAAACAGACAGGCAGATGTAAGCACAAATAAGACTGTGAAGAAAACAAAATATAGGTTAACCAGTTAATAAACTTGAGGCAACTATATAGTAAAAATAAAGTTTCAGTTGGGAATCCCAGATAAAAGTGATGGGATTGTTTAATTATTGCGTGCATGCAGACTATCCAATCAGAAGCCAAGGATGGCTATCCTCAGCTTCTGATTGGATAGTCTACATGTACGAAAGAATGTGAATTAATTAAAAGTGGTCACATCTTTGCGATCTTTGCTGTATGTGCTCACATGTACATTGAGCACGTTACTAGATTAAAGAGTGTTTTGTCTTCTGCGGTTTGCCTTTGTTCTTCCTTCTGTCTTTTACTGCAATATTTACCCGGTTATAACAGGGATTATCACTGGAAATATTGAAAGGAACCAGAATCTCATTTTGTGGGTGTGACTCCAAGGCATGGGGTGTCAGTAACAAGCAACAAATTATTGTAACCCCTAAAAGGCTATCACCCCTGTTGCTTGACTGTAGTGTACATTTGTCATTAACTTACAAGCAATTCCACAAGAAATATATATCCCAATTGAACCACAGATGGTCAGGTCTGGCTTGGTAACTCATTATAACAGGAGAGTCCAATCATTATACAGATCATAAATAAACTGAGAGCACTGAAGCCTACTGTCGCCCACATCACATCATCATTAGCCACACCCTCAAATCATCTTTGACTGAAACAGAAGAAAAAATAAGTTGGTATACAATGTCTGCGACAGTCCAGTTTTAATATTTAGTGTTTTACATGATGTATAAGCTTCCCCCTCATCGAAGGGTGAAGCAATCTTTATGATTTTCCTAAGTGGGGTAGGGCAGGAGATTCTAATGAGGCAAAGTCCCCTGGTTTAGATTTTATTTACAGACAATCCCCCTGAATCCCTATCCTTCAAACCTCTACCCTACCTCTATCCTACCCAGATGTAAAGATTACATGAAATACCCCTGTATTCCCTGACATATCCCCATTGAGCAAGGTCGAGTTGGAGACAGCAGCCGGGCCTGCAGAAAATGTTGGGGAATATATTTCCTGGTAACTCAAGTGCACCCAAGTACCCTGTCTATGACAGCATCGAGTCAAAAACACACCCTGTTTATGAATCTAGGTCGAAAACCCATACCGTATTGGGAGGCAAATCCCTGTATAGGCTATATATGGGAGTACCCCCCCCGGGTAAACAGCAAACTTTAAACAAAGAGATTAGTGTCTAAAAAAAACTGTTATGCTGTGTGAATATAGCCACCTTGTTCTTCAAGGCAGCTATATAGAAGATAGAATCTAGTAATGTTTAAAAGAAACCAACTGCATGTTGTTTATACAATCAGGTGGTTGATACATGTCACAATTAATTTTATTGCAGATACATGTAGTATGATGAATAAGCAAACACAAACGTTTAATTTGTACTGTTGTTCTTCATTATTATCATTTAATCCCTTCTCGGTATTTTGAAGGTTCGAAAACTTAGCATGGGATTTTTTTGGGGGGGGGTTAATTTTGGTTCAGGGGAGTTTTTTTGGTTTCACTTTAAGCCGTAGGGATTTTTTTAGGTTTTAATCCATGTCCCCATTTGTACCTCCCCGTCACTTCAATCGGGAGTACCCCCCTGGGATTCTATTATGGTCGTGTATGGTATTTATATTGCCAGAAAATCTCGCCCCCACTGTTTACAGTTGAGGTGAAAAACATACTTTGACTTTTTGGAAAGCTGATTCAAATTTTTTCATTGTAAACTTAGCCACAAAGTAAGACAATATTCTTAGACAAAATCCCTCGCAACAATAATAATTATAAATTTAAGCTTATCGTTTTCCGCAGTATATAAAATTAAGTAATATTATATCTCTTTGTTAGGAGATTTGATAAATTTATAGAAAAAAAACGTCCTTCTGCTAAAATATTCCCATCGGTGTGTGTAACAGCCACGAAGATAACAAGGTTCATATTTTATTTGTTTGCGGAAATTCTCTTGACAACGAAATTTACAGTTTTTACCTGCCAGCAATGGATTTTTTTTCGTAAAAGGTTTCAAATTTCAGCCAGAAACCGTTTCAAAACAATTATTTTGGGAGCAAATAAAAATATGACAGATTTCGTGCGTAAGATATTGTCCTCAAAATGTGCGAAGTTTTTAAAATACAAACAAAATTCAGCTTTAATTTAAAGCGATACCAACATCACAGCTATTAATAGCTTCAAACTTTTTTTACCTTTAAAGTCTCTTTCTCTAGCCCCGAGTCCAAAATCTTGATGGCTTACTCCTTTAACATTCCGAAGTGTTTAGATCCTCCTTTCTGCGTCGAATTCCCAACTTCTCGCTCGAGGTCCGCCATCACCCAATATTCAGACAGCATTGCAGCCACTATCATCACAAACGCTATAAAAGCGAAAACAGCGGCCGCAACTGCTGTACCACGTCGTTTGAAAATAGCGGTCGCCATATTTACCAAATGGAGTGGCGATGTACTTGTAAACCCTTCACTTTTAGTTTATCATGCCAGCATTATTTTTCTTTTCTTCAACAAGAAGACATGATCGTGTGCCACACAAATCGATTTCGTGTGGATCTTCCATTGTTATTAACAGCACGTGTGGAAACAGCCAATCGTGACACTTGGAAAGTACATCCCGAAAGAAATCCCGATACACCTGTAACCCGTCCCGTAACAGGCTACCCGGCTCTGTCGGCGTCAAAAACTATTAAATGATGAAGCTTTTATATTTATCTCCGCTAGTATAAATAGCTACTAGCAATCTGATGGGGAAAAGGTAAAGATCGGTGATATGACTGAAAAAAGCTTGAGTCACTGATGTGATGTCACATCCGGTTGAATAGTATATCCCATCATACACCAGGATCGAAGATCTAACGTCACGTGCACAAGGAGCTTCGTCTTCGAAAATTTGGCGGGTGTTTTCTCTGCAAGGTAAGACGTTTTTTAGCGTTTAGTTTGGTTTTTCTTTACTGTTCTGTAGGATATACCTAAATTTCCCTCAGTAAGGTTTATTTTTTTCAAGTTAAAGTGACTTTCAGAAGCTAATGCAAGCAGAATGAAGTCATGTGGAACACGTTCTTCTGACATTGAATTTGTCAGAGCACATAAACTTAACTTATAAGCTTGTAGCTTATATAAACTACAGAAATTACTTGCTTTATACCTGGTAAAAAAGCTTTTGCAAGGTTGTGGTGGTATAATAAATCACTAGATTGGTGTTCATAAGAAAATAGGAGGACATACTGTAGCACATACTTATTGGGCAGAGTTTTTGTCGGTTGTCAAAGACTGGCTTTGCAGAGCAGAGTTTTCATTGGTCACCAGGTTTACAATCCATAAAGTTGTACAGTCTCTCCAGTTGCTGTCCAAAAGTACCGTAATGATTCGATTTAGCGCCCGGGGCGCTTATTTACTTTTGGTACCTCAAGGGAGGGCGCTTATTCGAGACAGGGCGCTTATTTGGGACAGGGTGCTTATTCTTTTTTGAGAAACAATCGAATGTTCAAAACAAAACTTTAATATTTATTAAAGAAGGAACAATAACAGAAACTGTAACAGTAACAAATATACGGTGAATGTTCAGTTAATGTGAGGGAATTTTAATCTATTCGACGTCGATAGCTTCAGTGCCACTTGCATCAATAATAAAGCATATTAGAATAGGGGCGCTTATTAACAAAAACACATTCGAAGGGGGGCACTTATTCGAATGGGGGCGCTTATTGGAAGGAGGGCGCTAAATCGAATCTTTACGGTACCTACTAATGGGGGGTCTCGTGTCGCTTGTCTAAATTTCAAAATGTCTGGTGTTTCATCGGTCATTCTAGGCCTTTTTGTCACTGTCTGAATTCGGCGAGAAAGGTTATTGTTTGTCGAAATTTCATTTTATGTTCTGTCTCCTTGACAACCTGCGCACACCTTCCCTGTTTATACATGGTATGAATATTCCATATGTTCTAAGTTGTACCCAGGATTTAGTTGAGAGCTGTAACAGTTGCAAAATTGTTGACACTCCCGAAAAATTTCATTTTTTCTTTAAAAAAAACCACACACCCTCATTGGAAAATAAACAACATTGATATTTCTGAACCCCCCCCCCCCCCCCCCGTCCCTTCCCCTTTCAAAGTTGTTGCTTAGCGGTTTGAATACAATCCTTAAATTCTAACAGCATTGGAAAGGGGGTAGACGGGTTATAAATGAAGAAAGTGACCCTCTTAATCAGTAGTGTGTCTCAGCTCTTTTTGCAAATTGTTGTAGCTAATTTTATTCATCCATGCATGGCTCTTCATTATTTGCCTAAGCTCTCGGGACTTTGGTTGTGATAATGGGATGTTGTGTCTGTCCACCTCCAACTGAAACTGTAGCTGTGTCAGCAAAATCCAGCACTTTGGTGGCAATATTGGCCTTCCTGCTTTCACTAGTGTAGGCGTTGCCCAAGATCCACAATGGGAATTTGTATTCAATGATGCAATGTTCAATACTCTTTTAGTAGCAACAAAGACAAAAAATAAAAAATAAACAGCAAGGAAGTTGCTTGTTAAATGCTGGAAGTAGGTTTGATTTGTGCTCCTTTGATGAAAGATGCTCAATATTACAGTAATACACAATACACTTGTTTAATATAAGTTTCATCTCACAGTAGCTTTTTGATCTTTCAGAATGAGATAATTCCAAGGAGCCGAGGCTTGTACGGCAAAGAAAATGATGATATCCATGTGCAAAAGAAAATTTGGTAAGTACTAAACATGTAAATGATTGCAGCCAACAGCATAGCACTTATTTTAACATGTAGTCTTTATATAAAGTAATTGTATGTTTTTATGTATCTTCAGTTTGTTAATCATTATCAAAGTTTACCTCAAAATAATATTTTTATTCTTCTTTACCAGGAAGTCTGCATTTCATGAATTCCTGACAGAAATGCCAGAAATGGTAGCTGACAAAGTACCGGAAAGGGACTGAACAAATGGTTCTTCCCCACTGTACTTGGGATAAATTTGGGGATCTTCTAGCAGTGGTCGGTGCCTTGGCCCATTTGATGAAATGATGTCATTCTTCGTAACAATGAACATGTACTCATCAACCAAACTCAACATCTCAGACACACAGGAATATCAAGACTTTCTACAGATGTTTACCGGAAAGGCAAAAACACGCGAAACAGGTATTGTTTCAAAACTCTTAATAATTAATAGACTAGTCATTTGCAATTAATAAGTAAGGTAGAAAGACACCAAAGAGGTAATAATCAATCAAAGGGACCCTATTGATATCTTGAGATGGAAGAACATTGATTTGCAACAAGGCAAAAGACAAAAAGATAAGTATGCAAGGAGAAGACAAAACTGTCTTGTTGTTGCAAGAGCTATTTTGTGGGTTGTAGAAAATGGCCTACCAATGTTGATTCTGCCTAGCCTCCTACGCAGACATTCTTTGTGATCGTCACACACTCCTTCCCCATGAACTTCTCCTCAACGGAGCAGCCACTTCCGTTCTTCGGCCGTTTGCGTGACGAGCCCAAAGGGCGTCTGGGTAGGAGGCTAGATTCTGCCCAGCTTCCTAAATAATGTAGTGGAAGATTTTTACATTTTCTGCCAGTATTTGGATTCATTGAAACACAAAATATTGAGCCACACGAAGAAATCCTTATTAAATCCTAAATGCAAGTGATCACAAACATCTACATTTTTTTCTATTGTGGGCCATTTAGCAGGGAATAATGGTGCAGTATTACATGTTGTTTCAGTAGTCAGAAAATGTTTGAGGCCTTATACTAGGACTGATGATTGTAGTGATTAGGTATCACGCTGTTATTCATGTGACCAGTTATGTACTGCTACAATGTAACATTATCACAAGACTAATAAATATAGTGAATCATATCTAAGTGTGAACCAACATGTCTTCCTTAATGTCTTATTCCATAATACTACTGTACATTGGTGGGATCATGTATCTTATGGGGGGCCTCGGCCGATACATCGGTCGTTACATCGGCCGATATATCGGTCGAAATATCGGCCGATACTCGACCGACACTCGATCGATACTCGATCGATACTCGGTCGATGTCTCGGTCGATACTCGACCGATACTCGGTTGACATGGACCGCTATATCGGCCGACGTATCGGCCGAGATGTATGTACATACATGTCGGCCGATATAGTTGGCAGTACACTGATACTTTATCGATACTTTATCGACACTTCACCGACACTTCACCGATACTTTACCGATACTTCACCGATACTTCCCGAGTATATCGGTCTATGAAAAAATAAAACATTTAAGTGTCAAAATTACGAGTTATTAGAATGTTTTACCCACTTCATTGTTTTAATTACCTACCTCAACAACTGGTGGATTTCCGCTGTTGTGTAATTTGGATAGAGAATTGTTGCTAAGGACGCTAATTCGTGTTTAGCAGTTTTCGCGCGTTGTGAAATGATAACAGGGCGGGAAGTATGAGATTGAACACCTCACATCGTGGGTCAGATGTCAATTGGTAAATAGAGATGTTTTAGGAATTATACTCAGATTTATAGTGAAGGACAGATTGGTGTTTGAAATAAAAACTCCTTTTTTCCGAGAAGAATTCGTGACTGGAACGCTCTGCCAGCAGAGGCAGTAGATGCTTCATCCCTTAAGGCGTTTAGAAACCATGCATTTACAAATCGTTTCTAGATTATTATTTTCTATTTGTTTTATTCTCTATTGTATTTTTCCTTTGACCGCTGACCAATTTGCAAGAATCATCATATAGATGGAGGCAAATAAATGGCAAATGTAAATGTAAATGGTCGATATATCGGCCGATATGCCGATCAAGTTAGGATCGACAGTCGACCGATAGTTGACCGATACACCACGGACAATATCGCGCCGACGAGGGCCATCGGTCGATATATCGACCGACACTTGATTGATACTCGACCGATACTCGGTCGATATATTGGTCGAGTGTCGGTCGAGTATCGGCCGATATATATATCGGCCGATGTAACGACCGATGTATCGGCCGAGGCCCCCCATAAGATACATGATCCCATTGGTGACGAGGATGGGATTCAAGAAATGAATGAATGAAAATGAACAAAACCTTTATTCAAGTGTCAATACTAAAATAGCAGTTAGTAAAACCACTAAATGGGGTCACTAAAGAAATAGAAGAGAAGATAAAATGCAACAAGGATATGTCCGATCACAAGGCTGAGAGGACTAGCAATGCTCTGCAAGCCCAAATGCAAAACATCACTGTCGTAAACAGACAACTCAACATCAAGCTCTTTGTTGTAGACTGAGACACAACAGACACAGCAAGTCAGTGGAACAAATGGAAAAAGGACATCAAATGGCAATTCCACTTCTTGGTATCCATGCATGACTCAGAGCTTAAGAAAGATGGATTAATAATCTATGGTGGCTGCGACATCATCGATCTTGGAGAATTTTTGCCCAATGCGACCAGTGAACCGGGAGATACTCCATACCAGCATGCATCCAAAACCTCAACCAACATTTTCTACCCATGAAAAAACAATGGCTAATGATGCCTAATGAGTCCCATAAGCTGAATGTAGCCTGCGTAGCGGCAGTCTTGTTGGCGCGCGAAGGCAAAATTCAAGCGAGCGGCAGAGCCGCGAGAGACTGGGACGGAGGGTCTGAAAGACCGCCCACTTTTATCACCTCCTTTGGTGTAATTAAATTAGGGTCAATTAGCCAATCAGATGGAGAGCTGTAATTCAAAACTTGTCAATTGTTTTCGCGCTGAAAGGCGCGAACGCTAAGTAATAGACTAATCGATCGCAACTTGATGGCGCTCGATGGAAATCAGTGATAATGCGAAGGAGAAAACGCCTAAAAAACCCTGCTAAACGAGGACCTAAACCGAAGGAGAAAGTCCGAATGACATCTGCAGATTGTGCTGTACTAATTTGAAGCTAAAATTTGGAGATTTTCAGAAAACCACGTACGTTGCGACGGAAAATTTGTTTAAGCCTTCCAAGCGAGAAGGATGTTATGACACATTGGCCGAACTGTGCTCGAGTATAGGATTGAACGTGCTGAAATCTATAAAATTTGTCTGAACGTGTCTGTCAAGCCTGTGCAAGGAAAATACGAAACGCTTTGCAGCTGTACAGCTTTCTTGCTTCAAGCTTAACAAGAAACGCCGAGCTCTCGCAGACTTCGCGGCATTCTTCAGGCAATTCGCCGCGAAGAGTTAAGCGCCTTCTTCCATCCTCGGTTTCTTCACCGGAGCGAAGCCCTCAACCCAAGAAAAGCCACAAGAAAAATTCCACAGTTAAAAAATCGTTAAATTTCTTGGCAGAAACATCGCTCCCAAATAAAGAGAATGAAGAGCCTTCGAATGTGGAATTAATCACAAATCAAGGACGCGATATTCCACTATTAGCGGAAATAGAGCTCAACGTGGAGGATTTGTACAGTTTAATGAGGTCATTTCAGCAATTTGGTCTTCGATTAAGCTCTTCAAGGGCGAAATAATCAGGACACAAGTCGTTGCTGATCGCAGTTCTTGCTTCGCCAAACCAAAGATTGTATATATCATGCTTTATCCAAAACCTGTGTTCAGTATTGCCATAACATCATTCCCTGACAGTAATTCCTTTACAGCCGTCTCTTGCTCTTCCTTTAAAATAATTTTTCGAGTTTCCCTGTTGGTATTGAGTGTTTTTAAAGCTTTATCGATGTTTTCCTGAACATTCGCCATTTTGCATTGTTGACATGAAAATTCACTGAGTTCTCAAGTTTTCCCTTGGGAGAGATCAGAGGGATCAACTAACATTTGATTGACGTGTCACCGCTCTCAGCCAATCCGAAATTCCCGTGCAATGGTGCAAGGACTATTAAAAACCCCAGGAAATAGAGCAGGCGGTCTTTCAGACCCTCCGCCCCAGTCTCTCGCGGCTCCCTCCGCCGTTCGCTTTAGCGGCTTTGCCGCTTACGAATTTTGCCTTCGCAAACAACAAGACCGCCGCTGCGCAGGCTAAGCTGAATGTATCAGGAGGAGTTCATCAAACAATGCAGGTAGCCACTCAACCCGATAGCAAGCATAACACCCCATTCACCTCAACCAGCTGCGTGGTCACCCACAAATTTGCCAAAGCTCACAAACGCCATTTAGATCGTAATGAAACCAAACAAGAACGAAGTCCATCCCGAGTAATTCAGCAGTTGGAGAAAACTTCATACCGTATATGACATATATACAGCGGCAGCGGCAACAACACAATGAACAGCTTATATACATGCAGCAATACTGCGATCAACAGTTGCGACAGCTACTAGGACAACATGAGTAACTGTCTCTGACACTGGCTAAGGTGCAGACGTTTGACAGAGTCGAGATCCCGTAAATTACTGCAATTTTATCTGATGCTTTGAAAATCTGATCGAAGCAATGACGAAAAACAGCAGCGCAAGACTATACTACTTAGTACTGTACACTTCTGGCTATGTTCAAGACCTCATGCAAAGCAGTTTGTCAATGAATCCAGAAGAAGGTTATTTGGAAGCGTGGAAGCTATTGAAATAAAGATATGGCCAGAGTTATAAAGTTGACACCGCTTATGTTGATTGAGTTACAAATGGACCCCCGATAAGGTATGAAGACGGCCAAGCACTCCAGAAGTTCTCTGTCCTGCTCAGAGCTGCAAAAACACCTTGAAAGAGATTGGTTGCCTCAGTAAGATCTAAAATCCGGACAGTTTACAGAGGGTGGTAGAGAGGCTTCCTTTTCAATTAAGACAAAGATGGTGCAATGTTGCTGATGTCATAACTAATAACAAGCAAAGAGAAATCACATTCGAGGATATCACAAGATACATGGAGTCGAAAGCCAGAGCTTTAAGAACTGAAAGGCCGATAGCTTTGCGACTTGGTGTGATGAATTCGACAATGGTGTTGGCAAGAGCAAGAACGATTCTGCTGCAGCTGTAGCTGATCTGGGAAAGGTTACCTCCAAGTGCCACTGGTTGACTCCCTGTTGTGAGTTTCAGAAACAGTCCATGGAACAGAGACTTGCCTTTGTGCAAAGAAAATTCTCTGTGAAAATTGCTTTCTGTCTGGTCACACGGTCTGGTCCTGTGCAACGAACAGCTACTACAAGATCCCTACTTGCCATACATGTACCAAGCACTCAACATTCCTACATCCAAAGGCGAAAACCAAAACAGTGAAAGCCACGGAAAGAGAGCAGCTAAGCACAAAATGGCTATGCCAAAAGCAATAGTCCCGTGGTTAACTGGGGCCAGCTTCTCAATGATTGGTCTTCCCATCATCCCTGTAAAGTTAAGGCCAGAGGTTCAGACACCGCAGTGTTGCCTTCTTAGATGAGGGATCAAACATGTCGTTCTGCAGTCATCAACTTATGGAAATGTTAGCCGTCAAAAGTGAGAAAACCGCCCTTTTGTTGACAACCCTAGGGGAAGCAGAACAGCATGACCGAATGCAGGGTCCTCAAGCTGGACGTTTTCTACTTGGACGAGCACAATTTGAGCTCCCCACTATCTTCTCAATCCCAAAACAACCAGTAAAGACAGCATCTCACAACATGAGGATGTAAGCAAGTATATCTCATATATATATCTCAAGTATATCTCATATAGTATATATATACCTCAAAGATATCCAGCTACTTAAGATCAATGCTTGTATTGGCCTGCTGATCGGAAATGACGTTCTGAAAGCTCTAGAACACAAAGAAATAAGAGAGTGCAAAGATCAAGGTCGATATGCAGTGCGAATCATTTTTAGGTGGACAATCAATGGTCCTTAAGAACAGAAAGAAAGATCTTCTCACACTACAAACTACATCAGGGCTGACAACGAACTAAGCCAACAATTTGCAAAGTTCTGCAACTTAATGGAGTTTAATGACTCAGCTTATGATAAAAACCCAGGAATGTCAAAGGAGACTTGCACGCAATGAGCAACATGGAGCAGTCCGTCACCCTGAAGGAAGGTCATTACAAAATAGCCTTGGAAGAACACTCCACCGTACCTTCTGAACAACTGACAATTCGTTCATGGACGACAGCCATGCCCACAAGGTGCCATGGGACTGGCTGAACCATCCTGTCGGTGCAGTGTGGTATCAGCCTCATGATCCTGTGCTGGTCCGTGTCATGTTTGATTGTCCAGCAAAATATCAGGGATAATCACTCAACGACCAACTTCTTCAGGGACCTGACTTAATGAACAACTTGGTTGGTGTCTTGACTTGCTTTCGACAGGAGCCTGTTGCTCTCATGGCCGATGTAGAGTCGATGTTTCACCAAGTACACCTCATCTAATGACGGTGATGCCCTATAGTTTTCTCTGGTGGCCGGATAACGACTGAACACTGAGCCAGAAGAATATCAGACGATGGTGCATCTCTCTTCGGCACCACATCGTGACCAAGCTGTGGCTAACTTTGGTCTACTGTGAACCGCAGATGACAATCAGCAAGAATTTAGCAAGGAGGCAGTTAACAGCATCAAACACAAACTTCTAAGTTGATGACTGCCTAAAGTCAGTCTCAACCGATGACAAGGCCATTCTGCTGGTGAACGGGCTCCACCAACTGCTCTCTAAAGGAGGATTCCTCTTGATAAAATGGATCGCAAAAATGTCATCATTCTATCTCAATGTCAGAAAGAGCAGGATCCATCAAAAATCTTCTCGATCAATTACCTATCGAGCAAGCCCTAGGAGTGAGAGAACCACAAGTGTTTTCTACAAACGCTGAAGCAGGAGCAAGGAGAATCAACAAATTATTCAAATACTTCTCCCAATGATACCGTGGCAATGGATGCTGCGTTATCGAGCAAACCTACGAGTGACAGTCGGACGTCGCGAGTCAGGATCCACGTCCCCCAATAAGAGAGCAAAGATAGACCCTACACAGTTGAGGAGATGGAAAAGGCCAGAAGAGAGATCCCAAGGCATATGTAGAAAGAGAGCTTTGAAGAAGAGATTGCCATTCTAAAAAGAGCAAGTGCTGAGGTTGGAAGAGAATGCATTGCTAGAGCAAGAAAAGGTCAAGTTTAGAAGTCCAGTAGCATCTCCAAGCTCAACCCACAGTTGATAGATGACCTACTATGTGTGGGAGGATAGCTCAAAAATGTGCTTCTTCAACTGGATGCAAAACATCCTATAACTCTGCCAACTTCACACCATGTTTTCCACCATCACACTTCTGGGCACTCTGGCTCAAAGCATGTACTGTCCGTGATCAGAGAAATATATTGGATCATTGGGCAAGAGCTGCAGTGAGATGGTCCCTCAACATTTGTTTCGACTGCAGAAGGAGACAAGCACCTGTTGCAAGCAAAAGAGGGCGAACCTGCCAAAAGATAGAATCACTCCAGACAAGCCCCCCCTTACCTATGTTGTGTAGATTGTTTCGGGCCCTTTTGGTTTGCCATGAGAGAAGTGATGCTAAGAGGTATGGCTTGTTGTTCACTCCACATTGAGGTAGTCCACAGCCTGGGCACAGACTCCTTCATAAAACAGCATTGTTTCATCACCAGAAGAGGAAAGCCAGAGCAAATGAAATCCAATAATGGCGGAAATTTTGTGTGGGGTAGAACCAGGAAATGATCACATAATTTTATACCGTGCACAAAATAGGAATTAGTTTGCTTTTTTTTCTTAGTTTTTCTTAGTTCCTGAACACTGTACTTACATAATTCCAGAAGATAAATTCCCCATTACTTAAGTCTAATCTAATTCCAATACGAAGATACTACTTAAGCTAGAGTATATACTGAGGGAAAAGTGCCGAACAAAAATGTTGACATAATGAAAGGGTTATTTAATAGAACACTATAGCCTGGTTTCCATATGATCGCAACGATCGCTGCAATCATATGGAAACCACTCTTGCGATCGTTGCGATCATATGGAAACCACTCTTGCGATCGTTGCGATCATATGGAAACCACTCTTGCGACTGCGATCATTGCGACCATATGGAAACCAGGCTTATGTACTAACATAATGAAGATCAATTCCAGACACTGCAGACAAAATCCCAATCATCCATGATGATTGATATTTATTTTCTCATTGGTGTCTTTCTCTCATTTTTTCATATATTATTAAGTTCTTGTTACCAGTAACTGTTTTAGATAATGAGGATGAGAGCGTTTAATCTTCATTTTTTTCTGTGGTACATTTGTACGTAACTGAGGAGTACTTTATCATTATTTTAGAGTGAAACTAACATGGACTGGTCAAAGAACCTGACGGTAGCAATAAATTAGTATTGTCTACGTAAACATGGCAATTAAACATTTATATTTTCTTATAGGCATATCCAGTGACAGCATACAACTGTACTTAGAGTTTCCAGTTATTGCCGCCATGTCTGCAAAGGTCACATTTCAGACCGAGAAGGCAAAAGGTCTTGATGCAGTCCACCTCACACCATATACATGGAAACCATAAACTGTTCAAGTGAACCATTGACATTACTCAAGTACAGTCCTGCACCTTGCAGCATTTGAGGGCTATATCACCCTAAACACTGTCAGATCTTCTGAGGAAAAAAGTCAGTCCAGCAGGTGAGTGTATTTACCACTTACAGCCTTTAAAGTTTGTTTTACCGTTCTCAGTGGGAGACGTGGTGTCCTAATGGTTAGCGCGCTGGACTCTGGATCGAGCGGTCCGGGTTCGAGCCCTGGCCAGGGTCATTGTGTTGTGTTCTTGGGCAAGATACTTTACTCTCAGTGCTTCTCTCCACCCAGGAGTATAAATGGGTACCGGCAACAAAATGCTGGGGGTAACATGCGATGGACTAGCATTCCCATCCAGGGGAGTAGCAATACTCCTAGTCGCTTAATGCTGCAGAAACTGGGATAAGCTCCGGCAGTTGTGGGACACTAGGCTCGTGAAGACTTTACCTTTTTTTACCGTTCCTCCACTGCATTGCTTAATGGATAGAATATTCAACATATTGCTGTAACGACACATTCTCTGCAGTTGGTTAGGTTGGAGACTTGAGTGGGCGAGTCCTTCTTTCTATCCCTTACTTGGCATGAAAAGTAATTTCCAGTTGTGGAATATAAATGAGGCTTGTAGGGTTATGCAACTGGAAGTCGCTTGTCATACCACCGCAGGGGATGAGTCCCCCATCACGCCAAACATGTGGCTATGTTTTGTTTCCTTTGTCTACACATTATTTTATACAATGCATAATAAGTTTCAGTTACTTCATAATTCAATGCGGAACAGTGACATTAATGTAGAAGAAAGAAAACAAATTATTAAATTGGATTGTTTTAGTCATTTGAAAGTGTAGGGTAGGGTACTCTATATGTATAAGTAAAAAAAAGCACAGTACAATGCAAGTTTTCTTCTTCAGTTTTTACAAATTTGTCATTATACACTGTAGAAGCTCTCCCAGTAGGGTTGAAACGTTTTGGGTCCACCTCAATGAAACAAGGTTATAATTTATTCTTACAATGTGGGTCATAAAACTATGCAGACTAAGGCTGTGCATATTGATCAAAAACGTTTCCTGTTTCTTGCTAGGTACAAAACAGATGTAAGCAGCAATAAAAGCTAGTATGCTCTGAGATTGATGTGGAGAGAACATCACAATGAGATAATGGATTCCATTTGAGGTGAGGTGCTGATGATTGATCATTACTTGATGTAAGTGGTAAGCAAAGCCTTTTGAGGACTGGTGCTAGGAGTATTGCTGCTCCCCCTGGCTGGGATGCTAGTCCATTGCAGGTTACCCCCAGCATTTTGTCAGGCACTCTAACAGTTTTCCAATACCCATTTATACTCCTGGTTGGAGAGAGGCACTGTGCAAGTTAAGTGTCTTGCTCAAGAAGACCATGACCCCCTGAACCGGACTGCTTGATCTTGAGTCCAACTTGTTAGTCATTAGGCCACCACGTCTTCCAGCTTAATAAGCGACTTTTTTGGGGGAAAAAATTATTATGAAATTGGGTTAGGTAGGGTAGGGTACTCTTTTAGTAAAAAAGCACTACAATGCAACTTTCTCTCTTCATTTATTATGGATTTGTTTTCATAGAAGGTCTCCCAGTAGGGTGCCTCAATGGCACAATTTTATTTTTACAATCATGTTTGTAACGCTTTAGACTAAAGCTGCCATATTGATCAAAAACGTTTCCTGTTTCTTGCTAGGTACAAAACAGATGTAAGCAGCAATAAAAGCTAGTATGCTCCAAAAAGAATTGCAGATGTACTTAGGAACATGATTCCAAATGGACTCCATTTGAGGTGAGTTGCTAGATGTATTGTTCATTGATTACCAGTCGGGGAAAAAGTACCAGTTGAAGACAAAATCTCGCCTCCGAGACGGGACTGAGCCCACGGTTTTCTTCCCTGAAGTTGCTATGCAACACGACGTATTTACTGGCACGATTGTTTTCGGAGTACTCGTGAGTGTTCATGCTAGTTTTTGATTGGATAAAATTATTCGGAAACTCTTTGAGTGCCTCAAGAAGATTTGTCAAAACTGGCAGTTGTTCCTTCGACTGACTTGATGTAAGTAGTAAGACGTATTGAGTCTAGAGTTGCTCAACAGGCCGGCGCTTAACTCCTGTTTCCATAGCATGAAGACACTAGGAGTATTGCTTCCGCCCTGGATGGGATAATAGTCCATCACAGGTTACCCCCAGCATTTTCTCAGGTGCCCTAACAGTTCGTCGTTATTTATACTCCTGGTAGGAAAGAGGCACTGTGAGACGGCCAGTGCTCTCCCGGACTACTTGATCCAGAGTCCAACGCGCTAACCATTAGGACACCATGTCTCACGCAGTACATAAATAAGGGACTTTTCATGCGGAAAAAATTTATTATGAGATTGAGTAGGGTAGGGTACTCTTTCAGTAAAAATAAAACACTACAATGCAACTTTTCCTCTTGATTTTTTACAAATGTGTTATTATAGAAGCTTTCCATGTACTCAGTAGGGTTAAACCTCAGTGACACAGGGCTATGATTTTATTTTTACAAGGCTGCCATATTGATCAAAACATTTCATGTTTCTTATTATAACAGGTACAAAACAGATGTAAGCAACATGGCTGGCACAGGTCAGATGGTCAGGTTCTTCAAGGTCAGGGAAAAGTCGGAATTTTATTTTGAGTCAGGGAAAATTGCCATTTTGAAGAAACGTCAGGGAAAATTGAAATTATAACACCACTGATTCAATACTATTGAAGGGTGGAAGAAACATTTCAGGTCACTGTGATCTCAGCGATGTTTTGGTTAATGAAGAAGGCGGACTGTCACTGTCAAGGAACTTGTGATTCGTTGAAAACTTATCAGTCTAAAATAAATGGGTGGAAAGGACAGCTGCTGCAAGGGGAGGTCTGACATTTTGCATTCTGATTCATTTGGTCAGGGAAGTTTACTTTTATCTCACGGAATTTTGAAACTGACATCTGTGGCAACCACGAGTAAGACATTGAGAGAGTAGTGCCTTGTCCAAGATAATGACCCGGACCACTTGATCTGGGCCCAGTTGTTCAAAGGACGATTAAGCTAAACCAGGATTAACGTGAATATCTATTTCAGTTTTGTGACATTTCAGTGAGGTTGTTTGTTTATATTTTTTGTCATTCAATTTTGACTTTGAGTAATCTCAAACTCCACAAAACATTAGCAGTGAAAAACAATTTTATACAAGAGAAATTTCAAACCTCGATTAACTTTTAATCCTGGATTAGCTTTAATCGGCTTTCGAAAAACCGTGCCCTGGAGTCCAGTGGCACAAGGATGTGACTTTATTTAAATGTTCGTAAAACTACAGAACTAAAAGACTGCCATTATGATCCAAACGTTTCCTGTTTCTTGCTAGGTACAAAACAGATGTAAGCAGCAATAAAAGGCAGATTGATGTGGAGAAGCAAATCACAGTGCTCAAGGACTATATCATATGAGGTGAGTTGCTGTTCTTTGTTTTGGGTTGGAGTGATTATTGATAACTTGCTGGTACAAGCAATAATGGCGCACACAACAGGCCTCAGAAAATTCAAACGAATGATGAAGTGTTCGCTTTCACTGTACAGCTATTTCAACAAAAACGTTGCCATGGAGCTAATGCTTAGGAATGGGACATCCCACTGATTTTTTTCATGAACATACCTTATCGTATAGCGATTTTCACAAAACTTTTGAAACAAAATTATATAGTCAGGGATCTTGTTGTCAAATCAGAAATTGAACAAAAGAAATTCATGAAATTAGTGCAAAATATTAATCAATTGTCTTGCACATATTTCCCGGGTTTTGTCAAATGCAAAAACTTCATTTGACGTTTTGTAAAAGCATGACGCGGAGATATCACAGTGAACACGGGTTCCGCTCTTTGCATAAACATTGCATTCTGACAACATTTTGACAACATTTTGAACAATATTTGGAATTGCAAATTTATATTTGTTATTCGCTTGTGTAAATACTACTAGTTTGGTGATAGACTAAGCGGCAAATAAATTGAGTCTAGTAATACTGCAAAAGTTTGAAGCTAACCCTAGTGCCTTTTATTTTCGTCGTTTCGCCAGTCTTGAAAGATTCGCGAAAATTAAGCGCGCGTATATTCATTCGTGAAGAAAATGTAAATATTACCTCGGTGTTTTGTCGCGACATTTTCCCCGTGAAATTTTGAGCGGGCTGTTTTGCAAGCTTTTCGCTGCGGACAGCGTTTAAACCTCGCAAAGTAAAAAGGCACTAGGCAGTACTTAAGTTATAAGAATTCTACATTCATTTGATGCTATTTATTTATATATCATGAATTTTCGTGTCGTATTGCTGTCGATTTGCAACTGAATGTAGTCTCTTGTTTAAGAAGGCAGCATTTTATACCGCTCGCCCGGGTTTAAAGTTTTTACCGATATGAAATGTTACGTGAAAAATACAATTTCATCTGCGTCTATATTAATGATGATGGTATAACCTGACGACCGTGCTGAAGAGCCGAGCAATGAAAATCAACGAGAAACGCAGAAGAAGAAGAGAATTGAATATAACTCAGAGAATCTTTAGTATATATTTTGCTTGTTAGGTTTAAATATGACCATTGTTAATTTGACTTTTTATTTCTATTTCTTTCAGGACGCCTGCTTTGAAGTTGAACGTGTTGCAATCTCAAGTTTACACCAACAGGAAGAAAGAAGCAAAGGAAACCAAACAAGTTCATTTTGGATCGTATCTTAAAAGTAAGCTAGAACACTTCAGATTTATCGCGATTAGATTTTTTGCAACAAGATTTTTCAAGCTGGAAGTCAAGTTAGTGATTTCACAAAACCCGTGAAGCAAAATTTAATAGTCAGAATCTAGTTGCCAAGAAGAAACCATTGGAATAGTGTCTAATTGTCAAGCATCTACTTCACGGATTTAGTAAAATTCAATAGCAACGTTTTCGAGGAAACAATTTGTTGAACTTTATTTTGCTGACAATTTTTTTCTGAAATTATTTACATGGCAACATCTGTTTAAAAATTTTTATTTTTCCCGCCAAAAGACTTAGAAAAATACGGGCGCTCAAAATACGCATGCGCCGTTTTGTTTTTCCATTTTTAATTATTACTTCTTGTTAACATCTGTTTGAAGATGTTTAATTTTCCCGCCAAAAGACTTAGAAAAAATACGGGCGCCCAAAATACGCATGCGCCGTTTTTTTTTTTAAAATGTAAATATATTCCAAGGCGCCCAAAAATACGTATGCGCCATTTTTTTTTTCTTTTCCGATGTAATAATTTAAATTGTAAAGTCAATAAAAGTTATTTATTATATTCAACACTTGTGTATATATTTTATTTCTATTTGTTGTCTTTAATAAAGTACACAATAAAAACCACCACTTGTTTCTTATTATTCTTTTATTTCATTGTTTTCCATGCTTTGCACTAATTAATTAATTGAAAATCAGTTTTTTTAATTAACAATATGTCCGGAAAAAACTGTACTAAGTCTTTTGGCGGGAAAATTAAAAAAAATTTGCACAGCGTTTTCCCTGGCAACATTTTCCAGAAAAATTTTATAGAGTTACCCTTCAGACTTTTTTGCGCGCAAAAAAATCTCAAGAGCAACGAATGAAAAAAATCCCGCCAAAAATTATTGCACTATCTCGCACATAATTTTTGATTTTTCACATCCGAGTTGCGTTCTTTTTTCTCTCTCGAAAAAAATGTTTTGCCAAATCAGTCCTCAATTTTCAATTTGAACCATCTTATCAATGGTTTTTTGTGCGAGATAGTGCATAAGTTTTTAAAAACCAAGAGACGAAATGGCAAGCTAAGTTTTTTTTATCAAATGAACGCCAAAATAATTTGATTCCGTAGTGGATATGTTTTAGGAGCTCACGAATAGCTGTTTTTCTTTAAAACTCTCCAAACATTTCATTTGCTGTCCAATCGGTTTTGATTTACAACTGTTTATTAGCTTGCCATTTCATCTCTTCGTCTCTAAACCGACAAAATAATGGCCGTACACTTTTTGATCAGTACACAGGAGCAAGAGAACCCTTCTCAATCAAAATCCAATTGCCCACCATCTCGCTCAATTTCAGTGATTAATAACATTTAACTTGAAAACAAGTCAATTTTCAGCTCCGATGCGATGTTTTGCTCCGTTCTCTTGTCCCGTGTAGCAACCAAAAGTGTAAACAAACCATATAAATCAATATCTGGACCCACAAAGATGTTTAAACCAAAAACAACGCAAAAGTTTCGCGATTATTGCAAGATATTGATTAACGAGTTAAGGAATTACGGACCACAAGAAAATAAATCTGGATAATTCACCGTATAAATTAAGATTTCGAAAAAAATTGCATTTGAACTAAGCATTCCAAAATATTTGTCATTGAAGAAATTGTTTACAATTTCAATCCAAATTGTTTGCAATTTCAATCCATTTCCTTTGGACGAAATTTAGAGATGTACTACTAAATAATTGCATTTTGAAAGAACGTTTTGTAAAATGAAATTCGCGGACCCCAAGAGAATAAATCTGGATAATTCACCGTATAAATTAAGATTTTTAAAATAAAATTTGCATTTGAACGCAACATTTCAAAATATTTCCATTTGTCATTGAAGAAATTGTTTATCCTTTTAGTTTGGACGTTCAGAAATCAGAAGTTAAACGTTAGATATGCACTGGTGATAACTGCATTTTGAACCACAAGTAAATAAGTCTGGATAATCCACCGTATAAATTAAGATTTCGAAAACAAAATTTGCATTTGAACGAACCATTTCAAAATAATTCCATTTATTATTGAAGAAATTGTTTATTATTTCTTTTGGATGTTCACAAATAAAATTTTAAAGATGTACTGGCAATAATTGCGTTTTGTGAACGTGAAATTCGTGAGAAATTGTATATGAAAAAGCAAAATTTTAATACCGTTGGTCATTTGATAAACAAAACCGTTATCGTGTTCGCTAATTTGTAGCTGAACATTTTAATTTTAGTCAATAGTGTTTCAATTGTGTTCAGCATTTTAAATCTTGAAAATCAATGAGTACTCGTTGTAAATAGGTTGTTTTTGGAGACAAGTACAAAACAAACTTAAAAAAACGTTCAGTTTAGAAAGAAAATTTACATCGGTTGGATACAAAACTACCGTATAACAGAATCGAATTGAAATTCGAAAAATAAAAACAGGTTTTAGATTCTGTGGTCCGTGATCCTTAACTCTCATAACCAAGCTCAAAACATTAATTCTCCACACTGGTCGCATTATACACTGCTTTTAACGCAAGTTCTGAGAATTTGGCGGTACATCAAGACAATTTCTCTTAGCCTATTATTTTCTTTATCATTCGCGCTACATGCCTGATTTTTTTTCCATTTGCAACACCCCATGTGAACCAGATATTGATTTGTAAAAGACTAAGCTATAAATATCAAGATTTCATAACTATTAGAAGGGTTTCTCCATTCAATGTAGAGGATTCAAGCAAATTATCACGTATGGAATTCAACACGCCAAAATCAATAAAGGGAAAGAGGAAATCCCCACAAAAATGGGTCCTCACCCGATCGCGGATATTCAAAATGTGCTTTAAAGCTATTTGTGTTACATGGAGAGCCCTTCAAACAGTCATGATCGCAGTACATTATAACTTGAGTTGCGGCTGGTGGTTATAGAAACGTGAAACTATAATTAAGGTGGCACCCCGAACTAATCCGTTTTGTGTAGTTTACCCGCTAGCCTGAAGATCATTTCAATTCTTGTTTTAAAGCGCCTGTAGTACAATAATGCACAAGTCCTTATTTATTCCAAATCGGGCCTTCTAAAAATCTTAGGAAAGTTCCCCAAACCTTTCGGAAGTATCCGGATGATCTTCGGATAACCGACGGCAGCCATTAGAAATCTTTGTGTTTCTCCGTGCTAATCTTCGTTGCAATTTGCACTCGTGTAAACATAATTTGATTTGTTGCAAGATAATTTGATTTGTTGCAAGACAATTGGATTTGTTGAAAAGATCATTTGATTTGTTGAAAGATAATTTGATTTGTTGCAAGACAATTTGATTTGTTGAAAGATCCAAGACAATTTGATTCGTTCCAAGACAATTTGACTTGTTGCAAGATAATTTGATTTGTTGAAAGACAATTTGATTTGTTGCAAGATATAATTTGATATTCAGCTTGAAAGACAAACAACGAAATAATTGAACAAGCATGTTTATTCATTTCGTTTGTTCGTGTCCTCTCAGCCTCGTTATCAAGCTGAATTTTAATATATCGAAAGGACCCTATTTGATTTTCTGCAAAATGATTTCTTGTTATCGTACTACAGGCGTTTTAAATCTACTTTTAGAACAAAACCACCCACGAACAGATCAAATCAGTTACTTCGATCCCGAATTCTGCCCAGATCATTTAAATCGCGATACAGTGCCACCTTATGTTAGCTCCACGTTATTAAACCACGCAAACAGTTTCAACAACAACAGTATACATTCAGAAAAAATATAGAGCGGTTTCCCAGAGACGTTCAAGAATGATCTGCAATTACTTTGGTAATGTCCTTTGAAACAGTTCAAAACAATTCAATGTACAATCAGAGAAAATACTATTCTTTTGGTCAATCGATAACCCCCCAAAACAATAGCAATGATTAATGATCGCGCGATTTCTATACGTTCTTATATTAAATTTGTTGGACAATAACCACGGTCGCTAAGTTGTTAGGGAAACCGCTTTAAAAAAATGGTGGCAAATATATTTCAGCAACTCGAATTTAAATTCTGTAATATTTAATCCTTCGTCAGTTAGCTAGCCTTGTGAAAACTTTACGCGTCTTTCGTTAGCAAAATACACGACGACTTAACTGTACTAAAAAAAAAAAAGGAAACCTAGATCTAAGCGTTGCAACTTGTGCTTCAAATATATTGCCACCATTTTAATCGAAAATTCTAACAGCAAATGATTCTTATCTTTAGTCGTCCCCAATTGTGAATTCCATCCTGTTCGCCAGTTTATTTGACCATACCATACCAATGAAGTCCACTCCTCTTCGCCGTTGGCTCGGCCATTTCTTCTTCCTAGAATGAACAAGGTAAATAAAACCGTTAGGTAATGACTACAGAGGTTTAAACAACTAAACGCTTCAAAGTTTACTGTTATAAGAAATTCTTTAGAATAATTTTCCCCGTGGTAAAATGAAAGGTGCACTATTACTGGGCAAGCAGCGACCAAACCCGAAAGACGTGCACGTGGTAACGGTTTAAAACTTTTGACTCGTGCAACGATAACGAGAAGATCAAGAAATATAAAACAAATTCGGCGTAAATCTCTTACAAACTTGTACAAAATTATTTCTTACTCCTTCATGGAGTTGTTTGTAAAACCACGATTATTTGGTTTAGCAACGGAGCGGTCATTCGAGCTGAATGCCAGTTGCCGGGCGGTCGCAGCCCAAGTAAATTGCGAGCGAACGTAGAAACTTAAGCGGGGTGTAAATAGTTCCGTTTGTCGAAGGAGCAAATAAAATGTTCCAAAATGTACACTCACCATTAATTTCAAAGTTCCTATTTTGTTTTCAGCAAGGAAAGAACTTGGCATCGCCTGGAAAAGATGAATCCGCGTCTTCACACATTCACGAACTGTTTGGTTTGAAAATCTAACATGTTGTCATGAATATGGATTAACAACTGGAACCAATCACTGACAAAAACGTCGCCGCATATTTTAGTTATTTGCATTTTAGTTCTTATGCAAAACTAGCTGTTCTATCGCTTCAAAAGATATATAACTGCAGTCTTAACCTTTACAGTTTCTAAATATTTTTTCAGAACAGTAATATAACAACATTAAATAATTTTATTATACATGCTCCGCGCGGCCGCCATTTTTCGTTTAATAAAGTTTTTTCCAGCAATCTTATCGGCTGATTTTTTGTGTGAAAGTCATATTTTATACTAGCAGTGATGTTACGCATTAGATAGAAAAAATAGCGTGGCGAAAAGGAGACATTTTTCGTTGGTTATTCGTATAAAAAAAGGCTTATGAAACAATCAAGTAACGAGTAACAGATTGATCAATCAATGAATCAGTCGATCGATCAAATGTTTTCCTTTTACTGATTAACATTCATGTTTTAATAACCTTGGTAAAAGTGTTTCCTTTTAACCGCGGTAATTTTTCCATTCTGCTAACATTCATGCAATTTAAATGCAAGGCTAGTACTACGGACATTTAAAAGGGCAGGTTTAATGGCCAATATGTCGACTAGTAGAACTAGTCTTCTACAGGGCCAGAGCTGGAGTGAAAGACAATGTACCGGCTCCTAACATTCATGCCTAATAAGGCTTCTTGGGCTGCTTCATATACCCATTGTGTGGCTTCGTAGCTCAAAATCACCACCGAAAAGTGTACCCCTTTCGCTATTGTTAAAGTCACCACCGAAAAGTGTACCCCTTTCGCTACTGTTAAAGTCACCACCGAAAAGTGTACCCCTTTCGCTATTGTTAAAGTCACCACCAAAAAGAGTACCCCTTTCGCTGTTGTTAAAATCACCACCGAAAAGTGTACCCCTTTCGCTATTGTTAAAGTCACCACCGAAAAGTGTACCCCTTTCGCTATTGTTAAAGTCACCACCAAAAAGTGTACCCTTTCGCTGTTGTTAAAATCACCACCGAAAAGTGTACCCCTTTCGCTGTTGTTAAAATCACCACCGAAAAGTGTACCCCTTTCGCTGTTGTTAAAATCACCACCGAAAAGTGTACCCCTTTCGCTATTGTTAAAGTCACCACCGAAAAGTGTACCCCTTTCGCTATTGTTAAAATCACCACTGAAAAACGTCCCCCTTTCACCGTTGTTAAAATCACCACCGAAAAACGTCCCCCTTTCCCCGTTGTTAAAATCACCACCGAAAAACGTCCCCGTTCACCGTTGTTAAAATCACCACCGAAAAACGTCCCCCTTTCACCGTTGTTAAAATCACCACCGAAAAACGTCCCCGTTCACCGTTGTTAAAATCACCACCGAAAAACGTCCGCCTTTCACCGTTGTTAAAATGACCACCGAAAAACGTCCCCCGTTCACCGTTGTTAAAACCACCACCGAAAAGTGTACCCCTTTCACCATTGTTAAAATCACCACCAAAAAACGTCCCCCGTTCACCGTTGTTAAAATCACCACCGAAAAACGTCCCCCTTTCACCGTTGTTAAAATCACCACCGAAAAACGTCCCCCGTTCACCGTTGTTAAAATCACCACCGAAAAAACGTCCCCCTTTCACCGTTGTTAAAATCACCACCGAAAAACGTCCCCCGTTCACCGTTGTTAAAATCACCACCGAAAAACGTCCCCTTTCACCGTTGTTAAAATCACCACCGAAAAACGTCCCCCGTTCACCGTTGTTAAAATCACCACCGAAAAAACGTCCCCGTTCACCGTTGTTAAACCACCACCGAAAAGTGTACCCTTCACCGTTGTTAAAATCACCGCCGAAAAACGTCCCCCGTTCACCGTTGTTAAAATCACCACCGAAAAACGTCCCCGTTCACCGTTGTTAAAATCACCACCAAAAAACGTCCCCGTTCACCGTTGTTAAAATCACCGCCGAAAAACGTCCCCCTTTCACCGTTGTTAAAATCACCGCCGAAAAACGTCCCCCTTTCACCGTTGTTAAAATCACCGCCGAAAAACGTCCCCCGTTCACCGTTGTTAAAATCACCACCGAAAAACGTCCCGTTCACCGTTGTTAAAATCACCACCGAAAAGTGTCCCCTTTTCAGCGTTGTTAAAATCGCCACCGAAAAATGTCCCCTTTTCAGCATGGGAACTTTTGTCTTATGTAACATTCATGCCTTATAAAACTTCTCATAGAACTACAGTTTTAATAACCTAAAAGTGTCCCTTTTTGAGCCTTTTTCGCCACGAAATCCCGTCTCCGAGATGGGACAGAGCCCGCGATTTTCGTCCCAAAGTTGCTGAAAGTTGCTACAGCTAAGCAACAGACATATCCTCATTGTGCTATGCTGGCGTGACAATTTTCGGAATACTCGCCGGATAACAATCGGAAACTCTTCGAGTGCTTCAACGAAGATTTGCCAGAAACGGCACTTGTTCCCCAAAACACAAGTACCTAACCAGGCTCTAAGTCGCGTTTTCCCGCGCTTGGCGCCTGTGTTACATATTCTTGTTTCGAGTTGTGATTGTCCAGATCATACACGACATGGGAATTTATCTCCCATGATTTTCTTAGGTAGTGGTCGAGTTGTGTCTAAGGCTTATACAGCCGCCACCACTCATCTCTCTCGGGCTCTTTTGGCGGCTGTATTTGAAACATTGCCAAAATAAAAACAGAGCAAACTATTCAAGGTAATTTAGAGATAAGTACGTAGGGTCAGTATTCACATATCACAGTGTTTGCCCCATTTCTTTGGGTTATTACTTGGTGTTGCGAACTGTGACCAAACCTCTAGGTGGCGGGAGGAAGAGAGACCCTGGTAACGAGGTTGGCGAAAACCATGTATTATTTATTGTCTTTTTGGAACTTTTGTTTTACGTCACTGGTGAACGCGACAATTATTGCCATTCTTTTCTCACTGTGACAGTTTCGTTCTAGGCAGCGAAAAAGTTCTGATTTTAGCCAATCCTTTTTAAAGAGTACCACAAAAGTTTCCAGTTAGAAATAACACGAGCACTCCGAAAGTTGTCATCGCAACTCAACGCCATCAGAATACGTCACGTTACTTAGCAACGTGTTTGTCGAGAACCGCGGGCTCAGACAATTTGCATGTTGTTCCCCAGGGGTCTGCCCAGAGGGTTTATATTTCATCTTGTCAGGAAAGTATCTCAACATTAGAGATCATTGAAACGGATAGTAATCTAGAAGTGCTTGAAGATAAGCGTAGCTACAAGGTGAATGTACTTACAGCTGGGCCGTAGAGAGCACTGAAAGATCGAGCATGGTGTCGAGCATGTATAAAGTGGTTTATTCCTGCGCCTGCTGTTGTAGGTTACGGGTGATTTTTGTTTTGAAGTGCAGAGGTTGGACCCACTCCCTGCGCGCCTTCAAACAAATACGCGCCCACAGTTTACCTGCCCCTGCATGGAAGGATCCAACATGGCGCATGGCAGGTTCACTGCAAGGTTTATTTTCTTCAAATCAAAGGGCGCAACGTTTATTTTCTTCAAATCAAAGGGTGCAAGTTTTATTTTCTTCAAATCAAAGGGTGCAGGTTTGTTTTTGCTGCACTTGCATGGAAGTAGTCTCCTTTGCAGCCGTTATTTGTGTCGTCACGCAACGCTTCTGCTTACTAACGAAGCGTTGCGTGACGACCCAAATAACGTTTGCGAAGGAGACTAGCATGGAAGGGTCCAAACAAAAGAAAGACTAAAGAACGTAAAGTACTTCACGATATATTTTAATTATTAACCATAAACAAAAGAGGAATCCTCTCTTGCCAAGAAGTATTTCTACAATTGCATATATATCCTTGGTCACTATTGATACAACTTAGTTTCTTCATCTGAAATTGTATTACAAGCGCCAAAAAATTATCAATACAGAAACACGAAACATTAAATAGACCTTTAGACTGGTTGTATGTGCCTACTATCCGCTGCAAAAAGAGTTGAGACACTGACCTATGTTGGCAACACGTTGAATAAGGTTTGGACTTTCCGACTCCCTCCCCCAACACCTAATAAATGTTGTTCTGATGTTGGTATAACGTTGGTATTTTTCAGTTACAATCATACTGAATCGGGGAGAGGTAGGGTTGACGTAACCATATTTTGTTCAACAATCGAAAATAAAGGTATTTCGGATATTTCAGGTCGTTTCTGTCTCAACCAGTTTGCCGCGGATTGTATAGCTATTTCTCTGTAAAATAATATACCTCAGTTATCATTATAAAAGTACTTGTAACTATCACTTGAACAGTGTCCGATTCGTATATATTATCCAATTGAAGTAAAAAAAATGCGAGCACGAGCGACTACGCCATAGTTAAGCTGGCTTGTCATCACCAGTATAAGTCAGTGCTTTCCAGAAACCCGCGCAGAAATAAACTGGGGATAAGTCTCCAGGCCTCAGTTCCGTCTGACTATTCTTGCGAGTCACTGTTCTTTCCTTCTGTTACTGGAGAGTACTCATCCCACCTCTGAGGATGTCAGCATAGCCAAAACAAATATTTTTGTAGCCATTAACGTGTTCATTTGGTGAGCACAACACGAAGACCCGGAATGGCTGGGTAACAGTCCATGACGATGGCCACTAAATACTTGTAACATCAACTATTCAGTTCAATCATCCTATTGGTCAGAAATCAGCTGGTGTTATCTTGTGGAACTGCCCAGAAGATACCTGTTATAGAAAGACAACAGAAGATATTAAAAATGTTAACACAGTACAGTCGAACCATAATACACGTATTATGCGAGAGGTAAATAAAGGCGCGAGTTTTGGCGTGGCGTGGCTGAATTGCGCGCGAGGGGAAGTTCTCCTCGCGCGCACCACCTTTTGCAACTTGCAGCCAAGCTACGGGCAGTTCACTACCTCGACACTACTGACCTCTACGATACGAACACTGAAAGGTCTGTCCCTTTGATATGTGATAGTATCTGGACTGAGTGGAGTACAATTCTGGGAGTAATCCAGGCCAGTAATTTCGAAATCGGCAGAGCTCGTAAGCGCGAGGTCGATTTGAAATTACGAGAACAATTACTCCCCGAATTGTACAACACGAGGTCCAATTAATCGTATCAATAACAAAAGTCGAGGTTATGAAGTCTGAGAGAACCTCTTTATAGTGGAAATGTCAGTGATATATTCCATCAGTTTTACAAACAGTAGGGAAACAGCGAGAAAGAACCCATTTAAGTGCACGTAACTGACGCGCCAGTGGTGTAGGTGTCCAATTACAGCAATCCAATTTGACAAAGTTCAAATTGGATACCCGCGTGATCGCGCTCCAATCAGAAACGAGAATTTTGTTATTGATACGATTAGCATAATAACCACGTTAGACTAAAAGTACAAGCTGACTAGCTGAAAGTAACGACTTCCATTGTAATAAACACACAAACGTTGTGAACCAAGAGCTGCAAAACACGAAAGCAACGAACTTGCCAAATTCTGAAAAGTTGGGGACTTACCATTCATTTCTGCATTTCACTGCTTCTTTTCGGACTAATCTCTTTTTATCATCGACTGAGTCAGCTAACGCTCTACAGACCTTGGTTTTGTAAGGGTACACCTGCAAGACAAGACCGGACAATACTCAGAGCGGAGTTTAGAAGGAGATAAGTCAAGAAGAAAAAATCGACATGGAAATGTTTTAGTACATTAGAAACAAACAGAAAAAAATGAAATCAAGAGAAGAGTACCGCGTGGTGAGGTAACGTTGTCATGACTCCTAGACACTTGAGAGCTTCTATTCTAATTTTCTGAAAAAAAAAAACAGACAAAAAATAATTAAAAAGTTCAATATCACCTGCACCAGTAACAAGATGCAAGGCCCGGGGTGCATGGTCACACAAGGGAAACTCCCCGGCTTGTTCATTTCAGACAGTACAGCGAGTTCTTTCAATCTTCGCAACTTGCACCAATTTCTACCAACATAAGTTACATAACCAGTCAGTTCAACAGCATAGTTAGAGGTGCAGCTACCAGGGCCCGGGTTTTTAAAAGCACGATTAAGCTAATCCAGGATAAGTGTGTATATGTAATATTGATTTCAGTTTTGTAACGTTTCAGTGAGGTTTTTCTCTTCAGTTTTGACTTTGACTAATGGGATCTGGGCTTTACACAGCCTCTTAAACCCCTCACCCTAGTCAGCCTGTGTTGCATCGCTTTGCTGCTTTGATGAAGGGGAAATAAGAGAGACGACTGACTTATTAAACGTACCATGGACAACTGAAACATTGCCAACCCCAGGAGCATGGGAACTAATGAAGTCACGTGACGGGTAATAATCTCTGGAGCATCCAGCACTAGTGAGTACATGGTCTGTAATGTGGACAGCTTCAAACTCTGTTCGTCACACGATAAAGATTGAACCAATAGCGGCATCAACTGAGGCGAGGAAAAGAAGAGAACATGGTAATTATGTACGTGGTGTAATTTGTTTTATTCTTGAGAACACTGAGAGCGGTTTTCAATTGGGCGTCGACCGTAATCCAGAATTGTTTTGGATTTGCTTTACTACGCTCTGTGATTGGTTTAAAAAACTTGCGCCATCTACTCAACCAATCAGATACAAAACCAAAACCAATCGCGACTTGGTCACTCGCGTTTTCCCGCGCTTGGCGCCGGTCACGTGCAGTTAATTCATTGGTTGATTGTGTTGTTTATGTTTGTTGTGATTGGCCGTTGTAACTGCTGTGGTTTTGGTTTCAATTGAAAACCGCTCAAACGGCAGACGAGCTGTGATTTATATCACACTGAACGGAAAGCACATCAAGCTGGAGGTGTTACTTACATTTGGTACTTCAGAGAGCAGAACCTGTTTAGGTATCCACTGCAGTAGATGTGATAACGCACACAGGTAATGGTGCTTAAATTCTGCAGAAAAACAAAGGAACAATCAAGGCAAGAAGGATGAATGATTTGGAAAGTACAATTTTAACACTGGTTTCTATTCAACCACTACTATTTCTGTAACCCCTTCTCTCTCTCCCACCCCTAACCCCTCCGAGCCTCAACCCCACCTGGCCACACCCAACCCCGCCCTCTGGTCCTTCAATCTGCTATCTATTGCGAAAAAGAAGCTAACACCGATAAATGAGCCAGATAAAAAATAAATCAGAGACAAAAGGTGGATTCTTTAAAAGAGACCTATCATAATTGCTTTGTACGGCCTTGGACAAGGTATACTAACAATACAAGCTTAATTTAAATTCTAAACAAAAAATCAAAGTTCAATTCAGTCCTGCTCACCTGGCTCTGCCGAGTGAAATCCTTGTATCAGTTTAGGAGCAGTTTCCATGAAAAGCCGCTGACGATACATCATCTGTCAAGACCAAAAACAGGTGATCTACGGTGCACACGATCTCTGAATTGTACCGTGTGTCCATCCTAGAAACTGTTGCGCGAAACATTGCGCACAAATTGTAATGCATATGTTGCAAAGTACACGCAATAATTTCTGCATTGCGTGAAATGGCATGGCACATCTATCAGTGAAATACCTTGCCTTCTGACTTTTCTAACCCGAACACGATCTGTTTCCTTTTTCTCCTCTGAGAGCAAAATGACTATACAGAAAGATAACGGTTTATTCTTCGGCTACCATCGCCATTTTGGTTATGTAATATTGTAATAATCAGAACTTGCTTTCCGCGCTGTCAAAGTTGCGCGCAAAGTCACACGGTCCAGAGGAGTTCAATTTGATCGTACAAAACACGCTTTGCACGTCTTACTTTGTAAACTAATTGCTTTGTGCAATAAAAATCCTGAATCCAAGTTGAACAGTTTTCTGTTTCTCTATTTGCCATATCCTTTCGATCGAACGGCTTGCATCAAATTGAACTCCTCTGTACACTGTGGCAATGTTGCAGCATGTGTCCGGGCCTTTTATAGAATCGATGTCCTATTTTCGTAAAACGCAGAAGCGGTAACCAATCATCCAGCGTAAAGCAAATATACAATACACATTACAATACTTTAAAACCAACTATTAAAATAAATTTAATTAATTACACTTCATTTTTAACTGAACTCAGAGAGAACTACAGAGAGTTGGAACAAATTACGAATCAATGCTTACCCTGTAATTGACATGCATTTTAACACTCATCACTTCTTCATAATCCGCCATTATGATATAGAAACCATCTGCTGCTACACGGCCAACATTTTTATCCACCAATAAACTCAAAACCTACAGAAAAAAGTAAAACGATAATTTATAATCATAAATGCGGGTCACCACCATTAAACACTTTAAAAAACCGTACTCATTTATGGGTATTAATACACACCATCCCATCCCAGTCTACCCCACGTTATGTACTCCTGACCCCACCCAATCCCCCAACCCCACCCCCAGTCTCGCACCTGTTCACCCCTCCCGCCATACCATATTACCGTAAGTGGAGTCATACCATTGGTAGGAAAGATCCAAATTGCCATTGCATACTGAGAAATTGTGAGAGCATTTCACGTTTCTTAATGCATTGCCCAACTTCAAAGTTAAAACAACAATAATTGTGTGTGGCAGATGCGGTGGCTCCAGATCGAGTGATCCAGGTTTGAGCGTTGGCCGGGATCATTGTGTTGTGTTCTTGGTCAAGACACGTTCTCGCAGTGTCTCTTTCCACCTAGATGCATAAATGGGTACCGGCGAATTGTTATGGCAACCTGACAAAAATGCTGGGGGTTACCTACAATGGACTAGCATCCCATTTAAGGGAGCAGCGATACTCCTAGTCGCTTCATGTCTTCTTGTCACTAGGCTTGTAGACGGACTATAACCTAATACTCGGGCAGTAAGATGCTTAAGTCGAAGTGTCACTGCACTGCAAGACGTCTCTCTTTCAGACAGTGTCTGAATGCGAGGGGCTCACTTCCGCCTGCCCAAGCTCTGCACTAAGACACATAACTGCCTCAAAGAGGGACTACATCTAACATGTAGTCTATAGTGACTTAGTACTTGTAACTATGGAGTTTGCTAAATGGACATTTACAATCGAACATATAACTTACCTTTTCAATAAACTGAGGTGCTAACGCATGAGATCGAATCACCACTGCTTTCGTTAACTGCAAGAAAACAACGGAAAGCATTACCTCAAAAATGTACTTTTTGCCTTCTAGTGTCAGGGCTTTCTTAAAAAAAAAAAAAAATAACCAGTGGTAACCTAGCCGTTTATTAGCCAAATAATGTGTACTGAGAGGATATGCGCTCTTGATCGACAGTATTATTACTTTTTTCACAGACAATGTGATTATGATTATCAATAGCAGCAGTATTAGTTAAAGTTCAGCCTCTTGTTCCTAGATTGATTGACATTTGTGTGACAGACTTCCAAAATAAATCATATCATACCCAAAGCCAAGTGATTGTAGCACGTTTTAGTGAGCCCTCTTCGTCACTGACTTGCCATATTCTGCTCATCAAGTCATTCACTAGTGATGTTAGCTCATCACCTGAAGTATAAAAAACAATTGCACCTAATGACACATAAAATAACTGGAAAACAGCTTGACAAAAATTGACAGCTTACAAATCTTACATGACAAATCAACCATAGTAGAAACAAGGAGTCTGGGAATGAGTTATCATAACCATTTGATGAGAGTATCTCTAAAATGGTACTCTGCCAATTTGGAGTCTCCTTTGTAGCAATTATTTCATGACCCAAATAGTGAAGACTAGTTAAAGTGAAGCTGAATAAAATGGCTTGCTAAATTCAGAAAAATAGAAACAGGGAGACATGGGCCCTTTCTCTGTATATCAACAACTGAAATTATGCAACCATTCATGTAATCCTTCAAACCTAATATTGACAAAGTTAATAAAGTTGAAGCTGCTATTGTTGTTGATTTCCTTAGTTCTGTTGGGTCCAGTTGGGTCATTTAGGGCCAGCTGGGCCAGTTGGGTCAGTTGGGTCAGTTGGGTCACTTAGGCCACTTGGGCCAGGTTTGAATGATTGTAACTTTACAGCTTCAATTGTAGGTTTGAATGATTCCATGAACGGTTGCGGTTGCATATTTTCAGTTATTTCAGAGACATGGCTATGAAATAGATGTTTATATGGGATTTTGTCAGTTTTCAAAAAAATGTATCTGAGCCTTTTCATATAAATATGTGGCATGCCATGGAATTCTAACAACAGACAAGCTGCAGAGCAGAGCAGAGCAGAGCAGAGCAGAGCAGAGCAGAGCAGAGCAGAGCAGAGCAGAGCAGAGCAGAGCAGAGCAGAGCAGAGCAGAGCAGAGCAGAGCAGAGCAGAGCAGAGCAGAGCAGAGCAGAGCAGAGCAGAGCAGAGCAGAGCAGAGCAGAGCAGAGCAGAGCAGAGCAGAGCAGAGCAGAGCAGAGCAGAGCAGAGCAGAGCAGAGCAGAGCAGAGCAGAGCAGAGCAGAGCAGAGCAGAGCAGAGCAGAGCAGAGCAGAGCAGAGCAGAGCAGAGCAGAGCAGAGCAGAGCAGAGCAGAGCAGAGCATTTAATGTGCCTCACTGCATAAACACAAAACTAATGAAGTGCACTGTACTATGACCACCTACCTTCAGGCAGCTTGTTAATGATCCCAGCCAGACACTGGGCACCACTCTCTGCACTACTGTCATGATCACAATGGCATGCTAAATACTGGAGCCTGGGACTAGATCTGAATGCCGTGGAATAGTAACCTGATAACAATCCACAACATTGTTAGAGTCTTGACAAAGTTTAAATTGCAAGAGTGTGTTAGGATGAGTTTGTACAACATGAAGCAGTAATATCATCCCAGAATTGCAGGAAGCCGAGTGGTTTTGGGCGCTAGTCTTAGTGATCTGGTGGTTCCGGGTTCAAACCCTCCACCCTGACATTAGCTGGATTCGTTCTCGGTAGTCCCGAGTTCAACTTCTCAGCCACGCTTGTAAAATAGCCAACTGGTCAGCCTCCTGCCAGTTGGGATTCTTAACATGTTAAGTTTATTAATATTTGATTCTGTGGTTGTTTAACTTTGGCCCTGAAAAGCCTCATTGGGAGTGGTCAATTAAGAAATTTACTTATTTATTATTTATTGCAAAAGAATAATTTAAGGCACTTTACCTCTCGTTTTGCAGAGCATAAGGTGGCTGTTAGCAGTGATACTAGCTGAGTTTGTTCCCATGGTGATGTGCACTGAAAAAAGACAGTTAAATGGACAGTTGAAGAGTGGAAAAAAAATTCAGCAGTTTCCAGTCTAGACTGCCAACAGTTCATTCATAAAATTTAAAAATCATTTACCTCAAATGGCAAAAATGTTCTATCCACTGTTGTTTCCAAATAAGGAGATTTTCCATCTAAATATAATCCAACAAAATCTTCCAGAAGATTATGTGCCACTCTGTAAAAAAAGATGAATACAAGACAATGGTCATGTCAAGTTTGACTGGAGGAGACAGAACTGGAGAAAACAGTCAATTTCATGCCACCAAGAATTGGCTGGGCTCATATTAGTAACCAGCAGCATACAGGAAATGATATGACGATGAACAACAGGACTTCTTGTGTTGAAATTGAGGAGATTCTTAAAAGCTCAACAGCGACAGACAGATTAGTATGTGTTCTACAATAAAAATATTGAAACATTTGTCCTAGTAGACCTTGTATTGAATCTCAATGACCTCATTTACACTGCACGTTTGAAATTGTGACATGATAAGCTTTAAAATTTAGATGTGAGACATGCATACTGCATACCTCCCCCCTCCCTCCCACTGACGCTGGGCCTCAGTAACATGCCACAACAGTATGACAACAAGCTGATGTCAAAACTTTTAATATGTGCTGGCACAATTTTTGATTGGTTAACACTTTCATCCTCCCCAACCTCCAAGTCGGCAAATGAAATCTATACATTATTAGGCAACAGGCTATTCAAAATGAAGTTGCCTTAGACAGATGCCTTTCTAATGTACTGTAGTTGATGATTCAATGGACACAAAATTGTCATGCAATATAAAATAAACACTTTTTTGGCAGAACTTACTCGCTATCTAAATTACTTGTCACAGTCCTTAAGATGGCAGCAATCTTGTCCAATACATCCTTGGACTTGATTCCAACAATCCGTTCCCTTGAATCTACAAGCCAGACAGTAACAACAGAAAACACAAGAAAAACAGTGAAGACAGGTTCATGAAAACGCAAGAATAAACTGCAAGCTGAAAGAAGTTTTATTAGTCATGAAACAAAGTAGGTTGGCATTTTTTCCCAAATTCAATCAGCCTGTTGAATGCGGGGGTTTAGGGTACTCAATCAAGTTATTGTTTGTTTCTATTTTGGCTGTCCAACCTACATTGTTTCATGACTGGATTATTATTGTAATATGATGTATTTTTTAGACGCAGGGCCCCTATGGATACCAGCCTAGAGCTGAATGGGCCACCCTGCTTAAATAAAGATTACTTACTTACTTACTTATTAACTGTTGTGGCTTGCACGGTACATGTACTCTACCTTGTATTTCACTTAAAATTTAAGATGAAATCTACCCACATAGACCACAATGCTCCTAGTCGGCATTAATGCTACAGACACCGGGATAATCCCTGGCAGTGTGCCGAGTGTCGCTTTACCTACCCATCAGTATAATCCTCATAACATCAGGAATAAGAGATTGCTTGAAGTACACGGCTGATGTAATTCCCCTTTGAATTGATCCTGGTGAGATAAACAGTTGCAGAAAGACTATAAAACACTTAATCGTATCAATAACAAAATTCTCGTTTCTGATTGGTTCCTCGCGCGCCTATTTGTTACGTAATTGGAGTGCGTGCGCACGGATGGCGTAGGTGTCCAATTACAGGTATCCAATTTGAACTTTTTCAAATTGGATACCTGTAATTGGACACCTACGCCATCCGAGCGCGCGCACGTCAATTTGGTACTCTCCGTACTGTTTGTAAAACTGATTGAATAAATCGCTGACATTTTCACTAAAAAGAGGTTCTCTCTCTATCAAGTCTCTCAGACTCTCTAACCTCGACTTTTGTTATTGATACGATTAATTGGTAATTGGACCTCGTGTCGTACAATTCAGGGGTAATCGTGCTCGTAATTTCGAAATTACTCGCCCGATTACACCCTGAATTGTACTCCATTCGGTCCAATTACCATTACTAATCCTCCTTGCATATTCATGGTGTTTCCCACCTGAGGGATCAACATTGAATTTCTCCTGACAATGTCAATACACAAGAAGAAAATTCACCCAATTAGTATTAAAGGAAATGTGTGGAGGTAAGAGCTACTGTAAGGAAAAGATAACAAACAAGAGAGCGGCTGAATAGCATTAGTTGCGAGGTACAACGTAGGAGGTGCAACTGGTTAGGACACGTACTCAGACTCAGGAGAGAGGGCAAGAACGACTGCATGACCGCACTAGGGTGGACGCCGGAGGGTGGAAGGGCAAGAGGAAGACCAAAGACGACTCAAATAAAAACTGTTGAGAAAGAGAGGAACAAGGCTGGGTGGACGAGCTGGAATGTGGCTAAGCAGCGGCTGAGAACAGTGGGTAGGTCAGAAAGTGTGACAGCCTTATGCACCTTCTGGCATGGAGAGAATTGAGGCTAAGGTAAGGAGCTGCCGCAAGGTAAGATCTGATGGGAGTTATCGCATCCCAGGTTGAGCACCTAATCATTTACGACAAATTATACATTATTGACACACAACACAGGACACGTCTATTATTACACTCTTATTGCCAATGAAAGGATCAATGTCAATTTAACTCTGTCCAACATACCTCCCACGATGTTCAGAATACATTGAAAAACTCTGTTGATTAGAGACGTCTGGGTGTCCTTACAATAATTATCTGCTGAAAGAGAAAATCACCATCAACAATAACAACAAAATCTAAACAAAAAAGTCAGACTCAGACAATGAAGGGTGCTATTTGTGAGAAATGATTGTATAGAGCCTTTTCATGGTGACCATATTGGTGTTCCCAAACAACAGGAAATGTTTGCATCAGAAAAGAACTAGAAATTTCATTTTTTTGTCAACACCAATATGGCTACTGTGATGTCATATGAAAACGCTCGATAAGCAATTGAAGATTTTCCGCTTCTTGTTAACCAAACAAAAAAACAAGAGCGCAAGCACTTAGTGAGTACTCGAAAACGTACATGGTTCTTACATGTACTTAGCAGCATCCCTGCCAAAAATCACAGGCTCATTGCAGGGAACAAGGACATTACGAGCAGCTTTCAGTAAATATAAAGAATCCTGAGACAGAAGCGAAAATTCGAATTTTTTATTATTTTGATGAACTATTTTGAAAAAAAATATACCAAGGTTCCAGCGATTTTTATATTTCGAGAAAAATAGGAAACTTTGAAATGCGACCCGATCGTGCCAGAATACTGATGAAAATTATGCAAAATAGTGCATTTTCAATACGCCAGTTCACAACAACGGAAAGTTGCCCTGGATTAATCTTTGGATGATTGGTTATCCATCCTTAAGGGGGACCTTCTTAACTACCAGTCTATTCTTAGGAAGACTTCAAACTATCATATCTTTGGATCTCCGACTTCTACATAGAAGCTGTTTGGCCATGTTTGCTCAATTGAAAGTCCCTTCAAAATTTTTAAGTCACGACCATATTTGGCAAGTCACGTGACCAGGACAGAAAACCCCCTAAAACTCAAACAACTTACATTATTTGACATTAGAAACAATGCCAATGATTAAAGAACATTGCAATGCATAAAGCGACGTATGCATTTGTTGAAATTCACATTAATACCAAAGTTATGACGTCATAAAGACGCAGAATTGTACGGTTTTTTTAATAGATTTGCTGTTTTAAGCGTAAACAGTAATCCCATACGTACGTTTATAAAGGAGGATAGGCTTCCTCTGATCCACAAAAGAAATTGAAACTTTATCAATTTTCCTTCGAGTTTTAGGGATTTCTAATTCTCGCGCGTGGTTTGGGACTGGCACTAGTTACGCACGCGCAATGTGCATTTTTTAACACCAAGTGTTCATACTAATATATCTTGCCATGTTAGCTCGTCGCAACACGCAAACTTTTCGAGCAACAAAATAATGTCCTTCGCAATAAGTCTGAATCGGGTAGTTAAGAAGGACCCCCCTTAAATCATCCTTTAGAACCACAATTCATCTTGAAATATATATTCTTTGATGGTTTTTTACCCGTTTAAAAAATGCAATTTAAATTACACACCAAATTTTGTCAAACTTCCGAGCGCCACAACTCCAAGGGTATACGTATCTATTCGCAAAACATGGGTTCTTTAGAAAGCTTTATCCTACATATTTATCATATCCAAAGATTTAGTTTGGCCCGTGAAAAGTAAGTGCGCTAGCATGAAAAATGTCTAAGCCCTTTTGACATATTCCTCCATTTTCTGCGATGTATCGATATTAAATTTCTATACGTCGTATTTAATACTACTTCCTTGATTAAACAAATGAAATTTGGCCTTACACTGCTGCTTTTATCCGTCTTAATGAGCAATTCTTATTACAACATTATAATAACCTTCATTCTTCACGTAAACAGACTTTTGGTACGAAGATAAATATAACAAGAATTTTCGAAGAAAATATAACCGGGCTTTTTTTATCAAGCAAGAAAGCAGTTTTGCCTGCTTTCTTGCTTGAAATCTATCAGATTAGTCACGGCAGTCACGCTGAAGTCTGATGATTGCGTATAGTACCTACTGTCAATTTTCTTGCCTCTGAGCAGTCTTTGAAGATCATTCCTCAATATAAAGCCAGAGTTGAATAAGAGGAAAAAACACGACAACATAGGTACGAATCGTTGTTGAACCATCAATCGCAGACGTTCCACCATCATCATTCGCAGCTATTCTAGTCACAGTTCGACAAATTGCGTGAGTCAAAATGTGATATTGTGACGTAATGGTTGTTATTTATAAATCTTCTGCGTACAAGGAAGTGAAATGCTGCACCAATACGAAAAAGTAATGTATTTCACACTAAATAAACAGCAGAGTATTCATGTTCAAATCAAAAGAAATAGCTTGATATGAAATTTGACTATATGACTTGATGGACTAGAATTCCACCCAGGGAGAGAATCAGTACTACTAGATGCTTTGGAAACTGGAGATAAGTGACGGCACTGATGGGCCACTAAGCTCTTATGATCCCTCGGACTGAAACAGCTGACTATAAAACTAGACCTACACTTCTCTTACCATCACACAAGTGTTGGACATGTTCAACAAGTCGAGGGATTACTTCATGGATGACTGACTCTTGGGTACACACAGCACTGAGGGTACCAAGGACACACTGATGACTGATGGGGGTGGTCTGGGGTTGATTGCTGTCTGTGTCCATTGCTGATCCATCTTCTGCAAAGGAATTACAATGGTGCTAAATTGTTCTGCTGGTAGAGAAATGTGGTGTTTTTGGCTTCAAGTGAATTGGCTGGTAAATATTATATTCAATTCAAAATTCAAAGGTGCTCAAACAGGGGTGGGGCAAAGTGAAGATGTGCCTTCTCTTGCTTGAATAATGTGGCCCCTTTGGGTCTTACATTTTTCAATGATAATGCGGGGTGGGTGGGGGTGGGGTGGGGTGAGGCGAGGTTTGGAGGTGGGGAAGGCCCAAGCCCCTAAATCTGCCACTGCTGTATCACAACAATAAATTGAGTCTTACCTGTTTTAAGGTGCATCTCCAACAGGGGCAATACTGTTGATACAATGATACCAGGGTATTTCCTGGACAGCTGGGACAAAGCAGATAAGCTGATCTGGCTAAAAGCAATGCCATTTGATCAGGCAAGATATTCACAACAATTAAAAATAAAATAAAATTGAGTAAGTTTCTCATTCGTTTTTTTTATCCTGTTTTCAGCTACAGAAATATGAGTAAAAAATGTCAAACGTAAGCACAGGAAAGCTGCAGAGATATTTTGATTTTAAATTAAATATTTAACCCTAAGACATACACTGGAGACGTAGAATGGAAGAGGGGGAAGAAAGGTTTTTACACAGTTCATAGGCATGTTATTTTACAAAGTAAAATATTCTGATAGCTGTAGATTACAGTCATTAATTTTGACTCCTTGGTTACTATAAACAGTAAGGTTTGAAGTATTAACTAAAAGCGACTGATATGATGGAACTTTCCATCAATTTAACAGAGCTAATTCGTGAATTAATAAATTAATTATATGCATAAATTAATAGCGCATTTAAAGTTTACAGCGCATTGACCGAGTGAGTGAAATTTATCCACAAAATGCTATAATCCATTCACTGCTTTCACATTCACAAGTTAAAAATCAAAACCACAAAGAATACCCTACCTGAGAGAAGCTTCCCTGTTGCCAAGTACAATAGAAGTAACATGCTGAACAAATAACTCCACCTAACAAAGCAAAGAAAGAAAACCCTTTCAGCCCAAGCTTAATAATAATTATATTCCATTTGTGATTGCTGTGCATTTCGTTTAATGATACAGTAGTTCTCAGAATTCAATTTTACATCAAGACATTCTTCAACATTTAAGATTGACAAAGTATTTCAAGCATTAGACTTGCCTCCTTTTCAGTCAAAAGTCCTGTCAAGTCAACAAGAACCATTAAACAGTCCACAGTTGCACAGCACAAGGACGAGTTGACATCAAACAAGAAAGAAAATAATGTGGTAGAAAGTGCCTCCTTGTACTTCAAAACTGGACTGTCTGAAGAAAAATAAACAACAAAACAAGAATTTGCTGTTACATAAAGACAATCATATAATAAACTAGGAGTAACCATGGGTTAGGAAGTGCGGGCGGATTACCGGAGTATCGGGGATTTTTAAATTGGCTTTGATTTAGGAAACCACTGGCTAGCAATCGTGGCTTTATTATTGGCCGCTATGTTCGACATGCTTGGCCTTCGACCATTTCACACGTGACGATGATCAGTATTTCGTTTTCCAAGCTCATTGCCCCACTACAAATGCTCCCGGCTCATTAAATCCGGGCTTTAAACTAAATTGTTTTCTTGCTTGAAAGAGACACTGAAAAGAACCGGATCTTTTTGACATGTTGCGCTGATATCTTACCAGATCTAGATGGTGTGACACGTGTAACACAACATCACACGTTTTTCGCTAGGAGCAAGGAAATTCAGTGGAAACTCCCAGCTTTAAAGTTGGATCTTTTCATATCAGAACATAACTTATATTTATTTCATGTGGCAAGCGTAAAGTCATCGTGTCATAATAAAATCTGAGAGATCAATTAATCGTGTGTGTTTAACAAACGATCATATTTCCGGTTCTATAGTTGTGGAATCAAATTTTAGTCACGTTCTATTATTTAACACTTAAGGGGGGAGAACCTAAACTACAAGGAACCACAAAAATGTTGCTAAGGAAAATCTCTAAGCCTCCATAACTTTGGTTCCTGGACTCCAGTGGGCATCAAAGTTTGTAGTGTTTGTTTGATTCACGTTCCCTTTAAATATTTCGAACCATGCCCATATTTGGTGTGTCACGTGACCAAAATGAAAAATGTCTAAAAACTCGGAAGGATTTGATCGTTTTCAAATTATTACTTTATAATTTGCTGAAGAATGTCAATATCGACAACTTGTAGCATGCGTTTGATGAAATGTACAATATTTCGGAAGTTATAAAGCTTTAAGAGTTTTAAAGCTTTATAACTTCTGAAATATTGTACATTTCATCAAATGCATGCTACAAGTTGTCGATATTGACGTTCTTCGACAAATTCTAAAATAATAATTTGAAAACAGCTTTTGTTGTTTGTTCTACACAACGCAAACCTTTGAAAAGCAGTGAATTTAAAAGTATTTTAAAAACACTTCTTTGAAGTCTATATATTGTCACACATCGTAAACATTTGAAAGGCATCAAATTAAGTATTCAGTTGAATAAAGCTTATCATAACGATAACATGCGTGGCCTTCGATAATTTCACATGGCGAACCCTAATTCCCGTTATGATCTCTATGACCCGTATTTAATTTTACGAACTCAGCCTGTATTTATATTTCCGGTTCTAGTTATGCAATATTAAACTTTATATCTAAACTCATTTAGTCACGTTTCAATAAACTTTACTACAATATTTTTTCTTTATTCGCAATGCTGTAGACGGTCTTTTTCAACTTTTGTTGCTTGTTCGAAATAACGCTTGATATAACGATAACATGCGTGGCCTTCGATCATTTCACACGTGCATGTGGCCATTTAATCTCCTATGACTCATACTTAATTTTACGAGTTCATCGCCAACACATCTTTATATATAATTGATTTCAGTTGAAGTTGAATAAATCTTTTACCTCTCCCCCTATGATCTCCAATGACCCGTATTTCATTGTACGAACTCGTCGTTTGTCAACTACAAACGAACATCTTTTTAACACAACACTGTATCTGTTCGACTTGTTCCATTACCGGGGTATGAGGTATTAACATGCGCATGTGCAACAAACAACTTCTTACACGCGATGCACTTCTCTTGATACAGAGTTCACATTCCAATCATACCAGTTGGAAGACGAAAGGAATGTTCATATCTAGCTTCAAATCCCAGTTTAAGAACGTGCTGCTGACCACTCTCAAGATTAGTCTGTGGGCTCGCTTTTGCTCGCCCACAATTATTATCATTATTCTTCAGATGAACACATGGCTTCATCCACTCCTCCCTGTCTGATTTTTCATGGAGTACTCCCCCCTCCCTTGTTGATTTGTTCTCTGAGAATTTAGACATATAATATTATTATGGTCATCTTCTCTTGATGAGTTTCTTTATTCTCATCACCTGTCTGCTTTTCAATGTACTGAATACTGTACAGAGAAACTAGATGTTGAACATCTAAACTGTAAGCTTTAAGTACTCTTAGACGGTCAATCTTTAAAACACTGTTTTCAAAAGTTAAGTTCTTTGTAGTTTAGTTATGAACTTTGTAAATAGACTAATTTTTAAAATGATATATATTAATAGAGGGCTTTCCCTCAGCTAAAACACTTAACAACACATTAAATAAAGTTTTTGATTGATTGATTGACTGTAGAATAAGACTAATTCAGCCATATAATAATTATAATACTTACCAGCAGCCTGTCTATGAAAAGTTTTGGCAGCCTTAAGAAGGTTTGCAATTGTCCCAATAAAGATCTTTTTGTGGGAAATCTGAAATCACAACAGAATATTATAAAAAGTTAGTATCCATAGATACTGCCACGAATTACCGCAATTAAGCACAGTTGTGATCCCAGCCACACACAACTGTTTCATTTTGTAACCTTCCATAAGTGGACACCTCTCAGATCTCAGATCCGGACTCCATTAGGCCAACCATGCCTTCCACTGTGTCTGTTTATACCAATGAGTTATTTGTTAATAATAATTATTTTATGCCAGTAGAAATATTGGAAAATTAAATAAATGAATTTAAAACTCTGACTGATTTGACAGCTGGTATTTCCTGGTCCAAAAGGAACTAACAGCCACTGTAGTTAGGCTCGAGACACATATCTAACTGCCTAATAAAATACACTTGCCTCAATGTCTTGTGTGAATTGTTCCAGCAATAATGGGAAGGTGGAGTTGACAATTCTCTGGCAAGCAGGTTCTGAGGAATTTGAAGTACACAACAACATTCATGAATTGAACAAATTTACTTTTTTTTTACAGAAAATGAGAACATGCATTTACTGAAAATACGATTGGAGTTTTCCTTTTCAAATAAATTTGGTGTACCAATTATTTAGAACAGACAAAGATGTAAAAAGCAATCCTTGAGAAGCCTTTGGTGTTTTCTGTGTTTGAAATAAACTTGCAATCTCACAACCAGTTAGACAAAGAAATCTTGGATGCCGCGGTCTATTGTGAATAGTAATAATGTACCTGCTGCTAAAGCCGCTGCCTGGAGAATTCTCCCACAAGGCTTCATGAGCTTAACATCAGCACCAGTGAAATGACAACAATCTGAAAAATATCAAAATAAAATCATGATCACTTTTACTTTCTCTAAGAGGCTTATATGCCCCAAAGTACAAATAGAATTCCAACTTTACAGTTACTGTAATGAGGATTATTAAGGCATTTGCAGTTTCAGAGTCCCAGCAGTACACCCTACCCCGGGCTTCTACTGTCATTTTTTCTTCTTCTTAATAAACGTTTTGGGGATCACTTCTATTAGGACCCGGATTACCAAAAATAATCCATATGGATAGAGGCCAAGTCGTGTCAAAACTGTGATGAACATGAAAACACAAGCATGAGCATGATATTTCAATAAAAAGTAACAGTATTTTTCAGTTGTTGTATGTGGCAGAAATTCTAACAGATCAGTATTAATTTGTCCTTGTTGTTTCCTTTAATTTGCACTCTACATTTAGATTCCTTTCATCTATTACAATCAATCAATATATAACTCGTACTAGTAACATACCTCTCTGGATAATTTCTAGAAACTCTTCATATTTTTCCTTTGTATTTTCCTTGAAAGGGAACATTTAATGAGAGCATTGATTTAGTTGCCAATAAAAATGGTTGGAGGATACAGTACATGTTGATGTATACTAGCAATGTTTTATTATTAGAATAGTACAAGTGTGCTGTCAAACGTTTTCATGATTTTTTTGAAATTGATCTCAAAACCCCACCATGAGATAGAAAAAGCTGAAGCTGTAATAATTTATAGTGCTCAGGGTACTAATCAAATTTTGAGCGCTCAAGAGAGGGTACCTATTACGGACAGCTAGGGTGCTAATTCAGGATGGGGCGCTTATTTCATTTTTTACCTTAACCTCTCTGAAATACCCAAACTACAAACTGGAAAAATTGGTTGAATCTGCTATTTGGATAATAATTTAAAACACAGCACTAAACTAACAAAACAAATCATTCTCAACTCAAAACTAATCTAGAGGGGAAAAATTGTAAAGGGTGCAAATCAGAATATATAGGGAATACTTTCTTAGAATAGGGTCACATTTTGGAATAGTGAACCAGCTTTATTTTAAAAGCGAATTTTTTTATCTTGGTAAAATTGTTTAGAATCAACAAACTGACTTACTTCCATCGACCCACAGAGGTTGCTTACAATGCTTGTCACAGCTGTGAGAGCAGCTTCCTGCAACAGTATTGAGAAAATTAAAAAATAATAATCACGATCTTACCCGAGAAAATAAATGTTGATCCCTCTTGAGAATAAAATATTTTATCGAGTTTTCACGTGCACTGTCAGTGGTACATCAGTGAGTTATCTTACATGTAACTTACCTCTAACATAGAATTCACTGAATGGAAAACCTGAAATGACAAAATAAAATAAATATGAAATATTTCATCGAAACACGTTTAGGTTAGATGATTAAGTTAAACCTTTCATCCAACATGTCACAAGAAGGCCCAACAACAATGGATGAAGTTGGATCAAAATAGGGACAATTTTGACCAGGGCTGAATAATGCAAGTTACAATTTTGTGACAGGGAAGACAGCGTCCCTTTACATTTATGGTTAGCAGTTGGGAGAATTTGTTCCTACATCAACTATTTCTCATGACTTTAATGAGTTCCCAAGTTAAGCTACTACAGTAAGTCTGCATGATGATGGTACAACTTCACTGTAACCTGTATTTTGTGGTATAAATTCTTGGCATATTAATAGTATAATGAAAATTAGCCTGCAAGCAGGCATAGTGAAATTATCAGCTGGTAATTCTAGATAATTCTGCGTGTCCAACTTTGTAACAATATTTTAATGAGAATTTTAAAAGTATCTAAGATACCAAATCATTGAAAAGGTATCTTGGCTGGTTCTAGCTCATGATTTTTAAAACTTACCACACTTTTTATAGCTGTCCACAGTGGCTCCAAATGCTCAAGTAGATATTTGCTATGATACACTTCCAAGCAGGCTGACTATGTAGACAAAATATGTAGTAAAGCAGCTTGTTAATCATAAAAAATAGATTATTGTCATTATACTAAACAAATACATAATGTGCCACAGAACAAAAAAATTACAGTCAAACCTCTATTAAGCAATCACCCTCGGGAAATAACCCACTGATCACTTAATAGAGGTTGACCGCTTATAGAGGTGTTCTAAAATTTACAATTTAAAATTTACCCACATAAGCCTATTAGCCCAAACAATAGCATTCTTACGCTGATTACATAATAATATGTTGTGTTTGATGAGCTCTTAAAAGAAATTGGACGTACTTTGCTTATCGTCGCATCAAAACATCGCATTGTATTCTAACTAGGTGTCCGTTCAATAGAGGTGAAATACAATAAAATTAGCCAATTGGAAGTCTAAAACGGTGACCGCATCCGCTTAATAGAGGTCACGTTTACAGTAATTATGGAGAGCAATTTTCGGGAATTTGATAAGTGACCGCTTAATTGAGGGTGACCGCTTAACAGAGGCCCGCTTAATAGAGGTTTGACTGCAATGACTTACTAGGGTCAAAAGGGAGTCAATTTTGGCATCAATAATATCAGATGACAGCTTTTCCATCAAAAGTGGCAGACAGAACTGTGGAATAATCAACAAATGAAATGTTAACAGTAAATAAATTAATTTGGTAGCAATTACAGGGTTATACAAGTAATTTAGTTGTATAATTATTAAAAATCTTGGAGAAACTGTGCAATGTCGCACAACCTGGATGGCCTGATGCAAAGAATGTCTTATTAATTGGCATGTCATTTGTGCAAATGTTATTAATTTTTATGAATTCAAAATATAGTTCAGGTGATGGTACAAAATTTAATATTGAACATTGATGTATCATCACTAACTGCCATACATATGCAGGGTTCTAGATAAGTTTTATAGGCAAGGTGTCAATGAGGAATTGTAACAGGTCAATAGATACGGGCCTCATCAAATCGCCTCAAAAGTTCTTCATTAATTTATCGGGTCAGGCTAGCCTGGACTGCAAAACAGTCGTTTTTTCTCTAAATCACTGGTTGCAAGGCGCGAAGCGCCGAAAGCGTGGATCCGCGCGTGCGAAGCTCGCGAGCCTCACACGCCCGAGGCAAGAATAAACGACTGTTGGCTTTCCATACAACAAATTCATTCTGACCGGGGGTTCAAATAATATCGCTGAGGTGTTAAAAATACTTGACAGCTCCACCCACATTTTTTGCTTGTCCAAGTTTGCTCTTTACAGACCAATGCAGAAAATACGACTGTTTTGCAGTGTAGGCTAGCCAACCTTGAAGGGTTCTTGACCTGAGACCCCTAGCTCTCTTATCTGGAACACTGCGGGCGCTTTCCATTCGACCAAAAATTCCGGAAATTTCGGAATAAAGTTTCGGAAATTTGGGTATACCTCTTGAGGTTGTCCTAACGTTCAGGAATATCAAACCGGAATTTTTGGTCGAATGGAAAGCGCCCTGCATATGCCTAGTTCTGGTAATTCAATTTGGCCAGCTTCCATCAAAACTATAACTCCTACATGTAGTTGATTATTATTGGTATTCTCATCACCTGCCTGCTTGACAATGTATTGATATAGTACAGAGAAAATAGATGCTGATCATTGTTGGGAATTAAAGGTTTGATAATGATACCACTCTAGGATTAAACAATTATTTTGATGTCAACTTTTATTGATGTCAACTTTTATTCACCCTTTTATTCACCCATTTTCCAACACTGTACTCCTATCATTTTAACATTAGATATGGAATTATTTTCTTCAAATTAATGCCAAATTGCATCATCAGTAATTTAATGATTACGAACCCTGTTACCAGTGGCGGATCCAGGGGGAGGGTCGGGGGGTCCGGACCCCCCTATCAGACCTGAGAGTTTTTTTGCTTTCTCCATTTTCCATAGCAAAACCATCTCCAGGATCCACCAAAATGCACTTTTCAGAGCCTGAAATCTCAATTTTTTTCTGGGGGAGGCCGCCAAACACCCCCGTCCACGCCTTTTAGTAATAACTACTGCCATCTACTTCCAAAATTCTCCTTCAATCTACTTCACATTTTCGGTAAAACCCTGGGACCCCCCTATCAAAAATTCCTGGATCCGTCCCTGGTTACCACAGTGTTCAAAGCACACCAACTTACAGGAGCAAACTGATTGGTAGCAGCAAGACACTTCCGCAAACTTGACACCAAATCATCTTTCTTGATTCCATATGGATCATCCGGAGGCTAAAAGAATTTGAACTTATTGTTACTTTCTCAGTCATAGAGACAAACCCTACCTGTAAAGCCTCGTGACACATAACTGCCAGAGCTATAGATTCTTTCAATAGTAGAGAAATAGATTTGTGTAAGAGTAGCATGGTCCCATACATTGAAACTTGGATCAAGATCCATATATATGAAATAGCCACTTACTGGAGTGAAATCAATGGGGAAGTAACATGATGTCACATCAAAAAGATCTTCAACAAATAAATCTAAAAATGATAAAACGATAAAAGTCATCTACCATTATAGTATTACTGCGTCTTTTAATAACAATTGCATTTTTCACTGCTGCAAATCATAATTATGATGACAACCAACAAACCCTATAAAACAAATGGATCAAAAACTACCAATCACAACACACAGATGCGGGGGGGGGGGGGGGGGGGAGGACAAGTGCGTCTGAACTTTTCTCTTCCCAAAACATGCTTTTCTGGTTCCCGCCCCTTCTGTTATGGTGGTTTCCGCCTCTTTGACCTTTTCTTTTGAAAATATTATGCAAAAACTTCCTACCTTGGGAATTCCACTCCCTGCCCTCTCTTCTCCTTCCTCCCATAGACTATCTGCGCCTTTCATTCTGGGTTCTTACCCCCTGTCCACCCCAGGAATGTGGTACAAAATTAGGATTAAAATGTTAAAGGAAAAGAGAGATTACCCTGAGACCAATAAAACCAAGTCTTACCTATTGAAAAGTTGTCAATGATGACTCCGACTAGCTCAAAGACCAGAAGCAAATTTTTTGGGTCCTATAACAAAAATAAAAGTGCAAATTTTAGAACAATGTTGTGGTCAATACACACTGCTAGAGACAATCTGTTTCAGAACAAATAAATTACATTTGAAGAGCGGACTGGAAAAAATGCATGTATTAAAATTTCACATGCATTTTGGACGTTTTTCCAGTCTGCCCTTCATTTATTTATTTACTTACTTACTCATTGACTAATTTGTTCATTCATTCATTCATTTGTTTGTTCATTTATTCATTTTGCCAAACAGAAATTACATATAACAGGTGTCTAGTATCTATTTCTGGAGTGTTTTTTAATTTTTGAAGTTTTGCACTATAATAATAATTAATCTAACAATGCACCCTTTGGTCTTATTAATTGTTAAAGCGGTATTTTCTACCCATTAATCGTAAACTACATATTTTATGATTAATAAATTATGAATTCACAATTACAGTATTAAGGTGGCCCGCGGTTATTAATTGGAGCGGAGGCTCCCTTATTAAAAACTAATTTTCCGCATGAAAGCGTTAACCGATTTCTGTAATTTTTGGTAATCTAGACAAGGAATCTTCAAATTATAGAAGGCTTTTAATTTTAGGGCAATCGGAATAAACGATTAAGAGATACAAGCGTTATTAAAAGACCTTGTTTTTTAAGAAAACGCGAATATTTTCATAAAACGAAGATAGATTTTTTTCTAATTACGTTCAATAAGTTCCGAGACTTCAAGGTTTACTGTGAGCAAGTTTCCACAAAAACGGCTGCACAGAAATTGCTACACAGTTCACTGCTTAATTTTCACTTCAAAATGATATGCTTGTGTATTTCTTCAGCTGTTGCAAGAACGCTAAAATAATTATTATATCGCACCTATCATTGGAAAGTTTAATGTTATCTAAAACTTTGCTGAATAATCGGAAAAGATCGGAAACTCCAAGGAAAAGCTATAAGCGAATGAAGAACAGATGTTTATGTGCGTAATTTGTGAATTTAAAGATTTTCAAGTTTGTTCGACTTTTGAAAAAACTACCGATTTGTTTTCGCTTATTTCTAAGTATGATAAAATACAGCATATATACAAACGGCCTAACCTTGTTTCAGGCGTGTAGCGTCGATGAAGCTCGGAGAATTTGGCTCGTCAATTTAGCTGCTTCATGTCTTCCATTCTACAAATGCTAGGAAAAACCCCTCGTGTTCCGTAAATTATTCAAACTTGCCGCGTTCTGGAATTTATTTGTCATTTGGGAATTACGGATCATCGAAAATTTCCTTGGAATGTCATTGATCGTTCATTATCATTTAAATTTTCGATGATCCGTAAAATTCCCAAGTGCAAAATAAATCCCACAACGCGGCAAATTTGAATAATTTACGGAAGACGAGGGGTTTTCAAAGCATTGGTAAAATGGAGGACATGAAGTGCTAACTTGACGACTTAATTCGCCGAGCTTCGTCGAGGCTATACGCCCAAAACTGGGCGAGGTCGTTTTTATATATGCTGGATTTTATCTTACTTAACAATTACGGAAAACAAATCGGTAGTTTTTTCACAAGTCGAACAAACGTGAATATTTTGAAATTCCCAAATTACGCACTATAAACATCTTGTTCTTCATTTGCTTATAACTTTTACTGGGAATTTCCGATCTTTTCCGATTATTCAGCAAAGGTTTAGGTGGTATCAAGCTTTCTAACAATAGGTGCGATCTTAGCATTATTGAAGCGTTCTTGCAACAGATGAAGCAAATACACGAGCATATTATTTTGAAGCTAAAATTCAGCAGTGAACTGTGCAGCAATTTCTATGCAGCCGATTTTGTGGAAACTTGCTCACAGTAAACATTGAAATCTTGGAACTTATTGAACGTAATTAGAAAAAAATCTATCTTCGTTTTATGAAAATATTCGCGATTTCGTAAAATCAAGGTTTTCTAATAGCGCTTGTATCTCTAAATCTTAAATTTCGTTGCCCTAAAATTAAAAGCCTTCTAAAATTTAAAGATTCCTTATTTTGAATACCAAAAATTAGAGAAATCGGTTGACGCTTTCCTGCCAAAAGTAGTTTTTAAAAAAGGGAACCTCCGCTCCAATAAATAACCGCGGGCCACCTTAATCCCATAATCAAAGATTAATAACCAATTTATAGGACAATAAATTATTATGCTAAACTAGTGAGCAGCACCGGAATAACTTTTCATGAGAAACTTTTTATTTTGTTTAACTATGCGTTTCATCTGTCTGTTGCAGTCTTCTTCAGGGAGTTAGACAAGTTTACAAGTACAATCAACTCTTGCATTACGGACACCTCGTTATTATGGGTACCGCTATTACGGACAAAATCCAGCCGCTGGCAAAAGCTTATAGAGGTTTGACTGAAAATAAATCCTGCTATTACAGACTCTTGCTATTACGAACATTTTCATGGTACCAACACAACAATTTTATTGTTTTGATTCTCGATAAAGCGGACACCTTAAACTTCTTGCATAACATATTTATGTATTAACTACAGTCTGTTGTTCATTATGTGTCAACTTGTATAAACACACGTTATAAGACTTCCAGAATGTTTATTTCTGCATTGATTTCTTGGTACAGGGCTTTGCTTTTTCACATTGCTTGAACCTTTTCCTTCCAGACTCTGATTATTTGACAGCACTTTTTCTCTCACACGTGCACCCAACTATTGCAAACTCTCATTATTACAGACTCCAAACTATGTCCCGAGGGTGTCCGCTACAATGAGAGTTGACAGTAATCGCCATGCATCGTTTGTATAAGCCCTAACATGTAATAAATTTTAACACCATTACAAGCCGCAAAAATGTTCGGCATAGTGAGTGTGTTAGGAAACAGATGCATACCTGGCTTAGGAGTGATTTGTTTTTGAGACCACAGTTGTGGTAACATGTGGGTAACATACGGGTAACATACGGGTAACATACGGGTAACATGGGGGTACCATGGGGTTAACATGTGGGTAACATACGGGTAACATGGGGTAACATATGAGTAACATACGGGTAACATAGGGTAAAATGGGGGTAACATACGGGTAACGTACGGGTAAACATGGGTAACATATGGATAACATACGGGTAACATAGGGTAAAATGGGGTAACATACGGGTAACATGGGGTAATATACGGGTAACATGGGGGTAGCATGTGGGTAACATACGGGTAACATGGGGTAACATACGGGTAACATACGGGTAACATGGGGGTAACATACGGGTAACATACGGATAACATGGGGGTAACATACGGGTAACATATGGGTAACATGAGGGTAACATGTGGGTAACATACGGGTAACATAGGGTAACATGGGGTAACATACGGGTAACATGGGGGTAACATGTGGGTAACATGTGGGTAACATACGGGTAACATGGGGTAACATATGGGTAACATGTGGGTAACATGTGGGTAACATACTGGTAACATACGGGTAACATGGGGTAACATATGGGTAACATGTGGGTAACATACGGGTAACATGGGGGTAACATGTGGGTAACATACTGGTAACATAGGGTAACATGTGGGTAACATGTTGGTAACATATGGGTAACATGGGGGTAACATATGGGTAACATGGGGGTAACATGTCGGTAACATACGGGTAACATGGAGGTAACATGGGGTAACAGGAGTAACATACGGGTAACATATGGGTAACATGGGGGTAACATACGGGTAACATACGGGTAACATGTGGGTAGCATATGGGTAACATACATATGCTATGCAGGGCTGTCATTAAGCTTTGAAACAGCCGGCTACACAAGCAAAGTAGCTGGTCATTAAGGGCCAGTCATAGGGTCACAGGGCCTACATTGATAGCAGTTATTCATAACTGAAGTAGTTACCCTAATTAAATATGTTTTTATTATTATTGTAATAACCGGTTGACGGCTGCTAACAGCCCTCAGGTTATGCAAAAAATAATTAATATTTAATAAAAAAATAATAGTGAAAATAATAGTGACCTTTTCTCCATCCACAGCTTGAATGAAACCAAAAACAAAATCATTTCCAATCGTCTTCAGAGCTAAAAACAGCAAAATGTCAGAAACCAGTCAATATGTTTAATTATATATTTAACAACTAGATTTGCCTATAAAGCTGTTCAAGGAAGTTTTGTTAGAGCTTTAAACAAATTTTTAATGTAATGGAAAAGTGAGTTGCTAAAATTAATTGAATTTTCATTTTCATGTAACTGTAAGTGAAGCAAGCCTAGCTTAAACAAGCCTAGCTTAAACAAGCCTAGCTTAAACAAGCCTAGCTTAAACAAGCCTGGCTTAAACAAGCCTAGCTTAAACAAGCCTGGCTTAAACAAGCTTAGCTTAAACAAGCCTGGCTTAAACAAGCTTAACTTAAACAAGCCTGTCTTAAACAAGCTTAGCTTAAACAAGCCTGGCTTAAACAAGCCTGGCTTAAACAAGCCTAGCTTAAACACGCTTAGCTTAAACAAGCCTGGCTTAAACAAGCCTGGATTAAACAAGCTTAGCTTAAACACTCTTAGCTTAAACAAGCCTAGCTTAAACAAGCCTGGCTTAAACAAGCCTAGCTTAAACAAGCCTGGCTTAAACATGCCTGGCTTAAACAAGCAACAACAACAACAACAACAATTTTATTTTGCATTTTATAGCCTAGCTTAAACAACAACATTTTATAGCCTAGCTTAAACAAGCCTGGCTTAAACAAGCCTGGCTTAAACAAGCCTGGCTTAAACAAGCCTAGCTTAAACAAGCTTAGCTTAAAGAAGCTTGGCTTAAACAAGCCTAGCTTTGGTCAACTGAGAAAAAGAATGAGACCAACATTTCCCCAATACAGGCTGAACAAGATAGTTCATTACATTGGCTCTTTTACAACTTTGCTGATAAAATTAATAAAACATCCATTCTCAACAAACAGGCAAAACTAATTTGTGAGTTCAGGAAACTAATCTGAATGCTCCTTTTCGTCATGGACCACAATGATGGGAGAATATTCAAGTACAGATCTTTATCATATGATTTAAATTAATTATTAATAACCTTTTTCAATAAATGGGTCTAACTTAAGTCTGTTAAATGCATAGGGAATTCAAGAATGCAAAATTAAAAGCTCACCTGTTAGATGTTTATTCAAAAGAACAGCAAACAAATTGAATGTGGTCAGTCTTCCTTCCTTCAACAATGACTGATTATTAAACAAGTGAAAAATTAACAGTTATTCACCTGTTTTCCATATGATCGCAGATTATCACAATGGATTGCGGATGTACAAACGCAGAATCGCAGGTCAAAAATTCTGTGATCATAAGGAAACACATATCTGCCTGCGATTCATTGCAATAATCAGCAATCTGTTCTCTGTGATTGCGGCCTACAATCAACTATATATGATCATGTGCAATCATGATCCCCTGTGATTGTCTGTGATCATTAATAAAGTGTAGGAAGTAATTCTGACATGTCTGTCAGTGATACATCTGTTTGAAAGCTGTACACTATCATTGTTCTATGTGGGCAAAATTGAACTGATGTCTCATCTAGCAGGTGTTCTGGGTATGCATAATCCTTAAGAATCAAATCATTTTTGCATAAAAGACAGAGTTTTAAATTAATCTTATTCAAAATAAAAGGGAAATGTTCCCAAAATTACTTTAAGAAATCTATGCCTCAAACAGTGCATCATGTAAAAGTCTGCACTTGGGCCAATGAGGACCATATACTGCCAGAGCTTATCCTGGTTTCTGTAGCATAGAGTGTTTAGAAGTACAGTCGATTACCTTGTTGTTTTGAACTCGGTTATTTAGAACTCCCCGCTGTTTCGAACTAATTTTTGTTTCCCCTGGCCTAAAATGCCTAAAATCAACCCTGCTTATTTTGAACTCTAATAATAATTAACAAAGTTGATGTGGCATCAGAACACACCTGGAAGGGAATTGAACTTATTTATAACCTTTTTATTACACTTATTTTGTAATGTATCTGTCTTGTTCCATTGTGCACACAGTTCCAGTTGTCAATAACAGTATAGAAATTTGCTATTCCATAAACAATGTATTATTACATGTATTGCAAATTGCTTGAAATAAAATTGAAAAAGGTACAAGTCGTTCCATCATGTTGATTACTAATGATTATTTTGATATTTAATGCTGACCTCGTTATTTCAAACCCCTGCTATTTCGAACTATTTTTCGTTTCCCCTGAGAGTTCAAAATAACAAGGTTCGACTGTATTGCTGCATGTACTACCCCAGAAAGGGATGCTAGTCCATCAGAGATTACTCCATTAATTAATTTGCCCTAACAGTGTTCCCAACCATAAAACCAACATTGTCTGTATTCCCTGTTTCTGGGAATTCATTATTATTCTGATAGAACACATGTTTTCAGAAAATGTTTCATTTATATTTTCACTTTTAGATTTGTTAATATTTATTGTCCTCATCCAGGCCCAAAGGCTTCACAATCAGTCAATCAGAGGAAGTGAAACAACTGCATATAAAACAATTTTTCCAAAGGGCAGTTGCAACCTTCTCAACCCAGGCGGCCCCAGGCCACAAAACAACAACGGTGGCCAAAGTAATCTTTTTCACTTACAATAACCACAAAGAAGAGACTTCTAAGTAGAAAGCCATACACCGTGTTTCAGAATGAGAACAAGAACTTGTTTTTGTAATAAATTATTTTTTTGGAGGTAAACTAAAAGGTATTTTCCCCTAAATAACACAATTTAAAATTATTTTTGCCAAAGCAGACCGTCTGATAATGTATCACTAGACCGGACCTTTTCAGGCAGTGGGGGTTCAGACAAACCCGCCTGACAATGTCCCTGGCCGGTCAGCACTCAAACCCAGACTGCACACATTAACCATAAGGCCACCAAACGGTGACATCATACTTGTAAATTTGACTACTACTTTATGGCTAAAATATTTTTCTTTTTCTTTTCAGACTGATGGGTATTATGGCACAAATTACTGTTTTAACTACAACTTGATGGTCAGGAAGAAACAAGAGGAGGTTAATTTATTTTGGTCTTTGTAAATATTACCTGGACATGAACTTCTTTAAACATAGTCTGAATAAGTTTCACGCAGTCTGCATCTGTGACATTTTGATTTGTTATCTGCAAAATACAATGATGGACATAATTACAAGAAACATTCCACAGATGACTATTCCATAAAAATGTGGAAGTACAAGCTGGTAAGTCCAATAATATTATATACCTGTACTTAGGTAAAGTCTTCACTAGCCTACACAAGCCTAGTGGCCAACGACCTGGTTTCTTTAACATGAAGCAACTAGGTATATTGCTACTCCCCCTGGGTGGGATGCTAGTCAAATGCCAGGTTATCCCCCCGGGGGGGGTACTCCCTATAATGGACTATACGGGGAGGCTCCGTCCGCCCGAAAGGGGTTCTTTTTTAGGCTCGAGGTATGTGAAAGGGTAGGGATTTCACGAGTTGAAGTATATGAAAGGGTAGGGATTTCACGAGTAAATGAGTAAATGATATTATTGTTTGGTTAACATCTCTACTGGTAATGCTTGATGATTTCTGGTGATATATATTGTTCATTAAGTTCATTACAAGGGTATAGAAAAGGGATGCAGTGCTTCTACTGTAGGTATGTGAAAGGGGTACCATTTTCATAATTTCTATGGAAGGTAAATGAAAGGGGTACCATTTTCTATGGAAGGTATATGAAAGGGGTACCTTTTCTGTGAAAAATGGTATATGAAAGGGTAAGGGGTTGGACCTCTGGGCGGAGCCTCCCCGTATAAAACTTTTTTGAGTACCCCCCCCCCCCCCCCGGGGTTATCCCCTGTCCCAGCATTTTGTCAGGTTGCCCTAACAGTTTGCTGGTATCCATATACATGTACTCCTGGGTGGAGAATGGCACTGTGCAAGTAGGTGTCTTGTCCAAGAACACAACCCAATGACCCTGACCAGGCTCGGACCAGGACCTTTCAATCCAGAGCCCAGCATGCTAACTATTATGCCACTGCAACTCACACATATACATTTATACAGTCAACTCTCTCTTAACAGACACCTCTATAAGGCGGACACCTCTATAAGATGGACACCTCTGTAAGACGGACAATTGGTGTTGGTCCCTGTGCGCCATTTTTCAGTCATGTTACTGTATCTAAACTCTCTATAAGCGGACACCTCTCTAAGATGGACAGTTTTGTGCCGGTCCCGATGGTGTCCGTCTTAGAGAGAGTTCACTGTAATACTAGAAATATGTCAAGTCCTATATAATCACCCCAGCTTAGCAGGTAAATCATAATGAAATCTAAAATTTACATACCAGCGCAAGAACACCAAACAGAGCATGAGGAATGATGGTGTAATGATCCTTGAGCCTATCACACAGAAATTCACAAAACAAAGCCACTGGAAAAAAACAGAGAAACAAAATTAATGAGAAAATCTACTCAGTGTTTTCTTTTGCCATCTCCACAGCCAGATACCATCCCAACCTCTGAACCCAACAAATGTGTTCATTGGTCCTCAAAATATATATCGATTCTCCTTACAGATTGTCCTGGAGTGGGGCAGGGGTACTAATGTACACTTTGCTCCGACGAAGGGCTAACGCTCGAAACGTCAGCTTTTAGAAATTCGCTACGGCAGTTAATTTACCTTTATCAACTCTTTAACATTATGTCAACATTATGTTGATTATCAACAATTTCTGTGTTTTGGGGTCTGTGTTTTTGGGTCATAAATTTTTGCTGGTATTTTTGTGGCAAGCCCTGTTCTAAGATATTTTTTTCTTTTTTGAGGGTTCAGTTTGAGATTAACATCTTTTATGATGTTTGATATGGAGTATTTTGGGGGTTAGAAAAAAGTGAGGTACGTATTATGCAGGTGTATATGTTGTGGTTCAATTTTGTTTTGGTTTAAAATTTTTCAAACCAGTTTGATTTTTATTTTCCTTTGTTTCAGATTATGGTAATGAATGTTAGACAAGGGAAAATAAAAATCAAACTGGTTTGAAAATTTTTCAACGAAAAATAAATTTAAACCACAACATATATAATTTTGATCATATGGGTATTTTGGGTGTAAACTCATGGCTTTGCCCCATGTTCCCTCCCCTTGGGACAAGGAGAAGGGGAGATAAGTCATAAGTCAACATATATGGCTTCATCTACTCCTCGCTGCCCACTTCCCGGTCTAAATCTAAATCTAAATCTAAATTGTTAATCCACAAAGGGGCTAGCCCATCACTGCAGATGTGCGGTGCTAGTGCGAGTGCAATATACATGTTAAATTAATCGTGCTAATACAGATGCTGAATAAAATATGGTAAGATGATCATATAATTTAAGCATGCTCTGGTGCAAGTGCTCAAACATTAAAATCATATAATTACTCTAGATTAATAAAATGCGCTTTAAGAGCTGCTTTGAAGGTCCCTATAGAGGCCTGGTCAATCACGGAGGCCGGTATTTGGTTCCAGTCAGCTATTGTTCTTGCTAAGAAACTGTTCTTGTATGTGTTACTATTACTACTAAGCGAAATGAATTTCTTAGGATGGTATTGCCTTGTCTGCCCGGTCATCTTCTTTTTGATGAGATTTTATTCTCATCACCTGTATGCTTGACAGTGTATTGATCTTGTAGGGAGAAATAAGATGTGGATCAATATTGGATATATGGAAAACTTCATCACTATACAACCTTCCTTTTCCTGGAATGGAAATCCAACAAGACGATGCAAGACATCAGACAAAAAGTGGACCCCATGGCATCTCTTATCTACATCAGTGCTTGTTAGCTGAGGCCTATAAAAAATAAAATTAATAATATTGGTGGCCGGGTAGATTCGTGTGTGTCTCAGCTCTCATCATGGCATGATCAGTGCAAGATCTACAAGGATGACGACATCACGACCCGGGCATCACGATCGAATAAACGAACATGCCCGAAATCTTTATCTATTATAAAACAGACAAGAGCAGCCGATCTGTTTTAGAGACAAATCGCTACAACTTAGCTTAAGAGATTACATAATCTCTTTCAACTGTGCAGTCAAAACACAATGTACTCACCCCAGCTCTTCCACAAAAGTAACCAGATCAAGTGTTCTAGAGCGTACATCTGTAAGAAATAGTATTGCATCCATTTAATAAATGGAATACAAAGAAAAGCGTTCGAAAATGTCTGACCTTTGACGATCCTGGAGAGGTGCTGTTCAATGTTTTCTTCTAACATTTCATTCCCTCCGCCGTCCGCCATTTTGGAAATATCGCCATGTGACAAAATGCGAGGTGACTGGGCGATAATTGTATTACAGGTACGCAACGCATACAAAGACAGGTGACGAAAGTAGACATTTCCAGACTACTATTTCTTCATGAATTGAGGTCATTTTCCTTATAAAAATAATTTTCACAAAAATGATTAATGCTCTCCGTTTTACTAAAGAATGAAATTATATTAAGCGGCCGCCCCTATTGACCCATCAGTCCGCTCGCCCGCGCTTCGCGCTCCGCAGTGCGAGCGGAAATGTAATAATTACCGCAGCTTTGCCTTCTCACGCCCCAGAAAAATTAGGAAAAGAAAGAGACTGCTCATGCTCGCAGCCTATAATAAAAGGTGATTTATTGACATTGACCATAGTTAATAGGGGGAAATGGTTATGAACCTTGGCAAACTTCAAAGAAGCAAACAAAGAGGCCAAGATTTGTTGGAAGGTCCACGACCGTGCGCAACCTTTTGTTTTGCGCTCACACACTTAGCCTGCGTACAGAGGTCTCCTATTTCCTTACTTCGCGCGAAAAGTGACTTTTCCGCGTGAAGCAAGGAAATAGGAGACGTCTGCATGCAGGCTATCACACACTATGGTTGATATTACGTAACCGACACGTTTTCTATTGGTTAGTTTTATACTCGAGAAGAACTCAAAACTTATTGTGTTTATGCACGGTCAAGGCCAAAAAAGAGAACAAAAACATGGAACAATCAATCAATCAATCAAAACTTTATTAATGTGTCGTTTTAAGTGTTTTAAGCCGAGGGAAAGCCCTCTACTAATAGGAGACACCCACCTAAAATTATATAATTTAAAAAATGAGTCTATTTACAAAGTTCATAAAATACTTAACTAAACTACTTAACTAAGAATTACAAATAAAATTGATCTATTGTACAATTTATAAAATGCTTAATCATATTACATAATTAAAGATAAAAGGTTATATTACTAAAAACTAATTAATTATTAATTATTACCTAGGTGGCAACTCCGGCATCCCTCGTCCGATAATACCTCCAGGTTTATCCTCCGTATTTTGTCTTTAAAATTGTTTAAGGAGGTGGATGACCTTAGTTTGCTGGGGAGCTTGTTCCATAACTTCGGACCAAGATATCTAAGGGAGTGTTTGCCGAAAGTAACTGTATTAAAATCTGGTAAAGGAAATCAGACCTGCGTAGATAGTAAGACGCAGTATGAGTTCTGAATAGGCGGCAAATTCTCTCAGGGCATAATTTGCTCTTAATCTTGTACATTAAAATACGTATGTCTTGAAGTCTTCTATTTATAAAGATGGTAGACTTGCCATCTCTAATAGATAATGAATTAACTTTGTTGGGCTTCATAACCATTTCCCTTTATAAACGTTGCATTAGGGCAGGCAACATCGTCCCCATGTCAGTATCTCCCATGGTACATTGTGCCACGCGGCCCACGCCTGTTCTAATCAAGGGATTGGAGTTACTAGTAAGTCGTTTATCAGTGCCGGAGCTTATCCTGGTTTGTGAAGCGACTTGGAGTATTGTTACTCGCCACGTTTCCTCTATTGTCGATGTCTTTATTTTCAATTGTAATTTTTAGGTCCACATGAAATGCAGTTGTTGATGACGGGAACACTTTTTTTTTTCACTTGGCGAAGGGGAGGGGGGGGGGGGAGGGGAGGTTTTTTATCAGCTGCATTCTGTATTAGCACCTTTGCGCTACTCTTCAATCCGAGTTAAAATGAAGTTATGTACGTATGCAACGCCGTTTTTGTCTTGAACAACTAAGCCAATTTAATTGTTTTCGGGGGTGGGGTGGGGTGTAGAAGGGGTGGGATCCAGAAAAAAAACCCCACTCATATTCACAAAGTGTTGTAAAAGTTCTTTTTATTTCTTTTTGTTTTCCTGGTCACCCAACGTTCAGGCACCTACATCCCTACATTTACACTAGACTATTTCCCACAGACGGTCGGGTTCACATTACTAACATTCACTAAACTGGTACACTACGGAAAAGCACGGCCAGCGAGTCAGACAAATGTACAAAGCTTTGTAACAAAGTACACCGATTACAGCTGCGACGGCAGAACTTTAGTTCAGCAATGAACAACCTTCGTATGTTGAAAAAGTTCAATTTCATTTGCGGTGTTGAATTCTACAAAAAGCTATATAACTAGCGATGTGGCTTGTTTGTGGCGTGGAAAAATATAGTAGTTCTTTCGTTAAGGAGAGGCTGGAGGTGGAATACCAACCCGAAAAACGAACACAATAAATACAAAATATACTTTTTTAAACTGTACAAAGTATATATGTATGCTTGTTAGCTTTACTATTAAAATGCTCTAAGCACTACCAGCTACTTTTTCAACACAAAAGGGTTCAATGCCAAACAAGATATCACTTTATAGCTTAGATACTTTTTTTTTTCGTTTTCATCTGAAGCGAGGCGAGAGAGTTTTTTATTTTCAAATACATCTGCATTTTTCCTCCCATTAAATTGTTCCTCTGCCGCAGAGAGGACACGTCTATTGTCAACTCTGTCCGACGGTTTAAGTTTCTCCTGTACAGTCCTGTGGTGTCACTACTGTGTTGGGTAGCCTGCAGCCTGCTGCATGACGTAAGAAGTTGCATTGGCAGGAGCGGGAGCCCCTTGAGGACCTATCATGCCCATCATCTGTTGAGTCTGCGTGGGAGCTTGCTGGCCAGTCGACGAAGCTGCCGCCATTTGAGCTGAAGGAGAACAAAGTAATAAAGTGACTGGAGGGAAAACGATTGTATGTGATCAAAAAGACCTTAGTGGTCGTGTTGGCGCTACATGCAAGATGAGCTTGAAAATGATGTCTGCTAGCTACGAGCCCAGTGTTATTTATGCACATTAAGCCTCAGGGAAGAGAGGTCGGGAAGACTGCGTTTACCGCGATCTGTGATAAGATTGGTTCAAAATTCGCGCGCAACTTGGTCTAACCAATAACAAACAAACAAGTCATTGCGTCAGCCAATCAGGTGCAAGACCAAAACCAATCGGGAATCGCGTTCGCAACTTTTCCCGCGCTTGTCGCCGGTTGCAAGGTTTTACTTCGAGTTCTGATTGGTTCATTGCGCTGCTTAGACGCGATGTGATAGGTAACGTGATTGCTTTGGTTTTGGTTCTATGACAGTCATAAGAAAGTCGCACTGCAGTCAAAACATACGTCTGTTACCAAACAATTTCCAAGATACCAAGTCTGTGAGTGGAACTTCCAACCCCTAACCCCCCCCCCCCCACCCCACAACCCCCTGGGCTCTACACTGATAGGCGCCCTCACTTACTTACGGAACCCTTGACTGTACATCTCCCTGAAATGAGCAATCACAAGAAGCTTGGTTTTATCCTAGATTACCTTTTTTTTAAAAGTACACACTCGAATGAGTTATATACACTGCGAAAACTCTATTTGAACACATGCGATAAATATATAAACCTTCCTTCTATAACCTTTCCAACAAACAAAACGCACATTGAGCAAAATTCCCTTTAAAGCACAACAGCGGCAACAGCAGCAGACATCATTTTCAAAAAGCTCATCTTTTCACAAATGACAATATCTCACCAGGGTATCCCTGCATAGTTGCTGGAACAACTTGCATCGGCTGGTTTTCTGCGAACAGAGAAGAGGAAACGTCAACAAGTCTTCATCACAAAATAACAACTGACACACATTGAACAATAATTATTTATTAGATTGAACGATGTTTTTAAAAGAGTTACGTCACGGATGGTGAATCTTGAACAAATTTATTGTCTCTTTGGTGTTTTTCTACAGTAAACTTATTAGTTTGAGCTTACCTTCGATTTGAAGTCACAAAAGGTTTCTTAATAATTTGAAGGGTTTTCAAATCAAAGAAAATCTTTGTGCTTTAACTATATAGAAGTTAACCCCAGCTTGGTGTTGGTCATTTTACTGTATCTAAACTCTCTATAAGTCGGACACCTCTCTAAGACGGACAGTTGGTGCCAGTCCCGATGGTGTCCGTCTTAGAGAGAGTTCACTATACTCCTTTGTTTTTGTTTCGACTGAGAAGATATATCAGACATGAGACAGTGTTTCATCTGATTTTCAAACACTTAGAATTTCGTCAAAAATACTCTGCAACGTGCCGTATTTTCAACTTCTTCTAAAATCTCGGTGTTTGGAAGTCGGATGAAATAGGGTCTCTCGTGTTTGATATATTTACACTTGAACCACAATATATTGATTTGCCACAAAGTGTGTATGGTTAACTAAGAAATAGCCTACAACAGATTGCAAAACCTACAGTTTCAATAACAGTTATTACGGTTTGAGCCCGCAGTCAAATATTCTTTTGTTTTTAAAAAGAACGAAAACGAGTTAGGCTCGATTTCCGCCGCTCTCTCGAGTCTGGTCTTCATTCTGGGTCATTTTCCCGAACAGCAGCTGGTAATCTGAGCCTACAAATGAGGCTAATGGGCCAATACAATACCAGATTGACCCTTTCGCCTCGTTTGCATGTCAAACCGCTGACATCTGTAATAACTGCTATTCATCACTGACGAAAAACAGGAGAAATCGCCTGATACTGGAATACAATATGCAGCTAATGAATTGCCTTTTTTGTTAATTCTAATATTATTACGGTACTATAAGCCGTCATAATAAACCATTTGAAAGCAATGGTTACACAACACTGTTTATAAGCTGCCAATCAACCTTAACATGACAGTGACTAACTTGAAAGCGTAAGCTACTTTTGCTCACTGTGCACATAATTTGTATTTTTCTTGAATTTAGCTTTCTTTCTTTTATGTATATTGTATTGTTGCATTTATTAATTATTTGTTTTTGTAAGCAATGTATAATAATAAAAACTGAAACTTTTCACCGACAATTGGGAGGTTTATAATCGCGTATTTCCTACAAAGGCCATAACAGAAACGTTCTTTCAATGGATCATCTGTTCTTTCAAGGTTGGTTTTCACTGGCGACATACACATAAGCAAGAGAAACGAACAGTTTTGTTTTTTTCTTATGCTTATGCTTTTGCCACAGTGATTCCCAGTTAGGACAACATAAGAACAACGAGTCCGTTCGTTTCTTCTTATGATTGTCCTTATGTCGCTGCCATCCACACAATTGTTATGCTTATGCTTATACGTATACAGTCAACTCTCTCTAAGACGGACACCATCGGGACCGGCACCAACTGTCCGTCTTAGAGAGGTGTCCGGCTTAAAGACAGTGTACAATGTAGATGCAGTAAAATGACTGAAAATGGTGCACAGGGACCAACACCAGGTGTCCGTTAAGAGAGAGTTGACTGTACTTACAATGTATGTCGCGAGTGAAAATCAACCTTTATACCTGATGGATTTTTAGCAACACTCCCCCCACGCCTGTTTGTCAAAACGTGGAGCCCCTACCGGCTGCTAACTTACCCAAAACCCTGATGTTGATAAATAGACATACTGAGTTGGTGCTGCTGCTGCTGCTGCTGCTTGAGGGTACGAAACATACCCTTGCTGAGGCAGGACCCGACTGCTGTTGCATAGGCTGCTGACCATAGAACTGTTGGTAATACTGTTGATAGTACTGAAATGTAAAACAACACAAGCAGGTCGATGAATAAGTGGAGGTAGAGTAGAGCTAAGAGTGAACAAGAGCTCCCACTTTAGTCTGTTGGTCGACTAACAAATGGCCAACAGTTGTTCAACAGTCGACCGACAAACCACCGACAGTCAACCGACAGATGACCAACAAATGACCGACAGACGACCGACAGTCTTAAACAAGATATTTCTTGTTGAAATGCATCAAATGTACAGACGTTTGTATGACTGGATGGCAAGAATGGTCGTCTGTGTTGACCGACTGACGGTGACCTGTCGGTCAGCTGTCGGTTAACTGTTGGCGGACAGTTGACCGACAGTCGGTGGAGGGGAGCTGTTCTTCACAATTACCTGCCACCCAGCCATACAAACGTCTGTATGTCTTTCAATGCATCGTTTGAAGCAGATTTTGAATGGTTTCTTTTCAAACTCGGCACCAGTTGTAACTCAATTTTGCATGCCCTTTCTAGTTAGGATATCTATTTTTAAATCGGGCGAATTTTCAAATTGTAAATTCGAGATATAAACAATGACGTCACAATGAATTTGCCTATAGAAGACTGATAAATAATGATCAAATACCTGCTGCCATTGCTGCATATTTTTGCATACTGTTCATTTCTGCATTTTCCTTCCCCCATGAACACTGTGGAGAATGATTTTGAGACACAAATCAATAATAGGTACCACAAAGATTATTTCAATAATTCAGCAATTTCAAAAGATGACTAATTCACATCATTTTTTCCTGGATGTCAGTGTGATATACAGGTGCAGATCCACGAAAAAACTTGACCTGTTTCCTGGAGTCTGAGCGCTGAAATTTTTTAGATTTTCACTCTCTAAAAATGCCATGTCACTCGATTTTGAGTCATTTTTAAAAATCTGACAGATTTCCGTAAACGGTGGAAAACCGGTCTGGATCCGCACCTGATATGGTCTCCTTCCCAGCCATTATTATTTTGGGTCGTCACGCAACGCTTCTTCCCACTGGGAAAATCGTTGCGTGACAACCCAAATAACAGCTGTGAAGGAGTTTGATGGTGAAAATACTTACTTTCAATAAATTATCTCCTAGTACCGTTTTCTGTGATTGGTAAATGGCTTCTAAAGCTTGGTCATGTGAACAAAATCTATCAAAAGATAACACAAAAGAGAAAAAAAATCATTTACTGCCTTAGACCAACATTTACCAGTCAGGATTGTTTGTGACCAAATTTGCTGATTTTCCACTGACCATAATAAGACTGATCAAATAAAAGTTGCAGAAAACAATTTTCATTGATCATAGAACGGTTTTTCAATTGAGCATCGAAAGTCATCCGGAATTGCATTGCTTTTGCTTTACTACGCTCTGTGATTAGTTTAAAAAATTTGTGCCACCTACTCAACCTATCAGATGTACAGTAACACCAAAACCAATTGAAGGGTCAAGTGGAAAACTATGCTAAGTGAGCAAACGCGCTTTGCTCACTTAGCATAGTTTTCGACTTGACCCTTCAATTGCGACTTGGTCACACACGTTTTCCTGCGCTTGGCACTGGTTTGGTGTATTTGCTTTGAGTTCTTATTTGTTCATTGCGTTGTTTCGTTTGTTGTGATTGGCTATTGTAACAGCTTTGGTTTTGGTTTTACGACACTAAATCGAAAACCGCCTTAATACAGTTGTTATTATCAACACCTGCAGTTCGACTTTCTTTGATCAGATACTAAATTCCCTGACATTTCCCTGGCCTTGGCCAGTACTAGATCACGTTTAACAGCACTAGAGTAGATCGTGCAAGTTCAACTTACTTGATAAATCCATAAAACTTCTCTGGGAATATTTTGATGTCATAGACCTGTCCAAACTGTGAAAAGGTCTGACGAAGTGTGTCATCTGGCAAAGAAGGGAATAAAGCACTCAATGAGAAATGTGCAAAACATTTTTCATGATCTTACTACATTCTATCACATCTTTTGTCAGCCTATTTAGACCATTTTCAGAGCAGGTTTCTACTTCCCAGTAGCTCAAGGCTAGTAAATAGATGTTATTAAACTATAGCACAAGATCTGTGTTGGGAAAAATATTGACTAAGTTCCTTTTTTGAATTTTTTTCTTTTTTAGGCAGGAAGGTACATTCTAATTGAAGTACATGTACCTTTAACAGTTTGCAATTTGTATTTCCAATCAGAAAACAGCAAGGCTATGTCAACTTTTCAACATCAGGACGTCATGTAAACCTAACCCAACATGCTTGCAGACAGCCATGACTCAGTAACTTCTTGAAGATAGAATTCTAACTGAAAAAGTCCTTGTTCCATGGACTGTATTGTGATCATTCAAAATCATGATTATAATGTAAGTGAAAGGGACCTTTAAAGCCCAGAACAAATATATGAAGCTTCAATGGGATTCACACCAACAAGACCTTTACGAATACAGTCGAACCTCTGCTAATGGCAACCTCCCGTAGGAGGACACCTCTTGAAAGCGGACACTTCGTCGTGTTCCCAGCTACATACAAACACTACATTTTTAACCTCCCATAAGAGGACACCTCTCTTAAAAGGACACTTTTTCTGGTCCCGAGGGTGATGTACTTACAGGAGTTTCAACTGAACCAGACAGTGCAAATGCTCAGCCAACTGCAAGCTGTGAAGAAGTTGTGAAATGTGGATAAACAATGCAATAATATTGACGATAGTTACCATTGCAGCAAGGCGGAAGATTCCCAACATAAACAGTGGTGTTATATTGAGATGCTTGTCTTGCTATTTCATCCCTTGATAGTTGCTTTGTTGCTTCAAATGAACAAAAGAAACAGATTATAACTAAAACTGTAAAAGCTGGTTTAATCATGGAAGTTGACAAGAGAAAAATTAATGTGAAATTTGAAATAAGTTCCCGGGTGCTTACTTAAGGATATATGGTAATTAAAATAGTGGTAGTAACCTTGGATTGGCCAATTTTGTTGTAATGACGTGCTAGGCCTGAGTGTATAGTCTCAAAAGACAAAACTGACCGATCACATTCAGATAACAACCACAGACTATTGTAGCTACTACATGTATCAACCAACAAATCGTTTTTAATGTGGCTCTGAAGATAAGTACCATTCAGGCTGTCAAAGACTACTCTCGAGCATGCAATGACACTCGCTGAACCGCTGACATGCCTGGGTTCAAACCATTTACTTTGTTAAAAATTAATTAGGAGATTATGGCTGAGCTTGGTTAACACTAAAAACACTTACCTTGTGGAGAAGCTTTCCGAGCGGCCCAGTTAGTCCGTATGTTTCTCCCCTTCAACTGTTGTCCTAAATAAAATTTATAAGGTGATTTGTTATCTCGTGAAGTAGACAGGTTGTACAGTTATGACAGCTCAAGGTACATTGAATTGTTGGGACTAGACTTTTATAAGCCATCCTACTGTAGAGCTTGTTTTGTATTTTAGTCATTGAGATACTTATGTATAGACTATTGGTGTTCATGTGATGACTGTAGAAGTACTGTAGACTATGAGCAGTCCCTCATTTTTCTCAGGGATAGTCGAGTGGGAGAGCACGCGAGTTCGCGAAAATACCTTGAGGAGCGCCGAGCATCACATGTCCAACAGGTGATATTCGCGCTCGCTCCCGTGCTCTCCCACTCAACTATCCCTGAGAAAAATGAGGGACTCAGCTCATAGTCTACTGTACAAGTGGAGATGGACCTTTTCTTGCTTTAAAAAGGAGGGCGTGGATCGGAGTGAAGGTGGGCATTTTTTTGCTCAAAAAGGGGTGGAGGGTTAAAACGTTTTGTCCCTCCAGGCCATTTTTCAACGAAAAGGGGACTCCCTCCCCTAGGTCCACCACTGCCATTGCCACTGCCACCACATTATAGGGGCCAATGTAGGAACACAATAATGCCAAATCTCCAGGGCCTGGTTGTTCAAAAGCTGATTAGCGCTAATACATGATTACAAGTCGATCAAGGTTTGAATTTCTCTTGTATAAAAGTGTTTTTCATTATAATTACTAATGTTTTGTAGAGTTTGAGATTTACACAAAGTCAAAACTGAAGGGCAAAAAATATAAACAGTAAACTTCACTGAAAGGTTACAAAACAGAAATCAATATTCACGCTAATCCTGGGTTAGCTTAATCGTCCTTTGAACCGGACCCAGTTCTACAGTGCCACTACATTAGGGATATCTAACAAAATTACCTTTCATCTCTCTCATGGCTTTTTCTGCATCCTACGTACAAGAAAAGATCAAATAACAGTACTTTTACAAATAAAGCAAGAAAGAGGGAAACACAGACAGATCACAAGAATGAAGAAATTTACTACAATCAAACTCTCCTATGGAGAAAATTGCTGCTGTAATGGTAATAGGACTGTGTGTGGAGTCCAATTCAGTCTGTAAACAATCATTCAAGTGATTAACAAAATCAGATGACCGCACAATTTTAACCATGATATGATTATGGACATACATGCAATTGGACAGGGAAGTCAGATTTTATTCATGAGTATATGCTTACAGTCTTGCAGACAGAATTGGATGACACAAATTCCTGTTAATAACAAAATTTGAGGAATTGAGCTTGTTTTTGAGATGCATGAGCAAGGAACCCATTCAAGTGCAACTACTCCATTAGTGTGCGTAAATAATGCATACTGTCCAATTACACAGGCATGACACGTAAACTGCTCTGGAATAATGAATGTAACAGCTGTTTTGACTGTAAAATGGTACCTATATACATGTACATACCTCCTTTCTAAGGAATGACACAAAACCATATCCTTTAGATTTTCCAGAACCACTATCCTTCACAACACGACAATCCCTAGATAAAGAGTAATGAAGCAGACTTGAAATTAATTGGGTGATCAGCTGAAAAATACTATAAAACTGGATAAAGGAAATTATTAGAAAATGAGAAAATATCAAGATCAAACGCTTACATGCAGTATGATAACTAGTAATGCTAATTCAAGATGATAATTTCATGACTTATAGGAGCAAAAATTAATGACCTTAACTTTGAGCTTCATTCTCTCTCTTAAAACATCTTTATAACCTTGTTAAACACACCCCTTACTTTCAAAGTATACAACAAAAACATGGATAAAAAGCTAATAAAACTTTTAAAGGCTTAAATTAACAGCAGTTTTCTAACAATCTATAACGTTGTCACTACATATATGGAAACAATTATTCACACTCTGTTCACTATTCTGAATTCTCTACTAATTTAGAAGATAAAAAAGAAGAAAAAACAAGCAAGGAAATGGCATACATCGCCTGGGCGGGATGCAATTAGTGCACAATCATCTGTATTCAAGCAAATAAGGAAGGAAGTGTTACAACACATACTGTACTAAGCATGGATCATACAAATATCAAGTTCAATGCATCAGACATTGAACCGGTTGTTATTAACAGACCTTAAAATTAAGCTAGCATAACAGCATAGAAATGACAAACACTTTACAGTGATTTAGGTTTAATGCATTCTCTTTAAGGAGGACGTATGCGGTCAATCAAGAATTACTCGCTAAAATACTGTAGTTCATTTGTTGTTGTTTTTACTCCAGCTATAAAAAATAGTATGTTGTGTTATGCAATGCCTGGATACTATGTATAGGCTCGCTTCTATTTGAGCATAAAAACAGCTCCGCTTTTATTACTTTTCTCTTCAAAATCCATGCTAAATCTCAATAGAAACATTGACAAATTTGTAATAAAAGAAAGTAACTTACCATGTAATCGTCTTATGACAGTAATACCAATGTTGACATTATTTGAATACTAATAAATGTAAAATCCTGGTTATAAGCCCTGGGCTTACACATGCATATCAACCATATTTTTACGACGACAATCGTGCAACCATACCCTGTTTAGGACAGGTTCAGACCATGTTTAGGACAGACTCGCATGAAATTATATACCCTGTTCAGGGCAGAGAGGCCAAAAACCATACCCTGTCCAGCGGCACGTCCCCGTATAGGCCACATAAGGGAGTACCCTCCGGGTTTTGGGTGGGCTTATAAATGGGGGACTAATATTCATGGATTATAATGGTTTGTATGATTGTACAAAAACAAATTCAGAATGAGCTGGTAAGAGGTGAGTTGAGGCTACTTTACATGCAGAATTATTAAAATATGTTTTCCATTTACTGGCCTTAAAACTCAACTTAACAACACACTGATGATTCCAGTCAATATATCGTTATTCACTAATTTTCTATTTGAAGTTGCCCAATGTTCTGTGAGGGTATTAGTAAAATGGAACGAGGATAAAATTGGGCCAGGGGGAACTTGTAACCAGAATGTTTTGTTAGCGGACAGATAGGCCAATCAGGGAGGGGGGGGGGGGGGGGGGTGCGGGGTGGCTGGGGGACTTGTATCAGCAGAGGGGCTTATAACCAAGATTTTTAATCTAAATAAGGGCAGCCCATTAAGAACGTGAAGGGAGGGGCATGATATTTCAGAAACTTAACTAGAGGCTCCAAACCCTTCTTTCTATATAAACCTACAAATTCTTTGGTTTTGCTTCACTTTCTAACAACACACAACAATTTTTGGAAGCTTTGTGGTACCTAACTTGGATTTTCTGTTAGTGAATCTCAAATAAAACCTGGACTGTCAATTTTGAACAATTTTCAATTAAAAAAAAAAAAAACAGAAATGGGTATTCCTAACACTAATTTATGATACAAATAGAATAACAAAGTTGAAAAGATAAGAAAGGAATTAACCTAACTGTAACCACTCCCATTCTCGGCTTTGCATTGGTAATCACTGCAAACCAAAGACTTTGTCATTTCTGGGCTAGCATGTGATATAATTGAAAAGTTCAGTGTCAGGACTATATGTAGTGGCTAATGCAATTACATTTAGGACAGTGTATGATATCAAAATCATCACTATTAAATCAAAGGAGGGGGCAATTTATCATATGACCCCACAGAGCCCTGTGTTTATCATTCCATAACACAATCCCAAACAAAAATTGAGACGTGAATTGAGCCAAATGCATTGCATTTTTCTGCATGGGAAAAGCAGGTCTCAGAACGCATGCTAATTTCCATTTCCTGCGAGAGAGCGATGTACAAGATTCAAGCTGGAAAATTCTATTTACTGATGTCAAGATACTAGAGAGATCCGTGTAGTATCTCTGATTGGTTGTTACTACTGTAGCATGCAGATATCAAATTCAAGTTACCAATACACCAGTCAGAGATACTACAAAGACCCCTGTAGTGCTACCCCTGTAGTGCAAATCAGTTTTTGGATATTCACCACAACATTTAAATTACAGTTTTAACCAAACCAAGGCCAAGAAAGGGGCATATGATAAAATGCTTATTGACTGCGTCGGTCAAGCTGGACAGGCAAAATATTTGGCCCTCGGTCACTCGTCATTGATTTCAAGTCAAATATATTTTTGTCCAGCCCTCCTACCCAGTAAATAAGCAACTGCTATATCTAATTTACACTGAACTTGTCAATTAATCACATACAGTAAGCTTAGTTAATAAAAAGTAAAAGCCACTCTCTGTGGCAAACATGGACAACAATATACCCACTAGCTTACATGTACAGTATCTACATGTAAAAAATTATTTCTTCCGACTCTAAACTTGTAACTAAATGCTAAATTGAAATAAGAAAGCTTCATTTTAAACAATGAAGGAAATTGAATCTAAACCAATTCAATCAATGAAGTCATAATTCAACTTTCAAGTGGAGAATTCATAATAACATCTTCCATCTTACACAGAGTTTTTGTTTTGTTTTGGTGAGTAACTATGGAAACTCCTGTGTCATGGTCTACTAACAATCATTAGCCATGCTGCCAACATTAATTTTTAATGAGTTTCTTAGAATAACAAGGAGAAGAATCTGTTTAAATAGTTAACAAAATCCAAAACTTTAAATGTTCCGGAAATGTCAAGGATGTTTTTCAAAGATTAAAATTGATTTTTACAGCGATAAAACAACAGTAAACAGTATTGCAAGGAATAGAAAATGCTAATACTTACGTTACTTGTCCAAAAGCAGCAAAAGTTTTAAAAAGGTACTCATTCTGAATTTCTGAATCAAGGTCACCCACAAATATGTGGTAATGATCTGTAGATAACATAAAACCCAAAGACATTGATTAGTCACTCTAATTCCAATACCGAGACAGTTCATATGTAGATTTATTGGCTATACAATCCACATAATTTATTAATCAGGCTACCGCTTTTCATAGCATGAAGCAACTAGTATTATTGCTGCTTCAACTGGATTTGATGCTAGTCCATTGTAGGTTAATACAAGTATTAAACAGCATTGCCAGGATGCCCCAAACATCTAGAGTTGTCCTGGGCATGCTGGCTACTCACTCAGTGCGACATTTTGGGAAATCCGTCATAATATTACTTTCCACTGACTAGTGCAGCAATTAAAACAAAAGTTTCATAGCCATCAGATAAAATTAAACTGTGTACAATGTTTTGTTTGTCACAAGAATTTCCAGTTATGAAAATGCTCACTGCCGCCTACTATAATATTCTCCTTCTACTTCACATTTTAAGGGAACCCTGCCTCCCCCCAGTTTGCATTTTGAGCTTTAATTTGCTCTCACTCATGGATGTTTCGATCAACTAACCAAGAGGGGAAACCACTATGGTAAGATGCCAATTAAAATAATTTTATACCATCTTGTTTCTTCATTTGACAATCTTAAGTGCAGAGTGCCCAAAGAGGACTGTCATGAGTGTGTTTGACAATTACAATGAATTGCTCTTCAATGCGACAAATTCTAATAATATTATAAATAGCCAATACAACAAGATCCTCTCTAAAGACTGGAGCAGATATAGTTCTAAGTTCAAAATCTAAGTTCAGAGAAACAAAGCAATTATTCTAAGGGTTCACCACAAACTTCCTGTTTAAACAAAGGCTCTGATAAAATACAATGGTTAGCTGTTAATTCAAACTATGATAATTGCTATTCAAAGCGAAAGTGAAAAAGCACGGAATGATATAAGAATTAACAATTGAAAATAATACTTCTGAAGGGTGTAAAAGAGGTAATCTTGTTTTACCAAAGAGCTCACAAGCAGTCACACAACATTCCACTACTTGTCAAAGTTGATTGGTTTTGAAACTGAAAATTACAAAGTAAAGATTGAATTGAATTGTTGCCTGAACTCATCTGTCAAACATATTGATAATAACATGACACATAGTGCTGGAGAATTAAGAAGCAAATATTTGAGACAATAGCAAGAAAAATCTACAAAGACAAGCACTAATTATCGACAAGCTACAAGACAGAACAAGCTTTTTACACAAATCTGCAAAACCGTAGCTATTTCTTACAGAAAATGTCCAAGGAAACTTTGAGTGAATGCAATTAATATTAATGAGGTCACCAATAAATTACTTCAAGCCAATGATTCTGGCAATCCTTCAATCAACCATGAATTCAGGCATCTCTAGTAATATTACAGTAAGCAAGACCAGTTCTACTGCCAAATCTTCCAAATCACTTTTGCACATTTTGGACAAACAATCAGGACTTAAGCAGCAAAAGAATAGAAGCTAAACATTTCTAGAACACAGTGAATTCATGTGTGTGACTGATAATAATAGCAGAGCAAGGGAGTTCACTGTTGTGAATCAATCAAAATGAAAATGTTTGGATCCAACTGAGAATCTCAGCAAAACATATCTGCAATCCAAGAGTTGAATAAGGAGAAAATGTGTGTACTTACTACTTGTATCCTTCCTCATGCCTCCTGTGTTACTCGTCGCCCAGTTCACCTTGATATTCTGGGCAGGACATGCAAGAGAGGAAGAAAGAAACAATGAACATCATCCATTATTAATCACTAATTGATCTTCTTATTATAGCCAACTGCCAGCTGCTGGTATTCACTCCATTAGGCAGGTGGCCTGCAGTGAAGTTAGCACAAGAGTTCTAAAAGAATCTCTGACCACAATGCAGTTATGCTTTAATCACACCACTGTGTTTGACTTTGAGCGAATTTATGATAGACACAATTCCATGTTACAACTTGCTTGTATAATCATTTCTACAAATTGGAAAATTAATTTCAGAAGCCAAACACAGGTAATTTTTCTGCTTCTGCAACTGTTTTCATTTGAAGGAAATGAAGTATTTATCAATTCCACTCCTTAGACATGACAGATCTGCCATTTGGAGAAAACCCATTGGACAAGAACACAAATAATTTTATTCAAACCTGTCAGGTTTTAAACCACTGGATATATAAACATGTCTAAGAAATTACAGCCCCATGGGTCTTCTCGGTTACATCCTCTGCGGTCTACAAACAATCTCACTGCACAACGTTCACCTGCCTACATGTATGCAAACAATGTACTGCAAGTGCTCCCCAAAAAATCTCAAACAATAAGTGAGAAAATATGAAACAGAAACTTATAATGGTTCTGGGGTTAACAGAGCTCTTGACATGTTTGGATTAAAAACAATCTGATCTTTAAATACACTTGGGTGTGAATATGTCCATTATTTTAAAATACTTTGATACCTTAGGAAAAAACAATCCCAGGCTGCATCTAGATAATTCTACATTTGGGTGGAGTTTCACAGATTGACACTAAAGTTCAAGAAAGTTAATCTATTTTAAAACCATATTATTTGTTGTCTAAATGCACATGATATCAATCTAGCTGATATGTTCAACCCTACAGACTGTGAAAATGGATTCATGGTTTGCCCCTTAGTCAAGAAAGCTTGCTTCTAAATAAAGCCAGCAGGTGAAGTGAAACCCCTCTGAGTGACCAAATCTCACAAGCAAACAACATGTAAAGCCCCAGATATTCTCACCCAGAAACATCACCATACGATAGCAAAAATAAAGATTGAATCACATTCAACCAATAAATTGGTCTTGAAACACACCATCCATTGACGTGATCGCCAACAACGAACTATCGCAACCTGATAACCCCCTTGGCTTGAGATTTTGGGTGGTCAACTGGGGGAGTTTCAACTGCATGTGGCTATTAATTATTTTCTCCAACAGAGAAAAAAATTCACTTTCATAAACTTAATAGAAACAATAAACTCAAAAAGCCAACTAAATCAATGTGAGAAGCGTCAATTTTGGAAATCTTGTTTAGGAAGCTACATGTAGCAACTTTGACTAAGAAAGCTTGCTTGATAACTCCCAATAATACCAGCAGAGAAGCAAACCACCCTCGGATACCAAATCTTCTGGTTGGCAAACAACACATAAAACCCTAGAAATTGATCATCGCAGTTACAAGTACATCAAAAAAAGTAAAGAATCAAATTTGGTACATGTACATCTTCAGATGTACATCTTCAGTAAATGTGTCATTCAACACACCATCAAAAGGCATATTCCACTAAACCCCTTGTTTGTACAAGCAACCAGCAACTGATATTGGATTGAGAGTTGGGTGGCCTAAGCTGCATGTGGCTATCTTTTAAACTGAGAAAAATAAATTTCACAGTAAAAGATACTGAGAATGGTATGGCAAAAAAAAAATTAAAAAATTAAAAAATCTAACCAGAGTAGCATTGATCAATTTTGGAACTCTTGCTTAGGAAGCCGACATCCTTTACTAAAATAATCTGATTAAATTTTATCAATTGTGCAATAAAACCACAACTAAACTATTCAATACAAGTTTTATCAGCATCATCCAAAAGACAAGGTCTACTACCTCAAAAAATAACCTGATTTTTGACAGATAGCTATCATTGAATTATCTAGTATAATGTCAAATTGACTACCACATCAAAGTTCAAATTCCACCCCCTTACTTCATCCATAATTCACATGTAGACACTAAGGCTTTGTTTTGACTAGAAAGCTAGTTGGCTAATGAAATGTGACAGCATATATGTAAGCAAAAATAATCTCTGGTTTATTCTAGAAGCAATAAGGTCAAGGCCATATTAAAAATTATGGTACCTGTAAATGCTATGCAACAGCAGACTAAAAGAAACAATGAATAGAACAAAGGGATGAAGGAAATTGCAGCTTTTAGTTCCATAACGGTGAATGTGATAATTATTCACAGTCAATCCTGACAATCTTCTGATAACTTCACTACTAATAATGACATCCAAGCAAAGCACAAAGCATGAAATTGATGATAATTATAATAACCTGTCAGCCAGACAAGTAATTTGTCAGAAACTATAAGCAGTGGTTCAATTTTTTTCTTTTCTCAAAAGATTTGCATTAATTAATTACTTAATTATTTCAATTAAGATTCAATAATTTTAACTGAATGTCCAAAACTAATGCATCTACTGGGTTTTTCTTGAAGAGACATTTAGTGTAGGTTTGATTTATACCGTAATAAATTAGAAGGATTGTGTCACCAAGGGCAGTTACATGTACAAAGAAGCAAACTACTAACCGCCATATTTGTTTTACTTCATTTGATGTCAGAAGGACAGTTAAAACTGCCCGAAATGACGCGTTTTACAAACATTTTAACCTCAGAAAAATCCCATTAAAAGAAACAAACAATTTTCATTATGAAATTAATCTCCACAGCCCATCTTTAAATCTCCAAAAATAAATGTACTTCAATGCCACTTATGCCATACATTTCTGTTAACCCTTTCACTCCCAGAGTCAAACCTTGAGTCAATAAATGTGGCTGTACTTGTGAGGCTGTGGATGAAACCCTAGTGTGTGACCATTCAAATAAAAGCTATTGAGTAGTAATTTCAAGTGGCGCTGTTTGTTTTTGACAATTTTGCAAAACGAAATTCAAATTTCCTTAGTTTTGAACTTAGCACTCTTGGGAGTGAAATGGTTAATGATTGCTCAGAGAATTTGATGGTACATGTACATACATACACATATTAAGCAGCCCTCTGTTAATAAGCAATCACCCTTGACTAAGTGGTCACTTATCAAATTCCTCCCCATAAATGGCTCCCCATACTTACTGTAAACTTGACCTCTATTAAGCTGTCGTGGTCACTGTTTACACTTCCCAATTGGCAAATTTTATTGTATTTCACCTCTATTAAATGGTCACCTAGTTAGATTACAATGCAATATTTTGACACGACGATAAGCGAAGCATGTCCAGTTTCTTTTAAGAGCTCATCAAACACAACATAATATTATGTACATGTAATTAACGTAAGAATGCTATGGTTTGGGCTTATAGGCTTGTGTGGGTAAATTTTAACCCTTTCACCACTATGTGCCGGCGAACCAAAAAAGAGACTGTAACCCTACGCGCCGCTTTTCCGGCAAAATTGAACAGGCACCGATAGGCCACCTAAAACAAAGGAAAACTGGGCACTACATTCCATATATGGAAAACTAATTTATGCAGATGAGAACACATGCTTTGAAAACAAAATGGCAGTCTCTTTCTACGAACTGAACGATAAAGAAAGGGTTGAAAAACGGTGGAAGAACAGCTTGGCGCGTGATTTTTTCGCCATTTTTAACAACAACCAGAAGAGAAGTGTATAGTCAAGAGCAAATTTTGATGTGAATTCGAAGAGTTGAAAGAAAATATCTTCACAATTTGACGATCGATAACTGCTGGTGCCGTGTAGAAGATGTTTGAAGCCAATTGTGAAACGTCGAGGACAATATATTTACTTGAGTGCGACACGGATGCATTTAGATGATCTTAAGCAAATGTGGTAAGAGTAGAGCAGCAATTTCACTGCTTTCTATCAGTTTTTTGAATGAAATAAATCCAAATGTTTTAGTACATTCATTGTTTGTGAAATTTTCTTTTCAGTGATGTTATTTTTGAAAGCTTTCTACATGGTTGAAATCTAATGGAACAACCCCAAACTTAGTACACTGACTAATTTATGTGATCTTTCTTGTGATGGGCTCCAATTTTTAACATAAAATCCTGTCCCCAGTCTCCATTTGAACTTTGGAACGAGCAATTACTACTCCTACTGGATGGGTAACTAGTCCATTGCAGATTACCACCCCAGCATGGTTGCCCTAACAGTTTGCCAATACCCATTAACTTTTATACTCCTGAGTGGAGAGAGGCACTGTGAGAGTAAAGTGTCTTGTTCAAGAACATAACATAAAGACCCTGGCCAGCGTTCAAACCCAGACCTCTCGATCCAGAGTCCAACCTCATGTCCTGAACGAGGCCACTAATTTTATGAGAAAGAAATTCTTCAGTCAGGGACACATAACTGTATACATGTGCTTAAATAAACTGTGGTCACTTAACAGGAACTGAACATAATGACTGTCAATGGAGATCAGAATCAATAGCCATTGAGAAACCACAAGTTGATATATTACATACTAGTAATCAAAGCAAGATAAATACACAACTTAAATTTTTTGAACTAGCCAGAAGATTGATATTTATATACTGTAAGGGTGGTCTGTTGACATCCTTTGATCTCCTCATTAGCATACATTTTAAGTTTATGGAAAATTAAATGTTGTCTGGCAAATGTATAATGTACAAAAATACCTAGAGAAATACATTGAATATTGAACAATGTACGCTCTCTTGCAAAAACGCCAAATTTACAGATGTTTACAGCTGTTTCGAGAAAGATTGTCCAAATGTGTAAGCAACAATGCCAAAAGGTAGTCTGGGATATACTCAATGAACAATAAATGCCCCTTACAGAATGTGTCAAACTAATTTTGTGGTTTTCTTTTAGTGCACGCAAACATATAAACATGGTTTCTATTGCCATCACGCTGAAACACCACGAGCTTCGATCAAGCAACGGTGAACTACTGTACCTGTACCACTAGCCATAATACCTTTCGGCATTGTCGCGTATGCTTTTACGCTTCTGTTGGACAACCTTTCTTGAAACAGCTGCATAAGGCTGTGTGGTAACTTATAATAAACATTCTATAAATGTTGTGAACAATGACTCTTTCATACACAGATCAGGCTAAAATTCTACCTCTGTGGCAGACAGACTTGATATACTCCTTGCCCACTTATACACAAGCTTAATTACCAAAAATAATAATCTGAAACAATAACCACATCTTTAATAATCGATGATACATCTTTGTTTGATAACCATTCGCCACTTTAGATAAGAAGCAATCGGGGGCGAGTTACATCTCGCAGTCACTTGTGGGACCATTACTGAGGACGCGTCGTCAAGCTGGTCGCCATTTTGTCCCCAGTAACAGTACCACAAGCGACTGCGAGATGCAACTCGCCCCAGATTACTTCTCGTTTCAACGTGGCAAATTATTATTTGCAAACTTGCAGAAAACTTACCTTGTCAAAAACATTCCTATTATTCATAGCAAAAAGTGCATGCTCCGCAGCTTCTTTGGTTTCGAACTCCACAAAGCAGTAAGGATCAGTTGAGGAACTCTATAGCAAAGAGAAACAATGGTCTTGTTAAATGAACACACATGAAGTCAAACTGGACGTCAAAGGAGCAGGGATGGTGCAGTGGTGAGAGCACTCGCTTTCTACCAATGCAGACCGGGTTTGAATCTCGGACCCGGTGTCATACAGTATATGTGGGTTGAGTTTGATGTTGGTTCTCATCCTTGTCCAAAGGTTTTTTGCTGAGTACTCTGGTTTCCTCCCTCCACAAAAACCAACCTTTCTAAATTTCATTTTGATCTGGAAACAGTGGATAGAAGGGCCACTGCTGTGGATTTCCATTGAAATTTCCATTTATTATTTATATTATTTATTTTTTATTGATAATCTTACAACTGTAGAGCATGGATAGGGTGCAAAATCGGCTTTTCCAATCCTTCTTCCCCAACTGTGGCACATTTTTTGATGTCATTTATGGCGTAGCGTTTTTTGTAGACTTCTACAACTGTACGGCAATCGCTTTTATAGCACTGCCCCTCTTTCCATTTCTTACATTAACTCTTCACAACTGTTCCACTAATTTCAGAGTTGTTGCCATGGATACCTACATTCTACTCAGTGATGTGGCTCTTGCTATTGTCATCTAGAAAAATATATTTGCTATAAAGCCAGGTCTCATCCACAGCTTTGCGGTTTAGTCATGATACCATGTCCACTCTATGTTTCAGTAGTAACTTTATCTACATTATAAACTGTACGCTTTTACGGCTCTACATTTTAGTAAAAACGTTGTCTACAATATAAACTGTATGCTTCTACGGCTGTAAGTTTTAGATCTGTATTACAAACTGTATGCTTCTACGGCTCTACGTTTTAGTAATAAGTTGATCTGTATTACAAACTGTACGCTTCTGCGGCTCTAAGTTTTAGTAATAAGTTGATCTGTATTACAAACTGTACGCTTCTGCGGCTCTACGTTTTAGTAATAAGTTGATCTGTATTATAAACTACGGCTCTTTGTCACATCCTGCTATCGCAGATCTCACTTTGGCATGCTGCGAAGTGACTTGGAGTTGTACGATTTGCAGTTTTTCATCCCATTTCTACAAACTATCTTGACCTCAAAATTTCTGCTATACCCCACTTGAGGTGCATTTCATGGACTTGACTTAATCGTCATTGCCCCCTTGGAAGCATAGGGTGTCCACCATAGCTCTCCACTTCACTCTCTTCTGGGCCAGAGTTTTCTCTTCCTGGAGCATTTCATGGACATCCCATGCCAAAATTCTACGCCAAATGAGAAGTTCTTTCGCCAGCTTACACAAGCACTGCCTTTATCACGTTGGGTGATTTAACAGCTTTATTTAATACAATAACAAACATGGCCGTTCTTCCTACACCTTTTCACATGTGTCCCTAGGGAAATCCCGAGGGCAATCCTAGCGCATGTGCGTGCGTACCCACTCTGACATTTCAAGAGTATTCTCCATGACAGCCTTGCTCACACGCTGGTATATGTTAAAGACTATGACCGTACGCCAAAGCCACGCCAAAGATCTTTGGTGTAACCTACATAAAATGCACCCTGCCTGGGTATACTGCATTTCTCCTCGAGAAACTTATTGGATCCTCCTTTCTCGGCTCACTTTTTTTAACAGATGATATTGAATAAAATACAGTGCAGCAGAATTTCAGAAGCCTGAAATAGAAATTGCTTGGTAGCATCTAAAAATAAATAAATAAATAAACGAGCTTTCGTGTATGAAAATTTTCCCGCTGACAGAATAAGTGAATACCGGAAGTTTAGAGGAAGCGAGTAACATAGCAAAGAATTTGTCGAATAAAAAATACGTTGTTTTATCAAAAGATAAGCATTATTTCAAATATATAGTTATTGTCATCTAATTAGATTAAAAAGCCGGTTAATCGAGTTTTTCTTGAGCTAAGTAAGCGTACACGTAAAGACTGGCCAAGGAACTTAATTAGCTTATACTTAGAAAATTGGAAAACTTACAACTTCGACGACAACGTAAGCTTTTACTATAAAATATATAACTACAAAAGAACCTATTTTAAGTTTACAACACATAAATCGGCATCTACAAACGAGAAGCATAAGATGTAGGATAATGTGAACGATTACAGGCGCCCTAGCTTATACACACAGAATCAGAATTTAGAACTGAAATAAATTCACATCGTGCGTGTAGTAATGCGTGCCGGCCGGCACTTACAAGTCAAACAACATTGAATACACACACAACAAATAAGTACCTACCGCATTAATCATCTTGCATCGTACAACCTTTCCACACTTGGAGAAAATATCCTTGATAAACTGTTCGGTACAACGGCGATCTAAGTTCCCAACGTAGCTGAAGTGAATGACAAAAAAATAGTTAACGACAGCGTGCAACTTCCTGAACAACAAAACCAAAGATCTCGGATACTATCGCAGTTCATTTACTTACAGACTGGTTTTGTTGTCTTCAATGTCGTCCTTAAAACAAAAATTTGGATCATTAGCGAGAAGAAAGAGCGAAAAATGGCATTAAGTTTTCATTTTACTCACCATTGTGGCTTTATCAAAAGATGGAATTGTACGGAGAAAATTTAGGAGAAGCCTGCAATGCGCACGCAACAAACCGCGGTGACGTCACAAACATTGCCACTTGGAACTCTGGGAGATTATGGATCGCGCGCGCGCGGATCAGTGGTATGAAGTGACCCCAAGATAGAAGGTCGTGGCAAACAAGGAAACATTGTTGCGGAAACATTGGTGAATATCAATGTTTCACAAACTAGTTCCCTGTTTGTCCGCGCACGCAACATTTTGTTGCGGACGCAAAACATGTTTCTGAACTTTTTTCAGAAACAATTTGCTTCCGCAACAAATGTTTTCCCGTTTGCTCACCGAAGAAACAATGCTTACTAGATTCCAGGGCTTAGTTTGCATTGCGCGCGCATTGGAATATCGCGTGTTTGCAGCATTTAAACTAGCCTAGCTAAATTAGATGCTCCTGTATAAATATTGTTTTAAATAAATAAATAAATTTGTTTCCCGTGAAATTTGTCTTGATTTGCGCAGATGTTTTGCTTCCCACTGGCTTGCTCACCCAACATGAGCTAACATGACCCAAGAAACATTATGAGCAACAACGTTTCCTCGTTTGTCATGGTCTTACAGGGGCACGGGGAATTTGCTGCTTTTTTGGTCAAAACGGCGCAACGCAATCAATCCTTATAAAAAGACAGTGTAACACTGCACGCAATGCCGTCTCGCTTTCATTGCACGCAACAGTTTCAACGTATCCGTTATATGCGCAATGGGGTATGAAGCACGATCTGTTTGCTAGACTACGAGCAGTCCCTCATTTTTCTCAGGGATTGAGTGGGCGAGCGCGCGCGAAGCGCGTGGAAATCGTCGTGTCTTCTCGCGGGAGGTGATTTCCACGCGCTTTGCGCGCGCTCGCCCACTCGATCCCTGAGAAAAATGAGGGACTTCACGTAGTCTACTTGAAAGCAAAAGTACTAAACAGCTCCGGTTTATTTAGAGAGGTTGTCAATAGTCTGTGGCCAGTTCCAGTCCAACCGTCGCCAAATTACGCTTAGTCTTCTTTGCAGTCGTTATTTGCAACGTTTCAGTTCCCCACTTAGTGCAGAGGAGAGCCGATAGACTACGAGTAGTCCCTAATTTTTCTCTAATTTTTCGCGCCTCTTCGCGTCGCGTCTTCTCGCGCGAGGATATTTCCACGCGCTCGCCCGCTCGATCTGATAAAAATTAGGGACTACTCGTAGTCTAAGGAGAGTAAAGTTATGCGACGATCTAACTACTGCCAGCTAAAAGTAGCTTGCAGGACAGTTGGAGCGGGTTTTTTTTACAGTAGAGCGCAAAGCACGGTCTTTTGGGGTTGTGTTTGATTGCTACGTTATTGACTAGTGAGCTCGTTGTTATGTTTTGATTGTTACGTTATTGACTAGCGCACTCGTTGTCATGGGTTTGATTGTTACGTTATTGACTAGCGCACTCGTTGTCATGGGTTTGATTGTTACGTTATTGACTAGCGCACTCGTTGTCATGGGTTTGATTGTTACGTTATTGACTAGCGCACTCGTTGTCATGGGTTTGATTGTTACGTTATTGACTAGCGCACTCGTTGTCATGGGTTTGATTGTTACGTTATTGACTAGCGCACTCGTTGTCATGGGTTTGATTGTTACGTTACTGACTAGCGCGCTCGTTGTTTTGTGTTTGATTGTTACGTTATTCACAAGCGCGCACGTTGTTTTGTGTTCGATTGTTATGTTATTCACTAGACTGCGAGCAGTCCCTCTTTCTTTCTGATATCGAGCGCGAAGCGCGAGTGAGCGGAAATCGAGCGCGAAGCGCGAGCGAGCGGGAGATGGGCCGAGCGGAAGTGAGTCACGAAGTGACGAGCGGAAGTGACTCACTTCCGCTCGGCCCATCTCCCGCTCGCTCACGCTTCGCGCTCGATTTCCGCTCACTCGCGCTTCGCGCTCGATATCAGAAAGAAAGAGGGACTGCTCGCAGCCTAGTTATTCACTAGCGCGCGCGTTGTTTTGTGTTCAATTGTTATGTTATTCACTAGCGCGCGCGTTGTTTGCATTTTTAGGCTATTTGTAAACGCATTGAGGCTTCGCAACATGCGTTCTAAGAACCGTATTATTATTATTATTATTATTATTATTATTGTTTTCGATTGTTACGTTATTCACTTGCGCGCTGTTGTTTTGTGTTCGATTGTTACATTATTCACTAGCGCGCTCGTTGTTTTGTGTTCTATTGTTACGTTACTGACTAGCGCGCACGTTGTTTTGTGTTCGATTGTTACATTATTCACTCGCGCGCTCGTTGTTTTGTGTTCGATTGTTACGTTATTCACTGGCGCGCTCGTTGTTTTGTGTTCGATTGTTACGTTATTCACTTGCGCGCTCTGTTGTTTTGTGTTTGATTGTTACGTTATTCACCAGCGCGCACGTTGTTTTGTTTGATTGTTACGTTATTCACTATATAGCTAGCGCGCACGTTGTTTTGTTTGATTGTTACGTTATTGACTAGCGCGCTCGTTGTTTTGTGTTCGATTGTTACGTTATTCACTAGCGCGCACCTGGTTTTGTGTTCGATTGTTACGTTTTTCACTAGCGCGCTCGTTGTTTTGTGTTCGATTCTTACGTTTTTCACTAGCGCGCTCGTTCTTTTGTGTTCGATTTTTTTTGTGTTCGATTGTTACGTTATTCACTAGCGCGCACGTTGTTTTGTGTTCGATTCTTACGTTATTCACTAGAGCGCACGTTGTTTTGTGTTTGATTGTTACGTTACTGACTAGCGCGCTCGTTGTTTTGTGTTTGATTGTTACGTTATTGACTAGCGAGCTCGTTTTGTGTTCGATTGTTACGTTATTGAATAGCGCGCTCGTTGTTATGGGTTTGATTGTTACGTTATTCACTAGCGCGCTCTGTTGTTTTGTGTTCGATTGTTACGTTATTCACAAGCGCGCTCTGTTGTTTTGTGTTCGATTGTTACGTTATACACCAGCGCGCTCGCTGTTTTGTGTTTGATTGTTATGTTATTTACTGGCGCGTTGTTTTCACCAAGGGTTCTTAGAGAAATGTTAACACTTCATTACAATAAGTCGGTCAACACCATCAAATCTAGTAGAATTAAAAAAAGAGCCACTCACTTTATTGTTGTTACCTCTACACTGTAGTCTCCTGGTAGCCGTTAATTGGGTCGTCACGCAACGCGAAGAAACGCTTGTCCCCAGTTAGTGGAGAGAAGCGTTGCGTGACGAATAACGGCTACATAGGAGAGAATATACTTGTGTTCCTGTTTTATACTTTACATATTTTTAAGATTCTCCTAATTCTGTCTCTTTAGACTTTAACTTATTATAACCCTCTAAAATAAAATATAGACCGTAATAAATAAACCAACCTTGTCTTCTTTTACACGAAAAATTAACAGCAATACCTGACAAAATACATCTCACATCACGAGGGAACAAAAAATGTGAACGCGAAAATTCTGTTTCTCATTTGTGTTTTTTCTCTTCTGCGTAAGGCTGATGATACACAAGTTTGACATTTGTTTTGCAACAAAATGATTCCAAACACGAGAGATAGTGTTTCATCCGATTTCCAAACACCGAGAAGCTATTTAAAAATACGTCGCATAGCGGAGCCATGATTTTTGACGAAATTCGAGGTGTTTGGAAATCGGATGAACCACGTTTTCTTGTGTAGTTAATATATCTTCTCAATCGACACAAAAACTTGGGGTAAACGGAGAAATAAAATCATAAAAATCTATACTAAGGTATCCCGGTATCGAAACCTCGGTCACAGTTATGATTTCCTATTTTCGTTCAACATGTTGATTGGCATATGATGATGTACTGGTGAACATTAGTTGATAAACAGTTGTTGACCACCGTAGCCTTTGCGGTTTGAATCAGTTGTTGCTAAGCAACTTGACGCATCCTTTTGGCGCCAAACTGACATAACAAAATTTGAAGCGCTCTCCCCAGGGGGGCAGGCAGCGCCCTTTGATCTTGCCGCTTTTCCGCTATACATGATCGCACAAGTAAAGAAATCTGTCAATCATTCGAGAAACGTACCTCTACGGGAGTTTGCTGTGGAATTTTCATCCATGGTGTCCCACAATGACCAAAGTTCAGTTAAACAGCGACCGAATCGTTCCCATAGATGTTTGGACGTGGAATCGCCAAAATATTTCCGAACGAACACAAACGCACGTCATGTCAGCCATCGTCGGCCATGTTTATTTTAAACAAACCAGTACTTAGTCTCGCTCGGCCAAATTTCTAAAATGTGCAATCACATATACTAGGTCCCAGGCCTCGCTGCTAGCCCCCCCCTGGCTCTCCCTATTGTCTGATTGGATAATAAAAATCAGCCACTTGATTGTTTGTAAGTCTGCTTGAAATTGTTCATCTACCCGCATATTCCAGGACAATAATATTCTTAAACATCACCAAAGTTCCTTGTCCCATTATTGTCCTTCAAATATTATTTTACTTCTACAGTAGTTATCAGAAGCATCGCATACATATAAAGACCATCACCATGCTGTTGATAGCCATTCCACAAAATCGCCCGTCAGTATTAAAACGAAGATTATTTTCACCGATTCATGGCTCAAATTCTGTCATATTTTTGGCGATCGTCGACAGCTGAATATTGGAGGTTCCCTCGTAAATAGCACCTGCAAAGAAAGCAAAAATGGCGTGAGAGCTCGAGGTTTCATTAATATCAATAATTCATAACTTATATCGCGCAAATTAACATAGAAATATAAAACAGTCGTTTTTTCTCTAGCCTGCGTGGCAGGCGTAGAAAGGGGAGGGAGGGGAGGGAGGGGAGCACGAAGCGCGATCGTGGGAGGGAGTACGGGTTCCCGTAATCCCTCCCGCTGATCGCGCTTCGCGCTCGAACTCCCCTCCTCCGTCCCCTTTATACGCCTGCCAGCAAGGCACGAAGCGCCGAAGGCGTGGATCCTCGTGTGCGAAGCGCGCGAGCCTCAGGTGTGTGAGGCGAGAAAGCGTCTCTCCCCAGTTCCACTCTCCGTTTTCACACTCGTTCCAGACCTTTCGTTCAAAGACCGCGCGCATTTGTTTGACACCAACGCAGTCTATTGTTTTTGGCGCTCTTTCACCACCCCCCACCAATTAGTTGGAAAGCCCTGCTTCCGGTTAGCTGTTAGCTCTTTCTGTCAGTCCGGTTTTATTTATATACATGTAAATTGTATCGTATTTCAGGGGTTATTCTACGTTCATTTGAAAATCAATACACGTAAGTCCATTGATAACCAAGGGGAAGCTACAATAGTCTGCTCACCCGACAGACAATAACAAGGGATATTTTCATCTGAAGCTTTATACGGTTCTGTAGTGGGAAGAGAACTAACGCAGGTATTATTTTTCTTTCACAATTCAGTGATCCTGTTAGTTAATATTTAACTTTAATACTGCAAGGTCTCCATAGAAAATATATAGCGAATGCGCGATTCTTTTAAATCGACGAGTAAGATCTCCACAAGATCTCCGTTGTTGATATTTAAGAAAACTAATATACTACATAGCATGTAGTACTGTACACGATTTACCCGGTGCAATTGGCGAGCCAGACTGCTTGCAAAGATCTGAAAGATGTTCACACGAAGGGCTCCCCTGGGAGGTTTGTTTTTGTCGCGTGGCAGGAAAATTTAAATTTTATTTATCCATGATTTATCGCGGTATAAACAAAAAAAAAACATCGATTCGTTTCTCGTTTCGCTTTAAATTTAAAATACGAACATAATATGGTTACAACAACAGACAATACCGGCGACGCACAAGACCTACGCTTATATATGTTTAGCCTGTTCACAGACGTTCAATTTGGAACGTCTGTGAACAGGCTACTATATGTTGCCCGCCACACGGCGATCGCGTGAGAAAGTAAAAGCGTCGATTGATCGAAACAAGCTGGTCCTGAATATTAATCGGTCTTGAGAGCCGATCTTTTTTAAGCGGACATTTTACATCCTGATGCAGGTACCGGACAAACCATGATTGAGTCGAAAAAAAGGTTCAAGTTTATTTGTTTGCCCCATTGCTTCAAAATTATTACTGATATTGAAAATAAATTGAATACGACTCGAAAATATTGAATTTCAACTCGCAGCGACAAAATCATAATGACGGCCGCATTGAAACATAATGAGGGTTACAGTCAGTAAAGTAATTGTGGTTGCGATTAGGATATTCTACTTGTTCGAGGAACGCAGGCGATGGCGTCTTACTCCAATGATAAATTACGTACAAGGTGATAATTTAAAAAAAAAAAAAAAAAATGCTTAACTGACAAGTTTGGTTCGAGACTGCTTGAAGTGCTATTTAATCCTGAGATAATCATTTCGAGAAAGGAAAAAAAGGCTTAAAAAGCAGCGAAAAAAAGTAAGGCGACGGCGCCCTAGATCGAAGGTCAGAGCCCCTTTATTCTTGCACAAGCGAATTGGAATGGCAGTAGGAGCATTTGAGGGAATATTTCAAACGCAGATTGTTCAATTTTCGTTGATAATTTCTTGACCGCATTTATTATCTACGCTGGCTTATTGTTTGCTCAACTTTGAATATTTTATTGCCCCACCCCACCCCCTCCAAAAATAAAGAACTTATTTTCGACATGACGCCAGTTAACCATGGAGGAAGATTTTTAAAATTACTTGTTTTCACTCTATTTTTAAGCGGCCGATGCATCATGGGCATCGAGCCGCTTCAAGAAATGGACTTTTTTTTTCATGTCGCTAGCCATAGTCCTCTTCACGGTTGACTTGATGTTATCGCATCTCGGTCTAAAATTAGCCAGTAGAGAATTTCTCTTCCACATTCTTTCTGTAGTGTCGTGTAAGTGCGTAGATGTATTTAGTTTATTACAGTAATCGCATTGGAAAAAGCAAAGACAAATGTCCCACAGCAGTGAACAGCAGTGTTGTTGCAAAATGTGCTAAATTTTGTTGTGTGACCTTTTATCGTTATTCGATCCCACGGTTGACATGACGCAATCTCTGGTCATGTAAAGATGATGCAATAGAGGTATTGTGCTATGAGCATGAAGCAATACGCATTGGGATTTCTCTTCCTGATCGCAGTTACGATACCCCGTGGTATATGATTTTGTAAACGTGATTAGTGTCCTTGGATTAGTGGTATTAAGATAAATTAAGGTATGTTTTCACTATTTGTCATTAGTTGATGGCATTTAGATATATATTTCAGTTTCTACACAGTAATCTTAAAGTTAACCTATGAAGTCTGGAATAAGCTTATTAATCGTTTGTCGTGAAAGGTTTTAACATTCACACTTTTCCTACAAGAGATGAATAATTCAAATACTTTCTGTCTAGAAATCAAAAATGTGTGCATAAGAAAAGTGATTATTTTTAATACTAATCTGTGAAGCTGAGCATCTTAAAGTTAACCTATGAAGTCAGGAATAAGCTTATTAATCGTCTTTTCCTACAAGAGATGAATAATTCAAATACTTGCGGTGGAGAAATCAAAAATGTGTGCATAAGAACAGTGATTCTTTTTAATACTAATCTGTGAAGTGAACAGCAGTGTTGTTGCAAAATGTGCTAAATTTGGCGGTGTGACCTTTGCGCGTTATTCGATCCCAGCGGGAAATCGGCTTCCGGTTTCACGCAAACTGCGGACTTTAGCGAGACTGGCGTGACTACTTGTTTTTTTCACTGCACTTTCCCCAGTTGACATTGCATTGCATTGTGAGGGGTTTTCCCATTTCATTGTAAACGTAGCCAGGAGACATGCAAATAAATAGCCACTAGATAATTTCTGTTCTGTTTAATACATGCAACTCATTAAACGAACGATAAAACTCGGTCCCAAAAACATAACAGTTTTTCTTACACAATTCCACAGCATATATGTCATTCACAATTTATTTTCACGTTGAGCGAAAACACATCTGTGCCCTTGTTGATTATGATGCAATTGACATTAGCTAAAGTTTTCTACACAGTAAACTTGACCTAAGCTCGATCAAACTTACGCTAGCCAAATATTGCATCACCCAGTCACGTTTTTCGTCACGCAGGTTCGAAGTTGACTCTTAGATTTGGCGGGAGAACCTCAGAGTAAACTGACCGAGGGGGTGGAGGGGTGCATTGTTCTTTCTCCCCTCAAGGTGAAATTGGCCCGGGGGGGTTCTCCCAAAACATTTGGGTGGGGGTGTGCCGCTGGGCTATAACAACCCTAATTTTGCGAACCTGTTCCAGACTAAGGGCCTGTTTACATGGAGGGAGGGTGACCCGGGTACCCGGGTCACCCTCCCTCCATGTAAACAGGCCCTAAATGTTGAAAAAGATACCCTATTCCGGACGATTCTTAACGATTTTCTTTCTAACCCAAAAGGCTAAACTACTAAGCAGCACTGCGAGTTGTAGTTGTAAAGCTTTTTTAACACTCCTACGCGTTTCCTTTCGTCTGACTACTTCATCTACCCTATGCCAGAGTATCAATTACCGATCTTCATGCCAACTCCTGGGAAACTGATACCCAGATACCCAAAAATGCCTTTTGGTATACCCTGTTCCAGACCAAAATGCTCAAAAACCATACCCTGTCCAGCTGCACGTTCCTATATAGCGAAAATAAGGGAGTGCCCCCCCCCCCCGGGGGGTGGGGGGCTCTCCCTTGTGTACGCTATATAGGAATGTCCCGCTGGACAGGGTTTGGTTTTTGAGCATTTTTGTCTTCCACAGGGTAACCCATACGTTCAGAATAGGATAACGTTGATTGTTATGTAAGTCGTGAAAATTAAAAAATAACAAGCTTACACACAAGCCAAGTAAAACGTAATTTTATTCACCTGTTTACAAGCGAGCGCTGTGTTTGACAATTCTGCTTCGATTCGATTCGATCGCTTCGAGTAAACTCGCGGTCACTGGACTCTAAGGCCTATAAAGAGTCAACACACGAACCTGCGTGACGAAAAACGTGACTGCCTGATGTAATATTGCATCATGCTAAAGGCCCGTTTAAGTAGAAAGAAATTCTACAGAAAGACTGTGGAAGAGAAATTCTCCAGTGGCTAATTTTAGACACTGTCGGATTGCGTCATGTCAACCGTGTGGATTTCGCTTGTTTCTTTGTAAAGAACATGAAAAGAGCACTTACACGATACGAAAATCGAAATTTTCTCTAAAAGTAGGAAGAAATTATCCAGAAAGCTTGTGGAAGAGAAATTCTCTAGTGGCTAATTTTAGACAATGCAATGCAATGTCAACTGGGGAAAGTGCAGTGACTACGAAAAAAACAAGTAGTCACGCCAGTCTCGCTAAAGTCCGCAGTTTGCGTGAAACCGGAAGCCGATTCCCCGCTGGGATCGAATAACGCGCAAAGGTCACACCGCCAAATTTAGCACATTTTGCAACAACACTGCTGTTCACTGCTGTGGGACATTTGTCTTTGCTTTTTTCAATGCGATTCCTGTAATAAACTCAATTCATGTACGCACTTACACGACACTACAGAAAGCCTGTGGAAGAGAAATTCTCTACTGGCTAATTTTAGACCGAGATGCGATAACATCATGTCAACCGTGTAGAGGGCTAGGGCTAGCGACATGAAAAAAAAACGTCCATTTCTTGAAGCGGCTCGATGCCCATATATGGGCATCGGCCGCTTAATAATCTCAAACTGATCTGATTACAAGAAAAGGTCGAAAAGGTACTGTCTTTGTGCGCGGAAGCCGAGAAAGGATCAGAAAGGGACTGACGTCACGGGCTTCTATAGTGAAAACTTTGTAAAATTCTGAAAGGGCCAACGGACAATACAAAGGTACCGGATCCTGGTGGATCTAGTCAGCAAATTTAAGAATGAAAATACAACAAAGAAAGGCTGACTGTACGGTTGGGATAAATGTGAATATATTTTCCAATTTCGTCAGGCACGGCCTGACTTCTTCAGGGAACTAACGCCAAGAAACGTTTTTTTTTTCTTGGAATTAATTCCCTTCTATAGTGTCAACTCACATTAACTCTTTATAAGGCGCGCACCTCTCTAAGGCGGACAGCTATAGAGCTCGTTCCGAGGTGTCCGCTTTAGAGAGAGTTGACTGTATCACCAATTCTAGTGAGCTATTTTCAAACCTGTGCAGTTAAGTCCCCAGAGGGTACTCTCCGAAAAGTTGGGTGGTGGCGTGTGGCGTGTGGCGCGCTTCTTGAACCCCTTACCCTATTTCGGACCAAATTATTCGATTTTCCTTACCCAATTTCAGACCTTAACCTTAAATCTCTCCGTGCCAAAAGGCAAATAAGGCCGTACCCCATTTCAGACCTGACCCTATTTCACCACACATACACTCTGATACATGATGGGATTTTTGCATGACGCGCCGAGCAGAAGTCGCAGTCGCAAGTAAAAGTAAAGCTAAATCGGCCCTTACAGTGTATATAAAATTATATATAAATGTATGCTTTTATCAGTTAATGTTGTTCAGCAGTCCATATTCCCGTTATCACAAAAGGCGTTTAGATAAAGAGATCGTTATAGCCTGCAGTAAAATGAAGGGTTAGTAAACATTCTTCCTAATGAGTTTGATGTTTGTTATTTCCAGTTGGTCAGTTGAAGGTGTCATTATGAGCAAACAGGCCGAGGAGGCAACAAGTAATGACGAGAAGGCGCGAACACAAATTGTGACATGCACAGAACGTATTTCTGTGCATCAGGACAGTTGTTGGTCCTGGGTGGTGTGTTTTGCAGCAGTTGTTTCAAATGTCATCAGATGTGGATTTATCTATAGCTTTGGCATCTTATTCCCAGCACTCTTAGATGAATTTCAGCAAGGAAAGGCTAAAACAGGTAAATTGTTTCTGCAATGAACGAACGAACGAACGAACGAACGAACGAACGAACGAACGGACGGACGGACGGACGGACGGACGGACGGACGGACGGACGGACGGACGGACGGACGGACGGACGGACGGACGGACGGACGAAAAGGGAAAAACAAAGAAAGATTGAGTAGTACTATTATGTGGTACTGTTTATTAATTATGCTGTACAAGGTGGTTCTTGAAACATTCAAATGAAACCTACTGAACAGAACAGCGTAATAAACAGCACCACATGAAGGTCCTTCATGTGGTGCTGTTTATTATGCATGCTGTACACGTTAGTTCTTACTTATAAGTCTGTGGATGAAACCCTAGTGTGTGACCATTCATATGAAAGTTATCGAGTAGTAATACTGTTTATTAAGCTGCACAAGGTGGTCCTAACTGTTAAATTTGTCAGGATGAAACCCTCATTTTTAATTTGGGCACTCTTGGGAGTGAAATGGTTAAGGGAGTGTACTGTTATACGTTTTCTTCTTTCTCTTCATAGCTTGGGTCGGATCAATTGCAATGGTGGGCATGGGACTTTACGGTCCTTTGATTGGAAGACTCTATCATCGTTTTGGCGCTCGAATTGTCACATTTTTTGGATCGATTATCTGCGTGGCTAGTCTCATTGCAACATCGGAAGCGTCGAATCTCTATATCATGTACGTTACATATGGAGCTCTGTTCAGTTTTGGCACAGCCGGCATATTTCTAATTACGTTCCTAGAAGTGCCAAAGTACTTTATGAAGTGGCGCTCGCTGAGCCTGGGACTAATAGCCATGGGGCCTGGAGGAGGGCTGTTTATAATGAGCCCAATTGTACACGCGCTATTGGAAAAATATGGTTGGAGAGGAACATTTTTATCAATGGCTGGCATTGTCTCCATAACGTGTATATTGGCTTTTATTTATCGACCGATCGTGTTAGACTCTGAAAGAGAGCAACAGAATATTAACCGAAAACAAGGCAAGAAATTCTGGGACATTTCAATCCTTAAACACAAAGTGTTCCTTCTCTGCACGATGGCAGCAGCTGTGTTCTACCTTTCTCACTACATTCCACCGATGCATATGGTAAGTCTTAATGTAATATTTCTCAAATCATTAATAATTCATCAAGTTAAAACAAAGGAAATCATAACCGTGACAGATTTGGATATCTGATCTTAATTAGCATACTAATTAGACTTTTACGATTTTATTTCTCCGTTTACTCCTTAGTTTTAGTTTCGATTGAGAAGATATATCAAACACTCGAGACAGTGTTTCATCACATTTCCAAACACCTCAAATTTCGTCAAAAATACTCCGCTGCGCGTTGTATTTTCAACTCTCTTCTTGGTGTTTGGAAATGCGATGAAACACTGTCTCTCGTGTTTGATATAGTCATAGTTAATAGAGGGAAATGGTTCTGAAGCCGGCAAAGTTCTTTGTTCGCTATTTTGGGGGTTGACCGTGCACAAAACCTGACAAAATACAATAGGTGGTTACGTGTGTTCAAGCAACTAACCAATAGAAACGTTGCGATTACGTAATTCATGCATAGTGTATGAGCTCAAAACAAAAGATGTGCACGGTCATGGACCTTCCAACATAAATCTTGGCCTCTTTGTTTGCTCCTTTGAAGTTTGCCGGGCTTCATAACCATTTCCCTCTATTGACTATGATATAGTAAGCTATAGTACATCCAGGGAGAGTTGTTATACTCCTAGTTGCTTCATTCTTCATAAATCGGACGCATCCACCAGCTACTTAGTCTCCTTTGCTGCCGATATTTTGTGTCGTCACGCAACGCTTCTGTAACGCAACGCTTCTGTGCCAAATAACGACTGCGAAAGAGACTAGCGGCTACTTCAACCTCATGGTTTATGAACAAGATTTCTAAACTACTTTTCCATGACTACTTGTTATAGGTTCGTTATTTGGAAGAGATGGGATTTGCACAAAAGGAGGCCTCCCGTCTATATATCTACAGTGGACTGGCTTCCTTGCTAGTCCGACCTCTGATTGGTCGATTGAATGACGTCAGCTGGATTAACACGTTGTACATTTACTCTGTAGCTGCCGCCATTGAAGGCGTGGTTACTATTCTGTTACCCTTGGCAACTACAAATGTTCACTTCATTCTGTATTTTGTGGTGTATGGATTATGTGATGGCACATTGGGCTGTGGTTTGACCATTGTTGTGTTAAATAGTCTACCTGATACATTGAAACCCTTAGGATTTAGTACTTATAACTCCTTGGCATATATTACGTCAGCATGTGGTCCGGTTCTTGGAGGAAAGTATTTTTTAAAAACCAATAACCTTATTCTCAATGATTTTCGCGTATACTAAATTTCGCGCAATCGACAGACCTGTATTTCGCGAGGCTCAAAGGTTTAAAATGTTAAGAAAATATCGCCAATTTATTTTCGCGTTTTTTTTTTTGTACATCGCGAAAACCGCAAGAATTGGTACCCGCAAAAATAACTGAGATTAAGGTATGTGGGATGTACGGGACCTAGCCTCACTTAAAGTAATGTATGATAAGCCTAAAAACCACTCGACACTGCATGTTGTTGTCGACCTCGTGCGAAAGCGCTCGGCTGTTGTTATACCACAGATAACCCAAGCTCTCTATATGAGTAATAGTGATAGTACTCATATAGAGAGCTTGGGTTACCTGTTATTATACAGCGATGAAATAAGGACATAGTGCCTTTTCTGTACCCAAAAGCAGGTAAATCAGTAAAAGCTGTGGAATCGGATTCGTCTGGCAAAAAATACAATCTTATGTTTTCCCTTACGAATCTACACGCCCGCACGACAAAGAGATATCAAACATTCGCTACAAAGACATTGAACAAAACCTTAATTCCTTTTTTATGTAACTTCAGCTTCTACTGTCAGTCTAATTATCGAATTTATATATATTTGATTCACTTTTTATAATGATTTCGCAATTTTTTTTACAGTGTCCAAATTAACGAGTAATTTGGACAGTTTCACCTGCGATATAATTAAAACGTAATAGGACTATATGCTTGTCCAATTTGGAAATAATTGAATACAAAAAAATTCCTCAGACTGCCAAATTGGACTCGGTCTACGGCCTCATTCAATTTTGGCAGGCCTTGGAATCTTTTTCATCCAATTATTTCCAAATTGAACAACATGATAGTCCTATTACATATACTAACCTTCGGCAACCAGCTCTCGTTTTCGTTTGACCCGCGGGCTTAACATTTGGTGTTCATGCAATTTAGCTGATTTTTGTTATTATTTTTTTTTTCTCAAAGGTCTTGTAGCAGATATCACAGGCTCTTATGTACCAGTGTTCCACATGGCCGGTGCGATAATGATGGTCGGCGCAGCCATGCTGTTTGTTGTTTCTCGTGTCAAAAAAACTGATACATTGAGCACGAAGGAAGATGAGACAGTATGGGAATTGCTTGTTGTTGTAGAAAAGTGTTCTGTCGTTTAACTGTCTTTTATACGTTACTTGGATCTTAGAGAGGTTGGTACAAGCTACAAATGAAATTTAACAGAGGCAGGAGAGCCTTGCATACAGCCACCTTGAAATACGACCAACAACATAGCCAACTGGTCTGCCTCCTGCCAGTTGGGATTTTCAACCATGTTATGTTTATTTGAAATATTTGTTTCTATACACGGCCCCACAAGCTTCTAGCTTTAACACAAACCGTGTATAAATAAAGTTGATTTATTTATTATTTTAACATGTCTATCGGTCTATCAGCGAATTGTCAGTGATGAGAATAGACCTGATCTACAGATTTGCAATAGAACACGATGAGTATCTACTGTCCTGACGTTACACACTGGTACCAAACAGTAACACATCGTACTAACCTATTTTACAATCTCGGTAGAATTTCTCCACTGGATACTGTTTGGAAAACCCGACTCCACCCATCAGCTCGATACACTTGGATGTCGTCAGAGCAGCTACCTGAAACACACACAAAAACAAACGAACAGCAAAGCTCATTTCGTCTTTCAGATGCGTGATGTTGATACGACAACTTTCAGCGTGTTAGCGCTGCCTTTCGATTGGATAACAACAATCGGAAGCTCTTCGAGAGCATCTACGAAGATTTTCCGAACATGGCACTTGCTAATTGACACGTTTATAATAACGAACTTTAACCTTTTCACTCCTAGAGTCAAACCTTGAGTCAATAAATGTGGCTGTATCGTTTTAGTCTGTAGATGACGTTTTAGTCTCTAGAGTGTGACCATTCAAGTGAAAGCTATCGAGCAGTACGTTCAAGTGGTGCTGTTTGTTTTTGACAATTTTGCAAAATGAAATTCAAGAGCTAGAAGGGACCCTTGGTTTAAAGCTGAAATTGGATTGGAGACGATTAATACACGGTTTCACTCTCAATTCCATCCCTTCCCACTTACCTTGTAGGACTAGTGTTCACAACAGTCCAGACCTGAATCTGGGATTGGATCTAGATTTCTCAGGAGGAACCCTTACTTTTCACCTCTTTCTCCCCTTTTCTAGTTGTTTAGTAGTTCCCGATAAACAGAGTTAAGTTACGAGAGTGAACTGTACCTCGCCTGCGAAGTACTTTGCCATGGCAGCTTCTCTCAGGAAGGAGAGTCCAGCCTCTTTCCTCCGCGCTGCATTGTACACCAACAATCTAGCAGCCTCAATCTGTGTGAGCACATGCGCGGCCTGATGATTGATGGCCTGCAGAAACAAGGGAAACAACAATCGCTATCTTCTCTCTTAACCCTTTCACTCCCATAATGAAACCTTGATTCAGTAAATGTGGTTGTAACTTTTGCGTCTGTGGATAAAACCCTAGTGTGTGACCATTCAAATGAAAACTATTGAGCAGCACTTTCAAGTGGTGCTATTTGTTTTTGACAATTTTGCAAAATGAAATTCAAGATTTTTTCTCAGTTTTGAACTTAGCACTCATGGGAGTGAAAGGGTTAATAAAGACGCCTAGATCATAGCAATCCCAGCAGTGGCGTGACAACCCAGCAGCGTGACAACCCAGAGAACAGCTGCAACGAAGACTAGTCCATAACTTAGGATGGCAGTGTAACGCAATCAGAGAGAAGATCAGCGCTTGGGACCTCAAAGCACAGCTATTTTGAATGTATTAGACGCTCTGTATGCCTTTCGCATCCAAAATTACCATCATATGAAAACAGAGCTACAATTTCCAAAATAGTTCAAAGATTCTACACAAAAAATTATAGGAAAGACCAGGGCATTGAAAATCCCTTAGTTACAGCAGAAGAATATTCAGTAATAGAGAATGACTTGTATACAGTAAAAGAAGTATTTCTTCTTACCGGAAAATCCCAGATCTTCTGACCAAACTGCTTTCTTTCATGGGTGTAAGGAACTGTGCAGTTGAGACAGCCCTGAGCAAGTCCAACCATCTAGTAAGAACACAAGGGTACACACAATTTTGATTTTACTCAAAAGAAAAATACTACAAAATGAAGTGTGGTTTACAAGGGCTAAATAGAAATGTACTTCAACAGGACTAATAAGTCGTCCATTTCTCAGATTCAGCTTAACTCTGTTTGATCGATTCCCCTGTAATGCCAGTGGGGACTCAGATATAAAAATGACAGGAATGATCATCGGAAATTTTGAAAGCAACCCATAAAAAGTACTCGAATCTTGTTTTGTGGGGTGTGGCTGTAAATCATCTTCACCCATAAGAGGTACCAATTCTAGCGACAAGTCAGGTCCTGTCATATTTTTCTCGACTTAATACCCTAAGAGGTAATGGGATAGCCATTTTACACACATAAATAAAGGTTTTTGATTGATTGATTGATTGATTGATTGATTGATTGATTGATTGATTGATTGATTGATTGATTGATTGATTGATTGATTGATTGATTGATTGATTTAAACACTCAAAATGGTACCAATCCACACATTTTTATCCTAAAAGGTGTAACAATCACCCCATCACTTTTATACAGGACTCCCCCCCCCCCCCCCCCCCCCCACTCCTGGGTTGTTATGTGATTCTCATATTCACCAATCAGTTACAATTCCAACATTATCTCATAGCATATACATATCATCTGTCAATCATTTACCTGAGCTCCAATCCCAATGCGTCCTTCATTGAGACACTCAATGGCATACTTGTAGCCATGACCAACTTGGCCTAAAACCGCACTCACAGGTACCTATAGAGTAATTATAGGTAAACAGTTATGTACGACTTTCTTGTGGTACTGAGAATATCCCTTCTTTAATTCATCAAGTTAAAACAAAGGAAATCATAACCGTGTCAATCCCGTGTCGGAGGTTTGGATACCTGGTCTTAATTAGCATAGATTTTTACGATTTTATTTCTCCGTTTACTCCTTAGTTTTTGTTTCGATTGAGAAGATATATCAAACACTCGAGACAGTGTTTCATCGGCTATCCAAACACCTCGAATTTTGACAAAAATACTTGGCAGCGCATCGTACTTTCAACCCTATTCTCGTGTTTGGATATCTCGATGAAACACTGTCTCTCGTGTTGATATATTTACATCCATAACTTGATTTAAATTTGTTCTGTGCCCCATGCCTTGTAACATTCTTGAGGGAAGAGAATAGTGCTCAGGGCTTTGAGATAAAAGAAACTAAAAGAATAAATTTATCTTTAAAGAACACTTTTAAACAAATATTCTTTCTAGTTTTGGACCCAAGCAACCCATTCTCTCATACAATTGGGACAGCTGGGCCACTTGGGTTGGCATTCGAGGTCGCTAACTGACTTGATATCAGTTTGTGTGTCCATTGTCGAGGAAGATTTAACGCACTAAAATAGAGCTTATCTTACTGGCCCACTGCTGTAGAAACAAGTCTCACCTTTACATTGTCAAAGTGTACAGGACAGGTTGATGATGCTCTGATTCCAAGCTACAACAAAACAAGACAAGTATATATGAAGGTCAGTGTCATGTAACAAGCTAAATACAAGTCATATTTTCTAGGAATTAAGAGCAGGTTGCAGCCATTCTCTTTCCAGGCAGCCTTGCTAATATTCACGGAATTTATCCAGACCTTGGCTGGAATTGATCCCATGCAGTGGTGAATTTAGGGGAGGGGCCTGGGGGCCAGCCACCCCCCACTTATTTGTGAAAATACTTAAGGCTTAATACACAGGTCTGGATCCGCCACTGCTATGAACTTATTTTTTGTAAAATTTTACACACTTGTAACTTGACAAATTTCTTCCAGTTACAAGTCACAGCATTTTTATCTAAAATGCTAGCCTCTGCAAGTGCATTGCTTACCACTATACCCGCATTGATTCATTCAAGAAATATGTCTTTCAAAGTCACAGAGAAAATTATTTCACTTGCTTTCTCTTCTGTTTTTGGGACGAATGTTTTGGGAACTACATTTCTGTTTGTAGGAAGGATTGTTAGAACCAGTTAGAACCAGTTAGAACCAGTTAGAACCAGTTAGAACCAGTTAGAACCAGTTAGAACCATAGTCAACCCGCCCTACCACCCCACCCACCTCCTTGGTTAGAATTACTTTGGTTAGAATTACTATATATGTCTTTCTTTTCCATCCCTTCCATCATTGTGGTAACAGTCATGTAACACAACATTCTCATAAACACAACAACTTGTTAATATATGCAATTGGTGAATAATACAACTTACTGAACTCGAACTGCAGCCATAATTATGCTGTGTGAATTTAATTACCTTCTGGATTTTTGGAATACAACATACCATTTCATATATATATCCTCTTTTATATAATTATGGTATATAAGTCATGCTCTGACTATCTCACTGACGTGGTGGTGGTCATGTTGGTGGTCGCAGTGGTTATTTGACAATTTTGTTTTGCAAAAGATGATGAAGAAATGTAAATTCAAAATGCACGTGCAGAGATGTTGTACTACTAATTAAACCTATTCTTTTGTTCTTGTTGCAGTCGCATTTGTGGTTGCATCTTGAAAACCAAAAGCTTGAAGAAGTTGATTTTAAAGGCTCACAAAGTGAAGAATACAATAATTATTCATAGATGCACTTCCATTGCCTCATGTCACCAGCCACCATATATGTTTTCTATGTTTTCTTCTGGGTGTACACAACTTCTATGCATGTGCAGCTGATGAATCCACTGGCTAAAGTTGTGATGATTGCTTTGTGAGAGATGGTTTGGATTTGATTTAAGAGAATGTATGGGAAGTAACTTCCCCCTGGCTTGAAGTTGTGAATTAAAAAGACTGTTCTAGTTTGAGTAAAGACTCTTGCCAGTGTCTACCTATTTTAATAGTTACCAGTTGGACTGTATAACCAGATGTTTCACATTTACCAAACAAGAAATACAAACCTTGTCTTCCTTTTTGCCAAGTGAAAGTCCTTTAGTTTCTTTTGGGACTATAAATGTTGTAATTCCTTTGTAGCCCTATGGAAAAAAATCAATAAGTTAAGAGTTAATGCGATGAACAAGCTGCTGCGTCAGAAGCATTGTGGTCTAATGGCTTACTATTTTGACTTTGAGCATGGCTATGTAAACATTAGAAGCGGCCATTTTCTATTTCTTTTATAAAATAAAGCCAACAAAACGCAATGATAATTGTCATATATATGTTACATAGTCTCATACAAAATAACTATGCAACCAAGCAGGGTATGCATTATAAATAATCAAAATTTTATAAACAACTTTGGAAGTGCTTAATAACTATTTAAATACTTATGTTTCCACAAGCTAGGACAGATTGGTTCTTTCTGTGAAGAGACGAGGAAAGGGAGAAGGTGGTTTATATCAAAGGTGGCTTATGACTGGAAGGAATTTTCTGTTTCCAGACTGACGGGTTGAAAACTAGGGGAGGGGTTTATACATGATGCAAACACTCAAGAACGTTTAGGAGAATTCAAATTAAATGACTTAAATATATGTAAACCCTCACCTGCAGCTTGGGCTCACATAAACTTTTCAGTTCTCTAAAACTTTTTCTCATGTTTGCATCGGGCTAAACTTTAAACATTTTCTGTTTCTTAAAAAGCCAAGCACAATTGAAGAGGCTGGTGGAAATTTTTCCTAACTGTGACTTTGGGTAAAATAAGTTTTCTTTTCTCAAAGGCGCCTGAATGTTTGCATGTGTCCTTCAATTTAATAGAATTTAAACATTGCCCTGTAATTATTTTTCCTGGTCCATGGTTCATTTTCAAGAAAAAATGTATGCAAATAAACTCCATTTTCCCAGTGGTTTTCTTTACAAAAGAAATATTCTGAACAATGAAATCAGCGAAGTGACACTTATATTAGGAAAACCACACTTAGGAAAGTTTCCACTAGCTTCTTCAATTTTATATCATGTATACATGTACCAATATTGGCTTTACAACTAGATATTAAAATTACATTTCTACCTTTTCTGGTGCAACATTAGCAAAGACAAGAAATACTCCTGCATGTTCAGCATTAGTGATCCACATCTTGGAGCCATTTATAACATAAAAGTCTCCCTCCTTTACAGCTTTTGTCTCAAGGGCAAAAGCATCACTTCCAGAGCCAACTTCAGATAGACAAAAACTTCCAACCTTCATCGAAAGAAGAAAAACATTTCATTTTAAATTAATGACAATTTTGGTCTATTTTGGTTACAAATAAAATCAACAAATGATAAATAGTCTGAGGTTATTCAGCGGAAAGTTGTGTAATACGGCTGGGTATTTTTACGAGTCAGTTTTTATTTTTTCGAGCCTTTAGGCGAGAAAAAATAAACACTGATGAGTAAAAATGCCCAGCCGTATTACACAACTTTCCGCTGAATAAATTGTTTATTATACGACATAATTCTTTCCAAAAATATAGGCTTTCAACAGAGTTTTCCGTAGCGCGCGGTCAGGGGGACTGAGACCCGTGTAATACGGTCTCATATCTGCTCTCGTCTTTGTGCGTATTCGCACTCTAAAATGCTATGTCGTATAATAAAGGCACTGATCAATATCTCACCCAACGTTAACAACTGACAAACTGAATTACAGTTACTACAGTATGACTGAGCTTAACATTTACTGTACCATCTTTATATTTATTACCACACTTGACACTTTCGACATTACTGATCCCAGCAGTATGCATATAAACCTAGTATTGACTGCTCACCACATAAGTCTCTCCTTTAAGCTCAGTGGTTAGAGCATTTGACCGCTGTATGGAAGGTCATGGGTTCGAATCCCGTCGGGGACTCAGATTATTTTCTTTGTCCAATGCTCATGACAAACTGAATACAGTTACTGTAAACAACTTACCATATTCTCGGCCAGTCTAGGTAAGTACTCTTCTTTCTGTTGAGGTGTGCCATATTTTCTAAACAGTGTGACAATTAAAGTATTTTGTACGTCACACATCACACTGACAGCTGGATCAATTTTTGCCAGTTCTTCAATAACAAGACAGGACACAAAGAATGACGAGTTCGTTCCTCCATAGTCAGCATTAATTTCAATTCCCATTAACTGAAAAAAGAAGGAAAGTAACAGGATTCATGCAGTTCTGGGAAGAGACAACCAGGTCAATTTTACCATTTACTACCTGACAAGGATCTCAAACCCAGATTGTGTTCTAAAAAGATGTTTGATACATATAGATTCTGAATCTGTTCAACATAATGTCAAGCAGATGTAAATTCCTGGCTGACTAGCCTGCGTAGCAAGCGTTCTTCGTTCATACAGGAACGCTTGCTACGCAGGCTACTGGCTGACTGACTGACTGATTGATTGATTGAGTAACTGATTGATTGATTAATACATTAAATGATTGATTGATTGATTGATCGATCGATCAATTGATTGATTGACTTAATGGTAATGGTAATGGTAATTGTATTTATATAGCACATTTTCCAAAGCCCAAATGCACTTTACAATTCAACTCAGGGATGAGATCGGACATCAGCCTATGGCTGCCGCTATCAGTCCAATCCAATGAATACATGTGAACAGGCCGTGCCAGACACAACACCGGGGACTATGTCCCCTACTCGTTTCGAACAGTCACAGATGTGGGTTCTTTAACGTCCCCTACTAATTTAGTATGAGAAGGTGTAGGAGACAAGGCCAACGGCTTAACGTCACCACCCAATGACGCGATCATCTGAACTGGCACAAGGTATATTGAAGTACAGCCAGCATGATCTTACCAGTTATTTTAAGACCCTAGTTTGTAGTCCGGCCGGGATTCGAACCCGCAACCTCCCGCTCTGCAGTCTGGCGCCCAACCAACTAAGCTAACAGCCAGGTGGCGGTCCCTTACTGATTGATTGATTGATTGATTGATTAATAGATTGAATGATTAATTGATTGAATGATTTAAGGACTGATTGACTGATTTATTTATTTATTTATTTATTGATTGTTTGATCGATCGATCGATCGATCAATCGATCGATTGACTGAAAACTTACTGACTTAAGGTCTGACTGACTGACTGACTGACTGACTGATTGATTGATGCATGATTGATGACATACTGACTTTAAGGACTGCAATTGACTTACTTTGATTGATTGATTGATTGATTGATTGATTGATTGATTGATTGATTGATTGATTGATTGATTGATTGATTGATTGATAGACCGATTGTATAAATGGCGCTGAAAATATACTGACTTAAGGACTGACTTATATAAGGTCTGACTGACTGACTGACTGACTGACTGACTGACTGACTGACTGACTGACTGATTGATTGATTGATCAATCGATGTGCATGATTGATGACTTTAAGGATTGATTGACTTGACTGACTGACTGACTGACTGCTACAAAGTTGAGACCCCAGTGAGTCTTAATTCACAGCCCATTTACTTACTCCTTGTTCAAACATGCCCCTGATGACTGACTGATCCATTTCTGAATTCTGATCCATTTCTGATACCAAAGGCTGGATTTTTTCTGTTGCAAACCTAGCAACTGAAACATACAACAAAGAAGAGGAGCTTATTAGTCACATATGAGGCAAGAACATCCAAAGATTTTGCAAGACAACCAATATCACTTTTGACATTGCTGATCCTAGCAGTATGCAGGACGTGTCAAATATGAACCAAGTATATGACCGCTCACTACATGAGATACTCCGTAGCTCTGTGGTCAGAGCATCCAACCGGTGTACGGAAGGTCATGGGTTCGATTCCCGTCGGGGAATCAGGTTTTTTTCTTTGTCTCACGCTCATGACAAACTGAATACTATTACTTACACAGTACGACCTAGCTTAACATTTACCATCTTTACATTTATTACAACCAATTAGAACAGTTTCAAAGATTTCTGATGTTTGGAAATAGCCAAAAACAACCTCGTCCCCAGGTCTTTTCCCTTTAAAAATGGAGAATTGTGCAACTAAAGCATGATTTACATTCATGAAATATTCTTCTTTCCAAGTGTATTAAATTTTATATTATATAGTATAATGGTTAGCTCAAATTTGAGAGCCAGGCATGAGTAATTATTGGTGTTTATGTGTAAGATGGCATGAGATTGAAGTTTTAGATCCATAATTAATAAGTGTGAGACTCACGCATTATGCATAGGACTTGACTGGACAGACAGATGGGGTTAAAGCGCACTCGATTTCCAGAGGTCACGGCAGTTTTAGAGGTCTTTGCTCTTGTAGGTCTCTTAGGCTTTGAGAGCAAAGTATCTTCAGGCTCTCTCGACCTATATGTAACTCAATACAAATGCCCCCACTGATCAAACTTCGCTTTCACACCTAAGGTATAAACTACATGTAACAAACAGTAAGTACCTGTTTCTCTCATCATTTCTTCCTCTTCAGAAAGCATTGTCAACGGTCCAGTGACAAATGAATTTGTTAAATTCTCTGATGAATGAGATGCTTCTGTAGTTAGACATCGGCCAAGCCAACAAGGCAAGTGTCTTCCAGTGATACATTTCTTGATTCCACTTTGTAAAGATCTCATTGGCCTTGTGACTGATGGTAACATCTATTATTCAACAAGAACAACAATTTTTTAATTAGCCTGCGTGATAAAACAGATGTTCTCTCATTTCCATCCCTTGAAAGAGAAAAAAACTTTCACTATTTTTGGGTGTAACTACTAAGCAGTAACACTATATAGCTGTCTAGGGGTTAAAATATGTGGTTTGTTACCACTTAAGGTGTCTAAATCACAGTTAAAGTTATAATTCAACCTGTTGGCTGTACCTTTTAGTCAGTATTAGGATGAAAATTTATGACAAGAACTATACTTGTCATTTAGAAATGGTACCTGTTACGGAAGCAAATGAAGTTGAGCAACACCCACAGAATAACATTCTGGTGCCTTTTAGGGATTTCTTTCAAAATTTCTGTCTATCCCCATCACTTTTATATGGGAGGGATATTTTGCAGGTTGCAGGTTGCAGGTTGCAGCTGGTCAACTGCTAACCCAAACCCCAACAATTAGGCTAACCTTCAGTTAGAATTAGGCTAACCTTCAGTTGGGCTAATTTAAGCTAACCGGGGCTAACCGTGACGCCATTCTCTTCCTAACCGCGTGTGCAATGTTTCTAAAAGTAGTCTCAACCTGCAACCTGCAAAATATACCTGCCCCCCCCCCCCCCCCCCCCAGGGCAGTACGGCTGATTGGTTGTTACTCTAACCACTACATAACAGTATATGATTTTCTGTAGCGTCACACCATCATCAGCTTGTAACTTTTCAGCTTGAATCATGACAGTCAGCTAATATTACACCCCCTCCCCCACACACACCCCTCTCAATTGAACAACAGAGAATTACATAACACAGCATGACCAATCAGAGAATAATTTGAAACACAGTTAATAAAAAAAACACAGAGGGAATGACCATGACATATTTAAATAAGATAAACTCTAGAGTGGTTAAGCAATAATTTCACAATCATAAAAATCACCAAGCCACACAAAGCTTGATAATTATCGCTGTTACGCCCAACAACATCTACTGGTAACTTATTATTAGCCGATGGTTCTTGATGAAGCTTACCGTATTATTTTTGAATTATCATTGTTAACTTTAAATCCACAATTTACAAATTAAAACGAAAAGAACAAACCTTATGAAGCGCCATTTTGTCACGTAACTTCACTGCGACACGATCGATACGTCATCTAAGCCACAATGAATTGTCTCCGCTTGGTTGCGCGCAAATCAGTCTCACAGTGGGAAAAGTGGATAATTCGCTCTCTCCTCCGCAGAGGCTCAATGGGGTTTTAGGAGAAATCCGCTGAACGTGGTGTTTAAAAAAATTATCTAAAGTAAAAGAAAAATTGTGGGGAAAGCGTTTGCATGTCCTTTTAGTATATTTTAAAAGGCTGAAGGCTACTGAGTTCCGTACATACTGGCGTGACACACAGCCAACCAGTTACTGATTTTTAGGGGTTTCCAGGGAATGCAAAGCTTTTTTCTTATTAATTGGGTACCTTTTTACCCTGGGGGTCGCGTTTACTCAACCATATTTTACGTTTTTTCAATGAATGGATTTTATTCAAAGTAGAAACAGCCGTCTCTTCAAATTTAGCGGTTTGGTAGGTTACAATGGAATTCCCCCAGGCGCAAAAAAAGACAATTTATGTTCAATCCAGGGATTATAAAACTCGCCTGATTGTTACATGTTTTGGCTACGTTTGGAGACTGAACGTGGGATAATTCTCAATAAGCCGTTATTTGTCCTTTTTATGCGAAAAAATCCGACCACGGTAAAAACCGCTTATAGTATACTCAACAAAATATGCAGCTTCTGATTGGTCAATGACGAGTGCATAAATAGGTTATAGAGTGCAATACGGAATTGTGATAAACGGTACCGGACAAGTAGAGACGTTTTTGCCGCTTAATGGCATTAAAATAAGCTTTCAAGTTAATGGTTAAATATTTTCTAAACTATAGTTACTGTAATTATTTCAAAAGTTCACGCTTGGTTTGCCTGCGCGTTCAAATAAAACATGCGAACACTCTGGAAAACTAGTGAAGCGTTTCGTGTGCAGAGTAGCGTGATGGCCGCAGCAAAATTTTGTTGAGAATATTATAAACAAAAAATCGTATGAACTGCTCGTGCAATTAGTGATTTATGGTCACTCGTGATGTTTTGAAAGTTCTCAAATTGCACTCGCCTAAAGGCTCGTGCAATTTTGAGAACTTTCAAAACATCACGAGTGCCCATAAATCACGAATTGCACTCGCGTTCATACGATTTCCTATACTTATTTTTTTTATTATTATTTTTTTTAGATAATCGTAGTTTTATAGCTTTTAGCTTGTTTTCAGTGGTCCATATTAGCAGTAAGTACCAGAGGTCTAAATCGTCTTATACTTTTATACTTAGACAAAGCTAAACGCTAAATGTAGCCTGCGCGCAGACCATGGTCTTCTATTTCCTTGCTTTTATAAAATTCAAGATCTACAGATGCTGTGAGTTCGAACGAGGAAGACTGGGCATCACAACCGCGCAAAGGACGCATTACTGCCGCGGCATCCACACTTTTATCCCGTCTTTATCCACGATCTTCATATTTTTTGGGCCATTTATCTTTGGGAATTTGGCATTGGAGTAATGCAAGATGAGAAGAGGATGTCAAACTTTACAGCAAATCAGTGCAGCAAAAAAAGCCAGTACAAACACAGGAGAAAAGGTTGGCAAGCTATTGCAATGCAATGATAATCGGTGGAAAACCACTGCAATGCGGGGAAACCCTGTAAAATACATCTTTGAACCCGGGCTTTGAATTGTTTTCTCTATCACCATAACCTAAAGCCCGGGCCAAAAGCTGTTAAGGCCCGGGCCAAACGAGGATGAGAGTTGTTGGGAGTTCAAACTCTCACTCTCGTTTGGCCTGAAACTCTCATGCTCTCGAGTGTGCGCTCTCATCAACTCTCATACGCTCTCGTGAGAGCTAACTCTCTCGTTTGGCCCGGGCTTAACAGTTTCTGCTTGCTTAGAATAGAATGGAACATTATTTGAAAATCTACCAACTCTTCCTCGTCATTCCTAATTGATGAGATAAAGAAACAGCTATTATTAGTTGGAAATTTCAATCCGAGAAGAAGTAAGCATGAGGTCAAGATGGTGGGATATTGGCCGAGTTCTTTTGTTGTGTGTTTATGGACAGAGAAGAAGTTGAGGTCCATAAACATGCAAAAAGAATGAGGCCAATATCCCGCCATCTTCAGTGGCGGATCCAGACCTGTTTACAAGGTGGCAATCTTGTTCCCAGAGTCCTCATTACCCTTATCCAATGACAGGAACAGGTAACAAGGACCTCTGGGATAAAGTATTCTGCCATGACAGGATTCTTGGACTTCCAGTTCTACTGCGCATGTGTTCGACTCCATGTTTCAAAGGGACACACACAAGATTCTTGTACTTCCGGTTTTACTGCGAGTGTCAGACAGAACACTTTATCCCAGAGGTCCTTGTTCCCATTTCTGCCGCGGGTAACAAGGACTCTAGGAACGAGATTGATAAGGTGGGGGCCCAAACATTTTCACCCATATGAGGAGAGGGGGGTGGGGTGGTGGGCCCCCCCCCCCCCCTCCTAGATCCACTGCTGTTCTTGACCGAACAATTTATTAGAGCTTGGACAATAAAGGATTTATTAAACATGTATGACTAGGACGTGGGAAAATAGTTTTCTTGCGGGAACACAGTGGGCAATCCCGAGCGGTCAAGATGGCTCCATTTTGACCGCATGTGTAGCCAATAACAGCACAGGAATGGCTTCATCTTGCCCACTCATAGAGCCAGCCGTATAATAAGGCATCTTAATGAAAAGTTCATCAAAAGTAAAAGTGTGAATCAAAGAAAATGAGACATAAAAAAAGCTACTGGTCTTTGTATTAGGGATTGCATTCAATATAGAGATGGAAAACTAACAAGAAAATTGATTGAAATGTCTCCTTCAAAAAACATTGATATTTCCTTTGAAAATACAGTCAACACTTTCATTGTCAGCTACCCTGATTTTGCCAAGCCATTTCAGTCGGGGAAACAAGTGCCAGTTTTGGCAAATCTTCGCTGAAGCAATAAAAGAGTTTCCGATTTTTTGTTACCCAATCAAAAACTAAGAGTGAGCACTAGAATAGCGCAATAAGGATACGTCGTTTTGCTTATAGCAACTTCGGGGATGAAAACCGTGGGCTCAGTCCCGTCTCGGAGGCGGGATTTCACCATTAACTGGTGCTTGTTCCCCAGACTGATTTAGTTGTGATTGCTTTGGGAGCCTGTCATGTATGACAAGTTTCACTTATAGTATTTCATTTGGCTGCATGAAAGAAATTTGGGATCTTAATCACATCATAAGAGAGTTGGTCACTTGCTAGAGGTGACTCAGCAAGGTTTGACTGCGAGTATAGTTATAAATTCCCAGCATGCAAGACATTAAGACAAACAACAGACTACATTTTGGAAATCTGCCAACATCCTATCTTTAATTCTCTATAGTTATGTACTTTTAACAGGAAAATCTACTATATCCAGAAAATATTTCAAGTCATATACCCCTTCACACCAGCTAAATGTTTGGTAAATCCCATGTTTTTTAATAATCATGCAGGTCTAGACTTATTATTATATGGTATAAACCACCACTAAAAATATTTCATTGTGAGATCTGTCCCAAAACTGTTTAAAATGGTGTTCGATAGTCTAGTTTCGAGTTAACCAGTTATTGAGTGGTGTTGGTTAGCTCGAAACTGGACTATGACATTAATTTTGTTTTAACATGTTTTAGCAGTGCATGGTCTGAATGGGTATAAGCTCCAAACCCTAAATGCAATGTCAAGTTACATGTAGTGATATTTTAACTCATTTGTTCATGCTTTTCTGAAAATGATTAATATTATTTAATTTTGATGCTCAGTTATTTTGTCATCTTGTACCATAGCATTTGAGTGATTGATCCAAATAGAAAGAGGTCAATTTCTGCATCCTATAAAAATAAAAAATAATTCAGACTTGGAACTTCCAGAACTCTTCATGCATTAGTAGATTAATTAAGCTTTGTTAGGTTATATGTTAGATCAAAGAAGCAAATTAAGAAGAATTGAGATGTTACAAGTCTTTCCATAATCACTTGTTAAAATTGAATTGAACTCAAATTAATAATTTATTTTGTGGTGGTACACTAAAAAATAAAATCCCAAACATTGTGTATATGTTACTTACTTGTCTTGGAAATGTTAAATAAATGTGTTGTCTTTTTGAGGAACTAATATTTGCATGGTAAACAAGATGCTTCAATAACTGTTTCTGATTTATTTTGAGATATTTCACCAAATTTTATGAAATTAAGAAACTAACTTTAACACTACAGTGTACAACTGTACTTACACAAAGTTTTCAAAATAATATTGCTCACCTGAAACAAAAACATTTTGAAGAAATACTTTTATAATATAGATTCATCAGAAGAAACACTGTCAATATCAGCCTTCTAAGCTGTCACATTTAAAAGAGATACTGTAGACACTTTCGGAGTTTCCTAAGCTTCTCGTGACCAAAAGTTCACTTTCAATATATTAAATTTCAGCTTGATAGTGAGGCCGAGAGTTCTGGGTCAGTCACCAACTCAATAGTCCTTTTCAGGACTACCCTCGCACTCCTGGGTTCAGACCGTTTACTAATTCATATAGGTGTTGAAAATATTCCTAATTTAAAAAATAATAATAAGCATACCGTACAAGCTCTATTTAGCTCCCCTCTCTATTAAGCCCCCCTCTCTAATAAGCCCCACTTCTTGGGGCCTGAAATTAAAAACCAATACAATGCACGTGTATCTAAGATCTTAAAATAGGGCGATCTTTGCTGCCATCATTGCTCACATTTAGAAATTCACCCAATAAAACTGAACTAGAAAGACCATGCAAAATTTAGTTATTGTGCCAAGTTTGAAAGGAAGCAGGTCAAAATCTGCTTCAAACAATGCGTTCAAAAGTTGCCACATTTACAGACATTTGTATGGCTGTGTAGCAACTCTTGCCATACAAAAACTCCTGTAAATTTGACTTTTTCTTCAATGTACCTCTGATATTTGACACAGTTACTTAACGGCACAATCACTATCAAAATATAATGTTCAATAAGTTTCCCAAAATAAATTTAATTTTTGACATTAACAAAGATCACCCCATTATAGACCAGCTGCTCCAAACAGCTTCACGGCACAATTAGATAAGGTAGTAGAGCGTTTGCTCCAGTATCACAAAATGTAATGTCACAGGTTTGAATCTCATTGAAGCCACAGGGATTTTGGGGGGCGCCCGGCTTACCTTGCAAGTGCTTAATAAGTAACTTCACATTACTGTGAAGATTACTTTCATCTGCAAATATCTTAAAATTACAAAATATAGAATTTGTGAAACCTCTGTCAGTTATGTAATTTTTGTGTTTTCTGTACAACCAGACTTAAAATTAATGATAGACAAAATTGGTGATATGGGTAGTCCTAGACCATAGCAAGAAGCCGCATGGATTTTCAAATAATAATAAATTATTATAAATGACTTTCCCAAGTGTATGATGTTTTGCATGCATAATCAGCCCAAATATTGAATTTTATAAGCTCTTGAAAGAAAGTTATCCATTGGCAAATGTTTGCTGAATACATGCATTCACTGACTTCCAAAAATATATTTGTAAGAACCAGCTCAAGGAAATGTCAGGACCGATGGGGATGTTTATTTTGAATGGTGTTTGGGATAAATAAACTCATGAGAGGTCAGAGGGATGATGCTAGCTCATATTGAAGTCAGTGTTCTGAGGTCTTGATTCAGTTTAATTTAGCAGAATGATGTAGAAGGGTTGGACCTTTTTGTACTGAGCTCTTTAATTGAAGGGCTTGGTCAAGAACTGGAATATTTTGCCCAAAAATAAAATTTGCGAATAATAATTATTGCAGGTTTCGCATATAGGCTGGCGTTTCATGCGTTTGTATAACGCTGCTGCTTATTTTATTTTCTCATATTTATTTATTTTCTTTCCTTACTTTGAAGGGATCCTTTTTCCCTTTAGCATAGTTTTTGAACAAACCCTTCAATTATTGTGATCCATAGGACACCAAACAAGAAACTGTAGCAAGTCTTCAGAACTTTGATTGTTCAAACCTTTAAATATTATTTTTGGCCCAAACAAGTGAAAGTGTTAAAAATACCAATTAAAACATATTAATTTCCATGCCTTTGTTTGAAGCTGAACTACATCATCCCTTTGCCTAGTTTGGGTAGCTGGTCATGAATGTGGTAATTTTAAGGGTTTTATGACTTCATGAGTGGGGAATAAAAAACAGGGGGCGACCTAAGACTTGTATACTGTACATGTACTCATGATTTAAAAAAAAAACATCTCCCTGAGCTGGACCCTAGGCAAATACTTGTTTGGATGAATGTGAATAAATTTGGTGAAAAGCTAATTAAACTGACCTTATTTCAATAATGTTTTTTTTTTTTGGGGGGGGGGGGGGGGGGGCTGATTATTCATGCAGAACTGTTCTGAACTTTTTTGATATTTTAATTTCTTCTTCTGATGCAGTGGTTTAGGACTACCAGAGATGAGGTTGAGATCAGAGCAATTTATTAAAGTAAAATTTTATGGATTGCATCAAGACAGAAAAATTTATTAGTAATGTCTGCAATAGTTCAACACAATCTAAGTGGTGCATAACTCACAGAGGTTCCTGTTTATTAAAAAAAGTTTGGTTATTGATTGTTTCAATTATAACACTTTCTTGGAAACTTACAAACTTTTAAACCTGTCAGAACAATTAAAGTATGAAACAGTAAATTAAATATAAAATTATTATCTTATCTTTTAAAATGTGAAAAGAGTTCGGTAATGATCAAGACTCAAATGATCATGAAAGTTTATCAGTTCTTTTCCTGTGACCTACATCAGCAAGACTTCAATGTTATTTCAATGTTTTTCTCATGATGCTTGATTAAGCCATAAGATTCCAAGTGTCTTTATAATGTCCTTGTTCAGGTTCATCCAAACTAGCAGTAAACACAGCTCTGCACGATCGATGGTAACCAGGAATTATTGTACTGTTGATCCATGTCACTTTCCACCTCTGTCTTTAAGGCTTTTATTTGATGTTATTTCTGTAACTAACCTTCCTCCACATAAGTAACTAATGTCCAGTGGCTTTGGTTGCTGCAGTGAGAATCACCACTCATTTGGGTTTATGAAAGTCAATGTGAATCTGTCCAAGCCTGAGGCTTGATGTACAAACCACTGGAAGGTGTTAAATGTTGCATGTTCTCAGGGATTCACTGGCTGGAAGAAATGATCCAGATGTAACTAAAGCACAAGCAAAATAATAACATGTCTTAGTTGACAATTTAAAGCCCCCTCTATTTGTATAGATAATAAAATAAATACAGTTGAATACAGTTGATGTTATTTCTGTAACTAACCTTCCTCCACATAAGTAACTAATGTCCAGCAGCCACCCTCGGGGAAATGGCAAGTGGCTGCTTAATAGGGGTTGGCTGCTTAATCGGGGTTTTATTTACAGTATTATACTGATATTGGGACTTTGATAGCTGGCCGCTTAATCTGGGTTGGCCGCTTAATAGGGGTTCGACTGTATAATAATATAAATACCCCCATCCCCCAAATCTCAGACACAAAGATCATCTATTACTTACTTACTGCCCATTGTGCCTTGTGGCACATACATATAGGGCAGCTCAAAGATCATCTGTGTTTATGTATATAAGAAAGGAAGCGTACATAGCATGAAAGTCTCAATACCTTATTGTTCACTTAGGTCGAGCCTCTTGTCAATCAAGTCTCTGCTGTAACTTCACTGTGAGCCATTGAAAGTCGGATACTTACAGGAACATCAAGGATGAGGAGTATTTTGACCAGAGAGACCCAGGAGACATCACCAAGCTCTGAAAAAGAACAATAACAATGTACGTGAGAACAAAGTACATCCTCCCACAGGGGGGGGGGGGATACTCCCAAACAAATTGGGTGGGAGTGTGCCGCTGGGCTATGAAAACCCTTACCCTGTACCAGACCACAAAACGCTAATTTTGCGACCCTGTTCCAGACGATTTTTAATGATTTTTTCTATCCCCAAAGGCTAACTAGTAAGCAGCATTGCGAACTTGTAGTTGTAAAGCAGAGTATCAATTACCGACCGTCGTGCCAACTTCTGGGAAAGTGATACCCTGTTCCAGACCAAAAAATGTTGTTTGTTATACCCTGCTTAAAAACCATACCCTGTCCAGCGGCACATACCTATGTAGTGTATATAAGGGAGTGCCCCCCCCCCCCCCTTGGTTGGGGGGAATCCTGTTCTGGGTATGCCTGGCAGTAGATTAAATACAATAGTTTGAGGTACTAAAATCAAACTGATTTATATTTTAATAACTTGTCCCAGTTTAAAGTTTAAACAAGTGGGTGTTCTTAGAAATCAACACTATAAGTCTTACTTGGTCATGGGTATCAGCACCGTTCTCCAGCTGCATGAATGATCTGAGGAACTTCAAATGTTGTGCAGTTTTAATTCATCTTTGTGATGCTGAAACCAAGCATTTATCAGTAACTAATTTATTATATTAGTACAGTGGTGAGTACATCCGCTTGTATAATTGTTTGTATGGGAATGTAACAAATTACCTTTTAATAGTTTTCAAAAATACGGAAGATTTTAGAATAAAAATGGCTTTACCCAGTTCTTGCATTGAATTTTATTGCTGTTTCTGGACCAACACAAGAACAACCTAAGTGATTTTTATTCTTAAATCTTTCATGTTTTTGACAAGCCTGTGGTCTGCAAATTTAAGTCCTCAAAGCTATGGACTATTGTCACTGTCACTCACACTTACGATGCAAGCATAAGCTCAAGCAGATGCAGCAACGTGTTGATCACAAGCAGCATTTGTTCTAATAAAAGGCACATTACTGCGTCTGCGTAATTGTTGCCTGCGCTCCTCATATTTGTGCATTTCCTTTGAGTATGATAATAATTTGCATTCATGCTTACCTTTTTGACATCACTGGTAAAGGTAGCTTCTTCTTCAATTCGTCTTCTTCTTCTTCTTTGTCATCTTCGTTGTCATCTTCTTCTTCATCATCATCTTCATTGTCATCTTCTTCGAGCAGGAGCCCACAGGGTGCAAACCCAAGTGGAAATCGTGTTAAGAATTTTACAAGATTCTTATTAAGAATCTTCTTAAGATCTTAAAAGTTCTTACAAGATCTTGTAAGAATCTTCTTAAGATCTTAAAAGTTCTTACAAGATCTTGTAAGAATCTTACAAGATTCTTGCAAAATATTACAAGTTCTTATAAGATTCTTGCAAGGTCTTTCAAAGATTTTCTTCTGTCATATAAAGACTCTTACAAGTTCTTATAAGATATGTACAAGATTTTGGAAGATTCTTACAACTAGTTTTTGTAAGATCTTACAAAATTCTTCCACGTTCTTACAGGACTATTGTAAAGATTCTTTAATATGAGGTCTTGCATTAATTCTTATAAGATCTTGTAAGATTCTTTTAGGTTTTTGAAAGATTCTTACAGATCTTATAAAATTAATTATTGAGAAAATATAACACTATTCAAGATTCTTACAAGATCTAGAATATTCTTATATTAACTTAGAGATTCTTTGAAGTTCTTATAAGATTCTTATAAGATCTCATAGGATATCTTAAAAGAGTTGTAAATCTTGATACGATTTCCACCTGGGAATGACTGAGTCCAAACTGACGTGCCAACAGCTAAATCCTGAAACAAATTTAGATGAAAATCATTATTCAATAACATGTCACCAAAAACATGTAACATTTGTATGCTCTGTTGCTTGTCCCTTTGTTTCCTATAAGCCAACCTCGTCCCCAGGGCCATCTTCGCTTTCAAAATGGCGGGTGGGTGCGAAGAAGACCCTGGCGAAGAGCAGGTCACATGACCACAAAATTAGCCAATCGTGAGCCCGCCGCCATTTTGAAACAATCAAAATCTCCAATATTTTTGGAGACACGTGACCTGCTCTTCGCCAGGGTCTTCTTCGCGCCCACCCACCATCTTGAAAGCGGAGAAGACTCTGGGACGAGGTTGCCTATAAGCCTTTGCGCACAATGCTATAATCCATACAATAATAATTTATTCTTCCATAAATATATTTTTTGACATGTCCAGTGTAGTTTGAAGTCATAGCCGTTATTGTACCTCCTCAAAATATTTGCTCAAACAATATACTCTTTGAAGATGATCTATCCATGTATGGTATATTTTAAACTAATAGATAATATTATTCACAATAATAATATTGCTGTTCCACATAATTTGCCAGTTCATATAAAGCTTGAAACAGAGCAACTTCTAAAATCCGTAACCAGACAGTAATAACAGACTGTAAATGTATAGACTATTCACTACTGACACAGTACCACATACAGAAATCAAAATCAATGCATCACAATCCCCTACCTCTTGTAGAAGACAACTCTTATAAAGGGTTCCTGGTTAGGAACACTGCAATGGAGCACTTCTCTAGGTCATCATCTTCCTCTCTCTGGCGGATGCCGTTATCTGTTATGATCACCAATCCTGGCTCTCAGGTGGATGCTGTCATCTGTTATGATACCCAATCCTCATCTCCTGGTACATTGGGAGCAATGACGTCAGTTGAACACCACAAGGAAAGTTGACATCATCGAGTCTTCTCAGCTGTCACTGAAGTTCAAATGTGGCTGGAACATCCTGTCAATTCATCTGAACACAAAGCTTCTCACGATGCATGGACACAATTATTAGTAACTTTTAAAAAGAATAAAAGCCTGTTATTAATTCCAAAGAGAGAAAATTGATTTCTTACTCTCTGTAATGATTGCCATGTACTGTTAATATAAACAAATTAGTTCATGGTTGGTTTGCTTGTACAATTTTATTCACTTATTTTCACAACTCATGAATAAAAATTATACGCACTCACCAACCATTTACATGAAGTAATCTGTATTAAGTTCTGAGAATTTGGTGATGCATCAGGACAATATCTCCTAGACTCAAGCTTCTCAATACTGATTGCTATACTAACAAAGATATGAGAATTTGGAGGTACATCAAGATAATGATGTCAATACATGTATGTTGTTGCAGTAGTTTGGGACCATTGGTTGCTAGGGTCAAGGCTGACTGTCCAACTCTTTCCTCTTGTTGCCGTCAGTGGTTGAACCACACTTTCTCTGTCTGCACTGTTAGCTTTGTAGTCTGGGGTTTTCACGAGATGATTTGGCATCATAGTGTGGGATGCACTCTACTAGGAACTAAAAACACATTACAAGTTAATAACTGGAACTGAGAATAGTTTAATGTGTGTGGCTTACCGTCACGACCGGTCATTGACCAGCGCCAACACAAACCTACAGAAATCAGACGATTTGAAAATTGAATAGTTTAACCTGTTGCTTTTCAAACCAAAACATGACAACATGTGACACCTCGTAGGAGAAAACAACTGCAAAACAAAAGAGAGCTTTAAAAAGTTAGCAAAAAGGAAGTCGAGTGCCATTAAATGTTCCTGAAAGAAAATTGTGTTATTAGTTTTCAATTCATTGCCGATATTTTTTGATTTCGTTGAAAGTAATGACCTGAAGCTAAAATTTGAGCAAATGTGCATTGCCGTATGTAGTGACTGAATCGAAAGTGACCTCATTGACCCTTTTTCTAGGACCAATGTTCCTGAAATGAAATATTTGTATTTAGTTAATATTGTTTAGAACATAACATCTTAGAAACTATTTAAAAAACCACACTGACGCCATTTTTAGTTTTATTATATATAAGTTGTAATATTATATTTTTTTATTTTTTTTATTATAAGCAAGATAATAATATTATTTAGTAGTAATTTTCACTCCATCCTTGATTTCTTGCTGTCTTCTCTATTCCTCTTGCTCCCTCTTGTGGTGTCTATGAGCTACTACTACTATGTTTTTACAATAACAGAACTTTTACAATGCAAAAATCTACAGGACCTAAATTAAACATGAGCCTATGCGCGCCTTAATACAAATAATTTGGTGTCAAGAGAAAGCCAAGAGTGTCCCTGTGTCGGTAAACTTGACACTTCATGTGGAACACTCAGGGCCCCCAGACAATTCGCATTGGTCATCTTTGGCTTGCTAACGAGGCAATGTCGATACCAAGCCTTCATGTGTCAGTAGCCGGAATGTGTACTGACTGAAAAAAAGTTTAAAATCGAAAGCTGAATTGAAAATCGAATTGAAAGCCGGAACTGAATGCCGAACCAAAAGCTTAAGTAAAGTAACTGTATGTAATAATATCACTTGATGTATTCTACTCAAATTTTTAAAAAGATAATATCTTTTTAAAAATTTTCTTACCCCATGCCAGGTTGTAGAAATAACCATGGCCCAAGGATGTTCTTGGTCTTTTGGCCCAGCATGTTGTTTGCTTTCTTCAGCAAGCGTTGCCAGATCAATGCCAAGGTGCAATGACATCACAAGCATACAAGTGGAGCAACCAAATGCAGATATTGAAGCACTAAGGTCACACCCTTGTCCAGGGTTCCAAGTAGCCCTTCGTCGCCTATGCATGTTCTCTTCTTCTCATCTTCAGTCATGTCTATCCAAATTGAGACCGCTATCTTGACATCATGGGAAGGCTTGTAATGCTTGATGATCCCGTTGAATAGATGCCAGAAGGAATGCTATTATACTATATCTTCCTCTATCTGTATTTTTCTATTTCTTCCTAGAAATATTCAAAACTGTTATCTTGATGTGGTGGGATGGTTTGCGTGGCTTGATGGTTCCATTGACCTTTGGTCGTTGGGTATTTTATGCCATACAGGTTCAAATTTTGCTAGACAAGCCATTGGGAGAGTGTTCTCATTAAAGCAAGTCTCCTCGCGGTCCTCCAGGTCAGGGATTGAGTATGAGGCCGACAACCTCACTCATACAAATGAGTCTCACAGAAGCAACAGGAAACCTTTAACTTATTGGTTGCTAAGGGGCCACAGAGCCTTCACAGGCTTGCATGAGCAGTGAAAGTGTTTGTCATCATTGGTCATCCAACGTCTGGGAAGAAATGTGTTTGTCAGTTTTGGAAACTTATCTAACTTCCTTTATCGCTTGTTTAAAAATTGTGCTCAAGTGGTAATGAGAGCTGGAATATGAGTACCACAGAGTCACACAAGGGTGCTGTTTATAAAAGGCCAGAGGAATGCTTGCAAGGTGGGAATCAGCCAATGAGACATCAGTAGTATTCATTCCTGGCACATGTAAACAATTTCTCAGAGCAACAGGTGTTAGCTACGTATACCATTTATACCAAATTTCTAAGTACTGATCAACAGTAACATTTTGACAACTAATAATTTACATTGGCTACATTTTAGACAGATGTCTGTAAGCCAGAGTAGTAGAGTCTACTTCATTCTTCTTGTTTCCACACAGGGATTGACATACACAAGATTTCCTGGAATTCCCTGACTTACAGTTGAGGTAAGACTGAAATTCATCATCTTCTTGTAAGTGAGAAGGGGAGCAGGTGTATGGATGAAGTGACCGTCTCCTTGTCACTGTTATGGTCAAACCAAAGTTACATACAGACACCTTATAGATGCTTTTTGTGTTAATGTTCTGCTGAATCATTGGTTCCTTGTAGAACTACGGAACATGACCAGGCTTCTATCAGCTTGTCTTTTACTTTGTTCCCCTCTGTGATAGTATTCCCAGGTGTGCCCACGCAACCATCCTTATCCTTATCCATCTTTATGGGTTTTCTTCTTTGTGCAAACATTATGGTAGGTCACGACCTGGTACCTTTCAGGTTTAAATGAACTTCATCAGTTGTCTAGTATACTTCCTCTTTTCAAAGAGCCACTGTATCTTCAATGTTCAAGTGAAATGAACAAGAGTACAAGTATGACAAAATTTGTTGAGAACCTTGCAACAAAGAGAGCTGAGGCTCCTGCCAAGCATCACGAGCAAGGTAGAGTGGATGCTGGCAGAAAGCACAGACATCTATTAGTGACAAGCAAGGTGTCTACTATCAACTGAGAAGGAACAGGGGGTGGTTTAAACAGAACTCTTTCAGGAGGTTCTCAACAAGGAGGCTGTAGAGGAGCATGCAAATGAGAGATCATGGAAGCCATTAATGGTCTTTAGAATGGCAAAGCACCGGGACCAGGTCATCAGCTTAATGCTGTAAGTTGTTAAGTGTGACCCACTGAGCTTGGGAGGCACAGTAGCCTAATGTTTAGTGCACTGGACTCTCAATTGAGAGGTCTGGGTTTGAGCTCTGGCTGATGTTGTTGTGATGTTGGGCAAGACACTTTACTGTGACAGTCAGCGTGCCTCAATCTCTCCACCCAGGAGTATAAATAGGCACCAACAAAATGTTAGGGCAACCTGGTGTTACCTGAAATGGACTAGCATTCTGTCCAGGGGGAGTAGCAATACTGCTAGATCTCTTCATTCTTCAGAAACTGGAGTTAAACTCTGATGCTGATGAGCCACTTGGCTACTCCAAACCATTGGATTGCAGGGTGGGAGATAGTGAGGGATATTACTCTCACTCTTTTACAACTATAAAGTGTGGGATGAAGAAGGGTACCAAATGACTGGAGCAAGGGAGTCATGATTATTTGTTATCCTTGGTCTGGCAGTGATTGGTCCTTTTAGCTCCCACTGGAGCATAAGGCCTTTGCGGATCCAGAGGTGCTAAAAAGGAGGGGGGGGGGGGGGGCAGTCAGTCAGGTCTTGGGCAAGCCAGTTGATCTGGCACCAGGTCTTCCTGGTCTTCTTCCACTGAAGAAGCAACTGATTTAAAATAGGGAAGATGTTGCACAGAATACATCTGAGTAGTAGTCTTAAGTAGTCTCCAAAACTACTCCAAACATGGTGGAGAATGATTGTGCATGATCCAAAGAAGCTACAAGGCTTTCATACACCATGCCTTAAATATCCCACAATGAGCTCTTCAAACAGACAGGACTTTAATAGAACTTCAAACAAGAAGATGACACTGGATTGGTTGTGTGCTCAACAGGGAAGGGAACAGCTGGGAAGAGGCTGTTCCAAGTCCACCAGTAGGACGACTGCAGAGGCTGAATTACAAGCTCTAAAACTTAATTTGTAGCAAGCCTTGTGACTTGCAAAAGACCAACAATAGTGGAGCCCTGGACCTTGTCATTATCTTATGTGCCACCTGGCATCCAAAGGGTTGTGGGTGGGTAAACTTAGTGTTTCTTTCATCTTAAGCATTCTGTTGCATATCTTGAATACTCAATGGCAACACATTGAAATCATCACAACCTCCACGCTGTAGGCACACAAGACCAGAATAAATCCTTTGCCATTCATTCATGTACTTTGCCATCTTTGTGCAGGTGTTCCACTGTCTCCATTCAAAGCAGTTTGGTTCTTCCTGTACTGAACTATTTATAATTTACACTATATACCTGGGTCTTATCTTCCTAAGTATCCTAGCAACAAGTTATTTTCATTATGATGTCATGATAACATACATGCATACAGAATGCTAAAGTTTTTCTTTCTCTTGTGATAATTTTAATTTGTCAATATTTCAAAACAAACCAAAGTGAACTCTAGTTGTCGTAATCAAATGACATCATAGTGTAAACAACCTATTGTGTTAATATTATAATAACCTATTGTTTAGTAATTCATCTTCGTTCCAGTCATCGATTCATCTTCTTTCATGGCAACATTGGCAGCTTCTAAGCTACTTACACTAACTACACTAACTACGTAATCATGTGATCTTCTTCTGTGATCTTCTTCTGTGATCTTCTTCTGTGATCTTCTTCTGTGATCTTCTTCTGTGATCTTCTTCTGTGATCTTCTTCTGTGATCTTCTTTTGTGATCTTCTTGGCTGGGTCAGTCTTCTGGCCATCACCATTCTTTAGTGGTCTTGTTACCAGGCTCCATATGTTGTTTCCAATGTGAAGTCAACCTACGCCTACAATTTGTAGACGGTCTCAGCTATGAAGGCCCACAAGGTGCAATGTAGGTCTCCGTTAAAGAGATTCCTCTCACAAGGCAACATTTTTTTTTAATTTTGAAAATTTAAAAAAAGTCCTGCCATAGTGAGAAAAACCTCCCCACTTAATCTGGACTATCTTTACTAACTGACTGACTACCTATGATCCTCTTCAGGTTGGTTGGATGATGCTCGTAGGTTTGTCTCGAAGGCTACCTATGCTTACAATAATTTTTTATAAGTTGAGTGTGTGCATTGTCCCTTGATCCCCTACCCCTAACACATTTTAATTTTGCGAGGGTCTTACTGTCGTTAATTTCCTGACAACAAATTAAATGCTTAAATATTATCAGCATGAATTTTCCATATTTCCAAAAAGAAATTCTCACAAAATTTTCACTGTCCCATTTTGGAAGCTTTTCACAAAATTCTAAACCTCGCAAAAATAAAATGCATTAGGGTAAGTAAGTACTTAGAGTCCTGACAAATGATCTATGATCTACAAGCTTGAACTTAACTGTCTGAATTACCTGAACTAGAAAGAAACCATTAAACTTGCAAGGAGTTGCCAAAACTGGTCTCCTTCCAACAAGTTGAATGGCCTTGAGCTTCTAGTTTCCATAGATACAAGTTAGTACTATAATGTCTGGTTGAACCTTACTGAAAGAATTTCACTTGTCAGTACATAGACTGTCAAGTGAAATGTAATATTGATCAATTGACCTAGGCGCAACTAAGCAAGCATTTGAAACGCAAACATGATGACGGATGTCTCCAAGATGAAGTCAAACTGAAGCCGGAGTGAAGTCAAAATGAAGCCGGATTGAAGATAAAATGAAGTCGAAGTGAAGTAAAAATCAAGCCGGAATGAATACAAAAAAGCCGGATTGAAGTCCAAATACAGTCAAAGTCCGAACGCTGGCCGAATAACCTGAAAAGAAACCCAAATGGAAAAAACCTAGGGGGAGGAACCATACAAATCCCATGGACCCATTAGCAAACCTAACTAAATTATTTACATTACGTTAAGCCGCATCATCAGAAGTGCACAGACTTCTGGCCGCAAGTGTATGCTTGTATGCTTTGTAAGGTTCATCCAGAGCTTTATCATTTTACCCACCCCTCCCACCCCACAATGAACGACTAACCACCACCACGATCTTTCATCAGGACATCAGAGTCTTGGGCGAAGCTGAGCATTCTGATGGGCATCAGGTTGGTCAGGATGGAAGCTGGACAAGTTTAGGCTGAAGTGGATCCTTGGTTGAGGAGGACTGAACAGTGCCAAGATGGTCTGATAAGATGAAGAACAAAAACTAAATCAGGACATATACAATGGTTGTCATAGTAACAGCATGAGCATTCACAACACCCTAGAATATAACATCAACTACCTATCACTAGAGGTTCTGCAAAGTTTTCTGGAATAGAAACAGCTATCTTGGCTTGGGTTTTAAACATTAATGTATAATTTAGTAACAATTTAGCTCTCGTATGAATAGACTTTTTAACGAGTAAAAAATGCGCCCTCTTTTAAATGAAACAATCATGGCGCGAATTATAGTGTTTGCATGAGAATTATTGATCAATACAACTCAAAAGAACAGAAAACGGAATCCGATGTCAAATAATTTCCGTAAAATGTGATTTTTGAATTATTCAAAATATGTATAAACTGATGTCTTTCAGAAGATTGTGTACCTGGAAGCGCGCAGTCACGTGTTGATGAGTTGTCAAAGTCCGCGGTAAAATTTACAGATAAAAATAAATGTATGGAAAACTAAGAGCGGATTCCTTGATTTGTCTGCATCCCTTACATTTGACCTACAAAATATTTTTCCAGATATCGCGAGTTTTAAGACGCGATTATTTCAGAAAATTACGGAAATTATTTGACATCGTTTTCGAACTTTCAGCGTAACGTTTCAGTCGCTGATTCAAATTGTAAAAATAATTAAAGTAATTTTTCAAGACAAATAATAATCATTTTATTCAGTAGATAGGTCACCTTTCAACGAAACGTTTGCGCCCAGAAATAAAGTTTTTTGTTTGCTTGTAGTAAAAATATTCCGAAAACGTTTTCCCGCCAAACTCTATAAACCGTTGCATTTCGCTAACTCTTCGTAAAATTTCATTCCGAAAAAAAAAGAATCAGTGAAATAAGAACTTTTAAGTAACTTAACGCTATTTTGTGATAAGTGACATTTGTAAACTATATTTATTAGCTATAGAATTCTCACAAGAAGTCTTGGCGAAGTCGCTGTCGACACTCGTGTGTCAATCCTTGCATTCATTTTGGAAAGAAAAACCGACAAATAAAAGCCGTGATTCAATTTGCGAAACACTTATAAATGACAATGAAGAACTGCCTCGTTGTTTTTCATTTACAGTTTAAGGGTAAAACAAGGCTTACCTCAATATTTTCGCGGTTTGAAGAAGAAAGGCGAGTGTGCCATGTTTTGCAATCTGCCTTGTGCTTCGCTTGAAGCGAACTTTCTTGGCGCAGAATTCCTTCATTTTCCACGGACAATTCCTGCAAACAAGAATTCAACTTAAATTAATGGAAAACCAATAATTGTTTTATGAAAAGTTGGGAATAAAAGTATTTACACAATGGCGTATGTCGTCGACATAAGTTGATGTTACATGTAAACTCGAAACATGTGAAACATGTATTTAGTACACTAACCGAAAATTCAATTATAAGCTTAAATAAAAAGAAAGCACTGACCCCATTTCAACTCTCTTTTGACTATTCTCTTCAGGAATCCTCAAAATGACGCTGAATGATTTTCTTCCCCGTAAATAAGCTGGAAAAGAAGGCAAATTGCGAGAACGTTTCTCAACGCCTCGCAAGTTGTTTGTCAAAAGTTTGGAAACAGCGCCAGCCGCCAGGATTTACCTTGGAGCCCGCGTCTGTGAAGCGTCTCTGATTGGCTGGCTGCATTGCAAGGGCTTCCATCCCTGTACATCACTGATTTGAAATCCGGGGAAAAACAACGAAAATGTGTCTAGTTTACAATTTTTTTCTATTTAACAGGCTAAAACTAAGGCCTTTTGATTGATCTCAAGCGGGTTAACTCTGTTTTTAGTTTCTTTTTTGCTTTTTTCGCGCGGATGTTCAGCGTTCAACAAAGTGACATTGATCTTTCTCGCGTGGGCTAGCTCTAATCCCTGATTGGCTCTTTATTCGCGCGGATTTTCACGTACTGCACAGTGGTGACGTTGATTTATCCCACGTGGGCTAGCTGAATCCCTGATTGGCTCTTTTTATTTGGGCGGATTTTCCAAGCTATTACGATGTATAAGGCCGTGGCAAACGAGGAAACATTGTTGCGGACGCAAATGTTTCGGCGAGCAAACGGGGAAACATCTGTTGCGGACGCAAAGTGTTTCTGAAAGAATTCAGAAACATTTTTTGCGTCTCGGACGCAAAATTTGCGTCCGCAACAAATGTTGCGTGCATGCGCGGGCAAACGGGGAAACATTTGCGTCCACAACAATGTTTCCTCGTTTGCCACGGCCTTTAGGCTACTGGCCAGCGTTGGCTTCCATATTTCATTTTTTTTTAAATCGAATCCCTGAGAGTCGGAAAATTTACAAGCGAAACAATTGAAACAGTTCGTTGTATCTTATACCTCGTCCACACCAACTTTGAATATCAGTGAAGGTTTAATCAATAAACCTGTGGAAAAAATCAGTAGCCGGGAGCGGCGAAGAAATGTTTGTGCATGTACGGTGTGCTTTTACTAAATGGCCATTTGTTAAACATACTGTAAGTTTGAAATCTTTATTAAATCGACAAACTAGACACAGAACAACAAAGGACAATACTGCGTTTTTTACTTCGGAGTGTTTTTAATTCTAAACATCGCCGGTAGAATGTAATTCAGTGATAACCGAGAAAGCCATTTAAAAGCACAGTCCACCACACGAACAGGGGGATGATAAAGCAAGTGAATTTTCTTGCTTGAAAGACGAAATTGGGCGTTTTTTTCGGAATACCGTATTCGGTATTTCAATGCCTGCAGGCTAATGTGTTGTTTGCCGCTTTCTTTTCGCAGAAAACTGTTTTGTAGCTGTCGGCAGTTTCGTCTCTTGACTCTCTCTTGAATGTCCCCTTTCACAAAGAAAACGTTACAAATTTGCATTGCTTGATTAATTTTCTTCAGTTGACTCCCGATATTAAACTCGAACCTTAAAAGGAAAATTGAAAAACGTTCGAGTTATCGAGGGTAAAAGTAAGAAAATGACCTGAAGGGAAAACGAATTGACTTCGAGTTAGCGGAAGGTTCGAGTCAGGGGGGCTAGCAGCGAGGCCTGGGACCTAGTATATATGATTGCACATTTTAGAAATTTGGCCGAGCGAGACTAAGTACTGGTTTGTTTAAAATAAACATGGCGGACGATGCTGACATGACGTGCGTTTGTGTTCGTTCAGAAATATTTGGCGATTCCACGTCCAAACATCCATGGAACGATTCGGTCGCTGTTTAACTGAACTTTGGTCATTGTGGGACACCATGGATGAAAATTCCTTTGCAAACTCCCGTAGAGGTACGTTTCTCGAATGATTGACAGATTTCTTTACTTGTGCGATCATGTATTGCAGAAAAGCGGCAAGATCAAAGGGCGCTGCCTGCCCCCCCTGGTTCGAGTTATCAAGGGTTCGAGTTATCGGGAGTTCGAGGTATTGAGGGTAAAATTAGTAAGAAAATGACCTGGGCGCGGTTGTTCAAAGGGTGGATAGCGTAGTTTGTTTTGTTAACACTTATCCACTGGATAGTGATTTATCCGGTGGATAGCGTTATCCACCCTTTGAACAACCGGCCCCAGAAGGGAAAACGAATTTACTTCGAGTTAGACGGGAGTCAACTGTATTAATCGTTACAATTAACGTTCCTTTATAAACTATTAACAGCTGCACAGTTGAGAGAAACTCGATGAAATTTTAACGAGAATTAAAATTTATTTCATGTTATATTGTTTTATTATTTGCGCCGGTGAAAGTCTGAAAAGCTGCCGGGTCGAGGATTTAATTTTTGAACAAAATTAAAATAAACTTGATATCTTGGCATGTTTCATAAAATGTGTTAATTATTTATTATTTAACACATTATTTATTATTTTTAAATAAATAAAACACACAAGTCCCTGATTCAAGTATCTACTTCCAAATAATTTTCTGTCTGCATGCAAACACTTGCTACATCAAACTCTTTTCTCGAATATTTTGTGAACGTAGATTTGACGGCAGCCATCTTGGGATAAGGTGGCTGTTCGCTGTTAGATTTCTCTCAGGCTCCGTAGCAAAATATCGTGGAGATTTAATACTGGAAGGAAGAACGGAAAGAGTTCTTCTCAAAGCCCCGCCTGAACGAGAACTTGAAGCAAAAGCGCAAGCCATAGAGCGCGCATTTGGCATGCTTCGAGTGCGGGGAAGTGTTCCGTGTTTTTGAAATCCAAATTGGTCGTGTACCGAGTTGTCTTTCATTGGAAGGACAACGATAAACCCAGTTCCAGCTGGTTGAGATGTTGACCTGTGATTTTTTAAATGCTCTCTTTCCGCAGGCGAGCCTAGCTTTTCTAAACTCGCAACCTGCGAGCATGTCCCTACAGTTGTAGCTCTTTGTCGAGATTTTCGAACGTTGTGACCCAGCGCGCGTTCAACTTCACTGTCCTTGACTTGGGACAGGCTATCAGAGTGGTAACTATTTTTTGCTCGCTTCTTAAGAGCTTCAAATCTCCTCAACATTGCTTCCTGTTCCTTCTCTTTCCTTGACAACCAGACCTTTCTTTGTTTCTCGAGATCTTTCACTTGTTTAACATAGCTCTGTCCCAAATGTAAATTCGCCGCGTACAAGTTGCCGACGGTCCAACTCGATCGAAGGATGAAAGCTTCATGATGTGCGTCCAGGCAAGGGGAACGAATTTTCCAAGAATCGTTTTCAGTTCTGGCTTCGCTCGAGTCCGCCTGACTATCATCCTGTGACATCTTCAGTTCTACTCACACGTTTGCCTGGTTTCAGTAGAAAGTTTGTCTTCCTAAGTGTACTGCGATAGTTTTCCCTGACCGTGTTTGTTTCCGTCAATGTTTGAAAGGTAAATATTATGTGGGTATCCACACGCAACCTGAGGTGGTCCCACACAAAATTGAATTTAATATTCGCTTCCCGAATACACGAAATCTTCAATTCACGCAAGCTAAAAAAAGAAATCCCACATTATTTTGTGCTAATTTTGTATGCACCTGTCATTATTTTTTGGCCTGCGAAGCTCGTTTGCTTGTTTGTTTGAAGCCAAAAAATATATTACAGACGGCAAAATCTTTTGTTAAGAGGCCCACTTATACGAGACATTTATTAGCAAAAGATTATATTCCATGGCTAGCTTCCTATTGGCGCCTATTGTAGATTGAGTTTACTCTTGCTTGACAACAGATTGACAGAATTTTTAACTGAAAGTGAGTGTAAGTTCCCGAAAGCTATACCAAACCTCAATTTTATTTTCATAATTAAAACTTCCGTCGCTCGAAAGCTAATAAATTCGCTTTTTGCGTACTGGTGTTAATGTTTTTCCTGGTAACTTAAAATTAACGCTCTTTTGATGTCTGTTGTATTGTAAGAAACACGAATTTGTAATCTCTGTATCAAGAACATTTGTAATGAGTATGTACGTCATGTGGCCAAGACCTACCGATTAGTTTTCATAAATAGCTAGCTCAAAAGCTAAATTAACCGCCGTTTTAAAATTTAAACAGCCGACGCCTTGTCGATTGATTTGTTAGAGCAAATCAGAAGATTGCGAGTTGAGTGTTGAACCGAAGAGTTATGACATCAACGAAAAATTTCACTAATAAATAAATTAAACTGAAATAAAAATTGATCCCCGGAACATGAGAACTAAATTATGTCGTTCCTTTCAGTGCTGTCCTAGTCATGGGAAATGCCGCAACTGCACGGTTTAGCGACGTCTTTCATTGTATTTTTATAGCCTCACTAATCTAGAACTTGTTTCACAGCCGGAGCGGTTTCTTATTGACTGTCGTATGAGCAAAACCTAAGTAGCAATCGCAACAAATGCAAATAACAAAGCGAGTATATACTCTCCTGAAATAACGTTATGAACCAATTAGAACTCGAAGCAAAAATATGGTAACCGGTGCCAAGGACGGGAAAACGCGCGCACATTTTGGTTTTGTGATTGATTGGTTGAAAAAAATAGTACGTTTGTTCCGGTTGCACGAGTTTGAGAGAGCTAAGTAAACGCAAAACCAAAGCAAGCACATAATTACTCTCGACAGTCAGTCTAAAACCACTCTATTACAAAGGTGCAAGCTTTGGAATAGGTTTACATAAGCAAAGGATGTGATCGCAAACATGTTGCATACAGAGCGCAAATTCGTTGTTATCGGGTTTTGTTAAATATGTACGTTCAGTCAATGTCTTGGCCCGATTCTAATATAAAAGGTTTTTCGTCGTCAGGTTGTTTCGTTTTTCTTATGAAAAAAGACATTTCCTTCTTTGGCAAGAAGATCATTTTATTTCGTGTAAGACTGAGTGCCTGACTAAATCAGTTCAATAGTTTTCGTTTTATACAACACTGTATTATGCAGTTATTCCAAAACTAAATAACTCACAACTTTTTAAAGTTTTGAGTTATAAATAACCGGTGGCGACGATTGAGTCTCGTATTAAGTGTTCTAGTTTCATTTCAAGGCAAAATCGACTGCCCTGGCATGGACTGAGCCCGCGAATTTGACGTCCGCGTTTTTCTATTTTCCCCTAGCCCTGCTAAGGGTCAGCGGCGAAGGCTTTGATAGAAAAATGTGTATCATACTTTCAAAAGCATAGGCACATCACTGTTCATTTACCCTGAAAACACGTGGGTTAGCACTGTCAGTGCGGGTGTCACTGTCACTATGTACTGAATACTTCAATATTCTAATCCAAGTTCAGCACTATCTGTTCACTGTTGAATTATCTGTAGCTTCGGGCTCTGACACCGCATCTTTGCCATTTTCTTCTTGTTCTCCATCGTCAAGTCCAACACTTCTCGAAACCGACGTTCCTCTTGAAGTAAATTTTGATAAACATTTGTCGAGCCGCTTCAGAAACGTGTCCACATCCGCCTTTGTCATCCCTATCGCCGCAGCTGCAGTAAGATACGCACAGCGGTAGTTTTGGGCATGCGCACCCCAGCCAGTGAACAGATGACCGTTGATCTCTTTGGTGCTCCCAGGAGGAACCACTCTGAATGGGAAAAAAATAGAATTATTAACTAGAAAACATAGACAGGGAACAGACTTACACTACTGCAACCTACCCTTATTACATTATTATAATTTGTTTTTCTTCACCTCCCGCCTCGAATAGCCCTGCTAATTTGCGGGAGGTGGAAAATCTATGTATTTTAACCTGAGACTTAATAAAGCTTGTTGTTTGTTGTGTGTTGTTGTTGTTACACATTTATCTAATAAGACAAGGGGGGGGGGGGGGGGGTAGAGGCACTCAAAGTGTCAATTATTATTTTTATCCAATCAAAAATAAAGCGTGAGCACTCACGAGTTCTTAGAAGACCTTAGAAAGTTGTCACGTGACCATGCACCATAAGGGTACGTCATGTTGCTTAGCAACCTCTCACGAAGACCGCGGGCACAATCAATTCCAGCAAGTAACAAAATACCCAGGTCCCAGATACAAGCTATCTCGGCCTAATGGAACGATTACAGAATGCTCGGCCAGTTTGGTCCATCTCATTTACATGTATCTGGACACTTTGTAGAACGAGGCATAATACAATACGTTCAAACCTTACTCAATGAGACGCAAATAAGTGGCCCTGTGTTGCCTGACAACCCAAATAATGGCTGCGAAGGAGACTACCCTGTATACTGTATTTAGCCAAAATTTCTGATCTGTGTGAGTGCCAGACTAGAGACCTACCTTGCCCCGGAAACACATCTTGTAAAAAGCATGGAACCGAGTTGGGTCACACCAGCCGTGTTGAGTTCCAGGCCCTGTGTGACTCGCTCCAATGAAATCGCTGGAATGACCAAAAGGAAAAGTACCAAATTAATTAAAAGTTCTCTGGAATAGCCATTAACAGTTTCCCCTTTTTATTTAGATCAATTTTCAAACCCCTCTGGAAACTGATTAAACATGAACAATTCTTGAAAAAGAATCAGATTAGAAAGGAACACAAGGAATCAGCAGATACAAGGCACCTTACCAAGTGAGATGGGATTGCCCTTGGTGCCCAGGAGTCGCTCCCCATGTGCTTCCGCTACCTTTGAAAGGCCTTCAGATAAGTAACTGTATACTTCCTGAAAAAGTACAATATCCAGAACATTTTACAAACAGTACATGGTAAAGCAGCATTTCTGCTTCATGTTTGGAATCCTTTTTGGGTCATCTAGCATTGAAATGCAGTTCTGAATGCAAAATGCAGTATTGAGGTTTGGCTTCACAGAGCAGTAAAACTGATACATACTTTTAACGACTCGATTATGTCTATGTTTGACCGGGGGGGGGGGGGGGGGCTCCCATCACCCCCGTCACTTTTATAATCACATCTGGTCATTCACAACGAATGGAAATAACGTAATGAACCCAGTCAGAACTCAAAGGAGAAACATGCAACCGGTGCCAAGCGTGGGAAAATGCGCTTAAGCCAAGTCACAATTGGATTTAGATTTTCTCTTGATTGGTTGAAAAAAAGCAATGTTTGCTCTGATGGGTTCGAAGTGATTGCAAGCGCAAAAAAGGTTTTGTAAAACCTCTTTGATTACTATAGCTTTTGGTTTGCATGTGATCGACCAAAGAAAACAAAAATGTACTCTGAACACTTGACTTCCTCGCCAAAAAACACATGTCTAAAAATTCCTGAGTAAGTAAAAAGCTTCTGCACTGTGGTATAAAGCTTAACGCACCTTTCTCTGTTGCAAAAGCTGTTGATATCCAGCTGACCCAAGAGATAGCAGAGTGATAAACAGGTCTATAGATGGCGTGGCTGAGGCTCGACCTGTCAATAAACAAAGATATAATCTTAACTCACCTCTGCAAAATTAAGACCTGAACAAATCTATAAAGTCAATAGTATAAAGTGAAGAAATGATCCACAGTTGTGTTTGCAAATTTAAGAAATTGTAAAGAAGCTTCTCAAACTCATTAATAATTCATGAGCTAATTAACCTATGAGAAGCCACGCATTTCATCACGTGTATGAGGTTTGATACCCGGTGAAGACCATGTGGCGGGAACGTTTGTCACGTGCATGATTCTGGATATCCAATTAAATGACAGATGAAGATCACTAGTGATCTTCATATGCAATTTTATTGGATATCAAGATTCTTGCGGCATTTCTATGACTTAGACTTAAACTAAATAATTATCATGTAAGCATTTTTCAAAGAAAAAATAATTCAATGTTTTCAGCTGGAGTCGAACCTGTGACCTTCTGCATGGTAGTCGGACGCTCTACCATTGAGCTACAAGCTACTTGAATGACTTAGTGCATTAAAGTAGATTATCATCATGCTCAAAATGCAAAATAACAAATTTTCACTCATTTACATTTGACTTCATGATCATGTTTCCCCAATGGATTTAGAAACTGTTAATTAGAAGTGCAAAACAATATTTCATTACTACTGTTCAGAGCTTACGTTTGGTAACCGTAAATTAAGAACTGGAAAACAATGCGGGTCAACTACTACTAATTAGTGCTTTCTTTTTAAAGCATTTGTTTGAGAAGCAATCTAAAAAACGAGTGCGAGGGTTTCATCGTGGTATCCAAAGATCTTGAAACAAATAAAAGCACTCGGCCGAAGCGGCCTCGTGCTTTCATTTGTTTCTCGATCTTTGGATACCACGATGAAACCCTCGCACTCGTTTTTTTATATACTACCTGAAAATATAATCAGGGCTTCAATGGGATTTGAACCCATGACCTCCACATTACCGATACAATGCTATACCAACTGAGCTATGAAGCCACACATTGGGAGCAAGGCCTATATATTGAGCTTACCAGGATACGTTTTGCTGATTGCGTCAATAAAGTTCTCATCAAATCCTGCTACAATGGCTCCACCAACAGGAACCAGGAAGTTCTTATCAGTACTTTGAATAAAGGCATCCACTCTACCTATCCGTGCCGCCTGCAACAGAGAGTGAATTAAAATGAGTGCACATGTGTACAAAAGTTTTCCTTTTGGAGAAGGGCGAATAGGATTTATTTAGTAGTTCTGTAGGAAGTGAAGAAACTTGGTGACATGACAATAAACAAATACTGCAAAATCTCATGAATAATCCCTCCTCTGTAAGTACTGCCACACAGTCCCATCCTGGCACTTCATAACTATGTAGTCCTGCACAATGTTGTTACTTGTAATGAGCAACACAACTATTTCAAAAACCATGTCATGCCCCTTCCCATTGATAATAACCCCTATCCTTGAATAGAGTCCAGCGAGGGGGCAACTAAGAAAGTCTTGTTTATGGTGCTGTATTAACTTAGCCTGTGAGCAGTCTCTCACTTGGGAATTAAAAAGGGGAAGAAGAAAAGAAGGAGAAAGATCTAGGAAAAGAGAGTTCCTTCCCTTTCTTTGCCTTGTATTCCCCTTCCCCTCCCCCTATCCAATACCTGAGAGAAGAGCAACTAAGTGTGTCACATAGGAATGTACCTGTTGAATGAGATGCATGCACTTTGATGACTGCACACCATAAGCATTGTTCACAATGTGTGGCACATCTTGTTCCTTGCAAAGCTTGGCAACTTCTTCTAACCTTCAATACACAGATAGCCTTGATTAAATGGTTAACAAAATTTGATTACTGTGAGCACCATCTTAAAACAGATATAATCATTGGCATTTCATGAAAAATGCGACATAGCTCTGTCCAAGTGGTCTGTAATCACAAAGGTCATGGGTTCAAGTCCTATTAAAGCCTGAATTTGTAGCCATATAATTATTTCACCCACACGTCATGTACATGATTCATTTCATATTATATTCATAATAATGTTAATCCTGATAACAGATCCATTATGATATGTCTGGCAATATATTGTTAGTTTGTCGAGTATGGGAGGCATATATAGTGGCCTAATGGTTAGTGCGCTGGACTCTGGATCGAGTGGTCTGGGTTTGAGCCCTGGCCAGGGTCATTATGTTGTGTTATTGGGCAAGACAAACAATTTACTCTCACATTGTCCCTCTCCACCCAGGAGCATAAGTGGGTACCAGCAACAAAATGCTGGAGGGTAACCTGCAATGGACTGGCATCCCATCCAGTGGGAGTAAAAATACTCCTACTGTACTTGCTTCATGCTACAGAAACCGAGATATTAGCTCTGGAATTGGTGGGCCACTAGGCTTGCAAAGACTTTACTTTTATCAATTACCTAGTATGCATTATGATTGTCTGGGGGGTAGTCCCGAAAAGGACTGTTGCTGGTGACTATATAGTCATCAACGACGGTCCTTTCAGGACTCTCTCACCCAGATGATCATATCATCCCTTCAGACTTTACTCGTCAAGTCTGTAGGATGCACAGTTACCATAGCTAACTAAGTGTATTGACCACGGTAAATAAACATCATCATCATTATCATCAACAACAATGTCTATTAAACAACTGTCACCTGTCCGGGGTCCTTGGAGCAAAGCAGCTAGTTGTAGTCATGATACAGACTACATTTTCTGGGCCCAAGTCTTTGATTTGCCTCTCCACACCTGCAAGATCTGTTCTCAGTTCATCCCCCTCCACAACATTCTCCACAATCACTGGTTCAAACCCTGATGTAAGGGACAAAGATGCAGGCAAACAACTTTCATTAAAATATGTTGAATAGTAGGTTGCCAGTCAGAAAGAATTTGGAGCAAAATCAGCTTAACTGGGTTTAGTCTCAGATTTACAAATTTCTTGGATTATTATCAAAATCTTGATCATACTAATTGATTGGATCCATTGGATTATTGGATTAAAAATTTCCTGACCATGCTAAAATTGGACTGACAGCATACAGTCTCAAAAATACTAACTAGATTGCACAGCAATAACTAACTCACCAGCAGTAATAATGCACTTTAAAACAGGACTTCTGATCAATTCGCGGCCAAATCACGTATTTGGCACCAGGTCTCTGTTGTTTCAACGTCAGCAATGTCATTACCAAACTCATTCCTGTTGCCACGGGCAACACTAGGCAAGCTTTTGCAGACCTAACGCCTGTTAATAAAATATAGATATTATGGCAAGTGCAGATATTAAATACAATGGTAGGCATTGAGTGACATAATGGTTAGTGAATTAGGAGCCAGAGCCTGACACTTTACCCTCTCAGTCTCTCTCTCCACTCATCTTCTAAATAGTGAGTGAGTATTATTGTTGGGCCAAATCTGCAAAAATCCTAATGGAGCCTGCAATGGACTATATATATCATCCCATTCAGAGGGAGTTTGGTAAGCAATACGTCTAATCACTTTAAGTTACTGAAAGGCTTGATGAGCCATTAAGCCTGGTTCACACTTGTGACATAAGCATAAGCGCAAGCAACATACGCAGACGCAGTAACGTGTTGATCATTAACAGCATTTGTTCTAACAAAAGGTACTAATTATCAACACGTTACTGCGTCTGCGTATGTTGCTTGCGCTTATGCTTATGTCACAAGTGTGGACCAGACTTTAGGCTCAGAAACAGACTGAACTACTGACCTGTTATTTTGATGGCATCCAGAGCCATACAGTTGGTGAGTTTCATCAACAAAGATGAACCAGCAGCCTTTGGTTGAACAGCTGCTATATCACCTGACCTGCCAATACCATGGCTTAACCTGCAAAACAACGTCAATCAGAATATAGTCTGCTACAATCCTAGGGATTAGTGGAGCGTCATCCGAGAACTGGGTTTCTGTAGTAGTGGCTCAGTATATTTGCTTCTCCCCCTCAGGACGGGATTCTAGTCCATCGCAGGTAAGCCCGGCATTTTGTCCGACAGGTTTCCCTAACAATTTGCCAATGCCAATACTTCTGGGTGGGGGGACAGGAGCAGGAACACGGGAGTAAAGGAGGCAGGAAGTCTATGGGAGGCGGGAGAAGAGATGGTGGGAAGTGGGATTCCCAAGGTGGAACTGGGAGAAATAGGATTTTTTTTTTGCAATATTGTGAATATTTTGCAATAGAAAAAGCACAAAGAGGCGGGAACCACAATGGAAGGGGCGGAAAGCAGGAATACAAGGTACAGGAAGTGGGAAGTTCAGACTATCCCCCCCCCCCCCCCCCCCCTCAATTCTGGGTAAAGAGAGGGCACTAGGAAGACAATACAACAACCACAGCCAGGCCTCAAACCCAGACCTCTTGAGTCCACAGTTCAGTGCACTACCACAACACCTAGTAGTAATAATGGTAATCAGGTGTGGGTTACCTGAAATGCCTTCTTGACACCAGGGATGAGATTACTCTTCCTTCTCTTTCCCCTGCACCAACATTACCTAAAACAGCAAATTATTCTATTATATAGAGTCAAACCTCCACTAATGGCCACCAGGATTTTTTGACCTGACCATGCATCCATCCATCGCAATCAAATCCATACATTTTACTCTTATTGGAACCTTCCTAAAATGGCCACCTCTTTACAATGGCCAGTTAATTCTACTCCAGGGTGGCTGTTGTGGAGGGGTTTGACTGTATCACCTCATCAATCAGGCCACCTTATCACTACCACCTTTTTTGCAGGTCTAATATGAACAGGGCGGATCCAGGGAGGAGTTGAGGGGGTTGCAACCCCCCCTTTGAGTAGCAAAAATAGAATAAAATTGTTTTTTCACAGTTGTTTTACTTCCACCGATTGACTGATTGGGAAGTTAGGAATAGATCATCTACATTTCGCGACTGTTTCCATGTGGTTGACAAGCCTAAACTCACGCCTCCCACACGCGTGTTTTTTAGCCCTTCCTATAGTTTTGCCTTTAGGAGTATATCTTTGAGATATTTCCCTCGCTTATATGATATAATAGGAGCTTCTGTGTAGATTTGTTTCAAGCGAGGTTGTTTCTCCATCTCTCAAGACATGCGCTTGATGAACTCAGCCTTTGGGCCTGATGAGGACCCTGATGTATAGATAAATATTAATGAATGCGATGTCTCTATCTAAAAGTGAAAATATAAATGAAACGTTTTCTGAAAACACGTGTTCTAATGTCATCAGAATAATAATGACTAAAATTCCCAGAAACAGGGAATACAGAAAATTTTGGTTTTCTGGTTGAGAATTAAGGTAAACTCCAGAGTTTATATATTGACTTCACAAATGCTTTTCGAGTCTCGGGAATGCAGGAAATGATGTTTTTGAGAGTAAAATCAAATATTTTCCGGGGAAGCATGCCTCCGTACATCCCTATAAGCTTGTTCGTGCCAACTTATAAAGGCGTACAGCCCCCCCTTCCAGAAAATCCTGGATACGCCCCTGATGAACCATTACATTGTGGCATAAACAAGCATTTAGAGTACCTGGAAAGTTGTTACTGTCCATAATTGAGAATTCTTGTAACAGTAGTTCAATACTGGTGTCATCCCAGCCCTCTGATGGCCATTTCCTCTAAAAAAAAAAGCAATGACTAAATGCAGTAAGACACACTCGAAGTTGACAAGAAGAGAAGAAAGCATGTCTGAATCAAATCGAAAATAAAGGGTTGTTGTTGTTGTTGTGTGTCTGGATCTGGTTAATATTAGGTGACTTATCAGGTCGGCATTTACTGTACAAATAAAAAAGCGTGAACATTTGATTTAACTTTGGAATGATCAAACCACAAGGAGAAATAGTCAGGAAACTCAAATGTACACTACACTGCAAAAATAGCAGTAAAATAAATACAGGGAAAAAAGACCATTTATTTGGCAAAGGAAAATCCAAGCATTAAGGTAATTCCATCGAAATAGAAGTTACACTGGGAAGTTTCTGAAACTTTCCCTAGTTGAACATTGTGATGTTATGTTTCAAAATATAGAATAAAAAGAATAGGTCACCAGCCCCGCGAAAGAGATATAATCGACTAAAAATACCTCCTAATTCCTTACAAAATCAACCAAAAACACATATTTTTTCACGTTTTCAGTGATTATTAATTTTTCTGCACTGAGAATTGGTCTATACTCCTTGTATAGAAAAAAGATGATTACTAGACTTAAATATGCGAAAAAAAATGATAGGTCACCACGCTCGTTTACGAGAAAACGATCATTTACCTCTCTGGCGAGCATAGCCATAATGAAAAAAGCCGCCATGTTTTTAATGTGCGCGCGCTAATTACGCGCGAAATGATGCGCAGAAAGGATGCGCAGTGCATACTAAGGAATGACCTTAAATCAAAGTGTTTGATACGCTTTTCTGAAAGGTACAGTAACTCCAGTTTCCATAGCATGAATTAGCAATCCAATTACTAATAAGAGTATTGCTACTCCCCTTGGTCGGGATGCTAGTCCATTGCAGGTAATCCCTGGCTAGTAGGTAGCCCTGACAGTTCACCAGTACCCATGTATACTCCTGGGTGAAGAGAGAAGCACTGTGAGAGTAAAGTGGCTTGCCCAAGAACACAAACCAGTCACCCTGGCTAGCGCTCGAACCTGGACCGCTCAATCCGGATCGGAGTCCAACGCGCTAACCATTCGACCCACATCTCCAGCTGGTACATTCAACTTAACATTCTGTACTGGTCTGAAGTACTACATATCTGCATTCAATGGGACCAGTGACTGGTGGTCTAGTCAGGGGGGAGGGTTGGTTCAATGGTGAAGGATTCAAGGGTTGAGTGAGACATCAAATACATACTCCTTTGAGAAGTATCCTCATCATAACAAACAAGAAGGACAGAAGAGTGATTATTTAAAACATGCATGTATTCATCACGGTAGCACGGATTTTGTGCTAGTACTCACCAACAGTACCTTAGCTTCCTACTCTAAAGTAACCCCCCCCCCCCCCCCCCTTAGTTTTGAGATGTCAGCTGAATCAAAACAAAGGAAAAATGTATCTTCCAATATTACACTGTTGATACCTTGAGCTAATAACTTAAGTAAGGCGATAGAAACGTTTTAATGGGAGCTAAATGCAAACCTCAAGGCGATGAACAATTATGAATGAAATGCACATGCACCCTACACCAGCCATCCCTGAATCTAATCCTGTGCATGGATTTGTGAGAGACCTCATCCTATTTTAACTACTTACGTGTTCCAAGAAAATTCTGATTTGATTTTCACGACTCTTTCTTGCATTCTGAGCTTGCTGTACGTACGAAACCGGGATAATATTGCCACACGCTTCGTAACTGCCCGAAAACATCGCTTTTGCTTGTCCTTCTAAGAGTGAGAAGTAGGTATTGAGAATTGCTGATTTGAACATCTCTAGCGCATCGATACATACGTATTATTTTGCCTTGTATACTTTATCTAGGCTAAAAACTCAGAATTTAACTTATAATTCTGTTTAAATTAAAAATAAAGGATTTAAAAAACAATATGTTTGGGTAGAAAGGGACAAAAATATTTTTTCGTGTTAATTGTCATGTGATTGATGACCATTTTCTCTCTACCACTTGGAGAAGAAATGGAAATGAGTTTCGAAGGAAATATGGGGAGATTGAAATATCAAGAGAAATTTCTGTAAAAATGGCTTGTTTACAAGCGGGAACAGTCCTTTCCGCGACAGTCGAACAAGTATTAGAAAATTGCCTTCTTGTTTGCGTTAAACACAGGTCAAAAATATTTAGGGGAGTGCTTTTCGATGAAAAGAACGCGGCCGTTTGGAGGTGGGTTTACAAGCTTTAGTCTAACTTGTACTGTTGTTGTAAGATGATAAATTGTTAAAAATTATTTCGTTGAGATATTTTATTTGATGATACGGCCAGTTTAAAAGTAAAATACATAAGCTAGTATCTTACTTGAATTTTGTTCTCTGTTTCATGTGATATCGCGATGAAATTAATAAAGAACATCGCTTGATGAGCAAACCACAAGTCTTGAATCAATGAAGGAGAAAATGTCTGGAGGAAGTAATCTCAGTGATGGCGCCTCGAGGTGGTCAACAAGGCAGGCTAGCATGTTTTACAGACGACAGAACAATAGATCATTTCCTTGTAGAAGGATCCCTAGTTCATTTCGCGGCATAAAAGTCCTAACCGATGCGGATTTAATCAAGGAAGGCATGCAGGAGAGCTCTGAAAACATGGTGGAGAAATTGAGCACTACAACCAAAAGACCATCTGCCTCAGATCAACAAACCAAGCAAGAGCAGGTAATTAAAGCGAAGGAAACTTCAAGGCGAAAAACTAGCTTGTCGAGCCAGGTGGATGGCAAGCATTCTGAATTGAAAACTAACCTGAAAAGGAAATCTTCAAATCAAGAAAGCTGTGACAGACCCTCTAAAAGAAAATCAGACATTGAGAGGGTTGTAAGCAAGGGTGTCCAGAAACAAACCGATAAGAAGCGAACCAAGGGAGATTGCAAAAGCCCACAGAAAACTGAAGTAAACAACGGTGGTGCACGGTCTCTTGGATCAAAGGATTCAACGGCAAAGGGCATTTCTTCAACGCATTATAAAGTTCTTATGACAAGACCATGTTCTGTTCCTGTGGTACCAGTTGGTACAGCGGCAAGTGCTGGACAGCGACAACATGGTACAGTCTTGGTACTCAAGAAGGTTCAACAAGCCACTGGTACAAGGAAGAACAGATTATCTTCCAGCAAGAGCTTGGCATCGGTAGTGTCTCGACTGACTGATGGAAATATGACTGGAGTCCACAAGAACATTAATGATAACAAAGATCAGAATCAAGAGAAACAGCCAGATCCAAAGACCAGAGTGGACGAAAACAAGGATGACACCATCTCTGAGAGGACCGTCCCAATCAAAGAAGGAAGTGTTCCTAATACCTTGACTGATGATAGTGAAAGTGGTGCAACTACATGTCTACATGACATTGCAGGCGAGAGCAGCATTACACCTCAGTGTGGAATTCAGAAGGATTTTGAGAGGAAAACGATGGACGAGAACAGTGTGTCAATTGCAGGCGAGAACAGTAATACATCTCAGTGTGGAATTCAGAACGATTTTGAGACGAAAACGATGAACAAGAACAGTGTCTCAATTGCAGGCGAGGACAGTAATACACCTCAGTGTGGAATTCAGAAGGATTTTGAGAGGAAAACGATGAATGAGAACAGTGTCTCAAGTGATAATGCAGAACGTATGGAAATACAGAAATCAATGCCTGAGAATGTTACTATCAAACGGTCGGCAAGAATTAGCGAGAAGAGGGCAAATACCTTGCAAACGCAACCAAAGAGTGAAAAGCTAGGACATGAAAAATCTTCTGCGGAATCTAATGAAACGAAAACAGTTGGACAAGATTCTAGTCAAGTGAATACTGTTTCTAAAACATTGAGTCATAACATTTCAAACCAACCTGCAAAAAGAGAAATGGCAAGTACAATTCTGACACAACAAAACCCTCTAAAGCACAAGAGTACCACTTCATCTACCAAGTATACGCAAAGAATGTCCTGGATACTTCAGCCTCAAAAGGCTCCTGTCGACAACATCAACCCTGTGTCTGTCAACGATATTGTGTGGGGCAAAGTTCATGGGCATCCTTGGTGGCCAGGAAGGGTGTTGGCTATTAGCGGGATCAGGAATGAAGAAAGCAGCAACCAATTGGACAGGGATGCCCATGTATCCTGGTTTGGTTCCAACACCAGCTCTATTATGCGTGTGCATGGTCTTCAGTTATTTTTGCCCTACTTTGATAAGCGGCACAAGCGGCATAAGAAAGGATATTACAGACTTGCTGTCCGACAGGCACAAGAAGCTTTGCAGGTCACAGCTGTTAAAGATCGATAAACATTTGAGTAGTAGTAGTAGATATAATGTTATCAACTGAAAATATTTTGGAAAGCAGCAAAGTAAAATGTGTCCTCAACTTCAATAAGCCTGCATGCTGACATATCCTATTTCCTTCCTCCATCCTTTACCAATTCACTGGAAATAGCAGATGTCTGCACACTAGCTTGTGAGCAGGCTCTCCGTTTGGGTCTTGTGTTGCGCAAGCGACAAAGCTGTGAGTTACAAGCCAATGGGGTGGTTCCTCACCCCATTCCCCTCACTAGCTCGTAACTTGTGGCTTTGCCACTCGTGCAACGCGAAATCCATGCAGGCTACATGCAAATAACTATTCCGGTATACACCACTAGGCACATGATTTACAAACCAGTGGTAGCATAGAATATCCCAACTTTTCATAAGCCAAACAGATATTGGTAGGTACGTAAAGTATTCAACAAAAATTCCCTTTCTTGGCACTCGTTGGTCTGACACAGTGTTGTTAGACATCTGATGGGACATTTGCTTTCTTGCTTTGTGATTCAATAAATGAGGGCGTACTTCCACCTGATGTTGATGTTTAGGGTTTTTTGTTCTTTTAGCTGAGACTTGCCACTTTTTGCATGCGCCCTTTGATTCTGGCAATTGAAAAACATTGGCCCAAATTTTTTCCCAGTTTTGCCCTCATTTTAGAGAAAACAAACAAAAATGACCTTAAAGTCAACATACGGTGGTTACGTGCCAAACACTTCAATTGCAACAAAGCTCTCTGCAATGCAGTAACACAAATGCCACAGGCTGAAAACAGCATTTTTCATGTAGAACTCAGCCAACACACATGGCAGGGTTACCTTTTACAGTATTTGTTCTATATGCACCTCCAGGTATTACATAAAAACTAGTTTAAAGTTGAGAGAGTTATCTGAGATAATTTCAATAAGTACAAGATCAAGCATGGCAACAACAATAATTTATTATTAACACTCCACTGTTATTTGAAGCCATCACTGTTTAAAATAATAATTATTATAACCTTGTTTTATTGTTCTTAGCTTCTATTTCAGTGCAAGTAGTTTCTGTTATCAACATCAAATGTCTCCACACAATATCAATACTTAATTTACAGAACAGGTCATGAGAATTAATTAAGGAAATGATCATGAGTCACGATTGGTTTTGGTTTTGCATCTGATTGGTTGAGTAGGTGGGTGGGTTATTTTTAAACAATCATAGCATAGTACTACGATTATCAGTTGAGTAAGGCGTGATGGAAGTTTGGTGACAAGGTTTACAGGTTAAAACTACATTGTTACCATGAGCAACTGACTTAGTTTCCAATGGTAACCTGTGTGTCGCTGACGCTTTGTTACCATTGACGTCAGTAACAGACAGAAAGTCTGGGTTACCATTAGAAACCTTGCCAGTTGCTCATGGTAACAACATAGTTTTAACGTGAAAACATTGTCACCAAACTTCCTGCGTGCCTTACTCAACTGATAATTGTAGTAAAGCAAAACCTAAGCAATTCTGGAGTACTTTCCACGCTCAATAAAACTGAGCTGAAAACTGCTCTATCAAATAGTAAACAAATTCTCCTAAGTAGTGCTCTAAGAAATGTGTGGAGGACCGTAAAGAGAATTGATATGTTGATCATGGGGTTTGCAAATGGTTAATTACTAACTAGATGACTACTGCGAACCCTGAATTGACATTAAATGTGCAAGGATTATTGTAAGAGAACAAGATCTGGATGTTGTGTAAAATACATGTAAATAATGAATTTAATAATTTTTTCTCATAAAGTGTCTAAAAAGAACAACGATGTAAACATATTTGCAGAAATTTTCCCAAAGCAATTTTAAAGTTAATTCATGCTTATTATTTAAAGAAGAGTTTCTCCTGTAAGAATTTATTATTGCAGATTAAGCATGTTAAGGCCAACACATTGAATTCTTGTTAGATGGCCTTGTTATAAAGAAATTCATGAGCCACAGGCTTTTAAGTTATTTTAAATGTTTAAATAAAGACCAGAAACGAAGTTTCTCAGGATGTAAATTATGTAACATAATGAAGAATCATTGATGGAGAAATAAATAATATGTTGAGTAAAGAAAATAACATGGCTCCACACTCATTGCCAGTCATTGGTTGACTGTTGGCGACTGTTAGCCAACAATCTACTAACAGTGTACCGACAGGCTACCGACAGCCGACCAGCACACAACTGTTTGTACATTTTGGATCACTGTCGATGGTTTGAAAGTAAGACAATCGGCCCAAACTGTCCACAATAATATTACCTTGTGTTTCTACAGAAAAGTCAAAACTGATCCATGTTAGCTGTCAAATTACCTTATTGCTCTGCCTGTGACACAAATCAGACTGGGAGGCTTGGATGACTCACAGGATATCTGGGGGGGGGGGGGGTACCCAGGTATGTTTTGGGTGGGTATGTGCCGCCGGGCCGGGTCTCCAAATTTGGACCCTGTTTTAGAAAGAATTTGCATTCAAAATGATACCCCGTTCTAGAAATAGGCCAATTTTTAATACCCTGTTCTAGAAATTTAGTAAATTTCAATAGCCCAGTTTTGAAAAGTTATTTCTTTTATTTGTTTGTTTGACTTATACATCCAAATACAATAATTGTGCTTCTACACAAATCAGCAACGTATTTTGTTAAGCAAATTCTCTATAATGTAAAATGGCTGCTGATACTTTGGAGCTTTTGTGCGTTCGAAATATTATACCCCGTTCTAGGAAACGTCTCAAATATGGATACCCCGTTCTAGATCAGGAGTCCCAAAATCACGACCCTGTTGGGCGGCACATACCCGTATAGGTAACATACCCGAGTACCTTCCCGGGAGGATATGATATATCAGGAAAACTCGAAAGTGTAATGGTCAAGCATAGGTGACATTATACATGTAGTGCAGACACAACATATAACTGTGTCAGTCAGTGTGAAAGATTCTTCAAACTCTTTCACTCGCTTTCTTATACTACTCTGTGTGAGAGACACGGTGGCCTAATGGTTAGCGTGTTGGACTTTGGATCGAGCAGTCCAGGTTTGAGCACTGGTCAATGTGTTGTGTCCTTGGCCAAGACACTTACAGTAACTCTCACAGTGCCCCTCTCCACCCAGGAGTATTAATGGGTACCAGCGAACTGTTAAGGAAATCTGACAAAATGCTGGGGGGTAAGGACCTGTAATGGACTGGCATCCCATACAGGGGGAGTAGCAATACCAGTACTCCTAATCTGCTTCCTGCTATGGAATCTGGGATAAGCTTCGGCAAGGCTTCCAGATTTCAGTATGGTTTCAGGTAGGTGGTAGCCTGCTATGGCGATGTTTTTTGCCTCATATACAATAATTATTATTATTTGTCCTCTTGCATGTTGAGACAATATAATGTTTGCAGCTTAGTAGGCAGCTGCTCTTAATTTCCTATAGGTGTCAAAGCTCTGGCACAACTTGCCTTTTAACTGGTAAGTCTGCATAGGGCCAAAGTGATCCACACTGCTGGAGCTTAATCCGGTTTCCATAGCATGAAATGACTAGGAGTATTGCTACTCTCCCTAGATGGGATGCTAGTCCATCATGGGTTATTCGCTGGAATTTTATCAGACTGCGCTAACAGTTGGCCAGACAGTGAGTCAGAGTACCTAACGTGTCTTACCCAAGAAAACAGCACAATGACCCCAGCCAGCGCTCGAACCTGGACCGCTCGAGTTGGAGTCCAATGTGTTTAACCATTAGGCCACTGCACCTCTAGCCTCCTACGCAGACTTCTTTTGGGCTCGTCACACAATCTCTCCTCCCCACGAACGTTGTTCTCCTCCCCACGAACAGGAGTGTGTGACGAGCCCAAAGAAAAGTCTGCGTAGGAGGCTACTGCACCTCTCACATTATTTAACCACCACTTAAAAATTTCCTGTCAAGGAATTTCAAAAATGCATTTACTCAAATCACAAGGAAGAGTAGTTTCTAATGATTTGCTCAGTAGCCGCAAAACTGTCCACAAAGTGATCTTCAGTCATTCCAAATTTCAAATACTGGTGAACATAAGCTCGTGAGGTGAACATGTTCCAAGCTTTCTGGACCACAGAGTTTAAGGGTGCCACAGGAGTTTGACTGTTGCTTAGCAATGTGGCAGACTTTTCATAATGGTTGAATGGCCTTGGGTGGCACCATACTGTATTGGCACAACTGGGTGGTACCCAACTTGCATGAAGTCTTGGGTCATTGAAAGTGGACAGGTCTGACTTATGAACATCTACTCCTCGTAACACTAAAAGGTTAGCAATGGATTTGTTAAATCTGCTTCTCAGTCGTGGTAGTTCTCCTGGTCTTTGATGAAAATCTGCACCATCTGGGTTTGATGGTACAGGTAACTTCACTTCCCAGTCAATGCCTGCCAAGCAATAAAAGAAAACTTCACCTGTTTAGATACCCTGCAATGCAAGCATTTTATTGGCAAGTGAGCACTAAATTGACAGGGGGAGATTTAATAGGAAAAGTAGTGAATTTTAAAGAAGATGTAGGGGAAAGGGGGACAATGTCTCCCCCTCCTCCATCTTTTAGCCTCGACCCTACTCTCTAAGGTGGTACAGCTACTGGTCTACTTATTAGCAAGTTGGACACCAAATTGAGTGGTCCAGGTTCAAGCACTGGCCGCGGTCATTGTGTAATGTTCTTAGGCAAGATGCTGAACTCTCACACTGTCTCTCTCCACCCAGGTGTAAATGGGTAACGACAAATTGTTGGGGCAACCTGATAAAAATACGGGAGATTACATGCAACGAACTACATATAATATCCCATCCAGGGAAAGTAGAAATACCCCTAGATGTGTCAATGCTACGGAAATGCACATGAGCCACCTGGCTCCTCCGCTCCATTGGACTGGAACACTCTGACTTTAACCTTAACCACTCCCTTGAAGACTTTTGGGGGGTTTAAAAATTTGGCCTGAATCACACCTCCCCATCACCAATATACTTGAGTACCCTCTCCACCCCCCCCCCCCCCCATGGGAATCAGACCCATCTGCAGTACGCACCTTCTTCCATGCTGGCATCAGCTATGAGCATTTGCCGCAGGTGTTTTAAGAGACCTGCCCAAGTGAAAGTGCTGTAAGCTAAGGAATTTTCAGCCATTTGTGGAATATTCTTCAACGTCATTAGCTTATATTCAGGGTGTGGACACACTTGCTCAATCAGATCTCCAAGCAGATTACTGACTGAGATTGCCCTTCTGTAGGAGGCAGCCTCCTGTCCTGGAGAGAACAACTTTACTGGCTGCAGTACGCTTGCAAGTTTATGTGAAATTACTCTGTTTATATCCTTAAAAGATATGTGTTTTAAGTTCATTAATCTGGAGCATATACTTTGTAACTTGTCATTCTCGAGTATGATTATACCGTCTGAGCACTTGTACAAGTGAGACAAAGTTAAAACAGCGTTGTAATTTTGTACTATCACTTCCCCGGTTCCATAAGGCCAAACGACTTGATTCAATATAAACGAATGTGGAAATTCGTCCCGGAGGCAACCTGTAATATATGCTCCTACACCTGAGCCAGTTCCACCAGCCAAGCTGAGCAAAATTAAAAATCCGCTGAATCTGTCGCATTTTTCCACCTCTCTCTGCACCATTTCAAGCACAGTGTCTGCTGATCGCGGTCCATGTTCCAAAAAACCGTGAGCCCAGTTGTTTCCTGAACCGCGTTTCTGGCAAAATTGTTGGCCCGTAGGATACGTCCACTTGCCAGACTTTTGGCCTCCAGTAACGTTTGAGAGATCGCTTTAGATTCCATATCAATCATGACTGCCCGTGCGTTGGTGTTTCCCGTTCTGTCTCGAGTGAAGAATCTCTCCACGACTTCTTCTTCGTATTCTTGGTTTACTTTGCGATCTACGTTCTTCGAAATGAACTGCGGATTTAGCTTTGTCGCGTCGTCTATTAACAGATTAAACAGTTCTCCGCCTATCTGATTGCCACATTGGCCTAGTTGTAGCGAAACAACGGACATATTGAACGTTGTTCAAAGTGGCAGTTTCCGCGTTATTTGTCCGCCATGTTGGATCGAGCTGGTTCGTGGAAGACTGGGCGCACTCTCAGTTCCAGGGCCCATCGAGCTATTTTCGCGCCAAACGGAATTTCCGCCTTTTCCGCCCCTTCATGCACAAAGCAGCATTAGGGTACGAAGTTCCCTCACACTAAGCATATATACCTACTTGTACTTTCAGATAAAAAGAGGAAATTAAGAACACTATTTGATATCAAAAGTGGCGCAAATTTGAGAACTATTCCAGACCATAAAAACACCTCAAAAGCCATCCAAACGCCTGCAGCAGGGTACCCTTCATAGCTTGTAGGGAGGGAGTGATCCCCTCCCAAACCGGGGAAAAGTAATACTCAACGAGATTTAGAATGAAAGTGAAATATAAAACTCGTGTGGAGGAGGAGTGACTGAGAAAAAGAAAGAAACGCTCGCGCATTCAGTTTGCGCGTGCAGGAGCACGTTTGCGTCACAATCAAACGTAAGAAAGAAAAGATTTCACTTCGGGACAACATTAGCGCTGCTATGGGGAGTTGCAATTCATTGATTTCTTCAGCTAGCAAAATGGAGAAATACAGAATAATCGACGAAATTAAGAAAGTAGACGAAATAGAGGAAACACCGGTCGTTGCTATCTGCATTAGATGTCCTTCAGATACAGGCTCATGGCAATCTCACCTAGAAATAAAACCAGCTACCGAGAAAGTGTCTTCTACATGTAGCATTGAAGTGAAAGACATCGAGTTCATTGACGAGTTTTTCTCAGATCTGTCGGTAAACGAGCGTGATGTCACCCATTCACAGACAGAAGTGTTAGGAATGCGTAACCAAGATCATGAGCTTAGGGAGCGCTATGATGCTCAGGAGCAATCCATTAAGAATAATTTGAATTCCTTTACTGCTGGTTCAAAGAAAGAAGAGCGTCAGTTGAAGCCAGCAAGCATTGATGATGAGGAATCCAGCAGCTGGGCGATAGAGCTCCCTGGAGCATCAGGTATCCACACTGTACCTAATTTGCCACCACCCCGCCCTTCGCTGTGGAAGGAGCTGTATTTAAAGATGATCAAACCCAAAGAAAACTCGCTGAGAATAAATTAAAGAATACTCCACGGAGCCGCCCGAAAAGAATCCCGTCAGCAAAGTAAAACAGCGGATGCGCGCATTTAGAACGCGTCCTGTTTTAAAGAGGATTCAAAAGTCAATACGGAGAAAGGCAAGTTACTCGCGGCAACCCAACTGCATTATAGAGGTTCAGCCAAGGCACGAAGACATGGTGCGAATATATGACGTGGACTGTCACGAGGACAGCAGCTCTAGTGTTAGCCCTGCGAGTTCAAGGTCGTCGTCTGCTGCGTCACGCAACAGCTCTATTGCCTCGGATGAAAATCCTGAGGAATCGAGTGTTAGCCGTCATCACCGCCATAGAGGGGTTGAATCAACTTCTGAAAAGGTGCACAACGGGGAAAGGGTGTGGCGACGTCTGAGTGGAAGCAAAGCAAGAACGGGCCTTTAAGTTTTGATTAAATATTGTACATCCGATAAATATTTATTCTTAGTTTTGTAATTGTTTTTTAACAACGAAATTACCTTGTAAATTGTATTGACTTTTATTTTATTCTTAGTATTGTAATATTATTATTGTAAAATGAAACGACCACATCAACTCGGTGAATGCGTCAAAAAGAAGAAAGGACCGGAGGGACTGATGGCAGGTTACCGTAGTACAGTTTGGACTGATGAGGGACCGATTATCCGCAATCTAGCTGTCAACACAAAGAGTACAATATGTTTTATGACACAACAGTTTATTGTGTTTGGAAATTCACAAAGCAGTTAAATTAAAAAAACCCAAGCATAACAATCCAGTATTTACTACAACACAGTTGTCGAGCAGTTACAGTCAACCCATTCACTTCCAAGTTTAATTCTCCTTACTGATTGACATACAGTTAATTTAATGTTAGTTCTGAGAACTTACTGGTACATCAAGACAACTCCCTTAGTTGACTAAAAGAAAAATTCTCACCACATGTCTATTTGGTAATGTACTGACAATGTAAGGAGAAATCAATAGTTGATCACACTTTAGCCTGGAGTGTAAGGGTTAAAATGTAGCCTGCAGTGTAGGTGCATTTGGGCGAGCGAGCGAGCGAGTGCTGAATATTCCATCAAGTGTTAAGCCGCCATCTTGGATTAGGAAAACCCAACCTCGTTCCCAGGGCCATCTCATCTTCGCGCCCACCCGCCATCTTGAAAGCGGAAATGGCCCTGGGGACGAGGTTGAGGGAAACCATGGAGGGTTGGGGCAAGTGAAAAAAGTGGCCTAGGGAGCAGTAGTCCAGTTCTGGCCCTCTCTCTGTCACGCAACACTACGCTCTGGGGAGACGAGTAGCATTGTGTGACAGAGAGAGCCACAACTGGACTAAGGGAGTAGGAGTTAGCCTGTTCCAGGCATTTGGTTAGTGAGGAGCAGCGAACACCTGGAACAGGCTAAGTAGGAGTAAGCGGCTAAACACTCGAACAAAATCAATCCATCACTCGCCCATCAAAAACAGAAGACTTAATGCTAAAAGAAGACAAGTTTACCTCAAGACAAACTAACTATATACAATGGGCAATTGATAATACAACCTAACTTAAATTATTTTTTATACACTCATTTCTTTAAATTCCTAACATATTAAACTGTACAAATTCAGATAAATCATTTAAAGTACAATTTAATTAAATGTAAGCCTAAATTAGCATAAACCATGATGAATAGACCATATTCACAAAATGAAAACCCTTCATTTTCAACACCTACAAGAATAATTTGTAATCAGGAATAAATCATAATATGATGATTTACATGTATACAGGCTCACAAAATAATGCACGCGAGCGGCTAAAACGAGCCAGCTTGCCGGTGATCATCCCTCCGTCGCGCCGATCACCGGCAAGCCGGCTCGTTTTCGCGGCGCACACATTATTTTGTGAGCCTGCTCGCAGGCTATTTATACAATACAGATCCAATTGTTCATACAGGATTAAACTAGCCCTGGATTAGCATCAACTTCAATTATTTTCTTGTCCTTCATGTTTTGCTTTGACTAATCAAAACATGAGGGTTCCAGATAAGTTTTGAAGGCAAGGTGTAAATGAGGTATTTCAATGGGCAATAGATATGGGCCTTGCCAAATCATCAGAACTTTGTCAGGGCAGGTAACCGACCAAATCGGGCTTTTGACCCAAGATCCCTCTCTTATCTGAAACACTACTATATGAATAAAAAAACATGAACACTTTGATTTAACTTCGACATGATCAAACTGCAAGAAGAATAGTCAGGAAATTCACATTTACACTTTGTTTTTGCAGAAAAGCTTGCGAAAAATAACAATAAAATAAATACAAGAAAATAGACCAATTTTTGGCAAAGAAAAAACCAAGCTTTTCTGATTCGCACAGTAAAACAAGGAGAATAAACCTGGGTTAACTTTGAATCGCAAACTACTGATCAAAATGTTTTCTGTAGTTTTAAGACTATTTCGTTTTGATGAGATGAGAGTTTCAGCAACGACATGAAAACGAGCCTAGCTGAGATATGTCTTCTTTTTTGCACAAATACATGTATCTTAAAATTTGAACAAGTCATAAATTTGCAAGATTTAAACAAACTCTTCCAGATAACATATTTTGCAATAACTGTTTACATGGTATCCCGTGGCAAAATAATAAAAGCGGGGCAGCTATTTGTAAAATATGGTCTACACTTCACAATAATATAATAATTATTTCAATAATGCAGTTGTAATAATAACAATAATATTGGGATTTCATAAAGTTAGTCATATAATTGTGATTTGTTTATTACTTTAACCAAATATGCTGTGACTAATCAAAGAAATACTCTGGAACAAACATCTTTAGAACCACTTCCAACCGATTCAAAAATAAAAGGGTGAACATAAGCATGCCAACAAAACAGAAGTGAGAACAGGACCTCACTTAGGTTTTGTCCAGTTTATTTTACCTCACATACTTTACAAAACACGACTAGTTAATGAACAAAATAGTAGAGACGGTTCTGTGTTGTAACTGAAACGGTCATCCGCTACGACTGGTGGTTACCGATAACAGTTAAATTGTATGAGAAGGATCTCATGGGTCTCCACCTTAACTATAGAACAAACATTCAACCAAAATCCATCTCAACTGCCTTATGCACAATAATGTACTCTTGCTACATGCAGAAACAGCTCAGTCTGACTACAATACTGAAGAACACATTATTACATGTAGCTGTGAACAGGCTCCCATAAGAAATAACTCCATAGGAATTTATTGTAGCCAGGTGCTAGTCAAAACAACCTTCAACTTTAGCTGATTCGACTGACTATTTCAAGCAGTAAATAAGATCAAAATATTGAGTTCTCTGGCATATATTTCTGCCTACATTACTTGAGGGTCACCATCTTCATTCACCTGAATTTGAAATCCCTCAAGAGGAGACTGGAGTGTCCCTTAGATCATCTTGACAATTCAATTTGCAAGCCACCCCTCCTCATAGAGCCTATTCACAAGCTAAGGATTTATAGTATACATGTAGTAGAGGCACCTTTAAACTGACAGTACAAATTTAGCATTGAATCACAATTCAATATAAAATGTGCATAATATAATATGGCACAGTTAGCATGGGTCTCCTGCCTAATGATCTAACATGGATATCACTTGGTTTTGCTGAGCTTCCTGTAGCGGTCTAACCAGTCATCGATCAGTTGATTGAGTAGTGCAGGTCTTGATGTCACCTTCTGTTGTGCCACAAGGACCCCACCTTCTGTCACACAGCAGTCCAGCCACTCGCGTAACAAACGCTCCTCACTACCCCTCTGAAAAGTCAAGAGCATGACTGGCTTAGTTAATTTGAAAAGCTACCAAGACAGCTAAAGTACGGAATTGCTCCCAATTGTATTATTTTTCCTCTTGGACCCAGCGCTCTCAAAATGTTTTGTAGTAGTATGCAGTATAACAGGAGCAGTAGGGAGCATAGGAAGCAATAGCTGAGTAATCAAAATAACCAACTGTATGCTACAAAATTGCCGACTGCCGACACATTTTGAGAGGGCCATTGACCTAGTTGAAACATTTCATGAGCTGCATCTTGTCAAATAGGCCATTTCCGAGTTGCCTTTTGCCTCTGTTTCAAAACGAGTCCTGGTACACAACCTTTGTTATGGAAATTAGTTTGATTTGTGTAACAATGCATGTGCAGGTAAAACTAATTACCATAACAAAGGTTGTGCAATAGGATTCATTTTGAAACAGAGGCAAAAGGCAACTTGGAAATGGCCTATTGACATATCAGTTTTTCATCATATGTTGCACATGGTAAGTTTGATTTTTTGGAGACAGTAATTAATCATGATGAATTCTCCAGAAACACTGAAATGTTTTTTTGTTTTGGTGAATGTCAAAGTTGCTGGTGACAGCTGTACAGGTATGCGGGTGGTGACAATCACATGTTGCCTACAGAAGATGAAGCCCCTGTACATGTAAGTCACCATCAAAATAATTTTATTATCCATAAGGATTACATTTTTATTATCCACAAGGATTTTATATACATGTAACAACCTCTTAATGACTACTGACATGTACATGACATCATCATGATGAAACAATATTCCTCACCTCTTCTGCAGACAGAAAGTGAACAGGTAGCGGTTTTCCCTCATAGTCGACCAGTGGCAGATAAGTCACATGGACACTGTCTACGCTATCCACATTAGCACCTGCACCAAGCTCATTGGAATTGTCAGTTTCCATAGCAACCAAGGCAGAGAAATGTCCTCTTGTGTACCCAAGCACTAATGGATTCTTCCAGCAGAAACTTTGTTCCCATAAAACGGAAGATAAACCCTAAAATAACAGGATGAAGGTGAAGAAACATTCTTTTAGCAATGTGACACTTACAGAACATCATTAAATGTTTATTTCTAGTGTATGTCTCCTTCAGAGCTGTTATCTCACTCGTCATACAATGCTCCTTCCATCAATGACTCACTGACTCAGTGCTAAAATCCAAACTATAATTCCAATCCAAAGGTTTGGTTAATCTGAGTATCTGGTCCAATAAATCAGAACCAAAATATGCCAATTAAATGACTTAACTCATCACAGGTAGCGTCTTTCAGTGACACATGGACTGAAAGGGCAGAGAGGAGGAAAATGACTTGATAATAAATTATGCTGTCTTTGAATTTGACACACACCATTGACCAACATAAACACAAAAAGAAAGAATATGTTTTACAGATTTAAGCAGCCATTACTGGAGAGCACCATTGCATGACAACCCAAATAACAGCTATGAAAACGACTATTACATGTTCAGCCTAATAGCAACCGTACTCCATCCCATGCACTGCCTTTACATGGGTGCCCGAAGGCAGAAGAAGAAGGGGCCATCCACGTGAAACGTGGTGAAGGATGGTAGAGAGGGAGATGAGGGAGAGGGTTTGAAAACCTGGGCAGAGATGGCAGCTGCAGCGGTTGACACAGCAGCTTGGAGACGGCGGGTACGCAGCCCAATTCTCCACTAGGAGAGGAGGACATTGAAGTCAATAGCAACCATTAAATACATACAAAATAGAAGACGAATTTTAAACAAGTCACAAAAGTACCTTGAAATCTAGCAAGCCCAAGAATCTCTCCCCTAAAGCTCTTGACATATTTCACACCATATATGATGATAGGTCTACGGAGAATGTGTGCCAAAGCAAATACATGTGTCTGCTCCAAGGATGTGCCAGGCTGACCAGCAAGACTAAGAATGGAAGCCCAGTCCTGTTCCCACTGGTCCTCATCAAGTGTATACTGGAGTGTTTCAGCCTGCATTGATTCCCACTCCTTGTACCTGTTGAAAAACCTGTCAACATAAAACACAACCTGGTTAAGTTGCATGAATATTGATCAAAGGAAAAAGCGCCTTATAAGCCTGAAACTACAACCCTGGACAATACTATTGGGACACTAGCGCAATAACGACTGTAAAATTACACATGCCCCTCCCCCCTCCCCACCGGTGCAATGTTGACATCACGCATGCGGAATCATTTTCAACTCAATCAACATTGGTTGGGGGAGGGGAGGGGGACGGAAATTGTCTGTAATAACAATATTACTATATTAGCGAAATGTATTTGTGCACGCAGTTTCAGCAAGTGTCCCAAGAAGTATTGGCCAGGGTTGTAGTTTGTCATTTAAAAATGTGGCATTATACATACAGCCTGTTTATTGGTGCATGACTCAAAACTATGCAGCATTCTTGCAGTTTTGTAGCACATCAAATTAATGAGAAAGTACTTAAGAAAATTAATAGAAATGATGCAAACACAAGAGATAGTTTGCGAGAATTCAAAAGTTTATGTAAACCCGAGCCACAGGCGAGGGTTTACCTTAATTAAGTACTTTCAAATTCTCCCAAACTCCCTCTTTCATGACTGCGTTTACATAGCCTCATGCAAAATGACTACACAACCAGTCAGAACATGCATTCTACTGTATGATCAAAATGTTATTCATGTACATAACTGGGAAAGTATTTTCAGGTTTTTATACTTTTACTAGTGAGAGACACAGTGGCCTAATGGTTAGCGTGTTGGACTCCAGATCGAGAGGTCTGGGTTCAAGCCCTGGCCTGGGTCATTGTGTTGTGTTCTTTGGCAAGACAATTTACTCTCACGGTACCTCTCTCCACCCAGGAGTATTGGGTACCGGTGACAAAATACTGGGGGGTAACCTGCGATGGACTAGCATCCCATCCAGGGGGAGTAGCAATACTCCTAGTCAGCTTCATGCAGTAAGGAAACCGGGATAAGCTCCGGCAGCGTGGGCCACTTTGGCCCGAGTGCAGCTTAACCTAATTAGTTTCCTAAGGCCAAAGTATTAAAGGATGGCACTAACTACATGTCTTACCTAGAGCCTCCTTCAGTTAAACTGTCATACAGTGCTCTTCTAAGAGTGTTATCCCTGTCAAACACACCATACGATGCCTGAAGAATTGAGTCTAGAAGACAATCACCAGCGGAACGATTCCACAGCGGATAGATCCTACTTCCTAACTGTTCTGTGATCTCTTCACTCCAGTTGATAACAGGAGACTCCATTTCTAAAACTGAAGCAACAGATGTGGAATGAATACAGTGCTATTGTAGCTAGTTGGAGAATTTTTGGATTTTAGTGCAGTCATACTAAAAATAATGTGTCAGGTGAAGGTACTCTGCTGAGATTTACATGTACAGTTGAAATACCTACTCCTTCTCAGATCAAAATTTATATTTTTCTTACCCCATCCCACAGTAAATGACGTGATCCCAGACCAGAATTATTTTTATTGTCAGTTTTTTCCCTCTTTATTTCATAATCATATTATTACATTTCACATTTCAGTTGTGAGTGTAAGTCAAACAGTGTCATAATTGAATTGCAGAATAATGTTAGAAGAAATTAAATGTTGACCCCTTCTTACCTCTTTGAACTTCCTGTCAAGAATGTCATCGAACACTTGTCTATGTACTCTAGCTGGAAAGTCTTGGACTTCTATAGACAGGTAAAAATATGGGATTTTATACCAACATACGGTAAGATAAAGAAGCTGTGTTTCTAGTAATTAGCCAATGGACTGCTAAGCCCAAAACATTCACAACTCTGACATTGTAACCAATAGCCCACTTTCGATATATTAAAATTCAGCTTGATAGCGAGGCTTAGAGGACACAAACAAAAGAAATTAATTATACATGCTTGTTTAATTATCCTTTGTTTGTGTCCTCTATTGTTTAATTATCCTTTGTTTGTGTCCTCTCAGCCTCGCTATCAAGCTGAATTTTAATATATCGAAAGTGGGCTATTGTGTACTAGTTATCAAGGCAACAAAATAATTTAAGGATCTCTCCTACAAATTAATATTAGCAATAAGCATTGATGAATCAACATTTTTAGTTACATGTACATTGTCATTATTAAGTTGATTCCTTTTCCATTTCAAAAGCTGTTTACACAGCTTTAGGTCTCTGTGAAATTGTAGGACAACAATCCAAACATTGCAATACATGTAATTACATTGTTAGGATGATTGTACTAAAATTACTATATTGTACATGTAGTTTATTTTAAAAAAATTGAATAAATTTTTGTTTGTCATCCTCTATTATTGGGCTATTATTAAAATACCTGCTGCATGCCAGAAATTCTCCTTAAAGGGTCCCTCTCAACCAAGGTGCTTTGCGTGCCAATATTCTTACGGCGGCCATTTTCGGGTGCCGCAAAAATGGCGGCTTGAAGTTAAAAACTACTTTTTGCAGGATCCTGGCCTTGTTCTCGCCACAAAAAGCAGTTAGACGACCTAAGTTAGCACAATTTCGAAAGTATGGCATACATTAGCGGTCATTCAGCTCCACGAGAGATCGAGTTCCCAGGATGAAAACAATAACACGCGACCGCAAAGCACACTGGTTGAGAGGGACCCTTTAAAATGCCTTTGTTTACATTGTGCAGGGCACCCAGAAGACTTTTCGCTAAATTTGCTTTGAATACATTTACTCCCAATAAATCCTGACTACAACATGCACTGAATACTTGCTTATTTCATAGTTTCCTATGAAACACCAGAAAGTATTTCATAGAAAATGAAATACCATCCTGCATTTCACAGAAATAATAAGCTCTGATTGGTTAAAATACATGTTGGCAACTTGAATACCATAATAGAATAATTCTCACCTGCTGGTAAAACAAAAGTGACCTGATCAGTGAAAAAGTAACAACGCCAGTCCCCTTTGCGTTGCCTCATGGTGTGACCCATTTGTTTCCTAATGTCTGCTGCTAGTTCTGGGCATGCAATGCACGGAACACGTCTTAAATGATGGCTTGTCACTTCTGGAGTGAGCAATATATGCATGAGTTCATCTCTCTTAAATTTAAATGCCAAGTGAACTAACGTGTGCCCGACTTCAAACACTCCCGGTCGGTTCAACACCAAACAATCTTCTCTAGTCAACTGTCTGGAAAGATCATTGCCCGAGTTTAAATAGCTCTCTACAGATGTTGTATCACCTTCAACAACACCTATACACGCACTCAGCCACAACCAATCTGAATCCTTTAGGCGATTGCGAATTTGCAACACCTCCTCGTTATCATTAACATCATCCGAGGCTGGGATGTCATAAATGATCTTTTCTCCAGTTTGACTGCTTGGTTGGATTTCTAATGTGGCTTCACTTACTGATGAAGGGGGGGACCTTCTCTTTGAAGTGGATGGTCTTTTTGTGTTATATTTATCTAAAGCTGTTTTCTTGGCTATTTCTTCTTGTTTCGTTTTAGCCGGTTTCAAGCACTTACAAAGAACACATTTGGCAGTTTTTGGCCAATTTTCATAAGTACATTGTGGACAGATCCACTTGTGATTTTTCAACAGAGCCCGATTCTTGTCGTTGTTTATTGTTTTGGAGTCGAGTCTCCCGTTGTTAGCGACAGAACCTGGCGATTTTGGAGAAACGCTTCGAGACGAAGCTTCCTTGTTCCCATTTCCGGGCTCAATGTGCCTTCCATTGTTAGCTGAATTGTGTTTCGACGCCCGACACATCGCGCAGTGTAACGAGCGGGCCCAGTTTTCGTATGTACAACACGAACACGTCCATCTTGAATTGTCGTCCGTCTGTTCTGCAAGTCGTGGAGATATCGTTTCTTGTCGCTTGATGAGCAAATAATAGGATCGGTTGAGATAATCCTGTCGCTACTAGCTGCCTCGTAAATATCTTCTGTTACACCTGTAGTGGGTCTACTCGTTTCTTGCGTGATAACCTGCGGCGGTCTTGGAGTGTGGCACAAAGTACATTTTACAGAACAAGGCCAGTTAAAGTATGTGCAATACTTGCACGCCCATTTTAAGCTTTCTTCTTTCTTTGGCATGATGAAAATAATCTAATAATGAGGTGAAAGTTCTTATACAACGGAGTGAATGTCTTAAACGTTCACCATTCAACAAATACCGTCTTCTCCTAACAACACCTTTCTTTAAAGACCCCTGAAGCTGTACCAATCTCGCTTGACTATTTCCTCTAGCTCTAGGGCTTTCAACACCGAAAGCTCCGGCCAAACGTCTTTTGCCAAGTGCTTTAGGTGTCATGAAGCTGATTTTCGTGCTCGTCTGAGGCTCCTGTATGACGTTTACAGTAATAAATTGCCGAATACTTTCCTGGGTTCATCAATATCACAGCTGTCGCCATGATGTTTTGAAAGTGAAAGCCTCGTGTAGTGACGTCAACAAACATCTGGAATCCTCCTACCCAGGTCTCACGCGGATCATCAACTAGCGGTAAACAAACGGTAAACAACGCAAAGATGGCGGAACCTTCCAATTCACCGAGTACTTTCCGTGCTCTTACTGTTAAAAGGTTACTCCGAGACAGATCAAAATCGATCCTGGCTCAAGATTTTTAAAAGCCGATTAGCCCTAATCCACTAATCTGAGAACAAATTCTTGTCGTTTTTGCCTTATGAAAATTAGTCTGCGGTTTTCCTCCAAGGAAAATGTATTTATAGCCTTGTCACTTGTTGAGAAGGCTGTTATATTGATCGGATGTTATGTTTATAAACTTTCTTTATAAACTCCCTTTTAGCAGGGACTATTTATTCAGGCTGGGAAATTTCATGACCTCTGTACCTTTTCGTTTCCTCTTGCTAAATTTATTTCTGGAAACTGAAAGAAGCCGGAATATACTTGAACAGGGCGTATCTCGTATCATCGCATATCAGCGAAGTCCGTGTGATGTAGCACGTTTTTTCTTAAAAGCTTATGGGTGAAACTGGCGCAAAATAGCCTTTCTATTTATTTATTCTATTTATTCGATTGATCTAGACTGTAATTTAAATTTTTAGTTGTGATTTTTTAACTTTAGTATGACACGACCACATCAGCTATGCTGCTTTAATCCTATCGTGTATAAATAAATGCTTTTATTATTATTATTATTATCGCCGTGTATGATTCACTAAGACACCTGGATCAGAGGAAAATTTCACGGATGTAGTGGGCGTTTTCAGTTTCAGTCAACCGGGAGGGGGGTAACGGGGATGATCGTCGGAAATTTTGACAAGATACAAGGTACCAAAATCTTGCTTTGTGGGCGTGGCTCCAATTCATTTTCACCTCCAAGAGATATCAATTTATTTTCTATCAAGTAATTCCTGTCATCAGTATTGTTTTCTGTCATATTGTTATTTGCACCGGGGTAACTCTAATGGTCATTTTAGATTTTTAAACCTGCTTATAAAGGCACCTAAGCGGTTTCAACCCTAAAAGGTACAATGATCACAGGTGTGAAAAAATGAAACGCGATCGACTGCACGCTTTCCAGTACATCTATCAACAAAACCTTTTCCTTCAAACACTTTGCTAATAGTATAAGAAATCAAACTATAAGAGACAGGACTTTATACCGAACAACCAACTTAGAGCCGTCCATAATAACCGGTTTGAACCCAGGAGTATCACTAGTTCGTCATGTGTGGTCGAGAGTACTCTTTAACGGAGCTATGTCACGATATTTTAAGTCATTTTTGCGAAGTGCAAAATCACCTTCAAACTGAAAAAAGCCTCAAAACAATAGTTTACAAAGGTAGAAAAACACCAAAGAGGTGATAATAAACCAAACAGGGGCAAGGACGATTGAAGATGGAGAAGATTAGACGGATTGCGAACGGCGAACTTGAAAAAAATTGGCCAATTTTTTCAAGATGCGCCAACCGTCACGTAGAGAGAAAAAATCTCAGCCACCCAGCGCGTACTCGGCATATAACAAACCTAATTGAATGTTCGACTCAGTTGATCCTGTTATCTTCTCCTTGACGTGCTGCGCATTATCAGTTCCCGCCACGCGATGTAGCCTTGTTACTTAGTGGGAGACTTACCAGACCCTTGACAATTATCACTGCTTTTATACCGTCAGACGTTTAACAAAACTCCGACAAAGAACTGATACATTTTCTGAAAGCAGGGATTACTATTGTTGTCTTGCGCGCGCTGGATAGCCACATGACGTCACAGTTATACCACGTGACGTTGATCTCGTACGTTGCCTGGCAATAAACTATCGCGCGCAAAAGAATGACACGAACAAATGCTTCTTCCACTTTGACTGATTTTTATTAATTTACATTTATCATTTGGATAAAAAAATAAAATTCGTGAGATTCGCAAGTAATAAGATTCGTGATTGATTGATAAAATAAATAACAGAAATAGATGAAGGGAATCAAGTATGTCCGACAAGGTAAAACGTTTGCAGACCAACTCCGCAAACTGCTGCCACCAAACAGTCGTCCCTGGAAAAAACATATTGAAGTCAGAAAAAGATAGTGAATAACGTGTTTTCGTTGCCTAGTGGCTCAACAGACCAGCTTAACTCCAGTTCGTAACATGAAGCGACTAGGAGTATTGCTCAGGAGATTACACCACAGTATTTTGTCAAGTTGTCCTAAAGCCCGGGCCAAACGTCGATGAGAGTTGCTCAAGGTTCAAACTCTCACTCTCGTTTGGCCTGAAACTCTCATGCGCCCTCAGCGACTCTCGTCAGGCTCAATTTTTTTCTCGAGAGTCGTCGAGAGTATTCTCTCGTTTGGCCCGAGGTGATGATAGTCGATGAGAGCTGAATAAAACTCTCAAAAGAGCCACCTCTCAGCAACTTATATTTATAGTTTTAGTTTAATGTTATTTTACAGTGTCCTTGCTTAGTGGTCAACTGCTATAATTCTTGACACTTTAATAAAGTTATTATTATTATTAACTCTCATCCTTACAGTTCGCCTGTACCCATTTATATTCCGCAAAAAAAATTAATCGACAAAAACTGCAATACCGTGTCAAAAATCGCCGGAATACCGAAACCGCAATTTTCAGTTTCTACAAACGAAGACTGAGAAATCGAAATATTATGAAGAATTTTTCAGTTTCTACCGAGTGCCGTCGACCAAAACGCTACAAAACCGCATACCCGGAGGGCTGGATGAAACCACAACACCGCAATTTAAGACTGAAATTACCGAAATACCGTATGACCGCAATACTGCAAACCCCAATGCCCCCCTCCTTACAGATCGTTGTAAACAGTACCTCTCTCCCCAGACTTCCACGTCTTGTACATCGGCAATGTCTACGATTTCCACAGCACGTTGAAGGAAAGCAAATGAAACCTTGAAGAATAGAAAACAAAACCAGTATTATTGCTACAAGAATTGCGCGGAATTTATAGAGGAAGGGCTGTGCACAAATAGTTGCACGCGAAAACACTGTTGGTTTCACAGTGGGTTATTTCAATTCGGACTTTTCTCTATCATAAATGGCTTGGGTAAACAAATGAAATTCAGAATTGTATCTAAATGTAGTTTCCCAAAGTGCTCGCGCTGTTTTTTGATTGGAAAAAATCGGAGACTCTTTGAGTACTTCACCGACTGACCAAAGATTACGCGACACCTTAGCGCGCAGCCATCACGAATTACAGTAATTTAAACTGTGTTCAAAGTCTCTATCGACAATTCAGTTTCTAGAGAGGCAATGTGAGGTCAGGATGACGAGGTACAATACGGAAAACCTGAACTGAAGTCTGAGGTGAACACTTTGTTGCAACATAGAATTCCTTAGCGAAATTTGTGATAGTTCAGTTCTTCGCCTCTATTACTTTTGAACAAGCACAGCGCTCAATAAAACCCTTGCAATGGCAAAAAAAAATTGGACTAAACGTACTGAAGAAGTGCACGAGTAAGTTGCAGTAAGAAGTCTCTCGGTACAGCTTAAACCAGGTGATACTTCTCACGCACGCTGGACTCCGCATCGAGCGATCCAGGTTCGAATAGCCTGTTCCAGGCGTTCGGATAGTGGGAGAGCATCGCCAAAAGACGCGTGAAGCGCGAATAGCGGCGAGTGAATAAAAGGCGAGGGGATTGGGAGAGGGCGCCGCTCTTCGCTCGTCTTTTCTCGTCACTCCTCCACTATCCGAACGCCTGGAACAGGCTAAGGTTCGAACGCTACCCGGGGTCACTGGTTGTGTTTCTGGTAAGACACTTCACTGTGACAGTCACAGTGCCTCTCTCCACCCAGGAGTATAACTGGGTACCCACGAATTGTCAGGGTAATCTGACAAAAATGCTAGAGGGTTACCTGCGATGACTAGCCTCCCATCCAGAGGAGTAGCGATACTCCTAGTCACTTCATGCTATGGAAACCGGAGTTAAGCGCCGGTCTGATAAGCCACTAAACTTGTAGACAGACTTATCTTCTCACCTGGTCTGTGCTGACCATCTCCCACACAATCAGCCTCTGGTCAACAGATGACGAGATCACTAAACCGTTCATTACAGCCTTGACGCCTACGATAAAAAACAAACAAACAAAGAACTTTCACTTTTGGCCAAAAATACGGAAAAGCGCACCACATTTCTTATTTCTAAGACTTTCGCGGAACTGTTATAAGATCATGGATATGGGTGCTTACTATAGTGCTTCTCTAATGTCAAGCTAAACTATTGACTCATATTCTAAAGCTTATTGAATGAACAGATAGTCGACTGGATGGGCGAAACTTTGTGTCGAGGTCACGTGGGAGACCTCGTTTCGGTTGCATTGTTACCTGTTACTGATGACGTGTGAGCTGAGTGCTCAGATACCTCACGTATCACGTGAATCTTGGTAACGTCATTATCGTTTAGCACCAAGTCGAATTCTGCTGCGTGAAGTGCACTGTCGTCACCACCGCTGACCAGTAAATACTGTCCTGGAACTAAAACAGAAAACACTCGAGTGACGATTCTTGTAATATTCATAATTCCGCAAAACTATTTTTCGTATAAAATAAAAAACTGTGAGTGTTAGAAAATTAACTAAGCAAAAACTTCTATTTTTCGACAAGAGTAGTCTCTTGTTGAGAGTATTCCAAAGCCGCCATAATTAGCCCTTTGTCTCGAAAATAACTGAACTCTTTTGTGAGACTTTTAACGTTCGGGGCAGCAAGTATCTTTCTTTCTACCAGAATCCGCAGTTTTCATAAGATTAAAGCAACATGACCTACCCTATGACGTCAACGCGACGTGACAGCTTTAGTACTGAAGTGCGCGCGCTGTCTTCTGATTGGACAATAAGAATCGGAAACCTTTCAAACGGTGCTTATTCAGTCCGACTGGGACCACGTGAATAGTTTGTATACTTTGCTCTGCTTTGCCCTACCTTGGGTTTTAACGAGCGAGATTGCGTTGACACCGGACTGGTGCGCGTCAAACACGTGTGCGGGAAGGTCAAGGAAGACAGGCACCAGAGGAAGACAAGAAAAGTCACTCTGGTCCATCGCGCTAAACTCTTGATCATCTGGATCAGTCAGATCAGGTGTTTCGCATGTGATAGCAGTCTGTTCCTTCGTGTTAGCTACATTCAAAACCTCTTGTCCACAATGGAACGGATCTTGGTTTGCTGCTAAAGGATTGACGTCCGCGAATTTAGTTCTTTCAGTCAGGTGTTTTTCAGTATTTGTCACGCTTTCACTTGCTTGACAGCCGCCAGTCACGCAATCTTGGGCCACTCCATCTTTACAACACCAGTGCGACGAAGTCTTGGTATCACTGTTTTTCGCGTGTTCTACTGCTTTTACGCTATCAGCTGTCACATTTTCCTCTGCATGCCAAGCAGTCACGCTTTCTTGGGCTCTGTCACACCTTTCCGATGAAACATCGCCTTCAAAACCGTTTCTACCACTTGCTTTATTGACTGTTTCTTCATCATGTACTGCTAGTGTTTGCACAGTAGTGTGATCGCCGCTTTCCTTTCCTGATTTATTTGTTATTAATTTGTCCTCTCCACACGTCATATCACAGTGTTCCCTTATATGGTTCAATAACAGTGCAGTGACGTCCCAACAAGAATTTTACCAGCTGTGTCTCCCGCAAACAGCATAACCAGCGGTTTATCACTCGTACGAAAATCAATCACGTGACTGACCGTTAGAACACAGCGTTTGAGGTACTGGGACTGAGCCAGAAGTAAGAACTTGTTTTGGCCGCTCATCAAAGCTGAAAATTCTAAGAGGAGGTAAAAAAAAAAAAGGAAACATACAGTCAATAAGATAAGAGACGGGGCATTTAAGTTTTGTGGGGAGGGAGTTGGGCAAATAGGAACATCCCCCTCAAAAATAAAATGGCCCATCCCTAATGTGAGGAGAACGGTCCAAATGAGCAAGTAACAAAACAAACATGATCATATGCAGCTATCCTTGCAGCTATCAAATCTTGGAACAATCTGCCAAATCACCAGATACCCTACCAAATAGCTAACGAAACGCAAAAACAGCATCAAACATTCACCGGACAAACCCATCCGAGCATGCTGCCATGACAAAATACAATGATTGACAGGTGTCGATCAGTTCTGTACCACTCAGTGACGTCAGAGACATGAACCTGATCTCGGACAAGGACTGCAAGTCGTGCTTTTTTCGTCTTCGTCGGTGATTACTGAAGCGGAACGAATATTCGCCAAGAAAAACCATAGGAGAGCACGTCATCTTATCGCCATGACAACTGTCACTATCAACATCAATGAGTGACAGATCGACGCGCCAGCATTTGAGTGACGCACGTCCCCCGCCAGAAAAGAGAACATGATACGTCCTCTCACTAGGGGTGTGGGTATTAATTTGCTCGCTTGACTGGAGCTTTGGCAGAGGAGGTCTGGTAGCACTCAAGGCTCGGACACTAGATATATGGCCATGCGCAGTGAAAATTGACGAGGTTGCGCCTGTGGAGCGGTTAGCTGGAGAAAGCAGTGTTAAGGAAGCCGTTTATGAAATAACAACAATACTGTACCACAACCCTTTACGTTTAGGCCCCAACCCCAAATTACAACGGCCAATCACAACAAACGTAAACAGCACAACGAACCAATGAGAACTCGAAGCAAATACACGTAACCGGCGCCAAGCGCGGGGAAAACGCGTGTGTGACCAAGTCGCGAATTTGGTTTTACTTCGTGTTTTGCATCTGATTGGTTGAGTAGGTGGCGCTATAAATGCTATAAACCAATCACAAAGCGTAGTAAATCAAAACCAAAGCAATTCCGGTTTATTTTCGACACTCAATTGAAAACTGCTCTATTGTAGAAAATCAAACTATGGACCTGGAGCAATTTCTACCAAAATTCGTGCAACGTTCTCTGACCAATCAGAGCGAAGGTGTTTCAAGCCAATCGGATAGGCGGATAAAAAACCCGCCTTTTCCATCGCCAATTCTGATTGGTTAACGCACAAATGATTGACTTTGAGGTAACAGTTTGGTTCTGTTCTTACAACAGTCGTTAGAAAACTGCTCCATTCCCTTAACAGTCAATGTTCCTACGTTCTATAATATCACAAACACTTCTAACTATTACATAAATGGATACAAATCATCAGTTTGATATTAGTATCTTCGCTTCCTGTGGCAAATACGTCGTTGATGTCGCCTGCAAAACAAACCACAAAATCCAAAACTTAACAAGAGATTGAGGCAGTTTAACTACAAAAACTCACGGCGACATACCTTGTTGCCCCACAAGGGAGCCTATATGGCAAATACACGTCGCCTCTCGTCCATGAAAACCTGGCTAAAAATAAGAAAAGCGACATTACTGTAAAGCAAGGAGGGGTGGGTATTGGCAAAACTCGCTAAAAATCAAAAATCAGAAATCTTAAAGCGAACGAAAGGAAGCTAAGAGTAACATATCAAATGTATTTCAGTTGATATTTGAGCAGTTTACAATTGAGTGCATGTCGAAAGGAATACGCGTTTGCTTTGGTTTTGCTTTAGAGTGGTTTTCAATTGAGTGTCGTAAAACCAAAACCAAAGCAATTACTAGCAATAATTGCTAGTAATAACCAATAATAACCAATCACGACAAACGAAAACAACAGAACGAACCAATGAAAACTCAAAGCAAATAGACGTAACCGGCACCAAGCGCGGGAAAACGCGTGCGGCGGACCAAGTCGCGGTTTTGGTTTTGCATCTGATTGGTTGAGTAGGTGGCCCGAGTTTTTTAACCAATCACAGAGCGTAGTAAAGTAAAACCAAAGCAATTCAGCGATTACTTTCGACACTTCAAATGAAAACCGCTCTACTAGAAGAGTTTTTTTCGAACCAATCAGAGAGGGTAGTCTCGCGCCTCTTTCTTAACCAATCAGATGCCAAAAGGACTTGGTAGCCGCGTGTTCCCGCGCTTGGCGTCGGTTACTTGTATTTGCTTCGATTGGTTCCTAAATTGTTTTCTTCTCGTCTGTTGTGATTGGCCAGAGTGTACTTTGGTAACTGATCAATTGAAAACCGCGCTAATGCGACAGAGTTGGAATTAACATATCATATGTACGCTTTTTGTTTTCTTGCACTGCGCAAAAATCAACGAAAGAGAAAATAGTTAAACTGGATTACCTTTAACACAGCCTTTTTCACTTCACTGGGAAAAGCCATTTTGTGCATGCAAATGGTTGAATCTTTGATAAAGGACAAACAACTGCTCCAGATATGGAAACATCCTAAAAATACAAGAATGTTTATACAAATAAATAACAAAATGCTGGCAACGAGCATGATAGTTCCATCGAGGTTGTACAACATCAAAATGCTCCTAACCTATATATTTTCTATAATTAAACTTTGGGGAAGTTCAGTTTCAAGTCAATACATTTTACCTGAGATGTTCAGGTGCTTCATTTTCATTATCTACCAACTTGAATTTGTCATGAATAGTATAGCGCTATTGATACTTTGTAGCTTAAGACCTTTCTTTTAAAGTATTTTAAATTGTTATTTTATTATATAATTATTTTATTAATTAATTTTAAATATTGTAAAGCGCTGTTGGATACTTGTAGAAAACAACACTATATAAATCATTATTATTATTATAGTAATGAAAAATAGAATGGAATGGAATGGGAATAGGAAACGACAACAATGATACTGACGAATAAGAAGAAGATGGAGAAATCGATGATGTTAGAAATGATCACAGTGTAACCTGAGTATCAGACGAATTTTTCCGCACTCTCTTTTACTCTTCGTCTTTACGTGGTCGCGACATCTGTAAAGAGAATGTAAGGAGCGCGAAAAATTGGCCTGATCGCAGTTAATCACAGTGAAATGATGACAACTACGATGGTGAAAGTGATGACGATAACACTAACGATGATGACAATAAGTTTCACACTACTCTTCTTGCCAGTAGACTGTCACAGTGACATCTAAGGTTTTATTGTCATCTTCAGAGTAACTGATGGTGAAACCTCAAGTCCATTTTAAACACGGTCATAGCATGCTTGAATTCAAATGAAATGGTAGAACTATGGTCTAATGACCAGTTATTCTGAAGTAAGAGAAAAATCTCACATGTTGCAGTCTGCTTGGAAGAGTTCAGAAATCACTGCCTGTGAAATACTGTACGTAAACAATAGACTGTAAGCAGTCCTTGTCCTCACGTTGTTCAATGATCTAAAGAAACTACAATATACTACAATACAAGGACCACAGCAAGGATAGAAGTTTATGTACCGACTGTTGAAGGGTTAGGTCCCAGACTCTGTGGGCTCCACCGCACTTCACTCTCCACAAGACCTCATTACGCTGTACGCTCCACAAGACAAAATACGCCTGCATGATGGAAGAGAGCGTATTATTAGTTGGTAACGTTTTACTTGCTTACTGCACTACGAAATAAAACACACAACAAACAGTTTATTACATGTCTTACAGAATGGAAGCCTGCAATGAGAAGGTCTCCACCGTCAGAGAACAACAGTCGCTCAACCCAGTCCAAACCTTTGAAAACCTAGAGAAGTGAGAGGACAGTAAGCTGAGATGTCAACATACAAATTATCCACACTGGCCCATACAATTCTTTTATAACCGCTCTAAAAGCTCTATTTGAGCCGGCCTCCTTTCTTTTACGCACCCCCCCCCCCCCCCCCCCCCCCCACTCCAATAAGCAATAAGCACCACTTCAGTTCTTGATCTTCAATATTCCACCTTTCCAAGAAAGTATGCCAAGACAGTTTATATGAGTCACAGTAAAACAATTATTTTGAGGAAACTATGTTTTTAGAGTCCTTGGTTAAAAGGAAAATTACAAGTACAATATAGTACTCTTCTTTGTTGGTCATCATCATTACATGAATGGAGCTTGTAATAAGAAAAAAACTTTAGGTAAGCTTAGTGTCACCCAAACAACAGCAGTCACTGTCTTAGCCCTTAGGCTTGATTTCTGCTGCTCTCTTGAGTCCAGTATTTGTTTCCTCCCTGAGAAGAGCGCAGGCTCATTTTCCCGAACAGCAGCTGGTTAAGCCTTTTAGAGCGGTTTTCAATTGACTGTCGAAAGTAATCGCTGAATTGCTTTGAGATTTTTTGCTACGCTCTGTAATGGGTTTAGAAAAAACTCGGGCCAACCTTCTCAACCAATCAGATGCAAAACCAAAACTAATCGCGACTTGGTCACACACGTTTTCCTGTGCTTGCATTGGTTATGAGTATTTGCTTCGAATTTTATTGTTTAAGATTGTTGTGTTGTGATTGGTCATTGTAATTGTTGGCCATTGTAATTGCTTTGGTTTTGGTTTTGGTTTTGGTTTTGGTTTTGGTTTTACGACCACTCTATTGAAAACCGTTCTACTTTTAGAAAGTTACTCTATACAGTCGCTATAGTAATAATGCTAGGAAGTATTTCAACTTATTAAAAGTACCTTTTTGGTGTCAATAACCTCCAGCGTGTTGTTCTGTACCCTGAGCTGCCTGTAAACTCCATCTCTACCAGCTGAATACATGGTGTTATTGTGAAAGCATAAGTAACTCACTCCTGCCTTACCATGAATCAAGGGAAAGGAATGTACTGGGCCAGTGGACTGAAAGATTTGATGAATGGAAATTAAGTTTACCCATTGGTCAAATTGTGTCATGTTAAGAAATAAATCCCATGACCAGAAAGATCGCATGAAAATGAGTAAGTTTTACTAAGTTTGGTTATGTTACATTGCATAGTAACCAGGCTGTGAACTGTTAAAGGTCGCCAAAATTCCATTCAAATGTCTCTACTTCAGAGATGGCATCCCCAAATCCATACAAAGTCTCAATGTTTTCTGATTTTTGAAAGCCTTCTACATGGTTGCAATCTAACAAAATAACCCAAACGTGGTAAACTGACTAATTTTAATGTGATCTTTCTCAATTTTTAATTAAATTAAAACTTGTCTCAAGTCTCCATTTGAACTTCAAAACGGGCAATTTTAGGGTGGTTTCAATAAGGGTAAATGTATAGATCAGAAGCTGGAATGAAAAAACCTGACCGATGTGAAAGAGGTTTTGCATGTGACATTTTAGGTGCATGTAATAACCATAGTACAGTCAACTCTCTCTAAACGGACACTTCTAAAAGACAGACACCCAGTGTTTGTCCCTGCATGCCGTTTTTCATCATAATTTTACGATATTGAGAACTGAATAGAATCTCAAACATCCTTCGAGTACAGAGAACAACTTGCCTTTTGAGAAGAACCAACAAGAGTTTTAGGATCAAACAGATGCAGCGATCCTTTCCTATCCCCACATACTACTACAAACAGACTCGCAGGTCAACTTTCTTCACCAGAACTTTGTTTTGTTGAAGGATCTGGGAAGATTTCAATGGCTGATGCCCAGCGCTGCTTGGATGGAGGTAAGCTGAAGGAGCACAGAGGAGTAACATCAAATGTGGGTGATTCTTCATTGCATCTGATATTCCACCACGTGATTTGTCCATCAGGCCCACAGGAAAATAGATGCTGAGGAGAAATGCTGCTGGCTCCAGAGTAGATTATGAACCTTGCCTGAGTAGGCCTGCAGTTCCACACTGGATGATTGAAATCTGTTGAGAGAAGGAATTGTGAGTAATTTAACTAACTAATTCAGTTAGGGGAATATGTCTAATTTCGAAGTACACAAAGAGTTCTGAATGTAGCCTGCGAGCAAGCTCTCTTGGGGGTTTTGCGTGGTGGGGGGTGGGAGGCGAGGAGATTTCCCTTCTCTTTCTCCTACTCTCCCAAAACCCCCAAGAGAGCTTGTTCGCAGGCTATTCTGAATGTTATTTTCCAATCAGAAATAGCATGAACTAGATAAAAGTAAAGTCTGCACTCTGGTCAAAGTGACTCACACTGCTGGTTTCCATAGCATGAAGGGACTAGGAGTATTGCTACTCGCCCAGGCTAGGATGATAGTCCATTGCATCATTACAGCTGAATACCCCACAGCATTTTATCAGGTTGCCCTAACAGTTCACCAGAACCTATTTATATTCATCGGTGGAGGAGAGTGCCACCCACAGAAAATCAGTGTTCTAGATAAGAGAGAGGTCTCAGGTCAAAAACCCAACAAGGTCTGCTACTTGACCTGACAAATTAATATTAGCATAACCCAGTGGCTGACTATTGGCAAACTCACAATCTGATTGGCTACACAGGCACCTACTATCGATCGATAGACGGCTCTCGGTGCGTGCACAGTATTTTGTGCATTACGGCCAAAAAGTATTGAACAAAACCATCAATAAATCAGTTTTATTGATCAGTTCTATGTTTAATAGATCAGCCACTGGGTTATGCTAAAAACAAAATTATTAGATGGCTCACTCTCGGTTTCTATCGACTTTGATAGTTGGCTCGGGGCTTTCTTTGCCCCTCACCAACTATCAGCCGATAGAAACCTCGAGCTTGCCGTCTAATTGTTAAGTAGACTGCAAAACAGTCCATATTTTAGCGCGAGAGTGTCAGGCTGAATGCACAACATCTCGAGAAAAAGAGAGACTGTTTTTGCAGTCTAAATTAATAGAAAACTTCTGATGATTTGGCGAGGCCCATATCTATTGACCTGTTGCAATTCCTCGTTGACACCTTGTCTTTAAAACTTATTCGGAGCCCTGGGCTAATTCGTGGAGATCGGATTCCTAATACAAAAGGTCACGGACATGTACTTATTTGAATCCTGATTGTGCAAAGCCAGAACATCAAAATAACAGAAAGGAAGTTATCACTCACCCACATCTTGCAGCTTGATTTTTCCTTTTAAAATTTCCAAATGCAATTATCTTATGACATGGAGACAAAGCTAAAACACTGTATGAAGAGTACTCTGTATCTTTGAGCAACAGCATCCATTGATCCTCAGGATCCAAGCAGTCTGTGTTAGGACTTGAAGGCGAGACATCTTGGTTTTCAGCAATATTATTTTGCTTACTCCAGGTATACTTATACAGACACCTTGGTATAAAAAGTAAAGAAGAATCTGTTGTCAAGACCAATATTCAAGACATCAACTGGGCTAAAAATAAGCAAATGCCATCTACGTCTGTGATAAAGCTGAGAAACGGGATGACTTTATAACAAAGAAGGTAATACAATTCAGTTTATCTCTAACAATACAATGAGTTTGAAGTCTCCTTGAACTCATATACTGAACTGGGTGGTCACATATTCAGTAACACTAATTTATTAAGTAAATTTTAGCAATGCACAATGCACAATAAAAATACTTGGTTGATTATCAACTTGAAGTTGATAAAGATAAATAATATTGAACCACCATAGAGTATTTGGAAAGTTGATGTTGTTAGCCCTTCATCTGAGTACTTCCTTATCATTTGGTGAATGTTTGCTAAATTCAATCATGAAAACATTGTTTGGATGAGTTGAAGAGGAGGTCAGGGTTATTGATCAATCACCAAAAAGTTATTGCTATATTTGTTTGTTCATTTATAGTATCTCCATTTATCAAAGTGTTAATTACATCTGACACTTGAATAAAGATCATTAATAACACTGAAAGAGCCAAAAGCTATTTAACAATTATTCGCCGAAGGCGAAGTGAATATTGTGGAATATTTACCGAGACGAATTAGTATAATTTTCAGAGGTGAATATCAAGAACTACAAAATTACGAGCTAAAACATGAAAACAACACACGCAAGTACTCGCCATATTACCGTAGTTACATCGTTTACACATCGAATTAAACAGTAAAATGCACAAAAGAACACTATTCATCAGGTACCTTTGTTTGATCGTTGCTGATTTTCATGAGTAGCTGTAGTTATCGTTCTGAAATAAGTAGCTTAGGTCTGAAGAGAAGCAAATTTCTGTCACTCCATCCAACACGAACACGGCCGCCTTGGTTAGCCACACAAAAACTTTTACAAGTTTACGAGTTTTAAATGCGTTAAAATCGTTTCTTGAAAATATTTTCCGTCCAAACGTCTTGGTAGTCATTTACCTAAGTTCCCAATGCTTTGAATACCCCGTACTTGGAGTGATGTCTTTAGAATACACGAAAATTTCATTCAAAAAACGAGTCGCCATCTTGACTTGCCGGTATGAGAAATGTGGCTTAGCTTAGCAGCCACGCCTTGAAATCCCATATTCACTGCCTAGCGTAACCTGCGATCAGGCCCTCCTCTCCGCGCTCTCGTTCTCTCCGCGAAAAGAAAGAAAAGGAAAAGAACGCCTGATCGCAGGTTACGCCTAGCGTGGTGAATATGCTCATATTCACCACTGAAAAATGATACTAATCATAGTTGCATTTCTGAGGCAAATACAGATACACTGTTACTAACTAACTTACCCTTCATTTGTCATGACCAACAAGTTTGACTGGTCAAGTAGACTCACAAATCTTGGATAATCCTCCTTTTTATTTTTCTTTGCATCTATTTGGTTACAAGCTTGGCTGCTTGAGGATGGTAGGCATGCTTCCCTCACAGTGCTACTGTTATAATGATCAGGATGTGATAATGGCCACAGTCTAATGCTTCCATCACCACCACCTGTAGCTATCAGATCTTCACTTTGGTTGACAGCAAGACTCCAAATATTACGGCCTGAAAAGTGAAATATTCATATACAATAATCTAAATATTAAGCAATTTCGAAGATAGTACAAACTGTTAAGCTTTGATAAATCTCATGATATAAAGATGAATGGCTTAGATGTCAGTGGTCCAAAGTTCAAATCTATTTATACAATCATGTACATCTGCTAGCGTTTAAGCATCCACCCATTGGGATTCATAACACATTTAAAGCTGAACACAGACTGGACAATACGTTTATTGCCAGTACCACTTTAGGTTTACCAAGTGAAGAAATAATGCCCCAGTACTTTAACAACTGCGGGACAATGCTACATCTGTGCCAATCTAGGGTAATCCTTGTTTGGTGATCTTCCTGGCTAGCAGAGTCTCCTTTTACGTTACCTTTTACTTTACTAGCAGAGTAAAGTAAAAGGTAACGTAAGAGGAGACTCTGCTAGCAGGGAATTGATGATCAGGTTCTGCAAATATTCTTGACTAGTATTGGTTGAGTGCAGATAGAACACTAACATTTAAATTTAGTAGATTCAAGTGAGTCTAAAATAATTGTACTCAATACCTGTATGTCCTTTGTAAGTCTTAACAACATTCCCATCATAACTCCACACATTGCACACCAAGTCCTCTCCTATGCTAACAAAACATGTCTCCAATAACTTTGCATCCCAGACCCGTGCTGTGTGCCCATAAACAACAAGCAAAGGCTCCACACAGCCATTTGATTCAAATGTCGATAAATTAGTAACCTTCCATAGTCGTATGCTCCTGTCATCTGACACTGAACTCAGAATTGTTCCTGAATTGTTAAAGTTCATTGAGAAAATGACACCCTCATGGCCGGTAAGCCTCTCAAGTACAGGTGTTCTGTTAACGTCATCTTTTTTCCCTTGCACTTTCCACAGGAGAATTTGATTAAACACAGTTCCGGAAGCAATGATTAAATGTTCCAAACAAGATCCAAAGAATCGTGCAGCATATCTTAAGAGTAACAACCATTTGTTAAGGAAATAAAGAGATAATAACACCAGAGATAATAACCATTGGAAGAGCCAATCTATAGGAAACAATACTCGAAAATTGAAATTGAATTGAAATCAATATTTTAAATAATATTATTGTTTATTGTATTAAATATTCAACCAAGAACTTCATTTAATTTTAATTAGCATCTAGTAGAATATTACTTCAGTCATGTAACACATTCTGGAAGATAATTTCTAATTTCACTTGTGATTGGTTAACTGCTGGTACAACTGTAATAGACTCTCTGGATGTGCGCTAACTAGTTTATGATTTCAAATAATCGCCGGGCCTCTCTATTATCCCTCTAAAGGTCTTGAAAAATAAGCTTCCTGGAGAATTGGAATAAACAAATTATTGTCAAAGCAAGATTGTATAAAGATACAATATACAGGGCTCTTCACACTGTGCAACCAACTGTTTAATATTGTTCTCCCAGTCCCAGCACCAAACAGCATTGTGAGCTGTTGCAATAGCGATGAGTCGCGGCACTTCTTCACTGTACAACCAGTGAGCATCCCAGATCAGATCAGTGAAAGCTACAATGTCTGTTACAGCTTCAACACTGTGGAGAGAGGAGTGGTTTACAAGGTTGTCAGTACTAGTGCTCTAGTTGGGAAATCCATTGTCCAACACGCTAAACATTAGGCCACCATGCATCCCATCATGTTGTTAGCTTGCCCCTAAAATTTGCTGGTACTCATAATTTATGCATTCACATGGGTGGACATTCTCATCCCCAGAGGCCATGATCCTTTTGGTCAGCACCAAGAATCGAGTCCTCTGCCCAGTTCCAAAACCGGAAGTCTGCGAATCTCGGACTAACCGTCAAATCTGACAAATCTGATTGGCTGAGGATACAGAACGAGTACTCTGCGCATGTTCAGCAAATTGGTTCCGGCCAAGGCCAGAGGTCTCGACGACTCTTGGTGCTGACCAAAAGGATCGTGGCCTCTGGGGATGAGAATGATGGGTGGAGAAAGGCAATAGTGTGAGAATGAGTGACTTCACCCTATGAATACAACAGAAGGACACAAGTCACGGTCTCCCAATTCTCCATTCTAATTACCGTACATTTCCGTTCCGTTAGTTGAGATAAAACTGGTACATCAAGACAATATTCCCAAGGTGATGATTTTCTTATATCAACCTGTGTGCTTCATAATGTTGTGAAGGAGACATGAGATGACATTCTTCAATCTTTGGGATTCAAGGGTGAGTTGGTATTATCCGGCCTACTCATAACAAAGTTCTCCTTAATGTAAGGAGAACATTTTCAAGTTTACCAGAAATTCATGACAAAAAATCTGGTGTGTGATTTCAGTTTTATTTTTCTGGTATTATCCGGCCTACTCATAACAAAGTTCTCCTTAATGTAAGGAGAACATTTCAAGTTTACCAGAAATTCATGACAAAAAATCTGGTGTGTGATTTCAGTTTTATTTTTCTGATGGCATGTTCAGCATTATTATTTTGTTTTTTATTGCTGCACCAGTCAGTTCAATAGGAAAGTAATTACGATTGATTTCACTGTATCCCCAAAATGTATTTCACGGAGCGAGTGGCACTCAAACAACTAGGCCACAATTTTTGCTGGTCACCAGGACTTTCAGAGAACTCATCGGAAGCTTACCTAATCCTAGAGTTTGAGGAATTCTCTTGTAATCTGACAACTCTGATGACCTTTTGCCCAAATATCAATACCAAGTTGCCATCCTTCCGTTCAACTTTACAAAGGAAAAGAAGAATTATTCAGAGTAAGTTAAAGGAGCTATGTCACGATATTTTAAGTCAAAATTGAAGAAAGCCTCAAAATAATAGTTTGGTAAGGTAGAAAAACACCAAAGGGATGATAATAAACCAAACAGGAACAAGGATGGTTGAGGATGGAGAAGATTAAGGTGGATTGCGAATGACAAACTTGAAAAAATTGGCCAATTTTTTCAAGATGTTTCATCCGTGACGCAGCTCCTTTAAAAATAACAACTAATTAACAGCTTATTCAGGAGAAGGAGAATCTCTGGCTTATGGTCATCATCAGTGGCAAATCCAGGGGGTCACAGGGTTAGCTCTGGGTCCCAGAGACACAGGGTCCCTGAGACAAAAGTAGCCAAGTTTTCAATGGAAAAAAAATTGGCACCCCGCAGGGTCACCCTGCCCAGAATGACAGTAACGGTTTACGGAAATTGAAAATGAATACAAAATACTGTTTGCTGTGACAAAGGGTACAACTGAAGTTATTAGTTGAAAAACAGTGTCTAAAGTATCTACTGTGTGTAAGTTTGGACCCCCTCTATCAAAAAATCCTGGATGTGCCCCTGATCATGTATGATTTGAATAAAGTGACAGAGCCGGAAATAAAAATCATGCATCAGACATTGCCCAACCAAATTTTGCAAATGTCAGATTAAACTGGAAATGTGCTCAGATATGAGGTATATCACATGATCTGATCTTCAATTGGTTGGAAAGTTGGAAAACATTCCTGTAAATGGTGAATTAGCAAGGACACTAAAATGAATAGCTGACATGTGAGAGGCCAGATTAAGCCTTTTGTGGAACAACTTCAGCTCAGGCTTTTAGCCAGAATTTGAAAGTGGGCGTCCTGGAGGCATGTCCCCCATAAATTTGTTAAAGCTTTGACCAGTGCATTTTTCATCATTTTCTACCAGGATTGGGCATTCACAGGACACCTGGATGCCCTTCTGGCTAAAAGCTTGCTTCAGCTGAAACAACCCACCTCTTATTCCATGTATCCTTGATCGTTTTAAAAGGCATGTGTCATTCAATAAAACACCCTTTGTCGCTGAATATATACCAAGGAATGGTCCATTTCCTGTAGATATTAAATGACAACTGATGTACATATGTATCTTTTGAAAGAGAGTGAGATCTTCGCAGATATATAATTATCAACTTAAAGAAAGCCTGAGAAAAATTCAGGGTCCAACGGGATTTGAACCCATGACCTTTGTGATTCCAGTGCAGACACACTACCACTGAGCTATGAAGCCACTGGGAGCTGGTCAATATTACTGCAAGTTCTATTTATACCTATAGATAATACAGTCAACTCGATCTCTCTCTAAGATGAACACCCAATGCGCCCCATCGGGACCGGGACCAACTGTCCGTCTTAGAGGTGTCCACCTTATAGAGAGTTTAGATGCATTTAAAATGTCTGAAAAAACAGCACGTAGGGACCAACACCAGGTGTCCATCTTATAGAGGTGTCTGTTAAGAGAGAATTGACTGTAGAACATATTTGAGTTCGCAGAATATTGGAATTGATGGATGGCAATGGATTGCAGATGATCACATGCGTGTTTCCATATATGATCGCATAATTTTTGACCTGTGATTCTGCAATCATCTGCAATCCATTGCAACTGTAAATGCAATCATATGGAACCAGGCTTTTGGAGAGAGGGCACCTTCTGATGGAAGCTTCAATAGACCATTTTACAGTTCTGTGAAATGTAACCAAGCCTCTGTATGAAATCGAGGTTAGGGGTGACCATGAGATGATAGAGATCAGAAACTAGTTTACATAATAACAGAATAATTTACATTTGAAAAGAAGGAAGGTTTGTATCACAACAAAGTCACCTCCAGCCTCACTTCGGTTCAAAGGCCTGGATCATTCTAAGCACACAACTGTAAAATGGCCTATTGGATACAAGGTACAAAAACTAATTTATAAATTATTTTTCTTCCCGCATAGCATAATTTTTTTTCCAAATATATTCCTATATAGGGGCAGCATATTCTGTTACAAAAACTTCCCAAGGGATCAGTTATCTGATGAAAGATTAGCCTTCATTTAGTTATTAAGCTTATATAATTTTTATACCGCACAGCCATGCCACTTTTTCTCACCTGAAAGAACTAAGTCTGAACCTACAAACTCCACACTCGTGACTGGAGAAGTCAGATGCTTCTTTCCCCATGTCCAATCACTAGCAGTTGTCATTATTTCATTCACACTGATGGAGAAAACCTTTGTAATTTTCATCATGCACCAGCCGCCATTTTCTTTTCTATCTCTCTCTTCCAGTTTCTCGCGGTCTTTTTCGGCCCAGTCTCAACGCTCACAACAAAAAGTCTCTTTGAGGGGTCGGGTAGGGTCCGCCGGTCAGATAAAGGGGTATTCATGTTTAGTCAATTCAATTTTATTTCATTTGGGAGCATTGCAAGCATTGTGAACTACACTGATGCATCTCAAATAATCCCGACAATATGTATGGCAATTCATACGCACAGACCCTACCTGTACGGAATATAAGGGGAAAGGGGAGGGGGGGGGGGGGAGGGGGGACCGGGGAGGAAGTGTTCAGGTACATCCCTTTACCTGTTTTCTCGCTTCAGATTATTTTTTTTTAAATGACTCTTGTGAAAATTACCTCATACAATTTTAATTGAACGTTAAAACGGAATACGAGAAGATAAGATTAGCTGAGTGACGCGTGACGTTGCAATGTAAACAATAGATTATTTGCATACCAATATTGCAGTATGGCGGCTAAAAGAATACTGAAGTTAACTAACCCGGTCCGCACTAGTGTATTTGCAAGGTAAGTTAAGTTTCACACTGGAAAATAACATATCAAAGCAAACCAAAAGGTGCTCCGGTATAAAGGGGTGCCTTTTCCTTGATTCGACCTTGATCTGCCGACCATCCGACCCGGTCGACCCGGCTAAAGAACAGGCTAGCCTGTGTAGCAGTCATCTTATTTCCAAGAAGCTAGAAGCGCATGAAAACTTGGGGCGCAAGACGGAGCAAAAAATTGAGACGGGACATGTTTGCTCCGTTTCGCACTCTCGCGCCCAGGGGAGCCTCTGCTCAAGCCCAAGCTTTCACGCGCCCTGAAAGGAAATGATCGCGATTGCTACGCAGGCTAAAATTGGTCTTCTCCCCTGATTCCCGATACCTTTTTCATTTTCACCCGAACTATACATCAAAACCTGGCCACGAAATTACAAATCTATCGATGTTTTTCAACTCTGATAACTCGGCATTGCCTTTCCTTGCGTGATTTTTATTGCGTGACACTCGCATTTGGGCGTTTCAGTTGAGTCACGCTCACAGTCAATTTGGAATGAACGCGCGACGAGGTCGATAAATGGGAATCGATTCTTCATAACCCATTGTAATTGGTAGGGCCTCGGATAAAGGCAAACTATTTTGCGATCAGTTTGCCCATGCCTAATAAATAAATATGCTCGATGGGTGAGCAATATAGCCTCCTACGCAGACGCTCTTTGGGCTCGTCACGCAGTGGGGGAGGAAAGATTGCGTGACGAGCCCAAAGAGCGTCTGCGTAGGAGGCTAATATTTCATGGACTTATTCCTCGCGAAGCGAGGCCGAAGGCCTCGCGTAGCGGGTTTATAATTCTGTCCTCCAAGAGCTCACGCGAGAGCAATTCTCGTGTGGCCTTTACGGTCATATTTATTTATTTGTTTGTTTGTGGAGTTGGGGGATGTCATGACGTCACACGCGCTCGTGGCCTAATGGCTTAAGGCGCTAACTTTTAAATCTGATCTTCAGGATTGAGGGCGACAGTTCAAATCCTAAAGCGTCTTTTTTTTATTTTTTATTTTTATTTAGGTTCGAATCCGGGCCGTTCTCTCTTTTTTTTTTTTTTCCTTTTCTTTGTTTAATAACATTGACTTCGACGTAATCTGTGTAGACGTAACTGTAGAAACAGGAGCCGCAAGAATTACTCCAAGTTTGTTTATCGATCGAATTATCGACCGAATTTATATGGGAAGTGACTCTGTTGGACGTTAATAGTGCGGAGAATTTAGAACAAAAAAAACCCCGGCTTTATTAAATCCTGTATCAAGAACAGGAACATGAACGACGACTCAAGAATTTCTCAAAGTACGATCAACATATGGCTTAGTTTTCATTGTAAACTTGTGTCTGAAACAATTCGCCGATCCGATATTGCGAAGATGATTTTACCTACAAACTGCGAGGTGGTTTCAGATCATTCGGCCCGAAAAGTGGGGAAAACAGTACAAGAGCGCTACAATTTATTACAGATATCGAGAGACGAGCGAACTCCAATCGAAACCAAAATCCGGTGGCATAGCAAACACACGGCGTTCGTCCGGCGATTCTCAGAAACCTTGCAGCGATTCTTGGAAACCTTGCAGATCAAATCGCAGGCGTGCCCGTTACTAGGTAACAAAAGCTTCGCGAGGCCTGCGAGTCACGTATTACTAGTAATATTCATATCACACGTACAAACACTGTTGAGCCGGGACACAAACATCGATATGTTTCTGTCATTCTTGGATAGCAGTTCCTCGCTATGTACCTGTTTGATGACAGCCATAGTTGTAATCTTGACTTTGACAATGTTTAGGTTGTTTTCGAGAAAGAATGTGGCTGACTTGGACAAGAAATACGTTCTTATTACGGGCTGCGACTCCGGCTTCGGCCAAGAAACCGCCATTCGATTGGACAAGATGGGTGTTTGTGTGTTGGCGACTTGTTTAACGAAAGAAGGAGAACAGAGTTTGAGATCGGTGACGAGCGACAAACTAAAACATTCCAGATGGATGTTACAAATTCGCAGCAGATTGAAGTTGTCTACGGGCAAGTGAAGGGGTTATTGCCCTCTGGACAAGGTGAGGTATAAATTTACGACATTTTTACGACATTTTAAATGTAGGTCTGCACTGCGTACAAATACTCGATCTGCAACAGGAAAGATCATTCTCGACCCCAGACCAGGAGAAGAGCTCTGGGGGCGAGATTGCATGAAAGATGTTAGCCTTTGAATAGGCTCCGCGGTGGGGATGGGATAAAAAGAAAACTCCGAGCGAAAGCGAGCCGCACGAAGCCTATTCATTAGCCCAGAGAAGCGTTGCGTGACGACACAAATAACGGCTGCGTAGGAGACTACCTATTCATAGGCTAGAAAGATGTTCGAAGGGATTCGAGGATGTGCAGTCGCCTTGCGCGTTTCTTTTTTACGTATATTTTGAAATGGCACATAGAGTTACCAGGTTACCGCAAAGTAAATGCATTATATGAATGAATCAATCAATCCTTCCTTTTATTTATTCACGTATCACCCAGGAGAAAACAGCCGCAGAAAACATTACAGATAGCAAGATAAATATACAGTTCCAAAAGATGTTGTAGCCATCCGAATTAAAGTGGTCATATCGCACTCATTGCCTCCGTCACAATAAAATAATAACTTCATCATTATCGTATGACGTTTTGTGTAAGTCATACTGATATTTTAAAAAGGTCCAGAAGCTGATCATGATACAACTAATCGGGCTTCACTGGGTGACAAGATGAAATATGTGTGTGAACAACTACGCAGCTAGTCTGTTCCTTGCCTGCGAGCAGGCTCTCATTCGCGCGATGAGCGCGGAGCGCGATCGTGATGTTCGAGCGCGGAGCGTGAGGGAGTAATTTCTCGTCCCACTCTTCCCATCTCGCAGGCTAGCCTGTTCCAGGCGAGGGGCGTTCGGTTATAGTGGAGAGCGGCGCGAAGAATAGCGAGCCCCCCCCCCCCCCTCTCCCCGATCTTTTTTTTTTCACTCGCTATTCCTCGCGCGCGCGTCGCGCGCGCGCCGCGCGCCGGGATTCCTGAATTCTCCCCCCAGGGTTCCCACGCAATTCCTTCACTATCCTAAAGCACAGAACTCGGGAACAAACAAAATAAGGAGCTTGGAACCAGAAATAAATTCAGTGGGCTCGACTGAACGACGATTCTATCTTCTCCTTACTTCCCCTCCCCATTGCAAGTTTTGTGCACGCCCCAAGCTCCTTTGCTCTCCCGCTCTCGGAAGCAATACGGACCCTCAGATTGGGGTACGAGTACGAGAACGAGTACGAGTACAAAACAATATTGTTCCCAGAGCCCTCGCTTTTCCCTGTGACTGACCAGTAGAAGTGTAGGTTCTGGCCGGAGATTGGCGTGACACGTGATGATCTTGAGGATGAGCAATAGGTTTAAAAAGTCGTACTCGTACTCGTACCCCAATCTGAAGGTCCGTAATGACTATACGCAGGAGGAACTGAAGGAGATTACTAGTGCTTAATTCTCTAACACAGGTCTGTGGGGATTGGTAAACAACGCTGGAATTAACATAATTGGACCAATAGAATGGATTCCGCTGGAAAAGTCAAAACGCATGGCTGATATTAATCTGTGGGGATGATTGACGTCACAAAACCTTTCTGCCGCTCGTCAAGGAGGCCCGGGGACGAGTAGTAAACATGTCAAGTATGTTGGGTGAGTGAAAACGTTTTTGTACTTCTTTCCATTATTAAAAATATATATATTTATTCAGTGTAATGAAACATTTCAGTCAAAGTTGAATTCAACAAGACACCCTGACCATTAAAATTGTGGGTACTTGTACACTGAATTGAAATCGTGAAAACGTTTGTTGAAAAATGAAATTATATCTATTATAATGTGCGCAAGTTGCACTGAAATTGTGTAGCATGACATGTAGACTTTCTCAAAGTCCATTTTGCATTTTCACTAACCTCCCTCATCCATTTTTTCGCTTTTAATTCCCCAAGCATTTGTTTTTAACAAATTATAAATATCATTATTAAATATCAACTTGCCACACTGTTTTGATCGCGAGACAAATTTGTTAGCGTAAAGGCTGGTTCACACGTGCGACGCAACTCTTAAGTTATCCACGACGCAAGTGCGTATGAACTACCGTAATACAAAGCACAAGCGCAAGAGAATGCAAACTTTTAGCCTGCGAGCAGGCTCACATTTGGGGCCTTGCGCGAGCGGCGAAAGCCGCGAGAATCACGTGCTTCGCTCGCCGGCTCGCGCGTGATTCTCGCGGCCATGTATGATGGCAATGTGGTGAGCCTGCTCGCAGGCTAGGAAACTTTCAGTTCCATTCCTTGCGCTTGCATTTGCGCTTGCGTTATACCGTTTACACCAGAGGTATATATAGACCTCTGGTTCACACGTACTTATGTTTGCGCTTGCGCTTGTCAGTTGCGTCGCACGTGTGAACCAGCCTTAAGTGGCGCTTACCAAGTTGGTCTGTATTGTCACAGGTCGTGTTTCGCTTCCTCAAGTGTCCAGCTACTGCATCACCAAATATGGAATGCAAGCATTTTCCGATGCTTTGAGACGGGAAATGAGCCCGTGGGGAGTGCTGGTCAGCATTATCGAACCGGTTTGTTCAAGACCGTCTTAGCAGATGACGAACGCAATATCCAGGCTGTGCAGGAATTGTGGGATGGGCTCAGTCCTGAGCTAAAACAGGAGTATGGAGAGAGAAGACTTGATCAAAGTAAGATGTTATTTTAAGAAATGAGAAATTCGAACCTGTTCTCTGTTCGCAGCCGTTATTTGGGTCGTCACGCAACGCTTCTACCCATAAAAAGCTGAGAGGAAGGGTGCAGGGGATTGGAATAGGACATAAAGGACGGAAACCGGAAGTTGAGTTTTCACGTCATCGCACCGTAATGCCAAGGAAACGGCGAGGATAAAAAAAATGGCCAACAAAGGTGACACTCGACTTCCTGTTACCGTCCGTGGTGTTAAGAACGCCTGCGCTTTACCTGACTTGCAATAGCTATAGCCTGCAGCGCACTAGTCCAGTCCCTGAACTCTCTCTTACCCCGCCCTAGGGACTAAACCCAGGCTTCACCCGCCTGGGTTCAGTCGGGGTAGAAGAGAGTTCAGGGACTGGACTAGCGGCGCACCATTATCGTCCCCAGAACTACGCGGGGTTTTTTAAATGTCGTGCCGACCACGTGACCAAAAGAAGCAAAGGCTCTGGGAACGAGAATGGCGGCGTACGCGCTGGAATAGCGCGAGTTGGAGGGGTACGCGCGCGGGGGGAAACGCGCGAAACGAGAATAAGAAAAGCCTCTATGCCTTTCTCTCGCCTCGCGCGTCTCTAACTTCGGGATTATATCTGGCTGTCATTACTATCACTGAGTTTCTTTTCTCTTTCGACAGTTAAAAAGGGAATCAGGAAATCTTCCAAGGCAGCCTCCGCAGACACTTTCAAGGTTGTTGACGCTGTGGTCGATGCTCTGACTTCACAGCGACCTCAAACTCGTTACGCCGTTGGTCTGGATGCAAAACTGTCCATTTTCATTTCATTTTTGCCCACCTTCATCGCTGACTACCTTTTCCGAAAAAGGGTTAGAAGATAATAACGCCCGTTTGAATGGGATTATGAGCTTCTGCAGCAAGCTCATGGGCAACAAATTACTGAGTTTATCGTGGCTTTTCTAATAATAACCCATGCATTACTGATTGGCTTTACAACCTTATAACAATTTATGGTATATTCGCCAGATTTCACGTCAAAAACCTGTTTGCTAACATTACGTGCGAACAACAAAAATGATAGATTTTGCCTCTACTACACAGCGACAACACACAAGGCTAAGAGGCGTGGGGCGTTGGTCAGCCAGGCCTACGATACATTTTATTAATTGAAAAGTACTACAATATTACAATAAATCTAAACGCACCAGAGCCGGACACGTAAACACCCAAAAACCAACTGTTGGGAAAAAATGGGGACCGTGTACCCCCGACCTATGCAGTGGTGCTACCTTTGGGGTTTTAAGGTGTCTTAACTAAGAAAGTAACGACTAAAACGCAGATAAGAACTTAATTATTATTATTGTTATTACTATTATTACAATACATGCGTCTGAACGATAATAAGTCTTAAGGTAATATAAATTTAACTTGATTGAACAGTACTTGACGCGGCGAGGCTGACCGTAGAACGACACAACGCACTCATTTCAAACTCGCGAACCATGAGCCCCCCGCGCACTACACTAGTACCCGGTTCTCTGTACCGTGCCGGCAAAATATTAATTTATGCCAATCGAGATTATCACAAATTACATAGTTAACCTGTGTAAACATCCACTCCCTCCCCTCAAAAAAAGAAAAGAAAATCGGGGAGGGGCTGATATACACAGACTATAATATTGTTGGTATAAAATTGAACAATTGGCACAAATTTAGCTTAATTGTTATTTATGACAAAGCTATCGAGAAAAGCGAATGTTTGTAAAATTACAGCACCATTTTTTGATGGACGTATATTTAATCATGAACCATATAATTTGGTTTATCGCTTTGACACTAACAAGGCAACAAAGTACATGATATATAGTAAAGCAGATCACAACGGGGGGGAAGGAGAGATTTTTTCAGCATAGGTGAGAGGCAAAAAGGAGTTAATCCCGTCCCGTCTTAGTTACGTTCTGAATAGACTTTCTCAAAGTCCGTTTTGTGATTTGTCAGTCAGGCGAAAAACGGACTTCTCGCGACTTCGTCGCTCAAAGAATTCGACTTGTGGCAAGTCTTAGTCCAGTCCCTGAACTCTCTCTTTACCCCGCCCTATATAGGGTCTGAACCCAGCGGATTCCAGTCCCTATGGGCGGGGGCAAGAGAGAGTTCAGGGACTGGACTAGGCAAGGCTACGTTCTGAATTTCCGCACATTCAGCGTCACACACAAGCTCTTTAATTTTGCCAATCTCTTTGCTGCTAGTTTCTATCATAAATAAATTGTTGTTGCTGTAATTGTCGTTGTTGGTTTAGTTTAAGATCCTCAATGACGTCGACACTTTCTTCGCTTTCGGCGAGGGAGGCACTGCCTGCGAGCAAGCTCTCTTGGGGTGGTGGCTGCGACAAACGTTTTGGGTTAGAAAAAATTTTGTGGTGAATTTTTGGGGGTGAAGATTTTGGTACTGAAGGACTTGTTATTTCCCTGAACAAAATGTGTTGCTCCCCACTTTCAAAGAATGACTGCAGTCTGCCTAAAGTTTGTGGGCAGATGCATGATGGATAAAGAAAGGTGGACGCAAAAACTGTTTTGCACTCTGGATGTTTTTTAATTATTGTTATTATTTTTAATACAGAAAAAAGGCACTTTTCCGGGTTACGTTCTGGGCCGTTGGACTTTTTGGGGGCTGGTTTTAGCTAGGCTCGATTTCCTCCGCTCTCTCGAGTCCGGTCTTCGTTCCTCCCCGAGAAGAACCTTCGGGAGATGAGCGTGGGCTCATTTGAACAGCGGCTGGTAATCGAGCCTAGTTTTAGCCTAATAGGACTTTTTTTGGGCCTAGCAATTTGGTCTCATTCAGACATCCCCGTCACTATTATACCTGAGTACCCTCCCCCCTCCTCTTCTGGGCGTACGTACATGCGGAGTTCAATGTTAATGAAGCTCTTTAAATTCTCGTCATTTTAAGTATCATTAATTCCGTTCTATATATTGATTTCCGTTGATCTTTAAAGCTGTTCTAGTAAGTTTTGACATTAAAATCAAGTGATATGATAGCAAGTTCGAGATCAACATCGCTCCTCTTCAGATAAGTGAAAAAAAAAACGAAAAACATTATCAGAAGCTAAAAACAGCAACAGAAATGTTGAGACACTTTCATTTTCTAAGAGTATTTATACTCGTATATCTTGCGCAAATATTCCCACCCCTCCCCTGCCCTCCCCTCCCCTGCCTCCCCCTCCCTCCTCAGCCAACGTTCTTTCGCTTGAAAAGGAGAGGAGTTGTGAGGGAAGGACATTGTAAAATGTTATTTTCTACAAACTGACTCAACTACCTTTGTCGTTGATTATAACTATAAAGAATACAATTGGCTTTGGAAACGTCGAGTTTCATTTTTCGTGCGAGATAATTATTTCTGTTTATTTAAATTTTTAAATGTTCAATATGACTGCATCAAGTTCGTGTTGGTTACTTTCTATAAATAAACTCTATATTCAGTTACATTGCGGATGTGCCAAAAAAGTCCAAAAAAGTCCAAAGTCAAAAAAAAAATACTGTGGCATTTTTGCGGGTTCTAATGTTTCCGATCTTTTCATGATCCGAAAAAAAGGTTCACGCAAAAAAACGAACTGCCATATATATGGATGTGAAAGCATTTTTCGTCTAATTGAGAATCGCAGAAACCAGTTTCGCCAAATCGCAAAAATTAGTTCCCGCAAAACGCAGAAATTTAGTACATATAGTGCCACACGGTATATATCTTTTATTACAAAAGCGAAAACAATTCCGGAAAGCTTAAGAAATAGTCGCACGAGTTTCAAAGGAAAAAAGCTGAATATCAGTTTAAAATTATCTGTTTTATCAGTTTTAAATAATAAAAAAATCGTTGCATTGGTTAGCGTGCTTATTAGCTAAATTGGGCGGATCTGCAGTGAAACGTTTTCCGATCTGCATGGAAGATCGTAGAGCAGAACTTTCCTTTAATATAAATAAATAACGAATAAAAGTGCACTAGAAGGCTTTTAGTCGCCTTCTGTTACCATTCCATCCTCTCTCTACAAGTGAGCTGCAGTCACCAAAAACGAGTTCGTGGACAATATTCATCAGATTCTTTGCCAAGAATTCCAAGAATTCTTAAAAACTAGGGGCATTGTATTCAATATTGACAGTATTGCCGGTGGCCGGTTCTTTGTTGCGTTTCATATCATACATATCATACCTCTCTTGACAGGACCATTCCCTTACAGTTCTAATATCATCAGTGATTGTTTTTTGTCAGCGTAACTGCAAATAATACTCAGTGAAAAGAGCTCCGAACCGAAGTAAGTTTTCATGCAGATCGTTTCAGACGTGCAAGTAGCCGGAACGAGTATGTTGTTTACAATCGTGCTGGCAACAGTCACCTTTTCCGCGCTTTAATCGTTTTACGGCTTTCTTGGAGGAAAAGCAAAGCCGGTTTGAACATAAACGGAAGGTATGTTATGATAACGGGCTGCGACTCCGGCTTCGGTCGAGAAACCGCCATTCGATTGGACGAGATGGGAGTTTGTGTGTTCGCCACTTGTTTAACGAAAGAAGGAGAACAGAGTTTGAGATCCGTGACGAGCGACAGATTGAAAACATTTCAGGTGGATGTGACAAACTCGCAGCAGATTGAAGAAGTCTTTTGCAAAGTGAAGGAAGTTCTTGGAGGCAAATCAGGTAATGATTGGGTCATGGAGCACCACTAACATAGCAAAAATTTAGTAACAGTGAAAAATGCATGTCTTCTTGACTTTTCATATTCACTTTGCATATTAATGACACCACAAGAAATAGGCACCTATCAGTATAAAGTCCACAAACAAGAACTTCGTTAATATGATTTATCCGTCATATAGTTGAAAAGAAGGGTACAAACCCCGGGGGTGCAAATATAGTTTGAGACACTCCCGGGGAAAATAGGACACGGGAAGAGGGGGTGGGGGGAGAGGGAGGCGATGGGAAGGGGAGTAACAAGTAAAGATTATATTGCAAATTTTAACTATATAGCTAAGTTTATTTCTCCGACCGGTTTCGTCTGATAACTACACAGGGAGCCCATACAAGCGGTGTGAGGACTGTGTGACCGTTTGTTGTTTCAAAGTATAAAGGATCGTATGGGAATATCGCAAGGGTCGTATTATTGCGAGTAAACTTTACAAAAAAGAAAGCACAACAACTGAGGAAAGATTACGTTTATTTGGAACTTTTTTGTAAAGTTTACTCGCAATAATACGACCCTTGCGATATTCCCATACGATCCTTTATATTTCGAAACAACAAACGGTCACACAGTCTTCACACCGCTTGTATGGGCTCCCTGTGATAACTACAGACGTCATTGAGGGCGTTTTTAAAACAAGATTGATAGAGATAACCTTTATAGTATAAATCTCCTTCCCGTTAGGGTGTGAACAGAATGTCAACAAGATATACGTGCATCCTGCGGATTTCAGCGAAAAGCTAAAAATAGATCTGGGCCGGTCACCGCTCCGTTACTAGGATGGATCAGAATAGAACTTTTATGATAAATAAACGATTAGTAACGCTTTGAGATATCGGAGACAATTCTAGAAGGATCTCGACTTTCCGAAGTCCCTCATATAACAAATAAAAACGTGTCCAATACTTCACCAGTTAGCCGGACAGTTAGCTCAGCCCTTTTCTTTCAACACTCAACTGAACAATTCTAAAGTTGCGAAATTTTACATACTAACTTAGTTTCCGGTCTAATTGCTAGAAATAGACCTGTGACCCGCTTGCAGCTAGTTACAACCGGTTATTTCTTCACACATTTTCGACGCATTTTAGGCCAATACAATTCAGTTCCTGTATAATCTCACAGCTGGGGTCGTGGGCAGTACTTAAACTACTCAAAGTCCAAAACAAGGCAAAACAACCGGTACGAATTTCGATAGGAATCGCCATGTGGTTTGTAATTGTGACCGCAGCATTTGCTCCGTTTATCACTGCATTGTTGATATATTGGAGGAAATGCAAAGCCAGTTTGGATATAAACGGAAAGTATGTTTTGATAACGGGCTGCGATTCAGGCGTCGGTCGAGAAACCGCCATTCGACTGGACAAGATGGGTGTTTGTGTGTTGGCCACTTGTTTAACGAAAGAAGGAGAACAGAGTTTGAAATCGGTGACTAGCGACAAACTCGAAACATTTCAGATGGATGTGACAAACTCGCAGCAGATTGAAGAAGTCTTTTACAAAGTGAAGGAACTTCTTGATGGCAAATCAGGTAAACAAACAAACGTCTTTCATCCGATAAATGGTCTGCTTAGTATACCTTGACTCAGTGACAGTTCGAAGTACTGAGTATGTCTTGTTTAGCTGCATACAGAAGTACATGTATTTAACCACGTCTGTTTGGAAAACATTGTAGCAGTTCCGGATATTAGCATGACACATAACAATCGACAGATTTCTATATTTAGGAGCCTGTTCATAGGCTGCAAGGCTCATAAAGATGTAACCACTAGAAGAATAGGTTGCTCTGTCGTCGCCACCTACCAGGTGTCTTCAAAATCAGCTATACTCAAATCTATCAACGATCTTGTTCGCCACCGCAGCGTTCCGCCGCATTCCGCGCGCGAGTTACACGCGTGTTTATCAGGAATTCCTCTGTCTTGATGACCTCGGCCTACCACGCGAGCTGTGCGCAAGGCAAATAGAAATACAGTCCGAGATTAGCGTACCACATACGACGTAGCTACTGCGTAACTTCTTGGGCGTGATTCTTTTCGACCGTAGACAGCAAAATAGTCTTCTTTTTCTCTCGTGATGAGTGACGCGCCGATTAGCTCGCGCGGAAAGCTCGTGTCTCTCTCTGCGGAGCAACCTCTTTGGGGGCGGGAAGATGAGAGACCCTGGGAACGAGGTTGTCTGCGGAGGAGAGAGAGTGCACCGCGCCACGCCCAAAATTCGTTTTCGATTACTAGTGGGTTGAACTCCGGATCGAGCGGTCCGGCTTGGACGAGGTTTTGTCTTGTGTTCTTGGGCAAGACACTTGAGTTGACTAACAATGTCTTTATCCACCCAGGAGTATAAATGGATACCGGGAAAATTGTGGAGGCATTCCCATCGTATATTTACCGTTTGCGACTCACGGTACTGCTAAGCAAGCCACGATCTTCGGAAAAAAGCACTGATATCATCAAATAAGTTTCCTCCAATAACTAAAATAACAATACGTTTGTCTTATTCCAGGCCTGTGGGGACTGGTAAACAATGCTGGAGTGTTGAGCATTGGACCAGCCGAGTGGGTACCGCTGACCGATTTCAAGAGAGCGGCGGACGTGAACTTGTGGGGACAGATAGATGTGACCAAGACATTCTTACCACTGGTAAAGGAGGCCAAAGGACGCATTGTGTTCGTCAGTAGCATTGCAGGTAACATCTCCACGGCGAATGGCCTTTTATTCCAAATGAATAGATATAAACCCACTCACCATTTGATCAGTGTACCGTAAAAGCTCTATTAAGCCCCGGGGGGCTTATTTAATTTTAGGCCTCAAGAAGGGGGGGGGGGGCTTATTAGAAGGGGGGGGCTTAATAGAGAGGGGGGCTAAATAGAGCTTTTACGGTATTTCATAAATCACATCAATAAACACGAAGAAGGTTTACCACTGGTAGCCCCGCGGAAGTATAGACCAGAATATACATTGCTATGTCGCTGAGATCTTTAACTATTTGCAGTCCTCAATATTCAAGATACAAATTCTCCTACTGATATGCATGCATTTCTTATTGTACTAGTGACACTAGTTGGGAGAATATGGTTGATCTCAAGTATGCCAAGGCGTGGGACTCCTTACGAAGTTTAAAAGTTTTCTCCCTGTTCTCTCTTGATAACTATCAAGCTTGATATTCAGTCAAATTCAGTTCGGTTACATTTTTAAAGCAAACCAAGAAAGTGAGAATGTCCATGGAATAGTTTCAGTTATCAATTATCGCTCCATTTTAATATCTCCTAGGTATTGTCTCCCCTCAAACGTTCTCTCCATACTGCATCACCAAATATGGCGTCGAGGCATTTGCAGATTCACTGAGACGCGAGATGCGCCCGTTTGAAGTCCTGGTCAGCGTTATCGAGCCTGGGGCCACGCGCACACCGATTTTGAACGACGAGTTATTGGCCGCTCGCCTAAGGGAACTATGGGACAACCTACCATTGGAGAAACGGCGGGAATACGGCGAAGAATATCTGAAGAACGGTAAGCGATGAGGAAGGACGATTTAAATCACGTGTGAAGTGAAATTTAATGTGTGTAATCGGTCAAATTTTCAATTTCCTGCGGTTTCCCGCACTTGGCACCAGTTACGTGTGTTTGGCTCGAGTCAGTTCTGATTGGTTAACACGAATTGGCCATTGCGTTAATGGGACAGGCAGAAAAACAAAAATGTGTGAGAGGTTTCCACTGGAATAGCTTTCTCATCAGTTCTCAGTCATTATATCAAGGTTTTATTGAAATACAGTCAACGCCCTCTTAACGGACAAATAGTTACATGATTCCGAACGGGTCCGCTTTAGAGTGAGTTGACTATGTCGTTTTAAAGCACCCGAAACCCATAGCTCCATCCGCTCTCCAGCGAGATTAGATTGTTGTGCATCCTCTCTCCAATTCATATACACTTTTATTATATTCAGTGTATAGTTGTTCTGTAACGCGATCTACCTATTAACCGACTATGGTTCATTCATTCCAGCAACAAAGGGATTTCGCGATTGGTGCAAATCTGCATCCGATCAAGTGAGTCGCGTCGTGGACGCGATTGTATCGCCTCTGATGTCACAGTTTCCGAAGAAGCGTTACGTCACTGGCTCGGACGGGTGGCAGCTGAAATTGAGTACTCACTTGCCTGAAGTACTGCAAGATTTCCTCTTGAAAGACTTCCCGTTCAAGATCGTGGGATTACCTACCCAGGATGTACCTGAATTCTCCCATATCAATGGTTCAGTTCATTGACAATTTCCATGATATTGATGGCGCAAACTCTCTCCTCCGCAGAGGCTTCCTTGGGGAGGGGGAGGGGGAGAACCTTTTCTCTCTCTCCAGCCCCAGCGCGCTTTATATTTCACTCTCCCCAATCTTCCCTATTATCCCAAGAAGCCTCTGCGGAGGAGAGAGGGCGCAAATCAAGAGAATATAAATCCATACCTTTTTAGTTGAAAAGTCGTCTTCAGAAATAAACTGAGCTCACGATTGACTCGTTATGATCAGAGACGTTGCTAAGGTCCAAGTAAAAATAGTTGTGAAGGAGACTTTGTTCCGACAAATGAAGAAGCTAAAGCCATGTATTATACTGTCATAAAACACGACGGGAATTTGAGAACACGAGAGAAATTTATAAAACACGACCACATGACGACCAGCAAGCTAGTGTTTTTACAGTTCTCAGGTGTTCTTTAATAGACTACGAGCAATTTTTTCGAGGTGATTTTCGCGCTCGCTCGCGTGCTCTCTCACTCAACTATCCGGCTAAGAAAAATGTGGGACTGCTCGTAGTTTAAGGTGTTCTCAAATAACGGGAGTGTTTTATGTCAATGTAATACACGGTGAGGGTAAAAGGAGGAATGAGTTTGCGGAATGGCATGTGGCATGACTTGCGGAATGGCATAATTATGCGGAATATAACATATGCAGAATAACTTAAATAAATAAATTAACTGCAAATAACCGCTTTACGTAATGCTGCGGGCTCAAACATACGATCTTGTCACGTTTTCAATCAAGATGGCGGCTGTTTGGTGACAAGAAGCGTATTGATTAACCCATTTACAACGCCGCTTTTGTGTTCGTCGTAGCAATATTTTTCAGTCAACACAAAGACAAATTATCCTTTAAGTGATATTCTGTATTCTGGAGGTAAATTATTTTAGTTATCAGGTTGTATTTTCATGAAGAAGAAGTGTTCTGTGTCGATTCTGTGCAAGAAATGAAAGTTCACGAATTATAAAATTATTTGAGTGATAAGCATAAATCCACGACAGACCAGATGAACAGATCGATGGGTATTTTGCCAGTTATATGAGTGCTATGATTTCTTGGAAAACAGCAGCTGCTGCTGCTCTCAGAAGATATCAATAAAATTGGATTTGATGATAGACTGTGTGACACAAACTTCAAGTTGCACAACATTTCTGCCCACACGTGACACTTCACAAAAAGAACCCAACTTTGAGCACTAAAATCGCCAAGAAGATAAGTCGCGTTTAGAGGCATTTTCTGTCTCTTGGATTCATGCACATTCGAAGAGCAACTTTCCGACATTTTCGGCAAATTCCGCCACGCAGTTTCATATACAAACGCCATTTCCTGTATAAACTTTGCAGCAATTAAAAAAATAAAAAACTCACATAAGTGATAGATTTCTTCATAAAAATACAACCTGATAACTAAAATAATTTACCTCCGGAATACAGAATATCACTTAAAGGATAATTGACCGAAAAATATGGCTACGACGAACACAAAAGCGGCGTTGTAAATGGGTTAATCAATACGCTTCTTGTCACCAAACGGCCGCCATTTTGATTGAAAACGTGACAAGATCGCATGTTTGAGCCCGCAGCATTACGTAAAGCGGTTATTTGCAGTTAATTTATTTATTTAAGTTATTCTGCATACATCATATTCCGCATAATTATGCCATTCCGCAAGTCATGCCACATGCCATTCCGCAAACTCATTCCGCCTTTTACCCTCACCGTGTAATACATGGGTTTGGCTTTCTTTATATGTTTTACTAGTATCGTATCATACAGGTAATTAACGCGCGCGAAACGAGAAAACACAATGGCTTTCTGTTTTACTTACTCTAATGAAACGTGATTTTTTTTACCAATTAGAGCGCGCAGAAAAATATCCAATCTATATTATAAATGGCAATCAAGAGACTTGCAGAATTGTTGTAATTTTTTTTAAGCTGTAAGGATTTCATGCAAGGAAAATATTATTTATGTAAACGTAGGCTAGTCTCAATTATATGTAATTAACTGAATATTTAAAACATTGAAATATCAAAACGGATTTTTTTTCACACAGACGCATGAAGAATTTGTTTGTGTTCTTAGGAGACAAACTGCGTTTATTTTCCCGGAGATGGGTCATTTTTATTCCAAGCTGGATTATTCTTTTGTTCGTGTAATATTAAATTTCCTTTTTGCACATAACCAGGAGCTCCTGACATAATATATTCAATTTCAGGGGGGACAATTTGCATTTTAAAAATTTTAAATTGTAAAATAGTGCAATTTGTTAATTGACAACAATGAGAAGTAAATAAAACATACGTGTAAAAAATCTTCGTTTCTTTTGTTCACGCGATCTCTTAGTTTTACACGCGCCCAAACTGATCAAGCAAATATATTTTATTGTAAAATTTTTATCAATCGAGCTAAATTGAAAGACATATTTTTCTTTCAGCCGATGAGTCGCCGATAAAATTATTGTTGCTTTCTTCTTTTGGCTCCGTTCCTCTGGAGCCCCGTCGTGTTCTGAACAACAGATTGAAAGTGCTTAAATTTTGGGGCGCGTGCGCGTGCAATCAGCAAACAGCCCGGGCACTCCCGTCTGAAATGGCGTCTGTTGTAGTCACTTTGTGTTTCGTAGCAGCCGTATGCTACATTTTAAGATGGCTATTCCTGTCCTTTCTTGGGGGACAGGACAAAGTCGAGGGTATAACAAACAAATATGTTCTTATAACTGGAAGCGGATCGGGCTTTGGCAAGGAGATTGCTGTGCAGTTGGATCAGCTGGGTTTTCGTGTGATCGCAACTTGCAGAACAAAGGCAGGGGAAGATTCTGTCAAAGCCGTTTGTAGTAACAGGATTAAGACGTACTGTATGGATGTTACGGACGTCAACCAGGTTCGAGAGGTTTTTGAGAGCATCAAGAACGAGATTCCAGCGGATGAAGGTAATTGTTGAAACCACAAATATAAAGAGGTGCACGTTCCTCGCGTGCACAGGCTAGGCTCTCCGCTCGATCGAATATCTATTTACATAGCGGAGATACCCGGGCGGAGATACACAAGAATACGAATAAAAGACGGAAAATTATCGGTCCCGAAGAGCCAAAAATTAAATGATTAAACTGCCATATAAAGCCAACGGATACAGGGTCAGACACATTTTCAATATTTCACATGAAGGAATTATTTTGCTCGGCGCTCAAACTCTAATCACATTCTCGACAGAATAAAAACTTGAAGGGTTTCGTTTCAAATCAACAGCTAACTAGTCCAATAGCCGTAAATCAGGCTTATAAAACATCCGATCTCACCCCTGTTGAATTGTAAAGCGCATTTGGATATACTATATAGAAATTGCGCTATATAAATGTCATTACCATTACCATTAACAACTTGCACGGCGCAAGAGAAGAGAAGCGTCAGGAGAAGCGTTGCGTGACAAGTGCTGAAGCGAAAACCAAACAAGAGGAGGCTCGACCGCACGCTATCGAAAATTTGTCACACTTGACTTAAACTGGCAAATAATTTGAGGTTTTTAACAGAGTTCAACAGGAAGTTGTGATCTGATTGATGTAAATGCCACTATGTTATTTGCAAACGACTGAAACTGATGATATGTATTTCTATGCTGCATAAATTAAAATATATATACGCGATGTGTCACGAAAAACGATACGAAAAATTTACACGCGCGATGTGTCACGAAATCTTATTCGAATCAGAATATAAAAGTGATTAGGTGATTAATAGAGAGGTAAGACAGATCACTTGAAGCAATAACCAAACATTTTACGAAGCGGATACGAGTGTGACGGATTACGCCGATGCTCCTTTGGGCTCGTCACGCAATATTTCCTTTCCACGAAGCAACCTCGTTCCCAGGGTCTCTCTGCTGATGCTTTTGGCGGAAGAAGAGAGACCCTGGGAACGAGGTTGTCCACGAAGGTGCTTCAGGGGCACCCAACGGATCGTTTCGGTGGAATATCTGTTCGGGAGACCTATAATCGCCTCAGATATTCGGTTAGGGAAATGTCATCTCGAACTTTCTTAATATGGGAAAATTAATGCCTTTTGTTTTCGGAGAGATAAAAATGTCGTTTTAGGTACAAAAAACAGGCCAGCTAGGATTTTCGAAAAGGCAAAAGCCAGCTCATAAATTCGGGAAATAAAATTTAAATCCCTAAAATTTTCTGAAGTATGAAAGTCCCAGCTAACGTATCCGAAAAGATACATTTTTCTTAGCGTTTAAAAATAAGCCATTAAACTGCACAAAAAGCACAATTATAACGTAAAAACGACGTTCCGACACCTACAGGAAAAGTTTGTCGTTGGGTGCCCCTGCACTTTCATACAAATCAGTCCCATTTATGTCAGGATGTAGATGAAAACTGACGAACTGATTGACGACTACTTTAGATAACTACCCATTTCACTGTGAAAAAAAACAAAAAACAAAACAGAGATCGCTGTCGATCGATAGTATTACTCTTTTTAAACTCAAGAAACCAGGATGCGATTGATATGGTGATGTGTCGTCACGCAACGGTTCTCAACCGTGACCACCAACTAACTCGTTTTCAAGGCCCCTTCTTTGCGCGGCCACATTTAAACGTGTGATGATGAGACCAATACTGACGACGAATGAATGAATTATTTCATACCCATCATCATCGTCATCGTCATCAAAGAAAATGAGATCTTCGCAGTTATATTTCAACAGAAGGCCTAGAAAAAATTCAGGCTCCAACGGGATTCGAACCATGACCTTTGCGATTCCGGTGCAAATGCTCTACCACTGACACCACTGAGCTACGAAGCCACTGGAGCTGGCCAAGCTATTTGATATCCAACCGAAATTTCCGGGCTTTTAGGTGTAATGGAAAGGGGGTACCGCTCTAAAGGGCAGTTTTTTTTTTGTTCAATGTTTTTCAATGACTGACGTAATACTATAAAATTCAAGCTAATCATATACACAGAGTCAATCATAGCTCCCCGATGCTCCGATCCCCCTCCCCTACTACGCTTGCTACGCTATTCTCCTTCGCAGCCGTTATTTGATATTGGGTCATCACGCTGCGAAGGCCAAGGAGACTACTGCTACGCGGGCTAGCCATTACTGCGACGGCTCCATGCAATGACGTGTAACGGGTGGCAAGCGCGGGAAAAGATTGGTTTGCTTTAACACCTGATTGGCCGAGAATGCAAAATCTTCGCTGTGATTGGTTAGAGAACATTTCACTAATATTATAAACCAATTCGAGCCTGCGTAGCAGTCGTTTTCTTTCCGAGAGCCGCGGGAAGCGCGCGAAAACGAAAAGAGCGAAAAAAGCGGGACCATTCTTTTTTGCTCTTTTCGCGTTCCATGCCTTCACGCACCTTCCGCGATCTCGGAAAGGAAACGACTGCTACGGGCTATAAACCAAAAAGCACTTGCTTACGTTCACTCCACAGGGCTGTGGGGACTGGTAAACAACGCTGGCAAACTAACGGTGGGCATGGTTGAGTGGCAGCCGCTGGACAGTTTTAAAAACATCGCGGATGTAAATCTTTGGGGAATGATATCCGTCACGCAAACCTTTCTACCACTGGTGAAAAAAGCGCGCGGACGCGTGATCAACATGGGAAGTATCTTGGGTGAGATTCAAAACGACTGTTGTAAAATCCGAACCTCATGAATGGAACGTGTCCCTGAGTTCCTCTTGTCTCTCTTTAGTTTTAGCTGCAGAATATTCTATCAAGTTACATACTTGAAATATAAAACGAATAGAAACTAACTCAGTCATTCAATTGATTTAGTCGACCAAGAAAAGCTCCCCCACTTATCTTCACTTCGTCTCCCTCCCCCTCTTTTTTTAGCACCTCTGGATCCGCCACTGTAGGTAGCCAGATTTATCAGATGGCCCAAGGTCGTCCGCTCTCTCTCCGAGGGAGAGGGATGGACTTCCACGGGCTGTCAGATAGATGGGATACAAAAGAACTCCTAGGAGCCTAGTGGAAATGTATTATTCAATCAGAACTCAAAGAAGAAAAAAAACAAAACCAAGCGGAAAGTTTGCCAAGCGCGGGATCAAGACTATGATCAGATCATAGTCATGATTGGGATAGATTTTTACCAAATTGGCTGATCATAAGTAAAGGGCGAGACACTAGCTAGACATTTATTTCCAGTTGTCAAAAGGAGAAAGGGAATTACCTTAAAAGATATATTAGCTCCCCTTCTTTAGCTTCCTCTCTTATAAGCCGCTACCCTGGTTGCCAGAGGCTTTTCTTGCGCGGTTTCTGGTTTCAAGTCTCTATTGTGACTCGCGCGATTGGCCGATGTCGGCCTCCGGGCTCCGGGTGGTCCCCACGCGACGCGACGCGAGCGAGAAAAAACCTGTGGTACCCAGGGTAATAAGCGGCCCGTCTAGAACTAATTTTCTTTTTCATTTCCATTTACGTCGTTAATTTTTTACCTTTAGCAGTATTGCTGATGTTTTTCGTTGTTATCAACGAAGTGTTTTCCTCGACTTTACTCACAGGCCATCATTCGTTGTAGTTTCGGACTCAAAACTACAAAATACGTTTGCCTTACTTGTAGGCAAACTCCTGAGGCAAACTATTACTGAATGTTTTTTATCGTTTTTTCAGGTCGAATAGCTCTTCCCTATCTGCCTGCCTACGCTATCTCCAAATACGGTATTGTAGCCTTTTCTGATTCGCTCAGGCGTGAATTACTCCCCTGGGGGTACGTGTGAGTATTATTGAAGCTGGAGCTTACAAGACCAAACTACTGAGTGGAGATATTTTAGCAGAACAGTGGCAATCACTGTGGAATGGACTCAGCGAAGATCTGAAGCAGGAATACGGCGAGGAAGGACTACAGAAAGGTACCTGAGAAGTCACGTTCAACAAAATATTTCAGAAGATATGTATACATGATTCTGTTGGTTATGTATGTACACAGTACAGTAGTAAGAACAGGTCTACGCTGCAGAGTGTTAATATTTCGAATCTGATTGGCTGTGCCATATGTTAACTATTCGTCGATATTCAACCCTCGCGCGTGTGTTGTCATGATTCAAGATTCCTTTTCTTTCCTGTTGGAAAAATAAAATATAATTTTTGTGTGATGGAACAAGGAAAGTTTCTACTAAAACAACTACCAGGCTACCAGGTCTCGTTTTCTACGATCGGGTATTCGACTCGGTACGCCTCGTTCTCTATTCCCTCGTAGAAAACTTAGCTCGTTGTTAGTGTCAGTGTTTTGACCAGTCACAGCGAAATAAATTGTAGAGTGAAGAAATGATCCTTGCAATTATGTATTGCATGCAAAGTGCCTGAAAAAAAAATGATGGCCTTTTTTTTCGCACCACTGATATAACACCGCCCCTTGATTTTCTAATCTTGTTATCTTTTCCTGAACAGGTTTGGGATGCATGAAGCTATTCGACTCTGTAACCTCGCCGCACACGTCCAAAGTGGTCAGTGGTGTCATCCACGCCCTTACGTCACGTGACCCGGGGAGTAATTACGTCATTGGCCTGGATGCTAAGGTCATGGTGTGGTTGTCAATGATGCCGGCTTGTATCACTGACTTTCTCTTTAGAATCATGGCAGTTATACCAGGACCAGCACCAAAGAACTCAAAGAGAAACGACAGCAATTGAGTCTACAAGCTCGCGTTGACCGAGACCGATGACCGAGTGGTCCTGACTGATATCGAAACGAATTGTGTTTGCCTTGGGTTTTAACTCTCTGATTGGTTGAAAAACTTGTGTCACGTGCTGTAACCAATAAGAATCAGGGGTACCCAACGACGGTTTTCTCCCAAATGCTTTAAAACACTATCATTTCCAATATTTCTCAGGGAACTAACTCCAAGAAAAAACGTTACAATTCAAATAACTGAGAAACAAAAGAATATAAGATTACAGGCAAAAAACGTTACAATTCAAATAACTGAGAAACAAAAGAATATAAGATTACAGGCAAAAAACGTTACAATTCAAATATACGAGAGAGAAAAAGAATATAAGTGAACATATGTAACCAATAACCAATCAGAGCAAAGCTCCTGCTTTTTTTAGCCAATTAGAAGCAAAGCCAAAATCAATCGTGATTCTTGACTAGCTTGGCTATCGCGCGTTTTCCCGCGCTTTCCAGCGGAGGCACATTTGTGCTTCGTGTTCTGATTGGTTCACTGGGTTATTTCCGTTTGTTCCAACTACAGTAGCTAGAGTGATTAGTCAGGTTTAGGACAGTCATGAGAAAGCCGTTTTAAATTTACAGTAATTACCAAGACTGATTTGCTTGAGCCTGCAATAGGAAGGAGTCAACGGGAAAACACTGCTTACCTTGCCTTGTCAGTTTTGTGTGACCGATGATCGTTTTCCTGGAAAATTGGTGTATTCAAAATCGGTTTCGTTTTTAACTATTTTTTTATATAAAGAAATTGGCTTTTCAAGATTAATATTTCCAGGTTCCAAGGAAACGTGGACAAGGAATACAATTAACGACATGTCGCTTTCTCGAAGCGGCCGGATATACAGTACTATTTCCTTTGTTTCTACGGATCATATAGTCCAGAAATAAAAAAATTAATCATTAAATAAATACATATATACCGTTAAGTTACGAAAGTGACGAAAAAATTGGGGAAAGATTTTCTTGAGACTTCGCGCAACATTGTTGCGTTGCAAGCTGAATAGAGTTGTTGCGCGTGTTACCACCCGCAAGTTAATATTGCCACAACTTGCAACACGGGTGGTAATACGCAATCAATAACGCCTTTCAAGTTGCAACTTGCAATGCGCCGCAACTTGCAACACCGTATACGGGTGGTAATACGCACAACAACGCTTTTCAACTTGCAATGCAACGATGTTGTGCGCGACAAGTTGCAAAAAAGTCGCATGGACAGATACTGATCCGTGATCATTTGTATTGGAATAAGTATTTTTTAACAAAAAATGTGCGTGTGTTTAATATCTTTTGTCGCGTCGGCCAATATAAAAGTACACGTACGGTAACCCGAAAAGCAGCGACCCGAAAGCCACCCCCCCCACCCCACCCTCTTACTTTCGCAAACTTTACGGCAAATAAATAAATTGATTAATTAAAAAATACAGAGTAATCAATAAATAATCAATTAATCAATGAATAAAAATAAATAAATGACGGGAACGAGGCAATACGTAGTTCCCAGTGCTTTTTCTGCGCTCCAGCCCAGCGCTCTCTCACTATATAGGACTGGGTACTACTTCGTGTACGTTCACTGAACTTTCCTACACTGACAAGTACGGAGATAGGGCAATGAATCCTGCAAGTTTTCTATCTTTATTCCCATCTGGGGTTCTTCTGATTATTATTGGACTGATCACCATCTATTTTGCCACATATCTGTTTTGGAGGTCGAACATTGATTTAAAAGGCAAACATGTTCTTATTACGGGCTGCGATCATGGCTTCGGTCGAGAAACCGCCATTCTACTCGACAAGATGGGGGTTTGTGTGTTGGCGACTTGTCTAACGAAAGAAGGTGAACAGAATTTGAAATCGGTGACGAGCGACAAACTAAAAACATTCCAGATGGATGTGACAAACTCGCAGCAGATTAAAGATGTGTACAGCAAGGTCATCAGAGAAATTCCTCCTGGGGGTAGGTACACCTTTTACCAATGTCACGCAAAATTGCAATTTCCAGTACTTTAAATTAAAACAAAAAATCAGCTTCATAGATCGATTTATCCTACTAAATTTAGTAAAAATGCGGCGTTTTGTAAAAATCTTCCTGAAACTCGCGGAAATATAAAACTTCAAAACTTTAATTAGCAGTGGTCATCACGCAACGCTTCTACCCACGTACAGTTGCGTGACATCACAATTCACAAGAAACAGCTGCATCATTATTAGAAATGGTATAATTATGTGACAGACTAACTGTAGTGGGACTCTTATTCACAGTGTTAGCCTTCCATGATCCAAACCAAATGCATTTTCTGCCCCTGGAGTTTAGTTAGGGGTGGGGTGTATATTTTAGGGGTAGGGGGTTGGGAGTTCTGCTCTCAAGTATTGTTGATTGATCTGTGCAGTCGTACCTGTACAGTTTCTGTCTGTATGCCATTAACAGTACTTTGTTGAAGTCTTACTTGGATTTTAACCTGGGCCCATCACTTGCTTTGTGTGGAAAACTCTGCATGGCTACTAAGGGCCTGTTTAGATGGAGGGAGGGTGACCCGGGTACCCGGGTCACCCTCCTAGCCGGGCTACCCTGGGAGGGCCAACTTTTCATACATTTCTTTACAAAGCACACTGAAGTGTTTACATGACAGACAGGGTCACCCGCCTACCCGGGTCACCCTGTCTGCTTGCATGTAAACGGTCAACCCGGGTCACCCTCATAGGCGGGCTATCTCTGTTGACTTGAAACCCGCGATAATGGCGGAACAAGCAATAAAAACAGCAAACTCGCCGCTATAGCCTTTCTTCTTGCTGCCATGTTTGTTATAAATCGCGCCGTTGCTCGCCAAAATATGAGCCCGCCAAAAAAGATAGCTCGCCTATTTGATAGCCCGCCCTAATAGCCCGCCCATGTAAAGGCGGGCTATATTTTAGCCCGGCTAGGAGGGTGACCCGGGTACCCGGGTCACCCTCCCTCCATGTAAACAGGCTGTAACAGCTTGTATAACAATGTGTATCTTGTTCGTGTTTCAGCTGGATTATGGGGCTTGGTAAACAATGCTGGAATTCTTTTTGCCAGCCCCATTGAGTGGACACCACTAGATGTCTACAGACGCACGGCAGACGTCAATGTGTGGGGAATGATTGATGTCACTAAAACCTTTCTCCCATTGATTAAGAAGGCCCATGGGCGTGTGGTTAACCTATCAAGCATGGCAGGTAACTCAGTCACAATCATTTCTTTGACAAATAAAACAGGTGGCACAAATAATATTAGGTTTCCATAAGGGATTTATTAATCTTCTGTAGCCAAGTTGTCCTTCTAGATCTCCAGGTTACCTGACTGAGACCAGGCGAATATCCAGGGGGGGGGGGGGGGGGGGGGGGGGGGGGGGGGGGGGGGGGGGGGGGGGGGGGGGGGGGGGGTATCCAACGAGCATCCAATTTCCCTTTCATACGGGAGCCCCCCCCCCCCACCCCCCAACATTATTTTGCTTTTACTAGTATATCATTATAATAATACTAATTGAACTTGTAAATTTGTCATCCCATATCAATAGGACGAATTTCTGTCAACTTTTACTCATCATATTCTGTGAGTCAAATATGGCGTGGAGGCATTTTCTGATGCATTAAGGCGCGAGATGCATCCCTGGGGAATCAAAGTCAGTATGTTGGAGCCAGGATCATTTTCAACCAACATTTGTGCCCCCGCTATGCTTGAGCGGCATTTGAGAGAGGGATGGAACACACTGAGTGAGGAGCTAAAGGATGAGTATGGAGAGGAGTACTGAATAGAGGTATTGATCTGTTCTTATGTGGTTTGTTTCTTTTGTGAATGAATTATATGTGAGAAACACTGTAATTGAGTATAGTATTGATTGATTAATTAATTAATATGGGAAATGACAAACTTTATCAATGGTCATGGGTAAACATGGGGAAATAAAGGTAAACTACTGTGAAATTCTGATAAGCACCATCCCCCCTCTCTTCTCCGCAGAGGCTCATATATGGGAGAATCCACTGAACGAAGTGAGTGCAGGCACCAAGAAAACCCGGAGAGAGCGCTGCTTTTGTTGAATCCACCAGTTACTTGCGCCCTACACACACCATGTTCAGCGGATTTCTCATAAAAACCCCATTGAGCCTCTGCAAAGGAGAGAGCCACCCCCCCCCCCCCCCCCAAAAAAAAGAAAAAAATTAATAAGCCCAGTCATGAAATAAGCCCCCTAGATCACTGGACGATTATGAATGGAAATTATAATGAGGAATTGGATGCTGAGCACTCTAATCATTTTTAGCAGGTGTTGAAATTGCTGAAAAGTGAAATAACATCGCACTTCAGATATCAACCAAGTTGTCAACACAATAGTGGAGGCCCTGATGTCAAGTTCTCCACGTGACCGCTATTTAATTGGCGTAGATGCTCAGTATTCACTCATATGGTTGTCAAGGTTTCCGGCTTTTGTCGCCGACTTTATCCTGCGTGCAGCTTTTAAACCACCTCAACAACGACGAGCCTGTCTTCAATGACTGAAAAGCAAACATTGAAGATTCAAACATCTGCAACACATCTCAGGACATGAAAGTCGGAAAAGAGCCTGGACTGTGTACATCAGAGAGACGTCCAGAGAGACGCCTGTGTCTTGGCGTCGTTAATCGTGTTTCCGGAAAACTTAGCATAAATTAATGACCACTGTGTTTCTGGCATGACACACAGAGAGAGAACAAAATAAATTAGCGTGTGAGATCATTTTAATGAATGTTGTTGAGAGATGTCCATTTCCGGAGTTTAGTTGGAGCATAACAATAGGAAAAATAAATTTCGTGATTTACCTTCTTAGAAATGCTTTCTGTAAAGCAGAAATAGGGGGTAGATGACAGATGTGACACAGGCTAAAAAGTAGCTTAGTTACATTTCATATAGAATATGTTAGTGCTAGAAATTAATGTCCTATCATTACTTGCTCCCCAGGGTATCTCCAGATCAGAACACCAACACTCTAACCAACTGAGCTTTGTACAAGGCCAGCTTGGAGCTGGTTGTAGTGAAGATTATACTGTCTAGTGAAATTCAAGGCGTGTGTGCTGTGGGACATTAAAGTTTTGTGTGCTAAGAGAGTGTCAAAAAAAGTTGCTGTGCAGCAATATACAAATCTCAAGATAATCCCCAAATAAGTGTAGTTGTAACAACTGGGACAACCCGGGGGTGGGGCATTGTCAAAGGCAACGTGATCTACGTACATGCTTTGTTGTTTATTTAAAAATTTCCTGATTTCCCCCGATAGAAAAATGATAAAAACTGAGTCACACACTTGTTCAAGTGTAAACCGGAGCCCCACCCCCACCCACATGTGCAAAAATGTGCATTGTTGCTTTCCATGTGCGAACCAAAGATGGTGGAACGAAGCTTGAACTTTCTCAGGAGGTGCGTTGCAGTTGAATTAAAAAATGTTCCAAAAACCATGACAATGATTACAGGTATAAATAAAGAGCCAGGCAAAGATCTATGTATCTGTGAACAAAAGTAGTGTCCATCATTAATAGTTCTGTTTGGAATTTAGATTTTTAAATTCCTCGATCTGCACAAGAAAATAAAATTTTGAGTTTGTCGCGTGGGTCGAGCATTTGCACTATTCCTGAATCCCCACCGTGGGATTTTGTGCATATAAGCTGACCCCACCGTGGGGCATTTTTCAACATTCTGACAAAAAATGACAAATGCCCGACAAATGCCCGGGGGTGGCGGGGGGGGGGGGGGGGGGGGTGAGCGGCTTGGAATTGACGGAGCCATAACAAAAAGACATGTTGCAAACAGCATCATCATAACATGTACTAAAAAGAACCATTAACTTTGCAATGCTTATGTTTATTAAAAATGCCTTTGCTGAAATATAATACTCAGTCCATATACAGTCAACCTATGATCTAAATCTGACAAATTCTATGTATTATATAAAATATATTAGCTACAGTTGCACAAAAGTGTTTAAATTATATAATACTAAATGTACACTTAAAATGAATACCTATAGTTTCTGCTGTACTATACATTACATGTACTTACAAGCAAATGATAACTTAGCGAATAAACCACAAATTACAATGGTTTTTATGACTGAAAATGTTATTGTATACTTGTTAGAAAAATATTTCATTTTACTTCCTTTCATTTTCAGTATTAAAACAATGCCATTGGTATGGTGATTTTCAGTCAAACCTCAAGCTGTTTCATAGCATTTTTGCTTGAAAAACAAATAAAAAGTAGGAATAATTTTGTACCATATAAGAAATTATTTGCATTTGGAAAACAGTGAAGAGCAACCGTACCATTGCTACGTACTCGACAAAGGTTTTGGTTAATTTTTGACAACTTTTTGCAGGGGAGGATCCAGGAATTTTGATAGGGGGGGTCCCTAGGGTTTTCCCGAAAATGTGAAGTAAGAGGAGAAATTTTCGGATGACGGCAGTAGTTTTTACATACATACTTTATTAATCTTTCCCCGAAAAGACAATAACACTTATTACGGTAACAAAATACTAATTAATAATACTAACATTCTAATAAAGATATTCATGATTTTTAAAACTCTACAATCAAGCTTTTTTCGCCTTTCACATGGCGTAACCGTGTCCCAGAAAAATTTGGAGATTTAAGGCTCTGAAAAATACATTTTGTTGATCCTGGAGATGGTTTTGCTATGGATAATGGTGAATGCAAAAAACCCTAATATCTGATTAGGGGGGTCCGACCCTCTTGACCCTCCCCTGGATCTGCCACTGTTTTGACATCTTTTGATCAAACTTTCTGATGGCTTCCATTAAACTAGGAAATCAAATAAATTTGCAAGATTTTTTGGAGGCAGAGATGCCAGTCGAAACAAAATCCATCATAAAGTTGTCAAAAAATTAAATTAAACACTTTGTTGAATGGTAGGGTGCTCTTCACTGTAAGAATTGTGCTATTTGAAATGAATTCTGCATGTACTGTATGCATGGAGCTGGTAAATAATGGACACAAGAATAGTAATCTCTCCTGGAGCTTAATTTAAAAAAAGTATTATCAATGGTAAATTGAACAGTTAGTCAACCAATTGTCAAACTAGCCATGGAAGTCCATGAAGTGTGCTAATTCATAGGTGGTCCACAGGCCAGGGGGGGGGGGGGGGGGGGGGGGGGGTAGTAGTGGTATACCAGTAAACCCAAAATTAGAACAATCACATAAGAGAACATGTGCTCTACACTGCCAGAGGCGTATCCTGGTTTCTGTAGCCAACTAGGAGTATTGCTTACTCCCCCAGGATGGGATGCTAGTCCATCGCAGGTTTAGGTTACCCCCAGGATTTTTGTCACCAGTAGTCTGTACCCATTTACTGATACTCACTGTGTGAGTAAAGTGCCTTGCCCAAGAACATAACAGTGAATCGGCCAGGGCTCGAACCCAGACCACTCAATCTGGAGTCCAACGTGCTAACCATTAGGCCATAGCGCCTCCCTACAGTACATATGCTCTAGATTATTGAGGATAATTGAAAGGGATTTTAAACTTTTAATTTCATATTTCAGCATAAATTAAATACTGTACATTACCCAATTTAAAAAACCCACTGTATACTGTATACCCAAAACCCTTGCCGACTCTGACAGGCTAATTTGACAATGTGATGATAAATAATTGTAAATTTAAAAAGTAGCTTGCAGCCACAGACTGAATGAACAAAATAGACTAGTTTTTATCAACGTATGGCAGTTCCTCCCATCATTCAAAGCCTTGCCAATCACTGTGATCTTCGTCGTCTTTTTCGTGGTGTATGCATCGTATACCTTCCTTCAGCATAGGAGTTCCCTTGCGAGCTCCAAGAACTCGTGCATGAAGCACTATCACAAATTCTTCTTCAGCTTCATTTTTTAGCATCAAATTTTGTCCCTCAGAAGTCCTTCCTTGTGTGCATCTAGCTTCCAGTGTGATTCATTGACCTTTACCATCTCCTATTAAAAGTAATGATTAAAAAAAACTCAGTTCAGGGGAACAAGTACCAGTTAATGGAAAAATCCTGCCTCTGAGACGGGACAGAGCCTGCGGTGTTCATTCCTGAAGTTGCTAAGTTGTAATTTGCTGGTGCAATTGCATGCTTACTGAGCGAGTACTTGTGAGTGCTCGCGCTAGTTTCTGATTGGATAAAAAGATTCAGAAACTCTTCAAGTGCACAGTAAGGATGTGCGCTAGCAAATGGCGCGAACGTCCTTTAAATGAGTTTTGTAGTTGGTGATCATGTTACCTTGATTACAAAATATTGGAATTTTATAAACCTAAATAAGTTTTATAATTTCAATAAACTCACCCAGACTGTTGACATTGCCTACAGCTATAAAAGGTGTGTTGATTAAAGGTGTTAATGACGTGGATCCTGGAGATATTGGAACGGTTAATTGTACCTTCATACTTGTGTCTGTGCTGGAGAAAGCCCCAGTGGACATTGACTATTGATTCTCCTTTCATCTGTAGTTGTATTTCTGTGTTTGCACTAACATCCTCTGGGAAGTGAACATGATGGCCTGCCAACACATAAAACTATCAGTCAAAATTGGCTGGCTAAATGACATTATTATCTGACTGTAATGGTTTATTTTTACTTTAATAATAGAGCAAGTCATTTTGATTGGTCAAAAACACTCAGTCCAGAGGTCAACCCGGTATAGCCAGAGTCTCGTAATGTAGGAATAAAAATATGGTAGGTTTGTCTTTGGTTCATCTTTGGAAATCTTCAGAAGTCTTTGGATTATTCACAAATCTTTGGGTAAGCTTCAACAATCTTCAAAAGACATAATTTGATTAGTGCAGTGATCTTTGGATATTTTATCTTTGATGGCATGAAAACTTGATACTCTACTCAGGTACTTCTACAGAGTAACTATTCGGAGGTTTAATTTTTTTTGTTTTGTTTTTGTTTGTTTTTAATTTTTTATAATTTTAATTTACACACTTTGTAAAGCACCTTAGAATATTATGATTTTGGTGCTATATAAATTAAATTATTATTATTATTTAATAATAACATTGGACAGCTCTTGGCCGATACCGAATCAAGAAATGGACTGAATTAAGTTATCAATTTTAAATAAGGCCTTATAACCTGTTTTTATCAGCTCAATTCCCAAACGTTTTTTCTTGATACCGTCGTATTTATCCCTTACCCCCCCCCCCCCCCCCCCCCCCCCCATTTATTAGCAGCTTGGGGCTATAGCAGGCTCAAGAAAATTCAGTCTTTATAATTTTCAGTTACAAGCGACGACTTTACTAGTAAATTAGAAATATTCTGATAAAGCAACACAAATTCTTAATTTCCGGAAATTTAAACCCAATATCATTGTGAAGGCGGTTCAATATCGCTATCCTATCTAGAACATTTAAACTTACATTTTTACATTTACCATTTTTACATTTTAGAATGGTCACCATGCAAAAGAGACGCCCTACATCTAAACACTTATAAATATGGATACCACGAAGAATAAACGGGTGACAAAATGGGATTTTCAACGGGAGAAAACAATGAACTAATTTCCTTTCAGCTGGTAAAATCATTGCCGGCTCAAAGGCGCAGCTTTTATAAAAAACACTCGTCAAGTCCTTAGTCCACTTAAAAAACATAAATCTTATCTACACACTTACCATCTTCATTATCGCCCTCTTCGTGTATTATACCGTGGTGATTTGCCTCTGCCATTTCGAGTTAATTCGGAAAAATAAGAGATGAGTTGAGAAGGAAGCCGAAACCGGAGAAAAAGTGTGAAGAGATAGAGCAACAAATGCACTTCTCTGGGATAGGGTAAGTAAGTAGTTTTGTCTCGTAGAAAACGTCACACTTTTCGGATTGATATTGAGTGTTTTTTCTTTCGAATAAAACGAAGCATGAGTATTCTAATTTCTCGATATGTATATTTTTTCCTGATAAAAATCTATCAAACTGGAATGAGAGACGCGAGTTCACTCGCCTTAGCCCTCCCTAGTCATATCTTGTTTTGACCCTCGAGATGCCTGGTCACTAAGCTTGTTAGAGCAACTTTCACACCTTGTGCTTCATGCGATCAGGTGATGAAAATGTCTCAATAATCTTACAAAATTATCCTTTTGCCTCTTGATACGCACAAGTTAATTATTTTGGGGTAGACCTATGTTCTTACCAAAGCTGAGACAAGATGCAACACGATGAGGTCAGTTGATGGGTTATTTCAAAACACACGTGCTTCTGTTGAGTGATCATGAATGCTTTCTGTGTTTTTAAACATCGTTATTCCTAAACGTTGATGAACTAGGATGGTAGCTAGTGTTTAAAACTATTTCCATGTCTCCAGGTGATATGGCAAGTAATAAATCAAGGGTTCTGTTCCTTCAAAGTAAAGTAAGTCTGTACCCTTAATTATTCCATAACTTACTGTAAGCTTACAGTCAACTCTCTCTAAGACGGACACCATCGGGACCGGCACAAACTGTCCGTCTTAGAGAGGTGTCCGGCTTATAGAGAGTTTAGATACAGTAAAATGACTGAAAAACGGCACACAGGGACCAACACCAGGTGTCCATCTTGTAGAGGTGTCCGTCTTATAGAGGTGTCCGTTAAAAGAGAGTTTACTGTACTGGTAAGATATTAACTTACATGTACATTGTAAGCTTTATTTTTTGGAAGTTTAACGGGGAACCTTATTAACTACAAGGCTGTTTACATTAGAAAATTATACCCATCATATCTTTGGTTCCTTAATTTCAATAGACAATTTCTGTCTGGTCATATTTAATTGTCCCTTTTAAGGCCAATTTAGACGGTACGATTTTGTTGCATGCGACTTTTGTAGCGCGCGCTACTTGCGTCATGCAAAAATCGTATACAACTTTCATCATTTAACTTTGTCTGTGGCTACGACATGTCGCAGGGTTTTAAAACATGTTTCAAAATCCTACGACATTTTTCGTGTCGTATACGATAATCGTAAGCGAGTTGTAGGTTTGATTTACACAACACAATTCTTGTCGTAGACTTGTCGTAAGCGTGTCACATGCGACAAAATCGTACCGTTCTAAAATCGGCCTTTAGAAGTGCATGACAGCCATATATTTTTGGAATTCATGTTTATAAATCCTTAGAAAATGTGAGGCCATTGTCCACATGTATTTTTCTCCATCGTTAGGAATTGTTCATTTTATTGATGTGCACGCAATAATAATAAATTATGTAGATGTTTCAAATCTTACATTTCTTACCACAGAAAAAAATTCTGGTGATCATTAACTAAGACTTTTAAATAGTGTCCGTCAGTCGTACATTTTTAATAGAAACATGAATAAAGTTTAACATACATTTGTAGTATTAAATAATTATTTTTTATTATTATATTAATGAGTTTAAAATATTATAGAGAGTATGAGAAAAATAGATTAAAATTATGGTTTGTGTTGCAGAACTGCCACTCAGACATTTTGTCGAAATGAATATAATGTAACTGGCCTGTGCAACAGACAGTCTTGTCCACTGGCAAACAGCAGATATGCTACAATTAAAGAGAAGGATGGTGAGTGAATTCAAGTTATTTACAGTTAAACTACATGAAAATATTTGTTCATCAATTTCATTTAACTAAAGGTACAATGTAAAAATAATGGTAAAGTCTGCATTCCGGCCAAAGTTACCCACACCACCAGAGCTTATCCAAGGGGTGGGGGGAGAATCCCATGTATAAGCTATACAGTGATGTGCTGCTGTGAAGGGTATGGTTTTCAAGAAGTTTAGTCTGGGATAGGGTATAGAAATCAGAGAGTTTTGGTCTAGAATAGGGCATCATTCATCATTTACCAGGAAACTGATCAGTGGTACAATGTATGGAGAATTTAGTCTAGAGTAGGAATTGACACTCGGAATTGAAAGAATCTTACATAAATCGAAATCATAATGGTGACTTTAATAGCATCCATTTATACTCCTTGACGGAGAGAGGTACTGTGAGTCAGAGTAAAGTGTCTTGCCCAAGACGCAGTGCATTGACCGCTCAATCTGGAGTCAACCATGCTAACCATTAGGCCACGGTGTCTCCTCCCTGATATTTTAAGCGATTTAATGATACATGATTGTATATTTTTGCTATTATTATTTTTAGGTGTTTGCTATCTTTACATGAAGACAATAGAGAGGGCTCATTCTCCAGCTAAGATGTGGGAAAAAATAAAACTCCCCAAGAACTACGAGAAAGCCCTGGAACTGATAGACAAGAACCTGATATACTGGCCCAACTTTATTGTTACCATAAATGCAAGCAGAGATATACCAAGATTGTCCAGGTAATCGGTCATAATTAAAATTTCATAAATTATTATAAAATCACACCATACATGTATTTGCAGGGGGCTTATTGATTTTAAGTCTCACAAGGGGAGGGGGTGGGGAGGAGGTTATTAGAATGGGGGCCTCAAGGCACAGTGTCATGAATGCTTTAGGTATCTGCATCACAGGGTTCCAAGAATGCTCTTTCCAAACTAGATTGATCAGACTTTTAAGTTTCAGTTTCTTTAGAATATTCTGAGGTCTTAGAATTTGAAGTGGTTACTGGGAGTAATGATTCCACTCATTATATCGAGTCTGGAAATAAAATAAAATTATGTAGAGCCAGATCATTGGCTCATCGGTGCCGGCACTGACATGCACACACACAAAATACAAAAGTAATCGTATGTAAGTTAGTAGTTAATCAAGCCAAGTTAAAAATTAAAAGACAGTGTGCTTTCCTCTTATTACAATGCTCTTTTCTGTTTACTTCTCAGTACTTGATAAGGATGCGGAAGCTTAGACTCAAAACAAGGTACTGTAGGAACATTATATTATATTATTGGTGTTAGAAATTATTAGCTACATTGTACATACACTCAGTAACTGAGAAATGATTGACTTATCCGTAGCCTTAATTGATGATAGTTGATAAATGTTTTTTTTTTTCCAGTAAAAAACTTGTGACAATAAACAAGAAAGTCGAGAGAAGAGAAAAAACAAGAGAGGTCAGCATGGTTTTCTTTTTAGTCCAATTTATAATTTACCCATGCCTATTTTTTCTTCTAATTACTGTGTATTCATCAGCGTACGGGGTGGGGGCTGGGGGGGCTGCAGCCCCCCCAGTCGGGCAAAAAAATAGTATTATTCGGGCAAAACTGATCTACATTACCGTTCGGGCAAAGACACAGCATGCAAAGGATTATTGGACATATTTTGGGCGTCGAAGCAATCATTCTTCATACTTCTTTTAGAAATATTGCTGTAAGCCCTCAAATTACCTGTCATTTTACACTTGACCGAGAACGATGTTTTTGACGAAATATCTCGCGGAGAATACTGAAAATAGCATTTCCGAGCCTCTAGATTTCAAAATTTTAGGGGGAGCATGCCCCCATACCCTCCTAGAGGCTCGCGCCTCCGACGTTCGCAAGCAGGTTTATTCGGGCAAATTTTGGTCAGCCCCCCCTACAAATTTTTTCCCGTACGCCGATGTGTGTATTGGTACCTCTTTGGGGTAAAAAATAAACTTGAGCCATGCCCTCCAAATGCATTGTTACCATTTAGGGGTTCTTTTCCAATGAGTATCCCCATCACTTTGATATACAGTGTAGGAGTCCTCCCTGGGGTACCTGATCAATTTGTTAATAATTGACTTGCCTTTGTCTTTCAGAAAAAAAGCTTTGGTAGCTGCACAACTGGAAAACGCCATAGAGAAAGAATTACTGGGAGAGACTCAAGAAAGGAACAGTGAGTTTATTAATTATTAATTTTTAAGCAAATAACAAAGTATAGTATACTAGGTACATGTATCATTACAGTCCGCACAGAGGGTCAATCAAATTAGTAGCTTACAAGAGCTGCTACACTACCGAATCTCCCACCATGCCCATGATACTCTCAGCTTGTGGCTTTGATGCTTATAACTCCACTAATTTCGCATTTACTCTGCTGATCAACAGACTGCTTGTACATGTAGTCTACTTGACCGAGTGTCCAACAAGTTGCTGAATTCTTGTTATTGCTGCGTTTTTCTTAGTATGGAGACATTTACAACATTCCTAGCACTGCATTTGAGAATGCTTTGGATAAAGAAGAAATTGAGGATGAGGAGGAAGAAGAACTAGAAGAGGAAGAAGATGAAGAGGTAATTATAATTAGTTATTTTGGTGAAAATAATAAATTGAACTTTTGTTCTGAATGTGCCGATCTGGCCTGACTTAATAAAATTAATTACTGGTCTTGTATTCTGGAGGTCCTGGGTTCAAGCCCTCCATCGATCCTGCCAGGATTTGTAGCTGGATTTGTTCTTGGTAGTCCCGAGTTCAACTCCTTGGCTACGCTTGTAAAATAGCCAACTACAGTGTAGTCTGCCTCCTGCCAGTTGGGATTCTTAACCATATTTTTTGTAATTATTGATAATTTAAAGACCCATTGAAACAGAGTTGTCCCAGGGGGTGGGGTTCTCCCCCAAAATACCTATATGGGTATGTGTCGCCGAATTGGGTCGTTATTTTGGGACTCCTGATCTAGAACGGGGTATCCATATTCAAGACTTTTCAAAAATGGCTATTGAAATTACTAAAATTAATTTCTAGAACAGGGTATTACAAATTGGCCTACAGTATTTTCTAGAACAGGGTATCATTATTTGAATGCAAATTCTTTCTAAAACGGGTCCAAAATTTTGACCAAAAACATACCCGAGGAGCCCCCCATCCATTGACTTGTAATGCATCCAAATTTGGGCCTCAAGGTGATTTTGTGCAAAAAAAACCTCATTACTAAAGGATTGTTTACTTTTTTGGTAACAGGAAGAAGGGCCAGAGTTTGTGGCTGAAGACGAAGTGGATGTTAGTGATCTAAGTGATATTGAAGTGAGTTTTTATTTGTAAACCTCATTGATCACTTATAAGCTTTTGTAAATTAAATAATTATGCAGCTGCCTTATCCTGGGTGCTCAGGGTAATTTATCAGGCAAGCTGAAAATTCACAAGTTTTGCACCATCAGATCCTGTTCACAGGCTAAAATTCCACGAACAGTCTCCTGTAGAAGGACATTTAATGCAGACCTGCCAAATCTCCCAGATAATCCGGGAGTCCCCAGATATGGACCAAATCTCCCAGTTTGTCAGACAGAAAAATGCTTAAAATATGTAGAAACTTTCCTTCTTATTTTGGCCAATTTTGGGTGTTTTTTGGATGTTTTTTACTTTTTCCACTGGGAATCAGAGGAGCATTATTTGTTTGGGCCATCTTTTTTTTGGGGGGGGGGGGGGGGGGGGGTGGTGGTTGACATGAAGTTTCTTTGGCCAAATTGCAAGAGAGCTTGTTCGCAGGCTAGTGATGTCCTGGATTTGAATTTTTTTTAGGTTGACTTACATGATTGAGGTTACTTGTACTTGTAGCTGGTCAGGAGTTTTCTCTTTGTTAACCACATATTGTTTTTGTTTTCAGGACCTGCAAGTTGAGGGAGGCGAACAAGAAACAGAGAGTGAAGTTGAGGAGGAAGAGGAACAAGAGAAATCATCTCAAAGAAGATCGGGACGAAAAGCAAGAGTGGAAATAGAATATGAACAAGAAAGAGAACCAAAAAGAGCTAAATTAAAAGTGTAATACCATCAGTTATAATCAAGTCACTGGAAAAAAATCTGCTGAGACTAATGGATAATCAAAGACGCTAGACTGTGCCTAAGAACTTGCAAGTCTTTTTAATTTTGTTTTATCTTCATGGAAGTCTGACGCAGTCAGGGGAACAAGAAATACATGTAGTTGGCATAATCCCTCCTCCGAGATGGGACTGAGCCAGCGGTGTTCATCCCGAAATTGCTAAGCAACAGACGTATTTGCTGGCATGAGTTGCTTTCACAGTACTTGTGAGTACTCGCGCTACATGTAGTTTATGATTGGAGAAAAATATTTGGAAACTCTTCGAGTACATGTACTTCAACAAAGATTTTCCAGAAATGGCACTTGTTCCCCTGACTGATGCCCTCCTTCCAAGCTGGATATATAATCCTTGGCACTAAGCGTGTACCTCTCACCACTAGTAACCTTTCCATGCCTAACCTCTTACACAGATGCTGTTTGGACTCATCACGCAATCTTCCTGGGGAGGATTGCGTGACAAGTCCAAAGAAAGTCTGCATAGGAGGTTATTTACCAGCAGTGATCAATTCCTAACTTCTAAATACTTCTTTGTAACAAATTCAAGTAAGCAGGTTATGAGACAAAAAAAATCTGATCATCTCAGGATAAACATCTCCCAAGGTGAATTTAGACAATGTGCAAACGGATATTTGATAAATAAATAAAAATGATAAAATAATCATCATGGCTCTTTTATTCACTGTTTCCAGAATTGGAATTTGAAATGTTGTTGTTTTTGTGGAGGGAGGAAAACCATAATATCAGGTGAAAAACCCTCGGGACAAGGACCCTAACCCTAAACCCAAGAATCAACAACAAACTCAACCCACATGACGCCGTATCTGAGATTTGAACCCCAGGCCACATTGGTGGGAGACGAGTGCTCTCACCACTGTGCCAACCCTGCTCTCCGAGAGAGTGCTGTCGTAGAAAAAAGAAAGCAACAGAAATATTAGAAAATAGTCATGAGATAGGTTAGCAGCCTGGGGAGATCTGCTCAACATGAAATTAATGAGAGCAGCCACAGAGATTGTCAGTGTATTTTCAGTTTTGCATTCTCCTCTCCTTCCACCAATAAGCCCACCTTAAATAAAAACATTAGTCCTAATCAGGCAGGCTGTTGATCAACATGCAATATTATTACTCCTCAAGGTACATGTATCAGGTACACAGGTCATGAATGAGATTGAATCACCAAGTTAATTAAATAATTTTCAACTTGGTGATAATGTATGAAAATTGTTTTCATACATTATCAAATTCTCCCAGCAACATGTACGAAAACCAGTAAAGGGTATTGTGGTTACACTTAAAACTCATAATAATTCATCAAGTTAAAACAAAGGAAATCATAAGTGTCAGAGGTTTGGATACCCGGTCTTAACTAGCATAGATTTTTATGCAGCTGTCCTCTCGAGTTGAAATATTACATCTCAAGTGATTTTTGGCTTGTTGCAGACAACCTACATATTGTCGACATGTGGTGAAGGAGGGGTAGGAGTTCCCGTGTAAGTGACTAGGGTGATCATCAGAAGTTTGAAAGAAACCTCTAAGAGGTACCAGAATCTCGTTTTGTGGGGTGTACTAAAATGACAAGTATACCCTGTTTGTACTCTAACAGTGGTCATGTTAGATTTAATTTTTTAACACCCTAAAACAGTACCAAGCCACAAAATAAATGTTAACGTTAACCCATAATGGTACAGAATGACAATCAACTCAGTCACTTTTACATGGGAGTCCCCCAAGTACAAATAGCTTGTGCGAGGTAAGCAAGAAAGCAGACACTGTTTATCTTTTTTAGTTCCAATAAAGATTATTTATTTCAATCGATTACTTCTACCACCCACTGCCACTTGCCAAATTATTAAAACTCCTCAGCCAATCAAAAACCAGCAACTGAGCGCATGGCTACCTTCTGATCACGCACAGGGAAACCAACATCAACCCTTTCACTCCCAGAGTCAAACCTCGAGACAATTCATGTGGTCCTTAAGTGAAGTTGGAAAGAAACCCTAATGCATAACCATTCAAATTAAAGCTATCGAGCAGAATGTACATGCCCAGAGGGAACTCCCATATGAAAGTGATGGGGATGCTCGTTGGAAATCTCAATTACACCCCTAAAAGGGACCAATCTGGGCGTGGCTCAAGCCTTTTTGACCCCAAAAGATACCACTATACACAGTATGGACAGTGTTTTTTAAATAATCTCTTTGCGTGCAAACCCTAAAGATACCTTGATGGCTAAAAATAATTCCTGTTCTGTCCACACCCTAAGGGGGACCAAAATCCGTAATTTACACCCCTAAAAGTGACGACGAGCATCCCCATCACTTTCGTGTGGGATCCCCCCCCCAGCATACATGACGTCATTGATTTAATGATTTTCCCCGCAAGTTTAACGCATTGGTTCTTTTGGAAGTAAAAGGGTTGCCATAAGATGTCAAAAAATTTACACAGAGGGCAAGATTACTGAATTCTGAGTCTTCAGATGATTGGAACCCTTCTGAAGATTGCCGAAGATGACCCGAAGATTTCTGAAAATCATCAGATCCTCTGAAGATTTTAGAATGCGATTGGAAGGTCACAAAATATTTCCAATAGTCTCCCGAAGATTGCCGAAGGCCATCCAATGTCTTTATCGCACTAATTTTGCCCTTTATGTTATTAACAAGTAATCACATAATTTCTCCAAGAATTAAGGATTAATATCAGAAATGTGCAAATTCTGAAAACACAAGTGAAAACATGCGTGATATTAATCCTTAATTTTATTCAGCCCCATGCGATTACCCATACTTTATCGAGTTGCAAGGGTACAGTGTTTCACAGCAAATAGGACCACTCTTAGTCACAATGCTACATGGATGCATCACTGACAGCAATTCAGGCTTTATAAAAGGACACTACCACTAGGTAATCAAGGAGGAAAATACACTACTGAGAAATGATAAACATTACATTATTGGAGTTTAGAAAAATAAAACTGTACATACAACATTTTTGTGGAACTGTACATTTGAAGTATATTCGACACCTCTAGATTAATATATTTAGACTGCAGTTTTGTTGCAGAATGTTGACAGAAGAAACTCACTCATTGTAATGAATATTTCATTGCATCAAACACACAATTGAGTTCATGTTCCAAACACAAACTGGTCTCTAATGTCTAGGATTTCATACTCATCGAGAAACATCAAAGGAAAAATATACCCTAGTAACAAAAACATTGCTATTTACAAAGCAGTTTAAAGTGAAACTCTGGTCAATGATGATTTTGTTAATAATTTCTGTCAAAAACAAAGCTTTACATTGACTTGTAGCTTGAGTGCAGACGTCTCCCATTTCCTTGCTTCACGCGGAAAAGTGACGCAAGGAATAGGAGACGTCTGCACACAGGCTAATTGACTTGCTGCATTGAACTGTTGCAATTTGTTAAAGGTTTCTGATCAACTGTTAACATCTTTTCTCTGCCATTCCAGACCAAAATTTCTCAAGAGGTCAACAATGGAAAATCAAAAATGTTGAACAGTTGTCCAAAATTAACCAGAATCTGTACCGAGTGACCAAAGTATAGCACATTTCAGTGTAAAATGGACTTGGTTTTCTACATGGACAACCAACATTTACTAAACAACATTGGCTATTTTGCATAGTTTAACTAATAATGCTTGCCCTACGCGCTTGGTTCAGTAGTTTTGATTATAACTAATTAATTTAAAATACTTCCTTTAATAATAGTGAAGTTAGTTAACACAATGAACATGATAACGGAAAATATAATTTTTACCGTATAATGCCCTACCTACACTGTAGCATATATTATATTAATTTTTATACACTCGATTCCCTGCAGACTTTTCTCTATCACCCTGCAAGCGGAGCATCTTTCACTCTTTACTTGATAGTGCAGAGAAAGAAACCTCTGTGGAAATCATGTATTTTCTCATTTGGGGTGCATAGTTTTCGACTTGACCCTTCAATTAAAATTTGATTGACACAATCACTTATCATAATTTGCACATGCAAAATTCTGGATCTAAAACAAAGTAAAGACTGAGGCTTTATGGGGGCTTTCCAACACATATTTTGAAGTTTTAATTTTTTTTAGTATTTTTTTGATTAAACTACATTGTATCCATTGGCTGGGAATCATTTCAGGAGAAGATGATGCAAAATTTCTGCAATCTTACTAATAATAATTTTGTATACCACCAAAATATGTATAAAGGCTAATTTACACGCTACGATTTGTCAGCCTGATTTGGCCTTTATTAAGAAATTGACTGAGCGGACGAAAATCGGGCTCGATTGATAAAAATCTGTAGCAGCGCCACAGATTTTATAAATAGGGCCTGATTTCATCCTCTCGCTATACCAATCAAAGAGAACTCGGCCCGACAAATCGTAGCGTGCAAATTAGTCTTACTAGTGTGCCAACTGATCGGCCGACAAATCGTAGCGTGTAAATTAGTCTTACTAGTGTGCCAACTGATCGGCCGACAAATCGTAGCGTGCAAATTAGTCTTACTAGTGTGCCGACTGATCGGCCGACAAATCGTAGGTGTAAATTAGCCTTAACACAACTTTTGACAATTATTTTTAATTATTGACTTTGTGTGCATGGTCATCATGATGAACTCAAATAAGTTCATCAATAAAAAATAGCTGCATGCAGAAAAAAAAATTTTTTTACCAGGGGAAAACTCGTTTGACTCACCCCGATTTCTGGGCGACAGCAACTACAAAGAAACTACATGATTTTTCTTTTCTTCCTCTACACCAAGAGTGTAAAGAGTGAAAGGAGGCTGTAATGCATACAGGGTATTTTTTTTAATGGTAAATATACCAGTACATGAATATAACTAAAACCCTCTTTGAATATGATGGGCTCTGGGCAAAAACGTCCCCTTGGTTAATCAGTTTCTTTTGTTTGGTTCCTTTATTTTGTTTCTTTTGTTTCCAAAAAAACAAGGGGACATTTTTGCCTGGAGCCCTTCATTTACTTTATGAAATTCTGATGTTGGCAAGCTTACAGGAGGTTCTAGAAAGCAAAGCATATCACTGTGGGATTTAGGCTACAGGTACAGTAAAGCCCCACCTCACGACCACCTTGTGAAAACAGTCACCTCATTATCACGCCAATTTTTTTGGTCTGTATTATCAATTACACTTGCAGACGCAACAGTACTAATTTGTCCCTCATTAACACTAGACTGCGAGCAGTCTTCCTTTTTACCTAAGATCCCATGCACAAGTGGAAATTTATCAGTTATGGAAATCAATGGTAAAAACAAGAAAGAGAGGTGACTGGCCAAGACACTAGTGGCTCACAGTGGCTAATGGCTTGATTTTTTCACACAACTCACTAGCGATCTTTAGATCAGAGTACGAGATTGACTATGAGTACAACTTTTGAATTTCAATAAATCACGTTCCCAGAGCCTCTCGCTCCTCCCTGTTGCTGACCAGTAGAGAAGAAGGCTCACGAGATTGGTGTTAGATGTATTAATGTAAACCCTGCGCATTAGTTTGAAAAGTTGTACTCGTAATAAATCTCGTACTTCGCCGATCTGAAAGGTCGCTACTTTCTTGTGCTACAGAAAAAAATGAGGAAAAGAAAGAGATTGCCTCTCAGTCTAGTTAATACAGTCAGATTTTGGTGGTCCGTTGGTGTACAGATTATCAATGTCCACTCGTGTATTTACATTAGTGCAGTCTTAGTCTTATTGGTTGTCTCTTCAAACCTAACTGAGGTGCAATACATTTTGACTAGGATAAAGTTTTCCTGATTCTTTCTCTTTGTATTTTGGTTAGAAATAAACTTTGATTTTTACAGGTTATATCCCTACTTTTCAAACTAAATTTAATGTACTAAATGCTCAAAGGTAAGGTACATTTGCCCAATCAGTCCACGGTAAAGATATTCTATTGTATGAGTCTCATAAACAACACAAGCTTGTGCAACAGGGACTGTTTTGTGTTTAAGCAGTTTGCAAAGAATGTCCAGAAAATTTGTTTCAATTTTTAACTTTGGCATTCTTGGCAGTAAAAGGGTTAACAACGAAATTACATATTAATTAGAAAGAGTAGCCTGCGTAGGCTAAAAACTCACGCTTTTCTCCACTTGCAGGCTATAATTAAAGTGGCACTGCAGACAGGTATTACACAAACCTGTTAAGGTATGTTTTAGAGATTCATACATGGAAAAGATAATAAAAACAGATGACATGGCTTTATCTATAGCATTCCTAATAACAGGACTGCCTATTTTAGAAAACAGCAATGTGTATTCAAAAAACTGATACTGTTCATTGAAAATCAATCAATTATGAGCTCTAGGTCATGTTTTGTTGAGGAAATACAGTCAAGGTCCTTGAAAACTAGGACACACAAATGTCCCAATTTTTACCCTTTCGGTCAACCGGGCTGTCAACCTCCCTACCAGAAGAATGTCCTTCAATTTTAGGGATCCTAATAGTGATCATAACCTAATTTCTCCTAATGTGAAGTCATACAAGCAAGTCAATAGAACAATGGCTAACCCAGGTTATTCAAAAAGCAGACAACTCTAATATTCAAGGGAAAATCCCTCTCTGATGGATAACTTGTACTTTGGGACACCTCCATTCAGGAGACAACTCCATTAAGGGGACACTTCTCTTTGTCCCAAGGGTGTCCCCTAATGGAGGTTCCACTGTATTATGCAAAAGAAAAATATCGCTGAGTTTGTCCCAAAGACTTTTGGCCGGGTTGTAGATGCTATCTACTGGATAGCGATTTATCCTGTGGATTGCATTATCCATCTTTTGAAGAACCAGGGCCTGGCAGATAGGGACTTATCCACTGGATACAGTTATCCACTTTTTGAATAATGGGTTCGCTTAGACACAAGAATGACCAGATCAACTCAGGAAAAAGTGCTTATTGAAAACCAAACTCTTCTATGAACAATAACACAAATATTTAAAAACAGTAAGGAGAGTTTCAATCCTGATAGTTGTATTTCCACAACAAGCCATGGATGGATTTCACAGACTACAGTCTATTAAAATAATGGTGGCATTTCCTTGGGCAACAGTCACTTTCACACAAGCGATTTTAAAAAAAAAGGTTAAAAATCAGTTATCCATTTTTTTCGATATATTTCTAACAATCCTGAAACAACTGTTTTGTGCACCCCTAAAATGTTCAAAATTGTTTTGTATAAGCCCTCCCCACCCTTCCCCTGAAGGCACACAATTTGTCTGTACACCAAAACAGCTAGCTAGTGAATACACTTTACTATTTTGTTTGAGTAAATTTAGAAATAATATTTTTATAACCTTTTATTTGTACAACGAAGTCTGTTCTTGAATTTATTGTCAAAGGCCGTCATCCTATGGATAAAAACAAATAACAAAAGAAAATCAGAAAGTTGTCAAAAAGATATATCAAGGAGATGTCAGTAATATTATTTAATCCAACAGAAATGGCATGTGTCACTGCAACTCGTGGTTAGACAGTTTCTTAAACAAATACTGAGTGTAAATGGACATGATCTACGAAGTATGCACCCCCATAGAATCACAAAGGTTGAAAATATAAACCCACCCCTACACTTAAAGAAAGCCATCAGAATAGTCAGAGAAGGCTGAATTACTCAAGGATTCTTGGCAAAAATAAAATATTATAGAGCCCCTGGCCCATAACCAAGGAAATGCAATTTCGACCAGAATAATTATTATTGCTTTGAGTAAATGCTGCATTCGTGATCTTGGAAATTAGTTTAATCACTAAATGTTAGGATATACAATCATGTACTTACTGATCCTGAACAACACGCCATTCCTCTCTTCTTTGGAGGCTCTGGTGGAGCATCTCCTAGAAGATCAGGTGTTGGTGTACCATTAAGACCAAATAAATTCAGTTCAGTAAAACACTCCATCTCGATCATCTGTGTATAAAATAAGAACATTGTACAAAATTTGTTAGCAATGAATGACAAACAAGTGTGTGGATGTGCAGCGAATGGATGTGAAACCATGTGCTACAATGTGCTAGTCTGAAAGTCATATTAGGAATGACTATTGACAATCAACTAATAAGTTTTTATTGAACATTAATATTTGAGAGGTGTGCAAGAGAGGTAGGTATTTAAACTGTGTAATAAATACAGATTCTATTCTATTCTATTCTAAAGGGTAGAATCTGATGCCCACAAAATGCAAAGTTAAACTGCATAAAGCAGCAATACTCCCTCATCTAACTTACTGTCACAAGTGATACTGGGAAACTTGAATGCACAAGTTTGCACTTGGGCCAAAGTGGCCCACACTGCTGGAGCTTATTCTGGAAATCCATAGCAAATGAAGCGACTGGGAATATTGAGCACTGCTCCTCCTGGATGGGATGCTAGTCCATCATGGATTATGCCCACTCACCCCCCCCCCCCCCCCAGCTTTTTATCAGTTGCCCTAACAGTACCCATTTATACTCCTGGGTGGTGAGAGGCACTATGAGAGTAAAATGTCTTGCTCAAGAACACAACAATGACCACACTTGGCACCAGAACCCAAACCACTTGAACCATGTTCTTTGATCGTGACAATCAACTGAAGTCTAACCAGCGATCAGTTGGATGTTTTACATGAGATCCGGCAAGTAATGTATCAGGCCCTTCCTCTCGCTCCCCAAGGTTAGAGGAGGGCCTGATCGCAGGTTAACTGAAGTCCTGATTGCTTTACAGCCATCAAGCATAGTTACTGTCATTTTATGCAATTTAACTAAAGAGCGGTTTCAGCACCTTCTAGCGGTCAGCAGCATGAGCTGGGCCTTTGTAAACACAAAGCGTGTTCAGTGCCAGCATGCTGCGGTCTTTGTCGGCCATTGTTGAGGGCATTGCAAACCTTTTTTCACCCACCCCCTCCCTCCCTCCCCTTTTTTCCACTGCTTAGCCAGTGTGACAGATGCTTGGAGATCTTGTGTGGGGGCTCATGGCTGGGTTGCGGGGATTGCCAGCCATGGGAGCGGTACTCGGTCTAGGGGCTGACTGGCCTCCAGTGGAAGTCCCTGGACATCCCAGGCACCCAACCTCCATATACAAGCAGCAATGCAGTTTGTTAATTTCGTACTAATGGCCAAGTGCCAAAATTACCTCAGATTGCCAAGGAATTGAGACTGATCCACTAGAAAATTTCCTATAAAATTCCTCATCACTTTCATCCAGGCGAACACCTTCACAGAAGAGAACTGTTCAATGTCTAACACATCTTTGCAGTAGACTGCTCTGGGCTGTGAATGAAGAATAAACAAATGGTTAGCTGCTGCTTAAAAGAATCACAAGGTTAGAGGTTGGATTGAAATAACTCCTTTGTTACACTATTATTTTCATTGAAAGGCTACATGTACGTCCAATCCTAGGGATTTGGGGAGGGGGAGCTAGAAGGCTCATCAATGCTGCCACTTACATGTAACACAGGTCACTGTAACATGAAGTGATTATATGTAGGTGTATTTCTAACTCCCCCCACTGGATATGGATGTTACTAGTCCATTGCTGGTAACTGCCAAGCATTTTATCAGGTTGTCATTGGGAATGGGCAAAATAAATCATTATTGTAAGAGAGAGAGTGAGAGTGAATGAGGAAACACTTCCACCCTGCTTGCTCTCCTTAGTCCCCCTCTCTCTTTTCCCTTTCTTGCTTGTTTCCATTTTGGCCTGTTCCCACAAACCTGTGCGCGCTAAAGTCAGTCAGACATTCTTTTTTAAAACTTGGTTGCACAATGTCCGAAGAATTTAAAACAGGACTTAAGTGGCAAGGAAGGACTTACATCAGGTACAAAAGGAGGTTTGAACAATCCAGCTTCCAGCTGGGGCCAGTTAATATTTCTAAAGAAGATATGTTTCTTTATCTCCTCTACATCTACATCACTGCAACCTAGTCTGCTATTTACTTCTTTTTGAAGAGCCTGGGAAAAATTGCATTCCATCAAGCATTGGTGGATAACATATATATATGCAGTAACTCTTGTGACTTAATCAAAATTCCAACAACAGTTGAGTACAAGAAAAAGTTACGACTTGATGTGTGCTACAACTCTACAGGGTTAGGATTAAGGCTAGTGATTACTTGTTAGAGTTAGGGTGTTCTGAAACAGGGCTATTCTGGCAAGTTCCCACATTCCTGGTTTTAGTACATGCCTTACACCTGCATATTATACAGATGAAGTGACGTTTATACCGGCCACTTGCCATTTCCCAGAGGGTGACTGCTAATAGGGGTTCGACTGTAATGCATAATGTGTCATATGGCACACAAAAGGTTAAGGAATCCGTACAGCTGTGCCCTATGTTGTATCATGCAGAACCATTGAAGATAGAAATCCCAGCCAGTTTTAACTTAACTCACCTGACTACATACAAGTCTTGCCGATGAACTGAATTTGTCTGAGTACACCTCCTCATCCTCCTTGACTCTCCGTTCCACCTCATCCCTCTTCACCTTCTCTTTTCTTGCTCTAAATGGAGACTGCAACATACACCAACAAAATAAATCACAATGAATTCAAACAATAGGTAAATGTGATGTATTTAGTACTGCTGTGCTAATTAGGACACTTGATGAAAGCAATATTGAAAACTGAACCAACTGGTGGGATACTGACCAGTTACATTACTGGGCCCGGTTGTTCGAAAGCCGATTAACGCTAATCCAGGATTAAAAGTTAATCAAGCTTTTAATTTCTCTTGTATAAAAGTGTTTTTCTCTGCTAATATTTTGTAAAGTTTGAGATTAGTCAAAGTCAAAACAGAAAGACAAAAAATATAAACAGAAAACCTCACTAGAAAGTTACAAAATAGAAATCAAAATACGCGCTAATCCTGGATTAGCTTAATCGTCCTTTGAACAACCCAGCCCTGATTAGGAAACCACTAGTAAGAGCAGTAAAATGCAGTCAGCACTTCCTCAACCTAGACCACATGAGCTAAAAACTCTACTCACATCGACCAATATTTATTCCTCGCAAAAGCAACATGAAGTGACGCGATCTTCATGACTTTCGAAAACTCTCGTAAAACAGCAAGAAACACTTTAAAATTGAAAGAAACCTGTCTTTTCATCAAGGATGAATAAGTCGCAATATAATAATAAATAATTATTATTATTATTGATAAAGAGTTTTTTTGATCCTTTTGATTTGACAACTGCCATTATAGTATTATTATAATGTCCCGAACTAAAGTTCTGTCAGTTATTTTCTTATTTAAGAACCCCTTTAATACACTACCCCGTTAATAATACAACCAGATTTCGGTACTCCATTGGTAGTCGGATTAACAGGGTTCAACTGTATTTAGAAAATTGATTCCAACAAAGCAGGGTGCTCACCATGCAACAATTACTTCTGCAGTATGGTTTGTTGTTACTGACCTTTCCTTGAATCATCTCATATATGAGACAACCTAGACCCCACCAGTCTGGTGAAAATGTATAGCGTTCATTTTTTACAACCTCGGGAGCTGAAAGACAAAATGAATAAAACAATATAAAATTATTCTCTCTACAAGATAATCAACACCATGACAACAAGCTACATATACTTTTAGAGGGTCTTTATTCTTTGTGAAAACTCAATGGATTACAGAAACCTGGGGTCTTATGCTCCATTGGTTAAAAATCAAATCCACAAAATAGACTTAGTTCAACAGAGTTTAGCCCCTTTGAGGCCAGAGATGTAACTTACATGTAACTTATAAAGTTCCAAATGAAAGCTATTGATTTCTACATAAATGAATTCAAATGGACGCTACGGTTGAATGATTGCCTTATTCAGTGGAAGTTTTGAATCTTCAATTCAAAAATCAAAGCATTATTGCATTAACGAAAGCATTGGTTATTATTTAGGCAGAACGCGCTGAGTATTTTGAATGTAACATCAAAAGCTTAAAGGTCATAAAAAAACAATAATTTAGTGGATTATCAACTTGAAGTTGACAAGTTAAATTAGCCATTGTTTTATATTAAAACAGCTGACATTTCAAGTGTTAGCCCTTTATCATAACAAACATTACATACCCATGTAACCTATTGTTCCTACTCTCCCTCGTATTGTCTCTCCATTTTTAATTTGAACAGCTAAACCAAGATCTGAGATCCTGACATGACCATAATCATCTAAAAGGAGATTTTCTGGTTTCATATCTCTACAAGAAAAGACATAAAGACAGCAAGTGAACACAAAGGACAGGTTCAGTTGGCAATGCTACCATTTGAAGCATTTCCAGCATTTGAAACTGTTGACTAGAGTTGATTTTGTTCAAAAACATTTTTTTTTGCTCATAATCACATCATTTTTGGCATGCAGACCTGTTTTAAGTACCTAACAGTGCTATGGATTTTATTTTGTCAAAAATTATAATTTTGAAGAAGTTGCCTATAGTTACAGTCACTACTTTACCTAAAGTAGCATAAATAATTTAATATTTTGTTCAAAGTATAACAAAAGAAACCAATCAATCATTTATCTATTGTTGGAGGAAAAACAAAAGAATACCAGCCAATACTTTTGACCAGGATTGTAGTTCTTGACTTTTATCAAAAGTGATTTGTGGATGTACACTCTCAAACATCTAAACTACTGACAGTAAGAAATAATTTTTTTGGCAATACCTGTACACTATTCTCTTTGAATGTAAATGAATTAATCCTAACATGACTTCTGCAGCATAAAATACCGCTCTTTCTTCTTCAAAACCAGGATTTCCCATGTTGTGGACATGGAACTTAAGATCTCCTCCATTCATTAGAGTTAAAACCATACAAAGTGCATCTTTGGTTTCATAAGCATACGCTAGACTGACCTACAAACACAATACAACATTTGAAATGATTAGAAACACCAATCACGAATGGTTGTGCAAAATGACAGATAATAAAATACATACCGGTATATGTACACTTGATTTTATGGTCTTACAGATAAACATTAATACACTGATATTCTACAAGTTTCATAAACAAATGGGTTTGTCTATATAATAAAAAGAAAATTACACGGTGGCTTGAAGATATGAATTTTGTTTTCTCGTGTTAAAAACAATATTTTACCACTCGAAAATAAAATTCATATCTTCGCGCAGCCGTGTAATATCCTCTATATATATCCTCTAGTTATTTAGCTCTGGTGTAATACAGTGTAATAAGCTCTCATATTTTGCATGTTCTAGCTCTCTTGACCTTGATATGATTTATGGTCAAATGACATAAAAGTGGAATAATAAAATCATGTAGTTCGGTTGCAAGAATCAAAGAGTATTTTATAATGATCTCTTGCGCCAATATTTTTTTTAAATTTGTAACCACCACAAGACTGCCATTTATAACAAGAAATACAACTTTCTAGAAGCTCCCATCACAGACATAAATAGAAAGAATACAATTTCATGCTGACACATAACAAAACAATAACTGAGGAATTATGAAATGCCTGTTTATTGAGAAAGATGTTTATCAATCAGTAACACAAGCTACTCTGGAAAAAAAATTTCCGAGTTCTCCCAACAGGAGTTGAACCTACATGTATGACCATCTGCGCACCGATCATACACTTTACAATTACCACTGAGCTACAGGAGACTATATTAAGGACTTTTGTGAGAGCTTTAAGCCATACACATGTACCGTATTTACCCGCGTATAAAACTGACAAAGTTCAGTGAAATAAATTGTTCAATTTACGGCTTTGCATGTTCGTGTTTGCGTGTCTCAAATGGTAAAAACTTCTTTATTTTCTCTTCTGCTAATTTTCCTTCATTTTTGTGCAATATATTTTTTCCCCCAAAAAAATGAGTTCAAAGTTTAGGGTGTGGCTTATCCGCAGGTGTGGCCTATCTACGGGTAAATACGGTAACTGTAAATTATTACAAAACACTAACAAGAACTATTTGCACCCACCACAAATCTGCTGTCAATTTTTTCTAAGAGCTGTTTCTCATTTAATGCCATGGCCTCTCCTTTCCTTCTCTTTATTCGTTTCTTCTCTAGCTTTTTCATCGCGTACATTTTCCCACTGATTTTGCTTTGACACGCGCAGACCTGCAATCAAAATGACGCAAATTGCTCTCTTCATTTCTGAGCCTTGTATAACATTGGACTGTCAAATCTATACATCTCAGCTTAGTGCCAGAAGTGCATGATCAACCTCTTTCAATCAATTATCAGTCACCTCTCCAAATCCACCTTTCCCTAGCACTCTGTAATGACGGAATGTCTTCTTTGTCACAGGTTGTCTGTGAAAGAATAATACAGCTCAGTTTTAAATTACATGTACACTGTAGTCCTGCACAATGCAATGATGGTAAAAAAGTATTGTGGGTGTTACATTCTACAGGAAAGAGTTATGTAGCATCATGTTGTATCACATTTCCTAAGAAATAAAGTTCAGTTATTGCATTTGAGTTACAGTACAACTCGATGCAAACTATAAGGCAAGTAAGTACCTTTCAAGCCACTTCCACTGAAGGTATCTAGAGAAGTACATAGTTTGCCGGTACTCTTCAAAAGGCTTTTCCCCCAGGAAATCTTTGACTTCTCTAGAAGACAAGTTTGAAAGATTAGAATATGCTTTTTTATTACAGAGTGGATCATATCAGCATTCTACAATGCAGCATCCTCATGTTGCCATCTCCCTATCCCAGTTTTATCAACAGCTATCCAAGGGATGGGATGACCACTTTTAGTAAAGATTTAATTAATTGCTGCCTGCATAGGGCAGCCTCCTAATTCTGTCCTGAGACTCAATTTCAGGATTTCTGTCCGGTAAGATTTCTGGTGGATGTTTGTTAGCAGTACCCAGTCTCCTCCGCGTGAAAAGTCTGATTGGTGACGACCATAATGCACGCTCAAATTTGCACGAGAAGAGACAATTGTTGTTTTCGGGATTTCTTTTGCGCACTTGAGGAGATGCTGTTTTGAGACGCTCTGATGCTTGATTGTAGCCGATTTCGGCTGTTTTGAGACGCTGTTGCACACCCTCTTGCACGAAAGGATCTTCTCCGCCTTGTTTCTAGCGAACATATGAACTGACCTTTGTGAGATCCGAGTCGCGTGCTCCTTTTTTCTACGATTTCACGCATGCACGTTGCATTGGTTTACTTAAATCACATCGACAATTAAATATTTGGACATGTTGCATTGTGTTCACAATAAAAATTGGTTTACATGTACTTGAATTGCCTCGAAAATAAAATATTTGGAAAGCAAAGCCAAAGTAGTGTGCTAAATCTGGCTGTGACATTGTAACAAATGTGTCTGACACTACCGGATGTTGACTTTGAGCTTTGTTATTATAAGGTTATTTTGAGACGCAATAGCACGAAAGGATCTTGCGTGACATTGTCTTATTATAAAACCAACGATGATAATGAAATTACAAAATAATGTGGCAGCACTTCACTTCCAATATGGTACCCCTAGTTTTACAATGTTACAAGTACCTGACAGCATCCTTGAAGAAATCCATAGAAAACTCCTCATCAGCAGATTTGGACACTGTATTTAATGTCTTTTCTGCTGTGTCATCCATAATACCAGCCACTCTATGCAGCCTTGTGGGACTGTCTATAGTTGCTACATCCTCATTCTGTAAATATAAGAAAACAAAAAGACATGTAACATCTACATGTACCAAAGTTAATCAATCTGCATACATGTTCAGATTTTTTTAACTTTTGCTGTAGTTAGATAATGACCAACTCATGCCAGAGAGGCAAAAAAATTGAGGGGTCACCATGCTCGTTTCTGAGATAAAGCATATTGAAGACTGTAGTGTTTCTAGAAGCTTTGGTCATGTAAGGAGATATTGGTTTCATTGCTATCGGCAAAAAAAAGTAAAATGGAGAACTCTAGATCAATCAATCAATCAATCACTTTATTTCAACACGATGAATCAATCAGCAGAGCTGGTGGGGTCATGCACTTAATTTAGTCAATTACAGAATACAGAAATGCTATTAAACCTTAAAATGTATATACAAACCTTAAAATCTCTAAACTATATACTTCATTTATCTATATTTACATTATATGCATGCTTTATTGAATTTCGGAGTTTAACTTATTAATAATATTCATAACTGTGATCTTTATGTTTTATGAGGGCTACGGTGGAATCGAAATTCATTTTACTAAAGTCAAATTTGATTAATAATCGCTTGAATTCGTTAAAATTTCGTCGATTTCCTACTAGGTAGACTGTTCCACGCTATTGCTCCTCGATACTTTATGGAGTTCCTAGTCATGTTCATTTCTGGTCTTGGGATAAGATCAATGTGTCCATTTCAATGCAAATAGGTCTATTAAGTATATTTTTGCAGCGGATGCCATTCCTTCAGGTATAATTAGCCTTACAGAAGGATACTTGTAAGCAATGCACACCAGCATTTGTAGAAAAATTTGATTGCATGTGAGTAGAAAAAGCTTCTCACGTTCAGGCTTTTTTGTTTTTGTTCTACAAATCAAAAGAATAGAATAGCATATTGCGCTCAATGCTTGCCTCCAGGTTACGCGTAAAGAAATCTCCAACAAAGCTACAAAGTAGAAGAGCTCGGATATTGAACTGCTAGTTTGCAACGCCAATTATTCGGCCATATTCGGATGGAGAGATATTGGGCCCAATGTTAATGCTGTTGCTGATCCTGTTTCCCTCTGCTTCAAAGACTTTTTTCTGCCTGGCATATCGCAGAGAAATCCTGAACTACAGTCACGCACTCAACTAGTATCTCTGGGGACTCCACATGCAGGGGTCTCCTGCATTTCAATTGGCTGTCGGCATCTGCGGTATCCACAGTATTGAAATATGGCGTAGCAAAGGCGTGAAATGCTTGCAAACCTTTGGAGGCAAAAAAACTGACTTTGTTTTTACGTGAGTGTTCCCTCTTTGAAAGAATTTATAGGGTATGAGAACTTGATGGATTGCCTTGAAATTCCCACGACATCAAACAAAAATACTGTGTGAGGGATTTCTGTTTTTCAAAATTGATCTCCCGCAATGACCTTCGTCGTAACACGTATCGGTAAATTTTTGATAAGCAAACTTGACAGAAAAATTGCAAAGCAACCAATAGGAATATCGAAAAAGCCTCACACAGTTTTGAAGATTAACGCCTTGTGATTGATATAATGCAGTAGTTATGTTTGTGTGGTCAAATTCGATACCCAATAAATATCGGATAGTGCATTTCATAACCTTCACGTTGATACAGTAATATAGTTTGTGGTGGTTGTGTTTAAAACAGCGCGCTTATAATATAATTTTGTTCGTGAAGTACACCCGCGAAGTTCTACAGTAACCTTAAGATATTAAATGTTTGACATCTGCTGGACTTCCCCAAGGCCACACTTCACCGGATAGCGATTTATCCAGTGGAGAACATTGTCCAATCTTTGAACACCCGGGTCAGGTGCAAACCTGCAAATAACAGCTTGTCAGCCTGTTATTGTCCGGTGATTTTTTTATTTTGACTGGTGAAAGATTTGTCTGGCCTGACACACAGACCTGGTATAGCTCTGCAACATAATTTGAAACAGAAAATATTTTCCCTCTGTGAAACATGGAAAACTTTCTATAGTTAGCTTTGAAACCAAAGTACTATTCGTGAACCAAAGGAAAAATATTGTCTGACAAGACTGACTTCTTTTCCGGTCACTGACTGACTTCTTGTGAGGTGGATACAGGGTCAGAAACTTAATTTTGACAGTGACTTTAAAGAATTGTGCACTAAAAAACTCCAAAAAAAACTCTACAGCCTGAAAGGGTGGGCGAGTGTTAATTTTCATCCCTGTGGATAGCATTATCTGCATGCCTGATTGTTATTCTTCTGGGCCCAGTTGTTCAAAGTATGGATAACACTATCCACTGGATAAATCACTATCCACTGGATAAATCACTATCCACTGGATAAATCACTATCCAATGGATAGCATAGTTTGTTTTGCACTTATCCACTGGATAGTGATTTATCCGGTGGATATAGCATTAGTCACCCTTTGAACAACCAGGTCCAGATTGTTACAATGCATCTTGTTTGTATGGAATGTACTCATGTTCTTCCGACTCAGACTCTGTGACAAGTGTAAACCAGGGCCTAATGCTCTGGACAGAAACTGGATACAAGTGTTGGCACTAGTAAGCCACCCAGCTGATTGGAACAGAGTTAACCTTTACTGTAACATAACAATATTAAAGTTTAATATCCATCCACCATGGGTAAAATCCTGTGTAATTTTCAACTTTATCTTCTCGCTATCTTGTCACTCACACTGTCTCTGTCTATAATTATTTTCCTTACAAGTTCTCTTGATTTTATGACAACCATGCATGTAGTTTCACGGCTTATAAATAGAAAAAATATATTTTGTGACAAATTTAGAAAGACTAAACACATCCGGGGAGCCAAAGGTAAACACAATATTTTAATTTTAGGAAATGCTGCTAGCATAAAATTATTGACAACATTTTACAATACAAACTAATGTACATTTAGTTTTGATCTCCTTACCACTGGCTACTCAGTAAGAAACATTGTATTTTGAACTTGATAAGATTGTCACAAAATGACTTCTCATTAATTTATCAGTTCATCTCACTAAATGTAATTACATCTTGTGAAATATAATTATGCAAGTTGCCAGTTCAACACATGCATTGCACTTTCTTTTCGTAATCATTGAAAGGAAGTCGAACTACTGCAGATACATTACAGATTGATCTGCGTTTCCCTGTCTAAACATTTATTTATTGATAAGAGCCAACTTGTGGTTCTTGCAATAAATTATTGGTATAATAATTTATCTGTTTATCTGGACTGACCCATAGACATGCAATCTTTAACAAAGCAGTTGCAGCTGCAAACGTTGACTTATTCTTCACATGCTGGCCAGATTATTAAATATTCAAAGGATTTGTTCTTCTAAGATGTTGTAATTAGCTGGATGTTCCAGAGACAAAAAGCTTGTTATATTTTCTAGCAAATACATATAGAAGTTGGATTTAGGAAGTAAGAAATTCGAACTATCACGATATACCAAGCATTATAAGAAACACTCGGAAATTACTTAACCACTTGATCCCCCCCCCCCCCCCCCCCCCCCCCCCTCATACATAAAGGCAAAATTCATTTCTAAAGACTCTGGGGCAATTACACGATTCAGGCTGGCCATGATTTACGGTTCCTTAGGGATTTATAAGATCTACTCCCATCACGCTGCCCAATATCAAGTACACATAAAAGAAAGGAAATCTTCTATTTAAAAAAGCAAACATGAAAATCGAAATGAAATATCGCATGTAAGCGCGCTTTTATACGAAACTACAAATCGGTTTTGGCTCATTACATCAGTACGATATTATTATCATTAGATCTACCGAGATTTTATAACCTTTATAACGCAGTTGGGTGTAAAAGAAATTTAATAAATGGAGAACGGCCATGAGCAGAAGGGGAGCTGTCATTCCACTGGGATTTCAATATTTATAAATTAAATCATCATGGAATTATGTGTACATTTCAGACGAGAGGATCCAGGTAGACAGATAGACGAAAGAGCCCATTCCAGATGCTATCATAGAACAACGAAACACGTTGAAATCTGACTAGTGTGACCTTAAATTATAAATGACGCTCTTCATTATCGCACAACAAGTACTGTAAGTCAACTTGGAATTCCACTCATTTGCTTTTGCCCTTCAATGAGTAATTCAATTCGCCGATCACAGATGCAATAAATTTCTATCGAGTGCCATCGAAAAGCAACCAGACAAGCAAGCTGTACGACGTAAACAATCCTTCGCTCACTTTCGTGATCGCTTTTGGCACCATTAACGATTGGGATCAGCTGGAATGGGCAACGAATTTGCCCGAATAAATAAGACAAGAGAAAATGTCCTTAGTTACCCACGTTCGCTTACCGGGACATGTTGAAGAAGATGCCTGTGTACCACCTCGCGAGCCAGTTCAGGCTTTTTCGCTGCCTCTGCTTTGTCGAATGCGTCCTAATTTGAGAACAAGAGAGAACAACAATGATTCGTTTATCGAAGCTTCCGCAGTATAATTGAGAGTGTCCGTGAATAACGCAAGACTGTCTATAAAAGCAAGATCTATATATTATCAAGAGGTGAGATTTTTGTCTTACCACTCCATCGAGGAAGTCGATAGCTTGTTGCAGTTGCTCGTTGCTCGCGCAGTACAGTCGAAATAGCTCCCTTCCAAGGGGTTCTTTTTCACAAATTCTGTCATACGTCAGAAGAACTGTATGAAGAGAATACATATTAAGTCATAGCGATGAATTCGTAGGCGGTTTACAGCCACAATGTTCAAATTATCGGCAAGCGAGCAGCTACAAACGAAACGCTGCATTCTACCGTCACACGGACATACAATTTGTACAACGGGGAAGCTTACGGTCGTTTCTGAGATGTGCAGATATCGTGTGATGCGGAAACTTCAGCAGTTCTTTCCATTTCTTACTCCTGCCTTTAGTTTTACCTGCAAGAGAGAGGGACAAGTTCAAACACACGTAGAGATAGAGTCGCTTAGTGACATTACTGTTCGCTGAAGATCGAGAGTTCGCGAGCTTGCCGAGCAAGAAACGACCACGATTTTACGCTCTTTTGGTCGCAGAATAGTGAGCCGTTCTCTGCGAACCCTGACGCAATACTCACTTTCTCTAGCTTTTAAATAGACGGTGTTCGCTACAATATTCTCTAGTTCCATAACTTGGGCCAAATCATGGGAAATAAGATGGATTGTAGGAAACCACCCACAGTAATATGGCTGTCATGGACCGAAACACAACCGAGGCATGTGATTGGTTAATTTGTTTTTTAATCAGGGTCTAGCCTTCCTTTGCCGCAGCGGCTCTCCCGGTTGGAGGGCCTCAAACGAAAAGTAGCAATGAATTAAAATTCAATTGTACAGGTTTTGCGTGCTTCTCTCGACAATCACGCAGAGAGAGTATTTTGACAACAAGAGCGAAGTTAAACCGTCAAAATTCTTGAAGGCCTACAGAGATGGCACGCTCGAGTGGACCCCCCCTTGACGACAATCAGTAATATAATGACGTCATTATTATCAGTTGTGATAACGTGATTCGTTGATGAAATCGATCTATTTCTTTTTCCGCAAAAACAATGCGAGATTAATTAGTCAAATGTGAAAGAGAATAACTGCTGGATGACGATTTTGTTTGTCTAACACAGAGAGAAAAGACAGGAAATACAAGGCAGTTATTGTGTTGTGAACTAATCTAGTAATCTGTATTAACGAGTGATAAACCAGGGATAAAGGAGAAAAGCTTTGACAAAAGTGGGTATCAATAATCTTTACAACAGCTAATTGCTTCAACCTGGCGTCAATTTGCCGAAAATTGAGCTTTTAAAAGCCCATAAGTTACTTTGTTACCTCTCTGAACTGAATAATATGCCATAATATGGTAAATTTATCCCGATAAATTATTCAATTTTCTTATTATCTTGCTTTGCGTAAAAGTGGTGAAAACGTAAAGGAAAAGGCAGGCCAAATATCGTTTTCATGCTTTCATCTGTTGAAAAAAAAAAGAAGAAAAATAGAAAAAGTTTATCGATTTATTTATATTTATTTTCGTAGATACAAGAGAGATCTATGCACAATGAGCATCTAATAATTCACTGGAAATGAAATAAAACGATTAGCACTTTTACGTACGTTCGTTATATTAATGAAAAAGAACTAATGTTCAGTCCATTTATATTTTTGTGTTTTCTTGTTGTTTTTCTTAAAGAAGGTCGGCAGCTTTTGAGAATAAAAACGTAATTTCCAGTATAATAAATAACAAATTTATCTTCAAGATTTTTCGTGTGACATATGAGTTTATTTTGTTTTACTCGGTTTGTCAACACATTAGATTGGAGGGTAAAGAATGGATCGTCACGCAATGTTAGTCACGCAAGAACTATTCTCGTTCACAGATCTCTTCTTTCCTGGCGAAGAAAGAAGAGATCTAGTGGGAACGAGATTACTTTAGGGATCGACTATCAGCGAATACAGAAGTCAAATATATAGATGCATAACGTTTATGGCCTTGCTCACCCTGTATCATTGAAAATGTAAAATATATATATATAATTCTCGCCGTTTTTTCAAGAGTTTCGAAACAATGATACGGTAAGTTGCTACGTTAGTGACGTCACGAATGACGCATCTTGATTACGAATGACGCATCTAATTAGCCCGAAAGGAGCAAATTTTATAAATCCGTCTACTAGTTATAGTTACCACTAAAGTGCCAACGACACAGAGGAGTCTATTATTACCTCTTTGTTGTTTTTCCACGTTAGTAAACTATTATTTTAATTTTTCCTTCGATTTGAAAGTACAGTTGAACTCTCTAATACGGACATCGAAGGGACGGAGCAAAGTGTTCGTATTAGAGAGGTGTCCGTATAAAAGAGGTCATGAATATGACGTCACTTTAAAGGCTCCACTGACGATAAGAAATATCGATCATGAATGGCGATAACATGTCTGATAAATTGATCGAAAACAAATGCCACTTTTATTATATGGACAATGGTAAATTGTATTCTCTGTTTTTCATTTGACGTCATCAAAATTCTAAAATCTAAACTGTTAATCCTACAAAGCTCTTCTTTTTATATCTTCTAGACATGGAAATCATTAATATCTATGCAAAGCTTGGTATCGATCCAGTGATTCCTTTTGGAAATAAAGCTATTTGAAATTTGTGATGTCCCGGATGAACGTGTTTCTGAACTGTCATAAAAACGGATATTTTTATATCATTTTTACATTTTCAGACGTGATAATAATTTAGAAGTGATGTCTAAACAGATTTGAAGTGAAAGCTAATGATATTGACGGTAGAATCTACTCTACTTCTTGTGCAATTTTATGGCGGCCATATTTGTGCCCCTCTGAAGGACACAAACATGGCGGCGGCATACTAAATACTGTAATTAGTTTGGCAATAACTCGGTTATGAAATTCAAAAAACGCTACAAAGCTATAATTTGGACAAAACGTTTCTTTCTGCGAGTTCTTTTACCGGGTTAATTTTCTGATGTTGTTCATGCAAGCAAACAGTTTTTGTAATGTTGATGAAAACCACCAATTGATTTGAATACGAACTCGGTTATCACAAGAGTGTCCATAATAAAGAGGTTAAGTTTATATGAATTTGCTCTCAGTGGGGCTGAGATTTAGTGTCCGTTGTCCGTATTAGAGAGGGTCCGTATTATAGAGGTTTTCTTTATAGAGAATATATGGGCATTTTTCCGGGACCAAGGGAACTGTCCGCAATAGAGAGGTGTCCGTAAGGAGAGGTTCGACTGGACATAGTATTGTACATCCGTAAAAAATGACTTTGGACACAAAGCTCCTCACATCTACTTCTCATGTACCTTTTGCCCGCCTGTAGACTTCTAATATTTTATGAAATTGTTTCTTTCTTCCGCTAACCTACAGCTAGATCTATATTTTTGTTGTTATTTACCCAAGTATAAAGAACTGAGAAGTTTGACACCACCTTTGTCTAAACATCTTCTCAGCATTTGTTCTGCAAATGTTGAAGCCGTTTGACACAATGATGAAGCCGTTTGAAGCATAGAGCGGCTTTCATTTGAGTGCCGTGAAACCAAAACCAAAGTAATCACAATGGCCAATCACAGCAAACGCAAACAACGCAATGAACAATGAGAGCTCGAAGCAAAAACACGTTACCGACGCCAAGCGCGGGAAAACGCGTGCGACCAAGTCGTGATTGGTTTTGGTCAGGGGGGCTAGCAGCGAGGCCTGGGACCTAGTATATATGATTGCACATTTTAGAAATTTGGCCGAGCGAGACTAAGTACTGGTTTGTTTAAAATAAACATGGCGGACGATGGCGGACATGACGTGCGTTTGTGTTCGTTCAGAAATATTTTGGCGATTTCCACGTCCAAACATCTATGGGAACGATTCGGTCGCTGTTTAACTGAACTTTGGTCATTGTGGGACACCATGGATGAAAATTCCACAGCAAACTCCCGTAGAGGTACGTTTCTCGAATGATTGACAGATTTCTTTACTTGTGCGATCATGTATTGCGGAAAAGCGGCAAGATCAAAGGGCGCTGCCTGCCCCCCCTGGTTTTGGTTTGCATCTGATTGGTTGAGTAGGTGGCGCGAGTTTTTTAAACCAATCAAAGAGCGTAGTAAAGTGAAACCAAAGCAATTCAGCGATTACTTTCGACACTCAATTGAAAACCGCTCTAGTCTCAACATCTCTCAACATGACTCAACAACTATTGAGAGAATGTTGAAACCGTTTGATCGGGCTTGAGTCCCCCTTCATGATCAGCTTCGGCAAGAGACTATGATCCAAGAGAACACATCCCCCATACATGGGCCTCTTCCAATGATAATCTTTTTCAATCTCATTTTAGCGCGTGGTCATACTGCGCGGCTATTTTAAAGAAGACACCTGATTGGTCAGTTGTAATGACGTAATGAAATTTAAGATTTGGCGGCTTTTGCTGTTCTGATGTGACAAAATGGCCTCTGTAGAAGGTATCACCAAGTCCTCTCTTGGTATCACGACTATCACGTTCGTCGATGAATCGCAAACTTTTGATTATGAAAAGAGTGAGAAAAGTTCCCGTCGACGAAGAGGAAAATGGTCGTGGTTTTATATAGCTGGATCCGATGAAAGTGATGTCGAATCAATAGAAAGCCGGGATGCGAGCGCTTCTGAGGAAGATGTTGAAAAGTCGAGCTTCGAAAGCGTAAAAAAGGTGACAGGCCTACACGACTCCCACAGTTCGTGACATTAGTATATTTTGCAATGTAGTCTGCTTCAAGTGTGTTTCTAAACGGGCAGTATATGTTTAATTTGAGGAGGATTTTCCTGTAGAGCCTTCGAATATGTATGTAACATGCCACTAGAGACAGCGCGTCACCCAGCTCCAAAAGCACTGGGAACGACTATTATATCGCACTGAATAGACCCGAGAATAGCGCCCCGGTTAGCTATAGCACTGATTAGCCCCGAGAATTGCGCCCCGGTTAGCCTACTATAGCACTGATTAGCCCCGAGAATGGTTAGCTCTTATATAATTGTAAGGATAACATATATACTAAAAATTCCAGAAGCCGTTGACCAGTGCTCCCGGGGGGGGGTACTCCCAAAAAATTTGGGTGGGGGTGTGCCGCTGGGCTATAAAAACCCTTACCCTGTACCAGAGCACAAAACGCTAATTTTGCGGACCTGTTCCAGACTAAATGTTGAAAAAAGATACCCTGTTCCAGAGGATTTGTAACAATTTTTTTCTAACCCAAAAGCTTAAACTACTAAGCAGCACTGCGAACGTGTAGCTGTAAAGCTTCCTTAATACTCCTACGCGTTTCGTTTCGTCTACCCTATTCCAGAGTAAATTACCGATCTTTGTGCCAACTTTGGGAAACTGATACCCTGTTCCAGACCAAAAAATGCCTTTTGGTATACCCTGTTCCAGAGTAAAATGCTCAAAAACCATACCCTGTCCAGCGGCACGTACCTATATAGCGTATATAAGGGAGTGCCCCCCCCGGGCCAGTGCTCCGGTGGTCATGTGGTCATGAGTAACGCTTGATATGCGGGTTCAATCCCAGCTATACCTGCTTGTTTTTTTTTTCTTTTTTTCTTCTAGATTTATATATTTTCAACAGTTTGGAGCGTGAAAAAGTTACGGACTAATGTCAAAAACTTTCAACCTCTCAGGGTTCTCATCAGGACAAAAAAAAAATCGAAAAAAAATCTAAGTGTCTGGGTTACGCGCTCTCACTAAATGCACATTCTAGCAAATTGTTTACAAGAGGTCATGAGTTTGACACCTCCGTATTAAATTTGCGTTGCTCATTGCTAAGGTTGTTTCGGCTCATTTCTATCGCAAGATATGTTTTTGTATCTCTTAATGTTCTCTCTGGAAGGACTAGATATCAAATATTCCGTGTAGGATGTTGCTTTCTTGCATTTCTAGCGCCGGGCCCGGCATTTGAATTGATAATTATAAAAGCTCAGTGTTGCAAGATGAGTCATTTGGAATAACGGATATCATTATTTGTCCCGGTCCAGAGACTACTAGAGCTTCTACGAAGCTACAAGAATTTGTTTAGAGAGATGCAGTATGATCTCTCCTGATCTCTTGCATCAATTTGACCGTCGAGCCTGAGCTCGATGTATCCTCCTTTGTTCGTTGTGTGACCTCCTAGCACCACACGATAGAAAATATAAATATCTCACGCAAGTCGGCTGTTTTTGCGTTTTGTATAGGTAGTTTCTTCTAGTTTTCTGAGCACTCTATGTTTTTAGTTAGAGCGTGGAGTTATGTAGATTGGAAAACGCACATGCTCTTCTCGCAAACCCCTCTTAAAATGGAGTTGATGCTATTACATTTAAGTGCGCCGGAATATTTTGCTCTCCCAGGACTGTTTTGTGTGTAGCATATGCCACTATTTGGTGTTGTTCAGGCAGGCAGGCTTGGAAGGCTTGTGTTTTGAACTGGGAGAGAAAAAGGAGGAATTGACAGCTTATACTAAAAAGAAGCTAGAAGCTGCTGGGGATATTAATTTCTTCACGACGCGAGGATTCATTATTAATCAATGGTATGAGGTGTGACAGGCCTAGCACGGACTCCTACAGTTCGTGGCATTATTATATAAAATTCGCCGTTCTCTATTGCGTAGTTTGCTTCAAGTGTGTTTCTAACGGGCAATATATGTTAAATTATGAGGAGGATTCTCAAGTAGAATAGAGCCTTCGACTGTGTTTTCTAGCAAATATTATAAGAGGTAATCTTTGTTTTCCTGTCGGGCTTTCGCGCACCCTGTAGAGCTAGACTTGACCTCTGTAATCTGCCGTGTTTTGCTAATTAAGTTTCGCTTGGCTCATCTCTCTTGTAAGACAAGATCATGTTCTCTTAATTTTCTCTCTGGATAGACTGAATATGAAATAGTCCGTGTAAGACGTTGATTTCTTGCATTTATTGTCTTGCTGGGCTCCGCATGTTTCAACCTCGTTCCCAGGGTCTCTCATCTTCCCGCCCCCTGGAGCGAGAGAAGAGAGACCCTGGTCTGGTCTGGTCACGTGTCTAATTGACATTTTCAAACCCCAGGGAGGGCTACTATAATTACGAATCTTTGTCGCGCTTTCTTTTGTCGACAACAAAGCGAGGCCAGAAGCTATTAAAACGGCCACTGTTCACACTGTCAGGCAAGCAATGTTTTTATACAGCAGTCTTCAGTTCGCTGTTTGCAGCAGTTACTCCAATGTTTAGAGGCAATTTACTGTGGCCGAGATGTCTATGGAAAATCGATGAATTTCCAGCGCGCTAGCGCTGCTCCACGGCAGGCAAGGTCTCGAAAGGTCAATGTCGTATCGGAGTCAATTGTCAAAGCGTCATCATTATATAAACTAGTAATACGTGACTCGCAGGTCCTCGCGAAGCTTTTGTTGCCTAGTAACGGGCACGCCTGCGATTTGATCTGCAAGGTTTCCAAGAATCGCTGCAAGGTTTCTGAGAATCGCCGGACGAACGCCGTGTGTTTGCTATGCCACCGGATTTTGGTTTCGATTGGAGTTCGCTCGTCTCTCGATATCTGTAATAAATTGTAGCGCTCTTGTACTGTTTTCCCCACTTTTCGGTCCGAATGATCTGAAACCACCTCGCAGTTTGTAGGTAAAATCATCTTCGCAATATCGGATCGGCGAATTGTTTCAGACACAAGTTTACAATGAAAACTAAGCCATATGTTGATCGTACTTTGAGAAATTCTTGAGTCGTCGTTCATGTTCCTGTTCTTGATACAGGATTTAATAAAGCCGGGGTTTTTTTTGTTCTAAATTCTCCGCACTATTAACGTCCAACAAAGTCACTTCCCATATAAATTCGGTCGATAATTCGATCGATAAACAAACTTGGAGTAATTCTTGCGGCTCCTGTTTCTACAGTTACGTCTACACAGATTACGTCGAAGTCATGTTATTAAACAAAGAAAAGGAAAAAAAAAAAGAAGAGAGAACGGCCCGGATTCGAACCTAAATAAAAAAAAAAATTAAAAAAAGGATGCTTTAGGATTTGAACTGTCGCCCTCAATCCTGAAGATCAGATTTAAAAGTTAGCGCCTTAAGCCATTAGGCCACGAGCGCGTGTGACGTCATGACATCCCCCAACTCCACAAACAAACAAATAAATAAATAAATAAATAAATAAATATGACCGTAAAGGCCACACGAGAATTGCTCTCGCGTGAGCTCTTGGGGGACAGAATTATAAACCCCGCTACGCGAGGCCTTCGGCCTCGCTTCGCGAGGAATTACACTGACGTCTGAACATTTCCACAAAGAGGAAAGAAAAATATTAAGACACCATGGGCTTAATTCAAGTTTAATAAACCAAGCTTATATTTTGCGAGTCGCTGACTCTTAGTCTAAGCGCTGTAAAATCTAACACATCACGTACACATCACATAAATGTAAAACAAAGTGAATGCACGTTGCATATCGAGTTTTCCTGTTTTTAAAAGATATATCCTAAAAGGGTAAAGGTAAGGCGAGTGCAATAAAAACAAACAGAAACAAGCAACAGTACGTAATTTACCTGGAGTTGGGTTGAATTTTCTTGTCGATCGCGGAGACTTGCTCTGGTCGGTGATCATTTTGTCACCTTTTATCATTTTCGCAACGCCGCCGGTAGCGACGAAATACACGAGACCGTCAAATAACCAGAATAAAGAATCAAGCAAAACATCGCCGCCGAATAAATAAAACCTATAAAGATTTTCTTTATCCCTTTCCTGTCCTGGATTCGAAACATTAACCCGCTTTACATGGCTTTAGACCCCGGGCTTTCGACTCCTTCGTCTTCGCAGATCTTGATCAAATGTGCGTTGTACAGCAGTGTACAGATGGCGATCTTTCGATACATCTAAGACCATCTAAGAACCCTAGCTTTCCTTGATCGCGGTCTTGAAGGCTACACAATTCTTTAATCGTCCGTTAATCGTCTTTTTGGCGTCTCGGAACGGCAAAAAATGTTTACCACGAAAGCACGTCCACATGCGATTATTTTGATTTACAACACTTTCCGCTCACCCCTAGGCAAAGTGGAGACAAATTTCACACTCATCTGCCCCTCCCACTAATCTTTTATTTGCTACATCCCAGATTCTGGGACACACGTGACCAGACCAGACCAGGGTCTCTCTTCTCTCGCTCCAGGGGGCGGGAAGATGAGAGACCCTGGGAACGAGGTTGGGCATGTTTGATTAAAATCTGTTTGCAAGATTTCGTTGTTGATCACTGATCACGGATATCATATTCTTGTCAGTCTAATTTCGTCAGATATTACTGTAGCTTGCAAGAAGCTATTTCATTTCGAGAAGAGAGACATTCTTTGTATGAGGCTAGCTAGGGCTCATTTCTTCACTTGCATAAATTCAATCGAGCGTTCTGTCGATATTCTTATTAGACCTCCTTCGTTCTGGCACCACATGGCTTAAATGTAGACTTCTTACGCCAGTCTTTCGACTGTTTCGCGTATTGCATTTGCCACTATATGGTTTTGTTCAGGCAAGACCATGGTTTCGATCCTCCATTTGAGTCGTACAAGAAGATGCAGATGTAATACCTAATGAATAAAGATGAGAATTCCGTCATTTCAACCCAGCTCAAAATCGTACAGCGAAAGCTTATAATCTCAGAACAAAAAAAGCTCACCTTCGCTTTCACGTTCTTGTCTCTGTTCCTTTATACTCGAGGATTCCTCGCTGCTTTCAGTTCCTTTTCTTTCAGGAAATGACGAAGCTTTTCTCGAATGCTCATTGCGCTCGGGATGACAAAACACACTGAGAAACGCGATCACATCTTTAAATTTCGATTTACGATTTCAGATATAAATGGCAGCACGCGCGACGGCTAGAAAAATATTCGCAATGACATCTGATCCGCTGATCATTGGCCGCGCGACCATGGGGACGAGAACTAAAATAACTTTCACAGCATGGCGGGAAGCTTAAAATAGATTGAAAAAGACTATCATGGGGCATGGGGATGTGTTCTCTTAGATCATAGTCTCTTGGCTTCGGGTATAAGCTCGCGTTATTGGCTAGGCCAGCTGCTAGTGGCCTACGTGGCTCGCGCATTCTCCCGTACGGGATGCATAATTTCCCGGATATGGAGAGAAAATCTATATCGGAAGTTCGAGTTTTCGCGCGTGGTAGAGTGCGCCGCACACGATCGATATGATCGACGCGCGAGACATGCGTGCGGCAGGAAGAGCTAAATTTAACCATTTCCTCCATAGTTTCTACAACACTACATAAATAGCTCGTAAAATAATCTGTATATCCCACAGGCCATGTCCCACAGGCTAACTAATACTTCTTATACTCACAATAAGTTCATTTATTTTATCTCCCAGATGTTACATAAATTTTATGAAAATAAAAATATATCTATGTCCTATATGGGCCACGGTAAAATCAGTCACAGAAATGTACTAAGCTTATTGGCCGGTTTTGTTTTGTGTTGTTATCTCCTAACGGATCGAGAATTAACTGAAAATGGTTACTAACGGGAAAATTCATTTATTTGTAAACTCAGCTCTTTATTTTACTCTCATGCCTTTTATTCTAAGTAGAGAGTCGCTTAAGATTCGCGAATATTTACCAAAGGAACTTGAAGAAGGCAAATATTATCTGACGTGGCATAGGCTATATCTGACGTGACTTTTCGCGTATCACGGCGTGAAAACCAGTTCCCGGCACGAAATCGTTAACCGGCGAATTTTGCAAGCACTTGTCGCGAGTCTCAACCACAGTCGTGAAAAAAAGGTATATCTTAGGATACTATGGTACTTACGATGTTTTGGGGTCTCAGCTAAAACTGCCCTCTTCATATCATATATATAGCACTTGACTTCATCGAAGTGGTGGATTAGCTTCTTTCATAAAGGCGAAATCTTCTCAAAAGGCTCATCCTGTATACCGAATAATACACGGTTATAAAAACGTATACGTAATTTTTCGTAAAAATAGAAGTCCCGAGGCTAGGAATTTTCAATGAAAACGGCTTCGAGAACCCCGAGAATCAACTGAATTACGACAGGATGCGTCTATATTCTAACGATGAAATTTCCAATCTTCTGCATATTTTTCGGCTGACTGCTTGAATCAATCCGTCATTTTTTTATGCCGACAAATAGCGGTAATGAAGCCTGTGGGGCATTTTAATAGAGCCAGAAACGGTCCCTTTTGCCCAATTACCGAGTATTCAGATTTGGCTTTTTCTTGTCGTTGACTCGTCTTGTTTTCGAGACTTTTACTGTGCCCAGAGAGAGAAACTAAACAAAACAAATTGAAAATTAAATTAAAATCATTAAGCGAAAATCGATCTTTAATTGTAGTTGAAGTAGTGAACTTATTCTCGATATGAATTTGACACATGCAAAGAGATTGCGCTTAATTACAGATTTACATCTTTTCTACTTTAAACCAATCAGGTTTAACAGAGCGCGGCTTATTTTGTTACTAAATTAATCGTTTCATATCACTGAGGCAAAATCACGGCTGAGACAGGTGCGCAGAGCCGCATATGCAGAGCAAGACGAAAAACAGGCTTACAAGCATGGTTAGTATGCGTATTTGGATTTATAGACTGCACTGATGAACGGTTTATCTTTTCTTCAAAACTTGCGCTCACGCTTGCGGGGATAAACGCCCGTCGGTCTGCTTGCAGTAGTATCGGAAGGGCACTGAGTTTCTCTTTGTTACTCCCACTTCACAATGGCGGCATTAAGATAGCTGAAAAAGAAAAATAGGTCAAAAACGAATCAGCTCGCATTGAGCGGATTCCACACAATCAAGCCCCTACAAGCCACCCCCATCCTCTTCTCACGGTCGACTTATTCAGTCGCGCGCCATGATTTCAACCAACATTGAGATGGGGGTCGAGGGGGAAATAATGGTAAATTGCCCCAACAGAGCTTGCAGCTATATATCTGGGAAGTGGTTACCATTTTACGCGCGCGTTTCGAGTCATTAATTCTCACTGTACTAACGTATTATCCTAACAAATATGTGCTTCAATACTCCGACATGTAATAGTCTGGTCGCAAATCGTTGCTTACAATATAATTATTTCAACCATTGCTTAAAGTAATCCTAAACAGTTCAGTATTGTTTGACTTTAAATACTAAAGCGTTGATTAACAAACTGAATAATGACTTGCTTGAAAAGTACTAAACGTAAATGAGTAAGAAAAATTTGTCCGCTGTAGTCTCCAGGTTCCTTCATATATTCTCGATCAGTAGCTGGATACTGATTGGATGAGAAGGTTCGCGGGAAATTCTTCGAGTGTATATGTTCTTCGATATAAGATTTGCCAAAAACAGTATTTGCTCAGTCGACTGTACGACACTTTGCGCATGCTCATATAACTTTGCTTTTATTTTTTTTAATTCATTGAAAAAACCCAAGCAAACACCTAATTCAACGTCGAAAGCTGTTGGAATAATCATCCCAATCAAGAGGGGATGATCTATGTAGAAAGTAGCCGTGGTGATATATAAGGGTATGGTTTGGGGCTGTTTTAGTCGATGATAAATGGGGTTCAGTTTTGAATTTTTCCTGGGATGTGCTCAGTTTTTTAACGGAACCATTACACCATACATACTTATTTAATTATCTTCATGTTATGGAAGAAGGCCATAAAAAATAAACAAAAAAATATAAAAGGAATCAAGAATTTCATCAGATTTGATAAAGACGATCAAATACCCCGCATCAGGTCTTACAGATTTTTAAAAGATCAGGCCTGCATGAAATACAGAGTAAAGATTGTCGTGTATTTTGGTCTGAAATAGAGTGAGTGGAGACGAAGAGCAGAGTGGATCAGGAGAGATGTTCAACCTCGTTCCCAGGGTCTCTCATCTTCCGAACGAGGTTGGAGAGAGGTTGAGGAGGACAAGAGGAGAGGAGTGAGCGCACGGACCAATTCTCCTCAACGAGACAAGGACACTGATGGGAAATGTCTAATAAGGTAAGCGTTTCGAAAAGCGGGCAGCACACACCCCGGCAGCACAAACACCGAGAAACACCTCTGGGCTTTACCTTCATCGTCATATAAGTCTCCCGAATATGACTAGAAGTCCCCTACCCTCCCCCTCCCCCTCCTCCTTTCATATCGTTATGTTTGGAGTTTACTATGCGGTATTCTTGTACGCACCTAAAATGTTTCAGACGTAAAATTCCTTCCCATAATAAGACCCCCCTCCCCCTCCCGAAATAAGCCCTAGGGGCTTATTATCGGAATATACAGTGAATCATTCTTTTTACATACATGTTTACTAGCCGATGATAGGTCTGAAGACGTTGCTGACATTATTGTAGAGGCCCGCCCACGATTGAGCATCGCACGCAATATTGCGTGCAGTGTTGCAGACCTGATCCCAAGCCGAATAAGTGGCAAAGGACCGCGAACGAAAATGCTGCGGATCTGTATAAAAAGATCTAATCAGCTGAGCCTTTTTCAAATCAAGTTGACTGAAAGTACTATCTCGTTTTCCGAGTTCATCTCTTTAATATCCTCCGATCTTCCTTAATTCAGCCGCCCCCGCGCGTTTTTACGCCCACTTCGATGGCAGCCATCTACGTGTCGTTTTGTAAATTTGTAAGCAACTGAATATTATTATGGGATTAAAAGGTGGTTGGAATATGTTCGCGGGCAACTAGCGGATCGATTATGTTTTGCAGCTCGGGAATCAGTAGCCTCCTCCGCAGGCAACTCCTGGGACTCCGGGTCTGGGGCAAGAAAGGGGCAAAAGAGCGGGCACTGGGGCCGAGGCGAGCGAAAGGCGGGGTAACACTTCCTTCCTTTTCCTCTCTTCCTGTCCCCCACCCCACTCAGTCACCTTTTTGTCCTCCGTACCAGTCTCTCACTCGTGCCTTTATGTAAGAGACCGATACAACGTAGATTTTTAAGTTTTTTAAGTACTATATTTCGACTGGCCAAACCAGTCTTCTTCAGGTACAATGAGGAAATTTTACATTGATATACGTGTTATATAGTAGCTACTAACAGTTTTTGCGTAATAACGGAAAATACGTCAGAGAGATAACAAAGATTGACAGTAAAACAATAGAATAAAATAATGTAGGGAAACTAAATATCTAATATCTTTCTTCGCGGATGTTAAGGCCATGGGGTTCAAGTGTTCTAGCTTTTGTGATTAAAAAAAACCCCGGTAATCCAGGACGTCCCATTGTTTCCTCTAACAGCCATCCTACTGAACGCATATCCCATTTTGTTGACTACCACCTTCAACCTTTAGTTCATCAACTACCATCTTTTGTTAAAGACACTAATGACTTCCTTAACAAACTCCTTAATATCAGTAATTTACCCGCTAATTCATTATTAGTTACACTTGATGTTTCATCTTTATACACTAACATTCCACATAATGAAGGCATTACGCTTGCGATCATTTTTTACGTACTCGCCCTGATAAAATCATTCCTACTACCACACTCTGTGACCTCATTCGCATGATCCTTACCATGAATAACTTTTCTTTTAATGATAACCACTATCTTCAGATTCACGGCACAGCCATGGGTACTAGAATGGCCCCCTCTTTTGCTAACCTTTTTCTGGTTATTTCGAAGCCAACGCTTTGGAAAAAGCCCCATTTCATCCCCACACCTGGCTAAGATATATCGATGATATTTTTATGATCTGGACAGAAGGTCTGGATAACCTCAACATTTTCATCGATTATCTTAACAACATTCACCCTACCATTAAATTCACCAGCTCATACTCTTCTACTAACGTACCTTTCCTTGATGTTAATGTATCTTTAAACAACGTAACATTTGTACTGACCTTTACACTAAACCTACAGACAAACACCAACATCTACTCTTTTCATCTTGTCATCCCTTGCATACTAAAAAAGCCATTCCTTTCAGTCTAGCCCTACGGTTACGACGTATTTGTTCTACCGACGAAACATTCCAGACTCGTGCTGCTCAATTAAGAACATACCTCCTCAAACGAGGATATAACCGAAACTTCCTTACTAGACAAATACAACGCGCTACCGACATTCCCGCGGACTTACTTTACAAACCAAAGACACCAACAAACCTAAACGTATACCTTTTATAACTACTTTCAATCCATCACTTCCACACATCTCTAACATCATAAAAAAACATTATAATTTGCTCCTCTCTTCTGACCGCTGTAAAAAAACTTTTCAACACATGCCTCTTGTAGCCTTTAGACGTTCCTCTAACCTACGTGACTTACTAGTTACAGCTAAACTCCCTTCTAACTCGACTAATACCCATCTACAACTCCCTTCCGGTTCTTTCCGTTGTGGAAAGAATTGCGCTACTTGTCCTTACATTTCTGATGGACTTACTAACTATACTTTCTTCTCTACTGGACAAACTCACTCTATCAAATCTAACCTTACCTGTAACACCAAAAATCTAATTTACATGATTCAATGTAACCGCTGCAATTTACAATACATAGGAGAGACTAAACGACGCTTAAAAGACAGATTTAATGAACACCGCCGTACCATAGATAACCCTAATACCAAATCTAAAACCTACTACAGTCGCTGAACACTTTCTCTCCTTTCCTAATCACACTGCTAACGACATGCAATTAATCCCCATTGAAAAAATATTTTCTAACAGAGACTCAATACGTAAGGCCAGGGAAGCTTTTTTAATCACAAAAGCTAGAACACTTGAACCCCATGGCCTTAACATCCGCGAAGAAAGATATTAGATATTTAGTTTCCCTACATTATTTTATTCTATTGTTTTACTGTCAATCTTTGTTATCTCTCTGACGTATTTCCGTTATTACGCAAAAACTGTTAGTAGCTACTATATAACACGTATATCAATGTAAAATTTCCTCATTGTACCTGAAGAAGACTGGTTTGGCCAGTCGAAATATAGTACTTAAAAAACTTAAAAATCTACGTTGTATCGGTCTCTGCTTCTACAGTATATTTTCACTTGTTTTAGCCGATTAGATCACTTGTTGATCCAACGTACACCAGCAGGATTGTCGTCCACGGTTGCTTGCTTGAAAATTTTGTCTTTATGTAAGAGTTGCCTGCGGAGGAGGCTAGGGAATCAGGTTACTGTGGGAGTGTGGGTTCGTTCGAATCAACTCAATTTGTGAATTGTCCCATCTTGAAGTGGGCGTAAAAAAAGAAAAAAATGCCAACGCCGCGCGGTGGCAATCAATGAGGAAATGAAACAGACAATGAAGAGCCGATTACTATCCGTGGATACTGTAAAGTTTACACGAAAAGTAAGTCCCAGTCAGATAGCCTCCGGAGTATTGGTGCAATGAAATCTCCCTCCAAATGAAATCTCTCAAATGAATCTCCCTCCACAAGCTCCTTCTCCCAAAAAATCCCCCTAGCTCCCAGAAAATAAGCATGCACCCCTCCTAGAAAGTAAACCCCATCCCCGGGGTACTCGGGTATGTTTTGGGTGGGTATGTGCCGGGGTATGTGCCACCCAGGTCTCCTCTCCTACCAGAAAATCTTGTCTCATGCAGAAAATAATGATTTCGGAAACAATGGAGAGCGGGCATGGGAAGCATGTGGGACTGCAGCGGGGATTGCGTTACCTTGTTTCTTTTCTCAGGTGTGGTCATGTAATGGTTTTGTTTCCATACGGAGTGCAAAGACCTGTAAATTGTCCAGCTGCGACTCTTGTAAAGAACTAGAAAGAAGGTCCACAATAGGGTTCGCAGATCCCGCCTTCCGGCCTATTTTTTCTCGTTAATCCCGCCATCCCGCCCTTCTTTTCGTCGAAATCCCGATCCCGCCCAAAATTTTAAACAGGTTTCTGTGTTATTATTAAAATAAACAACACATAAAAGACTTGAATTGGGCCCCGTCCAGACTTAGGCCCAATCTCATCCCGCGAGCCCTCGATCCTTAATTAGAAGCATCCAAAAGAATCGTGGGCTCTGGGGACGAGGTTGACTTTGGCCCCGTCCACACGTACCCGTTTTCATAACGCTCAGTTTTCGAAACGCTCCGTTTTCATCGAAAACGCATCAAAAGCTCCTCATCCACACCATCGTTTTCGTAGCGTTTTCCCCGTCCATACAAATACGAGAAAAAAAATCACCAGAATACCGAAACCGCAGGTATGGTGGAATAGACGGAAGTCTGTGATAATATTTTAAATCTTCCACTGCGAAAACTGTGAGCTTCAAGGAACAGATGATGTCTAAGGACAATTATCAGTGAATATATTTTGAAGCCAAAAGGAGGTTTAATATTTTGTTTATTATCCTTCAAATATTTTCTATACTCAGTTGCGTTTTATCTTGACTGACAAACAAATTTCAATCGAGTTTCCGTTATTTTTTATATAATACCACAAATATTAGCATTTGCTAGCATTTGCTAACCTTTGCTTTGCTTGCTCGTGAATACATTTCACCAGAAATAGTTTTTGAGGCAAGGCTGTTTCTGACCATTTCCATAATTGCTTGATCCCTACGTGGACTGGCTCCGAAACCTCTTTAATAATTTTCTGACCCGCAACGAATATTTCTTTCAAAATCGCTGAACCCTTGAACAAGCCATTTAACAGCTGGAAGTTTCTAGAAGCCCAGAAGATTGTTTACGTGCAGTTGTCCTCGTAATAACATCTCTTTCAAGAGTAGTTTCACCTTTTGTTTCTGTTATAGAAACTAAAACAAAGTTTGATCGTGGAAAATGTTGGTGGATGTACATCTATCTTTTTATTTCAGAAGTGCAAAATCGCGTGCAACATTTTGTAAATTTGAGAACTCATTGTTGATGTGGCAGACAGTTCGAATAAGTCTGATGATCTTGGTTCTGCGATAATATTCAGAAACAATTGTTTTGTTTGAGAGAAATTAACAGACCGTAATTTGAAAGCGTTCCAAATCTATTGTACAAACCCCCTCTATTTTTAGTAAGGCAGTCTCGTCTGAGTTAACACTGAAGTACATTAGTTTGTTTGCTTGGTTGAGCTCGCACTCCGTTATCATCTCGATTTACGCGGAGCCTATTCATAGGCTATGAAGGTAAGTTCCTTGAAGTCAGTTCCCGGGGGGTACTTGGCCCATGTTTGGGTATAGGGGTGCCGCTGAGGGTTTGAAACCCTGACCCTGTTTAGGGCAAAAAAAAAAAACTAAAATACCCACCCTGTGTAGGGCAACACCCTCCATTTTAGGACCCTGTTTAGGGCAAACGACAAAATACACACTCTCTTGTTCTAAAACAAGTGTAGGATACCGACAACAATAGCATTTATCTTGTCTTGAAAATGATGTGATGTTGAGTGATGAGCTGCTAAAGACCGGGGAAACGTCTCCGTGCAACAATAGCCCGGAACAATACCCTGTTTAGGACAGACTTGCATGAAATTATATACCCTGTTCAGGGCTGGGAGGCCAAAAACCATACCCTGTCCAGCGGCACGTCCCCGTATAGGCCACAAAAGGGAGTACTGTACAGCCCCCGAAATGACCCCGACCCCGAAATGACCCCCAATTTTTTTCGCGCTGACCCCGAACTGACCCCCAAGTAATTTTAGGAATGGAATGGCGTTCGATCCATTTCGGATCGTGGAATGACTAATAAAATAAACGAAATTGAAGGAAAACTGAATGTCATCTCACTTGAATTCTTCATTCTACCTTGTCCTATATAACTCCGTTATTGAAATATTATATATTAAGATTTGTTTTATTTTGTTTAATCTTGCTTCTCCGATCTTGAGGCGCTCGGAAAAATAGAGCGCCTTTCGCAGGTCAGTTTAAAGAAACTTTCAGCTAAAAATTCAAGCCGAAAAGTGGTAGAACTTTAGTATTTGATAAATCCCACAGGAAAATGAAAATAACGTCTCGTCCCAGTCTTGTATTTTCAACTTTGAAGTTGGACCGACAATGTCGCGAACCGCGTTGTTTGCGGCTATTCTCGTTGTATTTTCCTTTAAAAGTGCAAACTCTGCAAACGAAGACAAGTCTTCAACAAGCAAGGATACAGGAGATGCAGAGGTCAGTTTGAATTAAAACTCTAAGCTTATCTCACTCTCAAATCTCTCTAATGTAAGCTTATCGCACGATACATGACATACATTAGAAAGATTTGAGAGTGAGATAAGCTTAAACGAGAAAGGCAAAAAAGAACCTTTTTTGCGGTTTGCCGTGTTCCAGAAAGCCGGTGATTAGTTTAGCTTTTGACGTTAAAATGTAAATTATTTTCCATTTAAAATAATGATCTGGGAAAAGTAAACCGAATGCAATCACGGCAAGCTGTCGTTTGCCGTAGAACGTGGCGTAAACATCGTTGAAAAATAGAAGTTTAAAAAAGTTAAGATTGTTCATATTTATAATAATTTATTATCTTACTTGAATAAATATGTGAAATTGTGTTCAAAATTCAAACTCCTTCAATTTCGTTTATTTTAGTCATTCCACGATCCGAAATGGATCGAACGCCATTCCATTCCTAAAATTACTTGGGGGTCAGTTCGGGGTCAGCGCGAAAAAAATTGGGGTCATTTCGGGGTCGGGGTCATTTCGGGGTCGATTTGGGTTCATTTCGGGTTGGGGGTCATTTCGGGGACGGGGTCATTTCGGGGGCTGTACAGTACCCCCCCGGGAGTCAGTTATACTCGTTTTAGTGATCGCATTGCCTTTCTTAATCTTGACAATCTTGCATTCTAGGTTTTGATTAGTTCGTTGATAAATTTAAAACAGGCTACACCTGCTTTGCTATTCATTAATTGAAACCCGACACAGATATACACAAAGGATCCATTTGTACCAGCCTGTCTTGTGCGCTTGGTCAATTCATGCAGTCACGTAAAAATTGAAATCCCGTATCCCGCTACGTTCTTCTTGCGATTCTCGCATCCCGACCCCTTAAAAACACGAAATCCCGCTCCCGCTCGTAATTGAAATTCCCGCTTCTCGCTCCTGTTTTTAGCTCGCATCCGAATATCGCCACAAAAATAAGCCAAATCCCGCATCCCGCCAAACCTATTGTGGACCCTCTAGAAAGATGTAGCAAAGAAAACAAATGTATGTGGAGTGCCACTTTATTTCATTTATATCCACATCTACATCTACATCTATTTAGTATCATGACATCAAGAACTTCGCAGACATTTTAATTTTTTTTATTTTTGCATATATGACAGGAAACAGATGAAAGTCAGTGTGACACATAATATCGAGTTCTAAGTCCGGGGTCATTCCCGGGGTCATTCTTGAATGTGCCAGAATAGAAATTCAACAGACCGTGAAAGCCCGAGCTGTATCGAGATAAACCTGGGTGTTGGTTCAGCGTAGGTCTTTGGAGTTCTAGTTTGGCTAGCCATTTCACTGATGGTATAACAGCTTCTTTTGAACATTGGAAGAACGTTTTAGCTCAAGCTCAGCCAGGCCAAAATGCCTTACCTTCGAGTGCTAGAGCTGAAAGGGACAAACTTGCCCAATGTCGAGAAGAAAGGCAAAAGTGACCCGTACGCGACTTTGGCGTTTCAAGGTATGTCAAGCTTATGTATTTGGTCTATAAGACCTTGTTTATATTAGCTATGGGTAGCATAAATTTATGGCTGGCATTTAGTTCTACAAATTTAGCGTGAAATCATTGGATATTATGTGTATTTTGACCCAACATATTAAAATTCCGGGAGATATTGTGGTCAAATATACAGCCACAGTTGACAAAACGAAAAATACCCAAAGATTCTGCAGATTCCTTGATCCTATTAAATGAAGGCAACTCACAGACAGGCGAAAAATCTAATAATAATGACCAAGTAAAGGAATGATGGGCGGAAGATTTGCGCAAAAAACAAGAACAAGAACAGTGTTTAGACGAGGTTTAGACTGGCCTAGCTCGGTCGAGTATCAGCATCCGAAAATTCGGATCCTGCAAGCACGCATGCATATAAACCTTCACCAACACAGGACATGTTTGCTTTGCTAATTAATTTATATTTACGTTGCAATTTTATTAGAGCAAAAGCTGCTCAAACAAAAGAACTACTAAATTATAAAACATGTTTTTCTTTCATCTATAAATCACTAAATATGCTAAATTATGCATTTTCCCTTTGTTATCCCGTCATGCATGAAGCGCGCAATCTTATCCCAGGACAACTCAGGACAACATGTCCGCATGATGGCGGATGAATGAATGAATGAAGCTCAAGAAGTTAAAATCAAAACAATATAGCCACCATGCTTCGGGTTGCCGTAAGCAGCGCTGTAAATTTGCCCAATGTAGAGACAATTGGAAAGAGCGACCCATATGTGGTGCTCACATTTCAAGGTTTGTATTTGATGTAGTTACTTTTTAACTTTTCTGCAGTGGTGCTTCGAGAATATTTTTATCGCCGGAGGTGGGGCGGGTAGCCAATGTAAGTGATATTTAAAATTCGGCATTGGAATATTACCGCAGGTGAAGCCCACTATTTTTTATTTATTTTCCAGGGGTCAAGAAAAAGACAGAGGTGATCAAAGATGAACTGAATCCAGTTTGGAACGAGGTAACTAGCTATGTATATTTTTTACGACCACGATCACGCCAGAACCGCTAAATGGCTAATGTGTCATTAATGGTTTTTCCTTTCGGGCAAAAAAATATTTGACAGACTATTTTTATTCCAGCTTCTTAACGTTTGTTTCGTTTGTCTTCTGTAGAAATTTGAATGGGATTTAGGCACACAGTCGCTTTCTGTGGAAGAAAGTTTAATCGTTCATGTCAAGGATTGGGAGCGCATTGGAAGGAATCGGTGAGTTTGCGTTTATTGTATTTTATTGTTATTGTTTAATAATATTTCCCCCATGTATTTCTAACTTTTTTCGAGATTATTTCGTTTCTTTTTTATCGCATCGCTTTATAGGTGTTGCACTTATTATTTTTATGGCTTTGCGGCTAACCTGAACTCTTCAATATGCTTCTCACGTACAGCTATTAAAATTTCTTTTATCTTTGTTGTGCATTTCTGTGAAAATTTAACCGACTTCAACATTTTAATAGGTTACGCATTTCAAGTGAACTATTTTTATTTATATGAAGACATTGTATTAACTGGTTAAAATTTTGGCTTCTATGTTTCACAATATCACGAAAAATGTTGATTGTGAAGCGCACAGTTTTTAAAATTGATGAAAACAAATTTCGTTTCGTTTGAATATTGAAATCTGCACGAACAGCAAAATTTGCATAGATCGTGAGCTGAAATTGCACATATCGATAACACGATTTTAAGGTTTCATTCCATTTATCTGTTAAATCTTCGTGTTTGTCTTTTTTTTCTGCCAAAACAATCGCCACAAAGGCGATTATTCCGACAAGAAGCTACAGAGGGTCGAGCCACTTTAACTATTGTTTCTATTTATAGATCACTTCGCGGAAAAACCCGCGCGCTAGTGTTGCGTGAGGCGAATTTTCTTTCGCGTTTTTTAACTGTTTCAAACTTACAATGACTTTGTAATAAGATTTGTGAAATTATAAGGGCAACACGCTGTTCTCCAGTCCAAATTTTAAATATAGAGATGTAAACATGGCAAGTTCTTCCTGTTTAATTCGCACTGTTTGCAAACAAGACGAAAATCGAATAAATTTACACGTTGCTTGTCGAACAAAAAGGGTTAAAATTCCGATCGTTTTCGTGGATGAAACAAATTTTCGTTAACTGGTTGGTCTTTAATGTCAATAAGAAAACGAAACTTTGCAGTATTTTATGATTCACTATAGACTTTATCACTGTCTGTTAGTTTTTTCAGTCTTTTAATTTTATCTCCTTGGCGATTTGCTTTCCGTCATGCATTGATAGAAAATTAGCATATTTTTAAGTTGTGTAATATATATGTGCGATCGATCTCTTTTTCTGTGTTTTTATACTTTAAATTGTTACATCACCTGTGCTATTTTTAAAGATTGTAGTTTTAAACAATTTCGAATTAAACTTCATAGCATTTTGGTTGAAATTTTATTGTTATTTTTATGAATTAGTGTACACCTCTCAAGCAAGCCCGCATTTGCGATTTAATCTTTTGCTCTTTGATCATGTTGACATGTTCTAATTTATTCATAAACCACAGTAGCCTACAGTACCGCTTGTACTGCATGCTAAAGTAAAACCGCAGATCCTAATCAAACTCTTTAAAGAAGAAAACATACTTAGAATATAGTTCAAATGATACTTATTCAATATCTATGTTGCTTGAATTTTTCTAACTGAAATATTGGCGAAGAAATAGTATGGCAAATTCTACTTTGTTATTCAAGACTGCAGGCAAAGAAAATATTAATATTAATATAATTTTGTTTGAATAAAGTATAATTCGGCAGGTGTCAATTACTAAGTATTTTCATCAAACAGCTCTCAATTTTTGTCATGTACATATTGGCCAGACTTGATAAGGTGCTAAAGTAAATAATTATTTTCAAATTAATATTTAATGTGATCATTATTTTTTTAATATAAATGTAAATCCTTTTACTTTGGGTTTAAATATTCAAAATTTCACAGAACTGTTAATATACAATTGCCGAGGACAAATTTTATTCTTCTCCTTCTGGTAACACAAGAAAGATTTGTGTTTATTATGACTGTTTGAGATAAATAACTATTTTGTCTCCGGTATGGTAAGAGATCTGCCATACGGCAGGTCTGATGCCTATTGTTTGCAAGTTATTTTGTTTTATCAGCTCAAAAAAAGCATTTTATTGTACAATAATTACCAGGTGTTTTCTCTAGACTTACATAATTAGTCTTCACTTCTGTATTCAGACTTTATAAATAAAAGACTGCATGCTGGGCACACCTCTTCATCTTATTGTTAAATTATTAATAGATCTGAAGGGATGGGAAAAAACCTTCTGACTCGTGCCATGTTTATTCTGCTTTATATTTTTATTTTTTTAATAATTATTAATTTTTATGCCTCAAGCCTCATAACACTGCAAACTCACTTAGATTATGCCATACTTTTGTGAGGTTACTTTTTCAAAAAAAAATCAACCAAATTAATAATAAAAGTCATTATTTGATGTAACATTTTCTAAAGGGAACATTTTAAAATCTTGAAATACAACACGAGCTATTGAGAAAAATGTATTTTGTAATAAAAGTTAGTAAACCACAAACTTCAGGTGTAAATCAGGTATAATCTCCAAAATGTGTGGATGCCCCAGTGAACGTTTCACAGAAAACGACTTCACACCGGACGTCTTATTACAAGTCATTGGCATTTTTTTTACACCTGGAAGGTCACACAATTTGAATTTTTGCACAAATATCAATTTTTCGTGGAACTTGTGTCACAACAAAATTGGGAGAGAAGTGGTATGAAAAATTGTAACAGTACAAAAATTAACTTTGCTTCCAGGGGCAAATCCCTAAAGGTCAGTTCAGATGCCGAGCCGAATCGAATTAGATGAATTAATCTGAATCTGAATAAATTCGGAACGGCTCATCTGTTCTTCCCACCTGGCTCAGCCAGGAATAACGGCAATGGACCGGCTAAATTGATTCAGATGCCCAACTTCACATGAACCGAAACAAATGCATGAATTATTATTAATAATGCATAATTTGTCAATATAACAGCAATTTTCCGTTCAACTGAATTAAGCTCGACGTTCGAATCAATTCAGGCTCTAAATTAATTTGGGTCGGCATAAATTCAAATTCAATTATAGCAGTTATTACAGATGTCAGTGGTTTGACATGCAAACAAGGCGAAAGGGTCAATCTGGTATTGTTTGCCGTTTGACATGCAAATGAGGCGAAAGGGTCAATCTGGCATTGTATTGGCCCATTAGCCTCATTTGTAGGCTCGGATTACGAGCCGCTGTTCGGGAAAATGAGCCAGAACGAAGACCGAAATCGAGAGAGCGGCGGAAATCGAGTTTAACTCGTTTGTATACTTTTTAAAAACAAAAGAATATTTGACTGCGGCTCAACTGTAATAACTGCTATTGGCTCATGTGAAGTACGGCATCTGAACTGGGCCTAAGACAGTGTGGTTTGTCCAGGAGGGTAGGGGTCAGTTCATTGTTTGATTTGATTGGTGCATTAGTCCTCTTACAGTCTGTTTCAATTCTTATAACTAAAGGCTTCTCGGCACAGCCACCGTCCCCCTGAAGGATCTTGTAAAGGATAGTAGCCACACCATGCAGGCTGATGTCAATCTTTTGGACGGCAATAACAGGATGACACAGGTCAGTAAAGCTGTTGTGGGAGATGTGGTGGCCTAATGGCGGTCCGGGTTCTAGCCCTGGCCAGGGTGACTGTGTTGTGTTCTTGGGCAAAATACTTTACTCTCACAGTGCTTCTCTCTACCCAGGAGTATAAATGGGTACCGGTGACAAAATGCTGCGGGATAACCTGTGTTGGACTAGCATCCCATCCAGGGGAGTAGCAATACTCCTAATTGCTTAATGCTACAGAAACCGGGATAAGCTCCGGCAGTTGTGGGCCACTTAAGGCTCGTGAAGACTTTACGTTACCTTACCTAATTAACAATGGCTGGTATTCCAGGGGCGTGTCTTCCAATCCTTCTTGTTTTAGATTGATTTGAATGGTAGCACTGTTTTGTAGGTGATCATAAACTTATTACCAGTAAATACATGCATCCAAATTTAATTAATTAGATGTATAAAAAGTAAAGTATTAGGCCACATGTACAGTAACCCACACTGCCGAAGCTTATTCAACATAGCATGAAGGAACTAGAAGTATTAATTGAAGGACTGAGGGCATAACCAGCCTATATTGATTTTTAGGACCTTTTTTTTTACCTAAGATTTGCCGCGTTTTTGGAATGTGACCTAAAAATTAGTTACCAAACATTTCCCAGTTATTTTTTTCGCTAGTTTCTCCTTCGTTTTCGAGAAATAACGTGTTGACAAACATTCATTTTTACGGCGGTTACGCTTTGTAAAGAAACCCTTTGTTTCTTTGAACAATGAAGATCAGTCAAACGGTAAAATGCCTGTCGTTACAGGGATTTTCTATTTACGTTACGTTATCAGTCAAACGGTAAAATGCCCGTCGTTACAGGGATTTTCTATTTACGTTACGTTGTTTCAGCGACTCTCCCTCCCCCCCCCCAAATCAATGTTGCGCGTCATTTGCAGACAAGACCTTATTTTCACAGGATTGAATTGCTAGGCTCCAACATTGATAGGGGGAGGGGGGACTGTAAAACAGTGTTTTTACTTCACGGTGTGATGTTCTTTTGTAGCATCAGTTAGGTCAGGTAAACGTTCAATTCTTATTTAGTGTCTATCTCCATTGCCGCTGCAACAACCTAAATATTTTGATAACTCACAACGCTGAAAGGGGCAGTGATTTCATTAGTAAATCATTGTAACAACGGCCATTTTACCATTTCACTGATCTTCATTGTTCAAAGAAACAAAGGTTTTTTTAACAAAGCGTTACCGCCATTAAAACGAATGTTTGTCAACACGTTATTTCTCGAAAACGAAGGAGAAACTAGCGAAAAAAATAACGGGGAAATGTTTGGTAACTAATTTTTAGGTCACATTCCAAAAACGCGGCCAATCTTAGGGAAAAAAAAAAGGTCCTAAAAATCAATATAGGCTGGTTATGCCCTCAGCCCTTCAATTATTACTCCCCATGGATGGGATGCTAGCACATCACAGGTTACAAACACCATTTTATCAGGTTACGCTTGGTTTCTTTAATTACTTTTTAATCACTCAATCCAATGAGACAGTCTAGTCGCTTTCTATAATTTCTTTTTAACATTGAAAGAAGTTGTTACATTCTTGCAACCTACCCAAGGTCTTTATAAAATTTTGTTGTACCATACATTCTCTAATACACAGGCCAAGTTGTCCCTCCGTTTGGAGTATGTTCCTCCCAAGCCAGGCAAGAGTATAGAAGGGGAAATAACAGCAACAGATGAAACGGATCTGGGTGATGAGCCAAATGAATTTGGTGGATTTGAAGATGAAGGCATGGATGAGGTGGAGGGAGGAGGTGCCGAGGGTGTGACTGAGGCAGTCAGGTACAGGCATGCAGCCATTTAGCCTTTTTAAGTAACAATTCCTGTAAGGCCATCCCATAAAATGTTTCATCACCTGACCGACCAAATATTTTCAAAAATGAAAAAAAGGTTTCTGATTCATTGCCTGTGCCCTTTTCTCGGGTGTTTCCAAGTTTAATAATGCTTTGTTTACATCTTAAAGTCAACCTGACATCTACATAACCCCTCATAATGATGTCTTCAAACACCTTTTCGAGTGATATTGCCTTGTTGCAAAATGGTGGTCACAGGGAAGATATAATCAAGGTTCGCTTTGAATTATTTATTTATTAATTTGTCAATATTTTGTTTCTTGCCTTTCTTTTTAACTGACCGACCGACCTGCTTTCACGAGAGATGGGAAACAAAACATTTTATGGGGATGGCGTAAGAACTACAGTGTTATTTTGTCATGTTGTTAACTCTCTCTCATTGGTTTCTGCCTGAAGCCTTCCGTGAGTAGTCCAGTTCTGAGTTAAACAAGACCACTGAATAAAAAGACTAAAAACCCATGTACAGGCCAAGGGTTAGTCTCAATTGGTCTGAAGTAAAATATTCAAAAATACACATAACTGTCGTGTACCAGCGAGAACCTGAACTTTTTTATTTTATGCTTCAGCACTTACTTTCTGCTGGTATTTGTGTTGTTTGACCAACAGTGATTTAATTTGATCATCAAGACCTTTATCAAATATATTATTAATCTATTTTTTTATATTGCCAGAAAAAGAAAGAGGAGAAGAAGAACAGCCAGGAACAAGTTGTCAAATAAACCTCAAGACTTTCAGGTACAGTCTATAATCATCAAACATGATTGATTATAAAATTGACAGACAAATTAACCCTTACTAGTAGACCATCAGTACGCTATAAGCTATAGACTTTATAATTTACTTCAGTCTGCACTCTCCAGCATTGGCTTCCTCTACAAATTTTCCAGGCTCTTAAATTTTCAGACATTCAACCTGCAGTCTCCTTATTAATTTCATCATGTTCTTTCCATTTCTGGTATTCTTTAGGTTCTGGACCTTAATTAATTAACTAGTTTAAGTGACAGGGTCCCCTCAGCTGTAAAAGGACCCTTTATCATAACGTCAATTACAGGGTGACCCGAAAACGCTGACCCCTTAATCCGTGGACCACTCCCTGACCCTGGACCCTGGACCACTTCATGGACTGGTTTACAGAGTACCCCTACAGACCACCCCTATGGACCAACCCTACTGACCATGCCTACCACCCCTACTGACCACCCCTACTGACCAGCCCTACTGACCACCCCTACTGACCAACCCTACTGACCAGCCCTACTGACCACCCCTACTGACCAGCCCTACTGACCACCCCTACTGACCAACCCTACTGACCACCCCTACTGACCACCCCTACTGACCACCCCTACTGACCACCCCTACTGACCACCCCTACTGACCACCTCTACTGACCACCCCTACTGACCAACCCTACTGACCAACCCTACTGACCAACCCTACTGACCAACCCTACTGACCACCCCTACTGACCACCCCTACTGACCAGCCCTACTGACCAGCCCTACTGACCACCCCTACTGACCACCCCTACTGACCAGCCCTACTGACCAACCCTACTGACCACCCCTACTGACCACCCCTACTGACCACCCCTACTGACCACCCCTACTGACCACCCCTACTGACCACCCCTACTGACCACTCCTATGGACCACTCCTACAGACTACCGGGCGGTCACCCCTATAATTTAATAACAGGAAAAACAATAAAAAGAAAAATTTTTTTTGAATGTAAGTTACATGTAAGCTTACCAGCCTTAGTACAGTGGTCCCGATTGCAAAATATCATGAGTGTGTGATATTTCATAGGTGTTTTGAAATTGAGCTGAATGGAACATTTACTCTTTCTCGGCTGTAGGAAGTTGATTGCTGAGGCAAATTTTTTCTCTCAAAAATAAACGATAAATTGATCTCCAGAGATAAATTAAAGCCAGCAAACGCTATTTGTCACCGTCTTTGTTTACCTTCCTCCATTTGATTGGCCCATTCTCCCATGGTTTCATGGCCAAGGGAAACAAAGATGGTGACAGCTAGCAATTGCTGGCTTTAAGTTATCTCTGGATGTCAGTTAATTGTTTATTTTAAAAAAAGACATTAGCCTGTGCTCTTTTCAGCTCAATTTTAAAATACCCACAAAATATCATGCACTCATGACAGTTCGCAATCGTGACTGCTGTACTAAGGGTAAGCAAACTTTATTTTTATTCTGTTAAATTTTAGGGGTGGTCCATAGGGGTGGTCAGTAGGGATAGTCCGTGGGCCGGTCCATGAAGTGGTCCATGAATTGGGGTCAGTGAGTGGTTCACAGACACTGGGGGTCAGCGTTTGTGGGTTACCCTCAATTACGTAACTAATATTTATAGCTCCACCCTATAATTTCTGTCACCCTACTTCTTATTTTTGGGTACCTTCAGTTCTGTAAGATGATTAAGCGTGGTCTCCCAAGTGCCATGTGTATGTTTTGTAGTTATGAGAAATCAAATTTTAGCATAAAAAGAGGTTATTCAGCGGAAAGTTGTGTAATACGGCTGGATATTTTTACGAGTCAGTTTTTATTTTTTCGAGCCTTTAGGCAAGAAAAATTAAACATTGATGAGTAAAAATGCCCAGCCGTATTACGCACTTTTCCGCTGAATAAATTGTTTATTACATGACATAATTCTTTCCTAAAATATACATGTAGGCTTTCAAAAGTGTTTTCCATAGCGCACGGTCAGGGGGACTAAGACAAGTGTAATACGGTCTCATATTTGCACTCGTCTTGGTGCGTATTCGCACTCTAAAATGCTATGTCATATAATAATACAATATATGCCCTGGATAATAGCCGATCAAAATTATTATTAGAAATATAAAATTGTAGACCTTAAATATTCTCAGTAATATTCAAAGCAACCAGCTGTATGCAAACTACAAATGTCAAACTGTTTCAGGTTCGTGTGAGAATCATAGAAGGTCGGCAGCTGTCTGGCGCCAACATCAGTCCAGTTGTCAGAATCACAGTGGCTAACCACAATCGCCAGACCAAAGTCAAGCACTCAACAAACAAACCTTTCTACGATGAGGTGAGCTACACTTTATAGAGTAACTTGATTTTACTTTCTTGGTGCTCTTACATTATATTTACATTATATTTCTCAGCAAATGCTGATATGACCATAGACTTAGTGCGACAACAGAAAATGGTCACACTAAGCTGATTCACCGACAACCACATCAGGCCAGCATTTACAGTGTAATTTTCAATAGCATGAAGTGATCTGGAGTAATTGCAATGTAACACCCCCTTCCCCAAACATTTTGTCAGGTCACCATAACAATTCCAGCTAACACACCTATTTATTAGACCTGAATGGAGACAGCCTCTACATGTAGAAGAATTTGAAGTGCCTTGCCAAATAACTTAAAATGAACCTTTGGATCTGGAGTCCACAACACACTTACCTTAAGGTCACCATGCCTTCCTTGCAGGGCTGCAAATAATTTTGTTTTCTTGTTTTCTTTCTTCTAAGTCACCATTTTGGTCGGACAAAACAAAAATGAGGTCGGCCATCATACAGTACTGCTTGATAAGTGAACCTGCTAATCCAACGCGTTGTCAATGCAGAGTAAACTATAGTTTGCGTTTGCATTGTGTCCGACCAAAGTTGGGATTTCATCAGACATTGGCAAATTTTGGTCGGCCATTGTCTGATGACCGACTGTTATTTGCTATTTGTTATTTGTTATTTGTTACTTGTTATTTGTTCATTAATAATTATTTATTTATTATGTATGGTGTAAATCATTTCCCTCTGCAGTTTCCTTGTACTGAATTACCACTGCTTATCAGACAAAATAAATGCACATTGTAAATTTGCATATGCTGCCTGGAGATTATTTTGATGGAGCTCAAATAGCTAATTTATTTTCTTGCATCCTGTAGACTTTCTTCTTTAATTTTCAAATGTCGCCATTAGAGCTATTTGATGAAATTATCAGCTTTGAGGTAAGTAGTAAGTAGTAACTTACTGTGTCTTTTAATAACATACGCACTCTAAATCAATGGTTGTATTTTCCATTTTTCCAACCACCTTATTCTCATCAGCAAATACTTCCTGTACATCTGCGCAAAAAATGACAAAAAATACCAATTTGCGGATTTTGTCGTCTCCGTGCGAGAAAAAATAAATTTAGAAAAATATATTGCCATACGTGCAAATATACTTACTCGATTTAATATGAAATGGAAAGATTTTATGCAGTAAATATATCAGTATTTAAAAAAACATCAGGAGTGTACGTAAATTGTGACTTGTATAATAATTATTATAATAATTGTAATCATAATCGTAAAGTCTTGTAACTGCAACTTGCTTTCTCTCTTATTGTAATTTATTTGTAAGTGTAACTTATTGTAATATTTATTGTAATATTATTGTAATATTTATTGTTACTTATTGTCTTCTCAATAAAATTTGTTAAAAAAAAAAAAAAAAAAAAAAATGGTTGTATTTTCTGCTGCTGTCAATCATCTTAGTGGACGTCCCAGGAATTAATGGGTTCAAAATGTCACATCCATGGATTATGATTGGTAGATTCATTTTTTTTCAGCGTTCATTGGTTGTTGTTGTAATTTTGATTGACAGAAGTGAAAACACGATCATAAGTTAGGTTTGTGTGTTATGAAAAGGTGCGGTAATAATAATTTACAATTCACTTTTTACCCGAGTAGAGTTTAGTTGCTTGTAATATCTTTGTTACTTTGTAACACTGCATATTATTAAATATATATATTAAATCCTACATGAATATGAAATTTTTCTGTCAGTGTATGAATATATATTTTCAGGAGTGAGTACAGTGAATGAGTATGTGTGATATTGAGTTGAACAGAATGGTTTGAACTGCCCTGGAAAATAATACATACATTAATTTTTTATTATATGGCAAACTGGTCCACGATGAAAAGGAACATTCTGATTGGTTCCCTGAGCGGTCCGAATTTTGCAATACGGACCGCAAAGATGGACCGCTCACAAACTCATTTTGCCAAATTCCTTTATGAAACATTGAACAAAAGAAAACTTTTTTCTATTACGAAGAAAAATTTTTCCTCATGTCTGGCGGGCAATTTTGGTTAAACTTTTCGCAAAGTGGCCTGAAAAATGCAAGAATATGCTTAGCTTTGGCGCGCGCACGTTAGCCGAGAATGGTTGCACTAATTTCTCAGCAAATTTTTTAAAAAGCCATTATAATAAAAACTTTATTGAACTAGCTTGTTCGGTCTGTATTGGGAAATATTGGTCGAGTTCTTTCTTTGCAAGTTTATGGACCGAGCCGAAGGCTCGGTCCATAAACTTGCAAAAAAAGAACTCGACCAATATTTTCCCAATACGGACCTCACGCTAGTTCAATAACATCTATGTATGATAGAACTTGCATGCTAAAAAGTTTTAATTGCATTTACATATAGTGCAAAATGTGTTGTCAATAAGATGTACTAGACTTTGTGATGGTAATTAAATTTGCAATTTTACTTATTAAACAGGTGTTTAATTCAAGGAAGCTCAGAGCTAATGCCATGATTGGTTATTTCAAGGTAAATTGATAAGATTCATAAATTAAACAACTTTTGTGATTCTAGTCTGTGATTTTAGTTCAGATCTTTAATTAATTCTTATGTCTGGGTTTTCTTTGCAGAGTGATATTGGCTTTTTCTATGACGAGCCATGTAAGTATATTGTATACAAAAGGGCGGGTCTAAAGTACAGGTCACAGGTCACCCTAAGGCTAGCCCTAACCTAACCCTAAAGCTAATCCTAACCATAACTCTAACATTAGAGTTAGCCTTACCCTTAGGGTTCTGGTTAGGATTAGCTTTAGGGTTAGTTTAGGGCTAGCCTTAGGTTGACCTGTAACAGTGACCTGCAGTGACCTGTACTTCAAACCCGCCGTATTTCTGTGATTAAGCACCCCCGTCGCCTGCTCTAACATCTGTGTAATGTTGGGGATTCCCCTTTGAAGCACGATCTGCACATTGGGTCATTCAAACTAATGGAAACATTTTGGTGCCAGTTACTGAGCAAGATCAAAGCATTTTGTTGGTACATAGATTAATGACTTAAAAGTCATTGATTTATTCAAATTTAGTCAAACCTTAATATTGGATCGGAGAAAATTCTACAATAATTATAATGGGATGGTACATGTATACCAGCATCTGTGCAATGTTGCTATTGAATATAAATGGAAAAAATCCCTTCATTCATCTGTTCATATCTAATAGGGGAATTTCCCGGTTGAAGGACATTATATTGTACACATCATGCCAGGTCTTTCATACTTGTCTAGTAAAAACATTTTGGTACCATGGGTTTGCCAGGGTCATTTCTGAGAGATAAATTAAAAGTTTTCTCTCTTGTTGTCACAAGCTCATGCCGTTCTGCGCAAATGGGTTCTACTCACCGATCCTGATGACAAGATGGCTGGGGTTAAGGTAAGAAAAACATGTCCAGGTATACAACTGTATCTTGGTTGATGGGTTAGTGTGTAAGCTAGATCATTATTTTGTATGAGCCTTGCTGTATATTTGATCTACAGCTGTAGTAATAAAGCTGGCCCAAAGTGTGAGTCAAGATTCAAAAATTGTAAAAGCTGCCTGTATTATTAGCAGAAGTCATATATATGCTCCACATATATTTATGATCTTTCTTTCTTCATATGTCATAGCCTGCATAGCTGCCGGTCTTATTGGCGCGCAAAGTAAAAATTTGTAAGCGGCAAAGCCGCGAAAGCGCCTGGGGCGGGGAGGTCTGAAAGACTGTCTGCAACAAAACCTAGGTATTTTGAATAGTCCGTCCACCAGTAGATGGGAAATTCCGATTGGTTGAGAGCTGTGAACATGTCAATCAAATGTTAATTGAGCTGCCATGTCTCTCCCAAGGGAGAATGAACCAATTTTATCACAACATTTCCGTGTGACCGCGAAGCAAAATGGTGACTGTTGACTGTTAAATTTCCTGAATATTCAAAGGGAAAATCTGCAGGAAATTGTTTTGAAGGAGGAACAGGAGACAGGCTGTAAAAGGGTTGCTTTGTGGGACGTAATGGCAGAACTGTGGAGCATTGACAGAAAGGAAATACAGAATAATTCATTGTCTTAGTGAACAGGCATCATCCGGCAATTAAATTCACGGCTGAAATATCAGACACAGAAATATACTTTCTGGACACTACAATCTATAAAGGCGAAAGGTTCATCGAACAAGCGATCCTCTTTGATACAAAACCAACTCATCTCATACAGGAGGGGAAAATCTTTGCATGACATACTCGTAAATGCCAAACTCTAAGGTCATGTTTTACTGTTTGTCCTGTCATCACTTTATTTCATCAATAGGTAATGGATAAGTCTTGTATTACAGCTTCACTCTGATTGGCTGTCTTAATTGGATCAACAAAAGTGATAAAAGTGAGCGGCATTAAAAAACCCAAGTTTGTTGCAGTCAGTATTTTGCGACTTGCGCTGCTCGTTTTGTAAAACTTTACCTTGCGCGAACAGTACCGCCAGTTATGTAGGCTACATATGTCAGATATGAACCTAGTATATGACCGCTCACCTCACAAGTCTCTCCGTAGCTCAGTAGTAGAGCATCTGACTGGTATATGGAAGGTTCATGGGTTCTATTCCCATTGGGGACTCAAGATTTTCTTTTTGTAGTCCCATGCTTGTGACATGCTGAATAACTATTTATCTAGAAGTCATATTTTTCTGGTGTTCTTACCTGAGAAGTGTATATATATGTAACTGTGATTTTGCTATGCATGGCCAAAAAGACATTTCAAATTACCTTACTCGATCACCCCATCAATGGTACATTTGTGTTGGCCAGCCAGTTTATGACCAGTTGGGTAGCAAGTTAATCCTAGTTGATCTATTAAGGACAGTGTGCCTGATCCTACAAATGCATCTTGTGCCCATCTTTATACTAGAGCCGCATAACCAGATGAACTACAAATGTTTGCCCAAGTTCGTCCAGACGGATAATGTGTCTCTAGTATAAAAACGGCCATTTGACGCCTTCTTTTTCACATTTTATTTGTACAATACTGAGTGGAATAATATTATAATACGGTGTACATGTACATGTATACTCACTTATTATATGGCAAACTGGTCCACGATGAAAAGGAGCATTCTCATTGGTTCCCTGAGCGGTGCGAATTTTGCAATACGGACCGCAAAGATGGACCGTTCACGAACTCATTTCGCCAAATTCCTTTTATGAAACATTGAACAAAAGAAAACAATTTTCTATTAAGTAGAAACATTTTTCCTCATGTCTGGCGGACAATTTTGGTTAAACTTTTCGCAAAGTGGCCTGAAAAATGCAAAAATATGCTTAGCTTTGGCGCGCGCATTAGCCGAGAATGGTTGCATTAATTTCACAGCAAATTTTTAAAAGCCATTATAATAAAAACTTTATTGAACTAGCTTGTTCGGTCCGTATTGGGAAATATTGGTCTCGTTCTTTTTTTGCAAGTTTATGGACCGAGCTGAAGGACTCGACCGATATTTTCCCAATACGGACCGAACAAGCTAGTTCAATAACATCTATATATGAAAAGTGAGAACATTTTGGATCTTACTATAGTAGCAGGGAACATAAGTTTATAATATTGTATTAATTTTGTATGTCAGACCTTGCAAGTATTTAGTTCAAAGATGTAGATTGGTATATTCATAGTTAAATTATGCTCTTACGAGAGTGATTCTCAATGTAGCGGTATATTGAGGTTCAAAAAGTAATGACAGAAATAGGAACCTCAAGCTCACAGTTAAATTGTTATCAATTTATATGAGACTGCGAACTTGAGGTTTCGATTTTCTAATAGTTGGAAAGAGGCAACTTATCAAAGTTGATAGAAACGGAGAGCAATTAAGAACGAATGTCGCTAAGGATGGAGCCAAATTGAAATGGTCAAAATAAAGTTTCCTTCATACTTTGTGTGTAGTTAGTCTTTGGGGTGGAAACATTCGTGATGATATTTGTTTCACTTCTGCACTTTCCTAGACTTGGGATCATGGGGGGAAGTTCATGCCCAAAAATGTATTTTTTGAGGTATTTTTAACCCTGAAAACTGAGATTTTGTTAACTAATTATCTCAAAATGCAAAAGACTGGTTAAAATTCTGCTGACATCCTGGTATAATATCATCCTTCCGCTCCACAAAACTGGCACCGGATTTTCAGTTTGCCCCCTGGGGGCCCCCTGGCCCCCTGTTCTTTGTAAGGGGGGAACCGCCTTTTTAAAAAACTGAAAATGAGACATCTTTGGCTAAAATAAAATCAAACTGGTATTCATATTTTGATCAAATTTGAAGTTGCAAATGAATATTTTATCCTTTGTGAATCTTTTGATACTGAAAAGTCCGCGGGCACTCAATTATTTGTTGCAGAACAAACAATTTACAATTCATACCCTCGACAAAATGTTAATTTTCCGTCATTTTCAATGCCCACTTTCTGGAAGGTAAATAATGCTATTTGTAGCAACTTACCACTACACTGTTTCTCTATCATCGATAATTTGAAAATATTTCACTTTTACAGCTTACATGTAAGCAACTTCAGAAAAACAAAATGTTTTGAATAGCACATCCACTGGTGAAACTGTTAATTTATGCAAATAATAACACTCAAGTTTCCGGCCAAAAAAATATAAAACTGAGTTGTGTAGTCAATTAAACCACATAAATAAAACTTATAATAAACAATTGATGTAATGCATACCATTTATTAAGTAGTAACTTCAAGAAGCACTGATCTCAGAGGCAACGAGGAATCACGCCGAATATTATAATTCGTCGGTGCTTTCGTTATGTGCCACCGTGTTGAAACTATAGTTCTCATCCGTCGGAACAGCCCCAAATGGTTTCCTTTTCACTGGAAATATATTATCTGGAATTGGCTGCAGCTGCTAACTACCCACAAAATATTACAAGCTCCACCGATCGATGCTGTCGCCACCATGTTGCATCACTTCTTGTCAGGCCGTGATGAATGCTTTTTTTAAGAATGCTTGAAAAGGCAACCTCCTTGTTCTTTTAGAAATGTCCGATCTCTTGAGCTCCACAATTCTCAGCTACAAATCCTGAGTTATAAATTCTTACTGAGCTATATAAATCCTTTTGAAGTATCACTGTTTGGTTGTAAACTCTAAATAAGCCGGGACGGGTCGCCGGGACGATTGTATGTTTATCTTTTTCGGTCAGCGGACACCATAAAATATAAACATACCAAATGAAAGTGTCCCGGCTTGGAGTTTACAATTCAAAAGGATTTATATAGCTCAGTAAGAATTTATAACTCAGGATTTGTAGCTGAGAATTGTGGAGCTCAAGAGATCGGACATTTCTAAAAGAACAAGGAGGTTGCCTTTAAAGCATTCATCACGGCCTGACAAGAAGTGATCCAACATGGCGGCGACAGCAACGATCATATCGGTGGAGCATCCGCCATCGTGGATCTGTTTGTAATATTTTGTGGATAGTTAGCAGCTGCAGCCAATTCCAGATAATATATTTCCAGTGAAAAGGAAACCATTTGGGGCTGTTCCGACGGATGAGAACTATAGTTTCAACACGGTGGCACATAACGAAAGCACCGACGAATTATAATATTCGGCGTGATTCCTCGTTGCCTCTGAGATCAGTGGTTCTTGAAGTTACTACTTAATAAATGGTATGCATTACATCAATTGCTTATTATAAGTTTTATTTATGTGGTTTAATTGACTACACAACTCAGTTTATATTTTTTTTGGCCGGAAACTTGAGTGTTATTATTTGCATAAATTAACAGTTTCACCAGTTGATGTGCTATTCAAAACATTTTGTTTTTCTGAAGTTGCTTACATGTAAGCTGTAAAAGTGAAATATTTTCAAATTATCGATGATAGAGAAACAGTGTAGTGGTAAGTTGCTACAAATAGCATTATTTACTTTCCAGAAAGTGGGCATTGAAAATGACGGAAAATTAACATTTTGTCGTGGGTATGAATTGTAAATTGTTTGTTCTGCAAAAAATAATTGAGTGCCCGCGGACTTTTCAGTACCAAAAGATTCACAAAGGACGAAATATTCATTTGCAACTTCAAATTTGATCAAAATATGAATACCAGTTTGATTTTATTTTAGCCAAAGATGTCTCATTTTCAGTTTTTTAAAAAGGCGGTTCCCCCTTGCAAAGGACAGGGGGCCAGGGGGCCCCCAGGGGGCAAACTGAAAATCCGGTGCCAGTTTTGTGGAGCGGAAGGATGATATTATACCAGGATGTCAGCAGAATTTTAACCAGTCTTTTGCATTTTGAGATAATTAGTTAACAAAATCTCAGTTTTCAGGTTAAAAATACCTCAAAAATACATTTTTGGGCATGAACTTCCCCCCTGATCCCAAGTCTAGGTTAGTGCAGGAAGTGAAACAAATATCATCATGAATGTTTCCACCCCAAGGACTAACTACACACAAAGTATGAAGGAAACTTTATTTTGACCATTTCCAATTTGGCTCCATCCTTAGCGACATTCGTTCTTAAGCCTAAAATTGTAGCATAACCCAGAATATAGAATAATTTAATTAACATTTTGGCAAATAATGATACATGAAAAACTACATGCATGCTTGATTGATCCTGGGCACTTATGTAACCAATCAGAATATGAGTTTGCCAATAGTCAGCCACTGGGTTATATGCTAGTTGATATAATATTTCAAACACAAGAGACAGTGTTTCATCACATTTCCAAACACTGAGAAGAGAGTTGAAAATACAACATGTTTTATAATAGACTACTAACTGATCACAGCAATGGCTGCCATGTTGGCAGATCGTGACCACAACAGTAACCAGGTCTGGTAAGTCCCAGTATGCAATAGGCATTAGAGCCCACTCCTAAACGGTACGAAACTACATTCTCCCCCTGCTTAGTGATAGCTAAGGGTACTTTTCTTTTAAGTATGTGACTGTGTCCTTTCAGTGCCGCTCGCTCCTCCTTTGCCGCTCTTCTCAGAGTTGTGGTGGCTGCAAGCTTGCCCATGGGTCAACATCTGCGGGGATGGACTCACTGGCTTGACCTCCTCTGTTGTGGATCCATCTCCTTTCTCTGAGCCAGGATGTGTGCTTTCTCTTTCTCTTGACGATGGCGGCTCGCTGACTGTTCCTGCAGGTAATTCACCTATCGACCACCTTTGAGTTTCTTCTGCAGACTTAAATGGTACTTTCTTGAAGTGAGCTGTGGTCCATGTGATGGTGCTGCCATCTGGTCTCTTGGCTACCACCCTCATGCCTTTCCTGTATTGCACCTGCAATGGCTCTTTCTCGTATGCGGATGAGGCCTTGTTTACCGCTTACTGCTAGACTAACACAGAATCTCCTATCTGTATGTCTGAGGTCTTCACATACCTCTTCCTGTCTGTATAGCCTTTCATTTGCATTTTCTTTGCAAGATCTCTCTGATACAGCTGCTCAAAGTCATGTTCACGAGGAACTAACTCAAATACTCCAAACTTGCAGTTAGGGTACAGGTCTGCGGGAGTGACCTTGCTGGAGCAGTGTGGGGTTTCCCAGTAGGTGTGGAGGAACCCCGTATACTTCCTGCTCAAATCTGCTTATTTGATACAGCTTCTTCAGTATTCTCATTAATTGCTCGGCTTCCTCATTGGCTTGCAGGTTCAACGGCATCTTCCGCTCATGACGGAAGCCTAGATACTTGCTGAAGTCACTGAAGTCCTTCCAGTTGAATGGAGGCCCGTTGTCGCTGCTTATCAACACTAGTATCCCAAGCGATGCAAATATTTTTTCTAGCTTTGGTATCACTGCCCTGGCGCTGGTGGTGGTTACAAATTCTACTTCTACCCACTGGGACTGATTGCAGTCTGTGACTAGCAGACATTCTCCTGTGTGAGTAGGACCCAGAAGTCTATAGCAATCTCTCTCCAAGGCTCACTCGGCATGTGTGTCATGCGCAACGGCTCTCGCTCCTGTGACACTGTCACTACTTGGCTTTGGTGGCAGTGTTGGATGTGTGCCTCCACCATCTTGTCCAATCCTGGGAACCACCCTCTGGTCCATAGGTACTCTTTTGTCTTGGTATTGCCTTGATGGCCTTCCTGTGTCAGCCTAACTACTTTATCCCTGAGGGCCCTGGGAACTACTATTTGTGCTCTGTGGACTACAAGACCTCCTACGACAGCCAGCTCAGTAAACACAGGGTCATACCAGTTGCGGCCCCAGCACTTTCTTCTCCTGTGCCATAAAGTAACCTCTTGCTACATGTATGGCTGTCTTCAAGCCTGACAGTTCAGTATCTGCGTGTGTCTCCTCTAGCAACTCCTGCCAGGTGACTGCCCCCGGTACATCATCACCATGATGTCCTTCTCAAACACCCCCTCTGTCTCCCGTAACTCAAATTCAGCTTGGTTCCTGTTGCCATGGCTAAGGTGCATGACTAGTGGTTCCAGGTGCCGAGAGTTGTAGTCTGCTTCATTGTTGTCCGACCCTGCTTTCTTTCCAGGTACATAGTTGAGGTGGTAGTTAAAGCCTTGGAGGCAAACTCGCATACTCCCTATGCAGAGTGGTGCTGTTGTTCTGTAGCCCGACAACAAAGGTACCAGAGGTTTGTGGTCAGTGTCAACCTCAAATGCGTCTCCCAGACCATACAGGTATATCTGGTTGGCAAAGATGCCCCATTCGACTGCTTTGGCTTCTTTCTCTAGCTGTGAATATCTGCACCCCGTGTCTGTGAACACTCTTGAGCGGTACATGACTGGCCTCCATCTTCTAGCCTAGCCTAGCCTAGCCTGCATTAGTCTTCAGCCTTGTCTTACGTCGCGGGTCAAAGTATGCCATCACTGTGTTGTCTGTTAGCATTGCTTTGACCTGGTTGAATGACCTTTGACACTCTGGTGTCCACTGGAAGTCAGCATCATTCTTGATCAGTTCTGTTAATGGTGTGGTCGCCTGTGCGAATCCTTCCATGAAGTCAGTACCTCGGTTGCTGACTGTGGGGGTCCTGCCACCTTTAAAGCTGCAACCTTATCTGGATCTGGTGATATGCCTTCACTAGCGAACACTTTTCCAAAGAACGTCACAGCTTGGAGGTTGAGTCTGCTCTTCTTCAGGCTAAGTGTGAGCCCGTGCTCGCGCCACAGCTGCAGCACATGCCTGCCTCTGGTGTAGCGCCATAGACTAGGACGTCATCATAGATACTGACGGCATTTGGCTCTTGTGCTACAACCTTGTGAATCTCTTCATTGAAATTCTCTACCGTGCTGTTGACTCTGAAGTGCAGTCTTTTGAAGCGCTGTAGCCCTTTGTACGTGTAAAAGGTGGTGAGCTTTCTGATTTCTTCAGCTCACTCTAGTTGCATGTGACCATTGATCTCCAGATGGGAGAAATACTTTGCACCATTAATTCTCATCTCCAGCTCTCTTAAGGTGGGGATGGCAATGTTTTCTCCATCTTTCTTAGGGGTTAGGACCACATTGCTGCACCAGTCTGTTGGTTCATCTCCTACGTCTTAGATGATATCCATTTCCTCCCACTTGTTGAGTATCTGAACAAATTTGTCCTTGAGTGATATGGCTATTCTTCTCTGTTTTTGTACTGCACCTTTTGCATCTGGGTCTACGTGCAATTTCACTTTAACTCCTTTTAGCTTACCCCTGCCTGAGAATGCGTTGCTGTACTCCTCAACCAAATCAACTACCGCCTAGCCTGCCGATTTTCTCCCATGATAGGTTGTGACGTGCTCGTAGTTAGCTCTAAGTGGTACTTGACAAGACCCATACATTCAGCGGCTTGCTGGCTTAGCAATGCTGTATCACCTTGACCTTTAACCACGTATACAGGCTCTGCTATTTCTTTTTATCCCTGGCTGAGTGTCGCTGTGAATTTTCCTAACAAGGGTAGTGCCGATCCCTTCCCTTCTCCGGAGTAACTTCTGATGGCTACCCTGGTCGGCTGCAGGTGGCTTTTGGCTCAGAGCTTCTCGTAGTGTTTTTCTGCGACCACCGTAATGTCCGCCTGTGTGTCTAAGTGTAGGCTGATGGGGATGCCGTTGATTTCAATGGCCACTGTTTGATTCTGTGATGTTCCCTGTTTCAAGTATACATCCTCCATCAGCTCCTCGTCCTGATTTACATAGTGTGTGGTTGCCTCCACAGATTCCAGTGCATTAGCATGTTTATCATTCCCACGATTGCCAGCTGCATTGTTGCACATTCGGGCAAAGTGGTTCATACGTCCACACTTGAGGAATCTTCTTCCGGTGGCTGAACATGTGTTTCAGTTGCCGTGTGCCCTGTTACCACACTTGGTGTAGACTGGCTTGTCTTGTGCCTGGGAGCGGTCAGCAGTTCGATTCGGATCCTTACTCCTCATACTGTACCATCCTGGTCTGCTGACTTGCTTCACCTCTGGGTCATCCTTAGCCTGGCTGTGGCCATTTTCCTTATGATTTCGTTGCAAAGCTCGCTGTTTCTCCTACATACTTTAAGTCTCCATTTTCCTTATGATTTCGTTCTTCACCACAGTCATTATGATTATTGTGTTATCCAGCGTGATTGGGAAGTCACAGTGAAGCGCCTGCTCCCTGCATTAAGTACATACGGTATCCGGGGTCCATTTGGTGTTAAACCACTTGTAAAGCTCCAAAGTATTGTTGTGATTCGCTTTGAAGTGTTGATCTAGCTTTTCTAGGTGTGATTGGTAATCTCTGGGCTGATCGGGCAGTGTCTCAATTAGTTTCTGTAACTCTTCGCCACCGACTAACAAGAGTAAGTCAAGTTTGTCATCATTCATGACTGCCATCCATTGAGTAGCTTTTTCTAAACGAGCTCTCCACAACTTCCGTGCCTTCTCTCATCGTCCTGGCTCTCCACTCAGATTCAAAGTTCCTACACTTGCTCGTACGCTTGCCAGGACTCCTGACTTCCCTCTCTGGCTGGTTTCTGCTTCCTCGCCTATTTGTGTTTTATCCTTGTTGCCAATTTTATAATAAAATTAAAGTTAATTCAAATGTCAAATTTAATTCAACTGCACTTGTGCCTTGATATTTTAGCTCACTGTCCATACTTCTCATATGTTAGCATATTACTTACTGATTGAGTTTTAGTACAGCCTAACTTAATTGATCAATAGTTCAATCAGATAGTGTATGTAGTATTTGACTGGGTCTGAATATTCCCAGTTCAACACTGAGAGCTGATCAATAATTTGTTTAAAAAACTATTTTTTGTCAAATGATCAGTAATTTGATTGCAGTAATCGGATTCAGATTTAATATCTTAATTGCTGAATGCTATATTTAAGATTGATTGCTATAGTTACTTGTCCATGTAGTTGCACCAAAGACACTTTGATTTATTCCATCTCTATAAACATGTGATTAGGTAACTTGGGAGTTACAAGTAAAATATTATATGCAGGTTGTTTTAGGTATACTTGTTGAGTGAAAGGTAAAAAATGTTATTGTACATGTACTCATTATGAACATATCAGGACGAAGATGAAGATGACGAGACGCCAAACCCAGGGAAGTCACGAGGGGCATCTGGCAGAAAAATGGGCGGAATTCCAGCAGTAAATATCATACTGTTATCTTTTATCACAGTCTGTTTCATTTTTTACCACTTGATTACAACATTCATTTTGTAACATCAACATTGAAAACCATAACATAAAGTCAATTTGATAAAAGACTGTGAACCATAAACTGATCCATTCCCCCAATGCTTAAACCTGAAACTAAGATGATTGTCGCTCTGATAATTTAAATAGTCAGGAAATTTTGATTCAAGTGAAAGTCAAACTCACAACTTAACGTGACATTAGAAGATAACTAATGGGACATTTTAAGAGTGGTTTAACATGAACTTAATAACTTTAATTGGCATGAAAAAGGTGTTTGTAAACACACAGGCAAAACTACTAAAATATGGAAATAAAAAATTACTAAATTTGTGAAAAATATGCTACTGTATAATGTGATAGTGAACATCTTGTTGTTTAAGTTAACCAAGATAACAATTTGGCCTCAATTCATCAGTAGTGTCAATTAAATGCCGGTAGTTAGAAATAAAATTTTATTGTTTAAACTGCATGTTGTGCAAATAGAGTGTTTCAACAATAAATTTTTTCTTCATTCTTACTAGTAATAAAACATTTCAGTTAATAGAATGGCGGAGTTTCTTGGACAAGTCATCCTTAACAAGAAAACAAATATGTGGTACAAGTTCATTAAATGTTTGCATGTTATATTAACTTATTAAGTATAATGACATAATACTTACAATAAGTAAATAAGAGGGAGAAATAAGGATTAGAACATATAACGAATGGAATGTAAGGTAATGTGAAGTAATGTAGTTTAACGCAAGTAAGGCCATGTAAATTAATAATTGTGTAATGAAAAGTTGTAATACAAATTAATGTTGTAATGTTAGTTTATTTATTTTTTATAAGTAATAAGTGAATTATTATAATTAAACCGTGGAAGAAAGCAAAAAACAAACAAACATATAACATTAAAATGTTGAGTGAACTTTATTCATTTATATAATAAACAGTTTTGTGTTTTGATTAATGCAAAATTTATTTTCCTGATCAAATGCCTTTTATTGTTTTTAACAATTAGTTAAGTAATTTGTTCATTAGGGATGCAACTTTTTAAATCCTGAATGAATGTCATTGTTAAAAATGTGACAATCGTTGACTATCAGCAAATAGTCAATAATGATGCAGCCAGTTGCATGCAGAGATTCACATTAGAAGAGTGATAGTCAACTTGGCTACACCTCGTTAACTCTTCGCTCATAGACACCTTGAGCTCAAAATACATGTGTTTAATTTTTTTTTAAATGTAATGTTTCCCACATAATTTTTGCAATGTTTTGCTAGGTTTATATAAAATTTAAGAAGACTTAAAGGTGCAATCAAGTTATCAGCTTAAATTGACAGTGTAGTTCCTGTTACCCACAGGGTATTTATAATAAAATGGTATAATATTAATTAATTTTATAATGTATTGTATGCATCAATGATATTTAACTATTATTAATAAATTATGTACCTATAAACTAGTTTTCCATTGTTTCCTGGTTAAATGTTAAAATGATGATAGGGCACAAAATAAATGTCCAAACATTTTTAACAGACATTAATAAATGAAATGAACAAATGATCATGATAAAACTGTTCATAAAAGTTACAGTTTTGTTGGGGTAAAATGCTAAATTTAGTTATGAATAAAATAAATAATTATTTGTAATTATTCCTTTTCACCAATAACTGCCTTTGCTTATTTTTGTCACAACAATGGCTTTTAAAATTTTTTACTCACTTGTTCATTTAGTTTTGCTTTGTTTTCATTCACTTTTCTCATACTTTCCTCAACACATCACTCTCTTGTTTTTTGTTTTCTTTTCTGTCAGTCTTATTCCTTCTTGGATTCTTCATAATTCTTTGTATCAATTTCCTCTTAGGGTTATGTCAAAGTCACTGTCATGGTTCTGGGCCCCGGTGATGAAGCTCCCGTAAGTAGATTTTTATACCTGCTTCCTTTAAAATACATGTACAGTCAAAGGTCCTGTAAGCAGACACCCTCGGGAAGCAGTAAAAGTGTCTGCAACAGGAGCTGGCTGCTTATTATAGGAATGTATAAATACAGAGTTTGTATGAGCTAGAGTTCAAACAGGGTTTTGTCAAGGTGGCCATAAGTAGAGCTGTCCACTTATGGGAGTGTCCGCTCAGAGAGCTTCGACTGTAATATTAATGTTTGATTACCAAAAGGTTATTACAGCTGTCTTTGTCCAGACATCATGATATGTCTGATCAGACTATACCAGCCAGCATTTTTTGTTCTTTATAAAATGACATGTGTTGATCATTTTAATCCTGGGGTATAGGACTTCTGATAACATCTGAAGATGACCCAAAGATCTTGTTTGTCTTTTCAGTCCCTGCCCAGTCCCTGCCCAGTCCCATATGTGTTTGGAATCCCAACTCATGAGGTTGAGTGGCTAAAGAGCCAAAAAGAGAATTTGTAAACAAGTCTAGCGTATAGCTAAGTGTGATTTCCAATGTACTTTTTTTTGCTCAAATTGGATTAAGTTTACATATTTTTCACAAGGGCGAAGCATGAGTCGAGTATGAGAAATTAGTCTGTTTAAATAAGATTGAAGTATTGCATACAATTCCATAATATCAGATGTGACAAGTTGTATGTGGTTGTCTATAGCTGTCTTATCTGGGCACATACCAATCTACGAATTTCAACTGAAACTTCATAGTATTAACCTTGCTTAAGTGAAGAATATTTTTTACTTTTTTTTCTTGCAGTCTTCCTCTAAAAGTGTAACAGAAGATGACACTGATGATATTGAGTCGTGAGTAGATTCAAGTTTTAAATTTAGATCTTTCATAATTGTAGCTGGTTAATCTAATTTCTTTTTCAAAATACATACTATATGGAAGGCATGGTGACCGAATGGTTAGTATAGTATTTCTTCTTCACCTGAATGGGATACTAGTCTATCACAGGTTATAACCCAGCATTATTGACTAGCTGTGTGGATGTTAGAGTAAAGTGTTTTTTTGGGCAAGCTGGAAAAATGATGGGTGGAATTTACCTGCAGTGGTCTACATGTACGTATCCCCTCAAGGCAGAGTAGCAATATGCATAGTTGATTATTATTGCTTCATGCTACAGAATCTAGCATTAAGTGCTGGAAGTGTCGGCTTGCACTTGGCTTCTATGCAGTCTTAACCTGTTTACCTAATAATTATTATTGGTATTTACTGAGATCTTATAACTTATATAAAGCACCAATAAGTTACTTAACAGTTTAACTCCAGGGCTAGGTATTATTACTGTTTAAAATATAGACTGAAAACTGCGCGCGCTCTGATTGGTTAAAAACCATGTTTTATCAGAGTATAAAACATAGAAAAGCGTGTTTTATCGTTTCGTGCGCATAAATCTATATTTTAAAGCACATAAAGAAGCCAAAACCATGTATTATACTGTCATAAAACACTCCGGGAATTTGAGAACACTTGAGAAATATAGCCTAGCTGCGGCTCGTGTTTTCTAAATTTCTCTCGTGTTCTCAAATTCCCGTCGTGTTTTATGACAGTATAATACATGGTTTTGGCTTCTTTATTTGTTAAATATCCCAAATTAATGCTTGTAACAAAATTCCTTTGATTGATTATTTTAGGAACTTACTGCAGCCTTCAGGTGTGATGTTGCGCCCAGCTGTTTTCTCACTGAAGGTATACAGAGCTGAAGATATCCCTCAAAGTGAGTACATCATAGTACATCAGCTGCTCATCATGGGGTCATTTGGTCATTTCTACATGGTTATAAATCATCTACAGGTGTATGTATGCATACACAAAACTAACGCAGTGCAAAGTTGCCATTACTGTTAGCATAAATTTGTCAGGTTGTGGCATATACTCTGTAACACCTTTCTTGGTAAATGCTAGTTAGAAAACAAATGAATAAATAAATGAAAACATTAAATTATGATACTTAAGGTATGGTACAAGGCATTTAAAGAAGGTGAACTACATTTCTTGTGAAATCTTCATTGAGTCCTCCCCACCAGGGGAATAGGGGTATTTCTTGCAAAGAGTAATTCATGTCTAATATCTCCTTAATCAATATCAATACATTGTCAAACAGACAGGCAATGAGAATTAACTTGGAACATTGTTGTGACATTACCATCAAATTCCTATAATGTATGACAATCAGTAAATACTATTTTGACCTTGTTTAGCCCTTCCTCAATCAGTACTGTTTTTTATTGATAATCTTGATAATAAAATAAATTGTTGCTGGAATGTATAAATATTGTCAGTCTTTATTTCCTGGTTGTTGTAAGGTCGACTAACATTGTCTTATTATCCATCCTAGTGGACTCTGGGTTCTTTGAAGGAGTCAAAAAAGTTCTTCATGTTGGAGAGGTATGGTGCACTAATAAACATATTGCCAGTTAAGGTAGAGGGTAAGGTTCCTTAAAGGTTGCAAGGGATGTCGAGGGTAATGTTTTCATCTGCAACATAGAGGTCACCCCTAATGACTAGCATGTTGGACTGACTGGATCGAGTGGCTAGCTGGGGTTATTGTGTTGAGTTATTGTGGGACAAGACATTTTACCCTCTCAGTGCCATGTCAGGTTGCCATGGCAAGTTTCCTTTCCACAGCCTTCCTTCTGCACCTGTCGCAAGACTAGTACAGTGGAAAAGAAAATACTTACATTGATGCAAGGGAAGGAAAATTGTGAAATTGTGCTAAATTGCCAAGCAGAGGAAAACAGAGAGCAAGTCCTCCAGATGCAAACCCTGGAACAGCTGGCCAGCATTGGATTAACTCTTTCACTCCCAGATTCAAACCTTGAGTCAATAAATGTGTTTGTTCCTTTTGCACCTAGATGAAACCCTAGTGTGTGACCATTCAAATGAAAGCTTATTTTGAGCAATACTTTCAAGTGGTGCTGTTTGGTTTTGACAATTTTGCAAATTTATCCTCAGTTTTGAACTTAGCACTCTTGGGAGTGAAAGGGTTAAGTCTAAATTGGCCTAAGTTAATCATCCAATAATTTTATCCTTCGTCATTAATGCTCTTATGTCTGCCCACCTGTCAGTACAATGTTTAAGCACTTTCTTATACCCTTGCAACAGTAGATATGCAATCCTGTCTATTTTTTAGAAATCAACTACTTCTTAATTAGTTGCATTTTGAAACTTTTTACAAGAATTTATCAAGATTAGTTTGCTGATGCGATTTTTCTTTTTTCTCAGGAACAAAAAGAACTTGTGGATCCCTACTTGTGTTTTAATTTCGCTGGAAGAAAGGTGAACATTTAAAATTATTGTTGATGCATTAATAATGAAAAGCAGTCCGTGAGACAAAACATGCAGTCACTCCATGCAATTAGCCCGTCTGCAAAACAGACAGAAAACAAGTCCTTCCTTTGCCCCTCTTTGGGGATAGGGAGACAGGGATACAGACTTGGGAGGTACATGTAAAACCCATCAATCCTCCTCCTGGATCCACCTACATGTATGCCATATGCAATTATAATAATTTAGCGTACATTAAATTTGATTTTCTTTTAACAGTCCAAGACGAGAGTGCATTACAATTCAGACCACCCTGAGTTTAACGCAGAACTCAATGTACAATTCAAGGTGAGCTGTCTGCATGAACTTCAGACATATTGTCTGGTTTACAATCATTATGAAACAACTCACTTGTATGGGCAAACTCTAAGGAGGCAACATTGCGGGAATCATTGACCACATGCATGCTTGATTTATTTGTTTGCAGTTCCCATCCATGTGCGAGAGGCTCAAACTACAGATATTTGACTGGTAAGATTTTTCAGTCTCATTCTCATCAATTTCACTTTCTTTTCTAGAAAATACAGTTGAATCTCGCTATCTCAAACTTGGTTATCTCGAACACCCTGCTATCTTGAATCCAAACCTATTCACCTTGCCCTCGTTGTTTCAGTCATTTACTATTGGCTATCTCAAACTCCCTGCTATCTCAAACTGTTTTTCGTTTCCTTGAGAGTTTGAGATAGCGGGGTTCAACTGTAAATAATACTCTCCACTCAGGTGTGCTAAAGTATTTGCCCATTATCAGAAGGTGATTGGTTCAAATAAGGGTTGAAGCCTCTAGAGGTTTATTTCTGGGCCCTCTTTGCAACTGCGACTTTCATGCATGGTCATTAATAATTATTGTATGTTCATGTCATATTTGATCCAGGGATCGACTGACTGCTGATGACTGTATAGGCACAGGTTTCTTGCCAATATCTGCTATTTCTGGACAGGGTGATGATGGTAAGTATGTTGGATTCTGTAATAGGTTTTTTTTACTTTTGGGCAAACTAGTACCTTAAATTTCCAGTCAGAATTCTTTCCCCACAAATTGACTTTAATTAGTGGGTTGTTTTTGTCAAAGAAGTTTTAAACAGCATGATATACCGTTATCGTCATGGCAATATGTTAAATGAGGGGAGGGGGAATATGGGAGTGTTCTCACAATATGTTTGGATTGGTAATCAAAGATGCTGAGCACTATGAGTATTCAGTTTGCCAAATGGTTACAAACTAAACTAAGACAAGTCCTGTGGACCAGATGGGTGTGTAGGTACAAACAATGACTGCTTTAACCCTTTAACTCCCAGAGTCAAACCTTGAGTCCAAACATGTACCTTTTAAGTCTGTGGATGAAACCCTAGTGTGTGACCCAGGGGGGCAGGCAGCGCCCTTTGATCTTGCCGCTTTTCCGCAATACATGATCGCACAAGTAAAGAAATCTGTCAATCATTCGAGAAACGTACCTCTACGGGAGTTTGCTGTGGAATTTCATCCATGGTGTCCCACAATGACCAAAGTTCATTTAAACAGCGACCGAATCGTTCCCATAGATGTTTGGACGTGGAATCGCCAAAATATTTCTAAACGAACACAAACGCACGTCATGTCAGCCATCGTCCGCCATGTTTATTTTAAACAAACCAGTACTTAGTCTCGCTCGGCCAAATTTCTAAAATGTGCAATCACATATACTAGGTCCCAGGCCTCGCTGCTAGCCCCCCCTGGTGTGACCATTCTAATGAAAGCTATTGAGCAGTACGTTCAAGTGGTGTTGTTTTTGTTGTTGACAATTGTGCAAAATTAAATTCAAGATTTTTTCATCAGGTTTGAACTTAACACTCTTGGGAGTGAAAGGGTTATGTAAACACTCTCATGATTTTCAGAAAACTAATATATAATTAGAAGTGTATAACCTTGTTTATGAGATCATTGGAGTTTCTTGAACCTTCACGCATGTTTATGTCTGACTCTAGCTATTGTTTGCACGCCACATGTTTTATTTTGTAAGACTGATATATATTGAGACACTTTAGAAAACATGATTGATTCTCAAAGTAAATTCTGATATTTCCAGGCTTTCTACCCTTGTTTGGTCCTTGTTACATCAATTTTTATGGCTCAACCAGAGAGTACTCTGACCTGCCTGACGAATATGACGACTTAAATCTTGGAGTTGTAAGTGTACAGAATATGCTAAGTTACATGTACTTTTTTCTATCACTAGAATGTATTGCGTGCATTTGTAATATCCCTAAGCACTGAGAGAACAACACCCAACTTTATACACTTCCTTATCATGGGGTTTTGCTGTCCAGAACCGTACCCAATTTCCATTCCTCTGGTGTAGTGAACTTTGTACAATTTCTGTCTTGTAAGCCGGGTTTAGTGCCCAGCAATAGTTTGTGTGTATGGGCCGCATTGTCCTTATGCTGTGTCTGCAAGCTCAGTCCCTCCACCCAGCTGCCCGAAAAGCACTGTAGGTTAATGCCCCAGCAGATGGTAAAGCAGACTTCATAATTATACAACTTTGTAACCCTGACTTCCCGCTCTGCAGAGTGGTCCTCTCTCAACTGAGCTATGCTGTGATTGTCCCGCTTACAATCATATTTTATGGCAATGTTATGTTTTCAGTTCCTGAGTTTCTATCATCACATTATAGGGTGACGGAGTTGCTTACAGAGGAAGAGTGTTGGTGGAGCTGGAAACTAAACTGGGACCTTCGTCAAAAGATCCTACGGAGGATCTTCAGAGTCACGAGATTATCCGTGTGCAGGTACAGTAAGTAGTACTAAAAGAGTGATTTCCATTGTTGAGTGCATGAAAAGCTGTGTTATAAGCTTGACTTCCATCACTAGGAAATAAGGCATTACTAAACACCAGAACAGAATGGAAGTGGAACAAACTGGAATGAGCTGGAATGAGACCAGAAGGAGACCGGAATGAGCCAACCCATTCCAGTACATTATGGTCCATTCTGGTCACACCATTCTGGTCTATTTGGTTCCATTCCAGTGTTTATGAACGCCCCTAGAAAATATTGTTTTTAAGATGCATGTGCTTCAGTCTTGTCATTGTTTGTACCAGTGGTTAGCAACGCGTCTACTGTCGTCCCTCTGGTAATCACTAAGTTGTTGTGTTTTTTACCCTCTAGCCGTACTTACGCAGGCGTAAGTTCAAGCTCTTTGCATGCTTCTTGGAAGCAACCATGATATCGTCTACAGATGGACCAGTGGACTTTGAAGTCAGCATAGGTTGGTGGTCTGTAAACATAAGAACTCTTGTTTTATTTAGGTTCGTTTTGTCACGTTCACTCTGCAGTTACCATGTAGTCTTCACTAACAGACATCATATATGTCAAAGGTGGATACCTCTTTTTAGCAGACTAGTGTATTCTGTGATGTACCTCAATTTTTTTTTTGAAGAAGTCAGTGTATTAAATGTAACTGTCCATTAGCCTTTTGTGGAAGATGCGGTGGCCTAAATTAATACTCGGGATGGAATGGTCCTAAGTGCTGGCTGGGGTCATTGTGCCGTGCTATTGGGCAAGACACTTAACTCTCACAGTGCTTCTCTCCACTCAGGAGAACTGTGAACTGTTAGGGCAACCTAACAACATGCTGGGGGTAACCTGCAATGGACTAGCATCCCATCCCATCCCATCCCATCCCATCCCATCCCATCCCATCCCATCCCATCCCATCCCATCCCATCCCATCCCATCCTAGGGGAGTAGCAATACTCCACTGAGCCGCTTTGTGCTACAGAAACCGGAGTCAAGAGGTTACACTGCACAGAGTTGACTATAAGAAGCAAACCTCAGTGTAGTATAGTAGCATTATAAATTCAATCAACCCCTACAAATGAAAATATATTCATTCTTTTGCTCCTAGGGAATTATGGTAACAAGCTTGATCTATCAGTTCCTCCTTCTTCCTCGACCACTCCACCCACAAATGCTGTGTACGATGGCTGTTACTATTATTACCTTCCATGGGGAGACACTAAACCTTGTGTGTGTGTGGACAGTCACTGGGAAGACATTTCCTTCAGACTGGACATTTTGAATATCTTAACCAGGCTATGTGAGCGATTGGTAAGTCACTGATGTATTATAAAATAATCAGGATAGGCCTGTCTGTCACTTATACTCCTTTGCCTGCTTAAGGCGGGCCCTGTGACGGACAGACAGCTCTCTCCTCCATTAGCGTGGCTAGCTCGCTCGTAGTTTCTGCCCTAGCATCTTCCATCAAGGTCTTAACCATAGTTTTAGCTGGCCGCCCTTGGTCCATCATACAATGAGTGGGCTCCCATAGAATGACCTTGTTGGCAGGGAGATCTGGATGGTGATGTGGGTCAGTTAAATATATTTCATGGCCAGCATGTGCGCCAAGTGTTTGATATTGCAATACAAGGGGAAGACTAGCTTATCGTGGGCTACCGTGTGGCACTAAATTTTTGCGGATTTGGCGATTTTTTGTGTTTTGCAGGATCTAATTTTTGCGATTGGCCGAAACTAATTTTTGCAATTCTCAGTAAGAATGTTTTTACATCTGCAGGGTTCAAAATAAAATCACAGCTTTTAGCTTGAATTTGTAGGCTTTTTTTGTCAAGGCTCATTTTTACCCGGCTGTCAATAATGAATGAGCACGTAGTAGTTGAACTTTTTTTCACTTTCCGCGATTTGCGTGTGTGTACTGCTACACTAATTAACGGGAATCTGCCAAGAACTCGTTGCCTAGCACGTGACCAAAATCTTCCTGAATTGAAATTTCACTTTCTTCCTTGAGAAACCTTGAAATTATAAACTGATTTTAAAAACATTTCGCACATATCGCATGCTTTGAACTGCTAAAATAATGTCAGCGTCAGAATCTTCATTTTAATTAACGTGTTTCGTTCCAAACAAAGCATCGTGAACGGCTCTCTTTTTTAGGTGTTTGTTCAAGCGTAAAATACCGTCACGCTTCTTCACTCACAAACATGGGAAATCCGTTCTGTCGAGCAATATGAATACAAAACTGACTTTAATTTGAACGAGTGAAGTCTTAACAACCGGCACTAAACAAGCTTTGTGCAAAATAAATATTGATTACATGTGCAGAAACATAAAGTTGGTAACGCAACGGTTTGTCTAGACAAACTTGCATGTTTACGTTTCACGCTTGAACAAACGCGTAAAAGAGTTCGTCGTTCACGGTGAACAAGAATTCTCCATTTCAACTTTTGCAGCACGCTTCAAATTTCAAACCTTTTTCTACTCTTTCTACTCATTTTAAAACGTTTCCAAAAGCTTTTAAAACATTTCTGGCTGCTTTATTGTCTGATATGAAATGTTTACTATAACATCTACAGCGACTTTGATTTCAGTTGGGCGATCAAAGTCGATATTTTCTATTTCTTCGGTGAAAAGTCGCCGGCAAGTGTGGTAAAAGTGCCGGCAAGTGTGGTAAAAGTGCCGGCTGCTATTTTGAACCCTGATCTGTACAATGGCAGATCCTTTTAGATAACAACACAATTTTGCTTTAGGGTGATACTAATAAATTTATTAATTTGATGAAATAGATTTTTGCGGAAAACGTTTTTGCAGACTGACTTTTTGCCGGAAATTGTTTTGTGGATCGTAAAAGAAACCCCCAAAGTTAGAACCAACAAAAATTTCATGCCACACGGTAATAAAGGTTTTCATTAATGTTGGTCTTGCTAACAGGAAAACAACATGGAAAAAGTTCAACTGAGTCTCGAAGCTAATGCACCAACAGCTGAAACAGCTTCACTTCTCATAGCTTTGTTAGATCAGCTGATAAATGATTGCAGGTAAGTTGCCCCCCCCCCCCGGGGGGGGGGAGTACACTGTACTCCCATATATAAGCTATACGGGTATGTGCTGCTGTGAAGGGTATGCAGTTTAGTCTGGGATAGGGTATAGAAATCAGAGAGGTTTGGTCTAGAATAGGGCATCATTTACTGGGAAACTGAATAGTGGTATGTTCAAAGAATTTAGTCTAGAATAGGAATTGACACTCGGAATTGAAAGAGTCTTACATAAATGGAAATACAAATCATTACGGCGACTTTAATAGCAACTTTGGGTAAAACCATGTCATCTTGTGCCTACAAAGACACTCCCCTTGACAATGCCTCTTTGAGAGTTTTACATGCTAAAATAGCAAGGCAAGGATATTTATCTTCCTGGATGTGCCAACATCTACCGTTGATGCATGTCAAAATTACTTTACCAGATAAGGTGCACTGTAAATGTGTGAAGTATAAAGCAAGGGGTAGATAGCCAATCTTATTCATTAAATCTTATTTTAGGGACAGTGCGATTTACACAATCAGTTCCTATTTCATTGATCATACAGTCAACTCTCTCTTAACGGACACCTCTATAAGACGGACACCTCTATAAAACGGACACCTTGTGTTGGTCCCTGCGCGCCGTTTTTCAGTCATTTTACTGTATCTGAGCTCTCTATAAGCCGGACACCTCTCTAAGATGGACAGTTGGTGCCGGTCCCAATGGTGTCCGTCTTAGAGAAAGTTGACTGTACTCACAGCTACAGGAGTTGTTTCAGTTTCTTCTCCCCATGGATGGAAAGAAATGAAATAATTGATGATTACCTTGCATGATTTTAGAAAACCTTTACCAAAGATTGACAGTTCTACTCCTGGTGTGAATGAGCTGGACCTAAAGATTCAAGAGACAAGAATGTTGGAAAAGGTTTGTGTCCGTTTCTATACTGCATGTAAGTATCATCTACCAACTGAAGGTATTTGCCAAAAACGTATATTTTGCTGGTCAAGATGACAAGATAACAAGATGAAATTAAAGTCTCCTTCAGAAGTTTATTCTCGAAGGAATGTAGCCACTGTTAAATTGTTGGAAATATTGTCTAAACTGAAAATTTGTTGAAATAAATGGGAAAAATATTAAGTGTATGGAAAAATTGGATACATTAGTATCAGCCATTTGGGGTTTGAAGTTCCTACGCGTCGCCATTTTGGATCATTTGACGTCACATGATTGCCATTATATCAGACAACAATGGCACCTTTGATATGTAACAAAGGGGAACCTTGAAGCATCATAAAAGCATCATAAAAACCACCCAGGTTAATATTCAAAACCCCAAAGATTTGCGGCAAGTTTTTTCGTAACACTGAAATAATTATTATTTTTATTTTGTTTCAACAAATTAATTTTATGTTATCACTTTAACCCTTTCAGACTCCCAGAGTCAAAACTTGAGTCAATAAATGTCGATGTACCTTTTGAGTCTGGATAAAACCCTAGTGTGTGACCATTCAAATAAAAGCTATTCAGCAGTAATTTCAAGTGGTGCTGTTTGTTTTTGACAATTTTGCAAAATGAAATTCAAGATTTTTCCCTCAGCTTTGAACTTAGCATTCTTGGGAGTGAAAGGGTTAATGACAATTTGATCCAATAGTCATTGTCGCAATTACTAACCTATAGGGTAATGGGTCTCTCTCCCCTCCATGAAACATGCTACTGCATCCATATTGTTGCTCAGTTAAAACTATGTAAAGTGTGTCATGTACATTGTCAGTAAAAACAAATATGCTGCTCTTTTACTTCTAACAGTTGGCTATCATGGAAGAAGCAACCAAGCTTCGTGAAAGTGCCACTGATGTTGCTGAAGCTATGTCAGAAATTGAGGGTTACATGCAGAGGTTAAAAGATATGGCTATCGAGGTGTGTTCCTGGTACTTTACAGTACACATTACCTGAGTAACATTTATTTTATCCTACATCATGGTTGTATTGGGCCACAAGATCTGAGCAAAAAGACGCGAATTCTATCAAGGTCACAAAGCTAGAGAGTTTAGCTCCATGTTTTTTCTTCTGGTGCTCTTGCAAACGTTTTAAAGTATGTCTGCACTTTATCCAGAAAGAGCTTGTTTAATTAAACTTTCCCATTCTGACAGCCATTTACACATATTCCAAAGTAATTCCAAGCTGTAACAGTGACCTTATTTCGATAAATTCGTCTGTGAAATGGTGCCACACGTTAAAGCAGTCAGGTGTTAGTAGACATGTTTTCTCTTAAAAAAAACAATTCTTTATTATGCAATTAAAAAAAAAAGACATGTTTCTCAACTGTTCATCTGTGGTCAAATAACAGAATATAAAGCGCTCATGTATGTATGAACAACATTATTCTCCTACTTCTGTTCCTTTAGCCTCAGAACAGCATGCCTGATGTGGTGATTTGGTTGATCAGTGGCACCAAACGAATTGCATCTTTCCGGATTCCAGCTTATGAGGTCCTGTTCTCACCACAGTCAGACGCTTGTGGTCAGTATTGTGGCAGGGTCTTCAACATGTTCATGAAGGTAACGAAGGATGGGTGGATGCCTGCATGTTGTTGTAATGCAAATTGTTTTTCAGGTTGATTAATTTCCAGGCTAGGTTAATCTGTTAAAACCTGAAGATAACACTGTTATCACTGTTAACGCCCTTACTCATAAACTATTTGAATTCATTCATTTGAAATCTGCTAATTAATGAATTCAAATTGTTTTATTGATTACGAGATTGTAATATCTTTACGTCTGAAACAGATTAACCTTGATTGGCAACGGATAAACCTGAAAAACAGTTTGACCTTGTAAGCAACCTTGTCACTTCATCAACAAGAGTACCAGGACTGGGGCTGCTGGTCATTCAAGCTTTCCGCAAATAAGTTTAATTCATAATTTATTTCTTACTTATGCAACAAACACCTGCATTACTTATACTAATACAGAGACGTTTTAACCAATCCAAAAAGACTAACAGGTACCACGAGAGGAAAGTGTGGCCTTTGCTTCATGTTGGATTAAATTGCATGATAGCTTGTTATTTATCTTTTCCATTTTCTGTGGTCTTGTTAGTACCCAGGAAAGAAACAAATGAACCTAGAAGACTATCCAGAAGTCCCTGCACATGTTCGAATGATAATCTGGCTGGGCCTTGAGAAACATCAAGAAGATTGGACTAACAGGGAACAAACAGAGGGCGACTTCTGTGTTTATGCTGAAACGGTGAGTATACCCACTACCATTCTACTCTTGATTGTACGTAGTCATGGCTTGTTTGGCTGATAGCGGAATATTGTGCAAAATGTTTGTGATCATACATAACAGGAATTACCCCATTCCTTAGCTTTATAGATGATTTAGAACCACTTTGATGTCTGTCATTTACGTAAATTCTTTTGTGTCCTCTCTACCATGCTGCAGTGACAGTTGCTTTTGAGTGCTAACATGTTCTTGTTCAATGTGGGAACAGTTAAATCCTGTCAATAGACATTACAAGCATGAGTAGCATATAAAGGTGTATCATTCCAAAGTGTGAGTAGTATACAAGGGTGTATTGATAAAAAGTGTGAGTAGCATATAAATGGTGTATCGACCCAAACGTGTGAGCAGTATATAAGGGGTACATTTAACAAACAATTGGTAAGTAGTAGTGGTTTCCTTTATTTTTTGTGATCTTTTAACTGATTTGGTTTGCTCCTAATTTAGTATGAAAACCAGATGAATGTGCTTGGCACTTGGACCTCAAAAGGACTGCCCCGCCCTTCATGGTCAAATTCTCGAGGAGATGTAAGAATGATTCTTTCTTGTAATTTCGTTTGAAATACCTGTATGGGTTACGTTTGTGCTGATTCATTTTGTGAATTTTATAATTGAGAGATTTTAGGCAGGTTAGATTTGGAGCTGTAGCAGAAATGTAGAAACAACTGGTGCTTCAAGAGGATTCATAGATATGTAGGTAGGAAGTATTTAGTTAGTTGGCTTGGAACATGGATGTAAAAGAGACATTTCAAACAATAGACTTAGCGAGAAAGTTACCAAGCTACCGTAATATTTGCAGTATTGCAACAAGGAGCCCAAAAGTGTGACCACTTTTAATCAATTCACATTCTTTCGTTTGTCCAGACTATTCAATCAGAAGCCTAAGCCGAAACAAGAGAACGGGAATTAATTAAAAGTGGGCACATTTTTGGGCTCTTTGCTGTAATGGGTAATGCATAGTTAGATTTGAACACATCGAAAATCAGGAAAAAAGTTTTGAAATCTTCTGTCCACAGACCTGGAAAAGATATGGAAAGTGATAATGATGTCTGCAAAAAAAGTTTGGAATTTTCTTCAAGTTGCACAACGTTTTCTCTGTTCCACGTATTACGCTGAGTATGTAAAATGGTTTAGAAAAAGAACAGAAAAAGTCTCGAATTTTATCTTCAAAAGAAATACTTTGTACAAACCATGAAGTATATAATATAGAGGTAATTTAGATCATTAGATTTAGTGATTGTTCTAAATCTCTTCTGTTGATTGGAGGTCTGCAGTGAAGTGGCCCAATAGTTAGCGTGTTGAACTCCAGTTTGTGTATTGTGTTGTTTTCTTGGGGAAGACATTTTACTTTCACCATGCCTCTCTCCATTCAGGCGTATAAATTGTTACCGATGAACTGTTGGGGGAACTTGACAAAATGCTGGAGGGTAGCCTGTGATGGACTTGCATCCCATCCAGGGAGTAGCAATACTTCCAGTTGCTTCATGCTACAGAAACTACTCTGATGGCGTGCACCACTTTTTTCTGGTCTGACGAAGACCTATGTGTGTGGCGCTGTGCCTATTTTTGGGTCTTGTTACACTATTTTCTAACGGATACGCCTATGATTTATTTCAGTTGAAATTGTATAAAGACTACTTTGTCCCTCCTCCTGGTTGGCATTTTGATGGAGACTGGTTTGTGAACCCAGAGCTCAGGTAATTACTTCAATTTGAAGAGACGCGAGCAGGAAAGTTGTAAACCGTATTGAACAGTGAATGGTAGTGATTTAGAATCTTGCTCTGTGGATTTGAGTACGTGTAGAATTCAGGTTTTAGGTATAGATTTTATTGAACTAGTAAAGTCCGTTCTGGCAAAATATAAGTCAAGTTTTTTTTCATTGACAAGAACAAGACCAATATTTCCCCAAGACAGACCGAGAAGCAAGTTCAATAAAAGTTTTACTATATCGGCACTTTTACAACTTTGCGGATAAAATTAAGACATCCATTCTTCTCAAACACATGCAACAATGTTGAGCATATTCAACCATTTTTAAGCCACTCTCCAAGAAATTGAACCAAACATGTCTTCATTTGGTAAATGTTGACATGTGTATCTTTCTATCAACAGCATGACGTATGAACGAGACAGTGGTCATAAGAGCTTCCTTGAGGATGTGTTTGAAAACGAGTCTCGTCTTCCAGCTGGTAACTGGGGACCTTCATCTGTGCCCTGGACAGATGTGGTAAGTATTGAGTTTTAACTTAGATGTCGTCCACACTTACTAATAGGGTTTTGTTTAACACACTTTTTGATGTGTTTTTACCAATCATCCACACCAAAATGATGGAAAAGACAAATTTAAGACATTTGGCAGCGACAGTTTAGGCGGAACTGATTGCGTACACGCAGTGCGTTTGACCACGGTGAACTATATACATGTTATAATGTATGCTTCAAATTCATGTACAACTTTATTTCTCTACTAGCGTGGTGATGCTGTGACAGCTAGGAATGAAATAGTTTGCCCAGAGGATTGGGAATGGACCACAGACTGGACAGTGGATTTAAACAGAGCCGTGGATGAAGATGGTTATATATTGTTTATTAATTTGTTGGTTGTTTTATTCTCCGTTACCCTCATTAATGTTGCAATTCATTGATTGGCTAGAAAGGCACCTACTATCGATTGTTAGCATAACCCAGTGACTGACTATTGGCAAACTTGCAATCTGATTGGCTACACAAGCACCTGCTATCGATCGATAGACGGCTCCCGGAGAGCGCGCACTGTTTTTCGTGCATTACAGCAAAAAAATATTAAACAAAACCGTCAATAAATCAGTTTTATTGATATTCTATATTTAATAGATCAGCCACTGGGCTATGCTAAAACAATTAGATGGCTAATCGACTTTTGATAGTTGACTCGGGAACCTTGAGCTTGCTGTCTAATTGTTAAATAGAAGGTATCGGAGCATGCGCACTGTTTTCCGTGCATTATGGCCGAAACATTTTGACAAAACCTTCAATAAATCAGTTTTATTTAATAATCTATATGTTTATTAGATCAGCTACTTGGATATGCTAAATCAATTAGACTGCTCGCTCTAGGTTTCTATCAAGCTTTTTAAGTAGTATTTTTCAATTCGATTTTTCACAAGTTTTCAGCTGAACGGTCACGTACCAAGTATGAGGTCATGTTTTGTATGTGCAGCCTTTGAATTTGACATCCATTGTTCTTCAGGTTTTGAGTACACAGTGGAGGCCACGTTTGGTGGTTATGGTCCAGTAGAAAAGACTTACCACTTGTGTCGACGACGTAGATGGGTCAGGAACAGAGTGGTGATAAAGGATGCTAAAGTGGAACAGGAGCAGGTGAAATACCAAGTTTATCATATAAAGTAAAAAAAACGTGAATTGGACAAGTGATAAACCAATGTGGCCCATGTCCAATATTATTGTGGCGGTTCTCGCCTTGCTCCAAGGGTTTTCTCCCAGTTCTCAGGTTTTACTCCCTTCAAGAAAATTACCAAATGCCAATTCGATCTGGGATTTGAGGGCAGCAGGTTTGTTATTCGGGAGACTGTTTAGTGACACCCTCGTCAAATAAAGTTCATTTTATTTTATTTTATTTATTTAGTGAAGTTAGTGTGGAAAGAGCAGCATTTTCAGGAAAATTGCTGCTATTAGATGTGAATTTACGCTTTTCACCAATCTTTCTTAAACCAAGGTTGTTTGCATCAAGGAAGAATTTAAATATTAATGTCTTTGTGTGTGGGTGTGGGTGGTGTGTCTGTTCATGCCTTTTGCCAAGATAAATGAATATAACGTTACACAGGGTACCTCTTGGGTTGGCAATTAAATGGCCCCGCAATGCAATCACTGCTACTGATTTAGGCTGTCTGAGGTTTTTCTGTACTGTAAACTTAACCTCTTGCTTGTTACCAATGCAGATCCGTGCAGAACAGATTGCTAAAGAAGGCTGGGAGTACGCCCCAGTCTTCACCATGAAGTTCCACGCCAAAGAGCGCAAAATGGACCTGGTGAGAAGAAGACGTTGGCACAGGAAGATGGTGCAAGAGGATGCCAGTGCCCCAGCGGTCTTCCATATTGATGTCGGAAAGGGTGACGATGATGTGAGGATTAATGATATAATATGTAGTGAAAGTATTTGTTTGTTTATTTATTTTATTTACAAAATTTATTAAAATTAAAAAAAAAAATTATTATAATTAAAATTTAAGGTTATTGAACTGTCGTGTTTCCCCAGGCCAGTCTGATTCATAAATTTAGCTCTGTTGATTTAATTTCTTTTTGGTAAACCACCTGCCCATGGGAGACGCGGTGGCCTAATGGTTAGCGCGTTGGACTCTGAATCGAGCGGTCCGGTTTTGAGCCCTGGCCTGGGTAATTGTGTTGTGTTCTTGGGCAAGACACTTTACTCTCACAGTGCCTCTCTCAAACCAGGAGTATAAATGGGTACCTGCGACAAAATGCTGGGGTAACCTGCAATAGACTAGCATCCCATCCACGGGGAGTAGCAATACTCTTAGGCGGCTTCATGCTACGGAAACTAGGATAAGCTCCGGCAGTGTGGCCAGTTTGTTCCCAGTGCTGCTTTACCTTTACCTGTCAAACCCCCTGGCCTCCCACCCACCCACCTTCTGATGAGTTCCCTCTGCCATAATTTATCGTGCATCTTACTAGGTGTTCGTCTCAATTCATGGGAGGTGGAGGAAAATCTGTGTAGATGGAACCCGAGCAAATGATTCAATGTTCAATCAGTGAATAATGCAGTTTTCTAACTACTGTACTTATTAAGATATGGCGTAAATGAGAACAGTCTGCTGAATTACGTAGTTTGGATAATGCAGTTTGATTTAGGTGGCATCAAACGCCCGCTTACGGGAGGGTTTATTTTGTTGTGAATACCTCCAGAAAGAAATATGTGCCTGTTTCTGATCTAACAGGTCTCTACTGAAGGAAAGTTCCACAAAGTTAGAGTGTTAACTTTCGGGGATATCCGTTAGCTGAGATTTTACTGTTTTCTTAACTCCACCCTCTAGTCTTTCAAACCTAATTGGTATTATTTGCCTTAAAGGATAAGGACAATGAGACGATGATGAATGCGCCCAGAATGTTTATAACATTTGACAGTAAGTAAATCATTGGGAATCTACTTTAAAAAATGACCGCCTTGAATTGTGTATTATGCATACATAACCTTGATAGACCACCTCAGAGGTGTTTTAAAAGTTTAATGTTTTGGACAGCGAACCATCAACACTGCTGGAATCTTACGTGAGTTGTCCAATACACAAAATACAGTGAACCTGCGGGCTGAAATTTGGCAAATTAAACCCCCAATATATAAGAACCACTTCTGCCTGCAAATGAAGCAGGTTCTTATTAATAATGAAACTCAGGAAACACAGGCTTAGACCAAAATGTGCTTTGGAGGTCCATGATCACAATGGACAGTACAAATCTTTACTATCTGATTGCCTATCTACTGATTTAATACATATACACTGCATCCATATTGAATTACTCTTTTGGCCAGCAGCAAGCTGTATTTACCCTGTGAAAAATAAGAACCTATTTAAGAACCTAAACAGCCTAATTTCTCACTAGACATCCAATATAAGAACCATTTCAGCCTGCCTTAGAAAAACAGGGGTTCTTATATGCGGGTTTTTACTGTCAGTATGATACGTCTCGTCTCATCGTACGACCTGTACACGATAGAGGTTGTACAGGTGCGTGAACTGCATACAATTAGTGGGACTTAACTGCATGTTGTAGAGACAGCATGGAAAGATGTCGGATTGATTGAGAAAGACGTGTCTGTCGGGAGAGTTTATTTGAGGTGGTGCGTGGCAATATGCGAGCTCTTCTCAGGTGAATAGAATATGAAGGTGTATCTAACTCAGCTGTTTACTTGCAGAGCCACACAAGTACCAACTAAGGGCATACATTTACCAAGCACGTGATCTACTAGCATCTGATTCTGATGGCTTCTCAGGTATAACAGACTAAATACCCTCACACGTGTTCTGATTGGCTAAAACACCACGAATTGGCTGTGCCATCGTTGTGTATTACCTGATAGACAATGCAAAATTGTTTTTGACTTATGTTGGAAATAGAACAGAGAGAATCCCTACTAAGATAATTTTGCAACTCTCTCTTTTTACAAGAGCTACTCCTCGTCGACTATTTTTGTAGAAAACCCGAGCTTGTATTGTGATGATAAAATAAAACACGGAAAAACTGTGTTTTACCTCTTTGGACACGTATAAATCTGTCTAAAAAGTTAAAACATTTAGGAGTATAAATGGGTACCGGTGACAAAATGCAGGCGCGGGAAAACGCGTGTGACCAAGTCGCGATTGGTTTTGGTTTTGGTTTTGCATCTGATTGGTTGAGCAGGTGGCGCGAGTTTTTTAAAACCAATCACAGAGTGTAGTAAAGCAAAACCAAAGCAATTCCGGATTACTTTCGACACTAAATTGAAAACCACTCTAATAAATCACTGGTCTGGTTTCAAATGTTTAGAAACTTAGTTTCTATCGTATCGTGATGTATTTTTCAGACCCTTACGCACGTGTGGCGTTCGGCACGCAGAGTGAAGTGACAGAAATCCTGACGAGAACAATCTGTCCAACCTGGGATCAGACACTGATCTTTGAGAATGTTCAGATCTATGGCAGTGTGGACAAAGTTGCTAGGAACCCTCCAGAGGTTATCATTGAGCTGTTTGACAAAGACCCAGTGGTGAGTATAATAGTCTCCTTAACCTCAGTTGTCACAACGCTTATCACGGTTGCGTGACAAGTCATATAACGGCTGCGTAGGTGATGAGTCAGATTCTTCGAAATAGTTGAGTAGTCACGCAACTACTTGTCTCACTGCTGCACGATGGCCCAAATAACGCCTATAAAGATATGTAGCGAGTCAAATATTTTGCAGTTTTGTGCCCAATTAGCCTCGATTACAACGCCCTTTTAGATTTTTAAACCTTTGAGTATCAAGGAAAGCAGAGTGAAAGAGCTGCACTTGGCCATTTTGATTCGGTCAGTTTGTGACACGTGTCATCTAGACGTTATCATATCCTATGCCAACTTCATGACGAACAACACTCGGATGGATTGGGTGGCCACTATCTGAGTTTAGTCTTGAATTATTTCTTATTTTCTTCTTAAAGGGTCAAGACGAGTTCATGGGCCGTTGCGTGGTCACTCCACTTGTCAAACTGAATGGACAGGAACCTCCATCACCCAGGCTCTTATGGTATGACGTCACACGAGCCGGAGAGGAAGCTGGGGAGATTCTTGCAGCTTTTGAACTCTTTCTGGTGTGTGAAACTGAGACTAATACTGTTTATCTACGTTTTTCTACACTCTATGTAAATAGCCAACTGGTCAGCCTTCTGCCAGTTGAGATTCTTATTATGGTGTGTTTATTTGAAATATTTATTTCACCTTATACACTGAGTCTCACAAGCTTCAAGCGTTAAACACCAACCGTTTATAAATAAAGTTGCTTTACCTTGTACCTTTTCTTGGTGAAACTAGAGTTAAATGTTTTACTTCGATCCAGTTCTCTTGGTGCGATGAGTGAGAAAAAAAAATGCGTTGTCTTCTTCAGTATTTTATAAAATAAGCATGACTCTTGATGAAAGCTTACACAGAAAAGAGTTTCCCTCCCATGTGCCCTTTTCAGGAACAAGTTATCACAGTTTCTTATTTTATTCAATGACATAAAATGGAAAGCTCATCGCCCCCGCTCTGATTCGGACAAGCATTCTCTGTTAGTCTGAAGCTTGGGTTATTGTTTTAGCTTGTAATTTGTACACTTAGGAGACACAGAGTTAAATAGCAAAAAAAACTTGTAAGAGTGAAGTGTTTTGCAAGGTAATGTTTGTCTTCAAATCTCTTTAGGATGAGGGTGCAGATTTACCTTTTGCTCCACCGATGAAGGGAACACTGTTTCTTGTCCCCAATGGAATCAGACCAGTTATGCAGCGGACAGCTATAGAGGTATGGGATCAAACAGAACTGAGTTGGAAACGTAGCTGAGAATGAACCAAGCCAACGGTTGATGGCGACAAATTGTTTTCACTCTAATGATTCAGTGAATACGGATGAAAGCCGAAGACATTGTCAATTAAGGCAAATCACTAACTTTAGTTCAGCGATTAAATCTTGTGTGTAATTATCCTAAACACTGACCATAGTTAATAGAGGGAAATGGTTATGAAGCCTGGCAAAGTTCTTTGTTATATGTTTTTGTTCGCTATTTTTGGGGTTGACCGTGCACAAAACCTGACAAAATACAATAGGTTGTCACGTGTGTTGAAGCAACTAACCAATAGAAACGTTGCGATTACGTAATTCATGCATAGTGTATGAGCGCAAAACAAAAGATGTGCACGGTCATGGACCTTCCAACATAAATCTTGGCCTCTTTGTTTGCTCCTTTGAAGTTTGCCTGGCTTCATAACCATTTCCCTCTATTAACTATGCACTGACGGATTGTTTACTTTCGAGACTCCATTTAATTGTATTTTATTATATACCTTCAAGATTGTGTTTAATCTACATCCAGTGTCATCTCCTAATCTGTGTTTGAGTTATTCCAGATTGTTAGTGCTAATTTTTTTTGACTTCGTGTCATTCTAAGTAGGAATAATGTTAGTGTTTGTTGTTGTTGTTGTTGTTGTTGTTGTTGTTGTTGTTTTTGTGGTGCCGGTGGTGCCTGGCCGTCTAGTCAAAACATCCATTGTGGATTGCTGTTCATAATCATTGATTCCATTTCAGGTCCTTTGCTGGGGAGTAAGGAACATGAAGAGATATCAACTGGCCAGTGTAGCTTCACCCAGCATTGAGTTTGAGTGTGGTGGACATGTTGTTCATTCAACAATCATCAAGAACACACAGAAGAATCCTAACTTTGATCAGCCACTTTTCTTCTTTGATGTGGTGAGTAGCCTTTCAGCGTCAAGTTTCGTTGTTTAGTCTAAGTGTCCTTCACGAGAAAACAAATGTTTCTCGTCATTTTTGCCTGATATTTGAGCCGAAAATTCCGTACTGATGACGTAGCGCTACAGAGATTCGTGTAATGTCTCTGATTGGTTGATGCTCAGTTATGATTTTCCTCGTGCGGGTAACAGCCAATCAAAGTCACTCTTCATATCTTTATAGTGCTCTCTTGTGGAGGACTGAAATGAGGTTCAGGCTTGCTATTAATTCAAAATAATTCAAAACCTGTTTTATGTGTGGATTACCCGTTTTCTAGTTCTCTTTTGCACAATACACGAAAAGGCTACAGTATCATTGCTATCATTTAGTGCTGACGCGGCAAACATGGGGCTATATTCATACGATGATGGGACAAACATATGGAAATACAGTCAAACCTGTATTAAGCGGACACCCTTTGTTATTTACAGTAAATATGAGAACTGATAAACTGTGGGACTTTTAATACCGTCCGCTTAACAAAGGGTGTCCGCTTAATACAGGTTTGACTGTAGTGTCTTTCCCGATCCCTCCCTAAAGAAGATACCCTCTTTATGTCTAGGAAAGATCCCCTCCTCTATTTAAAGGAGCTGTCACGATATTTTAAGTAATATATCAAACACGAGAGACAGTGTTTCATCAGGATATCCAAACACCGAGAATGGAGTTGAAAATACGACGCGCAGCGGAGTATTTTTGACGAAATTCGAGGTGTTTGGATAGCCGATGAAACACTGTCTCGAGTGTTTGATATATCTTCTCAATCGAAACAAAAACTAAGGAGTAAACGGAGAAATAAAATCGTAAAAATCTATGCTAATTAAGACCGGGTTTCCAAACCACCGACACGGTTATGATTTCCTTTGTTTTAACTTGATGAATTATTAATGAGTTTGAGAAGTCATTTTACGATGTACAATTTTACCTTGAAATTGAAGGAAATCTCAACATAATAGTTTACAAAGGTAGCTAAACGCCAAAGAGGTAATAATAAACCAAACAGTAACAAGGATTGTTAAGGATGGAGAAGATTAAGACGGATTACGAACGACGAACTTGATCCTAAGTGTGTTCACTTGAAATAAGTTAGTTTAGCAGCCACTAAACTGGGCTTACAAGAGCTTCATCTGTAACATTTGCCATTGTATGTTCTTATCTTTGTGTTTAATTTTGCACACCACAGTACCTCCCCAAGGAGGAGTTGTACACCCCGCCAATGAACATCAAGATTCACGATAACCGCTCATTTGGACGTAAACCTGTTGTTGGGATTCACTCCATGAAGTCGATGAAGAAATTCCGTTGTGAGCCCGCCAGCATTGACGAACCACTAGAAATCCAAACAGGTCAGTTGGTAATGTCACACAAATAACACTTTAGTCTTCTTCGCAGTTGTTACTTGGGTCGTCGCTCAACGCTTCTCAAAGGGAGAAGCATTGCCATGGTTGCCACAGGCCAGGAAATGGTCAGGAAATTTAATTTTGAGTCAAGTAAAATTGACATTTTGAAGAAAAGTCAGGGAAAATTGAAATTATAACACAACTGATAGGTTGAACTGTTGTTAACCATGGCGTAAAAGCTGAAGTTCCAGTGTGAAGAACTCATCCATTTCCCTTTTCTTGTCTTCATTGTTTTGTTAACGCATCATACAAATGTAATTCGTTGAAAACTTATCAGTCTTAAATAAATGGGTGGAAAATACGGCTGCAAGGGGAGGCTGGGGGCCGCTACTGTATCTGACATTTTGCATTTATTTGGTCAGGGAAATTTTACTTTTATCAGCGAAAAGTGAGGAAATTTTGAAAACTTATGTCTGTGGCAACCACGACTTTTGTTTGACAACTCAGGATGCAGAGATTAATAATGCTATGGAGATAGTACTAAGAGAGATCTCTAAAAGTCTGATGAGCTAAAGACAGATTTACTTTATAGGAGAGACATATGGGCTAGATAGGATCTTTTTGTGCTTAGTTGGTATATGTAGGGTCTGATCATCAGATGGAATATATCTGGACATACACCAAATTCTCTCTCAATACATATGGCTTATACAAAGTCTTGACATCTGGAAAAATTGTTAATGGGAATCTTCAGAGTAGTTTACCAGACCTGGAAAATTGAAGTTAATGTCTCAATCTCAATCTATAAGTTTGTCTTAGCTGCAACAATGTGTTAGTTGTTTATAAGCGAATCTGGTGTCAGTTATCAACATTTTAGTTGTGGTAATATGATTTTACTCTTCATGGTGAGTCTTGAAAAAAGGATAAGACACAATAAATTCGGAAAACCTCTTTAAAAAGTATTGAATTTTTGCATACAAAAACATGCACGAACCCTGATAGCCCTGACACATTAAACTAGCAGATTCATCAAAGGCAAAAAGGAGATTTTTATGTTGAACATAGTAGTAACACTGTCTAGCTTTGCGATCTGAAACACCGCGAGTTGTATTCTAAAGGCTTCTCAAAATCCACAGTGCTAATGACAAAATCATTGCTTCCAACAGGGAAGACTCGGAGAACTCGGGAGAATGTTAGTAGTTTCAAAACGAAAGCTTTTTTTTGCACTATATTCGGGTTTAACACTAATTCTACTATTTTGTTTATATTTTGTCATCTCTGTATCTCTCTGGCGCTGTTTATACTGCTAGTCGTGTTAGAGCGGTTTCATTTGAGTGTCGTAAAAGCAAAATCAAAGCAATTACAATGGCCAATCACAACAAACGTGCACAACACCAAGAGCCAATGAAAACTCGAAGCAAATACACGTAACTAGCGCCAAGCGCGGGAAAACGCGTGTGACCAAGACGTGATTGGTTTTGGTTTTGTAACTGATTGGTTGAGTAGGTGGCGCGAGATTTTTAAGTCAATCACAGAGCGTAGTAAAGTAAAACCAAACCAATTCCAGATTTACTCCGACACTCAACGGAAAAACCGCTCTATGTAGTAGTTGGTTCTGATGCTTTTTTTATCTCAATTGTTTTTCAGTGGATGGTGATCCCAGCAGACATGGTTCCTCTCACATTATGGACATCAAGGAGGATCCAAAGAAAGGAAGCGTAAGTGAACTGTCAAGGGAATCCTAAGAGTTATTGATATCTAACTTCTCCTTACAATACCAACACATTGTAAGCAGACAGGTGACGAGAATGAAGAAAATCATCAACTCTCCTGATGTATGTTCAAATTCTCTGCACTAGCATTAAACCAAATGTATGACAGTCATTAGGAGAATTAATATACGGTAGTTCCAGCTTGGGACTTGAATGAAGTGTCATGTATCATCACACACACCACAGAATACCGTGCAACTTTACGAGCAATGATTTGTCGCTTGTGGTGGCAGTACACGAGCAAATACTGTTGACGTGACTTATGTTGAGTTGTCACGCAACGCTTTGTTTGATGGCAGCATTAAAACCCATTCACGCCAACTAAACATAAGCACACGATTGAAATAAGCTTTCTCTGCTTTCATTATGGAAACTTTCAAGTTAAAATTTATAAAGGAACCCTGTTGTATAAGATAAGTAAGTATTCAAGTGCAGATCTTCTGTTTTTTATCAGGAACAAAAAGACGAAGACATTGATTGGTGGTCCAAGTTCTATGGCTCTGTTGGTGATATCGACAAGGCTGGAGTGTATCTGGAAAAAGGATATGACAAGATCATGGTACGAGAATGGCAAGCTTGCCACAGTCGAGATATTCTAACATATAACTTGGTAGAAATATAGCACGTCCGAAGAAAGATCATTACTCTACAGCCTGAGAGCAGGATCATTACTCAGGGATTAGATAGAGGGAGGGGAAGGCGTTTCCCCTTCCCCTATCAAATCCCGAGTGGAGAGCTTGCTCGCACACTATTACTCTAGAGCCATATTACATTTATACCGAGCTTTTTTTATGTTAGGTGGATGTACTCCACTTTCCCATCTAATTAAAGAAAAATTGCTACCGAGTATTTGCTCAATATCGGAAGAAATATAGGAAATTTTCCCTCATTTGAATGATTTTAAGGTTTCGTCTCGGCCTTCTCGCATGATTCGCTTGTTCCTCACGAGGTGGCTGTGCGGTTAAATCTTGTCCTCTCTACGCGGCCGTCTCGTGAAGCGTGAAACCCGCAGTGGTCTTTCAAATGATATATGGGCTACTGTAGATATTAAGATTTATAACTTCTTGTGAGTATATTAATTTATTAATTAAACATTATATTATAAAAGATAGTCGTGAACTTTCACAGTACATGACGTCAATTGATTTTTTTATCAATCCAAGGTGTATGGAACAGAGCTGGAAAAGGTTGAGGTATTCAACGGCTTCCAGGACTTCGTAGAAACGTTTTACATTCACCGCGGGAAAGTCAAGTCAAAATCAGAGGAGGAGGATACCATTGTCGGGGAATTTAAGGTAAAGTCAGCTGTAATTAACAAGTTAGCTTTGAAAAAACTGTCATAAAATCCTCTGGACAGTCATAACAATTTTTAAATTTTTCTCTTGAGTGGTTGAGAACATAGTTGGTTTGCTCTGATTGGATAGGGCATGTTGCACGGAAATTATAAAGCTATCTCGGAAATTATAAAGCTTTAAAAAAGCTTTATAATTTCCGAGATATTGTACATTTCATCAAGCGCTTGCTACAAGTTGTCGATTTTGAAGTTCTTTGGCAAATACTAAATTAATAATTTGAAAACGATCAAATCCTTCCGAGTTTTAAGACATTTTTCATTTTGGTCACGTGACACACCAAATATGGGCATGGTTCGAAACATTAAAAAGGGAACGTGAATCGAACAAACACTACAAATTTGATGCCCACTGGAGTCCAGGAACCAAAGTTATGGAGGTTTGGAGATTTCCTTAGCAACAGTCTTGTGGTTCCTTGTAGTTTAGGTTCTCCCCCCTTAATTACAAAATTATGGTATGTTACAGTTAAAAATACAGTACAGTAAGGAGAATTGACATTTTCATCTTGTGATTGACAGGCGTAGTTTTCTTTCTTTTTCATTTCAGGGATCTTTTCGGTTGTATCCACTTCCAAGCGACCCCAACGTTCCTACGCCTCCCAAGATTCTACGAAAACTGCCTCCAAGTCAACCGGTGGAATGTACCATCAGAGTGTACGTTGTGCGGGTGAGATGGCAGCTTTATTTCTCTGGTCTGTTCTGATGTTTAGTACAGTCAAACGTTGCAGCATTGCATGAATCAGTGTCAATCAATCAATCAATCAATCAATCGATCGATCGATCAATCAATCGATATATATATATATACAATAAGCCATTTCCTAGTTGTCTTTTCTAATTAAAAAAGAGACCTGATACAAAATAGTCTCCTTTGAAGCCGTCACGCAACGTTTCTCGGTTCTCCCCACTGGAGACAGGTCTGAAGAGGAGAGTTGCGTGACGATCCAAATGACGGCTGCAAAGGAAACTAGGTGAAAAACTCGTGAGTTTTAATTACGCGCAAGGCTACTTCTGCATCATAACAAGCTTGCAACGGTGGGGGTGGGGGTGGGGTATAGTAACACGGAGAAGAAGTGGGGGTGGTAACATAAGTAGTATTGAAGGAAAAAGTATGTTTATGTTTGTCATCGTTTTCTTCTCTTTTCTCCACGACCTGGGAGCAAGGGGAAGGCAAGAGGAGTCGTAAACGATCTCTAATGCGTGAAACATTGTATCATACCTACGTTTTCTCAAACAATACATGTTTAGAAAGCTGAGAGAAACAGAACTTAAACCTCAAAAGTTGTACACATGCCGAAAATAGGTTGGGCAAAGAGAATGACTTATATGGTGTTTGTTTTCAACAGGCTTTAGACCTTCAACCACAGGACACCAGCGGCCTAGCTGATCCTTACCTTGTTGTACACCTGGGGAAGACTAAGATCTCTGACAAGGATAACTACGTGCCAAACAACCTGAATCCTATGTTTGGAAAGTAAGAAGGCCGAACTTGGCATCTTGAAACATTTGGTCATTCGTAATCCGTCTCAATCTTCGCCAATGTCAACCTCGTTCCCAGGGTCTCTCTTCCTCCCGCCGAAAGCAAACGCTTTTGGCGGGAAGAAGAGAGACCCTGGGAACGAGGTTGCGCCAATGTTTGCCATCCGTGTTCCTCCCTCGTTTATTAATACCTCTTTGGTGTTTTTCTACCTTAGTAAACTATTATATGTAGGTTTTCTTCGATTTGAAGGTAATTTTGTACATCTGAATGAATTACTTAAAATATCGTGACATAGTTCTTGACGCTCACCGATTCCTTTAGTTCTAAAAATTTGGCCTAAATATTTTCAAGATGGTATTTAGTAATCCGTCGCAATCTCTCCCAATCTTCAACCATCCTTGTTCCGTTTTGATTTACTGTTACCTCTTTGGTGCTGTCCTACCACACTGAACTATTATTTTGAGATTTCCTTCTATTTGAAGCTAACTTTATATTTCTTGACACCTCTCCCACAACTCTTATCGTACATGTCTGAGTATATATTATGTGTTCCTTGACTGTCAGGATGTTTGAAATGGCCACGACCATTCCCATCATCAAGGACCTGCGCATTAGCGTCATGGATTATGACATGATTGGCAGAGATGATCTGATTGGTGAGACTACTGTGGATCTGGAGAACAGGTTCTTGTCTCGTTTTCGTTCCACTTGTGGGCTGCCGCAGACTTACTGCACGTGAGTACCAAGAGATCGACAGAGCCAAAGTTTGCATCGGTTTAAGCATAGTTAATAGAGGGAAATGGTTATGAAGCCCGGCAAAGTTCTTTGTTATATGTTTTTGTTCGCTATTTTGGGGGTTGACCGTGCACAAAACCTGACAAAATACAATAGGTGGCTACGTGTGTTCAAGCAACTAACCAATAGAAACGTTTCGGTTACGTAATTCATGCATAGTGTATGAGCGAAAAACAAAAAGATGTGCACGGTCATGGACCTTCCAACTTAAATCTTGGCCTCTTTGTTTGCTCCTTTGAAGTTTGCCTGGCTTCATAACCATTTCCCTCTATTAACTGTGGTTTAAGTGGGTATTATACCCGTTTGATACGCTTTAGCACTATGCTTTTGTTTTATTAACAGGTAAAAGAACTGGCAGAAAGAAACGTTTTGTCCAAATTATAGCTTTGTAGCGTTTTTCATAACCGAGTTATTGCCAAACTAATTTTCAGAAAATTACAGTATTTAGTATGCCGCCGCCATGTTTGTGTTCTTCAGAGGGGCACAAATATGGCCGCCATAAAATTGCACAAGAAGTTGAGTAGATTCTACCGTCAATATCATTAGTTTTCACTTCAAATCTGTTTAGACATCACTTCTAAATTATTATCACGTCTGAAAATTTAAAAATGATATAAAAATATCCGTTTTTGTGACAGTTCAGAAACTCGTTCATCCGGGACATCACAAATTTCAAATAACTTTATTTCCACAAGGAATCACTGGATCGATACCAAACTTTGCATAGAGATTAATGATTCCCATGTCTAGAAGATATCAAAAGAATAGCTTTGTAGGATTAACAGTTTAGATTTTAGAATTTTGATGACGTCAGATGAAAACAAAGATTTTTTACTGCTGGTATTGTGTATTACTATTTATTACACTGTGGTCAGTGGTGAAGGTGCATTTCGATCCCCACTGTAGTTTTCTGTGATTAGAGGATTTCGAGAAACTGTTCCCACATTGTTCCCTCTGATCTCTTTGCGGTTTTGTGCAATCTAAAAATAGGGCATCGAATTCCCACATGAACTTGGTACCCCCTTCCCCCAGGGTGCTTTTGTAGAACGAGGCACCCGAGGGAGGAGGAGTCACTAATCCCATGTGGGCATTCGTTTTCCCTAAAAGTGGCGGCATAGGGTTGTAGTGCAAGGTCCAATAAAATTGTAAGAATTTTTGGATGAGTTTTAAAATGTTTATAAAGGAGGAGAAAGGGATGGGAAATTAGTGGATTTAAATAAAATAGGGAACAAATAAGAGTTAATTGATATTTAAAATTAGAGGTTTTAGCTAATAATAGGGTCCTTTTAGATATTAAATTCAGCTTGGTAGCGAGGCTGAGAGGACACAAACAATGGAAATTGAACAAGCATGTTCATTCTTTCTTTGTTTGTGTCCTCTCAGCCTCGTTATCAAGCTGAATGTTAACATCTCGAAAGGACCAATATATGAATACTAATATAGACTGCTATCTACCCCAGTATCAACCAAAAGTGCTGTCGTGTTGACTTGACTTAGTTCCTTCCCCCGCGGGCCGGGCCAAATTTTTTTTACGCCCACTTCAAGATGGCGGCCATTTACATTTTGTATTTTTTTTAAGCGACTAAATATTGTTTCAGGTTAATCAACAGTTTAGAATTTGAATTAAATAAACATTGACGAGTAAAAATGCTCAGCCGTATTACACAACTTTCCGCTGAATAAATTGTTTATTAATATATTTCCTAAAATATAGGCTTTCAACAGTGTTTTCCGTAGCGCGCGGTCAGGGGGACTAAGACTCGTGTAATACGGTCTCACATTTGCACTCGTCTTGGTGCGTATTCGCAATAATGCCAATAATGAATCTGACAGGAGTACGGGAAAAGTATCATGACTTTGAATAATAAGGATGGAAGTCACATGTTTCCCATCCATCTCCATATTGTTTGAAAGTTTACGCCTTGATTCAAACCAATGGCGTGACGAACATAAAAGTCGGCTCACAACATTGGTCCAAACCAAGGATGCAAAGGCACTCCTTGTCCTGCCACTGTGTGTCTACTGAGAGGGAGAACTCAAATGAAATTGTGTGATGACTAGCGTGGCATATTTGATTGACAGGTCTGGTCCAAACCAATGGCGTGACTCTCAGACGCCTCGTCAGATCTTGGAGTGCTGGTGTGAATTGAACAACCTAAACAAACCCCAGTTCCTTGGAAACACTCAGCTTGTACTGGATGGAAAGGTCTACAACCTGCAAGAGTTCGGTAAGACGTCCTTTGAAATACCATGACTGATCAACATCCATTTTCTCCCCACAATATTAATACGTTGCCGGGCAGGTGACGAGAATAAAGAAAATGATCATTTGATCTCAGTAAGATTTGAATCCACACTGAATGTGATATTCTGTTGCCTCAATTCCGGACCCTTTCAGGACATCGACTTTTCTTTGCGAAGTCGACCCTATGACCTTCCGCTTACCGGTCGGATGCTCTACCACTGAGCTACAGGGGACTCGTGGGAGTTCAGTGGTAGAGCGTCCGACCGATGTGCGGAGCAGCTTGTGTCACTGACTGGATAATATACAGCTGTTTCGAGAAAGGTTGTCGTAAAAAGCGCACGCGACAATCCCGAAAGGTATTGTGGGTAGTTTTAAGTTCACGGTTCCTTGACTTCAGCATTCAGGAAAATCTGAGAAAATGGCACGAGACCATGGACGTATGTTTGCGAGTGCTAAAAGAAAGCAACAAAAGTAGGTTCGACAGCTACAGTGTCAGGAACGTACCTTGCTGATCATTTCCCAAATTACCTTTCGGGATTGTCGCGTGTCGCGTGCGCTTTTTTCCGACAACCTTTCTCGAAACAGCTGTATTTCTCATTGTGTTTCTACCAAGCTTAATTCACCATTATTTATTTCCTTAACTTAGGGATATTGTTTTGTTATGCCACCAAATTTCCACATCTTACATTGAATTGAAGTTATGGAAATCAATAAGAAGACTCATATGTTGAGGTAGTAACCCAAAGCGTTAAGATCATGATTTTTTCCCCTGTTATCTCCAACAGAGGAAGGCACGTTGTTTCATACGCACTTGGGTCCTCCTGACCAGCGGTTGGCATTACACGTGCTGAACTCCATGCCAGTGGTGCCTGAACACGTGGAGACCAGGCCCCTGTATAACTCGCTCCAACCTAGCATCGAACAGGTACAAGTATGTTGCTTTTAACGGCCGGTGGGACCCATTAACCCTTAAGAACAGTAGTTTGATTTGGTTGTCAAGTGACATTAAAACAACCACTGTTTTTATTTCCGACGCAAAGACCGTTTCCTAAATGCTTATAGGGTGACACAGCTGGGAATGCACTAAGTGCCTGTAAATCCTCGTAAAGCACCCGAAGATTGTTCCGATTATAATTGGCCCATAAGAACATTGCACGAGCACTGGCGAGCACAAAGTTTGACTTTGACGTCATAAGGATGCTTCATAATTTAAAATGCAAAGCTAGTACTACGGACATAGCATAGGGCAGATTTAATGGACAATATTTCGACTAGTAGAACTAGTTTTCTATTTAGTTTATCTGCAATCATGGACAGTTTGTACTTTTAATGTATTTCCTACCTGTTTAAACAAAGTACGGTCAACTCTCTCTTAACGGACACCTCTGCAAGACAGACACCTGGTGTTGGTCCCTGCGTACCGTTTTTCAGTCATTTTACTGTATCTAAACTCTCTATAAGCCGGACACCTCTCTAAGACGGACAGTTTGTGCCGGTCCCGATGGTGTCCGTCTTAGAGAGAGTTGACTGTACCCATGTTTTCCACCCAAGTACCCCCCTCCCCCCAGACAATGTTGCAACCACGTGGCAAGAGTGCTGCTTACATTTCAACATTGTCTGGGGGAGGGGGGGGGGGGGGGGGGGGGGGAGACTAAGTGTTAAAAACGTCGTTGTTGTGGTGGACAACTGCAATTGCCATGTTAACGATAGTAATTGTGCCGAGTGTGCCAAGGACTTTTGACCATGATTGTAGATAGATAAACTAAATCATTCTATCTGGTTCTACTACGGTCACACCAGCATGGCGTAACGAGGATGCGTCCTGTTGCTTGTCAACGTCGGGGACGATAAACCGCCGTAGGCTCAGTCAGTTCTTGAAGGCGGGATGTCGCCATCAACTTGTACTTGTTCCCCCGACTGTAATGATTTACACAGGTTTTAATATATGACTGTGGTGAAGCTGAAACCAATGTGATAACAGAGCAAATCAATTTTGTTGGCAAATAGAGGAACAAACCAATAAAAAGTGAAAGCTCTAAACAAAGACATGTAACCTGGTGGCAAGCGCGGGAAAGGTCGTGTGAGCCAAATCACGATCGCTTCTTGTTTTGCATCTGATTGGCTGACAGGAAAACATCTTGGCTGTGATTGGTTAGAGCATGTTGCGCTAGTTTTGTATAGCTTAGCACTGAAACGCAAAAATCAAACCACACTGAGAGTAATCCCGATTTCTGGAACCCTCGATTTCTCAAAAAAACCCGATAACTCGAACCAAAAGTCGTTTCCTTGGATTCGTTTCATTGTAATTTTACCCCGATATTTCGAACTCCCGATTTCTCAAACCAATTTTCGTTTCCCTTGGAGGTTCGAGAAATCGGGATTCTACTGTAAACGGACTAACCACACACGCACTTTTAAAAGTCTTTGTAAAAGTGTTCTACTTTATCTCCTGTAGGGCAAGCTACAAATGTGGGTGGACATTTTCCCGAAGCATCTGGGGACCCCTGGCTCGCCGTTTGATATCAATCCTCGCAAGCCTGGAGAGTAAGTGTAGTTAAATGTTATTTTAGTTCTGGTGTTCAGTCTGTAACCAATCAAACCTTGAGCATGTAGTTCGGTCTGTCTTGTAACTATATGGAATGGATCCTAAATGGATCCTATAATCCTAAATTGTGGCTGGGCTGTAGCTCATGCATTTTCTATTAAATTAACCCTCTTAAGACGGACACCTTGTTAATACGGACACTTTTTGTGGTCTCTTCGGTGTCCGTACAGCAATAGTTGTGCACATTTGTCCATCAGCAGATGACACAACGAGACAATGTCTCCATCTCTATGAATAACGATACTGTGAGGTCTTAAGTATTCCAAACCTTACCAAAAATGTACAATATTTTGGTTGGCAAGAACAAGATAAAGATTTTGTGCATAATCATGACAACACGTATACGTGTTTGCTTTATGCTGCTAACCTTGCGAAGTTCAACAAGAATTTGTTTTAGGTTTTGCAACGAAGTTTACTTTTTGTATCAAGAAATACAGTCGAAGCTCCCGTAAGAAGACATCCTCGGGATGCAGAAAAAGTTTCCGCAACTGGCGCTGGCCGCTTACGAGAATGTGTAAATACAGAGCTTTGTATGAGCTATCTAGAGTTCAATCAGGGTTTTGTCAAGGCGGCCGTAACTAGAGCTGTCCGCTTACGAGAGTGTCCGCTCATAGAGCTTTGACTCTACCAAGTGTTGCTTTCCCTTTCCCGCCAAATTGCTCTTTTTAACCTCCAATCTCCCAAGACAAACAATATACATTCTTGATATTTCTTTCAACTGGGGAAGCACTGGTTTTAAGCCAAGGAAACATCAGGCCTAGTATATACATGTATTTACACGTCCTGTGTTGTTTATCAAAGTAAAAATCTAGTTTGATGGATTGTTTCAACACTTTTCCAGTTATGAATTGCGAGTGATCATTTGGAACACTAGTGATGTGATCTTAGAAGAGACTTCAGTGACTGGCGAGAAAATGAGTGATATTTACGTGAAGGGGTGAGTATCAGTCAGTTTATCGTACTTTATAGCAAATATTGATCGGCTAAAAGACGTTGTCATCTTACGGTTTTACGCTCATGGCGGACGTGCATGTTTTGGTACCTATTCTGTTTGGAAAGTTTAGAAGCAGTCTTTAGGGCAGCAAGGATGGCGCATTGGTGAGAGCGCTCGCCTCCCACCAATGTGGCCTGGGTTCGAATCCCGGACCCGGCGTCATATGTGGGTTAGGTTTGTTGTTGGTTCTCGTCCTTGCTCCGAGGGTTTTTCTCCGGGTACTCCGGTTTTCCCCCTCCTTAAAAAACCAACACTTCCAATTCGATCTGGGATCCGAGGGCCACAGGTTTGTCAGTCGCAAGACTGTTTAGTGTTACCCTCGTTACCTTTTATTTGTCTTATTTGAGGTGGTAATTTTAGGTCTAATATAGATGTTTGTGTTTGCTGTTTAGGTGGATTGCAGGAATCGAGGAATCACAGAAAACCGATGTACATTACAGGTGATGCTTAACGATAAACATTGTCCTCAAAAGTTTTTTAATTGCCCTCGAAACTTAGTTTCCCTGGTAATTATTCAGTGTTTGGACAATTTTCAAGCCTTGGGCAAATGTAAGTCGATAGAATCCTTCACTAATTCTTTAGTCATTTGACTCATTTTCCAGCAAAATCTTTCTGTTTACTGAGTTCGGGCCGCGCGTGGCTAGCCTTGCTCAGTTTGAGTTTTCGTTGAGCGAAAGAAAAAACTAGGGCGGACTGGGAAAAGAAAGCGCCTCTTTCCCCAGTCTCCGTGCGTTTTATTTTCGCCGGCTTTCGCCTTACTCCGCTTGACCGCTTTTTCGCTCGTCCCCATTAACCGAGAAGCTACACAAGAGGCAACTACTGTATTTGTAGGCTATTCCTGCATGTGATCGTGTTTTTTATATGCCTTCTGTGTTCTGCTCAGGTCTCTGGACGGTGAAGGAAACTTCAACTGGCGTTTGGTGTACCCCTTCATGTTCCTTGCTGCAGAGAAGCTCCTGATCGTTAGAAAGAAGGTAACGTCATCTGCATCAGTGATTAACTTCCAAATTCTCTTTAACTTTTTATATCAAATTCAGGTAGACAGTTATGAGAATCGAAGAATTGATCATCTAATGAATAATCTTTAGTTTTGAGTCCATTGTAAGTTAGGATACAAGTCCTCCACTGTCAACAGTTTGAAAGCGGAAAACGAAAAACCCTCTCGTCCCTATAGCCGTCTATATTTTAATACAGATGAGACAACGTATCCATAAAATGGGCTTTTGATACTGTTTTTTTTAAGATCCATTTATACAGTTGTTTTTGACAATCTGGCCATTTTGAATTAGGCCACACCACGTGCCCAGATGTATTGATGGAACTGTTTTATTTTAGGAGCACTTCTGGAGTTTAGACGAAACAGAAGAACGCGTCCCTCCGCAACTAGTCATCCAAATTTGGGACAACGACAAGTTCTCAGCAGACGACTTCTTAGGTACGTTTCGATTGAACGTTCAGTATCATTGTGATGTTCACAGTACTTTGTATAGCTCGCTGGTGGGATCGAACGGGTCATCCCCTCTAAAAAGGATTCTCCAAGAAAGTTTTAAAATATTTCTGTGTTATGTTGTTTGGATCAAGGCTGACAGTCCTTCAGAATCATCTGTTTTCCTGTGTCACTCGGCTTGTTTTCAACTTGGATTTGACAAGGTTAAAAAGGTTAAAGTCTGTTCCAATCCAATAGATCACAGGAGCCATATGGCTCATCAGTGCTGGCGCGTAACTCTATTTTCTGTAGCACGAAGCGACTAGGAGTATTGCTACTCCTCCTGGATGGGATGCTAGTCCATTACAGACTACCAGCATTTGTTCGCCGGTACCCATTTACTCCTTTGGTGGAGAGAGGTACTGTACGAGAAAAGTATCTTACCCAAGAACCCAAAACAATAACCCTGGTCAGCGCTCGAACCCAGCCCACTCACAACCTCGTTCCCAGGTCCCACTCATTCCGGAGTGCAACAAGCTAACCATTAGGCCACCATGTTTGAATAAATCTCAAGACATTTTCAAATTTGAGGAGATTTTTCATTGAAATGTTCTTGTACTCTTCTCAGGTCAGGTAGAACTGAACCTTAACCGCATGCCCAAGCCAGCCAAGAGTGCCAGGAGGTGCTGCTTGCAACAGCTACCGTCGTTCGACGAAGGTAGATCCAGCAGCAGTGTGGAGACTGTGTCCCTGTTTGAGATGAAGAGAGTGTACGGTTGGTGGCCCTGTGTGTCTCAGGAGGCAGGCGAAGAGATGCAGTTAACGGTAAGATCCAAATGTGAATCCACCCTACAGATTGCCATACATTTCTTTTAATTTTATTTCGGAGAATTTGGTGTTTGATCAGAAGAGTATCCCCTAGGTGATGACTTTCTTTATTCTCGTTACCTGTCTTGTCAAAATATTGATATTGTAAAGAGATTATTCTCTTGGCTAAAAGGGTGAAGACGTTACTAGCCTGCGTAGTAGGCGCTGGAAGGTAAGCGCAAGTTGGAAAGGCGCGTACCATTCTCTTAAGATCGTCCAGAGCGCGAGCAAAATAAGAGCCACGGGGGATTAACGAACGCGAACGGGAGGGGTCTCGCGAAAAAAAAGAAATTGAACGGCTGTGGGCAGACTGGGTATGAGGGAAGAGACGCTCGAGACGAGAAAAGGGGACACGCACCAATAGGTGGCTGCAGAGTATTGGTTTATGATCGCTCGAGAACTTTACCAAAACAATAGAAGTCAATTAGAAGGCGGCAGTTTCTTGTTTCCTCCTGGATCATATAGTAAATGGCCATCTTTATACTAACGATTGTGGGAGGCGTGGTGCCGACTAATGGTTAGCGCGGTGTACTCCGGATCGAGTGATCCGGGTTCGAGCGTTGGCCAGGGTCATTGTGTTGTGGTCTTGGGCAAGGCATTTTACTGTCACAGTGCTTCTCTCTATCCAGGAGTAAACCTGATAAATCTAGAGGGAGTAGCAATACTCAGCGCCATTGACTAGAACAGACTTCAATATTTTAAGTAATTTTTGCGAAGTGCAAACTCGCCTTCAAATTGAAGAAATCCTCAAAATAATAGTTTACTAAAGTAGAAAAACATCAAAGAGGTAATAAGAAACCACATAGGAACAAGGATGGTTGAGGATGGAGAAGATTAAGACGGATTGCGAACGGCGAACTTGAAAAATTGGCCAATATTTTCTAGATACGCCATCCGGGACGTAGCTCCTTTAAAAGTACGGTTTGCTTAGCTTTTGTATGTTATTGAGCAAGAAGGCAATCAATCTGTTAAGAGCGCGTTGCGTTAATTAAGTAGTTTCAAAAGCCGTTCTATAACTGCTGGATGTCTTTTTATCGCAGGGTAAAGTAGAAATGGCCATAGAGCTGATACCTAAAGACGAAGCTGAGGCGAAACCCGCTGGTAAAGGACGAGATGAACCAAATCAGAACCCCACCCTGGAGGAACCCAAGTAAGTCATTCCATTGTCGATATATAACTGACAGTCGACTAACACTAGAGGTTGGTTCGCTTTCTCGCACGCTTGCGATGCTAGCTGCTACCTCCTGTTTAAGCCAAACCGTCAAATTCCACTGATTACAAATCTAACCTCCGTCGCCTCAGGTTAAACCTGGCAACAAAGTCGGTAGAAATCGTCTGTGTTGTTTCGCTCAAGAAACGCATTGACTTTTACTTATAGAGTCAACTATCGTTATAGCGGACGCCCTCGGGACGTAGTTTGAAGTCCGTAATAGCGAGAGTCCGCAATAGCGGGAATCATTTTCAGTCAAACCTCTATAGATTTCGCCGGAGGTAGTGCTGGATTTTGTCCGTAATAGCGGGTGTCTGTAATAACGGGGGGTCCGCAAGCCGAGAGTTGACTGTATACCACAAGTTATAAAAGAGGAATTCAAAGAAATTCGATTTGTTTTACTTAATTTCTGTTTCCAATTTTCAAGATAAAGTTGTTTGTTTCCGTGACGTTTGAGTTGTACAGTCGAACCTTCCGTAAGCGGACACCCTTGGGACCAGAAAATATGTCCACTCGGAAGAGCCTGAGGTGTCCGCTTATGCCGGGGAGGTTAAAAATGTAATGTAGTTTCTGTATGTGGCTGGAACCATGACTAAGTGTCCGCTTACGGGAGATGTCCATTTGGGGAGGTTACATTGTCCTTTAAAACCGCAATTCAAATTCACCCACCAGAACGTGTCAGTAGAAAAGTGATTTCCCATTACCCATGTAACACCACGACTTGTTTCTTTCCCAGTCGCCCCGCGACCTCGTTCCGGTGGTTCACGTCACCCTTCAAGACTCTGCGTTACATCATATGGAGAAATTACAAGTGGATCATTATTGGTGTAATTATCACTCTCATCATTGTGGCAGCCATTGTCATCTTCTTGTATTCAATGCCGGTGAGTGTTTGTAGCAGTTACTGCAGAGTTTGTTTGGTGTCTTTTGTTGAAAGGTGTTTTCATTAGGCCATGTTCAATATATATATGTTATTGAACTAGCGTGAGGTCCATAGTGGGGAAATATTGGTCGAGCTCTTTTTTAGCAAGTGCCATTTTTGGCAAATCTTCGTTGAAGCAGTCGAAGTTTTCCAATCACAAACTAGCGCGATCACTCCGAAAGCAATCACGCCAGCATAGCACAATAGGATACGTCATGTTGTTTAGCAACATCGGGGAAGGGCGGGATTTCGCCACCAACTGGTACTTGTCTACAAACCTGTTCTTTTAACGCGGAAAGTCCGTGCAGTTTTCACTGACGTCTCCAGGTTGTTTTCCGTTGGAGATACGGCGTTTTGAAACTTATGACGGCTCGGCTGAGCATGTTCTTTGAATGGTACAAAACCCAATATTTCACTCTATGAATATCAATTGACTTTCCTTGCCTTAAATGCGAAGTTTTCGTTTTGCTAAATATTCCTTCTCCCTTAACGTCATCATGAGCAACTGTCTAGATTAACAATTTTTCCAAGTTGTTTTATTTGATCTATCGTATAATCCTACTACTAAGTTTAAATTAATTGATTTTCCATTTGTTTAGTGTGCTTTCTTACCCTGATTTGTTGCCTTGTTTCTTTTCAGGGATACTCTGTGAAGAAGATGTTCGGCGTATAAATCGTCCCTTGTGACGGAAAAGCTACTACAGATATCGTCTATTAAATAGAATTTAATTCAAATAATATTATAAGAATTGAAATATTGGTAATATTAATATATTGGTAATAATTCGTAATGGTAATATTTCATAATGATAATATAACGTCAGTCGGATTCAAATCGCGGGTAATATATAATATATAATATGTAATTAATTAATTAATAATTGTTGTATCGCTATTTCATAAATATGACAAGTCGAATGATAACTGTAGTAATAATACAACTCTCGTGCGCTCTCATCGAATTTGAACGTGCTCAAATTTTACTTGGGAGTCGTCGAGAGTTTTCTCTCGTTTGGCTCACGCTTGATGATAGTCGATGAGAGTTGAAGAAAATGCTCATCCCACAGTCAACTCTCAGCGACTCTCGTTCTCAGTCCCCTCTCTCTTTGTCACGCTCCTTTGGTGACGGACAGAGAGAGGGCCAGAACTGGACTAGTGTGGCCTGGGCTTGAAGCAAATCCAAATGATAAACTAGAAGTCGCTAGATAGAAAAATAATTAGTTAAGTTCAACTTTTGATTGCAATTTTTTCATTGCCTTTAAGCTAATAGGTTGTGGAAGTGTTGAAAGTAGGGTGGTAAAGGGTGTTTTCGTGAACCGTAAAATGACATTTTTTGTCGTGAAACGTGATCGACTAAATAAGCATGAGCCATGATTTACTATAATACTGAATTATCCGTGAAACAAGAATCGTGAATGTGAATTGGCGTCACCCATAATTACGTGAAAGATCACGGATTGGGTAAAACGTGAAATAACCGTGTTATTCTTCATGATACGTGATCTGGACGCCCACTTTACCACCCTCTGAAGATAGAAAGTGCAATGTAATTGTTTTGAACGTTTCGTCGCTGGCGATGAATCCTTTTTCACATAAGCCCAGTTTGTTCCTCAGAATCACCTACAATAGCGTGACTAGCCCCTTTAACTCATGCTAGTCTTTTTTCGCAGCAGTCACGCAATCCTCTCAATAGTGAATTTAGGATTGCGTGACGACTCAAATAAGAGACCTAACGTCACCAGGAGCTCAATCTTTGTTTTGAAGAGGACGAGCTTTGAACTGTTAACATATGACAGCAGAATATGGTTTGACAGTTTCAAAGAGAAAAATTATTCTAACGATTGCTTTAAAAATGGGAAAATAAGGGATTCATCTGAAAATATTTAGTGCCACTAATCGAAAACTTCCGTGTAACGTCATAATTGTAGTCCAACAGTAGTCTTACAGTTAAATTAGTCATCTTTGAAAGGTTGTAAAAATGATAGTTGCAATAATAAGGCCAGCTATGATTTGCTCTTCCATTATGGAGGTGAATTATGTCATAAATTCTAAATAATGCCTTACATATAGTATACTGTGTGTATCTATCGCGAAATAGACCTCGGTTAGAGTGATTTATGACAAGGATAACCATTCTAAGGTATAGCTAATTTAGGCATCTCGTGAAATAACTATTTTTGTTTTGAAAATTACTGAAGTTAGCTGCGATAGAATGAAGCAAGCTTCCAGCTTCAATAAATGGGATATATCTTCTCGACATTGAGTGAGTAGTCTTTTACTTAATTTGAACCATGACCCATTGGGAAAGGTGACATTATGAAATACCTTTTTGCTCTGAATCCTGGGTGCTTGAATTTCCGGTACTTGCATGTTGCCTAGCAACCTGATCTATTCTCGTGGCGAGAGGCCGACTTGAAAAAGTTCGAGATGCCATCGTAAATCCGAGCGGTTGTATGGGGTCTATACTTAGTTATAATTTTACCGTGACGAAATAAATACAGCTTATTCGATGGTTTAACATATATTATTATATCTCTTCAGAAGCTTATCACCTACAATTAGGGGATAAGCTTCTGATCTCTTATATAGTACGCGCGTTGTGATTGGTCAATATTACGGGCCGTATTCTCCAGTACGGCCCGCGAAATTTGAGAGTGCTACTGATCATGACGTTGCCATCTTTGCAAGTTTGTTTCGATTAAATTCAAATTCTGCATAATGTTGCAGAACATTGACAAAATACATTGTAATAAATCAACAAATTTGATTTGAACTTGAAGCGAGAAGTGAGGGGCGCGCGCGAAAAGCTGATGTTCACGAGAGGACAAATACAAAAGCATTTAAAAATAACAATTACTACTCTTTCAACTTTAAGTCATGTCTAATACGCGAGTTTATGGAACAATATAGAAATAATTTTATCAGCAATTTATGAAATGAAAAACACAAGATGAAAAATATATACAAAAAAATTAAGCCATGTACAGTTCTTGGTGATAATCCAAGATTCATTTTAGTTGCCTTTTACTTGTAGTCTTGTAGATGGAACAACAGCAATGAAATGCAAAAAAAAAAACCATTCTTATAGTATATAAAATTACGTTTTATATAAAAAGACACAAAAGAGGTTTGAGAGGGTTTTTTTATAATAATAATTTCGGCTAGATGTGTTTTTTATGTACAAAAATAGATTGCAGATCGGTAAAAGCTGCCCCGCTTTAAATGTGTGGCCAACTGTTCCAGCAGAATCAAGCCTTCGATTGTTAAAAACAATATTTATTATGTTTTTTAAGTGTGTGCCTATTCCTGTTATAAAATAAGATGACCCACCCCATGGGTAGCTGAAAATTGAACGACCCACTCCTTACTAAGGGCTCAAAAACTGATGACCCACCCCCTCTATACTTTTTGACCAGTCCCTTAACTGAAAACTTGGCAAACTAATGGTCCAGGCTTTTACGACTTTTACGAGAGCAGCTGTACAACAATCGGTTGCCCTTCCGTCCCTACCCTGAATTAATTTCGTTTTCCGCATTGTCACTAGCCTGTTCGAGACTCTCATCAGTTAGTGGGGGCGAGCGGAAAAGTGAACGAGCGAACGCAAAAATGCCTTTTCGCGTTTTATCCACGCACTGAGAGTTACATTTTCACAGTTATTGTCAAAAACAACAGGAACCAGTAATGTATGAGGTGTAACATATTATCAGAAGGTAAACGTTTACCGGAACACCTGCTCTCATAATTAATTGTATACATTCTCTTGATACAGTAAATTGTTTAGAACATGAATAAGAAAGACAAAAGAATGCTGTATATTTTACGAGTCTCGCTGAGTGTTTCGGTGAGCCCAGAGGGCGAGTCAACTGAGATGCAAATGACGAGTAAAATTGCACAGTGATACTACACACCAAAATATCTAATCAGGATTTTGTTATCCAGAAAGTTTTCTTTCCCGAAATCCTGACTTTTAACCATTTTGGCGCTATCACGCCGTTAGATTGAATAAGAGGACTACAGATAACCTGTTAAGCCGGTCTCCTAGAGTACAAATATCGTGAGTAGATATTTGTACTTGTTTCGCGTGTTATGTTGATATTTTTGCTTTTTAAAAACCTTTGAGAGTAATTCGCACCCTGGAAAACAGATCAGTAGTACAGTTTCACTCGCGTTGTCTTTTTTTCCACATGAATATAATTTCATGAAAAGCACCTTGCTAAGATCACAGCAGTTATTTCATTAAACAAGAAAGGCTCGCTTAATCATCAAAATTATCAAAGTGACCTTACTCAATCAGTTTTTAAATTCAATTTTTCAATTCGACGCATCTTTTCAAACTCTTGAGTTACTGATCGCATCTCTTCGGCCAAAGTTCAGGTGCAGTCGGTATTTCTGTGCGTGAAGTGATTGGTTTTGCGGTTAAATATTTCTTCGCAATTTTAACTTGTCAATTTTCTTTTTAAAGACTAATTGTCTTGCTATTTTTCTCAATTTTTATAAAAAGATCGGGAATACGGTTAAACGCAAACTCGACCAAATTTGTATACTGTGAACCTACCTTGACGAGACATAAACACCAGTCACACACACAAGGCTTTCTAGTAATACTGATCAAACAGAATGAACTGAAAATTGAATACTTCTAGTCTTGACGATAAAGGTACCTACCAACAATTAGTGAGAATTTCTGTTCTGTCGCGTTATGCTGTGATGATCATGGTCATAAAACTTAAAAGCACAATAAAATAACAACAAGTAAAATATTTGAATGCCGCCAGGCTATAATAAACGTCACAATGACTAATAAATATACTCATTAATATTGATTTTTTTAAATTTTAATTTTTTTTAAACTTTAAAATAATGTTTGAATAAATTAAAAATTAAAATTTCCATCGGCCAAGTTTAGATAAGAAAGGATGAATTTCTACACTGAAGACTAAGAATCGCGATCATTTTCTTTGCAGGAAATGTTCTGCAAACTGATTTAATGACATTAATGTTTTTTTTGTATTAATGCCTTTCTCGACAATACATAAAATTAAGGCACTTTTGTCATTTTGAGTGACTTTAGAAAACGCCCATTTCCTTTCAACATGCAGGTGCGCGGCTATTGGTACTTCCAGCTTTATTGAGGTGTCAGCCGTGAGTGTTGCTTCACTATCACGTTATACGATCTATGTCAAAACCTGCTCTCATTTGTTTAAATTTTATTAGCGAAGTGAACCGTTAACATGACGACGGAATCACTCAAAGAGTATTATCAAAATGCCTTTATTACTGTTGTTTTAATTATTCCTTTAGTTAAAATTGGCAATTGTTATCTTCCCCTTACAACCACGCACAAAGTTTATCTCTATGTACTGAGATGCAATGGTTGGGAATAATTTTTTGAAAGAATTTCCTTCGGAATCGATTCCAGAAAGTCACTTTTAAGGTAAGTGTTGAAAATAATGGAATATCCATCAACAGGTTAATCAGGGGCTAATGGTTAGCAGTGAATATTTTGTCGTAAAACTCAAAGCGTTGCCTTGCTTGTTTCCGGCAATTCAGAATCTCGCGGCAGAATATACCTGCCTTTTTATTTGTATATTCGATCATATTCGATCATATTCCGCGATCATATTCGCGATCATATTCCTGTACGGTTACATATTTTCAATTCACCCTTTATAAGCGTGCAGCTGGGCAAAAAATTATCGCGTTGTAATTGAATATCTAGGTGTAGTTATAATGGCCCGGATTCTACTCTAATATTTAGCAGTGTAAATGAATTTAGCGAGATAAAGCTAGTTTCCTATTTGAATCGTCAAGTCAGGCTTTTAGTTTTACTCGCGTAGCATGACAGGACTGTCGAATCAAACAACCGGGCATTGTTAAGTGGAAAGTAATTCACGGAGTTGAAGGCATAACTTTCGCTTTCATATCGCTTTATCTTTCTTTTACAAGAAAACGGCTCTCAAGATTATTTAAATGTAAATGAAATTTATCAGTTTTCCTGCGATATTTTGTTTGCGTATAATTATTCACCAATCCAGACAATAATTTATTTCTCCACACACACAAAACAACATTATTGTTAGTAAGTTATGCTCTCTTTTACCACTCTATATTCATGCGGTGTCTTTCTTTTCTGTTTTCAATTCAGTTCAAACAAGCAATTTAGTTTTTAGCTTCTCACAATGGCTAAAGCGTAGCTTTAATGATTTCGCCAGAGGCAGGGAGAAGAAACAGGACTTTGCATCCCAATTAACATCCACCCCCTAAACGCACGACACACTCACATAGAATAACAGGCCTGACCACGACACCGGGAACTTCGTGTCCTACTCTTTTCGAACATTGTCGTGATTTCTTTTACGTCCGTCCCCTTCGAATTGGGTCGGGTCGACCGTCGCCAAAACGGGTGTACATCCCGCCTCGTCCCTTAATAGGGAACTTAAACATGGCAACGAGAACGCAACTAAATAAAAAGGATTAATCATGATCAGTGACAGTACAATGGCTCTACAATGGCTGGTCATTTCTTAGCCGTAGGACGCTGCTCGAATCATTACGATAATTTGAATTATTTCTGTATTTTGCCGGTCCTGTTTCATCTCTTGAAAAGTGTTCGCTTTGAAAAACCGTTTTTCTCCATACTGGTCTCGTCAATTGTGCAATTGTATCTTATCTTCTTTATGTATCTTATCTTCTTTATGTATCTTATCTTCTTTATGTATCTTATCTTCTTTTTGGAGCCAAAATCGCGGACTGTGCTAAACCACGAAACAACGAAACTAAACATCGAAACAGCTATTTTTTTCACGTGACCTTACAGTCCGCCAAATTCATGACCACCACTTTGTCGGCTTTTCTCAGTGTTTACCTTCTTGAGAACAGGCAGTGAAAACTGTTTTTCAATATATCATATCTCGCGTTTTTCTTTACGGAATGCTAGCTAAATCTGAAGTGTTCTTCGTCTTGTCAAATTTTATTGGAAAACAGTCCGGGCCGATCTACTGGATTTTCTGAACGACGTAAAGCTTGCGATTTAATTTGGAAAACGACAGGGTGTACGGTAAGATAATTATTTTGAGTTATATGTTACGTAGCGACAGAACCGCCACTTCAGACAAGTTTTATCACTGGTACCGCAATTTATTTTTTATTCGCCGGTCGTTTGAAAGCAAGGTTTTTTTTTAAAGATTAAACCGAAAGCCAAAAGTCCATAATTAAGCGAAATATTTTTGCATGCATTTATTTTAGTCATCGTATTTGTTAAAGCAGGACTGAAGCACTTCTTAAATTTCACCGCTTCTTTTGTGGCTTGAAAAATATCTGTACAGTCAACTCTCTCTTAACGGACACATCTATAACTGACGGACACCTCTGTAAGACAGACACTTGGTGTTGGTTCCTGCTGATGCGCGCCATTTTTCAGTCATGTTACTGTATCTAAACTCTCTATAAGCGGACACCTCTCTGAGACGGAAGTTTGTGCCGGTCCCGATGGTGTCCGTCTTAGAGAGAGTTCACTGTAAAATCATTGACGAATGAATGAGTTGTACACAATAAAAAGCGCTTTTTACTGTGGTGGGTGTGTATAATTTTTGCTTCAGAAATCCGTAAAATAATCAGTTTCAAAGCCGGTTGTTTTCTTAGAAAAGTCTCGAAACGTCAACCAAAACGGCGTGCACCAGACATCACTACTTGGCCATATTCGTACCCAAGTGGATCGTTCATTCGCTGCGAGGATCTTAACTTACTGAGCCAATACAACTGTAAATGAATCCACTAACCATTTATAATAATAGTTAAAAAAAAAATAACAATTCTTTATTACATCATCATCACACATTGCGATTACGTTATATTGTTCATATTTTGTATTAAGACTACTATACCGCATATACATTTTAAATAATAATGATGATGATAATGGGAATAACATTTACAAACAATAAATTTACAACTAAACAATAACTAAACAACATTTTGTTAACTTTGTCTTTTGTCGGGATTAGCTCTTGACTAAATCAACGTTGAAACTGGAACTCTGAGGGCCCGGTTGTTCGAAAGCCGATTAACGCTAATCGAGGATTAAAAGTTAATCGAGGTTTTAATTTCTCTTGTAAAAAGCAATTGTCACTGCAAATATTTTGTAGAATTTGACATTAGACAAAGTCAAAACTGAAGGACAAAAAAATATCAACAGAAAACTTCACTGAAAAGTTACAAAACAGAGGGCCCGGTTGTTCGAAAGCCGATTACGCTAATCCAGGATTAAAAGTTAATCAAGCTTTTAATTTCTCTTGTATAAAAGTGTTTTTTTTCTGCTAATGTTTTGTAAAGTTTGAGATTAGTCAAGTCAAAACAGAAAGACAAAAATATAAACAGAAAACCTCACTGAAAAGTTACCAACTGAAATCAATATTCACGCTAATCCTGGGTTAGCTTAATCGTCCTTTGAACAACCCGGCCCAGCTGAAATCAAAATTTACTCTTATCCTGGATTAGCTTAATCGTGCTTTCCAAGTAAGGCTCAATACATAAGTTGTCCTTTATACTCGGCACAACTCAAAACTCTGCAGTTGAGCTCGGTACTCGCTCTTTTATTATATTGAAGGTGAATCACGTCACAAAATAAAGGCAGGAACGCCAATCAAGGACCAAATGTCGGACCAAATGTCGGACCAAATAATTATATGTGCGCCTGCGCAATAAGACTTTAGCAAGTAATGACGAAGGCATTGTGCAGTTTGCAAAAAGTAATGTTTTCCAGAATTTCTATATGAAATCCAAGTTTCCCGTCAAATAAACAGTCGAGTACCGAGCAAACTTTACAATGATTGTTTTTACAAATTGATAACAGCTTCAAATCAAGAACTAGTAAAGATATCTACGATTGACCAGATCGCTACTACATAACAAAAAACAGTTGGTCCAAACAAATCGTAGCTACGGACGCTAACAAAGCTACATCTCTAGGACGAATCTTGTTTACGAGTTACAACCAGGTTTCTAGGCCAGAAATAATTTCAACTATGTACTATGTACTTAGAACAATACGTGAATGGAAAAGGGTGTAAAAAAGTGTAAACAGTTCTTTAAAGATCAGAGTTAATTAATTGTCCATTCAATGTACAAAATTGTGCACTGTCCAGTAGCTAGATCTGCTAAAAACATTTCTTTACTATCTTTCAAATAAGAGCAATGTATAACATGGGTTTTCCGTTGAATTGGTTTTGAGTATTTGGTTCAAACAGCCCAGGAATCATGAAGTAATTAAATCAAGTATGGTATCTGTTTATTTAGTCCCGAGAGATCAAACAAACAAGGTAATTTGTACTTTAGTACTTTCTAAGTTCCGATAAGGTTTTACAGAATAAAAGTGAACTAGAAATGAATTTGTACTTATTCGTGTACTGAAAAACCATGCCAAACATACTTGAAATAAAAATTACAAATTTCCAGGGAAGCACTATATAACATCACACTTTGTTATTCAATTGTACATCAAATCAACTTGAATTACCATTCGGATATTATCATATTTACAACCAAAAACGCAGTACAACTTTTATAACCAAAATGTAATAATTTCAGTTCTTTAACAATTTACAACTAACAATAATTTCTAGCAATAAAGTACAAGGCGGAAAGCGTGCTTAGTACAGCGTCGTTAATCATTTCTGGATGACTTTTTTTTTTATCTATCAAGGGTTTCCATTTGTTATAATAAATCTTCAATGACTTGGTGTGGGTTGCTATTTGTTTTTCGGTTTCAGCCTTGCTCTCACGGCTCTTCTTTAATATTACAGCAGTAGATGTACAGTATGTGTTCCCGCTAATTCCGGCCGGCCCTAATTCCGGCCACTTTTCGTTCATCGCGTATTTTCCCATCGGAACACGAGCTTAAATAAGAAACGACTCTTTCCTAAGATTAATTGATCTATTTCCTTTCGTAATCTTGCTTGGTGGCTTTCCTGTTGCTGTTAAAAAAGAGAATTTCGAGTTATCGCGAAGGTAGGTGAATTTGTTTTGTCCGACATTCATTAGTTTACGGCGCCTCAAATTACATGGTTATATTTAGAACTCCCGTTTGTCGTTATTTGTCCATTAATAGCGCTAATTTTTGGTGTAAAATATATAGAATGAATGACCTTTCTGGCAGACCAAAAAAAAATTATCTACAGGTTGAATATATGTCTAAAATTACGACTCAAATATTTCGATGTGTTTTCATGTCGTGGTCCTAATTCCGGCCACCTCTCACAAAACCTCTTGTCAGACTTTCCCGCCATGGCCGGCGCCGCAGAATGGCTTGAATACCGTGCACTTATTTCGGTCCTAAAACAAAGCTTTCTTGGTATAATTCGCCTTTTCATTTATCGATATGGATGAAAGATGATTAAAAGTCACGGAAAGTTATATCAGGTTGGTCTGTGAACTGTTCAGTTTATGCCTACATTTGCATGCCTTTGGTTTTGGCCGGAATTACGACTCGTTGGCCGGAATTAGGGCCGCCAAAGCGAACAGCTATTTTCGATACTACAAGATTATCGATAAAGAACATAAGCTGTCGCTCTTACATATGCTAGGTAATAAATGTTGTGACAAGTCACAGGCCAAGTTTCAGCTCAGGGACGTTCTTCCAATGCGAGAATTACACGTTCTTGTCTTTTCTGGCCGGAATTAGGGCCACATACAGTAGTATTTTGTAATCAAGAATTCCAAACATGACTTTAACGGCCGAGAGATCAATTGTAGAAGACACATTGGTCAAATACCATTTGCAAAATGTCTCCCAAAATTGAGCCACTATCGGACAAAGGAATAACATATGTTTCAAGTCCTGCCGGTTAATCTTTTTACATAAGTAGCCGATGTCATCATCTGCCAATTTTACTTTGAACATCTTGCTTTTAGTGAAAACTATATCGTGTAGAATCTTGAATTGAAACATAGTTATTTTGGTCTCCCTTGTTATGTTAAATGCTAAGTTGTAACAAGAGAGGATGATCTAAGAGAACACATCCCCGATACATGGGTCTCTTCCAATGATAATTTTTTCAATCAAATTTTAGCGCGTGGTCATACTGCGCGGCTATTTTAAGGAAGACACCTGATTGGTCAGTTGTAATGACGTAACGAAATTTAAGATTTGGCGGCTTTTCTGTTCTGATGTGACAAATCACATCTCTAAATTTCAATTTACGATTTCAGTAGATGGCGAGAAAAATCTTCGCAATGACATCTGATCCTCTGATAATTGGCCGCGCGACCATGGGGACGAGAACTAAAATAACTTTCACAGCGTGGCGCGAAGCTTAAAAAAGATTGAAAAAAACTATCATGGGGCATGGGGACATAGAACATCCTCATCATCCTCTCTTGGTTGTAATAAAGAGTTGTTCGTTCTGGTAAGTAAGTAAGTAGTAAGTAGCTTTATTTATCCACATATCACAAAATTGAGCACGGGAGCTCGTTTAAATGTAAATGTGCATTACAAGTAAGTATTAAAAATAATGGTGGAATTCCAGACGCTATCAGACGGTGTTTTGAAGTTGGTTCGATAAAAGCGTGTTTTACAAGACTCTCAAGTAACCTCTTAGTTGTTAGATTATTCGGGTTTAAATGTTGTTGGGTTAGATTTTGCTAATTAATAGTTCGTTTACTACTATTAAAGCTCGCATTTACATGTCCGTATGTAATGCAAATTATGCCGGGATATGATTTTATGTCAACAAATCCAACTGGCGAGGAAGACATTCTTCGCCTCACAGCCGTTATTTGTGTCGTCACACAACGCTTCACTCAAATAACGGTTGCGAAGGAGACTACTGTTTCACGTGATCACACACATATCTTTAAAATTATATCAGTAAAATAACCATTACACAAAAAAATAGCTGTTTCGGTGTTTCGTTTCGCTGTTCGTTCGCTGTTTCGTGGTTTAGCACACTTTATTTCCTGGTTGAGCAATAACTCGACTAAAGTTGACTCCTGACACCATATATCAGTTTCCGGGAGAGACTAGAAACTAATTTGTGCTCTAATTTCACATAATGCCTTTCGCGCGTTATTCGAAGTGTTTATTTTTTGAGCCAGATTTTTTGTAAATATGCGAGCTCTCAGCTGCCAAAATGAGAGGAAATCTAAATCGATCGAACATAAAGGATCATCAGGCCGAATTTTGAAGTCGTTGACAGTGCCTCAGTCACGCTGAAGAAGTTGGAAATAAGCCCTCGCCAGCCTCATTGCCTCAAGGAAATATGACAGTTTGTGTGTTCATTGGCTCCAACATGCATATGGCCGGTAAAAATACAAAATCAGTTACTAGTAATGTTGTAATTTTTACATTGAACTATTTGATATTATTTACCGACATTATGTACAGTAGATGGGAATAGAAAGACCGTTGAAACTGGCTTTGAGGTGATTCAATTTTTATGCACTGTATTTGTTGGCATACCACTTGAAAGTCAGACTTTAGACATCTGGGGGTCCCGCCCCACCAGGGGTTTAGACGTTCTTGCTTCCAGACGGTACTTAAGTGACCTATTCAATTATTCAATTATTATTGGTTTCCAACTGCGAGATAATCAGATACTTTATGATCTGAATGAGGGACTTGCTCTGGGAACCTGGCCCACTGAAAATCTGGGGGGGTGGGTACTCCCGTCAATTTAGGATAGGTGTGTGCCGCGAAGGTTTTTGAACCCTGACCCTATTTAACGGGTATTTTCGTTTAGCTGGGCATTTAGGTACTGCAATTTTAGTAGCTGCATAAGTAAACAAATTTCACACTCCTTTATTCTGAGGTTAATTTGATGGGCAAGTTGTAGGGACTTTTCCTTTCTAATTTTGCTTGTCCCGTCTAGTTTAAGCGTGTATGAATTAATTGTTGCTGTTGCATGTTCCCGCTACATGCTGTTGCATATCCCTCGCAACCCTCTGTGTTCCGACCTTTAAATGTCATGTATAGAAGATTATTTACAGTAATAAAAAAGTTGGAATGTTGATCAGTAAACTGAGGGTAATAGAATTAATAGAATTAACATTCTTATATAGTAGGATTAAGACTTACAGTGCGACTACTCCAACCAAGGCCACCCAACAAAATTATGTGCAAATTAGCAAATGAAAAACCTTGGATGTTAACAATAGAAGGGTCAAGTCAAAAACTATGCTAAGTGGGCAAAACGCGCTTTGCCCACTTAGCATCAAGTTTTCGACTTGACCCTAGATTTACCACAAATTATGGATCTCGAGAAGCAAGCGAGCTGCATGCTACAGAAGCAATAAATTTTGTTTTAACACTCAAATGCTACTGGACAATTTGCAAAGAATTTGTTTGGGGGGCCTTGGTTGGAGTAGTCGCACTGTAACAATAATTATTGCTAAGTAAACAAAATAATAGTCTAGTTTCAAGTTAACGAAGACCGCTGAATAAAAAGACTAAAGACGCATCTGTACAGGGTTAGACTCAATATGAAGTTGTTGTTGTTGTTGTTGTTGTTGTTTTGTTGTTGAAGTAAAATATTCACAAATACCAACAGAAAAGTGCTGAAGCGTAAAACAAAACAAAGCACAGAGTTGTGAATAGTTAATGCTCTCACCAGTATTTGTGAATATTTTACTTCAGATCGAGTCTAACCCTGTACAGATGCGGCTTTAGTCTTTTTATCTAGCGGTTTTGGTTAACTCGAAACTGGACTATTGGGGGCTGAAATGTAGCAGCGATTGGTGATATTAATTCAGAGTTTGACATTCTTCACAAGCTTGCTATCCTAGTTAAATATAAATCAGCAGATCAGAGACCTGTCTTGATAATCCAGTGACTGCTAGTACACACTTGTTTGAGCAACAACTAGAGTTATATTCTGTATCGATTCTGTAAGTGCAAATGTTACCCACATCACAGTGATGTGGGTGAATTAATTTTCTTGAACATGTTAGCAGTAAAGTAAGGGTGAAACAATTGGCACCAGGCATGTAAGCTAGGAAGTTTGAGAGCCTTGCCAAAGTTGCCACAAGTCAGGACTTTTTTTCAAGGTCTTGAAGTCTAAGGAAATCTCAAATTTTGTTTTAGGAGTCAGACATCTTCTCTGCTGAGTGCTCCCAGACTTTTACAACAAAATTATTCTGCCGTATATTTGTGTGTTTAAAAATACAAAGAATCATTTCAAACCACAATGAAGAAATGCATCTTTCATATTACCTCAAAGGTTTTATTGACAAGCTGTTATGGAAGGTGCAGGGGAAGCCCCACCCCCTCCTCCCCCACAAGCACCTACACCAGAACCAACACCAGCTCCAGCACCAACCCCACCGCCTCCTGCGCCAGAGGCAACACCACAGCCTGCTGAGAGACCAGTCACTCCAGAGCCTGAAAAAAAAACTTCGTCATCATCTAAATCCAAAGATGAGATCCCAGAAAGTGCAGAGCCATCAGCTGGTGGGATTACTGAAAAGTGAGTGTTACCAAAATCTATGCATTAGGTCATCCTGAACAACAAACTTTATTTTACCCCACAGGCTACTAAAAGTATTTACAACAATTGAACAGAAAGTCAGTCAGTCAGTCAGTCAGTCAGTCAGTCAGTCAGTCCGTCCGTCCGTTTGTCCGTCCGTCCGTCCGTCCGTCCGTCCGTCCGTCGTCCGTCCGTCCGTCCGTCCGTCCGTCCATCCGTGCGTGCGTGCGTGCGTGCGTCCGTCCGTCGGGTCAGTCAGTCGGGTCAGTCAGTCATTCGGGTCAGTTAGTTGGGTCAGTCAGTCGGTTGGTCGATCGGGTCAGTCAGTCGGGTCGGTCAGTCAGTCTGCCAGTCAGTCATTCGGGTCAGTCAGTTGGGTCAGTCAGGTCAGTCGGGTCAGTCAGTTGGTCGTCAGTCGGTCAGTCAGGTCAGTCAGTCGGGTCAGTCAGTCGGTCAGTCAGTCGGGTCAGTCAGTCGGGTCAGTCAGTCGGGTCAGTCAGTCGGGTCAGTCAGTCAGTCAGTCAGTCAGTCGGGTCGGGTCAGTCAGTCAGTCAGTCAGTCAGTCAGTCGGGTCAGTCAGTCAGTCGGTCAGTCAGTCAGTCAGTCAGTCAGTCAGTCAGTCAGTCAGTCAGTCCAGTCAGTCAGTCAGTCAGTCAGTCAGTCGGGTCAGTCAGTCAGTCAGTCGGGTCAGTCGGGTCAGTCAGTCGGGTCAGTCAGTCGGGTCAGTCAGTCGGGTCAGTCAGTCGGGTCAGTCAGTCGGGTCGGTCAGTCGGGTCAGTCAGTCGGGTTAGTTAGTAATAGTTGTAAGAACTAAATGTTTAATATTAATAAAATTACAGAACACAGGAAAAACCTTCTGGCACTGGAGATTTTGTAGCAAAAAGTGAAGCCAGGAAGAAGCTACCTGATAAAAATCTTGATTTCCAGGTTTGTTTGTATTTCCCTTTTGATTTATTTTTCCATAGAAAACATCAACTTGAAAAAGTCTAATATAATAATAATATCCATGAATTAGTGGCCAGTGTACAATATATAGATTATGATAACAAATTAATATTATTAATTCATAATTTAGACCCTAATTGTTAAGGTTTATATCTAGGAAATCAGAAATTTAACTCTGTTAATTTCAGGAAGTTAACATTTATAAGTTTGATTTGTCAGGTCAGAGTGAGGATTGTTGAGGGCCGTCAGTTGGCAGGTGCTAATATCAGCCCTGTGGTCCGTGTGACTATTGACAACCAGACACGGCAAACTAAGGTTGTCAAGTCAACCAACAAACCATTTTATGATGAGGTTTGTAAAACAACAAATATGAATATTACCGTACCTTAACCTTAAATCTCTCCGCGCCAGAAGGTGCATAAGGCCATATTACGCTATCCAGTAATGAATAGGGAGTAAGGAGTTTCCATAGCATGAAATGACTAGGAGTATCACTACTCCCCTGGGTGAGATGCCTAGTCCATCACAGGTAACCCCCCAGCATTTTTGTGAGATTGCCCTAACTGCGGTTCGCCATTACCCATTTATACTCCTGGGTGGAAAGAGTTACCGTGAGAGTAAGGTGTCTTGCCCAAGAACACAACACAATGATCTGTCAGAGTCCAGCGCAATAACCATTAAGCCACCGCGCCTCCCACGATGCTAAACAGTAATAACGCTTTATTCTCATAAAATGTAAAAGTGTCTAAGAACTAACTAGTTCATCAACCTCCATCAACCTCGTCCCCAGGGCGGCGCGACTAAAGTACAGGTCACAGGTCACAGGTCAGGTCACAGGTCACCCTAAGGCTAGTCCTAACCTAACTCTAAAGCTAATCCTAACCCTAACCCTAAGGCTAACCCTAATGTTAGGGTTAGGGTTAGGATTAGCTTTAGAGTTAGGTTAGGGCTAGCCTTAGGGTGACCTGTGACTCTGACCTGTGAAATGTGACCTGTACTTTAGCCCCGCCCTCCCCAGGGCCACCTCCGCTTTCAAGATGGCCGGTGGGCACGAAGAAGACCCTGGTGGGGTCACGTGTCTCCTAAAATATTGGAGATTTTGATTGTTTCAAAATGGCGGCGGGCTCGCGATTGTCTAATTTTGTGGTCACATGACCTGCTGTTCACCAGGGTCTTCTTTGCACCGCCATTTTGAACGCCGAGAAGACTCTGGGGATGAGGTTGCTAGTTCATATTCCATATCAAATATGAAATAAGATCTTGAGATTGAAGGATTGTTGTTTGTCTTGACAGGTGTTTTTCTTCAACTTTAACATGACACCACACAAGCTGTTTGATGCTCAGGCTATATTTGAGGTATGCTGGCATTGTTTAATAATTGAAGTCAGTGAAATAAATATGTCTATATATAGTTTGTTTATTGGAGGTACTCTTCTCAATATTGGACATTTACAATGAATAATTATAGCTACTGAAGGCATGCTGTACACTGTACATGACATTGTATATATGAGGGGAGGGGGGGAGGAGGGGAGGAGGGGGGGGGAGGAGGCAGGGGGGGGGGCAGGAACCCTGGAGTAAAAGGGGTGGGGAAGTCTCAAGAGGAGAAGAGAGGGCAGGAAGTGGTATACTTGAGGTGGCGGCGGAACCAGGAGAAATAGGATTTTTTTTTGTAACATTGAATAATATTTTTCAATAGGAAAAACACAAAGAGGTTGGAACCAAAACGGAAGGGGCGGGAACCGGGATGCGGGAAGTACAGACCCCCTCCCCCCTCCCTAAAGTTACCTTTAAAAATAATACTAACTAAAGACATCTAATAAATATATTTTTAGGTATTTAATTCCAAGAAATTAAGATCAAATGCAATGGTGGGGAGTTTTCAGGTGAGTTTGCCAAGACCAAGGGGGAGCAGGTTGACTGTTATTATTAATGATAATACTGGCCACTGATCTTGAGTGGAGTCCAATTCAGTCTGTATGTAAAATGTACATCTCCATGTAGACCCCTGTAAGCTGTTCAAGTTTTTGAGCTTTTCCTGTTCCGTTTGCATGACTACTATCACTTACATGCTTGTGATTAGACAAAATTAAAGAGACCTTCAATAGAACAGTCATGGAGAAAAGCATACTGTATCTGTGGAAGTTAGGCAGCCAAATAAATGTTGTTTTAATTAGACGTTTTCCATAACTATAGCCATTAATAGCTAGTCACTGGTAATAATGTTATTCACTGGTTAAGTTAATTGTGTTTATTTTAACCTTGCAGTGTGATGTTGGATTCTTCTATGATGAGCCTTGTAAGATCTAAAATAAAGAAAGAGATAATAATGAAGGGCTTGGTCAAAAACTATGCTAATAATTGGTGAAAAAACTGTGGAAAAATGTCCGCGTACAGACTGGTTTTGGCCCATATTTTATTTTCTCACATATATTTATTTTATTTATTTGTTTTTCTTATAATATTTTGAAAAATCATTTTTCTGCTTAGCGAAGTTTTTTTACCAAGCCATTCAATTATACACCTTAAAAAAGATCAGCCACTGGTGGCTAATAAATTTTATTATTCTAATAAGCTGGATGCATGCCGATTTAGGTTTGCATAGGAAAAATAATATCAGATACCTTTGTTTATGAGAACAAGAAACATGGGTCTATCAGAATATTGTGAAGGGGTGCATTTTTTGGGGTGGGGTGTATGGAAGGGTACAAGGTTTTCAGTTCTGCTGACAGTCTGCATGTATAATTGTCTCTGGCTGGTGAATCTACTATAAATACAGTATAACTTAAAAAATACAGTATAATTAGGACTTAATTTATTCAATGCTTTAAGAAGAATCGAAAGTTGTTTAATTATCAGAATGGTGGTTATTAGGAATAGTATTTAAATCATCATTCAATCACCCAAATTGGATAGTACATAATCCTATTACATTGTTTAGCGTGAAAGACCCTGTGCTTGTTGAGCTCTGTTCATGTGTTGTTTATAAATTTACTCGCGTAAGCTGTTATAAATGCCTGTTACGTTGGCGAAACCAAGCGACACCTCACAACATACGGACACTTAATTAGGGACAGGGCCTCTCACATTTTTGAACATCTGGAACAATCAGAAGAATGCCGTAGATCATGTTCCGCTAAGTGTTTTACTTTGTTGGATTATGCCACCACCAGATTCCAGGTCAAGATAAAAGAAGCGCTGCATATATATATTCACTGGGAAAAACCCATTCTAAACAAACAACTTTTCATGTAAATTTAACTATTTCGCTTTAGTTCATGTACTATTTCAAAAACGAGTGCGAGTGTTTCATCACGATTTCTAAACACGAGAAAACAGATGAAAGCACGAGGCCGTAGGCCGAGTGCTTTTATTGTTTTCGAGTGTTTGGAAATCGTGATGAAACACGAAGCACGAGTTTTTGAAATAGCTTCTCAAACAAAAGCTTTAAAAAGAAAGCACTAATTAGTAGTAGTTGACCCGCATTGTTTTCCAGTTCTTAATTTACGGTTACCAAACGTAATCTCTGAATAGTAGTAATGAAATATTGTTTTGCACTTCTAATTAACAGTTTCTAAATCCGTTGGGGAAACATGATCATGAAGTCAAATGTAAATGAGTGAAAATTTGTTATTTTGCATTTCGAGCATGATGATAATCTACTTTAATGCCCTAAGTCATTCAAGTATCTTGTAGCTCAATGGAAGAGCTTCCGACTGCTCTGCGGAAGGTCACAGGTTCGACTCCAGCTGGTAAAACATTGAATTCCTTTTTTCTTTGAAAAATGCTTCCATGATAATTATTTAGTTTAAGTCTAAGTCATATAAATGCCGCAAGAATCTTGATATCCAATAAAATTGGATATGAACATCACTAGTGATGTTCATATGAAGATCACTAGTGATCTTGATCTGTCATTTAATTGGATATCAAGAATCATGCACGTGACAAACGTTCCCGCCACATGATCTTCACCGGGTATCAAACCTCATACACGTGACGAAATTCGTGGCTTCTCATAGGTTAATTAGCTCATGAATTATTAATGAGTTTGAGAAGTATATTTTTTCACTTTTGTTATGCCTATTTTGTGTTTTATTTCATAAAAAATTTTAGTGTCGGTTTTGTCTCATCTTATAACATACTTCTAATTATTGTTATTGCTGTATACGTACTAGCTATATTATAAATTCAAATCTATAACTGTAATCACTCGCAACTGAAGATGATCGTAGCATGATCAAAACATGTCTTGCCCTAAAATCAAAGTTGTCGTCTTGTTTCTTAAACTTATAACCAGTCTGCTAATATACAGATCGTTATTACATTATTACAGATCATAAAATTAATGTGATCTAATGGAGGTTGTGTACTCACTCATTTCAGCCCATGCTGTTATAAGGAAGTGGATTCTGTTATCTGATCCAGAAGATAAAATGGCAGGAGCAAAGGTAATTGATAAATAAATTTATATTGTAACAAGGCTCATTTATTTAGTTTTCTTTTAACCCTTTCCCTCCCAAGAGTGCTAAGTTCAAAACTGAGGGGAAAATCCTGAATTTCATTTTGCAAAATTGTCAAAAACAAACAGCACCACTCGAAAGTACTCAGCTCAATAGCTTTCATTTGAATGGTCACACACTTCGGTTTCATCCACAGACTCAAAAGGTACAACCACATTTATTGACTCAAGGTTTATTTGAGGGTTAAAGGATTAAAGTGCCCATAACCTTTTTTTTAAATTTTCTCATCTGAATCTAAACATTACCCAAGGAATTTCTGCAAAAACATTTGGCGATTTGCAGAAAACGCGAATTTTTTATGAATGTTTCAAATCTTCAAAATCCTATTTTTGTTTGGTATACCCGTCCCGCTGTAAGAAGGCCGACGGGCTCACATTTTCCTGAATCTACATCACAATTCCTTTGTTTTGAAGCCATGTGTTCCTTAATCTATGTCACAGTTTCTTTGTCTGATGTCACATGTTCCTTAATCTACGTCACAGATCCTTTGTGAACCGAGAAGGACCCAGGGGAGACTAAAGCAAATGGTGATCCAAAATGGCGGCAAATTTGAAAGTTTTATAAAATTCATAAACAATTCGCGTTTTCTGCAAATCGCAAATTTTTTTCGCAGAATTTCCTTGGGTGATGTTTAGATTCAGATGAGAAAATAAAATAAAAAAGGTTATGGGCACTTTAAGGCTGAAAACTAATTAACAAGATTAACATGGCAGGTATTTTTTAAAGGGTAAATAAGGTAACAGTAACGTTTCGGGTAACCCCAACCATAAAGCTAACCCTAAGGCTAACCATAGCTGTAACCCTCATCACATCCCTGAAGTCGACTACCCAAATGTTTACCCAAATGTTTCCCCTAACCTAGTTACCCATGTCATGTACCCGTAATTACCCGTTACCTGTAAAATATACTTGCCAAGATTAATATTCATTAGTTTTCACTACTGTAAGTACCAGTAATATTTATAAGTGAACTCACCGCACAACATAATTTATAAAGAAAGAAATCACGTGCTGTGGCGTGTTTTAATAATTATTATTGATATTAGATGTTATCCTTAATTTCTCCTAAAAATGAGTTCAAGACTGTTTTTTTAAATATATTATATAATCAAACATTTTTTGGAGTATACTGTTGGATGTACAAAATAATGTAATATATCAACACTGAGAGACAGTGTTTCATCCGATTTCCAAACACCAAGAAAATATGATGCATAGTGAAGTATATTTGACAAAATTAGAGGTCTGATATTTTCCACACACTGAATAACATTAATTTTGTTTGCCACACAAGAAACACAAGAATATAAATGTTCAACACTTTATCTGGAAATCTTACAGCTAATATTAAATAAAGCTTACACTCTGATTGAGTACAGTAAGCAGAGGGCTTGGTGGGTGGAAAAAGCTGTTGTTTTAATGGCAAGAAAACAGAAACTGGGTCACATGACTTAGTGTGAAACTCAAGATCATCTTAGTCCCTAATTCACTGTGCACGTGTGTGAGAACAGGCTCATTTCTTGCACAATAAAACCATATCTTTGCAATCGAAACAAAGACTGGAGTAAACAGAGAAATAAAATCATAAAATTATATGCTAATTAATACCATAGCAGGTACTTAAAAACCTCCATCACCATACTGTGAATCATTTCCCTTGTTATAACTTGATGAATTATTGAATGGTTTTGAGACCACAATATATATTAAACATCTTAAATTTTGTCGATGTGTTTTACACGTATCTGTGATCAAACACTGTCTAGCCTCTCACATGTTTGATATATAATATATGTCATAATGAATTTTTCAGGGTTACTTGAAAGTGACAGTGATGGTTCTTGGACCCGGGGATGAGGCTCCAGTAAGTTCAAATTAAACATTTTTATTGAAGAATTTACTCAGTTTTCAGATCCCCAAGACCTCAATAAGCAGGATGAAATGCATTGTTTCATGGAGCTACACCACTGTAACCTCTTGATTACCTCTCCAGGGTGTTCAATCTTCAGTACATGGACATGTCAGGTTGAATTTGGAGGCTTAAGGTCAATTTAGTTGCTTTTGTTGTCTTACAAGAGACAAGCATGTCTCAGAGCATTAGTGTTGTGTTTTGCCTGGTGGTTTTTGGAGGTTTTCTGCGCATTGAGGCTTATGAATCATTTCTCCTCCTCCTCCCTCCTCTCCCTCCTTTCTCCACTGCCTTGTCAGTGTGATGGGTGCCTGTTTTCCTTGACGTAGGGGCTCATGTATATGGCTGGGTTGCCAGGATTTGCCAGCCATGGGAGCGGTTCTCCATCTAGGAGCTGGCTGCCAAAAGTGGAAGCTCCTGGATGTCCCAGGCACCCAACCTCCATTTAGCGATGTGGTTGTTGTTTTATGATTGTGGCATCAAAAACCTTTACAGACTGTGTATTTTCAGTTGTGTGTATTAGCCTTGTGAATAATTAAGGAATCTGATTAAATATCTGTAAATTTAACTTATTTAGGTAGTGTCTGTAAGTGAAGATCAAGATGATCTTGATGACATTGAAGAGTAAGTGATTTGAAATTCTGTCATAATCTGAATGACTTTACTATTATTATAATGACCCAATTACATGTATGCTTTGGTTTCATTTGATTTTCATATCCATTGTAGACAGTTTCAGTCTAGTTTAATATGTAACAGAAGATTGAATATGTATTGATAGTAGATAGTATGCTTTCAATCTATACTCAGTTTGTGAACATACAAATGGTCAACTGCTGCATATTTGTGTTTCCATAGCAACTTGATCCAGCCTCCAGGAATGATGCTTAGACCAGCAGTTTTCTCCTTGCGAATATTCAGAGCTGAAGATATTCCACAGAGTAGGTTTTTTAAAATTTTTTAAAGTTTTACATTGTACTTTATAACATTGTTGTCATGATACTTGTCTGACAAGAAAGCAATGTCACAGTTTGTGATTCTTGAAAATTAAAAAAACAAATTGACTTTGTTTAATGAGGGCATGCCGGGCCATCACTTAAAAGTCTTGTGACTGACAAGCTTGTGGCCCTCGGATATCGATCTCAGATCGAATAATTATTGGAATTTAGAAGTGCTGTTTTTTGAGGAGGGAGGAAAACCGGAGTACCTGGCGAAAAACCATCGTAGCAAGGATGAGAACCAACAACAAACTCAACCCAGATATGACGCTGGGTCTAGGATTTGAACCTGGGCTACTTTGGTGTGAGGCGAGTGCTCACACCACTGCGCCATATCTGAGTTTGTTGTTGTAAGAAATCTTCTCTAATCATTGCCATCCTTAGCTTGTTCCTTTTTGGGTTCACATAATTATACTACCACCTCTTTGGTGTTTTTTTTTACCTTTCCAAACTGTCTATTATTTTGACTAAAATTGTCCAAAGACTACTGTAAAGCTGATCAACAACATTATACAGTCATGTAATTTTTAACGATAATTTGGCTGGCCAAGACTGTACCAGTCAGGTTTATTTGAAAATGGAGATCGCAATTTTGTTCATTCACGGTTTATAAAAGGTAACTAGTAATAAAATGAGATTGCACATTACTACATATTTGACAATAAGAGACATTTTGGTGGAGATTTTACAAAGATAATATATGACAGGGGAATATGAAATTACAAAATTATGAAATTACAACAACTGATCATGTTTGTTTGTGCATAAAAATGACCTAAGATAGCATGATGTTAAGCCCCTTTAAATTGCACATGAAAGCTTCAGAATCAGTATACTCAATATTCGAAGTTTAATATTAATAATAATAATAATAATAATAATTATTATTATTAACTGTCGTTAACTCCTTGTAGTGGACTCTGCTATTGCTGAGTCACTTAAAAGAAGCCTAGTTGGTGGTGCGATGAAAGAGTTGGTTGATCCATATTTGGTGTTTTCATTTGCTGGTAAAGAGGTATTAGTCTCTAGCATATTTTCGCCACATTGTTCTTTGTTTATTATTGTAGTGATGCTAAACTGAGTAAGGTAAGGCAGGTAAAGCACACTCGGGCCAAACTGGCGGGCCATCAGTGCCGGAGTTTATCCTAGGTTCTGTTGCACGAAGCTGACTAGGAGTATTATTATTAATTTTTTATTTTATTTTTTATTTTATTTTTTATTTTTTTATTTTTTTATTTTTATTATTTTTTATTATTATTTATTATATAGACACGAGTGTTTTACTGGAAAATAGACCACTCGTAAAATTCATACGAAACTACATCCGGGACCCGAGTGGCGTATTTTCCATATCCTCACTAGTGAGGATATCGATGACGTAATTTCCCGCTTTTGCATGGCTTTTTGTGCAAAGCTGCCAAACGCCGGTTGAAAAATGGCGAGCGATAGATTCGTGAATTCACTTGAAGCTGACACGGAAATCGTTCACTGAGGAGTAGGAAAATGCTAAAACGAAGAAGAAAACTTCATATGACTTAAAATTATTCAAGGAGTTCCTTGAAAGTGAAGACGAAAGGAGAGAAATTCAAGAAAGTCCAGCCATCGAGTTGCAAGAGTTCGCGGATATTAAGTTTGTGCTTTTGTGATTTGTCTATATAATAAAAAGAAAATTACACGGTGGCTTGAAGATATGAATTTTATTTTCTCGTGGTAAAAACAATATTTTACTCATTCGCTGCGCTCATTCGTAAAATATTGTTTTTACCACTCGAAAATAAAATTCATATCTTCGCGCCGCCGTGTAATATCCTCTATTTATTTTTATTTTTATTTATTTTTATTTTTATTTATTTTTATTTTTATTTTTTTATTTGATTTTTATTTGATTTGATTTGATTTGATTTGATTTTTATTTGATTTTGATTTTTTTTTAATTTTTAATTTTTCTTTTTTTTCTTTCTATTATTGCTATCCCTGGGTGGGATGCTAGTCTAATGCCAGGTTACCCACAGGCATTTTGTCAGGTTGCCCTAACAGTTTGGTTTGCTGGTACCCATTTATACTCCTGAGTATGACAATGACCCCAACCTACACAATGAACCCAGCATCCTATCAGGGGGGAGTAGCAACACTTTTATTTGCGCCATGTGATAGCAATGCTGGATGGACCACTTGGCTTGTGATTAAATTTAACCATAGTTAATAAAAGGAATGGTTATGAAGTCCGACAAAAGTCTTTGTTATATGTTTTTGTTCGCTTTTTTTGGCCTTGACCCTGCACAAACCTGACAAAATACAATAGGTGTTTACGTGTGTTCAAGCAACTAGCCAATAGAAACGTTTCGATTACGTAATTCATGCATAGTGTTTGAGCGCAAAACAAAAGATTGTGCAGGGTCGTGGATCTTCCAACATAAATCTTGGCGTCTTTGTTTGCTCTTTTGAAGTTTGCCGGGCTTCATAACCATTTCCCTCTATTAACTATGATTTAACCAGACAGCAAAATACAACAGAAAAACGTTTACAACAGCCATCTCTACATGGACAGCAAGTACAGCAAAGACAATCTTGATTTCTTGACTGATTAATCAGTTCTTTTTCAGGGAAAAACAGACATCCACAAAAACTGTGACCATCCTGAATTCAATCAAGAGCTACATGTTCCATTTCAGGTACAATGCAATCCCTGCAGTATGGGATGGGGTGGGCTTACCTGATTACGTTAGACAGGGATTTTGACTCATTGTAACAACCACTCCACCTCTCCCCAATCCACTACTGATCTAATGGTATGGTATCCCCTCCAAACTTGTCAACAATCTATCTTCCTCCCTATTCAAGCCAATTGAATATACTAAACATAAACGCTCTTCTTGGAATCTTGTACTTGCTATCTCCTGTTGTAGAATCTAATGTGGCATTGTAATGTAAGTTAAGTGTTGTAAGTAACATGTTGTATTCTCAGTGATGTAATGTAAGCAAATTTATGTAAGTAGCTAAAAAAAAATTAAATAAAGAAGCAAATTTATTAAAAAAAAAAAAAAAAAAAAAAAGCCAATTGAATATGTACAATTCAATAGACCAATTTCGATATATTAATATTCTAACTTGGCTCCGAGGCTTAGGGGAATAAAACAAAAGAAATGATTTATTCATCCCTCAACCTCGATGTGATTTATTGTCGATTTCTTTTGTTTTATTCCCCTAAGCCTCGGAGCCAAGTTAGAATATTAATATATCGAAATTGGTCTATTAATCTCCAACTTCAAGTAATCCACACCTGCCAAATTCTTATTTATAACCCTTCATAACCCCAAACAATTGTCACTCCTCCAAGCTACACAAGGACCTGCGAGTGTCGTATTACTAGTAAATCTGTAAATTGAACTTTGTAAGATGACATATCAAAAGGAATACATCACCAAATGGAATAGAAAATGAATGCAAGTTGCTGGAGGGTGGCAAAAGGGTTATAAGCGATGCATGATTTGGGCAAAAATGACTGTGTGATATGTGAAAGGAGGTAGAAGGGTGTGATATGTGAAATGAGAAATAGTAATACAGAAAGTTCTAATATTTGAGTAGTAGTCAAACACTGAAAATCAGTTCTGTGATGTATATTTTCAATATTGGTTTTAGTTCCCTACAATGGCTGAAAAGTTGAAGCTGCAGTTATGGGACTGGTAAGTGAAATAACTATATTAATTTTACATATTTTATGCTTTGAAATATATTTTTTTAAGTACAATTTTTATTTTATTTTAAATGTTTTGTTAGGGTACAAATTTTACTAGCGTTAATTGAATTAGATATGTGCTACTTTGCATGCTTGGTAGATACGGTATGCAAGATGATTCTCCAACTTATTACAGTCAACTCTCGCTATTGCGGACATCCTAGAGACGTAGTTTGGAGTCCGTAATAGCGAGAGTCCGCAATAGCGTGAGTCATTTTCAGTCAAACCTCTATCGCTTTCGCCATGGGAGGGCTGGATTTTGTCCGTAATAGCGGGTGTCCGATAGTTGACTGTAGCAATTCATAAAACCAATAATTTTAAAAGGCAAAGTAAATCATACAATATGATGATGGAGGAATGCTATACAAGACTATGTTAGACAGGAAAACTGGGGAGAGATCGTGTAGGATTGCAGGAAATTTCATCAAAGTAGGGAGAGTTGCTTCCTACAGTGGAATGCTGAACCTCAATACAAAGATGTTATTCAGCGGAAAGTTGTTGTTTCAAGGCTTTTAAAATGTTTATTATACGACATAATTCTCTCCTAAAATCTAGGCGTTTAACAGTGTTTTCTGTAGTGTGTGCAGTCAGGGGATTAAGAAGAGTGTAATTTGCACTCTAAAATGCTATGTCGTATAAATATATATCAACACTCAGGGGAGTGTTCAAATGTGTAGAAAAAGTTTGACACTGACTAGATCTTTTTTGGTGTAGAGCTAAGACTTTTTTTTCATCAGTTAATTAGCCGAAACGTCTTTTAGCTCTACAACAAAAAAAGAGTCAGTGTCAAACTTTTCAGTCTACACATTTGAACAATGGCAACTCCTGACTCCATATTCAAACGTGTTTGGTTGCAAAATGTTAGCAAACACCTGAAATTTCATTCTACTCTCTGCAGTGTTTGATATGTGGTCAATGACTCTCTCTCGTGTTGGATATGCTAGTTATTATATATACACAGTATTTTTGTCTTGTTAGGGATAAAATAAGTGGCGATGATTGTATTGGCACCTATTATCTTCCAATGTCTGAGATATCAGGACAAGGAGAAGAAGGTTGGTGTACTGTTTACAAAATAGTTCAAGCACAGTTATACATGTAGCTTAGACTAATAGGACTGAATACAACGAGGTTATTCAGTGGAAAGGTGTATAATACAGCTGGGTATTTTTATGAGTCCATTTTTTATTTTTCGGACTTTTTAAAGTTGTTTTTTTATACGACATTCTTTCCTTAATCTCACTAGGTTTTAATTTTTTAACAGTGTTTTTCGTAGCCCTGGTGCAGGGTCCAGGGGATTGAGAAGAGTGTAATACTCATAGTTGCACTGGTTTTGATGCGTATTCGCACTCTAAAAATAAAATGCTATGTCATATAATAAAGAGGTTTATATGGTGGAAATAGTTATAATCTTAATCCTAGATATGAATCCTTTCTATCTAATTGTATACCATTAAAATAATGTACCTTGATGTTTCAGTTTACACACCAGCCTTTATTAGTTACATGCATGATTGCATATAGTTATAGACAAACAATACAGTTGAACATCTCCACAACAGCCACTCTGGGGCAGAATTAACTGGCCATTATAGAGTTGTGGCCATTATAGGGAGGGTTCAATAGGGGTAAAGTGTATGGATCGGCGCAACATCGGGATGGAAAATTCTGGTCATTGTAGAGAGGTGGCCGTTAGTGGAAGTTTGACTGGATACATGTATTATTTTAATCACTATAACTTCAACCAAAATATGTGGAACAACAAACACAACGAACAATGGACACAGCATAACAACAACAACAACAACACACAACAACAACAACAACAACAACAACAACACCGTGACACACATTTCAGTCTTTATTTTTGTTTTTTGCAGATATGTATTTTATGACAAACCTTATTAAAGAACCCTAAACACTGAATTTGTCCATTTGTCTCCCATTTTGTCATGCTAGGTTATCTGCCAAGGTTTGGACCATGCTTCGTCAACTTTTATGGCTCCACTAGAGAATACTCTGACCTTCCTGATACATACGAAGATCTCAATGTTGGCATTGTAAGTTCTAGAAAGTGCATCAGTAAACAGTATGTCTGGAGTGTTAAAGAACTGCGTGAACTGCGGGTGAAAGATTTAAAGAGAACAAAATATTTGCAGTTTTATAAAGACAAGTGCAAAGAAATTAAGACAGAAAAGAATTTCAGGCTCCAATGGGATTTGAAATGAGGTGTGGTGGCCCAGTGGTTAGTAAGTTGGAATCTGGATCGAGCGGTCCGGGTTTGAGTGCTGGCTCAGGTCATTCTGTTGTGTTCTTGGCAAGACACCTAACTCTCACAGTGTCTCTCTCCATCTAGGAGTATAAATGAGTACCACGGCCTTTAGGGCAATCTGAAAAAATGCTGGGGATAACCTACAATAGACTAGCATCCCATCCCATTCCATCGTGCTATGGAAATCAGGATAAGCCCTTACGGTATGGGTGATCACCTTGGCCTAAGAGAGAACAACATTTGTACGTCTGGTATTGTAAAGGTCAGGGGTTTGAATCCCATTGGATCCTGAATTTGCTGTAACACAGGGAAGATCTTGTCCTCTTTACTACTAAAGATAACATAGGCGTTAATATTGGTACATGGATATTATTAATAATTTAGTTAAATGTGTGCTTTCCAGGGTGAGGGTGTTGCATACCGTGGTCGAGTACTGATTGAACTTGAGACAAAGCTTGACACTCAACCAACAAAGCTGGTAGAACAAGTCCTCAGTGATGACATCATACGCGTCCAGGTATGCTTCTACTGTTAGAAAATATCCCATAGAAATTGTACGCTCAGATTGGCTGGAAGCTGTCCGGTGCTTCTCTAAAACCATAAAAAACATGAGCTGTACAGAGTTTTTCCCAGACATTCACTCGTGTTTTGTACACTTTTCTTTCTTTAATTAATATCAAAAGGAAACGTTTGCATTTTCTTATTGCTTCAGTACATGAAAACCTTTCTGACAACTTTCAAAAGTAATGAGTACGCTGCTGTCTTATAGGTGCAGTGGGCTAATGGTTAGTGTTTTTTTTGCTCCGACGAAGGGCTAACGCTCGAAACGTCAGCTTCTAGAAATTCGCTACGGCGGTTAATTTACCTTTATCAACTCCGAGTTGATAATCAACATAATGGTTAGTGTGTTGGACTCCAGATAGAGAGTTCCCTCTTTGAGCACTGGCCGGGTGGTTGTGTTCTTGGGCAAGACACTTTACTCTCACAGTTCCTCTCTCCACCCAGGGGTATAAATGGGTGCTGGTGTATTGTTGGGAAAACCTGACAAAATGCTGGGGGTCTATATTGGTTAGCTGCGATGAACTAGTATCCCATCCAGGGCAGTAGCAAATTACTCACTTCATTCTACGGAAACTGGAGTTAGAAACTGGCCTGGTAAACCATCTAGGCTTTAAGACAGACTTAAACCTAATCTGACATTGTCAAACTGATCATCTGCAGCAGGGCCGGGTTGTTCAAAGGACGATTAAGCTAATCCAGGAATAGCGCGAATTTTGATTTCAGTTTTGTAACTTTTCAGTGAGGTTTTCTGTTTTATATTTTTCGTCTTTCTGTTTTGACTTTGACTAATCTTAAACTTTACAAAACATTAGCAAAGAAAAACACTTTTATACAAGAGAATCAAAGCTTGATTAACTTTCAATCCTGGATTAGCGTTAATCGGCTTTCGAACAACCGGGCCCACTGGAATGAAGCCGACCCCATCAGACCTCAATCTGATGAAAAACCTGAAACTGTTTCGCTAGCTGTCAGTTTATTGCACCGATATCAAAGAGTATCTTCGAAACCTAGAACGAAATAACAATAATTTCTAAAGCTAAACTATGCAATACATAGTAAATACAAACTGGAACATGCAAAGAAGAACACGACAATTACCCGGTGCTCTCTAACGTAATAACGTGGTAACAGCTAGGAAAATGTCCTCATTCATTCAATGTTCAGTGTTCGGTTGTAGAACTAAATCTTGACATTTACTCTCTTGAACATCTACTCTCTACTGAATTTAACGGTACAAGAAACAGCATATTAATGACTCCTCGCGGTATACGTGCATGAAATCGCGCATGATTGCACGAAACAGAAACCAATATTATTTGTCTTTTCCCACCACATTCGCTGCTTATTAAACGTTTTTAGTCTTCCTTTATCATACATAATATATATCTTGCTAATGGATAATCAGGGTTTAATGTAAGTTTGAGTTTGTTGTATTATTTGTTTCTTCACAGACTTACCTCCGTCGGCGTAAATACAAGTTGTTTACTTGTTTCCTGGAAGCCACCATGGTTGCTTGCACTGATGGGCCTGTTACTTTTGAAATAAGCATAGGTATCCATCCAGCAAGTAAAAATATATAGAGACCCAAGAGCGGTTTGCAATTGAGTGACAATTCAAAGGGTCTGTCTCAACAAGTGTGCATTGTGGGCAGTTGTTTTTGTTTTCATCCACTTTCCTCTAACACCATTGATCATACGTAGATTGTCTCAACCTAATTCTCTTAGTTTTTTCAGTGACACAAGGACAACCACATTTCGGAGGTGACTGGTTTACAGTGGCCATTTTCGCGAGCTTTTCGCGGCACCCAAAAATTGGCCACTGAGAGTAGCTCTGCGCGCAATGCACACTGGTTGAGACAGACCCTTTAAAGTAATCAGGAATTGCTTTGGTTTTACTTTAAGCACCAGCCTGATATGCCACTAGGCTTGTAGCGGACAGACTTTAACCGTAACCTTTTTAAACCATTTCGTTTGTAAAAAATGTCCATTCTGACCATTCACTGTTTTTTACATGTAGGTAACTATGGAAATCAGCTTGATTTGTCAGTCCCACCCTCGTCATCTTCTACCTCACCAACAAATGCCATATTTGATGGCAGCTCTTATTACTTTCTGCCATGGAATGATATTAAACCGTGCTGTAATGTCGACAGCCACTGGGAGGATATCGCCTTCAGACTGGAGCCACTAAACATCCTCACACGAATGTGTGAACAACTTGTGAGTTCATGTAGAAAATCAGTAGTACTGAACAGTACTTCTTGTAGAGTTACATGTACATCATGTGTTGTATGCGAGAACATTAAATTTGTTTTCTTATAGTATTTACATGTATAGACTAGTTGAACCCCATTAATCTGACCACTAACGGGCCACCAAGATCTGGTCGTATTAAAGGGGTTCTTAAATAAGAAAATGACTGACAGAACTTGAGTTCGGGACAAAAGAAAGTGGTCGTATTAAGAGTTGAGATTGTTGTAAAAATGCTGAGGTGGTTGTAAGGCAGGGTTCCACTGTACATGGAAACCCAGTTAATGTATCAAGACCCCTTGGCTTCAGTTGCAGCAGTTCTATAAAAAACAACTACTCCAAACAAATATGCATTGCAGGCTATACTACCTGTTTAATGGTTGTTAATAAAAAAAAAATATATAGATAAGTGGAACGGGTATCCGTTCCACTTCATGTGATTCAAAACGCAAAACTTCAGTAGGCAAAGTACGCATTACGGACCTACATATTGGTTCTTACTCGTTTTGCGCTCTACATTACATGTACATTGCATTGCATTGTATTGCATTTCATTTCATTACACTACGAACATAGTGTCTACAGCTTCAATCATAGAACCAGTAGACACAGCAAATATGGTTAGAGGTTTTGCACGAGTCAAGTGCAGTGGAACCCCACCTTATGACCACCTCGTTAATACAGCCACTTTTTTTGTCCCGAACTAAAGTTCTGTCAGTCATTTTCTTATTTAAGAACCCCTTTAATACGACCTCCCTGTCAATACGACCAGATTTTGGTGGTCCATTGTTGGTTGGATTAACGGGGTTCCACTGTGGTATCAACCACAAATCGATGTCACTTTTCATGTGAAACAAATATAGCATCAAGTAAAGTTGATGATTTTCCTTATTCTCATCACTTATCTGCTTGACACTGTGTTAATGTTGTATGGAGAAATATGATGCTGATGACTCCAGGAATGAAGGGTTTTAACTGTACTTTTAATTCACTAAAAACTAGTCGATCAAAAGATGAGAAGAGTAAATGAATGTAGTACATAATTTATCGTCATAACCCAAAACTTGTGAGTGATTTTCTATCATTAGGAAATTGACTTGGAAAAGGTCCAGCTTGCGGTCTCTGAAAATGCACCACTAACCACTGTTGCAGTTCTTATCATGCAAGTGCTGGACACAATAATAGAGAGTTGTAGGTAAGTGAGCTTAATGTTATAACTTACTACGTTTATGTTATACAAACATTCAGGTTTCTCTTCAGTGCAACTTATATAGCACGTTTCCAGTGAGCACATTGCACGTTTATTAACCAATCATAGGCCATTTCCGAAGTCCTTTCACCTCTGTTTCAAAACGAGTCCTGGTGCAAAACCTTTGAAAATGAGTTAACTTATACTCACAAGGTCATTCAAATGCAAATGAAACTCATTTTCATTTGAATGGTTTTGCATCAGTAGGACTAAGTTTTGACATAGAGGTAAGAGAAAACTCACAAATGGCCTGTTAGAATGCTCAGGAAACGCAGACTAAATCAATTTTGCCACATCTGAATGTAAGTTTTGTTAATCAAGATTTGTCTTCCTTTGGCTTCGGCTGATAACTAACGATCTTGATTATCTTCGATATCACAAAAAAGAACATCAGAGTCTGACTTCAGTGTATTATTTGCACATCCCAGTAGTGGGACCCTGGATCGAGCAGTCCGAGTTCGAGCCCTGGCCAGGGTCATTGTGTTGTGTTCTTGGGTAAGACACTTTACTCTCACAGTTCCTCTCTCCACCCAGGAGTATAAATGGGTACCGGCGACAAAATGCTGGGGGGGGGGGGGGGGGGGGGGGCTAGTAGTCGGCTTCATGCTAAGAGGAAACTGGGATAACCTCCGGCAGTGTGGGCCAGGGCCAGTTTGTCCCAAGTGCGGCTTTAATACCTCACCAGACTGAGTATTCAGTGTATTAAAATGAACTCTTGGTCTGTCTTAGCAAACCGCTTCCTCAGAAGACAGCTAGAACACCCGGAGTTAACGATCTTGACCTCAAAATAAGGGAGACAAGAGAATGTGAGCTGGTAAGTGTTAAATTGTCTTTCAATCCCAAGTTCAAACATTAGAAATTCTCCTTACTGATTGTTATAGATTTCTTTAAAGGATCTACGTCATGGATGGCGCATCAAGTTAGTTTGTCATTTGCAATCTGTCTCAATCTTCCACAATCTTAACCTCCAGTTTGGTTTATTGTTATTCTGTTGACTTTTTTCTACCTTAGTAAACTGTTATTTCGAGGTTTCCTTCGATTTCAAGGATATTTTGAACACCACAAAACTTAACATATCGTGACATAGCTTCTTTTATAATCTTAAAGTTCTGCCGGAGAATTTGGTGGAAAATCAAGACTATATATTCTAGTGGACAAATTTCTGTTCAGTAGTAATCTGATCTGTTATTGTGTTATGATGGTTTGAAACTGTAGAAAGCTATCCTAGAGGAGGCCTCAAAACTGCGTACAAGTGCAACAGACGTGGACGAAACGATTGGTGTCATGGAGGACTTTATAAAGAGGCTGCGATTTCTTGCAATTGAGGTAAACAGTCTTGAACAATGTTAGTTTTTTGAAGTCCACAAATAGCTTGATTTTGTTTTGGTTCAAGCTCATTCCGTAAGTATTAGACCTAAGTGATGGTTTGGCTCATCAAAAGTCAAATTAAAATAGTTGAAGGCAACAAAAGGACTGGCTTGTATCTTTGTTACGTAGTTTTTGATCCACCTAGGGATTGGAGAACTGCGCCAGATTGCTCATCAATGCCGGTGCTTATAATGCCAGTTTTCTTAGAATAAACAACTGGAAGTACTTCTACTCCCTTTGAATGGAAAGCTAGTCCATGGACTGACAGCTGTGTATTACATGTAGAACACTACATGCATGTTTTCATGGCTTGTCTGCAATCACAGACAAAGTACGTAAATGTTCTAGATAACCGCGGTAAAATAAACCTTATAAAATATGTTACTATCAATTTGTTTTTCAATTTTGTTTTTATTCACACTTTTTTCAAGATTACAGTAACAATGTACATAAGGATAGTAAAGTAGTGCTTGAATTGAAATCAATTGAAATCAATTTAATGACCCTATTTATCCAAAGTTGAGGTAAGCATGTGTATGTGGAAGTTGATTGATTCATCCATACTGGAACATTTCAATTTTCTTTACAGCCTCAGAACAGTATGCCAGATGTTGTTATCTGGATGATGAGTGGGGAGAAAAGGATAGCGTATCACCGAATCCCAGCTTATGATCTCTTGTATTCACCACACGTGGATGCTCGAGGGAAGCATTGCGGAAAAACAATGGATCTGTTTATGCAGGTGATGGTTCTTGCAATGTCATAACTGGGGTCCCAAAGGGGCATCAGGGCTCCTTGGCTCTGGCCTTAAAAAAAGGGCTCCAGGGCTCCATTGTATTGGCTCGAGGCTCCAAGGAACGAGAATTGACGTTTCTGTCTGGGCTCCAAGAAAAGAAGAGCCTTGGTCTCTGGGCTTCAAAGCAAAATCTCCAGGGCTCCAGTGGTTCCTCCATTTTGGGACTCTGAATGACGTGTATGCTTTGTATTTGCATTTGCTGCTCATAGGTTTTATACGTAAGAAACTTGCTCATGTAATGTACGCTGACCAATCAGAGTGAAGATGCTGTCTATTGGCCATATGCAATCATGTGACAAACACCAACAACACATGATTTACGGGCCTTTTCCCACACCTTTTACGGGTTACACGATTCTGGTTCGAGCTCTTATTGGTTTTTATACTGAATAAACGTTTAAACTGTCGAAAGTAATCAGTATGTGTTTGGTGAACTTTCTGAAACCATTCAAGAGCAAACGTGGGTGTCATAGACAAAGACAAAAACAAAACACAACTATTTTTTCCAACTTCACAGTACCCTGGAAAGAAACAGTTTAACTTAGAGGATTACCCAGAAGTCCCCGCTCAAGTTCGCGTGATGCTGTGGCTTGGGCTCGAGAAACATCAAGAGGCTTGGTCCAACCGCCAGGAGACTGAGGGCGACTTTTGTGTATTTGCAGAAACGGTATGATCTATGAAGTGTGAATTCTGTTATAGTATAATTCTCAGAACATCAGAGATGGCAAGTTTTACATGGCCAGCAGTTAGGTCAGCCAGCGGTGTCTTTGTTAAATAAATTCCATAATCCCTGCGGGAGATAAACAAGAGATTCCAATGAAACTGAATGAATGCTGGGACAACCAAGTTGGTTCCAAATTGCATTTACCACATGTGGTCATCAGCTAATACCCACCCCAAAAGAAGGTCATTATAAATTCCGAGGGGAGGGGGTCTCAAAAGCCAAAATTGTTGAAGGAAAGTACCGTATTTTCTCAATTAAACGCCGGGGGCAATTATTTGAAACTCGATCCGGCGTTTATTCGGAGCCCGGCGTTTATTAAACGTGGGTATTTTTCATCATATTTGACAGCCACAATGTTTGCTCATTTTACCATACGTTTACTGAATTAAAGGCAAAATTTATCAAAACATTGACCAACATTAACAAAAACGTCCACTAAACAAGACAAAAATGTCACTAATTACTTCGTCTCTAGTCAAAAACTTTGTAGTAATTGAGAATCCTGTTCTTAGTGGTTTGTCGAATGTCTAGTGAGCCAAAACTGATAAATTGAATTGTTATACCGTTATGGCTCGTGAACCTAAATCATTACACCTATTAATCGTAGAGAATCAGTTACATAACCAACAAACCTTCCATGAGGGGTATGAATACTTTCTGGCACCACACATTTAGAAATTTTGGGCAATTTTTTTGAGACATTAAGGGGTTTGTGAGAATTTATGGAAACGAAAAGTCCGATGATGCTGAAATAGCATTTGACACAAATCAATCTGTATGGTGACACGTACAGGTTCTTGAATTGCCAGAACACGAAAAATAGCTTCAAAACTTATAAACCTATGGCTATTGAATGGTTTTCTTGTTTCCTTTATAGTACGAGAATATGATGAGTGTTCTTGGCAAGTGGACTGCTAAAGGACTCCCTCGTCCAGCCTGGTCAAATGCTGGTGGATCGGTGAGATATGTTTTGTATCTCGTCAAAGTTCTTCAAAGTATCAAGGTCTTTGAAGAAGTTTAAAACATCAAACAGTTTTATCAAAATATACTTTCAAAAGACGCTAATAATTTGGAACTCTTCGGGCACATAAACGAGGATTTCCAAGAAACGATATTGGTTCCCCCCAACCTAATTCCAGACAACTGCAAACAATATTTTCGATAATACTGAGACAGTCTTTTACAAAGTTTAATCTATAAAATTATTACAACATACATCAAAACTCCAGACAGACACCTGCGATAAGCTTAAATTAATTGAGGTATTTTAAATCTTAATACAACAACGCACAGAGCCATCAAAGTTCAACATGTTCCATGGTGTTTTTGTAGTCGAAATGTTGTTTATTCTCATGTACAGATTATTGTAGGACTAGTATTAATTTTCATTGTGTTTAATTACAGTTAAAGCTTCTGAAAGATTCCTTTATTCCACCGGATGGGTGGAGTTTTGATGGAAAGTGGTTCATTAATCCAGAGTTAAGGTGCGTGTACGAATTGAAGATATTCAAAGTAGTAGAAGGGATAATTTGATTATTTACACTGGTTATAACTGCCGACGGCCACCCCTCCACAATGGTCAGGATTTTTCATCGTACATACATACACGTTACTCTTATTGAAACCTACCTACAGTGGCCACCTCTCTACAACGGCCAGTTAATTCTGCCCCAGAGTGGCTGTTGTAGAGAGGTTCAACTGTATTTTAATGCTAGCATTCAAGTCCAGTGTTTGTGTCTGTTCAACCTGACCCAGGTCTTTTGGAGGTCGTAACAACTTACTATACTCAGGATAAAAAACAGCACAGAAGAATCCCATAAATTTATGAAACTCTAGTATGTGAAAATTCAAAACAAAGCTATTGAGACATGACTTCATTATGCAGAGGGTGATTTGATATACAACTTCAATGTTTTGTTCCGCTTTTAGCTTAGCTTATGAGAAAGATACAGGTTGCAAGAATTTTCTGGAGGACTTGTTTGAAAATGAAGATCGCATTCCTGGAGGACACTGGAACCCAGCCTCGGTGAACTGGACGGACATCGTGAGTAGCCATGTCTAAGCTCAACCTCTAAAGGCGAACTAAATTAAGTTGTCATTATTGATCTCTTTCTAGGGACACACGCTTTTTATCTGCAATACACGAGACACTGAGATGAAAAATTGAAATTAAAACTCTCTCTTAACCTGTGAGTAATGTTGTTGGCAAGTCAACATTGAGATGGGGAGAGAGGGTAGAAGAGACAATACTGTTCATCATGCCAACATTTTTGGCGATGGTTGAAGCCTAATACTTTTCAAAACCAGAAACAAATTTTGTAGTAGGTATAGTTGAACCTCGCTATCTCAAACTCGGTTATCTCGAACTCAAACCCATTCCCTTGCCCTTGTTTTTCAGTCATTTACTATCGGCTATCTCGAAGTCCCGGCTATCTCAAACTGTTTTTCGTTTCCCTTGGGAGTTTGAGATAGCAGCGTTCAACTGTACTTGTATATTGACTGTTTGATTATTAACAGCCTCCTTCGCACTTCTTACTACTGTGCACATCTTGCATTGCAGCACGGGAATGGTACTACCAGTAAGGACTCGTTAGTGGCTCCTGAAGGCTGGGATTGGACGTCAGAGTGGAACGTGGACACCAATAGGGCAGTGGATGAAGATGGTAAGAAAGCAAAAAATAACAAACGTGGATCAACTAGTCATTATTTAAGCCCAGATCAAATGAGGATGAGAGTGAACTGGCATCCCATCAAGGGGGAGTAGCAAGACTCCTAGTCGCTTCATGTTATGGAAACTGGAGTTAATTGCCCGCCTGTTGAGCCACTAGGCTTTGAAAAGGGTTCTTGTTCACTCACTTTTCAATAAAGCAATATCGTCCACCTCATTTAAGCAACCACGTGTGTAAAGATTACCAGTTAAATCATTGTACGCGAAACATTTCCCAGGAACCTTGGGAAAAAAAATCATTCTTCAACCCTGACTTCAGTGTTGCACTGTGTTTGTTGTTAGGGTGGGAATACACAGTGGACACAAGTGTGGCTAGTTATGTGGCGGTAGAGAAAACGTATCATATGTGCAGAAGGAGAAGGTGGGTGCGCAGCAGAAACCTGGTGAAGAGCACAGAGAAAGAAGACAAGGTACACCTGATGCTGCCATGTTTGTTATATTGTTGGATTTCGTAACCCTTCACAAATCATGAAATATTGGAAAATGAACAGTACCACATGAAAGTACTGCTCAATAGCTTTCATTTGAACGGTCACAAACTAGGCTTTCATCCACAGACTCAAAAGTTAGAAGCACCTTGTAGTACAGCATAATACTTCTCAACAGCTTTCATTTGAATGGTCACTAACTGGACAACACAAAGTTATGTTACCAATATTAATCATATCTACATGTATGACAAAATTGGAGAAAGAAATTTAAACAAAGCAAAGCCTGCTCACAATCTCTATGATAAATCATCTCTATCTTAATTTTGAAAATGCTTTGGGAATATAAAGAAGGAATATTCAGTCACAAGAAGGAACCCAAGTTCACGGCATGCAAATTCTGTTATTGCGGGACACTTAAGCCACTCACACCAGCCTCCAATTAGGAAAAGTATAGAGCTTGCTAAGAACCAATCACTTTCAAGCATTTAATTGTTATAGATACGATATTGTTATAACTAATAAAACAATTTAAAATATATTATATATAAATAATGTTCTGTATGTTCAGGATAAAGTTGACACGGACGGATGGGAATACGCTACAGTGTTTTCATCAAAGTTTCATAGCAAAAGCCGCACACGAGATTTAGTTCGACGTCGAAGATGGCATCGAAAAATGGTACAAACAGATCCTACCGCGCCTGCAGTGTTCCAGATATCTGAAGAGGTTGGTAGAATAAATTCACGGAAAAGTATAATCGGGTAAAGACGAGTTTCTTCAATATAACCGATTTTATAACTGTAAAAGAACATTTATATTAAGCGGTAAAGAGACACTTAATCTGCTTTGCCAGAAACGAACAATGTTTTTCTTTGATTTCCCAATAAACTTCAGATAAATTTTCAACCAATCAGAACGCGAATGTTGTTTAAAGCAACCAATCACGGACGACTTTACACGCTCGCTCCTTTCAGGACTTTCAATGGCGGGAAAATCTTTTTTGAATCTGTTTGGCCGCTTTATAAACTCAGCAGTATTAAAAGTTTCAATAATATAGTTTTCTGAAAAGTTTTAATACTGAAAAATGATTTTAAAAATGACTCATTTTGAACTTTATAAATAAAAATAAACTTTAAACCTTTCTTGACAACCAACAGGGTAAAAAAGGAGGAATTATGATGGTGCCGCGGATGTTCATCACATTTGAAAGTATGTATGATAAAGTAACATTTAACAAGTTTATGATATGATCGCTAGAGTAAACTAACGTGGAAAATGTTCCTAACATTTAAGGACCAACGTTAGTTCGTAAATCTTGACTATAAATAAAATTCCAAGTACATGTAGTAGTACTTTTCTGTAATCATAAAAAATTTAAACTTTAAACAAATAATTGAACAAACTCTTAGACCCACCGCAATGTAGGATTTGGTTTGATTTTCGGATTGATGATTAAACAAACAAAAGATCGCTGGATTCAATAGTCAATTTAGTTTAAAGTAAATAACAGTACGTTCTAAAGATGCATTTCTTTGATTTTGGAGTAAAAATGCCGGGAAAAAATTGGACAAAAAGGTGAGAATTTTTCACCTGTATTTACGAAATTTCTCAATACAATCTGCAATTAATCATATTGTTTTACACTTGCATCTCAAGAAGGCTTTCCCTGCCCTTTGGTATAAATGTGTGTGTTCATGGTTGTCTTGTAGATGCCCACAAGTATCAGCTGAGAGTGTACCTGTTCCAGGGACGAGATCTGCTGCCTTCTGATCCTGATGGACTGTCTGGTGAGTGTCACGTGACCAGGGATGATCCAAGATAAAATTACTAGGGAGTAAAGGAACGTTAAGCATGAACGAGAAATACCATGTTTTAGAGCTATGTAGGTTCTATTTTCTGTACCTTTCAATACACAAACCCAACTAACAATAATTATGTTCACTTCCGTCAATCATAGTTATGACGACAACCAATGGACCCAGAAAAAAAAACTGACCAAATTCTAGAAATCGTCAACCAAGACAGGCAACACTTTATTCCTTTCACGGGAACATATGAACTCACAATTGACCTTGCTCTCCATGTCCAATGTGTGGCTTCATTGCTCAGTTGGTAGAGCATCGTACCGGTAACGCAAAGGTCATGGGTTCAAATCCCGTTGAAGCCCTAAATGTTTTTGCAGGCTTCATTGCAATTGCTTAAATTGCAAACACAACTGCGAGGATCAGACAACACCATTAGTACAGATTGAACCAAATAGGTATTGATTTCACATTGGCTTGTCTATTCCAGACCCCTATGTGCGCATTTCATTTGGCACTCAGAGCCAGGTATCAGAGATCATTCACCGCACTCTATGTCCCACCTGGGACCAGACGCTTATCTTTGAAAATGTCTACATTTACGGCAGTCCTGAAATCACCGAGAAGTCGCCACCTCATGTTGTTATGGAACTGTTTGATCAAGATGCTGTGGTAAGGTGGAATGATAGGCCATGTTTATGAGTTACTTTTTGCCCCTGTTTCAAAACGAGTCCAGATGCGAAAACCATTCAAATGAAAATGAGTTTGATTTGCATGAAAATGAAATTGCGAGTAAAATTCATGTTTATATGAAAGGTTGTGCACCAGGACTTGCTGAAACAGAGGTCTTAAGCCTGGTTTTCACTAGCGACGCAAGCACAAGCGCAAGCAACATACGCAGACGCAGTAACGTGTTGATCATCAGTGCCTTTTGTTTACGACAAATCAACACGTTACTGCGTCTACGTATGTTGCTTGCGCTTGTGTTTGCGTCGCTAGTGAAAACCAGGCCTAAAGGAACTTAGAAATGTCGTATATAGTAGTGCTTTCGTGTTTTTTTTTTAAATCAAAATGTGAGAACATTTTTGTTTAAATGACATTTGACATTATTTTTTAGGGTAAAGATGAGTTCATGGGTCGCTGTGTGGAATCTCCTGTTGTGAAACTACAAGGCCAGGGTCCCCCAGCCCCGAGACTGTTATGGGAACCAGTGATGAAGGGAACAGAAGATGGCGGAGAGATTCTGGTCGCGTTCGAGCTTTTCCTGGTAAGTGTTCACTGTTGGGACGCTGAAAATACTCTGTCTTCACTCCTCTTTTCCCTACGAGAATGCTGGTTGGATGTCTACTATTCTTCAACGTTGTTCGAGGGGAAGGGGGAATCCCTTTTTCATACCATGTAGGATGATTTCTGCAGTAATTGTTTCGAAACAGCTAACAATAAAATTTTTGTACCTTTTGATGTAAGTGTCCCAAGGACTCTAGACAAGGATTGTATTTAGTCATAAGAAACACTGTCAAATAAACTCAAGACGTGGTTCTACACTAACACTGCTTTCAGTTGAAATCGATATTAAACTAGAGTTAATCTCAACATTTTTGTTTAAGCGCGAGCAACACTGACTGCTTTACAACAAGTGTTTCTCACTTGCCATAGTAGGTATCCCTCTGTCTCAAGATACAATGGTTGTTCCAAAAATGTTCCGATCTGTTGGAGACAGCATCTTGAGTGACTCAGTAGACTGTCTCTGGTGTGGCAGTCTCTTCCATACTTGCATGATGCATATAAAGTTGGAGATCTGGGTGGAACCCTGACTTTGCTGTCTCTGTTTCCTCCAATTTCTCTTCTCGCCAGCTATCCTGCCTTTCAAATTAACCAGTGTTACTTTTAACTGTATGTTACAAATTCCCAGCTAGAAGCTTGAGTGGTAGGTTTGTATCGTTTTATTCCATAGGACGAAGGAAACGATTTGCCTTACTACCCTCCTACTAAAGAACACAAGCCATCCTTGTACATCGTACCCAGTGGAATCAGACCCGCAATGCAGCGCACAGCTATTGAGGTAAGTATGTTATGTTAACGGAAGAATTAACCATCATTACCATTGCTCATCGCACCAGTAGGCACATAAGACTGTAACTGAAGATGTAGTTCACCTGTAATCTCTTCAATTTTGAGGAAATACAGTGCAAATATAGACGACGAAACCAGGGAATGTTTCATCAAATTTATTGATTGATTTCTCCTTTCAGTTATTGATGTGAATTATCTTGTTGAAACTCGTGTTTGTTTTGTATTTGCTTTGCTGGTTCATGTGCTCTCATCTTGTGCTCTCATCGAATTTGAATCGACTCAAATTTTTCTTGAGAGTGAGTGAGAGTTTTTTCTCGTTTGGCCCGGCTGATGAGAGTAAAATAAAAAAAAACCACATGTGCAACTCCCAGTCCCATCCTTCTAACTCTTGGCAACTCTCATTCTCGTTTGGCCCCACGGTTTTTATTAGAGAAGTTACTAAAGCCCAGTTTCCATATAATCGCAGCGATCGCAGCGATCGGAGCGATCGTTCCGATCGACGATCGCTGCGATCGTTGCGATTATAGGTTTCCATATGATCGCAACGATCACAAAGATCGCAGCGATCGCAAGAGTGGTTTCAATATGATCGCAACGATCGCAAAAGTGGTTTCAATATAAAAACTGCACGATCGCAAGGATCGCAGAGATATAATTTTTTCTCTCTGCGATCGCGGTCGCAAGGATCGCAACGTTTTATGGTCTCCATATGATCGCAAGGATCGCAGAACACTTTTTTCTGCGATCGTTGCGATTATATGGAAACCAGGCTTTAGCTGAATAATGGAAGTGTTGTCTTTTTTTTTTTTGTAATTTATATTAGGTGCTGTGTTGGGGTGTTAGAAACATGAAGAAGTTTCAACTGGCCAATGTCTCCTCTCCTGGCATCGAGTTCGAGTGCGGTGGTCACATGATTCAATCGTCGGTCATCAAGAACACGCAGAAAAATCCCAACTTTGATCAACCAATCTTCTTTTTTGACACTGTAAGGATCTGTTTATAACATAACAGACAGTATTCATTGTAGACTACGAGCAGTCCCTCTTTCCTTTAGTTCATTAAGCGAGAAGCAAAATAAAGCAAGAGGGAACCGCGCAAAATCTGTTGTTTCCTTCTTGCTTTATTTCGCTCAGTTCTCGTTCAACGGAATAAAGGAAAGATGGACTGCTCCTAGTCTATATTAATTGTTGCAAAGCTAGGCTAAATGAGCTGCGCCATGAATGGTGCACCTTGAAAAGGCTAACGGCCCCTAACCTAATTTTTTTTTTCAAGTTCGTCTTTTGTGATCCGTTTCAATCTTCCCCATTCTTAACCTTCCTTGTTCCTTTTTGGTGTTTTTTTTTTACGTGGTAAACTATTGCAGTATTTTGAGGTTTCCTTAAGGCTAAAAAGATAAAAGTCTGTCTAAAAGCCTGGTGACTTATCAGGTCGATGCTTAACTCCGGTTTCCATAGCATGAAGCGACTACATGTAGGAGTTTCGCTGCATCTCTGGCCCTGGTAACTCCTCAGCATTTTGTCAGGTTGCCCTGGCAATTCGCCGGTACCCATTACTCCTGGGTGGAGAGAGGCAATGTGAGAGTGAAGTGTCTTGCTCTTGTCCAAGAACACAAAACAATAACCCCGCCCAGGGCTCAAATCTGGACCGCTTAATCCGGTGTCCAACGCGCTAACCAATATATCATGCCATAAATCGCCCAGAATAGAATAATTCAACCACATTGGAAGCTATGGAAAGCGGAAACAATGCTACCAGCTCTAACCTTCTACCACGAGTGGACGATTCCCCTTTTACCCACGAGATCTGGAATAAAAGGAACTAATTTTCTAGGGTAGTTATGACTTGTTCTTTCCATTTTAGTATCTTCCGAAAGAAGAGCTCTACACTCCACCAATGAACATCAAAGTGCGAGATAACCGTTCGTTTGGCCGTCGACCCGTTGTCGGTGTTCATTGCATCAAGTCACTGCAGCCCTACAGGTGTTTACCGCTGGACCACTCTGGTATTGGTGAAGACGAAGGTTTGTATGAACAGAAAATGTCGATTTGTGATAAAACACTGCGGGCGCTCGCCATTGTGACATTGTTATTGATAAATCCCAAAGCTCGGGCCAAATGAGGATGAGAGTTGTCGAGAGTTCACCTCTCATTCTCGTTTGGCCAGAAACTCTCATGCGCTCTAGCGACTCCCATCTACTCTTGTATGCTCTCTTGCTCTCGTTTGACTCGAGGTGATAATAGTTGATAAGAGCCAACAGCACCTTTCATCCTCATTTCGCCCGGGCTTGAGACTGGGAAATGTCGGGGACCTTTTTATCGTTTGTCTGCGTCTCAAAGTTTCTTTTAATCTGGGTTGGTCTGTTACATAATTAACGTTGTTCAAAACGTTATTTTGTATTCTGTGAAAGGAAACTAACTAAGGTACTTTTTTGGAGAAACTGATACACTCTTTTCTTTTTGTAAGAATCTTGTTTATAAGAATATTGAGGCTGAGATTGGCGAACATTTAAGAATATGCTAAGAATATACCCAAGGCTGAGATTTAGTTAAGAATTTGTTTTGCATGTTGATTGAAAAATAAAATACAATAAAATCACGTGATTTTTCATTTAAAAGTATGGTAAATATGTACCATGTATACTTCTTTCCTTTTCTTAAATCAAAACGAGTTAACAAAACGATAAAAACGTGTACAGCTCAGGTCGTATTATTTCTGCTATTTTACTTAAATACTATACTCTGGATCACTTTGTAATCTAAGAATGTATTAATAATATTTTCAGCCTAAAATTGGCAAAAAATAAGAATATTCAGCTTGGGCATAAAAATATACATTCTTACAAAAAAGAGAGTGTAACTCAGGAACGGTGACATAATACAATTCAGCAACAAGATAACGAGCAAACGGCCATTGCTGAATACATTTTGAATGAAGTTTACTTTGTCTCAGTGAAACAAACCCCAATAAAAATAGTTTCCGCAACAAATATTCCCTTCCTGATCTAATTTACTTACACAAAGTCCAAAGGAGAGCACTGTTTTGGGACAATTTTGGTATTCTTTTAACTTAAGTTAGTGCGATTAAAATTAAAATTTTGCCTAAAATCTGGTCAACAAGTTTAAACTGAAATAGCGCGACACTTAAATGTACATTTGACTCTTTTGCTCAGCTGATGCAGGCAAAGAAGAAGATTCTGGATCTTATTTGATCGACATTACTGATGAGAAAGATAAAACGGTGAGAAGGGTGTTGAAGTTTTCGGGGGATCTTTGTGGTCTATCGCTTCACTTCCTAAGGAGGTGGCTTTACGACATTCGTGGTAGAGAGTGTGATTTATCCATCCAGCTCTTTATACGTGCTAAAAAGGCCGCAAAAAGTTAAATTGACTGACTGACTGACTGACTGGCTGACGACCGGTTGGCTGACTGAATGACTGGCTGACTTGCTGACTTGCAGACTTGCAGACTTGCTGACTGACTGACTGACTGGCTAGGCTGACTGACTGAATGACTGGCTGACTTGCTGACTAATTAACTGACTGACTGACTGACTGACTGACTGGCTAGCTGACTTGCTGACTGGCTGGCTGATTTACTGTCTGTCGGACTGACTGACTGACTGGCTGGCTGGCAGGCTGACTGGCTGACTGACTGACTGACTGACTGACTGATTAACTGACTAACTTACCAATAGAGTGCCTTGGCTGACTGATGGACTGACAGACTAAATTACTAAATTACAGCCAAACTAACTGCTGATTCATTGACAGACCAACCGACCGACCGATCCAACAAACAAATGAACGAACTCGCGAACGAATGAATGCAGTGTCCATTAACGGTCTAGTTGCTTAACTGTGGATTCCATGTTTGTTGTTGTCAATAGGAGTTAGTAGAGGAGGACATAGACTGGTGGTCAAAATTCTACGCCTCCGTGGATGACTTTGAAAAATGCGGCGACTACATAGAACGTGGCTACGACAAGATCACGGTAAGGTGTTAAGTTGGTTGTTTGTGTTCACATCTGTCTTTAGAATAAAGTAAGTTACGTCACACATCCATCGTACAGTAGTGTTTTAGTAACTGTACAACAATTATGTAAATTACTGTATACCTTCAAGGGCCTCAGTGTAAAAGATTTAGCGCCGGATTATGTATAAGGTTTAATTCAGGTATATGCAATGGACCAAATGATGGCTTTACTGGGAGACGCGGTGGCTTAATGGTTAGCATGTTGGACTCCGGCTGGGGTCATTGTGTTGTGTTTTTGGGCAAGACACTTAACTTTCACAGTGCTTCTCTCCACACAGGAGAATGAATGGGAACCAGAGGCAAAATGCTGGGGGTAACCTGTGATGGACTAGCATCCCATCCAGGGGGAGTAGCAATACTCCTAGTCGGCTTCATGCTACGGAAACTGGGATAAGCTCTGGCAGTGTGGGCCAGTTGTTGGTCTGAGTGCGGCTTTACCTTACCTTACCAAATGATGGCTTGTTATTCAGGCCATTTCCAAGTTTCTTTTATCTCTGTTTCAAAACCTGGTGCACAAATGAGCTTTACTCACAAGCTCATTTTAATGTAAATCAAAACACATTTTCATTTGGATGGTTTCGCACTGGTTTTGAAACAGAGGCAAAAGCAACTCGGAAATGGCCTATTGACTGCAATAGTATATATTAACTTTTGAGTTGGTTCAAACAGGTTATGAGGTGTACCTTGTCTGGTTATGACTTCTTTGTCATGATTTGATTCAAGTTCGCTGTTCTTTTCTATGATAAATAAGGGGACATTGCCTGATGTTATGGTAAAATTCTCCTAACCAGTTAAGAAATGTATGACGATCAGTAAGAAGAATTTGTATGTGGACCGAACTACTGTGTCAGGGGAGTAAAGTATAACACCTGTTCTGTGATCAGGTGTACGATCAAGAGCTGGAAAACATAGAGATCTATCAAAAGTTTCAAGATTTAGTAAAGACATTTGATCTTCATCGTGGAAAGGTGAAACCTGGAGAGGATGCAGCAGTTGTAGGCGAATTTAAGGTACTAAAACCAGAGTTTATACATAACAAGCCAATCAATGTGAAATCAACCAATCAGAACTCAAAGCAGAAACCATATGGTGTCACCGGCGGCAAGCGCGGGAAAAGTCGCATACGTTCAACAACATTTTGCATCTGATTGGTCAAGAAAAAACACTTTCCCTCTGATTGGTTGAATGAATGAATGAATGAATGAATGAATGAATTTATACACGGTAAAAAATATCAGTACAATAGAATCACTCTATAAACTGGTTTACATATTTGCTGTGTGTGAGTTTGATGCAGAAAACCATCTATTAATGCTTTTTGTTGAAGAGGCTTAAGGACTAGCTGTTCGTAGTTCCTCGTGAAGATTATTCCCAAAGAAAAGCACCATTGTAACTAAAGCTACGCTTTAGGTAGTCAGTTCTTGGTTTCGGTAGAATAAATTTTTGCGTGGCGTCGCGTAGATTATAAGACGAAATCTTCAGAGTAAAAAAAATTGCAGAGATAAACTGGGGCGAGCTTATTAATACATTTATAAACTTGCCTTTTGCTTCGCCCTTCTAATCGATAAGTTGTCCCAGTCGAGTGAGTTAAGAAGATACCTAGAGCTCGTGTCATACCTTGATTTAGTAATAACTCTAGTTATTATTATTAGAGGATGTTGAACGAGTTTTTTTTTTGTCAAAACCAAAGACATAACGAGGTGAGGAGAATAAAGAAAATGATCAACTACAGCTGTAGTAGAGATTGTCTTGATGTATCACCAAATTCTCATAACTAATGTTATAAGAACGTTTTGCAGTAAGGAGAATTTGATATACAGTCTAACCTGTCCCCACAATTTATCAGTTCCCTTATTTACTGTAAATGATACCTCTCTCAAGTGGACACCCTGTATTAAGCGGATACTAGAGCATTCCCTGAGGGTGTCCGCCTAATACAGGTTTGACTGTGTATGTCTTAAGGGGGGAGAACCTAAACTACAAGGAACCACAAAAATGTTGCTAAGGAAATCTCTAAATCTCCATAACTTTGGTTCCTGGACTCCAGTGGGCATCAAACGTTGTAGTGTTTGTTCAATTCACGTTCCCTTTAAATATTTCGAACCATGCCCATATTTGGTGTGTCACGTGACCAAAATGAAAAATGTCTAAAAACTCGAAAGGATTTGATCGTTTTCAAATTATTACTTTAGAATTTGCTGAAGAACGTCAATATCGACAACTTGTAGCATGCGTTTGATGAAATGTACAATATTTCGGAAGTTATAAAGCTTTAAAACTCTTAAAGCTTTATAACTTCCGAAATATTGTACATTTCATCAAACGCATGCTACAAGTTGTCGATATTGACGTTCTTCAGCAAATTCTAAAGTAATAATTTGAAAACGATCAAATCCCTCCGAGTTTTTAGACATTTTCATTTTGGTCACGTGACACACCAAATATGGGCATGGTTCGAAATATTTAAAGGGAACGTGAATTGAACAAACACTACAACGTTTGATGCCCACTGGAGTCCAGGAACCAAAGTTATGGAGGCTTAGAGATTTCCTTAGCAACATTTTTGTGATTCCTTGTAGTTTAGGTTCTCCTTGGACTAAGGGCCAGGAATGCTGCTCGAATGTAGACATAATTTCTTGAAATAAAAACAAAATAAAAACAGTAGCTTGACGACACAAATAATGGCTGCGAATGATACAAGTTTTTATTTAAACATTTGTAGCTCTGTTCATTGCAGTGAATCTGTTTTGCTATTGTTTCAGGGATCGTTCCATGTGTACCCGCTGCCTAGTGATCCTAACATTCCTCTTCCTCCTCGCATTCTGAAAACCTACCCCCCAGTGAACCGGTGGAGTGTCTTGTTAGAGTTTACATCATCAAGGTGGGTCCTTAAAACGCGATCGTGAGAGATTATACTTTACACTTGTTAACAATGGTTGTATTTTCATCTTATTATTTCAACGGAAATTTCGGAAGCTTTTTAGGTAGGACTCATACCTACAATTTGTGACAGAAAGTCCTTGGGACACTTGTAAAGAAAAAGAAAAGTGATCATAAAAGAAATAAAAAACAATTACAAAAGAAATCGTCACGAATGCTGTTAAATACTGTAGGGATCTCCCCTATCCCCTTCTCAGTCTTAAATAATGTTTTAGAATAGGACACATCATTTCAAGCACGGAGTACAAAATTGTAGACTGAGAGAAGAAGAAAAAAGTGTCCCGAGACGTTTGTCGAGAATTGTAGATTAAGGTTTTATTTCTGCTGAACACCGCGAATTAATACTGAATTTTTTTTATTGTTACAGGCCATTGATCTTCAACCCATGGACTCTAATGGACTTGTGAGTACTTGTTTAAATTTCCTTCAATTTACTTCTTGACTTTGCAAGTTGGAGAATAAACAACGAATTTGACCACTAAATGCCTGTTGACTAATTCGACTCTCAAATCATGAAGAACGTGGGGATAAAACGATGCGTCCCTGCTCTCTCTTTGCCACCGTGGGGACAAATTCTTTCACCTCAAGAGTTACTTTAGAGTGCTCGTGATATTCTTTTACATGGCCATGTACATCAAGAGCAATATATATCAACTCACGATTTCATTATGTTCAGAGAGGTTTTCAATTGAGTGTCGTGAAACCAAAACCAAAGCAATTGAAATGTCCAATACAACATAAGGAAACAATGAAAACTCAAAGCAATTGAGCGCCAAGCGCGGGAAAACGCGCGTAACCAAGTCGCGTTTGGTTTTGGTTTTTGTATCTGATTGGTCGAGAAGGTGGCGCGAGTTTTTTAAAAAAAAAATCAATCACAGAGCGAAGTAAATCAAAACCAAAAAACACAATTTACTCTTATGTCTCTACAGGCTGATCCATATTTGGTGGTATCTCTCGGGAAGACCAAGATCAAAGACCAAGACAAGTACATTCCTAACACTCTGAATCCTCTCTTTGGAAAGTAAGTAAACTCTCTTTGTACATGACCAACCACCATCCATCATCAAAGTGGCTTTGCCAACAACGTTTGTTCATTTCGCGCCACACGGTGCAACATTTCGCGCCACACGGTGTAACATTTCCGCGCCACACGGTGTAACATTTCGTGCCACACGGTGTAACATTTCGTGCCACACGGTGTAACATTTTGTGCCACATGATGCAACATTTCGCGCCACACGGTATAACATTTCGCGCCACACGGTGTAACATTTCGCGCCACACGGTGTAGCATTTCGTGCCACACGGTGTAACATTTCGCGCCACACGGTGTAACATTTCGTGCCACACGGTGTAACATTTCGTGCCACACGGTGTAACATTTTGTGCCACATGATGCAACATTTCGCGCCACACGATGTAACATTTCGCGCCACACGGTGTAACATTTCGCGCCACACGGTGTAACATTTCGTGCACACGGTGCAGCATTTCGCGCAATATAATGTCTAAATTACATCATGTGTCCTTCTCTAAAATTGTTGCGCGCAACATTGCGCGCAACAATTTCAACGCGTGCCCACTATCTGCAACATTACACGCCACTTCCTGACTTCTGGATATCCAATCTGTAGCTATTGTTGTTTTCCGACTTTTTCTCCCTTGAGAGCAAAAGCACTGCGGTTTCTTCTTCTTGGCTACTTGATTCGACTGCCGTCGCCATTTTGGTTACGTACTTGCAAACATCAGAACTTGCTTACCGTGTCAGCAATGTTGTGCGAAAAGTTGCAGTGTGTGTCCAGGCCTTAAGTACCTGTCATTTACATTGCTCGCTTTGTTTTGTTTGTGTAGGATGTTTGAACTGACAGCCCACATCCCCATATCTAAGGACTTGTGTATTACTGTCATGGATTATGATCTGATTGGTAAAGACGACAAGATTGGTGAGACAGTTATTGATCTGGAAAATCGGTTTCTGACCAAGTTTGGCGCCATCTGTGGTCTCCCACAAAGCTACTGCACGTAAGTGTTTGTATGGTGAAAAGTAAGAGCGTATTCAATACTGTCGAACATGAAACATTTCAATGCAGAGGACCACGCAACGTAGAAATAAATCACTTGCCTACTGTTTGTTGCCGAATCTTTTGTTTTAGAAATGTACGCGCCAGACAATTCAGTTCAGTTCATTTTTATTCACATTTATTTCGATTACAATAAATTATTAACAATCATAAGAAGAAGAAAAAAAAAAAAAGACGTAACTAAACCAAACTGATTTCAAGGCTTGCATTACGGCAAAAGGGCAGGTTTACAGTCAACTCTCTCTAAGGCGGACACCCTCGTGACCAGCTCTAGCTGTCCGTCTTAAAGAGGTGTCCTCCTTACAGAGAGTTTCGTTACAAAAAAATAAGAGAAACTTGATTCGGTCGGGATAATATGCGGAACATATTAGAACTGTAACCAAGGTTGTTAACCAAGGGTCATGATCAGCTTTCAATGTCTTCTTGAAAGATAACTACTACAAAACGTGTTGAAAAACCAGTGAGCAGCATACAAGCATTTGTTTTTATGGTGGTATTTTTCTTCTCTTACAACGTTTTGGCTGTTGAATTTTTGTTGGAACCCAACTGCTTTCGTAAATATATTCTTTTAATTTTCTGTCTTATAAATTATTCCAGTTCTGGCATTAACAAGTGGCGCGATTGTCGAACACCAAAACAGATTCTGGAGAAGTACTGTGAGACGAACAATTTCTTGAAACCGAAATTTATTGGTAACAACAGAGTGATCTTCCATGGGGATGATTACTACTTGGAAGATTTTGGTAAGTTGTTATCGCAATTCATTTCCCGTAGCAGTGCTTTCTTTCTCTACTGTAAAATGTCGGCGAAGAGTGAGTCCTACTCTACTTTTAGGGTAAAAGCTTGATTAACAGAGCCATGAATTTTTCAGGTAACGCGGTTTTCAATTGAGTGTTGGTTTTGCTTTACTACGCTCTGTGATTGGTTTAAAAAACTCGCGCCACCTACTCAACCAATCAGATGCAAAACCAAAACCAATCGCGACTTGCTGACACACATTTTCCCGCGCTTGGCGCTGGTCACGTGAATTTGCTTCGAGCTCTGATTGGCTCATTGCGTTTACGTTTGTTGTGATTGGCCATTGTAATTGCTTTGGTTTTGGTTTTTACGACACTCAATTGAAAACCGCTCTAGCTGAAATGTCGGTCGTCTCACCCGCCTCGCAGACTGCGTTTTATGACAGACTGCCTTGTCTCTTGGCACTCTGTTATCAACTACATACATTTTGTAACGCGTCGCTGGAATAGCGCGCAACACTGAGATTACTCGCGAGAGAGAAACTAGGAAATTCGCGCCGTTATGTATCCTGTGCGTTGAATTTTTACGTTTATGTTAGTCAGATTAAGAGGAGTGACTGTAGACTAACAGAAGATACAATTGTGGACATCGACGAAGCGTCTGGTGATTGTTAGCCAGGCCTTCCTTAGGGGAGGGGGGATTTCCTCCCGTCCGCCCGCTATCCCTACCCTCGAAAAGCCTGATACTCAGGCTAGGTGATTGTGTACTCTTCATTCGCCTGACTTTCACATCGTAAAATTTTCCTTAAAAAAGGATTTGCAGCCAAAACTTTCTTATTAAACCCGAATATCACACAGTGTCTCTGCAATTGAAATCATGACAGGAAGTCGTTTCTTGTTTCCATCTTTTCAGAGGTTGGAATGACAATATCTCCTCACATGGGTCCCCCTGATCAACGTCTTGCCTTGCACGTGCTCAACGGCCTGCCGGTGGTGCCAGAGCACGTGGAAACACGACCGCTGTACAACACATTGCAGCCTGGAATAGAACAGGTTTGTCACTGTCAACGCAACTTACATTTAAGTAGGAATTTGTCACTGAGCCGGGGTCGTTAATAAGGCGCTGTTACACTGAACATGTCTCGCGTCGTTTTCGTTGTAGCATGTAGTTCTATTTTGCTCAATGATTGCGGCAACTTTCACTCACTCTCTACCGCGGTCAAACGTCAAACAAAAATAAACTATACGCCGACAAACCTCATCATTACACCATGTTTTAAACACGTCTAACTTTTTTGGTAAACGTCCAAAAAAAATGTAACTAAATCAACAGAAGGCTGGAAATATACTGAACCTTTGTGTTTGAAAAGTCTTAACTTTTCCTTTTACTTACTTTTGTTTCCTTTCGCAAATTACTATCAAGGTTTTTATTTCGGGTTGTTGCAATGGTTTTCCTTCAAAACTTTGAGCGGGAAATTGGTGCGCGGGCGACCAGAACTTACGCCTTTGCGCATGCTCGAGCGTTTGACCGCGGTGTCCGCGGTGAACACTCACTCGTCCTCCTCGCCCCCTAGTGAGTCATAAGGCCGGACAACAGGAACCGAACCGATTGCGGCAACGCTGTAATGGATGAAAAAAGTGATTAGTTTCTATTGAAACTGTTGTGCTGCGTCGGCGGGCTGTGGTTTAAGAGTTTACTGTAAATGATGTTAACATATTGAGGTTGGCCAGTTTAAACTCGAATTATGCCACTTTTTTTGTTAAACCCTGTCTAAACCTTGTTTAAATATTCGGCCCTTAGTTGACTATCAACTCGAAATTGATAAAAGTAAATTAACCGCCGTAGCAAATTTGGAGAAGCTGACGTTTCGAGCGTTAGCGTATGCGTTTGTTTGAGTTTCCTGGAGTGTGAACATACACTATGTAAAGCCTGGTTTCCATATGATCGCAACGATCACAACGATCGCAAGAGTGGTTTCCATATGATCGCAACGATCGTAACGAGCGCAAGAGTGGATTCCATAAGATCGCAACGATCGCAAGAGTGGTTTCCATATGATCGCAACGATCGCAACGAGCGCTGCGATCGTATGGAAACCAGGCTTAGGTTCAGTTCGTGCAGCTTGTCTCGCAACTGAGCAACACAATTCCGAGACAAGTATAGCTTAGTGCAATTGCTCCTTTAATCATTGTACGTTATTTCCTCAGGGAAGACTTCAGATGTGGGTGGACATTTTCCCGAAAGATTATGGACCTCCTGGAATGCCATTTAACATCTCACCTCGAGAACCAGGAGAGTAAGTTGTACTTTAGTCTGCTTTTTAGCTGTCACTCCTAAGTGCGCAAAAACAAACAAACAAACAAACAACAACAAAACAGACAGACAGACAGACAGACAACAAACAACAAACAAACAGACAGACAAACAAACGACAAACAAACACAGAGAAGTCGACATCTGCCATTTTTATAAAAAAATACTTCCAATTACTTGCTTATGTTGAATCGTTTTACACCCTTAAAAGTTTTTGAACTACGCTGCTAGGCTAAGAAGTTGCAGTGAGGCAAACTTGTAGGGAACAGACTTATTAATGCGTATCATTTTATACTAAACTGACGTTTGTATCTGATTTGTATTTTCACACACTCAGGTATACGTTACGTGTTATCGTCTGGAACACAAGTGACGTCATTCTAGAGGAGGTGTCGGTCATGGGTGAAGCGATGAGTGACATTTACGTCAAAGGGTAAATACAACAGTTGTCGTGCTTTTTTATAACTGGTCCAAGACTCTCGTATAACATGCTTTTATCAGGCTTAAGCCATACGAACCCTGTTACCTCAATTCCCTTTTTATCGTGAGGGTTATATTTTCGTTCTGGTAATTTCGCTTGTCAGTTGTTTAAAGATTATCGAGAATTAAACACTCGAAACGTTACCTCAGAAAGAAGAGGTAAGCATCCCTGTTTACTATAGCACAGACGTTTTGAGTAAGTGTTGGTCTTTTAATATTGCTTACCTTAGGGCCCCTCCACAGACTAGGCCAACTGTTATCGATAACTATTTAGTTGTCGATCATAAAAACTGAAGTTGTCGATAACAAAAAACCAGTGTGTGAAGCTTGTTATATCGATAACTTAGGCCTTAGTTATCGACACACACACACTGACTTTTTTGTTATCGACAACTTTTTATGATCGACAACTAAATAGTTGTCGACAACAATCTCTCTAGTCTGTGAGGCCCTTAATGTAACATTCAAAATTCAACAACGTTTTTGTGCATGACCCATTAACATTTAACCAGCCCATTTTGTAAGCTTTTCTCGAACATAAAACCCGCGAAAAAAGTGGCATTTTGGTATTTTTGTAATGCTTACATTTGTCTTATTTTATAATGAAATTGCTCCACTGAAATCACCTGGCCTTTTTTATCTCTCAGTCACTGAGCAAACCATTTTGCTTTTTACATGTTATATGAACTCATTAACATTGGACATTTTTGTTTGGGTTGCAGTTGGATGTCAGGAATTGATAAGCAAGAGAAGACAGATGTTCATTACAGGTCTGTTGTTGGTACCTACAGCTTTATGTACTGTGTGATTTGATCTTCTGGCATTATTATTTCACTTGTGTGTTTATTTATTTATGTGTTCTTGAATTGTTTTTGTCAGGTCTCTGGATGGCACAGGCAATTTTAATTGGCGATTCTTGTTCCCGTTCTTGTACATTCCGGCTGAAAAAGTCATGGTGGTCAGGAAAAAGGTATGAAATAGTGCCGGGAGGTGAATATTGGTGGATTTTTCCTCCTCTGGAGTGAATAATTGTTTAGTATATACCAAATCGGTGAATCAGTCAAAAGGGTAGATTTCCATCGCCATCGCCAAATAAGGTATTAGAAATGGCCCTACAGTGTCGCGAAGAATAGTGAGCCCTCCGTTTTTTTTCTACTCGCTAATCTTCGCGCCGCTTCCCACTAACCTAGCCTGTTCCAGGCGTTCGGATAGTGGGGGAGCGATGCGAAAAGACGCACGAAGCCCGAAGAGTGGTAAGTGAATAATAGGCGTGGGGGTTGGGGAGAGGGGGCGAATGATCCTCTCCTCGCGCTTCGCGCGTCTTTTCGCGTCGCTCCTCCACTATCCGAACGCCTGGAACAGTCTACACTAACCGAACGCCTACAACAGGCCAGTTAGCGCGCAGATGCCAACTAGTAAGTAGCCAATCGATCACCACTTGTTTTTAGTAACCATAGAGCACATTTTGAGCCAAGGTACAGGACGTTTCGGTTTTAACATCTTGAAAAACTTGTTTTTCATTTTTTAATGCCAGGTGCACTTCTGGAGTTTGGACATCAGAGAGCAGAGAATTCCCGCCAAACTGATTCTTCAAATTTGGGACAACGACCTGTTCTCACCAGACGACTTCCTTGGTAAACACTTTCACTTGTGTGTGGCTTGTCATAATAAGTGTTTTATCATTAGCTTTAACCCTTTCACTCTCGGATTTGAACCTTCAAAACGGTTCTAACTTTGGCGCCTAGAGATAAATCTCACATTGCTTGTGATGACCACATTGTCACTTGAAAACGTTCTTCAAACTTCTTAGCCAATCAAAGAGAGAAGCATCGCGCGTGCAAAATTGACTTTCCCGCCTTTGAAGACCAACATGGTTTTGATTGGTCAAGCAAGTTAAAACTTTTATCACGTGACACGACGCGTTTAATTCAGCTTGTTTTTCTTATTACTCTATTTTCTTGGCCTGTCTTTTTAAGTAACTCTGCTTTCCTTTTCTTTCCTTTGCCAGGTCAACTAGAATTAAACTTAAACAAAATGCCAAAACCGGCCAAGAATGCCCGCAAATGCGGCCTACATCAAATCCCTGAAGATTATAGACGGAACGTAGAGACAGTGTCACTGTTTGATTCCAAGCGAGTGAATGGCTGGTGGCCTGCAGCAGCAACGGACGACGGCAAACAAATACTGGCGGTATGTCACTTGTTCTGTCATGAGACGGGGCATTCTACCCTTAGCGGTGACAAAAAAAATACATTTCTTGATAACTTTGAACTGATTGCTTCATAAACGTTGGAGTGTACCCCTGATGTTCTATGTACATACTGCATATTACATGAAGCCCTAGGCTATATAACTCGAAGAGTCACGTAACAGCAGCCTTCACACGACAAACTAAAGTTGCCAAACTCGTGTTGGAAAACTCGCTTAACTTTCACTTCACAATCTGGTGGACCTATAACGGAATGAGATTCTAGTGCTGGGCCCAGTTGTTCAAAGGGTGGATAACGCTATCCACCGGATAAATCACTATCCAGTGGATAAGTGTCAACAAAACATACTACGCTACAACTGGGCCCTGTTTATTTAGAACAGTTTTATCATGATATCTGATAACCTTCGAGTTTCTCCTTGTCTAATCTCCGAGCGGAGACTCTGCTCGCAAGCTCTCCGCCCGGAGATTATATAGAGGGAGGGGCGGGAGTAAGAGAGCTCTACTTCCCTATCTCCCTTTCCTTCTCTCTCCGCTCGGGATTATATAGAGGGGGGGGGGGGGGGGGGGGAGGAGAGCTATTCTTGCCTTTCTCCCTGGGGGAAAGACAAGAACTCTCCTTTGCTCCCCCTCCCTCCATCTGTTTGCAATCGGGCCCTTCAGTACACTTTTTAAGTAATCACGTGATTCATCTGCAGGGTAAGTTGGAGATGACGCTGGAGCTGTTGACGCAACAAGAAGCTGAAGAGAAGCCTGCAGGGAAAGGGCGAGATGAACCGAATATGAACCCAATACTGGATCCACCAAAGTGAGTGCAGGAACTCCTGTATGTTTGTCAGTTTTCTAAGTAGCCTTTAGAGAAAGGCGAGCATTAGGAGAAGAGAGAGTAAAACAAAGCCTCTCTTGTCTCACCATTTGTGACTCATGCTCTGCGCCCGCCTATTGCTTTAAAATTATCTGCTGTAGAACTGAGGGCAGCTTGCGTGAGTCTAGGTTACGGGCAGTACCAACTTGTTACATATCTCGCAACAACAGGTTCAGGATGTTCCCTGAACACTAAACCTCCATTTACGACAAAATTACTACTAATATAACCCTACTGCCCGTAACCTAGACTCACGCAAGCTGCCCTCAGTTCTACAACAAATAACTTCAGAGGACACGGAGACTACTCATCGGTAGCTTGCAATGTTACAAACCAATATTTTTCCCAAAGCAGTGTCTCCTACTGGTCGTCCCTGTCGCCTTGGGAACGAGCAACAAACACGAACACAAATGACAAACACGAAAATGACAACAATCTTGCACCGACGCATGGCCATGCCTCTCTCTTCCGCAGCAGAAGAGGGTAGGTGACTGCAGGTCCGCTTGCAGCTGCACTCACTTCGCTCAGAGGATTTCCCCTTTCCCCAAACTCCCTGAGCTTCTTTGGGTTAGAGAAAGTAACTATGCACCATGTGATTCTTGTTGTCTTTCTCCATCCAACAGCCGACCAGCTACATCCTTTGCTTGGTTCTCCTCTCCATTCAAGAGCCTGCGGTACATCTTGTGGCGCCGGTACAAGTGGACAATCATCAAATTCTTGGTGATCTGTATCGTGGTGGCATTGGTGGTTCTCTTCGTTTACGCAGCGCCGGTAAGTTATTCAGTCTCAGAATTATGGTAAACGCACTAGTATAGAGTAATTTAAGTTGTTTTGTGTGGTGTGTAGTGGTCTAATGGGTAGTATGTTGGACTATGGATGGAGAGTTCCGGGGAGAGGCGTACAACATACAGCACTCAATTGTTATCTCTTGGCCCATGTCAATAAGCACGAGGTCTGAAGGTTTGATTTGATTTTTTTTCAGGGTTATACCGTGAAGAAGATAATGGGAGCTTGAAGGGCTCAGAACATATGATTATAATTAGGCAGCAATTGCAATGAAGGGACCCATTTATTTAATTATCTTTGGTCGTTTCTCAGTTTGCGTTTCAAATCACATTTTTTTATTTAAAAGACACGCTTTGAGTTCACATTGAATTACGATTCACTGACCCTGGAATAACCAGTGGGGCTAGCGGAGCCAGGCAGCCAGTTAAAATAATATGTAAATAAATAAAATAAAGGTCGGTTGATTGGTAAGATTGACTTAATAAGCTAAAGCCCCGATCAAACGGTCACAACATTTGTCTCAACATTCTCTCAACAAATGTTGAGAGCCGATGTTGAGACCATTTGACCACCCCTCTCAACAATGTTGACAGGTGTTGTGACATGCTGAGACGAGTTTGAATCCATTTAAACTTTGTCTCAACATCGTCACAACATTTCTTTTGTTCTTGAAATGTTGAGAGGTTGTTGAGGCCGTTTGATCGGGTAGGGTCTCAATATGTCTCAACAAGTGTTGAGAGAATGTTGAGACACATTTTGTGACCGTTTGATCGGGCCTTTAGGGCTAGAAACAAAAACACCTACATAGACGTAATATATAGATGCACAATTCATAAAGTTTTAAATTACAAAAAAATAAAACAATTAAAAAAAAAATCAAGATTTTCTCATTTCTACACGCTTCTTTGTGGAATGAAGAGAGAATGCATAAGATAAGTTGATAAAATATTTCTTCTAGATTTCATGTTACTATTTGGGCACCGAGAATGATTTTAAAATGCAAATTCTCCTTACTGGTGTTCTTACTAAGATCTGGACTGGTACTCCTTGGTGATCAGTTCTCTGATTCTCATGACCTGCACAGTATTTTAAGAGAAATTAGATTCTAATCAGTATATTAGCAACAAATCCAACATCTGCGCTTGGGAAAACCACAATATAATAGTTTATTATTACGATAGAAAAATGCCAAAGAGATTGGGGAAAATTGAGATAGATTACGAATAACGAACTTAAAACATTTATTAAGCTATTCAATTCTTTAAATTAGGTAATTAAAGATCCGTGACGTAGCTCCTTTTAAGGCGTGTGGTGGTTGTACAATAGAGAATAAATGTGTTTGAATATACACTGCATCTGGGGGACATGGTGTCTTCATCTTTGAAATAAAACAAGAAACAATGCAAAAACGTTTTCATTGTGATGGTTTATTTGTGAGCAATGCTACCTTATTTTTCACGAGGGTTGGGCAATCCAGATTGAGAAAAAATAGTTCCTGATTTTGTCATTTGCCACTCGTGTAGAAAGGAGAAGCAATCTGGGGCGAGTCGCATCTCGCAGTCGCTTGTGGGACCGTTACTGAGGACAAAATGGCGGCCAGCTTGACGACGCGTCGTCAGTAACGATCCCACAAGCGACTGCGAGATGCGACTCGCCCCAGATTGCTTCTCCTTTCTAAAGTGACGAATTATAGCCCCTGATGTTGTCATGTTGAATTTTTAGAGAAAACCTTTCACCCCCAGAGTCAAACCTCCAGTTAATTAATATTATTGGAACTTGAAAAATGTACGTCAGGATGCAACGCTGGTGTGTGACCATTCAAATGAAAGGAGTAGTACTTTCCTGTGACGCATAAATAAAAGGTACCAGTAAGTAAACAAATGAATGATTTGCATCGGAAGGTTGCCTTGTATTTACAAAATCAGATAAAAGCGTCTGGTGATTTGAGTCTGCTCAGAGCTGAGTTCAAAATGTCGCGCTAAGTGGTCAAAATAAAGACGTCGTTAACTAAATATCAGCCAGGACATGTTCTTAGTACATGTATGTTATTAACACTGTTTTGGCCAATATCGGCTTCAATGTTCTTATTAAAAATATTTCTTACCATAAAAAAGTGTTTATGCTGTACAAGGTGGTTCTATCTTTCAAGTCTGTGGATGAAGTCCTATAGTGTGACCATTCAAATGAAAGCTATGATCAGCTATGACTGTGTGTTGATGTTTATTGTTCTTCAAGTCTGGATGAAGCCCTAGTGTGTGACCATTGAAATGAAAGCTACTGAGCACTACTTTCATGTGGTACTGTTTGTTGTAAAATATTCTTCTAACTTTTAAGTCTGTGGATGAAGCCGTAAAGTGTGTGACTGCAACTTGATTCAAATTAAATTAAAAAAATAGAGATATGACGCTTTATACCGTTTACAATTCAGTATCGTTGCACAAGTTCCTACTTCCACAATTTCCAAAAATATTTTCAAGAAATTGTCCGAACCATTTGATTATTTCCAGATATTGTGACTAACCACTCCCTTGTGCAGTCCTTCCGTGCATTTGAATTGCAAATATATTTAACATTAATATTCAATTATTCATATTTTCCCGTCACTTTAACACGAGAACGACGCTATGGCCGAATGTCGTTCTGTAGTTATTCTGGGGCAAATAAACCTGCCAAGTCAACGATATTAACATCGAAAATCGTCCATATTGTCGTGGTAGATGTCACTCAGTTTGGTACGTGGGCTCGAACAAGAGAGTGAGTCAAAGTTATTGCCTTGACAAGAACGTTGCCTTCAAACGATGGCTGAAAACACGTGGACATTCAACGTCGAAGAAGTCGATGAATTGCTTCGTAAAGGTTCTTCTCGACAGGTAATCAACCTATTCTGTGTTACGTTTATCGAAGTTGTTCTCAAAAAGTGCACTTTAAATGTTAATAAGAAAGATCTTCGTGGCCACAGAGCTTTATACAAAACATAATTTGTAATATGGCCGACTAATTTGCATGAAATTAATGTCGTATAGAATCTCTTTCGGGAAAATGAAACATGAAATAAAAATATTTAGTAACCTATAATTTTAATTGTTAAAACAATTTGATAATAGAAAGAACCGTTTATAACTGGCTTTTTAAGCTTTTTGCACACTACGAGGAAGGAGTATACTATGAGGAAGGTCGGGGGGGGGGGGGGGGGGGGGGCGTGGAGGGTGTAAGGGGCAGCTTAACTGTTTGTCCTCCGCTGTCCCACTTCCTCTCGGAGGAAAACTCGTCATCTCTGAGGCACTTGCAACATGCAATAAACACTGAGTTGTTATTCTTAACTAACCACGTTATTTTTCGTAATTAGGCAAGAGGCTTTGCAGAGAAAAGTTCTCGTGATTGACATGGACTCGCACTAGGATTATGATGTTCCTCAAACAGCAGGTTAGTGTTTGTGAATATTGCAAGTTGTAGATGTAGACTGTAAATTTTAGACGTTTTGCAAACTGAGAAAATTTGAAATTTAGTCTTCTGGGAAAAGAGATCATTGCCATGTTTTTATATTAACACCTTGAGGCCAGATTTTGTTGCTAACTGGAAAGCTACTGGGCAATTTACATGTAAAAGTAAATTTCTCAATTGTCATTTGGATAATCTCATGTCTGGTTATGGGGAGAGAGGGTGCTTTCTCGTGTTTGTCCTCTCTTACAGTTTTATGTGTATATTTTCAAAGGATGTTTTAAGGCTCTCTTAAAATAAGCTTTTGATTACCCCCTTCTCTGTCCCGGAACACCCCACCCCTATTTCATGAGGTCTTGCAAGTATCGTAACTACTAGTTTGTTAGTTGGGAGTTTGTATTTTATCAGTGAACTATAATTTAAAAATATAGCAACATGGGAAACCGTTTTGAAAACTAGTTTTCTTGTTTAATCTGTATATATTCCATGCCTTGATTATAATTCTGGAAAAATTGTTTATAGGATTGGCATCACGTGTAAATGCATGCACATTTATGTGAAATCACTCGAACTCTTTCCTAACCTACCCCTTATAATTTTTATTGTGTATTTATATATAATGCCTTCATCACAGACAGACATGTCACATATATTAACTTAGTACTTATCTCTCTCCAGATATATGGCAAACACGTGATAGGATAAGCTGGAAATCATCAAGTGTGACTATGTACAAGAGGACAACGTCAGGATTATGTCTTTTAAAGAGGTGAGTTGATTATTTTGAACACATCAGTAATTGTAGATCTGAAATTCAATACAATTGAATGTAATAGGGCCTGTAGAAGATCTCTAAGTATTATTCTAGTAGGGTAGAAACCAGGGGAATACCTAAAAGAATGTTACTCGTAAAGACTGGTTTAAATAGAACGCAATGTGCAGTGATTTAGTATAGGACCTCTATCGATCTCCAGCGATCTGCATATGGAAACAAAATGTGTATTGTCATGCTTCAAAACTATTTTTTTCTCTAATAAGCATCCATCTAGAACATAAATTTCTAGTAAGACCCCTTGTACAAAAGTACAAAATCGTAACTTAAAATATGTGTATAATTAAATCATTCGTTTCATTTTCACGTCGAGAGTTCTTTGGCCTGAAACAAATGCTGGACAAAATATAATTATCAATACATGTACGTTTTTTGTCCGTTCTTTTATCGATTAAAAATAAATTTATATCACGAATTCATGAAAGGAGTTTGTCTACATGTTGCCAAGATGCGAGAATACATGGTAACAGTTGACCCATCGATTTAAAGAGGCTCGCAGGTTTTTTTAGGTGATGCTTTTGAAAATATAAGTTCGATCAGAAGGCAACCTTAGATTTTCACCATACTAAACCATAATGATTACATATGAACAAAATTTTACTTTTCACTGATTTCCAAGCAACAGAGGTTACTATAGTAACGATAGCGGTATCCTTTTGTTTTTGAAGAAAGCTGATTTTCTAGTTAAAAACTTTGTATCCATTTTTAATTCTTTGAAATTTCGTAGTTTGACCAACTGTAGAGAAAGTTTTACAAAAATCTGTTGGGCGGTTTTGCGTAAAACAACAATGAACCTTTTGTGGAGAATTCTGTGAATTCCCTACAATTTACTCCAATATTTTGCAATAAATTGTAGGGATAACTACATCCTCTTTGTAGAAATATCTTTGATGATGGTAAATTCTTTGTAAGGTAAATGAAGCCCCTCAGATGGCTACGATTTCAGAATATTTCATTTCGAAGAACTACGCTAAAGCACCTCAAAACACTATCACCATTTCTTTTCTCATTTGAAAATTTATACAGAGACAGTGTAGTGCATGTTAAACTTTAGATCAAAGACTAAAAACTGATGAATTATTTGTTTTCATCTGACGTCATCAAAATTCTAAAATCTAAACTGTTATCCTACAAAGCTATTCTTTTTATATCATCTAGACATGGAAATCATTAATCTCCATGCAAAGTTTGGTATCGATCCAGTGATTCCTTTTGGAAATAAAGCTATTTGAAATTTGTGATGTCCCGGATGAACGTGTTTCTGAACTGTCACAAAAACGGATATTTTTATATCATTTTTAAATTTTCAGACGTGATAATAATTTAGAAGTGATGTTTGAACAAATTTCAAGTGAAAGCTAATGATATCGACGGTAGAATCTACTCTACTTCTTGTGCAATTTTATGGCGGCCATATTTGTGCCCCTCTGAGGGGCACAAACATGGCGGCGGCATACTAAATACTGTAATTTTCTGAAAATTAGTTTGGCAATAACTCGGTTATGAAAAACGCTACAAAGCTATAATTTGGACAAAACGTGTATTTCTGCCTGCTCTTTTACCTGTCAATTTTCTGATGTTGTTCATGCAAGCAAACAGCTTTTGTAATGTTGGTGAAAACCACCAATAGAGAGAATTCTGGGACTACTACAAAGCTGATACAACGGTTATTATATTTGATTTACAATATTTCAACTGGCCAGACCAGCCTTGTTCAGGTTCAGTTGTAAAATATACCATCATTTCTTTTTTTTTGCTGGAAATATTTATGAATCAATGAAACAAATTGGTTGAAACTTTCATGGGACGCAGTACTATGCTCAAGGAGGAGCAAATCAGGGTGATATGCTCCTGGCTCAAGGTATCATATGTGGCAAAAACATAAACTAAATCAATCCGAATTAACAGAACCTAAGGCAAATATTTCATCTTTTGAAGGAAGACATGCATTCAATCAATTATGTTTTCGAAATTAAAGTTACTTAAGAGCGGTTTGCTGTAAGGACCGACTAAGGGATGCAAGATAGAAAAAAGCGTTTTCCCCAAACTTTGCCAGAATAAAGTCCTCGGTGAACTAGTTCTAAAAATATAAGTTTCGGGTCGTTTAGAATTTCATTTATTTTTAGTGAATTTTTGTGTGTTTTGCGCTTGGAGGCAGGCTAAATTCACGCTGAAATCGATACTTTTGCGAAAGCTCCCGTTTAAATATTGAAAGCCTTTTCGAAAAGATTAACCCATGGAGTCAAAATCTGTTATTTCCACAGGTTATTAGCGGTGTAAAATTTAAATTAAACGTAAACCTGAATTTTTGACGAAAATTTTTAAAATTTACACCCTTCAACCTTCGTTACAACAACCGAATTTTGGCTAAATTCAAGGCTCAAAAAAGCAATCTGGTACATGGATTTAGCCAACGAGACTATACTCCGAGGAACAACAATCATTTCAACTAAACATCAGGCGAAAAAAAATTGGGGTAAATAAAACGGAAAATTCTGAGAGCGTTTTCAAAACAGGTCACTTGAGCAATATGAGCGACCCGTTGACCTTGCGTGACAAAGGGAAATCAACAAACGGTAGCTCTTAAAATCGATTCCTTCGTCGAAATACGCATCAGTTTACTTTTCTGTTATGTTTTTAAGTAGAGGAAACTAGATTCTTGAATTTGGAGTTGTGTACTCGCAGTGCTAAGCTATGAAGGGAGATTTAGACAAGTATATTTTGAAATTTGACCCACTCTGCTTAGACGGTTCCGATATGTTGATCACGGAATTATACATTGGAAGTCTGTTTACAACGCAAATGTGGCATCATCTAAGAAGTAAAAGTCAATTGACCGAATATTTCTTACCTTAGTAAGCTTTTCCTCCTGGAAACCACAGCATTTTTAGCAAAACACAGAGCAAGATCGCCGAGTCATATCGCACGTGGAGCCGAGTTGTCAAATGTTTTTATATGTTAACGATTAACCAGGCAAAACCACAGGACACCCAGCAGTACGGTTAGTCACCTGCGCAGCCATTATTTGTGTCGTCACGCGTTGCGTGTCGACACAAATAGGTGACTACAGTACGGTGATATTCCGTCTGGTAGTTGATAATCCGCCTGTGTATAAATACGGGCAAACAGACGGATTATCCGTCCAGACGAACTATCTATGTAGTTCCTCTGCCAAGACGAACTAAGCAGATAGTTCGTCTCGACGAAGTTGGGCAAACATTTGTTTTAGTTTAGTTAGTTTAATGTGTTCGCCATGATAATTTACAAATAATTTAGTTCGTCTGCTTATATGTCTCCAGTATAAAGACGGGCACAAGACGCATTGGGCTCTTAAAGCATGTCTCCAAATGGGGTGTGTCTCTATATCTCTCTAGACTCAAATAACCCCTTTAAGAGAGGGGTGGGAGATCCCTCCAACCCCTTCTTCCAATCCTTCAAGGCGCCTTCCGAGTACAGATAGAACTAAGTCCCTGTATACGTACGTATCAATCGACTCCGTTAAAAAATATAAATAGTTAAAAAGACATGCATGGCGCCTTTTTGTAATATTCGATTTGCTTTTTATTTATTCCATGACACATAACCCAGTTTTAACAAACTGTGGGGTAAAACTCAATGCCATGCACTGTGCATACTCCAATTCACAGTAAAACATTTTTATCTGCTAATAAATACCATTGGCAACAAATAATACAAGGAATTTTCAAGTGAAACAAAGATGGGAATACGACGGCTGTCATTTTCACTAGTACCGTATTTTCTTGATTAAACGCCGGGTCCTAAATAAACACTGAGTTCAAATAAACACCGGCGGCGCTTAATCGAGGTCCCGGGGTTATTTCAGTTCCGGAGTTTATTTTATTAAGTTCACGAGCCACCAGGGCATAACAGCTCGATGTATCAGTTTTGCCTCACTATTCAACAACCAACCAACCAACCAACCAACCAACCAACCAACCACTCATTCACAATGACTTTTTTGTATCAAAGTTTGTCACTAGTAAAGTTGTTGAAATTTTTGTTTAGTGGATGATTTTGTTAATGCTTTATTAAAAATCCTTTATTTCAGCAAACGTTATGGTAAAATCAACAATAAACGTGGCTATAAACGCCGGGTCTGTAAGGCCGAATTTTAAATAAACATCCGCTAATCCTCTTAGACGGCAAATCAACCACACCCAGTTGACAAGCTCCCCTAAGGAAGAAAGTTACTGCGCCTTGCGCCTTGCATGGAATCCGTCTGTGCACACGCCAAAATATTCACAAACAGTGAATGGCAATGCTATGTGTTCTCATGCTGCCTTTCTTTTGCATGTCGCACAGCTGGTTCTAAAAACCAAGGGATGCTGTGGTGTACTTCACCCAGGCGGGTATCCGGGGGTGGGGGGGGGGGGGTACTCCCTAAGTGGCCTATACGGGGACGTGCCGCTTGACGGGGTATGGTTTTTTGGCCTCTCTGCCCTGAACAGGTTATATAATTTCATGCGAGTCTGTCCTAAACAGGGTCTGAACCTGTCCTAAATAGGGTATGGTTGTACGATTGTTCGTCGTAAAAATATGGCTTATACAATATTTAGAGATCGGAGACGTTTGCCGCGTATCAGTCAAACGTGATTAGCTACATTGAAACCTAAACAGGGTCCTAAAATAGAGGATGTTGTCCTACAGGGTAGGTATTTTAGGGTTTTTTATTTTTTTGTCCTAAACAGGGTCAGGTTTACCTCGCTTCTCAGCCGTGCCATGTCCGGGGTGTGTGCTCTTTACGTGTGTGATTGACCAATGCAGGATAATCGAATACATATTTATAGCGTTCGACATACAGCTGTGAAGGTGTCAAATTTATAGCGTAAAAATGCACTGTTGTGCTATAAAGAACTGAGCGCCACGATGGGATGTGACTACAACTGCTGGGTGTCCTGTGGTTTGCCTGGTTAATCGTTAACATATAGAAACATTTGACAACTTGGCCCACGTGCGATATGACTCGGCGATCTTGCTCTGTGTTTTGCTAAAAATGGTGTGGTTTCCAGGCAGGAAAAGCTTACTAAGGTAAGGAATATTCGGTCAATTGACTTTTACTTCTTAGATGATGCCACATTTGCGTTGTAAACAGACTTCCAATGTATAATTCCGTGATCAACATATCGGAACCGTCTAAGCAGAGTGGGTCAAATTTCAAAATATACTTGTCTAAATCTCCCTTCATAGCTTAGCACTGCGAGTACACAACTCCAAATTCAAGAATCTAGTTTCCTCTACTTAAAAACATAACAGAAAAGCAAACTGATGCGTATTTCGACGAAGGAATCGATTTTAAGAGCTACCGTTTGTTGATTTCCCTTTGTCACGCAAGGTCAACGGGTCGCTCATATTGCTCAAGTGACCTGTTTTGAAAACGCTCTCAGAATTTTCCGTTTTATTTACCCCAAATTTTTTTTCGCCTGATGTTTAGTTGAAATGATTGTTGTTCCTCGGAGTATAGTCTCGTTGGCTAAATCCATGTACCAGATTGCTTTTTTGAGCCTTGAATTTAGCCAAATTCGGTTGTTGTAACGAAGGTTGAAGGGTGTAAATTTAAAAATTTCGTCAAAAATTCAGGTTTACGTTTAATTTAAATTTTACACCGCTAATAACCTGTGGAAATAACAGATTTTGACTCCATGGGTTAATCTTTTCGAAAAGGCTTTCAATATTTAAACGGGAGCTTTCGCAAAAGTATCGATTTCAGCGTGAATTTAGCCTGCCTCCAAGCGCAAAACACAAAAAAATTCACTAAAAAATAAATAAAATTCTAAACGACCCGAAACTTATATTTTTAGAACTAGTTCACCGAGGACTTTATTCTGGCAAAGTTTGGGGAAAACGCTTTTTTCTATCTTGCATCCCTTAGTCGGTCCTTACAGCAAACCGCTCTTAATACATCTAGGCTTCAAGAAACAATAGGTTGTTTTTTATGTCGAGAAAATTTGCTATCGCCGCGTTGCTATGGTAATACCCATGCCAATCAAACCTACGTAATCATGGTTAAAGGGGCAGTGTCGCCAAGATTTATGGTGTAGCACTACTTAAACATCCCAGCAGAAGTGTTTGTATCAATGGAAATCCACTAATAGTGGCCGGGTCTTGCTAAAAGCTACTTTACTAGTACAGAAAAACTGTTAAAGAATTAAGGAAGTAAGTGGAATGAAACCTGAAAAAGTCGGGCCGACGTTTTCAAATTTTACGGTGTTTTTGGGAAAAATATCTCAAAATCCGCAATGATTCTGGTTTGTTCCCACCTCAGGAGAATGAATTGATGTCTTTCTCTCGTTGTTCAGGAGCCATTTTGTGCATCAGCAGTGTACGTACCTTCATAATTCAAGCGTAGTTTACACAAACACATGGGAGAATTCTCGTGACACTGCCCCTTTAAGTAGCTAGCCTCTGTGAGCTCTGGCAGTGAAGTAAATCGGGATAGTGTGCTGTTTTAAAAATCCAGGCGAGCCACCTTAAACAGTATGTAACTGCAAAATTTACAACTGATGAAAATTGGCTATTTCAGCATTCTGTTTGTACGAGAAGTCGCTGTTGACAGACGTAATTTCTCTTCAAGCAATTGCTAGATTTCTACTTAACATATTGGAAATTTCAGTACTGTAGTTTTTACGAGCATACATTATTGTTTAAACTTAGTCTTAACCTACAATTCAAGACAAAAGTCTTAGGACGACTGTCTTTCCCTCCTGGTTGGTTATCTACTATTCTTCAACATTGTTCGTTGTTCGGGGGGTGGGAGGGAGGGGATTCCTATTTTGATAGCATTTATGATAATTTCTGTAGTAATTGTAGTCGAAACATGTACCAGTCAACTTTTTTTACTTATTAAATAACTTTCCCAAAGACTATTGACGACGATCTTAGCTTAATATTTTTACTTCCGGTCCATGATTTTGTGGACAGGTGCGTTAGCATGTATTTACATAAAACGTATCTCTTTCCAGGAAAATGTCAAGCATGGAATGTAAAAAGCTGGCAATCAACCAACGATCCTGGCTTAGGAGAGAAGAACAATTTCAGAATGATGTTTGTTTACATGAGGTAAGTTGTTTATTTTAAACATACTAAGCTGTAGGTCTGCTGTCTCAGGTGAAAGCTGATTAACGCTAATTCGGGATTAACAGTTCACCAACGTTTCACGGCCAATTTCAAGTTATAATTTGTGATTAACCAGAGTAAAGAAATGTACGGGAAATACTGAATTTCGCTAGTCATTTTGCACAAAAAATATTACCTTCACGTCGAAGACCACGACAGAAAATTTAATTACCCAAAGGAACACGGATGGTTCAGATTAATATGGATTACAGTTTCGCACGCTTGGAAACCATTTTTACATTACAATGCCAAGGCATCCAAGGTGCAATCATTTTTCTCGGAGTGTAATTGTGTATTTCGGCCGTTTTCTGCACGCTGTTTTTCGGCTTGAAGCAAGAACTGGCAAAAATTATCAAAGCTCTCTTTGTTTGGTTGGCAATTTCCGGAAAATTATAAAAATAAGATTCTCTGTTGTTGCAAAGATGTGATTGCAAAATAATTATGCGCTCCTCGCATAATTAATTACCATATTTGTAGTTTTTGATGTATTTGATTATAGCTGGTTTCCATTTGATTGCTTGTAGTTGTTGATTTTGGTCGTATAACATGTCGTACGCGCAACATATATAACGATATATCTCAGAGTCATAATTTATTCTTTGAAAGCGAACACATGTAGACGATACGTCGAATATTCAAATAAAATATTCAATCTTGGTGAGCTTTTTTAAATTTCCTTGAATTCCTCGATTGATCGCCAGTGATCGAATGGAAACCATTTTTAGTCTGGCCTTTCAGTCTTCATCGCAGCCCGTGGTTATATTGATATTGCAATAAACACGAACGCTGGGCTCAACTGCTAACATCAAACATTGAAACAGCGTAAATGTATGGCGTTAGCAGTTGAGCTCAACGCTAATGTTTACGCGTTTGACCGCAATTTTTATCTTCCATTTGAGGGAGTTATTGCTTATTGTAAAGGGTATGATAATATTTACTGATTTATCTTTTATTATTTGTTTTCCTTCTAGGTTGCTGATCGCCTTTGATGCTTCACATGCTTCGATCAGGCTGGAATCAAACAAGAAGGATTCAGAAGATTATCATCCAAGTGAAAGTCAAGTTTAATCTGAGGTAGAAAACAAACTTTTAAGGAGATTACCAGAAAGAATTGCAGCGAAAGTAATTTTTTGAAAACCACTCAACTAAGTTCAAGCCAAGGATAATCTTTAGGTGAATTGAGTACTGCAAGAACAAATTTTCACGTCAATGTTTTTTGTAATAGTTGTTTCTGTGTTAACATCTGTTGAACATTTTTAATTTTCCCGCCAAAAGACTTAGAAAAATACGGGCGCTTAAAATACGCATGCGCCAACATTTTTAATTATTTACTTCTTGTTAACATCGGTTTGAAAATGTTTAATTTTCCCGCCAAAAGACTTAGAAAATACGGGCGCCCAAAATACGCATGCGCCAATTTTTTTTAATTTTTAAAAAATTACTTCTTGTTAACATCTGTTTGAAAATATTTAATTTTCCCGCCAAAAGACTTAGAAAAAATACGGCGCCCAAAATACGCATGCGCCATTTTTTTTTTCGAAAATATTAAATTATTCAAACTCATTTATATTGTCAATAAAATATTTTCATTATTTGTCTTGTCTCTTTAATTATTTATATATTTATACAATAAAGATGAGTCAATAAAGTAAACTGTTTTCCGTGTCATCTTTTATTATCTTCAATAAAAATATCAGTAAATTCACTACAAACAAGTGTTCTGTATAAACAATAAGTTTTATTTACTCAATTATTCTTTAATTAGTTAAGTATTTTCAATTAAATCAATAAAAAGGTGTCCGGAAAAAACTGTACTAAGTCTTTTGGCGGGAAAATTTTTTTTTTTGCACAGCGTTTCCCCTGGCAACATTCTCGACAAAAAATTCAAAATGGCTTCCTTTGTAATTTTTCCGCCAAAAATTTTAAACAACACCTCGTGCAAAAAAAATTAAATGCCAATTCTTTCTGCCCTTGAAATCCGAGAAAATTTTTAAACTTTGCGTCTTCCAAAATTTTTGAACCGAAGATATCCCTCGCCGAACGTTTTAGGCTTTTTTGCACGAGATGTTGTACACATTTTACTTCAAGTACTGAAAAAATATTTCTCAGCCGACAATTTTCGTATATGTAACACAGGACAAATCAAACGAAAAAACGCAGAGAAATCTATCCGATGTTTTAATTGCAATTTGTTTCATCAATCACGAAAACTGGTTGAATATTGTTGGAGCAAACACTATTAATTTTGTTTAGCCACAAGAGCTAAGAAATATAACAATTTAACTGCTTGGCTCCATGTTGTTTATTGATTCTTGTGATAAAATTCTAGCCGAGGTTTATTTTCAACTATAGCGACGCGTACTTTGTCCTGTGTTACATCGAATGCCGGCAGAAAAATATATTTTCTACTGAGTAAACATTAAAAATAAATCAGGTAAAACCCAATGTCTGGTTCTTGGGAAAGAAACGTGGTTGCGAATTCCGTCCCACCCTCGACACAAGTTTTTGCTTAACAATTGAAAATTGCAAAGTTAAATAACAGTTATACAGACCACCGTAAAAGAAACAAAAACCAAGATGAAACGCGTCGGTTGTTTTAAACTCTGCAACGTTCATTTTACAATAAAAAGTAAATAAATAATCCAAAATCAAATGATAATGAATTTGTAAATCATTCCCTCGTGAAATGATTGTTAATTCGCAATTGCAAAATGCAGATTGAACAGAGCTATTAATTTTTTTTAGCAGACAATTTGTTCAAATGTTTGTTTTCTCCATGAATTTTACGGTCTTTTGGTGAATAAAGCTTTCAGAAACAAAACAAAAGATTGTTCAACAATTAATAGTTTGCTTTGGCATTTCACGAGAAATATAAAAATAATCGACCACGTTTCAAACAATTAAATATTCTCAAATCAAGTGCTGTTAAAATTTACATATGGAAAATTACAATGCGATATCTTTCGCGTTATTTAAGATTGTTGATCGTTTTCATCGGACAATTTTTTTAAACTTCTGTATTCTGCGTGAATTTGTCTTCGGTAAATACACCTTGTTCAAACAAAACAAAATATTTTCCTCAAAAGAATAATACTTTTCAAAATAAATTTTGAAGAAAACTATTGTTTTATTCTTCACACAATTGATAATTCTATTTTCTCCGTGACTTGTCTTTTGGTAATTAGACCTTGTTTAAACAAAACAAATTTGCTTTCCTAAACTTGTTGATTGTTTTTATCAGGCAATTTGTTCAAAGCTCTGCGTGAATTTGTCTCTTGGTAGATACAACTTGTACAAACAATACAAAATATTGCTTTCATTAAATTTTTGATTGTTTTTATCAGTCAATTTTCAGGGTTGAAGTCCTCAACTCCGCGTGAATTTGTCACTTTGGCGAATAAAACTTGTACAAACAAACAAAATATTTCATAAAATTTCTGATCGTTTTCATCAGATAAGTTCTCAACTCTGCGTAAATTTGTCTTTTGGTAAATAAAATTTGTAAAAAAACCCAAAATATTTCTTTCATAAAATTGCTGATCGTTTTTATCAGATAATTTGTTCAAAGTTCTCAACTCTACGTGAATTTGTCTTTTGGTAAATAAAACTTGTACAAACAACCAAAATATTTCTTTCATAAAATTGCTGATCATTTTTATCTGATAATTTTTCAAAGTTCTCAACTCTACGTGAATTTGTCTTTTGGTAAATAAAACTTGTACAAACAACCAAAATATTTCTTTCATAAAATTGCTGATCATTTTTATCAGATAATTTGTTCAAAGTTCTCAACTCTGCGTGAATTTGTCTCTTGGTAAATAAAACTTGTACAAACAAACAAAATATTTCTTTCATAAAATTGCTGATCATTTTCATCAGATAATTTGTTCAAAGTTCTCAACTCTGCGTGAATTTGTCTTTTGGTAAATAAAACTTGTACAAACAACCAAAATATTTCTTTCATAAAATTGCTGATCGTTTTTATCAGATAATTTGTTCAAAGTTCTCAACTCTGCGTGAATTTGTCTTTTGGTAAATAAAACGTGTACAAACAAACAAAATATTTCTTTCATAAAATTGCTGATCGTTTTTATCAGATAATTTTATCAGATAATTTGTTCAAAGTTCTAAACTCTGCGTGAATTTGTCTTTGTAAATAAAACTTGTACAAACAACCAAAATATTTCTTTCATAAAATTGCTGATCGTTTCTATCAGATAATTTGTTCAAAGTTCTCAACTCTGCGTGAATTTGTCTTTTGTTAAATAAAACTTGTACAAACAAACAAAATATTTCTTTCATAAAATTGCTGATCGTTTTTATCAGATAATTTGTTCAAAGTTCTCAACTCTGCGTGAATTTGTCTTTGTTAAATAAAACTTGTACAAACAAACAAAATATTTCTTTCATAAAATTGCTGATCGTTTTTATCAGATAATTTGTTCAAAGTTCTCAACTCTGCGTGAATTTGTCTCTTGGTAAATAAAACGTGTACAAACAAACAAAATATTTCTTTCATAAAATTGCTGATCGTTTTTATCAGATAATTTGTTCAAAGTTCTCAACTCTGCGTGAATTTGTCTCTTGGTAAATAAAACGTGTACAAACAACCAAAATATTTCTTTCATAAAATTGCTGATCGTTTTTATCAGATAATTTGTTCAAAGTTCTCAACTCTGCGTGAATTTGTCTCTTGGTAAATAAAACGTGTACAAACAACCAAAATATTTCTTTCATAAAATTGCTGATCGTTTCTATCAGATAATTTGTTCAAAGTTCTCAACTCTGCGTGAATTTGTCTCTTGGTAAATAAAACGTGTACAAACAACCAAAATATTTCTTTCATAAAATTGCTGATCGTTTTTATCAGATAATTTGTTCAAAGTTCTCAACTCTGCGTGAATTTGTCTTTTGGTAAATAAAACTTGTACAAACAAACAAAATATTTCTTTCATAAAATTGCTGATCGTTTTTATCAGATAATTTGTTCAAAGTTCTCAACTCTGCGTGAATTTGTCTTTTGTTAAATAAAACTTGTACAAACAAACAAAATATTTCTTTCATAAAATTGCTGATCGTTTTTATCAGATAATTTGTTCAAAGTTCTCAACTCTGCGTGAATTTGTCTCTTGGTAAATAAAACGTGTACAAACAACCAAAATATTTCTTTCATAAAATTGCTGATCGTTTTTATCAGATAATTTGTTCAAAGTTCTCAACTCTGCGTGAATTTGTCTCTTGGTAAATAAAACGTGTACAAACAACCAAAATATTTCTTTCATAAAATTGCTGATCGTTTTTATCAGATAATTTGTTCAAAGTTCTCAACTCTGCGTGAATTTGTCTCTTGGTAAATAAAACGTGTACAAACAACCAAAATATTTCTTTCATAAAATTGCTGATCGTTTTTATCAGATAATTTGTTCAAAGTTCTCAACTCTGCGTGAATTTGTCTCTTGGTAAATAAAACGTGTACAAACAACCAAAATATTTCTTTCGTAAAATTGCTGATCGTTTTTATCAGATAATTTGTTCAAAGTTCTCAACTCTGCGTGAATTTGTCTTTTGTTAAATAAAACTTGTACAAACAACCAAATATTTCTTTCATAAAATTGCTGATCGTTTTTATCAGATAATTTGTTCAAAGTTCTCAACTCTGCGTGAATTTGTCTTTTGGTAAATGTAATTTAAAATTGCAAGAAAATTTGAGGAAAATCAAAATAGCTGATTAAACATCGTGCTGTTTTTTTGTTTTTGTTTTGAATTAGTGAACAATGATTTCCCATTTTGTGGTCTGTATACTGGTCTATAACTGGTCTACATAACCTTTCGGACTCGAGTTCTCGTGATATTCCCAGAACCAGACATTAGGGTTTTAATTACTATCATACCAAGCCGACAAGAGAACATAGGCAAACATATATTTTTCTATCCAAAACAAGCCAAAATTGAATTATCAATTACAGTCGTTGCTGTTTAAAACAATTTATGACGTACAATAATTTAAACGAAGGAATCTCGTTTGATTTTCTTTGATCAGTTTCAATCGATTTTTTCTATTCAAAAAGCCAGTGTTCTCTTGTCAACTTCAATTACTGATGAGGCAAGCGTGTGAATCTTTTAAAGGTGGCACTTGGGAATCCCCCCTTTCATTTTATAGCGCACCGTAATATTTAAAGCTCAAGATATCCGGCATATCCACAAAAAATACCGACCGAGAAACAGCCAATCAAAGAACTCAATTATTGCTTGCCAGAAAATAACTGGCGAGTTTTGCTTTGTTTCAGATTTTTTTCCTCTTTCGTCTTGAAGTGCCACCTTAAAAATTATCACATCCCTGTTACATCAACTGAAGTTGTAACCATAGCAACGTACATAGCGAAGTGATGTTGCGTTGTGACATTTGTGTGTGCATACATAATATTCTAAAGATCTTGAGAGATCAACGCTACAGAATTGAAAACCCGCCTTTGTTTTTGCAATAAAGTTTCGATAAATTTTCAAAGCAAGTCAAGACAATTTCCAGAGTCAACCTAAATCAAATTATTAACATCCGGCATAAATGAAATGATCGCTAATCTTGAACCTGTATAATGGTCTGCAAAGTTTGTAGGCTAGTCCCAAAAAATGTTGGCTGATATTAAACAAGTTATAATTAAAAGTACTTTGTGCCAATTTCCCCCGACCAGTCCCTGGCGTTTTCACGACTCGAAACAGACAATCAATAAATCCGATGTAATAAAACCGAGAGTGAACATTTGCAAATTTAGAAATTTGATCAGCCAACATTTTTACTGCAATTGTTTAATAAGTTTAAAGTTCTCATCTTTGTAGTATTTCCTCCTGATTCCGTGATTCCAGTTTGTCCTTGTGGCCAGATTCTTTGCTCTCCTTTCCTCTTCATCAAGTTTGTTTTTCTGAAAATGAAATAAAAAATTCAATAATTAGCAATTTATCAAATTTCCAACCTATACAACTGTTTAAATATGGCGGCTTTGACACGCGTGACTATTGCTTGCGTAACTCGCAAATTTGAATATTTTGAAGGTTAAAGTTAAATTTAAGAACAAAACACGGCCACAAAAATACAAGAAGTGAGGTAAAGGAAAACCAAGGAAAGATTTTTCTAAATTATTGCAACAAAACTTGACGTCTCTCCGCATTTAAAAATACAAAATATCGCATGCACGTGGCCTCGTTGCAAATTTAAAACGCCGTTATAGACTTTCAACAGGTAAAACATTTCTTACCAAATTTGTCCTGGTAATTTGTAATCTTATAATCTTTATTTCAGCGTTTGTTTCAGGCGTTAAAACTACTAAACTGTTTGTAATTTCTCATAAAATATTATGCAGCACTAGTTCACGCCAGAGACTCGTAAACCACCGCCTTTACTGTATTGCAAACGAAACAATTTAAATAAATGTCGAGTCGAAGCGACGCTCAAAGCGAACAGCAAGTGCACGTGTTAACTTACTCGAGTGAAATTTCGTTACTTTTAGCCTTCTGAATAAAATAAAACGGTAATATTTTCCAAAAGCAGTGCTCACCTTTGGTTTGAATAACGTAAAGACGTCCATCCCAGCTTTGCACATCATGTCGAACATCCGTCTTCCTTCAAGAGTACAAACAGCGCACGTGTTAACTCATTTCGCCAACATTTTGATATATTTTAAGCTTTCTGGACAAAATTAAGGTAATATTTTCCAAAAGCAGTACTTACCTTTGGTTGGAATAACCTAAACGTCTTCCTTCCCAGCTTCTACTGTGCACATCAAGCATCTTCTTCAGTCTTCAGTAAGAAGACACGTCTTCACACATCCACGACCAGCGTGGTTTGACAAGAATTCAACAATTTGTCATGAATATGGATTAGAAGCTGGAAACCAATCACTGGCAATTACGTCACACGCACGCTTTTTCAATCAGCGAATCACGAGCCAGAAAAAGAAAGCCCTTTTCTTTGGATGTTTTTAAAGGAAAAAAAAAAAATAAAACTAAGAAAAGAAATGTTCTTGGTCAAAAATGTGTCTGGCGGGAAAAAGAAAAATGTATTACAACAAGAAGAAATTACAAAAAGAAAGATATTAATCAGTTGGTGGCACAAGCTAATCGGAAAAAATAATTCCAGTTTCTCCCTACAGGACTCGAACCTATCACCACCCGCACACCGGGCGGACAATCAACCACTGGGCTACAGGTGACTCGTGGGTGTTTTGGCCACATAACTAGGTTCAAATGTGACAAGCGTTCGGCACACTGCTAGGATCAGTTTGTCGATATGTGAGATAAGTATGGAAAGAAATGATATTAAATGTTAAGCTTGGGATACAAGTTACTTGTAAAAAGAATTAATTCTGAGTTCTCCTAACAGGAGTCGAGTCTATGACCTTACACCCACCAGAAATTACCAGCTGTTCATTTTTAGGAATTAATTAGGATTAAGCAAACCAAGTAATTCAAGGGATTAAAAAAATAGTAAAAATATATTACAACAAGAAGAAATTACAAAAAGAAAGATATTAATCAGTTGGTGGCACAAGCTAATCGGAAAAAAGAATTCCAATTTCTCCCAACAGGACTCGAACCTATGACCACCCGCACGCCGGGCGGACAATCAGCCACTGAGCTACAGGAGACTCGTGGGTGTTTTGGCCACATAACTAGGTTCAAATATGACCGAGCGTTCGGCACACTGCTAGGATCAGTTTGTCGATATGTGAGATAAGTATGGAAAGAAATGATATTAAATGTTAAGCTTGGGACACAAGCTGCTTGTAAAAAGAATTAATTCTGAGTTTTCTCCGAACAGGAGTCGGGTCTATGACCTTACACTCACCAGAAATTACCAGCTGTTAATTTTTAGGAATTAATTAGGATTAAACAAACCAAGGAATTCAAGGGATTAAAAAAATAGTAAAAATATATTACAACAAGAAGAAATTACAAAAAGAAAGTTATTACTCTGTCCGTGACACAAACTACTCGGAAAAAAGAATACCGAATTATCCCAACAGGATTCGAACCCATGAGCTCCCGCACACCGGGTGGACGCTCAACCACTGAGCTACAGGAGACTCGTGGGAGTTTAGGTCATATAACTAGGTTCAAATAAATGTCACAAACTTTCCGAGTTCATGAGTCGAGTCTATGACCTTACACACACCAGACTTTACAAGTTTAGGAATTAAAGGATTAAGCAAACCAGGGTCTCAAGTCTAGATGGCTTTTTCAAAGTAATTCAAAATATTTTTCTTAACTTATAAGGATATTAAGAAAATATCCCCTAATTGTTAATTTTATTTCAAAAATGTGTCTGGCAGCATAAAGAAAAAAATATATTACAGCAAGAAGAAATTAAAAAAGTGAGATATTATTCAGCCAGCTACTCGAAAAAACAATTCCTTGTTCTCCCAACAGGAGTCGAACCAATGACCTTCCGCACACGGGGCGGACACTCAACCACTGAGCTACAGAAGACTCGTTGGAGTTTTGGTCGTATAACTAGGTTCAAATAAATGTGACAAACGTCCCACACACTGCTGGGATTAGTTTGTCGATATGTGAGATTAGAATGGAAATAAATTATAGTAAATGTTAGTCTTGGGACACAAGCTACTCGGAAAAAGAATTCCGAGTTCTCCCAACAGGAGTCGAGTCTATGATCATATACACGCCAGAAACTACAAGCTGTTGATTTTTCGGAATTGAAGGAATCGTTAAAGTAGCTACATAATGGTTTGCACATCTTGAAAAAATTAGCCTAAAATTTTCAAGTTCGTTGTTTGCAATCCGTCTTCATCGTTTCCATCCTTAACCAGCCTTGTTTCTGATTGGTTTCTTATTACCTATTTGTTGTTTCTCTATCTCAGTAAACTATTATTTTGAGGTTTCCTTCAATTTGAAAGTAATTTTGTACATCGCAAATAAAATACAGTAAAAACCCGCGTGTAAGAACCTACAATTTTCTAAGTTTGGCAAAATAGGTTCTTGTATTTCGAGGCATTATACAGCATTTATTCATAACTGTATTGCTTCAAGCCTCATGCAAAACTCACTAAACAATCTATATCTCTTCAACAAGAGCTGTATAATAAAAAAAGAAAATAATTAGATAATTATAGCAAAAATAAAAGGATATAAAATGGCAAATTTCTGCCAGCAGGTTCTTAAACCACTAGGTTCTTACACGTGGGTTTTTACTGTATCGCAAAATATCGTGACATAGCTCCTTTAAGCAAACCAGGGTCTTAAGTCTAGTTGACTTTTTTCAAAGTAATTCAAATGGTTTGTAGTACATTAAGACAATATCCCCTAATTGTTACAATTAATTAATTTAGTCTTTTATTATTTTATTTATTCCAAACCATGAGAGACATGAGAGTTTAAAGCAAACCAGGTAACATATTTTAGACACGTTGTTTAGCGATGGTGCAAAATGAGAGCCATATTATTTGTCTTACAACCGCCAACCGTGCGCGTCGCGCGACTCATTGTGTGACTCGGTTAGCTTCCAAATAATTTCTATAAAGAATATCCAGGAAAAGATAGCTAATATTACCGCGCTATTAATGTGCCTTTGATTTCATGAGCGACTAAAATGCTCATTTATTCTACATTTTTGTGTCTTTCTGTGAAAGGACGGACCACAAACGGACTTATTATCGGAACAATGGCCAGTTGGTTAAAATGCTTAGCTGTTTCCAATGTCCCTTTCAACGTCCCGTCACACTCCATATGACTCTCTCCCCTGCGCTCATATGACTCTCCTCCCTGACCCCTGATCTCCTCTTCTTTACTATCTAGTATAGAAATGGGGTACCTGGGAAGGGGTGGGTGGGGTTGAGGATGTTTGAACAACTTCTGTAATTTAATATTAACAGCATTTCACCTTTATTTAGTTCATGTGGACGACATTAACATTATCTGAAACTTAGGAAGTCGCTCCTTCCGAATGTCTTTGTTGTCTATTACAGTGAATGATTGACAGTGATGAGTAATATAGCAATAGGAAACATTTTTTGGTTTTTGATTATAGCCATTAAGCTCCTTCACAGCCGTTACTTTGGTCAGCTGATTATTCATTGATTACTTATTGATGCCATTGATCATCGATATGCCGTTGGTCAATTTTGCAAATAAACCAATAAAGCAATTAGCAATCATAGGATAAAAATATAACAAGAATAATCACATTACATTGTTTGGAGAATATTTAGAGAAAGAGTTAAAGGAGCCTACGTCACGGATGGCACATCTTGAAAAATTTAGCCTAAATTTTTCTAAAGTTTGTCGTTTGCTTTCCGTCTCAATCTTCCCCAATATTAGCCATCCTTGTTCCTTTTTGGTTTATTATCACTTCTTTGGTGTTTTCTTCCTTAGTTAACTATTATTTTATGGTTTACTTCGATTTGAAGGTGATTTTGTACATCGGAAAAAAATGACTAAATATATTGTGACATAGCTCCTTTAAGTTGAACAAACGCGAAGAAATGTCTCAATAAATAAATAAAGTGACAAATACAAACAAGTTTATAACAGCTTTATTCTTTAACAATAGACAAACCCAAGTATACGCAGACATACTATATTTGATATTTTTCATATTATAACTGTAATGATGTTGTTTATAAGTAACCTTCCGTTCTGTATAAGCCTTTCAAAATTATACAGTTTTTATTTTATTTTTTATTGAATGATAAAAGCGAGTAATATAAGCGATATGATAAATCCTTCATAAAGTAATCTATACTGTCAAACTCAGTGTTGGCAACTTGTAGTCAGTATTTCCCATAAATATTTTCAATTTTGACGAGTTTGAGCATCTTCCGATTTCAAGCACAGTCAAATGTAACATTATATAAACAGAATATCTTGCTACCTAAACTATTAGTAAACATTGTATATTAAAGTTAATAACTGAAAATCACTCAGTAATCAAAAGTAAGTGTTTTGAAAGATTTGAGCCTAAATCCCCATTCAAACGGTCACAAAATTTGTCTCAACATTCTCTCAACATTTGTTGAGACATGTTGAGACCATGTCCGGTCAAACGGCCTCAACCTCAACCTCTCAACATTTTAAGAACAAAAGAAATGTTGTGACGATGTTGAGACAAAGTTTAAATGGATTCAAACTCGTCTGACCTCTCATTTGAGAGGTGTCAAACGGCTTCAAAATCGGCTCAACAAAATTTTGCGAGAATGTTGAGACAAATGTTGCGACCGTTAGATAGATAGATAGATAGAAAACTTTATTTATGTGTCAAGCCTTGCAGCCTGGGGATCAGGGCTTAATATTTGTTTTCGATTAAAACCAAAACTGCTCTTCTAGCTATTATTCTTCAGAGCTTTGTTGTCTTAAACTTAACAAGTGATAGCACATTGTACAGCAGTGTGGAAGGTAACGTTGGTATTCATGCTCCAAGCAGCTTCTTAGCAGTGTAACTCTGAAATAAAACAGAAACAGACAGAATGAGTAGTTATTACAGACCAGAAATCGACAAAAGAACAATTTTTAACTACAAAAAGGAGACTGAAACAGACCACCTCCCCAAAAAGGAAGCATTGTCTTAAATATACCATCATTTCTTTCCACATTGTCCTAGCTATTTGAAAACTGAATAATGAAGAATTTAATAATTATTAAAATGGAGAAAAAATGGTGGTGAAAGAATACAAATATAAAGGGATCCATTTATTGAAAACTAAGTACAAGAAAGAATCAACTAGAAAACATAGTTATATCTTTGAAATCCATACAATCCCGGTTATAAGCCCTTATAAAACGTCACGGTTTTGGGTGGGCTGAGCTGATAAGAAACGAGTAAAGGCTTACTTTGTATGCGAAAATGAAACATATTTTCCATTTACTGGCCTTTAAGCTTAAGGTATGTAAGTTGATATTTAATTAAATATTCCGAGTAAATAGCATCAAACAGGGTAAGTGCGTACCTGACGTCCTTTGTGATTTGTAGTCTCTAAAAACATTCATCGGAAATTTTCAGCCAAAACTAATAAAATCTTCATCGGTTTGAGAAGGACTTGGAAATTTTTCGCAAATGCTTTTTGAGAAAAAAAAAAAAAAAAAAACCAGAACAGAGAACGGTTTATAGACGGACATAGCGTTATCTTGGCAGAAAATTCCATAGAATATCCTATGCAATTTGATGTATTGCACCATTAGTTAAAACGTATTGCACTCACCGGAACACTGTATACAAATAAGGCGATGACCAAGAACAGCAAAAAGAAAACCAAGCCCTTTATGAAAAAGCCCTTGTAGTTTTTCCACATGATGTAACGAAAAGTCTTGAGAGGAGCCAAGTACCACAAAAACGAATGAGGCGGACGGCTGTGGTGATGAGTAAAAAGTAAAAAGGATGAGACAGAAAACTAAGCGAATATCAAAACCAAAATGAGATGAATTTAATTTGAACTTGTTATGCGCGTTTGAACATCTTATTGATACCTGCCCAATATGAATTTATGAAAGATGATATCTTTTGACATCTTTCTGAATTATCAGTCTAATAATTGTAGAGTTGATATATGTGATTTTAGTTGATCTTTTTTCCATGCTTGCGATTTGAAAAACATTTCTCAAACTCATTTTGTAATTCATCAAGTTAAAACAAAGAAAATTATAACCGTGACGGAGGTTTGGATACCCGGTCTTAATTAGTTTTTTTTACGATTGTATTTCTTCCTTTACTCCTTAGATTTTGTTTCGATTGTGAAGATATATCAAACACTCGAGACAGTGTTTCATCGGCTATCCAAACACCTCGAATTTCGTCAAAAATACTCCGCTGCGCGTCGTATTTTCAACTCCATTCTCGGTGTTTGGATATCCAGATGAAGCACTGTCTCTCGTGTTTGATATATTACTTCAATAACAAAGACAACAATGAAATGTATTTTAGTACTGATAATGAACTGTATTCAAATTTCAGTCTTGGTTTTAAGGGCTGTGCTCTGTATGTATAATCATGTATCATGTGACTTACATGGGTTTCTCTAGCGTTGGATGTTGATTGGGTTCTGATTGGCCTAGTCCCACGGGAGTCGCCTCAGCCTCCTCCTCGTTTAAAATCTCCAAGGTCATTTCCACTTTACCCTATAACACAATGAGATAGTCATATATTCAGTTATAACATGTAACTTGAATTGAATTCAAACTTGAATCTTAGAAAAGGTAGCATTTTACGGCTACTTTAGTCTTTACAAATCCAAGCTGGATTGACATGTCAGTTCTGAAAATTTGATCTTTGCATTAATGAAATATAAGAACTTGTACTGATCATGAACTGTATTCAAATTGAAATCTTGGTTTTAAAGAACTGTACGTTAATTATCATTTTTTTTATATTACATGTAAATGCAGATCATTCGGGAATTAAAATAAGAAACATAATCGCGACTTACCGTGATGTCCGATTTATCATAACAGGCCCACCAACCGGTTATCTTTTGTTGAATGAAAATATCTACAAACTGGTTGTGTTCTCTGGGGTCTTTGCGTGTTCCACAGTACTTGGGATGAACACAAGGGCGAACTAACTTGGACAGATCCAGCTCCAGGTCACCTACATGAAAAAAGAAACAAAATATAGTCAGACACTAATATAGTCCACGAGTTAGCCATTGGGTCACTTTGTTTTCTATATAGAGTATGAGTATATAGTGATTGCTTTGCAGTAGCTTTGTTATCACTTCTGGCAAGTATAACCGACACTAATATAGTCCATGATTTAGTCATTGGGTTACTTTGTTTCATATATACATGCAGTGCTTTGTCTTATCACTTCTGGTAAGTATAGCCGAGACTGATATAGTCCATGAGTTAGCCATTGGGTCACTTTGTTTCCTATTTAGAGTATATAGTGATTGCCTTGAAGTAACTTTGGTATCGTTACTGTGACGACACCAATACAGTCCACGAGTTAGCTATTGGGTCACTTTGTTTCTTATGTTAAGTATATAGTACTTTGCTTTGCAGTAGCTTTGGCGTCACATCTCGTAAGCATAGCTGACACTAATATATCCTTGAGTTAGCCATTGGGTCTGTTTGCTTCTTATATATAAAGAGTATATAGTGCTTTGCGTTGTAGTAGTTTTGGTATCACTTTTGGTAAGCATAGCCGACACTAATATAGTCCATTTTTTTATCTTTTTCATATGGAATATATAGTGTGCTTAGTAGTACCTTTGGCATCATTTCTGTTTAGCATAACGGACTATAATAATAGTCGACAGTAATATAGTCCATGAGTTAGCCATTGGGTCACTTTGTTTCTTAGCGTTACGTGTTAAATATACTACTTACTATACTACTTACTTATGCTGTGCTTTTAAAATAGGTCAGACAGTTATGTGGTCCACAAGTTATCATTAGATTTTATGTTTGAAAACTGAAAAGGTTTTTCCTGTCAATCCTGATGACAAAATCTTTCTGGTCAATCTCCATCCCAGTTTTTACACTGTAAACTTACCGATAAAGTCAGAGCTTGAGAATCTGTCCTTGTCCCATATTTGCACCTTTAACAATGGGGATTTGTTCTCCTGTCTCAAATCACGGCTCAGCCGATGGACCTGGTGAAAGGAATTCGATTTAGACTGATCACGGTGACCTCCGTAACAAGTGTGTTTACATCACTGTTTTCTTTTCAAATTGTAATCTCCCCAGTAGTTTATATGTAACACAAATCGATTCGTTGCATCCGGGGGTTTCACTACTCGAAACATCTCGGCTGGTTGTATATAGATTGACCAAGTTGAACAAGGAGTGTCATCAACTTCGAATTGGGTTTTATAAGCTATGTTATCATGACAGCTCAATGGAGGACTGGATGCCTGACTCACTGACGGAATCCACCGTAAGAAAAAAGATGGCGACTGGTACATTTACCCACATTTCTTAGCGCACGAAAACCCTAAAAACTCTCATAAAAACGCACAGAAAAGTTCTAAAAACTTCAAACCTAGCATACACACTGTTGTTAGTACAGGGGCGAATTTCGCAAAAATATGGCTTCCAGATGTGCCTATTGGCTGTGTTAGGTTCGCAAGGTATTGTGGTAAAATGTACAGTCGCCATCCTTTTTAGCGAAGAATGAGCTGATTGTTATGGTTGGGGAAAATTTGTTAGTTTATAGGTGTTTATAGGTGTAAACTTTTCTTGGTAATTCCGCTGACCAGCGCATAATGCCTGGGAAATCACAACACTAAACAACACTGCGGGCGCAATATTTGGTAGTTATTGGGGGTCGGGTGGGTCGGGGTAGTAGCCCGATCGCACAGGAAAACAAAATGGCGGATTGCTTACGATTTTTTAGGACGGTATTTCTCTGAATTTTCTCGTCTTACACATTTAAAAGATAGATCTTTTAGGAGTTCCGATGCCAACAAACGCATACATTCTGCAATTCTTTCGTTCCTCGGTTTGAGAAATGTTTCTTTCACGAATTTACACCGGGAACAGGACGGTTCCAGCAGGGAATATTTTTGGCAGACTACGCACATTGCCGCGTTCAACTGATCTTTGGTAAGTACGGTAAATGTTATTTCTAAGTTTGATTTATAACAAAAATTAATTAAGCTTATTGTTTAACTGAACTAATCTTTTGATTCCAATTCCAATATAAAAATTATTTAAACTTGGCATTCGAAGGTGTACAATTCGATCGATCGATCATCGATCGATAGGCTTTGAACCGAAAACAAATAAAATGTAATGTATTTGAATAAGCTTAAATATTTTGGCTGCACCTTTATGCTTGTTATTGTGTAGACCTTAAGTTTATTCATAGTTTATTTTCCGTGTAGAAAAGCAGGCTTCATTGATCTGAGGCTTGTGTTTATAATAGCATATATTATTATAAATTTCTCTGATGGATTTTTCTACTATAGTTGTATTAAGTTATATTGTATGAATAAAGTCCCTATCTAAATCAGTCTATAAACACAAAACATTCATTACCTCTATTACACATACTTATGAATTGTAGATAATATTAATTTTGCACTAAGACGCCTACATGCACCTTCCCATCTAAAGCCTGGTTTTTACTTGGCACACAAGTGCAAGTGTCCAATAGTCCATTTTACAGTTGTGTGCTTAGAATCCAGGCCTTTGAACAGAAATGAGGCTGGAGGTGACTTTGTTGTGATACAAACCTTCCTTCTTTTCAAATGTAAATTATTCTGTTCTTATGTAAACTAGTTTCTAATCTCTATCATCTCATGGTCACCCCTAACCTCGCTTTCATACAGAGGCTTGGTTACATTTCACAGAACTGTAAAATGGTCTATTACATGTAAACTGAGAAGCACAAGGATGAAAACATTTTGATTGTTCTACTTGCTCTTGCATTTCAAATCGGATCAAACTCCCCCACCTTTGACAAATTATATGGTGTGCGACAAATGTAGACTGCAGACTAAATTATATCCCTATAAGTATACTTATTATTATTATTACTTGGTTGTGTATTTATGAATCATTGATTGGCAAGTCAAATTCCAGAGGGTGGGAACAGCAATGGAGGTCAAATGCCCCTTATATGCCCAGCCATCCCCCTCCCCTTCATTAATAGATTCATACATAAATACCAGAGTCAAACCAGAAATTGAAAATAATACTAATCAATAATTATTTCAAAGCTATTGTGTTTTGGTATGCCATAGTGGAACCTATAGACACATTGGAGCTTCAAAATAATTCCATTTTGTCAGATTTAAGCTGTTTCCTAATATATACAGTGGAATCCCCATTTATCAAGCCTCCAATTCAAGGGATTTCACTGGGAAAGGCCAACAACTGCATTCAATGAATGTCATTAATATCAATTACATTCTGAGCTGGCTCATAAGAGCCTTTGATTCTTACCGTGGATTAGAGGAAATACTTACTTTCTCTTTCACGACTATTTTCTTATCAATAAGAAGGTACTCGAACGGAAAAACCATTCGCCAGTTGAAACTTCCGTTACCATCTAACGATCTGAAAAATAAAATAATTCTTAAAATGCATCCAAAACTTGATAACGGTTGTTTTTTAAAGGTGACGTACCGTCACCAGGTATAATAGCAGGAAAATACCTTTCGTGTACTGATGTCGCCTGTTCCTTATCTATGCCAGCAATCCACCTATTTTTTAACAAATAAGGCAAATAAACAAATCGCGCCAATAAGTTAATGCGGATGAAAAGTGAATTGAGTGTAGAATAATCCGAGTTTATGCAATTAGCCAATCAGAATGCTACACTATTAATTCACTGGCTGGGTGTATACTAAAGTGTATTAAATACGATAATAAATTAAACTATATGTAAACAAAGAGAGGCGTTTTCTTGGTGCCAATAAAGAGCTTAAGCACAGGCGTTTTTTTTTACGTTTTTGAGCCACGGACGGCATCCGGAAGTCGAAAATTCTCTTCTTTGGCGCGTATTATCGACTTTTCGCCCGTAACATCAAATTTTAAATGCTAAAACGAGGGCTTTCCAACTAATTGGTGGGGATGAAAGCGCGCCAAAAACGAGAACATTCCTCTTCCGGTTGCCGTCCGTGGCTCAAAAACGTCTGTGCTTAAGCTCTCTAATGGCTCTTCTTGCCGATCGGCTCTGAGAATGAGAATACACTGAGAGACATGCACTAATGTAAATATGCAACAGCAGTATTCTGTGACTCGGTTCCAGCCTCAAACACAACTCGGTACAAGTCCCCTGTCATAATTAGACGTACGCTGGAGCATCTAGCGTTGAGAATAAAGGTCTCTCCTGTAATTCAAGATGTTAACGAAAAAACGAGCACCTAGGCGAAAAAGAAGTACACTTTCCACAAGTTCGACGTGTCGAGTTTACTAGCTCGTCAGTTGATATACTGTTATGTGTCACCCTTATAAAATAAAGTTGATTGATTATTACTAATACGAGCGACTAAGTCGTGAGAATCGTACCTAATGGGAAAATTATTGGAAAGGACTTTTAGAAAGTGTGAAGGAAAAGTAAAACAAAACTATTCTAAATTCAATGATACTCGAAATAGCAAGGTCGTGGACAGGCTAATACGGACCTTCAGATTGAGGTACGAGTACGAGAACGAGTACGAGTACGACTTTCTACTTTCAAAACAATATTGTTCCCAGAGCCCTCGCTCTGCCCTGTGACTGACCAGTAGAAGTGTAGATTCTGGCCGGAGATTGGCGTGACAGATGATGATATTGAGGATGCGCAATAGGTTTAAAAAGTCGTACTTGTACTCGTTCTCGTACTCGTACCCCAATCTGAAGGTCCGTAATGAAGCAAGTGGAATAAGGTCATGCACGTTACAGCTAGCGAAAATAGTTCAAGTGTTGTTTCAATTTCTGAATATGTGAAATGAATGACAACTTACGCTTTTACAAATATGTCGCTCATTTTCTCTCCCATTACAGATTTCTCTTCCAGAAGAACTTCTGTAGTGTTCCAGATGACAACACGCAATTCATACCTGATACACGAAATAAAGGAAGATAATTTGGAAAGGCAGTTTTGCACGAAACGAATTGCTGCCAGGGGGGAATCCAGGAATTTTTGATAGGGGGTCCCATGTTTTCCCGTTATTACTAAAACCTTTCACACAGCGTAGCCATGTTCGGGGTAGGCATGGGAGGGTGTGGGACGGATTGGGGGCGCTCCCCTCCAATTGGGGGTGTTTGGGGGCCGGGGGCCTACCCCAGAACAAACTTGAGATTTCAGGCTCTGAAAAGTGCATTTTGGTGGATTCTGGAGATGATTTTGCTATGGACAGTGGTGAAAGCAAAAAACCTTCAGGTCTGATAGGGGGTCCGGACCCCCCGACTCTCCCCCTGGATCCGCCACTGGCTGCGCTTTTCAATAACACGCGAACTCTGAAGTTCAAAACCCAACTAACAATTGCGGTTTTCACTGCCGTCAATCATAATTACGACGACAGCCAACGAACCCAGCAAAAAAGAAAGAAACAAAATGAATCGAAATCTACTAATCTCAACCCATAGTCCTATTGAGCCCACTGAAGTGAACTTCTGTTTCCTGAGACGTCCGCAAAGATGATTGACGGCAACGAGAAACGGAAGCGTTGATTGAGCAGATTTAGTTCGCATGTTAATGAAAGGCACAGTACCTACAAATCAACAAACAACAAAAACAACAACAATTACTATTGCTGCAAAACCATTTTTGTACATAGCGCACCTAAATAGCAAATATATTCACTTTTTTATTACATATGGCAATGAACTCACTTCAACGGTTGTCGAGGATCAATGATCACTGGTGATTTCAAAAGTAGTTCTTCGCCTCTTGAATATTTCTCCACCCTTCCTGGATCTTGTCTTTCCTATTTTAGTCAATAGAGTAATAAAGATAAAATAAAATAATAAACCAGCGCAAGCAATTCATGTCGCCTTTTAGATCATGTCAGTTAGACCTTAACTTAGTTTGTACGACTCTTTGGTTTTGCTCTCCTTTTATTATCAAATTCTCCAATTTAACTGAACCGCAGACCTTGTTAAGTAGAAACGAATAAACTGCAAACTGCCGGTTTACAAGTAAAGTGGGTTCGCAATCACTGACTAACTGTGAGACAATTTTTTGATTGTTAATTTATTGCTTGTAATCTTAGGGCCTCCACAGACTAGAGAGATAGTTGTCGACAACTATTTAGTTGTCGATCATAAAAAGTTGTCGATAACAAAAAAGCCATTGTGCGAAGCTAGTTATCGATAACTAAGGGCCTTAGTTATCGATAACTAGCTTAGCACACTGGCTTTTTGTTATCGACAACTTTTTATGATCGACAGCTAAATAGTTGTCGACAACTATCTCTTTAGTCTGTGGAGGCTCTTATTTACAGTTCAAAGAAATTTTTCAGTTTCGCAAATACTCGCTCCATTTACTCATGTCATTATCTTGAGCACATTTCTTCATTAATTTCAACGTAACTGATGTTCGCATGTACAAATAATAAACAGAAATGCTCAACCAGTATCACCTCCGTGGAATGCGATGGTTGTTTTACGATAGTAAACAACTGTCTGCCATCTGTTTGGTCCGCACCAGGGGCATCTTCACTTGACATAAAATACAGCGAAATACTCAAGTTAGCTCACTTTTTAAATGTGATTATGACTGCTTATTGCGTGGGACAACAGCACTAAAACAACTCCGTGCATATTCCATGAAATCAGTAATCTTTAAATTTAGAGAGGAACAGACTCGACGAAGCCTTAGAGAAGACGTTGCTGGAACTGTATGCCAAAAAAAAAAACGATTAACAAAGGGGGAAAAATCAACGCGACTAAGATTGAGTGAAACACAAGCTCTTCCAAGTTGCTCAGTTTTCGAACAGTGCTGTGGGTTCTTTAACGTTCCCTGCTAGTTATATTTTTTGTACGAGAAGGTGTAGGAGACGAGGCCAATTAATCCGTGCTATTACCTATATTAATACCAGATCAAGGACGCTATCATCTCATTTAAGGCAAGTTTACTTATGCACAGCCAGCAGGTTGGAAATATTTCACGATAAAAGAAAGTTAAGAGTAACACTGACTGATGAAAACTGTGAATATTTAAACAACCGATAACTGTACCGTATTTGTAATTGGCGAACTCTACGTCTTCTTCGGAGAAGATGTCCACCCACATCTCCAGTTTACCCTGGTAAATAAATAAAATGGTCAGTTTGGAACAATCGCGTTCTGTGGTACTGAAGCAAAAGAGTCCGGTGATGACTCCATTATCAAAGTGACGGGGGTAATCACAAACCTTTTAGGGGTGAACACATCCTCGTTCCCAGCGGGAAGATGAGAGACCCTGAGAACGAGGTTGGGGTGAACATTCGTGGTTTGGTACCGCGTAGGGTGTTAAAATCTAAAACGACACAGTTAGAGTTACCCCGGTACCTTTTAGGAGGGTACTGAAGCCGAAAAATATATGACAAGAGAACTAGTTTTGATTCAGAAATGGTACTTCTTAGGGGTAAAAATAAGTTTGAGCCACATCCACAAAACGAGATTAGTGTACCTTTTAGGGGTTCTTTTTAAAACTTCCGACGATCACCCCCGTCACTTTTATATGGGAGTTCCCCCGAGCAAAAGAGTTGGAATGTCTTTTTGGGGTTTTTCGTTTGGGGTTTTTCGGGATCTCTTAAAAGAGGCCTGTTCAATTTTCAAATGCAACATAACTTAGATAGCCCTCTAACCTGTAGCCTTGATCGCCCTCTAACCTGTTGTTTTTAATTAGTATCTAATTATTATCTAATTTAGACATACATACATATATATAAATATATTTTTCCAGTTCTTGGGTCCACTGTAATTGGCCATGCTGTTGTGGTTGCCCTGCCTATTTGTAATATTTATTCCGTTTTCTGTTTATTTTGTTATATATATCTTTGGCGAAGCCAAATAAAATAGTTGCTTTACCTGTTCAATGTTTGGCCGTACTTTATCGAAGAGTGGTCTTGCTTCCACGTGCTCAGGGACCAATCCACACGTGTGAAGCACGTGAAGGGCCAGACGCTGCAGTGCCAGTGGGTCTTCCTCGTCTTGGTTAGATAGTGCTTCACTCTCTTGAAAGGATAAGTTCGATTGAGATACGAACCAGTTTGTAGTTTAGTAAATAATTGCCAGTGGCAGAATTCGAACTAGAAATGGCTTCGGAAAGACCAGAACATAACAGAGTTTCAAGAGCTATCGACTTTAAAGTTTGAGTTCAATTCGGTGTGATCTGAAGACAACTTATAAAGGTATGGTAACGAATTGGACATTTTTCCCTGTACAATTTTTTATCTGACGGTCTAAAGACATCAGATACTGGAGCAGGAGAACAAAGTTATCAATCTACTACTAAATACCACCGAAAAGCTCATGATTCTAAGCCAAGAGGATTTTTCTAATGTGATTATTCAAGGCGGTAGTACATACCAAAATTACTCAGAGAGTAGGGAGTTTCTCCAATGTTGATAATCTCAGGTTTCCCGGTGTCTAACCATAGTTCTTTTCCAGTTAAGGTGCAGTGTTTAGCCAAAAGCTGAAAAGGTGTGAGAGTGTCGCGCCATTGAAACGGACCAGATCTAACGAGGGAGATTTATTTAAGTAAGAATAAATTTTGGGCGAATAGAATATTATCCGTTACTGCGTTGTTCACTGTTTTTTACTCTCTTACAGTGCTGCTACTGTTACTGGGGCCAGTTAAACTAAACTAACCAATCAGATTACAGGAAACGAACAATGCATTCCAACTAAAATCGTTTGAGCCAATCAATGTTCAGAACGCTGTTGATTGGCTCAAACGATGTTAGTTGGAATGCATTGTTCGTTTCCTGTAATCTGATTGGTTAGTTTAGTGGAATCCCGCGTCCCGCCCTCTATTTTTCCACCTCCCGTAGACATTCCGCTCCCTTACTCTCCCCTGTCTCCCCAATTAGTCACTCTAACTAACTCAGGACCTAAAGTGCCCAAAGTGGCACATGGAGTCCACAAGGGTCTTCCACTGCTGCCGGTCTTCTGTCCATCGTCTGGCTGTTTCGAGGGCGAGGCCACGCTCCTTCAGCTCTTTCTCCATTGGCCTTAGTTTCTTTTGGTGCTATCGGGCTCAGTGGAGATATCCAGTTGGCTTTCATACCCATCCGTCATACACCCAGTTGCCTGGTCTGCGTTATTAGATTCACCGATATTAGCGAGTTCCCTTGTTTCCGTTTCTGTAGCAATGCTGTTTTTTACGGGGTGGAGTTGCTAGCCCCACGCCCAACCCCCAACCTGGAGGACCAGGGTGTTGTTTCGTCTGACTCCTCTCCCACAGACCAGTCCGGCATGGTTAAACCTGCCAGGAGCACAAGTCTCCCGCCGGCACAGCTCTTGGGGTCATAAGGGCACGCGAACTTTCCCGCCACAACAAGGCACAACACCAGAGGAGGTCCCAACTAAGTACAAAGGGTATTCTAGTTATATACGGTACGTACGTGAAATATGTCTTGGGCAGTCCGCAAGTGGCATGGTAACTAGACAAGAGTCTCTGCTCCAGGTCTATCACGGTCTCACCAATCAGATCATCTAGATCAGGATAATCATAGTCCATCACCTTAATCTTCAAGTCCTTGGCCAGCGGAATCTTTGCCTTGAACTCAAACATACTGCAAATGAAATAAGAACAGTTTATATAGAAATAAGTAAACCATTGAAGAGACTTATCAGGAGAGATTAATTAACTTTAACATGCCAAGTAGTGTATTTTACCTTCCAAATATGGGATTGAGCGTCTTGGGTCTGCGTTCCCCCTTTCTGTTGTGTTTTGTGTCACCAAGAGAGACAATCAAGTATGGGTCTGCCTGCAATGTACAACAACAATGTATCCAATTCACGGTGAATTGTTAGCTGTATCACATATTGTTCTTGTAGTTAATATATGCGTCAATTTAAGTGATTTTAATTTCAAGCATATCCTTGACCCTGCCCCGAATAGCAGAGTTGGTTATTATTCCCCTGTCGCTTCATGGGAAGGATTTGATCAGATCGCATTGGATCAAAGGAAGGCCGAACGAAAGTTGGAGAGCCGACGGACGGTATTTTGTTAAATACCTAGACTCGAGATAAAGTTTTCATTCATTGGTATTTTGTTCGTCCGACCGACCGACCGACCGACCGACCAACCGTCCGTCCGTCCGACCGTCCATTTCACCTTACTTCGTCCGTTCGTCCGTTCGTCCGTTCGTCCGTTCGTCCGTTCGTCCGTTCGTCCGTTCGTCCGTTCGTCCGTTCGTCCGTTCGTCCGTTCGTCCGTTCGTCCGTTCGTCCGTTCGTCCGTTCGTCCGTTCGTCCGTTCGTCCGTTCGTCCGTTCGTCCGTTCGTCCGTTCGTCCGTTCGTCCGTTCGTCCGTTCGTCCGTTCGTCCGCTCGTCCGTTCGTCCATTCAGTTATTCAGTCAGTTAGCTATTATATAATTAATAAGTAGGTAACAGGGGACAAGTCTGAAGTCTTTATAGTTTTTAATTCTTTGGATTTGGACTGGTTACTTCATAAACATGTTCCGCCTAACCAATCAGAGAGAGACAAGCAAAGAGATTGACATTCTCGATACAAGAGGCCTTCTCTTGGGCGCATTTCGACATAAAGAGGACTCTGTGGTCCAGAATATGCGATTGACCGATCGATTCCTAGCTCCCTGTTGTCAGCTTCTACGCGGCTGTGACACATGCTCTGCTTATTGCTATCATAGTCTAAGAATGTTATAAATGAACTTACTAGGCCATCTGAATCTTTGGGTTGAAGTTGAGTGGCCTATAAAAAGGAACCATCATTATCGATTCAGAAGTTTAAAAAATATTAAATTAACTTAGACCGATATAATGGTAAAGACTAACGAGAACAAACAGTTAACGATTTATAGTTAGAACTTTACTTTAAATTACAACGAGGTACTAAAAGCCTCAATGAAATCGCTTTTGCATAAGAGGTCCTTCCTAATGAACGTACTGAGCTGGGAGTTATGCCAAGCCCACTAGAAGCTTATCTGGTTGTAGAAACAATACTACTGCTGAGCCTTTGAAGAGGTTGAACCCGGGAGGGTACTCCTTATATAAGCTATATAGGTATGTGCGGCGCCAAAGGGTATGGTTTTTTAGCCGTTTTGGTCTGAAATAGGGTATGTTTTGTGCACTCTGGCCTGGAATTTGGTTTTGCTTTTAGACAAAACTATTGTTTCCATTAACATCGGGGAATTTTAAGCCCTTCTCAAATGTTTGCACAAATGGTACCCATTCCTGGGTTGACCGCGGTCAAACGTAAAAAATAAGTGAAGTCGGTCAAAAATAAGGGTTTTACTTTCAGAGCTTAAAGCTTGTTAGTTTTCCTTCAATTTCTGAGTTTACTAACTTTTTTTACGATTTACTAAAAAAGATCCAAGCTTCTAAAAGTTACCATTTCGCGCTATTAACACTGGTTAACACAGCGGTCAAACGTTTGACCGCTGTGAAATTCCTGGGTAGCTGAAGTCATATCTTAGACACGTGTACTAAGGTATCGATTTTTGGATCAGGTCTGAAATAGGGTATGGAAAATCACATAGTTTGGTCTGAAATAGGGTAGGCCGCACACCACCACCAAAAATTTCAGGGAGTACCCCCCGGGGGTTGAACCCTCTCTCCAGCTGGTGTCAAATTCATCTTCTCGCCAGGGAAGAATAAGAGAGTTACTGGACTAATGGAAAAATAAACTATAATTATGCTGGTAATTTCAACTGATACATGTGAATATGAAGTAAATTAATACTTACACGAATAACATAGACTCGCACAACGCAGTCAATGGGCTTCTTGGGCCGCAAGTGCATTGTTGCCATGGTGTTGTCATGGCAATCAGGGTCGTTGAAAATTCGAAATGCACCCTGGAATCAGAAGGTCAGGATAGTGACATTACGTACAGTGTACAGAGTTCCAGCCAACAGTTCAGCTGCGATGGATAGATAAAAGCACCTCTGGACCACATGCGCGAAATAAAGTGGGGTCAGTACAAGAAAGACTAAAACTGTAACCCAGGGATGTTTAGTTACCTTAAATTGTCCCACTTCGGTTTTGCCTTCCTTAGTTGATTTGGTCTTTCCTTTCCGGAGCGGGAAGGTTATTACGAAGTCGTTGAAACCCCTGAACTGTGGCACATCTTCCAGTTTACAAGGGTAGATCTAAAAAAATATATAGAAGTTTTGTATATTTCTAAGTTAAGAATCTCTATATAGTGGGGTATATTTCAATTAGACGGTAAGCTCGAGATATCAACTATCAAAAGTCAACTATCAAAAGTCGATAGAAACCGAGAGCGAACCGTCCAATTGTTTTATCAGAACCCAGAGACCGATATATTCAACAAAAACGTTCAGTGAAAGTGGTTTATTTCTAGTTTTGGTTTTGGTTTCGACAATTTTACTTGCGCCTTGCGTAGCCAATCAGATTGCGAGTTTGCCTAATAGTCGGTCACTGGGTTATACTAAAGTGCGACATTTGCTGACGTCATCGTGTACATCTCGACATATCAGCCATTGTATCTATATGTTTGTCAGACTAAGTTTAATTTTTGCTAAATTTATGCTAACGAACAGATCAAAAAGCATCGACGTAAATAAATACAGTTGACTCTCGATAACTCGAACCTTCAAGGGAAATTGAAAAACGTTCGAGTTTCGGGAGTTTGAGTTATCCAGGGTTTGAGTTATCGAGGGTTCGAGCTATCGCGAGTCAACTGTATAGAGAGGTTTTCAATTGAGTGTCGTAAAACCAAAACCAAAGCAATTAAAATGACCAATCGCAACAAACAAAAACAACACAAGGAACCAATGAGAACTCGAAGCAAATACACGTTACCGGCGCTAAGCGCGGGAAAACGCGTGTGACCAAGTCGCGATTGGTTTTGTTTTTGCATTTGATTGGTTAAGAAGGTGGCGCGACTTTCTAAACTAATCACAGAGGGTAGTAAAGCAAAACCAAAGCAATTCAGCGATTACTGTCAACACGCTCTATCCAAAAGGTATTGTACAAGAAGAAGGAGAACTGGCGACCAGTATTTCTAGTGTAAAATCTATTCCATTAGTAATAATGTCAATATATTTCTACTCAATTATGTGTACATGACTGATACAAAAATATATAAGCAATAGCAGTTATTACAGTTGAGCCCGCAGTCAAATATTCTTTTGTTTTTAAAAAGTATGCAAACGAGTTAGGCTCGATTTCCGCCGCTCTCTCGAGTTCGGTCTTCGTTCTGGCTCATTTTCCCGAACAGCGGCTGGTAATCGAGCCTACAAATGAGGCTAATGGGCCAATACAATGCCAGATTGACCCTTTCGCCTCGTTTGCATGTCAAACCGCTGACATCTGTAATAACTGCTATTTTGATCTGAAGCATTTGTAGGTAAATGTGAAACCAGCTGATATAGTAATAAGTTTTTATAAACTGGCAACAAATGACGAAAGTTTGAAATAAAGTCATGAAAAAAGCAAGCGAAAATTAAACAAGAACTCACTTTAAGGATGTCATAACCTTTGTCCAAATATTTTTCAATGTGTGTCATAGAATATTCAAGCTTCTTTTTGTCCGCTGTGGACAACGCTTTCTCCTGTTATGGGGAAAAAGTTACATTGTAAACATCAAGTCAAATCTAACGGTATTACTTCAAGGATATGAAACCAAGCTAAGTTAAACAAATTAAGTTGAATTTTTGTTTTGTTTTGGCCGACAGTACGTGATTTTAACCATCAGAACTTGCTTGCCGCGTCACCAGTGTTGCGCGAATGTTGCAGAGTGTGTCCGGGCCTAAACGCCGAAATGTCAGCTTCGAGAGATCACTGAATATTACTCTATAAGTCTCTCTTTAGTACACTTACAGAAGAATTTAAATGATATATCTCTTTGATACGTATCTTACAACTACTTTTTGAGGCGATTTCGTAAAAACAACTGAAAATAATTCCTGTTTTGTTGTATTCTTTGGGGTGAAACCTGCTTTTAACTATTTGTACCATCCGTTTCATATTTTATTTGGTTTTCCAAGAACGCACAGTGAACCTGGTAGTATATTTATTGTTATTGTCTAGATATCATTACCTTCTCTTCTGTTGTCTTTGCCTCTTCAGCCCGAGACGCGTCATACTTGGACCACCAGTCAAACACTTCCTGAGTCTTACATGAAGAAAGAAACAACACAAAGTATCCACACGTTGAACAAGACAAACATGGCAAAAAATTCTAGTGGCCTGCAGAGCCGTCGGACTTTAAAGTTACAGTCGAACCCTAATTAAGCGGCCACCTATTAAGCGGCCAACCCCGATCAAGCGGCCAACTATCAAAGTCCCAATATCAGTATAATACTGTAAATAAAACCCTGATTAAGCGGCAAACCCCTATTAAGCAGCCACTTGCCATTTCCCCGAGGGTGGCCGCTTAATCGGGGTTTTACTGTATTTGTTTTTATACAATAAACGAACAACAAGTTCTGTTGTTGTTTGAAAGGATTACTGATCGTAGACTTAAAAAAAGCTAACACAATACTGTTTGCAGTCGGCTCAACATGAAATCCATATTCACAAATAAAGTGAACAGTATCAGGGGCGTAGCGAGGTTTTTTAGTAGTTGTAGGCCTGACAAGACCGGCTTGGGCCTGGTTCTCAATTTTTTTTATTTTACACTCTAAAACTCCATTTCATGCATTTCTGATAGGAGAGCCTTGATTCACAGGAAAAGGAAAATTTACACTGCCAAAAGCTCATAAAACTGGAAGTATTTAGAGAAAATGGACCAAAGACAATAATAATAATAATAATAATAACAGAAAGTGTGTTATAAAGAAACGACTTAATGATAGAGAAACGATTTGAAACGAATTCCGTTTTGTGTCCGATTAGAGTCCAATTGGAGTCCAATTAAGCCCCTTCCATACGAGCAAGTTATCCTTGACAAGTTTTCACTTCACAATTTTTCCTAGCTCGTGATATGACAAGGAATCCCTGGTACCTAGCGGCCTTTTCATGTTACTCGCGACCTGGGTCCTATTAAAGATGATAATCCGCTGTACAATATTATTGTTGTTACAAAGAAAAATTGTCAAAGAAAAATTGTTTATCGTCCACACGAGCAAATAAAATTTGTCAAGGAGAAACTTGTCAAATTAAATTTGTTGTTTATCCACACGAGCAAAAAAAATTGTCAATGTCCCTTGTCAAGGAAGACATGCTCGTGTGGAGAGGGCTTTAGAGTCCGATTAGAGTCCGATTTGATGCCGATTTGATGTTGGTGTTGCGGATGCTGCAATCACCAAATGACGTAAAACGATTCAAAATACAATAAACAATACTGCCCTCAAATAAGCGTCAAAATTGGCCTGAAACCGGTGTCAAAATCGGCCTCGAATCGGCGTTACAATTGGTCTCAAATCGGCTTCAAAATCTGCGTCAAAACGGCATCAAAACGGCTTCAAAATCTGCGTTAAATCGGCATCAAATCGGCTTACAAATCAAAAGTCCGTTTTTTAAAAGTCTTTTTCTTGAGTCCGTTTTGAGTCCGTTTTGAGTCCGTTTTGAGTCCGTTTTGAGTCCTTTTCTTGAGACCTTTTTGAGACCTTTTTGAGACCTTTTTGAGACCTTTTTAAGACCTTTTTGAGACCTTTTGAGACCTTTTTGAGACCTTTTGAGACCTTTTTGAGACCTTTTTGAGACCTTTTGAGACCTTTTTGAGACCTTTTTGAGACCTTTTGAGACCTTTTTGAGACCTTTTTGAGACCTTTTTGAGACCTTTTGAAACGTTTTTGAGACCATTTTGAGATCTTTTTGAGACCTTTTTGAGACCTTTTTTAGACCTTTTGAAACCTTTTTGAGACCTTTTTGAGACCTTTTTGAGACCTTTTTGAGACCTTCTTGAGTCCTTTATGAGACCTTTTAGACCTTTTTGAGACCTTTTTGAAACCTTTTGAGACCTTTTTGAGACCTTTTTGAGACCTTCTTGAGTCCTTTATGAGACCTTTTAGACCTTTTTGAGACCTTTTTGAAACCTTTTGAGACCTTTTTGAGACCTTTTTGAGACCATTTTGAGACCTTTTGAAACCTTTTTGAGACCTTTTTGAGACCTTTTTGAGACCTTTTTGAAACCTTTTTGAGACCTTTTTGAGACCTTTCTTTTTCTTGAGTCCGTTTCGAGTCATTTTTTTGAGTCCGTTTTGAGTCCGTTTAAAGTCCTTTTCTTGAGTCCGTTTTGAGACCTTTTTGAGACCTTTTTGAGACCTTCTTGAGTCCTTTATGAGACCTTTTAGACCTTTTTGAGACTTTTTGAAACCTTTTGAGACCTTTTTGAGACCTTTTTGAGACCATTTTGAGACCTTTTGAAACCTTTTTGAGACCTTTTTGAGACCTTTTTGAAACCTTTTTGAGACCTTTTTGAGACCTTTTGAAACCTTTTGAGACCTTTTTGAAACCTTTTTGAGACCTTTTTGAGACCTTTTGAGACCTTTTGAAACGTTTTTGAGACCTTTTGAAACCTTTGAGTCCTTTTTGAGACCTTTTTGAGACCTTTTTGAGACCTTTTGAAACGTTTTTGAGACCATTTTGAGATCTTTTTGAGACCTTTTTGAGACCTTTTTGAGACCTTTTTTAACTTTTTTGAGAACTTTTTGAAACTTTTTTGAGACTTTTTGAGACCTTTTGAGACTCGCCTGCTTGGTTTTTGTTGAGTCCTTTTTTGAGTCCGTTTTGAGTCCTTTTCTTGAGTCCGTTTTGAGTCCGTTCTGAGTCCTTTTCTTGAGTCCTTTTCTTGAGTCCATTTTGAGTCCGTTTTGATTCCGTTTTGAGTCCTTTATTTGAGTCCGTCTTGAGTCCGTTTTGAGTCATTTTATTGAGTCCGTTTTGAGTCCGTTTTGAGTCTGTTTTGAGTCGGTTTTGAGTCCTTTTCTTGAGTCCGTTTTGAGTACGTTTTGAGTCCGTTTTGATTGTTTTGTTGAGTCCGTTTTGAGTCCGTTTTGAGTCCGTTCTGAGTCCTTTTCCTGAGTCATTTTTTGAGTCCTTTTTGAGTCCGTTTTGCGTCCGTTTGCGTCCGTTTTGCGTCCGTTTTGAGTCCTATTTTCTTTTTGAGTCCTTTTTTTGAGTCCGTTTTTTGAAGCCGATTTGAGGCTGATTTGAGGCCGTTTTTGAGTCCGTCTTTTGAGGTCGATTTGTGGCCGATTTGAGTCCGTTTTTTGAGGCCGATTTGAGGCCGACATGAGATCGTTTGGAGGCCGGTTTTTTGAGGCCGATTTTATGCGGTTTTGAGTCCGTTTTTCGAGGCCGATTTCAGGTCGTTTTGAGTCCGTTTTTTTGAAGCCGATTTGTGGCAGATTTGAGGCCTATTTGAGTCCGTTTTTTGAGGCCGATTTGAAGTCGATTTGAGGCCGCTAATAAATTGCGTTTCCTTTTTAGCTCAGCAATCATCGCATGCGCGATTGATGAGCTTTCGGGGTTGTGTGGGAAAATTTGTTAGTTCGTAACTTTTGTTGGTAATTCCGCTGACCAATGCATAAGGCCTGGGAAATCACAACACTAAATAGGCCGGCATTAGGGGTCGGGGGGTCGGGGGGGGGGGGGGGTTGGGGGGGTTGGTGTAGTAGCCGGCCCTCATTGCAAAAACAAAATGACGGTTTGTTTATATCAGGACGGTATTTCTCTCGTCTTACACATTTAAAATATAGACCTTTTTGGAGTTTCGATGTCAACAAACGGATACATTCTGCGCCCTGATTGTGCGATTCCTTCGTTCCTCGGTTTGAGAAATGCTACGGGAGGATTGAAGTTATTTCTTTCACGAACTGAAATCTGTGGTTTCTATTTCGAAGCACATTTGGACCATGCCCGACCGATGAATCAAGGGGCTTATACAACTTCAAAAACACCGGGAATAACAGAACGGTTCCAGCAGGGTATATTGTAGGCTCGACGGCAGAAAAAGATCCGAGAAATTGAAGCGTTCAACTGAACTCTGGCGTTTGGCGCCCTTCACTTCAAATGGATTTCAAGACTTAGGATCTAGGAAAGGAAAACTGACACCACAGGACGGCCGGTAATTGTTATGTCTAGATGTTATTTGCTTTATAACAAAAATTATTGTTCAACTGATCATTTTATTCCAATAAAAATATTATTTAACCTTTTAATTTAAGCTTTTGTAATTTGGCTCTCATAAAACTTGGAGAATGTGGAGAAAAGGGACCAAAGACAGCAGAAAATGTGTTAGACAACACACGGCCCTCACGGCCCGGCTAAAGAAACGACTTAAAGCCCATGTACGAGACTGCTGTCCATCGGGGAGAAGGGCTAGATTTTGCAATAAACGGACAATAACAGATGACAGGAAGGAGAAGAAAGCGATTAGATTTCTAAGCTAATGAATATGATGACACATCTGGCAATGGGTCTGGGATGGAACTAGCCTGAGAACAGGCTCCTAAAGAACATGTGCGAGCGAAGCGAGCCGAGTCGCTGCCTGGGGCGGCGTCTTCGTTCCCGCCCCAGGCAGCGACTCGATTTTCTTTAGGAGCCTGATCTCAGGCTAGGATGGAACATGATGGAACATCTGCATCAACATGGTGTTAAAACTTACCTGCAAAACAGAGCGCTCAAATTAGTTTTTGGCGCCGGCGGTAGAATGAGGTGTGGACGGTCGTCAAAACATCACAGATATGAAGTGGAATTGTAATAAAATTGTGCGAGAATACAATTTATCTCGGGTCTTTTTTATGAAATGGCCATTTTATTTTTCCGTGAAGTGTGAATTGACCGTTTATGACCTATCATCCTGACAGGGTGGTTGATTTTTTTTTTATAATCCTAACATACATTGATAAATTGCGTTTCCTTTTTTTATTAAAAACGTGAAAGTATTTCAGGAAATTATTTTCCTCCGACTCATACATTTTAAAAATATAAGACAGTTGGGCTGTAAAATTTGTAGGGCCGGTCCTACGGGCCTATAGGCTGGCTACGCCCCTGCCCTCTATAGGTCTCTTGTAGTTACGCATATCTCCAAGGAACGAAGCGCTCAGTCAAACGCGACCAAGTTATTGTGTCTAGTCCCACGACGACCTAACTACACGGCTACCTCGCAGAGATCCTCTTACAGTGGGGCTGTTTCCTTTTACACAAGAAGGTCTGTGTTTTGACACGTAAGCTTAATTGCTAACAAGTTGTTATTTATTAACTCATTTTTTCTATTCTTGAAAGACATATTTCATTATTACCTTAAAATCCAGTGTTTCCTGTTCATTGTTTGCTCTTCCCTGTCTTTTCCTTTCTGTTGCTCCCTTCTTGTCTCCATCAGCTGGAACGACCACGCCAGCTTAAGACATACAAAAACAATCTAAGCATAGTTTGACTTCATTGGCTTAAGTAAAAATGTAATATTGTCACTTGCAAATTATTTATATCTATATTTAATATAGGGGGGGGGGGGGGGGGGGGGCTGCCCACTTTACCTATGTGGGCCTTGGCGGTTCATTTCCCTCACCTTTGATGGGCATAGCTTTTGTGATTATTTTTACTATATTTTGCAATGAATTTTTCAATATTAAAGCGGCTATGTGTTCTTCGCTCATAGCCAAAAAATGTATCCAAACAAAACATGTGTGTTGTGTGTTCTTATTTTGGTCCATCAAACGGAGCTACCGCTGACAACAAGGCTTGCTTTTGGTTGCAATCGGATTAATAGTTGAATTCAGAGGGATAGCATAAATATAATATCTATATCCATTTCTCCTTCGCTCTTCCCATTCCTCTCTGTTCCTCAATTATATTCTTCTTTTAATTTGTAATTACTCAAATTGAATATGTAGCTAATCAATTGTAATTAAAGTATTGATATACTGACATGACAGTGACCAAATCGAAAGCGTATGTTACTTTGGTCACTCAGTGCACATATTTCAGTTGTATTTTTTTCTCGACTTAACCTTTTTCTCTATTTATGCACATGTATAATGAATCGTATTCCTATATTTTATGTATTAAATCTTTTGTATATAGTATGCAATAACTGAAACTGAAGCTGAGTTCAAGGTTTTCAATTTGAGTAATTTTAAATCCATCTGCTGTCCTTACCATGCGATTGGCTATTCACTAATTGAGGCTGAACTTCGAAATTTTTCAGAGAACGAATTTCATGGAGACCAACAAGGGCCGGCTTGCCAAACATGGTGTTGTTGAATACCCGGATGTTGATCGGTGGTGCATATTCGTCGTTTGTGGGCAGTTCCTGAAAATGATTCAAAGAATAGAGAGTTAATATTGCATGATATAGATTTCTTCGCTACTATTTAGTTCAGTTAATATTTCAGTTATTTAGCTGTCGTAAAACGAATCAGTATTCGGCACAAGTTGAAATCACCGGTTTGAACTTGCTGAACAAGTTGACGCTTAAAATTGCTTTTCCGTAGCGGTTAGCGATTTCAGTTTAATCTCACTGATTTTAAAAAGTTGTGTCACATAAGTGAATATATTTGTTGTGGTCTTTTGGTTTGAAATGTTTTATATAAACCAGTTTGATTTGTGTTTTATTTTGTTTCAGACAAATGTTTGAGACAAATGAAAATAAAAGTAAACCTGCCTTGAAAAATGCAAAATCGAAAAACAAATTTAAACCACATGTATTTATCAATCATGCTAATAAGAAGAAAAAAATCATATACGCTTCAATTCACATTTAAAAACTAGGTTGGTATAACATAGTTTCGTTATTCGCAACAGTACACCCAGGGGGGATAGAGACAGGGACTGGGACCGAGAAACCATGTTCTCACACTTTGCATGGGAAGTAGCTATCCCCCCTGAGTACACCGGTTGTATTCATGATTATCATTAAGTGTTGACGTCATGAACAATGATCATCATCTAATATCTCCTTACAATGTCAATATGAAGTCAAGCAAGCAGGTGTTGAGAACAAAGGAGTTGATCACCAAAAGTAAAAGAATACCAGTAAGGCCTAGAAAGTTTAAGCACAGACGTTTTTGAGCCATGGGCAGCAACCGGAAGTTGAATGTTCTCTTCTTTGGCGCGTATTATCGTTCTTAAGGTCGCGCAGGACCATTGATCATGAATAAATTCATAAGTCAAATTTCAGTGGTAGGTGTTATCTTCTTAAGCTTCAAATCTCTGCATTTTGAAAGTCGATTCCGCTGAAACTTAATGGGGATATTGGCGGATGATAGAATTACATCATGATTGTCGTTTTTCTGGCAGATCGCAATTTACGGTGATATTTTAAGCTACTAAATTTAGAATTGCGGAAAATCAATTTTTGTGTCCAAGCTTTCAGCTTGGGAAGCGTTCTCAACTTAATGATTGTATTACCCAGTGGTGCATCATAACCTCTTTTGTGATGTGACAGAAGCAGATTTTGCAATTTCAAGACTCGTTGAAAGTTATTGCCTTCCAGGAGTAACATTTTGAAAATTAGACTTTGAAACGTTCTATCTTCTTTTTGAAAGGCTTTTTTGCAATTCCGCTTCTGTCACATCACAATACAGTATACTAAGTTTACCTTCCTCGTATATCAATTCCTGAAATTCTATATCCGCGACGAAAGCTTGGACACAGAATTGCCGGTTTTGCCCCTTCCGAAGACTAACCGAGTCAACAAAGTGTATGACAACAAAAGTTGTGAATCTAATTATGATAATTCGGGACATTGAATTGCACATGCCGCAACTCCGCAAAACTAAGAACAATAACTTTCTAATTACCAATACGCCGAAAACAAATTTTTTTGAATCGATTATAATAACGTTATAAAAACACCTTCTCATGAATATTTCGTACGGTCGGCATCAGTCGTCACGGTTCGTGCAAACTCTTTAAATAAACACATACATAATGAGAGCAAGGGTCCTGCGCGACCTTAAAGGGAATCTCGGCTGAAAAACAGTTTTGCTCCAAATCATAAGTTGGTGTTTGTGTAAAACTGGTTTAGGGGTTTTAAGTCGATAATTCTTTAACTGGTTTGAATACTAGGCGATTTGTTTCTGCTTTTTCTACTTTCAAATTTCCCGCGCGCCGCCATGTTTGTTTTCGCAAAGTTTGATGGGAGATTATGACGTCATTGAGTTGTCGTGCGTTGCATTTTGGCTTTCAGTTTGGACTCTATCATGTCGTTGTCGCGTTAAGTGTTCTACGTAGTATCAGCCTTGCTTACTTTATTTGTATTTCTATTTTTGGCTGATTAAATCTTTCACAGATCCTACGTAGACATTTTTTTCACAGTTTTCACAGGCCGTGCCACTTTATTCACTTTTAATTTTCAATACGTCAGCTTAAGCCAGCTTTGTGTGAAATTAGAGATATGTACGTGCATTTAATGCGTATTCCGGCTCAATAACCGCGAAATCTTCTTCCGTAGACTCCAAATTAAAGTCTCCGACAACGCAATGACGTCATAAAATTACCATAATGAAACATGGTGGCGCGCGGGATATTTTAAAAACGGAAAACCGAACACTTCGCATTCGAACCAGTTACGGAAATATCGACTTAAAATCCCAAGACTAGTTAAAGAGAACCATTACGTATACGTTGGAGCTAAAACTGTTTTTTAGCCGAGTAAAAACGCACCAAAAAGGTCCAAAAACAACAACATTTGCGTTCCGGTTGCCGTCCGTGGCTTACAAACGTCTGTGCCTATGTTCTCTAATGCCACACATAAGGTAACGTTTGAAAGACAATTATTGTACAACAGTGCTTTCCTCGTGCATGGCTTACCAAGATTGTTCGTTCCAGTATTGGACAGGAAAAGTTGGGACACCTCTTCAAATCAGTTATGACTTCATTCGATCTCAGAATTGTACGATTGCATTCAAACTCAACGCTCAGATTTGAAACCAGCAGCGGTTTATTGTTCTTGATATCTCGCACTCCCCAGCTAAGGATCTAAGATTGAAAACAAAATAAAATTAATAAGATATAAAATCTGAAAAATCTGTCGACAAAATCAATGAACGAATCATAACTCCAAGCAAAAACATTAGTATAGGTAATAGCATGAGTTGTAGTAGTATTTGGAAATAATACCGCGAGTAATATTTCAAAATTGTCCAAAATATCACGAGCCGCTTTTGTTTATAATACAAGGCAGATATCCTACCCGAGCATGTACACGACGATCGTAGCTTCACAGATGTCATTGGAGCTTCGTTTTGAAACGTTTAAGCAATGGAATGCTTTGTTCAGCTTAGTTATACCACACAAAAGTGTTTTGCGTTCAATATTCGTAGGTTTTTGGACACTTTGACAGATAATCTCGTTGAAATGCCCACTTTAGTCCACACGCTAAACAATAGAAATGTCCGCCATAAAGTCCGCCTAAAGTCCGCCATAAAGTCCGCCATAAAGTCCGCCGTAGTAAAGAAATAATTTTTATCGTTGATATCTTTACCTCGATAGCTTTCGGTTTTTTATCAGGTGTCACTCCAGGACGAACAGGAAAAACTCTATCTCGGGGCTTGGGAAGATCAGGCAGCTTTGCTCCCGCAGTCTATAGTAGATTAAAATATGGCATAATCAGGAGTAGCACGCGTCGAGCAATGGATATACAGCTGTTTCGATAAAGGTTGTCGGAAAAAAGCGCACGCGACAATCCCGAAAGGTAATCTGGGATATGATCAGCAAGGTACGTTCCTGACACTGTAGCTATCAAACCTACTTTTGTTGCTTTCTTTTAGCACTCGCAAACATACGTCCATGGCGTCTCGTGCCATTTTCCGAGATTTCCCTGAAATGCTGAAGTCAAGGAACCGTGAACTTAAAACTACCCACAATACCTTTCGGGATTGTCGCATGCGCTTTTTCCCGACAACCTTTCTCGAAACAGCTGTATTCTCTAAACAAGAAGCAAACGATCGCAACACATGTAGGATGAAAGTGTGCCCTTACATGTAAGTAACCGTCGCGGATTTGAGGATACCAGGCACAACTTAAATTCATTACAAGTTTTACTATTGCATTTCAATGTCTTATTTTCTCAAAAGCACAATTGCAAGCTACGCGAGTCTTTTAAGACTTGTTGTGACGACTTTGAGCTTATGGAACTAGAACCATGCAAGAGCTAAACTGAGAAACTTAAAGGAGCTACGTCACGGATGGCGCATGTTGAAAAAAATGGCCAATTTTTTCAAGTTTGTCATTCGCAATCCGTCTTAATCTTCTCCATCCTCAACCATCCTTGTTCCTGTTTGGTTTATTATCACCTCTTTGGCATTTTTCTACCTTAGTAAACTATTATTTTGAGGCTTTCTTCAATTTGAAGGTGGTTTTGCACTTCACAAAAATGACTTAAAATATCGTGACATAGCTCCTTTAAGTGTCCGTAACGATGATAAAGATTCGAGTTTCATCTTGTAAAATGAAGGAAGGAACAGTTGAATTTTCTTACCAGAAATAGTTCACATTCGGTCAGAATCTGTCCTCCGTCTTGATCTCCCCTGTGCACCTTGTGCCACACTAGTTTTGGTTCAGGAGGCCGCTCATTTCCCTCAAGCCGGACTTTAGGTTTGAAAATACATCGCCCCAAGAAATCATGCACACGCTGAAATCGATTAACATTAGGTCATTTTATAGCATCTTCTGAATTATCGAAAATGATCATTTGTCTAGCATTTCATGATAAAAATTAGACTAAAGGGAAAGAAAGGGAAAAGGGAAAAGACTTTTGGTTCGAGTTATCTGGGTTTTTGAGAAATCGAAGGTTCGAGATATCGGGATTCCACTGTACTTGTACGAAGATTTGCCGAAAACGGCACCTGCTCCCCGTCGCCGACTGAAACGTCTTCTATGCATTATGGGCGTATCCGTTTTCATAAATGTCAATACCTTGTCGTAGTCAAATATTTCCATCACTACGCTTGGAGGATTCTGTACCAGGTCTCTTTGGTTGTAAAAAATTTCCACATCTTTGAAAATTAGCGTTTGGTCCCAGGTGGGACAGAGAGTCTGGGTTATAGTCTCCGTCACTTGACTTTGATTGCTGAATGTAACTCGCACGTAGGGATCTGGAAAGAGAGTTTTTGATGTATAAATTCAAGTATTGCTGGTACTGTAAATTGGTGGACTGATGTATGTTTAAATGACCTAAAGTACCTAAAGTGACCTAAAGTGCACGTTCATTGTCTTGCAAATCAAACTCAGTTTCATATGAAAGGTTGTGCACCAGGACTTGTTTTGAAACAGAGGCAAAAGACAACTCGGAAATGGCCTATTACGAAACAAAGTTGACTGCAATCTTAGCCTATACATTCGGTATTTGAGGCATAAAACCGGCTCTTTTAAATCCTCTCGCTTCGGTTTGATGGAAACATGGTCGATCTCATCCCCAAGTTCCTTTGAGAATACTCGCGCGAAGCACGAGAACTGGTCACGAAGGCAAGCGAAAAGGAAAAATCGCTGGTTTATTATGAGAGTTAACCACAAATGAAAATTAGTTTTAATTAGCATCCGGGCCTCTCGGTTGAATAAAAGCTTGGTTACCCAAGTCTTGTAACGAACTCACCGCATCGAAATACCCAATCTATAGGCTGAGATGACAATTAAAGACAAAGGACTACTTCTTTGTAAGCAATTTGCTTTTATTTAGTCGAAATCCACGTATCCTATAGCTCATGGTTACTCCTGAAGTTCTAGCAAGTCTGGTTGGATAAAAAAGTAGTGGAGACTTTCAATATAAGTTTATATTTTGATATTTTGGTGGATTCCTAATGAGGCAGTTCCATTAACATCGCCCGTATTTACTTACCATTCATGCCGGTATCATCCTGAGCTATGAGGCCTCGTGCTTGGTAAATGGAAACCCATAGCTGATATTTCGTAGGCCCTAGTCCAAAACAAGAACGATACATAACTTTTCTAGAGTAGGTAATTTATGATTTGATTTACAATCAAACAGGCATTTGAAGAATTGGGTTGTAGAAGACGGATTTATAGCTTGCAACGTTATTTCATAATGCAAGATATGTCTGAAATTTAAGACGAATAATCTATAGTATTTATGACAATATTCATAATAGTTTTATTCATTCTGTTCTTTCTTTAACATTTTTCATCAAAACCGTTAATTTTGTAACAGCAGTAATAAAACACAACAACTTACTATGAGAGACGAGCATTCTTGGAAGAACACACAGAGCACTTTGCTTTCCTTTCTAAAAATTGAAAAAAAGTACAGAGGAATAGTTACTGACGTCTTAGCTAACGCTGTACTTAAGTTGCCTTTTAATTAATACTTAATTCCCCCCGTTTTCATTCTTCGCTCGGATTGGCTCTTTTGTTAGTTTGATTTCAGTTTTACGTGTATAGTCATTGAAAAAGTGTTTTGTCGATTAATAATTACCAGTCCTTTAACCAAAACTTTGAAAACAGGAAATTTCATGCCACTTCTTGTTTTCTTTTCAGGTGATGGAACAATCTTGTGAAGCAATCTTCTTCGCCTTAGACAATCCGTGCTTCTTTCGTCTGGATGAAAACTTTCATGGAAAGATCGAGCGTATTCCCATCCTTCAGATGACAGGGGATCTTCGTGAACCTGACAAATTAAGAAAAAATACTTTAGATTTACTAATGAATACAGTGGAACCCCGTTAATCCGACCACCAACGGGCCAGCAAAATCTGGTCACATTAACGGGGTGGTCGTATTAAAAGGGTTCTTAAATAAGAAAATTACTGAGAGAACTTCAGTTCGGGACAAAAGAAAGTGGTCGTATTAACGAGGTGGTCGTAAGGTGGGGTTCCACTGCAGGACTAAGTGCTGTCCAGTTTGGAAATACAGTGGAACCCCACCTTACGACCTTTTTAATACAACCACTTTATTTTGTCCCGAACTGAAGTTCTCTCAGTAATTTTCTTATTTAAGAACTCCTTTAATACGACCACCCCGTTAATAAATGTCATTACCATTACCATTACCATTAATGTGACCAGATTTTGGTGGCCCGTTGGAGGTAGATTAACGGGATTCCACTGTAATAAGATATATAGTCAGCTTGAACGATATTAGTAAAAGACGCCCAATTCTCCAGTAAGAGAAATGGCTAATGACGATTATGGTATAACAGTAGGATACGAAATGAAGGAGTTGTCTTAACAATTTTGGTCTCTAAAAGTTTATTTGCTTATGACGTCAAACAATGTTACCAGTATGTTGCAGAATACCAGTACGATTGCATATCCGCCATGTTACGTTTTAATTGTCCGAGGTACAACGAGAATCGAGAACGTTTGTTACGTGTATCACCTGACATGTTCTGAACTTCAGGTACCACTTCTAAACTGCTTGCGCAACACAGTGTTTCAGAGCGTAAAACCGGCATATTGCGTTACGCCTGCATCGTGATCTATAATTATGCCTCAATAGTGCTATTCAGAAAAATATGCAGTGAACTGCACTTGACAGAAAGTGCTATTCTATATGAGAGGCCCGACGATTAACACCAGAGTGAAGGAGGCAAAGCCAACGGCTTATAATGCCTCCCAACCTCCAAAAAGATACAATCTTTACAATTGACTCTAATCAGGTTTGCTGCTCGACTCGGAAAACTAATTCTCATCTCATCTGAATTTAGTACTTTACCAATGTGCTTATCTCTGATCAATGTGTTGTCTCAGTTCCATTACAAAAGACACTGAAGTTGGCAATGAAATCGATAAACTATTTATAAATGATTGCCTAATTTTCTAACCTACACGGCATTGAAACACGAGGATCCGGATCCCCTATTACCTGTTTACCAGGTCCTTCTATTCCTCTTCTCCTTTGTCTTATCAGTCTTCTCCGTCTGTTCAAATAATACGCCTTCTCTTCAGGATCGTATTCGCAATAAGAACGATGTCGGGAGTATTCCCAACCTTTGAAATAAATATCACTATAAGTAAATAAGTATAGGAAATCGTATGAACTGCTTGTGCAATTCGTGATTTATGGGCACGAGTGATGTTTTGAAAGTTCTCAATAACATTCTCAACAAAATTTTGCTGCGGCCATCACGCGACTCTGTAAAAGAGTATCCATATTTTGTTGAGTATATTATAACTGAAAATACATTTGTGTAAAGCAAATAAGTGGATTGATAACGATTGGTTTTGTTGTACGAACACGAACGCATTATAGAATTTCACAATTCACTGGCGCATACGGTCTTGAATTGATTATTTTAAGAATATGTATTTCGTCATGATCAATCGATAAATATTCTCCAAGCGAAAAAACTCCAGAGTTTGATGTTTAGTAGGGAAAGTGTTGGCGATTTTTATATTTATGGTGAGCAGGGATGGTGCAGTAATGAGAACGCTCGCCCGGCTTCGATTCCGGCCGGGAGTCACATGTGGGTGGAGTTTTTTGTTGGTTCTCAGTTTTTCTCCGGGTACTGCAGTTTCCTCCCTCCACAAAAACCAACATTTCTAAATTCCAATTCTATCTGGAATCCGAAGGCCACAGGTTTGTAACCCTCGCTAAAACAAGTCGATTTATTTGCTTTGTGCCCGAACTGGAACAATCGGCTTCGTTAAATCATTTTGAAACATGTCACTAATTCTGACCTTCATCGTCAACGGCTCGGTTTAGGTCGACTGACCAGTCTGCCATCTTTATCCAGCCTGTGGGAGGGTCAGTGGATAACGTTGTCTCTTCACCATACTTCAACAACAACAAGGAAACGTTACGGTTAATGGCTAACAATGCAAAACCCTCTTCTGCCACCGTGGCCAAACATTATTAGCAATTTTGAAAAGATGGCAAAGTGGTAAAAACGTTAGATCAAGGACAAAGCTTGTAAAAGAGGATTCACAAAACGGTTCGTAGAGGTGGATTTTAAATTTTAATTAAACCTGACTTTAAAAAAAAGTAGACATAACTATGCGGAAAAGTCCTTAAAGGTCAAATGCAACGAAATTTGGTATTTTTTCTTTTGTCGCGAAAACTGTTCTTTATACTGGCATCAATCATACTCAGCCCTCAAAAGCTGGTTTGTGCCGCTTAAAAGGCACGAAATTGGACAATTTCCGAGAATTTCCGACGGCTGAACGAAAACGAACCAGAAATGACCGCGCTTGGAATGGAAACGAATGTATGTTTTTTTGTGAAGTCATATGTGGTGAGCTTATTTTCACGCGTGTTTTCGCTCGTGTTTTCGCGCGTGTTTGAAGTTTGTAATTTGCTTGGGTCAAGTGTTCTGGGTTTGTTCGGAGATTATTCCATGGCCGGTATTGACGAAAATGGATGAAGACCTTGACATCTCATCCATTCCTTGCATCTCTTCTCGTCGTTAGGGAATGTAAAAAAGCTTACGCCTGATTAGGGACCTTAAACAACCACGACGGCGACGGAAACGAGAACGTCACAAAACAATAGATTTAATTAGTAGTACAATTCCTCCGCACGTGCGTTTTGCATTTTAGTACATTTCTTTGCCGTCCTCTGCAAAACAACAACGTCAAATGACCAAATTCACGGTATTATGGAGAACGTGAACACACGATGGTAAATTTTCCTTTGTCTATCTGGACTTGAACTCTGTCCCTGCGAATTCAGCTCCTGGACGTGTTGGAATAATCGCGAAATAGTTTATAAGAATGTGAATTCACTTTTTAAGTGACGTTTTTGAACAGTTGCTACAGTTAAAAGCAGCACAAAACACCACACTTGTTGATGTTTTGAAACTGCAGAATTTCAATTCCCGCTCTTCTCGCGGACTCGCGCGTGTATGTGACGTCATATGTGGTGAGCTTCCCATTTCCTACAATTTTCCGAAGTTTGCTCGAACGCTTCCGTTTGTGGAAGCGAAAATAAAGGCGGTTTTCAAAGTCGAATATCTCGGCGACGTTTTGTCTAAATCGTTTCAAACTTCAGAATATGATTATTCATAATATTCCCTATGATTTCGACTTAAAACTAATCTTATTAAAATTTCATTGCATTTGACCTTTAAATGGACCAAATTAGTCGCCAACATGTAAACTTTAGAACAAATAGAAATAAGCGAAATTTCCTGATAGGACTAATTCAGGCCATATATCACAGGTGAACTTATAGAACGACCGTAATTGGGGTGAAATTTGTATGCTGTTTTCTCACAGAATTCACGTATCTTGGCTTGTCTGGTTCCCAGTCCCAACCAGGAAACTTTCGTGCTTCATGCTCATACACTTCATCCAGGAATTCTGTGAGGTTTCCTTCAGGTTGCTGAATCATGCTGAAAACAATAACATGCCTCATTCGTAATATGTTACGCGAAGCTGTTCAAAATACAAATGTAACTGTAAATTGATCGAATCTGATGAAAGAAGGAAGTAAGGGGACTCTGTATACCGCTTTTACAGGAAAAAGTATTAAGAAAATCGTGGTGATTATTTGAAGTTAGTTTTGGAGTGAACAAGTATCGCAGCAACCATCAAAATAATAGTTTACTAATAACGGTGGAACCACACAGAGAGGCTACTAGAGAATCAGTGCAAGAGATAGCCTTACGTTTGAGGAAATATTGGGGAACTAGGATTAGCCTCGGAAACGGCTTGGAACTGTTGGAATATCTGAAACTGTGTAAATAACCTCTTTGTTCGTTCATTTTATCTTGGAAGAGTAGATTAAAGGAGCTATGTCAAGATATTTTAAGTCTTTATTAACAAATTATACCTGAAACTAATTGTCAACCAGTTAACCAACCAGTTAACCAACCAGTTAACCAACCAGTTAACCAACCAGTTAACCAACCAGTTAACCAACCAGTTAACCAACCAGTTAAGCCACCAGTTAACCGACCAGATAACCAACCCATTAACCAACCCATTAACCAACCCATTAACCAACTCGTTAACCAATCCGTGAACCAATCCGTGAACCAACCCGTGAACCAACCCGTTAACCAACCCGTTAACCAACCAGTTAACCAACCAGTTAACCAACCCGTTAACCAACCCGTTAACCAACCCGTTAACCAACCAGTTAACCAACCCGTTAACCAACCCGTTAACCAACCCGTTAACCAACCCGTTAACCAACCAGTTAACCCACCAATTAACCAACCCGTTAACCAACCCGTTAACCAACCCACCACCGTTGGTTAACGGGTTGGTTAACGGGTTGGTGGGTTGGTTAATGGATTGGTTAACGGGTTGGTTAATGAGTTGGTTAACGGGTTGGGTAATGGGTTGATTAACTGGTTGGTTAACTGGTTGGTTAATGGGTTGGATTAACCAACTAGTTAACCAACCAGTTAACCAACCAGTTAACGAACCAGTTAACTAACCAGTTAGCGAACTAGTTAAATGTATAAGGTACAAAAACACTGTAGAGGGAATAAGAATTCAACAGGAAAAAGGATGGTTAAGGATGGAAAAGATTGACGCGGATTGCAAACGACGAACTTGAAAAATTGAGGTGCACAAACCGTGACGTAACTCACTCTTGTGTCTCGATGGGCGGAGGGACTCAAGACTAAGAAAACTACAAGTTCCAAGAAAGATTAAAAGCTTAGGAACTAAAAAGGTGAAAAGTAGGAAGCTGTTATTCCTTTTCTTCCGAAGTTGTTAAATAAAACTCGAGAAATAATTCGGGAAATAATTTTCTCAAACTCATTAATAATTCATGAGCTAATTAACCTATAAGAAGCCACGCATTTCGTCACGTGTATGAGGTTTGATACCCGGTGAAGACCATGTGGCGGGAACGTTTGTCACGTGCATGAATCTTGATATCCAATTAAATGACAGATGAAGATCACTAGTGATCTTCATATGAACATCACTAGTGATGTTCATATCCAATTTTATTGGATATCACGATTATTGTGGCATTTATATGACTTAGACTTAAACTAAATAATTATCATGGAAGCATTTTTCAAAGAAAAAAAGAATTCAATTCTTTACCAGCTGGAGTCGAACCTGTGACCTTCCGCACAGCAGTCGGACGCTCTACCATTGAGCTACAAGATACTTGAATGACTTAGGGCATTAAAATAGATTATCATCATGCTCGAAATGCAAAATAACAAATGTTCACTCATTTACATTTGACTTCATGATCATGTTTCCCCAACGGATTTAAAAACTGTTAATTAGAAGTGTAAAACAATATTTAATTACTACTATTCAGAGCTTACGTTTGGTAACCGTAAATTAAGAACTGGAAAACAATGCGGGTCAACTACTACTAATTAGTGCTTTCTTTTTAAAGCTTTTGTTTGAGAAGCTATTTCAAAAACTCGTGCTTCGTGTTTCATCACGATTTCCAAACACTCGAAAACAATAAAAGCACTCGGCCTACGGCCTCGTGCTTTCACCTGTTTTCTTGTGTTTGGAAATCGTGATGAAACACTCGCACTCGTTTTTGAAATAGTACTTAACTCACGTTAAATTTCGTCGAGGTTCTATCCAGTCTCCGGAAAATACCCATCCTTCTGGTTCAGTGAATGAATTCTTCGGCAGATTTAACTGTTGAAAAGAATAAAGAAAAACGCAACGTAAAATAGAGATGAGAAAGTTGTTTTATCAGTCAGTGACACAAGCTACTCGGAAAAAAATGTTCGAGTTCTTCCAACAGGAGTCGAACCTATGACCTTCCGCACACCGGTCGGACACTCGACCACTGAGCTACGGGAGACTCGTGGGAGCTTAGGCCATATAACTAGATTGAAATGAGACAAACTTTCCGAGTTCTCCCAACATGAGGCGAGTCTATGACCTTACACACACCAGACGTTACAAGTTTATGAATTAAAGGATTAAACAAACCAGAGTCTCAAGTCTAGTTGACTTTTTCAAAGTAATTCAAAATATTCGTCTTAACAGAAAAATATATATTACAGCAAGAAGAAATTAAAAAAGTAAGATATTATTCAGCCAGTGACACAAGCTACTCAAAAAAAGAATTCCTTGTTCTCCAAACAGGACTCGAACCAATGACCTTCCGCACACGGGGCGGACACTCGACCACTGAGCTACGGCAGACTCGTGGGAGCTAAGGCCATATAACTAGATTGAAATGTGACAAACTTCCCGCATACTGCTAGGATAATTAGTTTTGTCGATAATGAGATATGTGTAGAAAGATATAAATTGATGGTGAATTTTAAGCTTGGTAGAAATATGAGAAGATGTTTTATCAGTCAGTGACACAAGTTACTCGAAAAAAATTAATTAAAATGTAGATGTTTTCTAGTGAAAGCTGTAATGGAAGTAATCACAGAGGTAACCGTCACCAAATTGCGAGAAGCCAATCAGAACTTGATGCTAAACATGCAACCAGTGTACGTAGAGGAAAAGTTCAGGGATTGGCGACAAAAAAGATCAATTCGCTCTGATTGGCTAGAGTACATTGCACTTGATAAAGCCAATCAGCAGGAAAAAAATCTGTAATACAAAATATATTTAAGCCAAGTACAGCAACAACAGCTTGCAAAAAACATGGTAAAGCTGCACAGTGGCCCACACTGGCCAAAGCTTATTCAGGTTTCCGTAGCACGAAGTCGCCAACTAGAGTATTGCTACTCCCCTGGATAGAGAGGAGAGACATGACATAAGTGTTTAAAATAGTTTGCACTTACATTTCCAGCAACATCGGAGTAGTGGGGCCAGTTTCGACTTGTAGATGGGCTCCAAACAGATTTGCCTTGTTTTCGTTTTCCTCTTTCTCTCATTTCATTTTCGTACTAGAAATTGAAGGAATTGCAGGTTATTTATAAAGCATTATATTCTGGAAAACGTTTTCTTAGCTTTATAAAGTCAAAACATAAAATAAAACTGAACTTGGTCAAATTCATCAGTAGTTTTTAACAATAAATGAAAAAATCAAAAGCTCAGAGAGTTGCCAGCTGTTAATTAATTTTATTGTATCTCAACGCCACTTAGTTTGTAGAAATTGCAATAATTTTGAAGAGAAAATATGGTTACAAACAGGCTTGCTTCAAACTATTATTTACGGAATTATCAATGATTGGTGTGCATTGATGGGAGGATTTAAAGGGAACCTATGGCGGTAAACTGAAAAACTTACTCATGAAACTGTTTTTCATGGATACCTTTCAAGGTACCAATTCAGTAAAATTGGTGTATTCAGCATTTCTGACAGGTTATGTAAAATCGAAATATTGAACGTGACAACATTTAATGTTTATTTTTTATTTTTGTTATAAAACCCAAGCTATTTTGTTTTGTGACAAAAGGAGAAGACATTGAAATCTATCTACTGCAAGACCACCGTTTCCGCTATCTGAAACAGTCAACATTAAAAATGTTGTATCTGGGTATTTATCAAGTAGAACGAACACTGGAACAGGAGAAGAACGCAACTCTATTTTAATCTGCTCGATCCATCTCGTACTTGCACATGCGCATCTAATCTGATGACGTAACCAAAAACCTAATATATAACATCTCCCCCTTCAAAGGGAATAGTTTCTAAATATCAAGGAACAACAATTCTTATAATATCAACAGTTAAGCAATGTCATCACTTATGACTTGTAATCTTTCAAGTAACTTGGTGGTCCGCGAGTTGACCTTGTAGGATAACGTTTCTCAGTACAAGTGGAAGTAGGAATCTCACATGCAGAATTCGGATGAACTAACAAAGCATCATCGATATTAGCAGACTCAGGAATATCCAACAACGAACTAGGATTAACTATCAGAGTCGTATCAATGTCTGTAACAGGCAAGGGAACTCTTGGCAATGGACTTTCAGGACAAGAATGTTCACGACTATCAGTCAAATGAGACTCATCCAATGTTGCTGTAGGAGGGGCCGAGGTACACGGAGTTGTCGAATCAGGAACAGTCTCGCCTGATCGGTCCACATTGGAAGCCATTTCAAGTGGCATAGGATGATCTTCAGTTACTGAAGGATTAGCCGGTGCAACAACATCTACAGGTCGCCTAAGCAGTTGATCCACATGTCGTTTCCACAGGTTACCTGACACTTCAATCATATAGTGTCGAGAACCAAGGACCTCAGTGATGACTCCACGCATCCACTTTTCTCCCCTTCCATAATTTTCGTGCCAGAACTGTATCACCTGCATTGAACTGGCGGAGGCCTCTTTTTGCAGTGCGACTAACCATGGTACTGTACTGGCGAGCTTCAACATGCTTCTCAACCGAAGGAATCAGCAAATCCAGGCGAGTGCGCAACCGCCTTCCCATAAGCAGCAATGAGGGAGGTTCGCCCGTAGTAGAATGTGGAGTGTTTCGATAAACTAATAAGTATTTAGCAATGACAGCAGTCACATCAGTGTTAGTAAGCTGGGCTTGTTTGATTGCAGATTTCAAAATTTGGACAACCCGTTCAGCCTGACCATTTGTGGATGGTTTGTACGCTGCTGAAGTACGATGTAAGATTCCATTGTTAGCACAAAACTGTTCAAATTCTCTGGCAGTGAACTGTGCGCCATTGTCGGAAACAAGAATTTCTGGAAGACCATGCCTGCTGAAGATATCACGCAATGCAGTGATGGTTGTTCTAGCTGTGATATTTGTCATTTTTACCACCTCTGGAAATTTGCTGTAAGCATCAACGACAACCATATATGTACATCCAGAGATCGGTCCAGCAAAGTCCACATGTATGCAAGACCAAGGTCGTGCTGGAAAAATCCAGGGATGGATTTGAGCTGTAGGAGGCGCTGATCTCATGGACTGGCAAGTGTTGCATGAAGAAACAGTTCTTTCAATGTGGGAATCGATATTGGGCCACCAAACGTAGGATCTTGCCAATGCCTTCATTCGAGAAATTCCGGGGTGAGTTTCATGCAGTTCTTGCAAGACCTTCTCTTGAAGCAAAGAAGGGACGACCACTCGAGTACCCCATAATACGCAGCCCTGTTGGGTACTCAGCTCATCTCGTTTGCTCTTGAACGGTACCAGTGTGGGATCAACTATCCCAGGCCATCCACTGATGACAGAACTGTACACTTTGGACAAGACTGGATCCACCTGGGTCGCTTTCTTGATCATCTCACTGGTCACATTGGTTACAACTTCGGGTTCCAAGAAGTAGCACTCGATATTTTCACATTTGGGTGACCATGTTTGAGGTAAGGGAAGACGTGACATGCTGTCGGCATCAGCATGTGCTGTAGTGCTACGGTACTCAATCTTGTAGTCGTATGATGCAAGGATAAGTGCCCACCTTTGAAGTCGAGCTGCTGCATGAGCAGGAACAGGGTGATGTGGTCCCAAGAGAGTAAGCAGGGGCCGGTGATCTGTTAAAATTGTGAAGGAACGGCCATACAAGTACTGGCGAAATCGTTTCAATCCGAAAACGATGCTGAAGGCCTCCTTTTCTAGCTGAGAGTAGTTTCGTTGGGCCTGGGTCAAGGTACAAGAGGCGAAAGCCACAGGTCGAAATTGTCCATCTATCTGATGGGACAGAACAGCTCCAGCACCGTACGATGAAGCATCACATGAAAGAAAAAGAGGCCGCATGTCATCATAATGCACCAATGTTTGTGAGTCAAGTATCAGCTGCTTTGCGGCAACAAATGTATCTTCCTCAACTTTGGACCACTTCCATGGTGTGTCCTTCTTTAGTAGGCTGTGTAGAGGTGCGAGTACTGTAGAATGATGTGGCATGAACCGTGAATAAAACATTAGGAGTCCCAGGAAAGACTTCAATGCAGTAACATCTTTAGGCCTAGGGGCATCACGAATAGCTGTAAGTTTATCCTCAGTAGGATGTAGGCCCTCCCCATCTATTTTGTGGCCAAGGTAAACCACTGATGGCTGAAGGAATTTGCACTTTGTCTTATTCAGTCTGAAGCCTGCAGTAAGAAGTCGTTCCAAGACTAAGGAAAGTGTGCGAAGGTGATCCTCATGATCAGTTCCTGCAACCAGGATGTCATCCAGACGACAAACAGCTTTTGGAATGTCAGACAGTAAGTTGTCCATTATTCTTTGAAAAATAGCTGGACCAGAATGGATACCATTTGGCAGTCTCTTAAATGTAAACAGTCCAATATGAGTGTTGACTGTGAGGTATGGCTGTGATTCTTTGGCAATTGGTATCTGGTGATAAGCTTGCTTCATATCCAGGACACTAAACACAGTGCATCCTCTCAATGCTGAATGCATGTCTTCAATCTGAGGCATGGGGTAGGTCTCAACATTAGCACATGCATTGTATGTTACACTGAAATCTCCACATAAACGAACTTCGTCGCTTTCTTTCTTTCCGACTACTACCATGGGGGCTGCACTGACAGCAGAAGTAACTCTTTCAATCACACCATCCTTTTCCATTTTCAGTAGTGTGCTCTCCACTTTTGATTGCAGAGCATAAGGAACTGGCCTGGCTTTGTGAAATTTAGCTTCTTTACTTTCATTTAGCACAACAGGCTTGCCAGTGTAACATCCCAGTTGGGTTTGAAACAGTTCATTGTATTGTTCAAGGACAAAGTCCAATGTCTGGTTTCCTGAGGATGCTGGCATTGTAGCATCAGAAGGTAGCAGAGGTCCAATAAGATTCAAGCCCGGCAAGTTCTTCCAATCCAATTTGACATCCATGAGCCAATTTCGACCAAATAAAGCACATGATCCTCCTTGTACGATCAGCAAGGGTAGCGAGTGCCGTGACCCCGAATATTCAACATCCACATACGCTTCTCCTAGTGGATGCACAGTTTCACCTGTATAGGTTGACAGCACCACATTGGTCGGTTTCATCTTAACATCAGGGCAAACTTCTTTAAAGAAACCAATTGGCGCGAGAGACAGAGCACACCCAGTGTCTAACTGCATAAAACAATCATTGTTTTCAATCTTCAATGGCACAGAAATTTCAGACTTAGACATGGCATTAACATCATACACTACAAACAGCTCTTCTTCCTCTGGTAACTGTTCGTCCATAAACTCTTCTTCAACACACATAGCATTTACTCTATTCTTCTTACAAACTCGAGCAATATGTCCCCTTAAATTGCAGTTACGGCATACAGCATTCCTAAATTTGCATTTAGGTCTAGTATGGTCAGAATTTCCACAAGAAAAACAAGTGTAAGAAGTCGGCTGTTGTGACGAATTAGGAGTCGAAGTTTGACCAGCAGCTTGTCGTGAAGTAGGCTGTACACGTGGATTCGCACGGAAGGAGAAAGGCAATTTAGGAGAATCCTTGGCGACTGAATTCACCGGTTGTGGCAATTGTTGCTGGACTTGTACGGACTCCTTGGCCGCTATTTCATCAGCTATGGCCACTTGTAGGGCTTCTTGAAAGGTGCGATCCTGGCTTAAGAGCTTTTTACGCGTAGCTGGATAGCGAATGCCACACACGAATTGGTCTCGAAGCGAGCGATTAAAAAACTCACCAAAATTACAGGTCGAGGCAAGATGTCTCAAACGAGCACTGTAAACAGACACGCTTTCATTCTCTTCTTGAAAACAACGGTGGAATCGATATGATTCTGCGACTTCCAATCGCTTGGGTTTGAAGTGTTGCTGTAGTAATTCGCACAAAGCCGCAAATGTTTTGTCCTTGGGATTCTCGGGGCTGCATAAATCACGTAGGGTTCCATATATCTTCTTGCCGATGACTGAAATTGTCACGGCGACCTTCTTCTTGTTCGCGCGCTGCAATAACAGCTGCAGTCGCATCAGCGGGATACTCGCCAATATTATTGGCAACGAAGTACTGTTCGAGTCTTTCACAATAGGCGTAAAAGTCTCCGTAGAAGAATCAAACTCTCCAACTGAACCAACAAGCGGCGAAGCCATGGCGAAAATGTACACGCAAGCACCACGTGCGCGAAGGGTAGTATCGAAAACGAAGACCCCTAAAACGAAGACCGAAGACCGAAGACCCCCACTCGAAAACGAAGACCCCCACTCGAAAACGAAGACCCACTCGAAAACGAAAGACCCACTCGAAAACGAAGACCCCCACTCGAAAACGAAGACCCCCACTCGAAAACGAAGACCCCCACTCGAAAACGAAGACCCCCACTCGAAAACGAAGACCCCCACTCGAAAACGAAGACCCCCACTCGAAAACGAAGACCCACTCGAAAACGAAAAAAAAAACAAATTATGCAATGTTTTGGGCCACGGATGAGTTTGGTGTTTGATATTGCGTGACACAATAATGACACTTTTCACGCCTCACCCCTCCCCACTACAACTTTTTTTTTCACTCTTTTCGCCTTCGCGCGCCTCCCACCCTCTCGGAAAGGAATCGACTGCTACGCAGGCTAACTGATGATGACGACAATAACAGTAACGTTTTATTAACCAAAACAAGTAGATATCAGTAACCAGTTAACACAAGTAAAACTAGATAAGAGCGAAAACTCAGCTGAACACTGACGAGATGATGTTGAGCTTACACTACACCAAGAGCTTTGTTTACAACTGTTTTGTTCATTGTTCATTGTTCATTGTTCTGATTGCCAGATACCACACCAACCAAGACAATTACATGATGGCACCAAGGAGCAATACTACATGAACAACTATTACATTTCACTAAGATGTACAACAGAAACGTTAATGACCATCGCCTCAGTTTAGAGTTCTGATAATTCCTTCCTACGAGTTCGAGTTTGTTTTTAATATAAATCTCCTCATGATTTAATTTCAGTAAGTCTAGAATCTACACAAGGCTATATTTACATGGTACCGATACAATGACTTGCGCAGATCCCAACTGTACCAGTACAGTTTGAACAAAATTTGGATCCACACGCCTTCTTAATGGATATTCACACCGACAATCACTGTTTACCACTTTGTGATCAAAAACCTGTACAGGATTTCAGTGTAAACAAAAAGTCTATCAGGTGCAAAAAATGTACCAGATGTTAGCAGCCTAGTTACCTGCTACGAAATGTTCATTTCCTGTCATTAATATTTTGTCACGCAACCCTTGGTCAACAATATTCCCCAAAACATTGCGTAGCAAAGCGGTCAAAAGAACTGTCGTAATTTTTTTTCCTTCGTTTTCGAGTGGGTCTTCGTTTTCGAGTGGGTCTTCGTTTTCGAGTAGGTCTTCGTTTTCGAGTGGGTCTTCGTTTTCGAGTGGGTCTTCGTTTTCGAGTGGGGGTCTTCGTTTTCGAGTGGGGGTCTTCGTTTTCGAGTGGGGGTCTTCGTTTTCGAGTGGGGGTCTTCGTTTTCGAGTGGGTCTTCGTTTTCGAGTGGGTCTTCGTTTTCGAGTGGGGGTCTTCGTTTTCGAGTGGGTCTTCGGTCTTCGGTCTTCGTTTTAGGGGTCTTCGTTTTCGATACTACCGTGCGCGAAGGTACGAAAGAACAAGCTGAACTTTAAGAAACGTCATACAATGAAAGAATACAATGAAATATTCGAAAGAAGTAACAGTATATCACCAAAGTATCCCATCCTCGTCGCCATATGTTGTATCTGGGTATTTATCAAGTAGAACGAACACTGGAACAGGAGAAGAAACGCAACTCTATTTTAATCTGCTCGATCCATCTCGTACTTGCACATGCGCATCTAATCTGATGACGTAACCAAAAACCTAATATATAACAAAAAATGTGTTGCATCTTGTTCTTCATGCAGAATTTACCAAATCAAAGACCTTAACAATATACATACCGTTTCTGCGTACACGTTGAACTCTCCATTCTCTCGCTTAATCCAGTGTTGTTGGTGTGTTGCTAGGCCTAACCACAATTCTAAGCGAACCAATGCAGGAATTTCATGAGGCGTTTCCTCGGCGTTCCGTCCAGGGTACTAAAATAGTATTTCAAATATCAAATTATAGTATTACATTTATATATTTTAAACAAAATGTCCGTACATATTGTTAATGAATCAAATTATCACTTGATATTGGGTTCTACCAGAAAAGTATTTGAGGAAACGTTTTTTACCCTAACCAAGGTCGATTTCTGCATACTTTCTGCCTAATCTTTCGGTTGTTTAAAAATAATAAAGAAACAACTTTTTTTAATTTCTAGAGTGAAACATTGCAAATATGAGTAGTTGGTTTTTCTTCTTCATTTGAAGCCATTTGTAATTTATATTTATGAAAAAAATATTAGACAGTATCCTTTCTCGTCCCACTAATTAACAAACATATCTGCATATAAAATAGGTACGAACGCCGCGAAGAAATCAAGATGTCAATGGTAGGGTTGATAATGGATAAATCGGAGAGAGAGCTATAGACGAATATTAACCTTATGACGCTACTTTAGACCGAACGAGAGTCACCGAGAGTTGAAGGATCAAGAGTTTCTTTAACTCTCATCGACTATCATCGGCGTGGGAAAACTCTCGATCACTCTCAATAAAAATGTGAGCAGTTTTAAATTCGATGAGAGCACCACGAGAGTCGACGAGAATTCCCGAGAGCGCATCAGAGTTTCAGGCCAAACGACAGCGAAAGTTTGAACGTATAACTCTTTGCAACTCTCATCCTCGTTTTTCCCGGGCTTAAGGCTTTATAAGATAACAGCATTGTCACCTTTAACAGTAACTCAATGGGCTTTCCACAGAATTTCCCACAAGCTTCCTTAGTCTCTGAGAAGAGAAGGCGATGCGCTGGTATTCTGGGCAGTAGGCCACTCGCTTATTACCGCTGATCATCCACAGTATTACGTCTGGCATACTCAGTTGGGGCTAGAAGAAATTATCCCAAATTAAAATTAAAAAAAACGTTTTCTTCCAAAAAAACTAGTGCGACGCCTCGCCGAGCTCTGGATATCATTATGTTCGAAAAATGACTCGAAATAAAATTATAGTTTTTTGGCCGTTTTGTTCTTTTGGTAAGATCACATAAGATAATGGCATTCCTGGGCCAATACTACCAGAGGGACCTCTGATACTACTTATGTTCACACAGTGTTACAGTTTTAGTTTGAATGCACGTACAAGCACTGCGAGAGATGTGATGACGAAAGGAATAGGCAGAAGCGCCAGCAAGATATGTGTCATAGTGCTAACCCATTGGAGTCCACGATCAAATTAAGGAAGTAAAAGATAAACTCAGAGATTTGCGCACTGCACGGGGATTTTTTTTGGCAACAGAAATCAGCGTTTTTTTATTTCCTATTTCTGCTATATTCTCAGGGCTTACTCTTGCAGGATTCGTCAGTCTCCGACCACTCTGCACACTCAATGCGAATCGAAAAAAGTATTCAGTTGGTTAGCAGTAGGTTGCATTATCTGAAAAATATTATTTAAAGAAATTTCATAAAATTAAATTACCTCAATAGCCATACTTCTGATCCTTTTGACGTACTTCCTGATTTCTTCAGTGACATTCTCCATGTCCATGTTTAGTTCGTTTTCACTGAGTTTCTCAGTTAAAATGTTTGCATCTGTCATCAGATTTTTCTTTTAGAGGAAGTCAAACAAATAGGTAATTTTTAAAAAGAAGACAGTACTCTCACCGGGTATTTTCTCAAAACTGTACTTAAATTAAATACAGAAATGTTTCTTCCATTTACGGCATTAAACGTTTTTCTAAACCTTATTAAGCAATAGAAAATGTCGTGGCAATTGTTCTTTAAAATTTTCATGCAATCCCAGCCACACTTGCGACCCTCATCATAGGTTCTTCATATGGAAACCATTTCCATCCGCACCTTCTCAACTTAAATTTGCTGTTATTTAACGAATACTGTTTAACGAAACTGAAAATTTTCATAGGGTGTGCTACGTATCTAGATATTTTTGAAATTCTTAAATTCTGACTAGCTTTGAAAAATAGAGAAGGCTCAATTTACTAATAACTTGCTATAACTGATGCTTGTTACCAGCATAACTTGCAGGATGTAATTGGTAAAATAGTTCTGTTTCAACAAGAAAAATCCATATTATATATAAGGTAACGAACTTTACTGCAGACATGTTTCAATTACAGGTTCAATTTCAATGCGCAAATGGAGAAATAGTATTCAATTGTTACTCGAAATAGTACATTGTGTACCCTTACCAGTTCTGCTAGTCTCAGATTGTGTATCTCTTTGTCCAGTGAGTTTCTCTTGCCCTTGAGTTTGGGGATGACGCTTTGAAAACGATCTAATTCCATCCTTGAAGTAAGATTAAAAAGAGAGATACAAATTGGTAAACAACTCTTGAGTGCCTTATATGAAAGTCGATACATAGGTAACATAAAACAGTATTGATTCTAATCAATGAACTACACGCCATTGCTCCATCCTAACTAAAATTATATTTTGGAAAAGTTCCGTTTTAGAATTTTCGTAGTTCCTAATACAAGCCAAACTAGTTTATATTAGTCTAGCGGACAGTACTAGAAGAATACACAACTAATCTTTATTCCTCTTTTCAACATGGCCGTCCCCGAAGTTACATTCCTGCGGTCTGCCGCTGACCAACAGACCGCTGACCAACATCTCCCCCCTTTTACGAAAAAAATGTATAACATAGTATAACCAAACAAAACAAAAAACCTTAAGGGTATGCTATATCGTTCGAAAATGTTCCCGTGATACTCCTGGATGATGTTTCTAAACATCTACTTGAGGTGATAGTCTTTAAATCTTTCTGGAGTTTTGACTTCCCTGCCAGATCTTGTCTGTCTTGCCGAGGTGTGCGTCTCCTGTTGTTCTTTGTTGGCTTGAACCGTTGGTTCCTTTTGGGCTGATTGACCGTATTGGGCACAGGTGCCACAGGATTCACACGCGTCTTGAATGGCTTTCCTCATTCCTGGCCAGAACAGAACTTCACGTGCCATGCGTATGTTGGATTCCGCGCCAAAGTGGTTTGCGTGTATCTTGGAAAGCATGGTTCTGTACATTGATTGAGGGACCATTACTTGTGTGCCTTTGTAAATTACGCCGTTCTGTACTGACAGTTCGTCCCTGTAGTTCCAGTAGGGGCGTAGTGATTCTTCCAATTTTATTTTGTCTTCTGGCCATCCATGTATGATGGCGTCTTGTAAGGCCATCAATGTGGCGTCTTTGCTTGTCTCTTCCCGTATTTGGCTCTCGGTGTTCTCTGTTAGCCTTGGGTTCTTGTCTTTGTGTGTAGCTGCCATCTCTGTGCGGAATACTTCGAAAGATGTTACTTTTGTGGCTATGGGGTCTGGAAGGGCTGCCCGAGAGAGAGTGTCGGCCAGGTAGAGGGTCGGGCCTCTCTTGTAGGTTAGCTTAAACCGATAGCGTTGCAATTTTCATGATCATCCTCTGTAAGCGCGCAGGAGCCTTATTGAGGGGTTTTTTCATGATGGTTTCCAGTGGCTGGTGGTCGGTGTGAACTGCTATGTCAGACTTGCCGTATAGCCACTGGTCGAATTTCTGGAAGCAGTTGCAGATAGCCAGGCACTCTTTCTCTATTTGTGAGTAGCGTTGTTCCGTAGGGTTCATACTGGAGGACGTGAAGGCCACTGGTTGGAGCTTGCCCTCGTCATTGGGTTGGAGGAGTGCTCCACCGACTGCGTAATCACTGGCGTCCGTCTGTAGTACGACCGGCTTGTGGAGATTATAGTAAGCTAGGACTGGAGCTGATGAGATCAGTTGCTTTGCTTTCTTGAAGGCTTTGTCTTGTGCTTCAGACCAGTTGAAAGGAACAGCGTCCTGGGTTAGCATTCGTAGTGGTTGTATTTCTGTGCTCAGGTTTGTGCAGAATGGCGAGAGATAGTTCACCATTCCGATGAACCGAAGTAGTGCTGCCTTGTTTTGTGGTGTTGGCATCTCAGTTATGGCTGCTATCTTGTCTGGATCCGGTTTCATTCCTTCGTCAGAGATTATTGTTCCCATGAATTTTAGCTCTTTCAACTTGAACTGAAATTTCTGTGCATTGAGCTTGATGTTCTTCTGTTGACAGCGTTCCATCAAGGCGACGAGTCGTCTGTCGTGATCTTTCTCAGCTTCTGTAAAGTCTTTGCCCTCTCCGAATACTAGGATGTCGTCTGCTATACATATGATGCCGTCCAGACCTTCAAGTGCGGTTAGCAGTCGCATCTGGAACTCTTCCGGGGCACTTTTAATTCCAAAGGGGAGGCGACGCCATCGGTATCGTCCGTATGATGTGTGCATAGTTGTCAGCCATGATGATTCTTCATCGAGAGGGATGTGAAGAAACCCTTCTTTTACATCAACTAGTGAGAAGCATTTCGCTGCACTTAACTTGTGAAGCTGTTCGTTTAAAGTGGGCATCTGGTGTATCGGGCGATTGATAGCCTTGTTTACTGTTTGGCTTGGGTCTATACACACTCTGAATTTCTTTGGCGTTTCTCGTATGAGCTCGTTGGAGCACCAACTTGTTGGATCGGTCACCTTGGCTAGAACACCTGCCTCGACATATCGGTCTAGGGCTTCTTTCTCCTTTTCTCGTTTCGCTACGGGTATTCTGTGGACCGGCATTTGAACTGGCTGTATCTTCTCGTCCAATTGAAAGTGGACTGGTGGGCCCAGGAGCCCGAGGCCTTCAAAGCTGTCGGCGTACTGAGTAAGTATGTCTTCTTTTCTCAGGTTGCCCGGTGGGGAAGGTTGTGGTCGGAAGCAACCCTGATCGGCGCTGAGGGTGAGGGCGAAGGTTGACACGGGTCAGTGGTGATCTCGTGTATTTGTTGTAGATGATTGCAGGTCAAAGATGTTTCTGTGTCGTGGGGCGATTGTATGCTGTTTTGAATGACATCATCGACATTTGGAGGTGACGTTTGGAATCCTGGGAGGCCTTCGGAAGTCTTGTAGGCGGTGTGGTCTACTGTCGAGGAGAGGGAATGGATCTCGTCTGCTTTGATCTTGATCAGCCCGAGAAGCTCACTGTCGCTCCCAGAGAGAAGTGCGGGCTTAAGGCCAATGCAGGAGTCTGGTAGGATTTGGAAGACAAGTGTTTCGTACTTGTCAGACTTGTCGCATACTAGTTCCACTTGGCCAACTGGACTAAGTGGCTTGGAGTTTCCATAGGGGTACAGAAGATATGGAGACCGCTTGATTTCTGCATATGGTAGGACTGACTGCAGTGTGTTATAAGACATTGTGTTGCAGGTTGCTGCTGTATCTATTTGGAACTTGACCGGCTTGAACGAGGACCCTGTCGCTGAAAGTGGTAGAGTTGTGAAATAGCGCTTTCCAATGCTTTTGGAGGGGTTCTCTGTATCGATGTTGTGTACTTGTGCTTCCAGCGCGTATGTAGTGAAACCATCGTCGTGCTCTTCTGGGTGATACATATCAGTATAGTGGACGTCTCTTGGTTGAGGGGGTCCCCGGGTACGTGGATAACCCCGCCGACCGCGCTGGTTGTAACTCCTTGTTTGTGGTCTTCCCCATGCTTGTTGTTTCCGATTGTTGGGGCCGTACGCTTGAGGTTTCTGGTCCCCCAGGCAGACTCGGGCGAAATGATCGTTGCCACCACAGTTAGTACATGTTTTTGCCGTTTGCGGGGCATTCTTTCCAGGGATGCGGTCCTCTTTGGTCACCACACCAAAAACAGGTTCCTGGTTCTCGTCTTAGTCTCATCTGGCTATGTCTGAGGCCCGTCCAATTGACTTCCTCTACAATCCCTTTAGCCGACGAGTCAGCTATCAGCTTGCTTGTTTGCTTCGCAGATTCTATAGCTTTCGCTTCTGATACTACATCTGTCATGGTTTTCTTTGAGTTGTCGGGCTTGATATGTGTTTTGAGCAGCTCGGTTCTCATATGCTCTCCACTGAGGCCAAAAATGAATTTGTCCTCTTGATAACTCGTCATTAAGCGTTCCGTATCCACAAAGGCTGCCAGCTTGTCTCACTTTCACCTCCCACTCTTGGATTGACTCGTGATTCGCTTGATATGACGTCCAGAACTTGAATCGATCGGTCAAAAGCGAGCTCCCTGTGGAGCCTGTATAGTGGGCTCGTAATTTCTCCATCCAGATCCATGGTTTGTTCTTCTCTTCATCTGTTATCTGCGGGTCTATTGTGTATCTAAGAACGGACAAAGCCTCGTCGGGCAGTGAGGATCGTAGGGCAGATATTTCAAGTAGAGGACTCTTGTAGTGCGCCTCGCGTGCTGTGACGGGGTCTTTGGTCAAGTCCCGATAATTTGCTTGTATACAGTAGTCATTGAAGCGAAGCTCAAAGTTCTTGAAATTTTCACTTACGTTGCCAGCTAGCTTGAGCTCTGGTCTTTTCGGGTGCGACATCCCACTTCTGACACCAAGTCTAGCGGACAGTACTAGAAGAATACACAACTAATCTTTATTCCTCTTTCAACATGGCCGTCCCCGAAGTTACATTCCTGCGGTCTGCCGCTGACCAACAGACCGCTGACCAACATATTGAGCTTCACTATTCATAATTTGATTCAAGGATAGCAATATGGGAGAGACGTGATTTCCACGACTTAATTCCTTGGCCTTTGGTTTGGTTCACGTGCGGCTAAGGAACTGAGTGAAAATTGTAATATTTTTAGTCAATAAAGTGGTAAAGTGTGACGCCAAAAATTATTAAAATTATTTTTATCAAAATATCCATCATTAGATAAATATTGCTGCTGTATGATCAGCCACAAAATTTCAACTTGTTAGCACGAATAGGACAGAAGATATAGAGGTTCAAAATTTAGCATACGGGAACTAGACAAAGACGTGATCACATGAAGAGTTCTTACCGGCAAGTTTCACTAAAGCCTTCAAGGACTGATTGTATCGTCTTTAATCCCTTCTGTGAATCTTCCAAATCATTTTCCTAAGGAGCATTAATTAAGCTTTAGAAAGATTTCATGCTACTCATAATGAATTTTACAATATGACAACAAAAGAATAACAAAGAAAATTATGATGTATTTTCGGTGAAAAATTATCCTATATACCTAAGATTGATTTTTAACTGGCGTTTTAAACTTAGCATAGACGTTAGAACATAATTTTGTTGAAACTAAATTAACAAAACACGGATACAATGATACGACACTTTTGTAGAAAGATCAATTTTGTTTTCCCCTGGTTTTTCCTCTGTGTGTATACTCTGCTATATAAAATGCAGCATAATGCAAATGATTTGCCTGTTTCGAGGCAAGTTGCTCATCAATCACTGCCGGCGCTTTTAAACTCTTGTTTCCGTACATGAAGCAACTAGGAGTATTGCTACTCTCCCGGATCGGATGCTAGTCTATCATAGGTTACCTAACAGCATTTTTTCAGGTTGTTCCATCAATTTATCAGTATACACATACTGGGTGGGGAAAGGCGAGAGGGAGAGGCGAGAGGGGAGAGAGTAGGAAGTACGTGCAGGAGAGTAGGGGGAAAGAGGGGGGAGGGGGGAGGGGAGGGGGGGTGGGGGGTGGGGGTGACCACGAGAATGGACAATGATCAAGACTCGAACCGAGGTCTGGTGTTCAACGCACCAACTGGAATTCAGGGTATGAGGCAATTTGCAATGTGCAACGAAAAACAGTGCAAGACATGTTGCAAGATGGTGCAACACACTGCGGAATTTTTCTCTTTCCCATATGCATAACTCGTCTCCCAAGATTTCGTTGCGCGGCATGTTGCAAAATCTATGTCTACAATGGCACCACCACGTTGTCCACGATGTAAGTTACAATGAAATCTGTCTCGCGCAACTAAAATTAATTTAACACCGTGTCTCCCGCCTTTGGCTTTCACCTGGTCAATAATATGCTAACAGGTAATGATATGTGATAGTGATATGTATATCTTAACGTACCAGCTTCTCTCTCATGCTGTTCAAAATGTTGAGTGGTTCTATTCTGAAGGAGATGTCTTCCCATGAGCACTCGATCCAAACACACGGTTTTTCTCGACCCCAGGGTACGTAGTGATAATAGGACCAATCATACACTGGCTTACATGGAGTGGTATTTGAAGGAGCCACAGATTCATCGAATTTTGTTCCTCTGTTACCTTAAAGAGATAATAGATAATTATCATTTGTTCTCCAGAACAATTATCACTACCTATACTTCTTAACGTGAATTTTCGAAAGTAGGAAGACCGTTTGTTTCGCGGGATATTGAAGTTTTGTCAGATCACCAAAGTTATGCTAAATAAGTATAAAGGCCCGTTTACACATGCGAGTTTTGAAGCGATTTAGCGCGGCGATTTCGCGGCGATTTATCGCGCGATTCCAAATCGCCCGTGTAAACCAGCTGCGATTTCATGGCGATTTGGCTGCGATTTGTCGCCGATGTTTCGAACTTGCTCGAATTTTGATGCGATTTATCGGCGATTTGATACATCTCGTACAACACGCCATACAAATCCGGCGCCATACAAATCGCCGTGAAATCGCAGGTAGTTTACACTTACGCGATAAATCGCCTCTAAATCGCCGCGACAAATCGCATCAAAAATCGCATGTGTAAACGGGCCTTAAAGAACGAGGATCTTTGACAACAGACTGCTCAGGAGCCAGTGGAGTTGGAGTTAAAGAGCAGGGCATGGAAGTGGATAAGACAAACGCTATGGAGCCGGACGAAAATATAGCAAAGACGGCCCTTGAATGGAATCCGCAGGGCAGGAGAAAAGGGGGTGACCTGCACAGACGTGGACTGGCGTTCTCGTTTGGCAGAAGGTGTGACGTGGGCCGTAGCCAAAAGATGGAAGTCTTTGGACTTACATTCCGTTAGGAAATAAGAATAGGAAGAAACTCGACAATAGTATATTGCTGGTGGCCGCTGCAATAACTTTGCATGGATTTAACTCTCTTGGATGCTCGGTGACTCCCCAATTGTTTTATTTAATTCTGAAATGAGTAACTTATTTTCTAACTGTGGTAAAAGTCTTTAAAAAATCTCAATGTCATAAGGGCCACTTACCAATACTGACTTCAAACTCTATAGGTTTATCAGTCACAGCGACCATAGTAGCCTCGTGAAAACACGCGAACAATGTGTATTTGGAAAGGCTTCGATATGGCTAAGGGAGAGATTAAAAAGATTTGAACCATCCATACATTTTCGTACTAATATTAATTTAAAATATATTCGGCCTTCTGATAATTGGCTAAAATTTTCCAATAAATTAATTAAAAAATTAAATTTTTCTCGTAAATGAATCGTGTGAAAATTCCTCAAACACCGACGATCAGTGTGGCTTTAATCTCCTCCAGATTGTTGAACTTAGATCCTGCAGCTAGAAAACAAAACAAGATGGTCGCTTCAATTCTAAATTAGCCAAATGTTTTAAACGAATGCAAGAATGATTATTGATGCTTTCAATTCCAACGTTTTTGAAAAGTTATCAAGTTATGATTCATGGCTCTACATGTATGCATTGTTTTCGTCGGTTCAAGTGAATGAAATGCAATGAGTTACCTCAATGAGAGCTTCATCTTCTTTAGGCATAGCTTGTCGAACAGGGCGAGCTATGCCTTGAACAGGGACGACCTTTAACTCAACAAGGACGCGTCCACGGTAAGCAACACCCTCTCCCTTGGAAAAGACAAACGTGACATGAGTCGAATAGTAAGACCCTGTCATTAAAAAAGTTTAACTAATGACGAGGTCAATCAATTCTAGCAACCTGCAACATGTAATAACCTACATATTAGAAGTCGAATTTAGAGATGTCTTCTATAAACGTCTATCGCAAAACATCTGGCAAATATGAAGCAACGCAATGAACCAGTCAGAACTCCACTGCAAAATCATGCAACTGGTGTCAAGGACGGGAAAACGCGCGCAAACCAAACCACGGTTGAGTTTATTTGGTTTTCAGCTCCTGATTGGTCAAAAAAACATGTTTACTCTGATTGGTTAGATCTCGTTGCATTATTTTTTTAACCAATTACAGAGCTTGTCAAGCGCAGAACCTAAGTAAACATGCAATTACTTTTCACATCGAGACAATTGAAAACTGCATGCTCTGAAGCATGCAATGGTTTTCATTGGCGTACTATTTTATATCTAGAAGAAGATTATTGCATGCATCCTTTTTGTGAATTTAGTGAAAATGTTACATTCCCGTTAACTTTTACTTACAATTCCTTTGTTCAGGTATTCGTATTTGTCGTTCATTTTGTGGTACTCTCTAGGGGAGCCATAGAAATTGATAAAACAGGGTCCAAACTGTGGCAAAAATCCTACGAAATACAAATAAGATCAACCAATTAATAAGGCAACTGGATAATCTCTGAGAGAGAGAAATCCCCCAACGTTTGTTTAGCAAAAGGAGAGGGAAAATATTCGTAAGTACTTTGCAGAATTATTTACAGTATGGCCGAGTGTGGCTACCTTAAACGGGGCTACATTATCATTGTATAACTGGATCCGGCTACAATAACTGTAGATAAACAACAGCAATTCATAATACCTCGCCAGATTGCACCGCGCGGTGCGATTTTATGATTTTTATTATTGGAACTCTAAGATAGTAATATGAAAGAAGCTTAACTGCTTACCTTCTTCTAGATCTCCTGGTCCAGAAATGGCCGAGAGTGGCAAGTAAGCTGTGCCTATGAAGTCATGTTTATTGCCTTGGTCCCTAGAAAATGGTCGCAAGAAAATTGTTTATGATAAAGGGGTTTGATATTAATCAGCTATTCTGAAATTGTCAGTTTTAAAATGCATGGTTAAAAGGGCACTATCACGGGGATTTTGCTGCTTTTTTGGTCAAAACGGCGCTAAAATTATGACTGAGTACCTTCGCTTACACACGAAATGTGCCTAGAACATGAAGAGGAAGATATTAAGAGAATTGTCGAAGGGAGAGCTAACCGTAATTAGCTTTTAGCTTCCAAGACACAATGGCAGATTTTGAAAAAAGTCTGCCCGACTTTTTCAACTTGAGAACACAAGCTCCTACTTGGGTAACTCGTGATAGGACTTTTATAGCGTCAGTATACTAGTATAGTAATTTTTAACAAAACTGGGCCATTATTTTTAGGTTTCCATTGATGTAAATATGTATTTTGCAGATGGCTTTTGACTTTTTGACGTGATGCTCATGATAGTGCCCCTTTAAACATGACAGATAAATTATCTTCTTTTTGAGGATTTTTAATCCAGTAAATAATCAGAAAATAAACAAAATGGACAACAACAAACAGGACAGGACTATGGGTCGATGACATTGCCAAGTTTAAACATCTGCATTGTGTTTTACTGTTACATTCTCTGTTCATAATGTTGGACTGCTCTCTGTCCAAACGGAAGGATCGGACCCGCCTGGAATCAGTCAACCATGGTAGACTTATGACCTTTTTTTAATGAACAACAACAAGCGTAATGCAAAAGTTACGTACCAGTCCATTAACTGCAATTTTAACCTCTCACACATTGATGGAAGCTAAAAAAATTTCAAAGACCATCATTAAATTACATAGCAAAATGAAATGAATAGTGTACTTATGGAAACACTTAGTCATAATCAGTCTATATTTAATTCTTCAAGACCGTTGTGTTCTGTTTGTAATCTTTAGAAAAACTGATTGATGGAAGCTAAAAAAATTTCAAAGACCATCATTAAATTACATAGCAAAATGAAATGAATAGTGTACTTATGGAAACACTTAGTCATAATCAGTCTATATTTAATTCTTCAAGACCGTTGTGTTCTGTTTGTAATCTTTAGAAAAACTGATCATTGTAGAACACCAAGCATTCATTGACAATAAAAAAATATACCATTATTTCTTTTCACAAAGAAAAACTCGAAAGTAAACTGCAGCTGCATGGTAAAAAACCGCACTTGGGCCAAACTGGCCCACACTGACAGAGCTTATCCTTAGCATGAAACCGACTAGGAGTATTGCTACTCCCTCTGGATGGAATGCTAGTCCATCGCAGGTTACCCACAGCATTTTGTCGCCGTACCCACTTATACTCCTGGCTGGAGAGAGTCAGGTCAGGGCTCGAACCCAGACCGCTCCGTGATCCGGATTCAAACGCGCTAACCATAGGCCGCCGCGTCTCCTACTGCATGGTGCATGGGCACTAAGTGCTTCCCTTTCTACCCCCAGGAACGAAAATTTCAGGAGGTCTGCCGACAACGTCAGGTTACAGCAGCTTAACATTCAATGAATTTCCTAGCTAGCATTGCGGATCACCATCAATTGAGCATTTGTTGAACTCACCACAAATGGTATCTTTAACACTTGACTGAACTTTGGGTTGCTTTTGTTGTATTTTATGTCGGTAGACACCTAACGTGAAAGATATAGAGACTGAAAATGTGATTCAATATTAATCTCGTAAAGCAATGTAATGGTACCATAGTACCGAGTAATTAACAGCAATGAAGAGTCCAGAGCCATGTTCACTTGTTCAAAGCATGATTTGATCTCAAAAGCTGATATGAAATTAGCATTTACTTTGTATTCCTCGTTTTATAAGTAGTCAGCGATGGTGTCTGTTATATATTTTTACTTTATTATTGAAAACAACTACCGATGGCTTAGACAAATATTACTGGATAAAATTGATGAATATAATGCAATTGCAAGAGCTGGGGGGATTTCCATCTCTGATATTAGTCTGGCTGTACCATGTATCCTCAATCGAAGCTGTATTCAGAAACCGTAGAAAACGAATGTCTCTTATTGGATGATTCCTAGTTAACAGCTCTTAGCAATAATAGATGATCAAATAAATTAAAAAGTTCTCTAACCATTTTCTAACTATTATTCGATTAACAGCTGTGAAGATTTCATGATTTTTAAAATAGCCAAGCTTTAAAAACACAGACTCCACTGCCGGAATCTCAACTTCCCTCATCAAATAAGGTATTTATAGTATAGACTAGTCGAGGGAACAAATATAAGGAGTATCGAATGGTCGCTCAAATTTTCAAGTGCTCGCAAAATTAGGCTTCTGCTCGAATTGCTCGCAAAATTTTAGTGGGTGCTCGTTTGTTCGTGCTCGCATATTTTTACAAGTGCTCGCATGCTCGGTTTTTGGTAAAGGTAATTTTTTGCATAGTGCTCGCTGCTCGCAAGGCTAAATTTTATCAATGCTCGTGCTCGCAAAGAAAAACGCTGTGCTCGCAAATGCTCGCAAAGAAGTTGATGGTGACATCCCATCTCCGAAAATTGATTGAGCCCACGGTTTTTGTCACCGAAGTTGCTAAGCAACATGACGTATCCTTATGGCGCCATGCTGGCGTGACCGTTTTCAAAGTACCCATGAGTGAGTGCTCGCGCTTTGATTGGATAATAAGAATCGTAAATTTTTCAAGTGCTTAAACGAAGATTTACCAAAACAGCACTTGTTCCCTCGACTGACACGGAAAACGGGAGATAAAAAAATCAACAAACATGCAGCGTGTTTGTTTCTGTCTTACCTCAGTGCCACTGAAGCTAAAAATCAAATACGGATCCACAAGATTTTGTTCCTCCTCTCCAATTTCTGGTTCAGATTGATCGACCTCCTGAAGAAAAGAGATCGTTTTGATGTAGTTCATTTCATGTCTATAGGCTAATAGATATGAAATAGTTTAGCCAACTATAATGATTCGATTTTGTTGAACAATACCTCTTCTGATGCTTTAGACCACAAGGAAAGTCCAGCAAAAAATGACTTGAACTTCATCACAATTCCACTGTCCACTAAAAATAATTACAGAAATTAAATAAACGTGTTTAGTTAGCGCAATATTTCTACAGCGACAGCAACATCATCGCCGTCGTCATCGTCGTCGTTGTCGTCGTCGTCATCATCGTCGTCATGATCGTCATGATCGTCATGATCATCACCATCATCATCAGTAACAACAACTACTGCTACTACTGCTACTGCTACTGCTACTTCAACTGCTACAACAACAACAACAACAACAACAACAAAAAAACAACACAACAACAACAACTAATACTACTACTACTACCACTACTACTAGGCAAAGTACACCAGATGGCAAGAGGTTGACAAAATCAAGATAACTACAACTGAATGTAAATAGAAAGGAACATCAATGACAACACCAACACAAACACCAAACACAACAACAACAACAACAACAACTAAAGACTTACTTTGTGGAAGATCATTTGCTTGGTAAACTTTTAGAACAAACAATGCTGATTGACGGGGCACGCCCACTGGAATGAGACAGTTCCTTTGAGGTGGAGAAAGTTTAAATTTATCATTATTGCATGAGATAACCATAAGAAGGGTGAGAACATTACCATATTTGGTTCATGTTCTATGTTCTAACAAGAATTTTCGAAGAAAACATAACCGGGTTTTTACAGTTTACCTGCTTTCTTGCTTGAAATCTATCAGTTAAACTAAGAAAGTACATTAGTCACGCTTAAGGCGGGACTTAACCTGAATGCCATTTTTCCGCGACTTAACATGGGTTAAATGGTTAAATGCTAAATGTTAAATGTTAAATCGTTCACGTTTCAAGCAATCCAAAAACTCTATGCTCAACCCATGAATCTATGTTTATGGGGTGTTTTTGTAAATTTTTGGGTGATTTTTGGGTATGTTTGGGAGGAAATAGTTTTTCTCAAAGGAGCTGTAAAATTTAGGGAAATAAGAAATATTGAAGATTTGATGTAGTTTTAAAATTAGAATTTGAAGTTAAAAATTAGTAGATTGACACCAACAGACAGTTGATAACCACGCGTGTCTACTGTCAATTTTCTTGTTTCTGAGCAGTCTTTGAAGATCATTCCTCAATATAAAGCCAGAGTTGAATAAGAGGAAAAAACATGACAACACAGACGTTCCATGTTACACAATCACTCGCAGTTGTTGCGAAACCTATTCAAGTCACAGCTATTTATAAATCTTCTGCGTATAAGGATTAAGGAAGTGCAATGCTGCACCAACACGAAAAGTAACGCATTTCACTCTAAATAAACAGCAGAGTATTCATCGTATTTCAAATAGGCCAATGATTATCTCCTGGTCAAATCAACAGTAATAGCTTGATATGAAATTTGACCTAATGGCGCTCCTTGTTTATCACAGACGTTGCGAAATCTCTTCAAGTCACGGTTAGACGTGACCTATGTGACCCCATGACGTAATCGTCCTTATTTATAAATCTGCGGGTCTCAGCAAGTTTCTGTTTTTCTCAGAAAGTACACGGAAAAGAAATGTATTTCACACAAAACAAACAGGATAATATTCATAAAATGTCATTTAGGCAGACGATGACCCTGGCGAAATGTAACGTAGCTTGATAAAAAATTTGATCTAATGGCGCTCCTAGTGTATGAGATCTACGTACGCAACTCTCACAGACGATCTCTTCAAGTTACGATTCGACGAGTCCCCATGACGTAATCGTCCAAATATAAATCTGCGCATCTCGGCAAGTTTCTGTTTTTATAAATCTGCCAGTCTCAGCAAGTTTCTGTTATCTTTTACGGAAAAGAAAAGTTTTTACAATAACTGTCAAAATTCCCGCGCGCTCATTGGCTAATTTTTATTGTCTCAATAAGAGGACAGACACATGAATGACGTAATTGCGCGCGGAAAGGCTTCAAAATTTCTCCAAAATGGCAGCGTGTCAGTAAAGTGGAAAAAATTACATCTGAACAGGAGTTCTTTGAGGCGTAAATCATGAAAAGTCGTTTACAGGTTGCTTTTCGGCAGACTGAGAATTAATTCAACGGTAAAGCGAAAGAGAACAGTATTTGTTGTAGTTTGACGTTGAAGTTGACTGGAATTACTGGAATAGAATCCGTTTATTTTGCCGCGTGTAACCGTCTTCAAAACAACTGATAAGAATTGACTGAACTTGCGAATATTTCAGCGGGTTTACTAGAATTTCTATAATTGACCTAATGGCGCTCCTGGTTTATCACAGACGGTTGCGAAATCTCTTGAAGTCACGGTTATGACGTAATAGTCCAAATATAAATCTGCACGTCTCAACAAGTTTCTGTTTTTATAAATCTGCGAGTCTCAGCAAGTTTCTGTTTTATTTTAAGGAAAATAATTGTATTTCACACAAAACAGCAGAGTATTCATAAAATGTAATTTAGGCAGACGATGACCATTGCAAAATGTAACGTAAATTTAAAATTTGATCCAATGGCGCTCCTAGTGTGTCCACCCAGTAGTGAGTACAATTATTTAATATTTTGACGAGTCAAACTCACCGACGTTGCAAAATCTGTACGGTCCTGGCGAGTTATTATTTATTTGGACCAGTCCAACTTTCACATAGGCTCGATTTCAGCCGCTCTCTCGAGTCCGGTCTTCGTTCCTCCCGAGAAATTATTTCACAAGGCGAATATATACTCTATACTCTCTCCTAGCTCTCCTCCTAGCGCTTTGGCGGAGTAGAGGTATAAGGTGAATCACGACAAAAAAAACTGAAGCTATTTTACTAACCGGGACGGCCCTAGACCGCCCTGTTAAAAACGTTTAAAGGCTTGAAAAACTTAGCAATAACCATTTAAACACAGACATGTTTCTTATTCCTATTGAAAAATCTACAATAAACGGGATTCTGTTAGGAAGGCACGTGAGCATGAACAAACGTGATGAACTGTAATCTTATCAGTGAATATCTTCGTGCCATGTCTAGAATTTTCTCTTTCATTTATATTGCGACATCATATTAAAGGGAGTGTTTCACGGTTCGGCGCATGTGCCGGCTTATCAACTTTATCCGTTTAAAAAACCCCACTCACATGTATACGTACTTCTCGATACTTCAGTAATCACATACTATAATTAATCCAAGAAAAACGACGAATGACCAAAATTCACAAACAAAATTCAACGGATTACAGCGAGAATGTCGACATTGAATATCAGAATAAATTATCAGAATAAAACCTTCGGGCCAACACTTTATTCTGGTAATTTATTCTGGTTTTCAATGTCGACATTCTCGGTGTAATCCATTGAAATTGTTTGTGAATTTTGGTCATTCGTTATTCATTGCTTGGACTTATTATAGCATGTAATTAAGTATCGAGGAGTACGTGTGAGTGTTTTTTTAACGGATAATGTTGTTAAGCCTGAACATGCGCCGAACCGTGAAACACTCCCTTTAAGCGTAAGCTCTTTCGATCCTTTTGATCCTTTTGATCTTGTAACTTGCGATCCTTTTTTTACAATATATACCATGTAAAATCGCGTTTCCTTCATAAACCTGAAGACGTACTGGTATTGGCCAGTAGAAATATTGTATTTACGCATCAGTCCATGCAGTAGTCTTCGGACAACTGTTTTTCTATGTTCTCTTCCTTTTAATAAGGACTTAACTGCCCCAAATAAGACTTTCATACAAATTGCAAACCTAGAGTGTACTTGCATGGGATTTGATACCTCCAGTGAGTATTAAAACAAGTGAACAAGTTTTAAAACCAACAATAACCACCAGGTAAGAATACATGCATCCATATTTTATCCATATAAATAAATAAATAAATAAATCAATCAATCAATCAATCAATCAATCAATCAATCAATCAATCATCAATCAATCAATCAATCAATCAATCAATCAATCAATCAATCAATCAATCAATCAATCAATCAATCAATCAATCAATCAATCAATATAAATAAATAAATAAATAAATATTTTCATCTCTCCCTTCCCCCTTAAAGTTGAGTAAAACACTGTGTGATGTCTCAAGTTGTTCATATCAACATTGAAGAAGGGAGGGGAAGAAGTGTCCAAATAATTATGACGCGGATTGTAGCTTCAAGGGCGCCTCATGTTTACATAAACATTTGATGTACTTTTATATTTGTCTTACATGTAAGTAGGTCAACGAGTTTATTTCATATAGAAACGTGTTTTACAAGAAGACAGCCCTCTAAACATACCCTTCAATTTCTTCATTTTCATCGTCTATGCTTGGAGCATCTATTCCAGCCTAAATTAAAAAGATATGATCAGATGTGAAAAAGCGTCTGATTCTGAGGGTGTCTAAAGGTAAGCCTATTTCTAGAATTGTTCCTTTTATAATGAATCATGAACTTAACAATCAAAAACACACTTTACATATAACATTAACCTAAGCCTTCAACATAGCTTCTGGTTGGTTATTTAATATTTAGTGACGCATTACCAACCCCACACACGTGTGGTAGTCAAATGGACCTAAAAGAGATGAAGGCTTCCTACTCGCTGACACATTAAACTTGTTTGGTTAATCAATAACATCATCAACAACAAAAAACAACAACAATTTTATTTATTTATTTAGAAAGGCTAACACTTGACAGTTAAATAATTGATAAATTCGTGGCTTTTAATAAAGGAACATTGTGAATTCGGTATTGCATTGGCAGCTTTCATAAAAGAGATTATTAACATATAAATGAAAATGTAAGTTATATTCAGTTTCCTTTCGTAATTGCTACATACCGGTAGTTTGTCACCAGACCCCTGTACAACCGCTGTGACCTTGAGATAACCCTGCAAATAAAGATGTTGGATACAAAATGTAACAACGCCTTTTACAGTGAAGAGCGCCGTACCATTGCCACTCGACAAAATTTTTGATTAATTTTTGACAACTATTGAAAACTTTCTGATGGCTTCTAGCCAAATTGCGATCACTGTGGGAGGCGGAGATGTCAATTGTCGGAACTCGAACGTGGAGCTTGACATCTCCGCCTCTCATATTTCTTGGTCAGTTGAAACGAAAGCCATCAGAAAGTTGTCTAAAAGATATCAAAAGGTTGTCAAAAATTAATCAAAAACTTCGTCGAGTGGCAAAGGTAGGGCGGTCTTTACTGTACGTTTATTGCAATGAAACACAAAATCATACGAAAACAACACTCGGCTTACCGCTGGTGAGTTGGCACCTTTCAGTCCATTTTTGATGTCCAGATTGGCACTGTCCTAAAATTTACAATGATAGAAAGGCGAAAAAGAAGCGAATCAAAATCACTATTATAGTTCTTAGGAGTGATGTATTAATCATTGATCCTTACACTATTACGAAGTACTGCATAAACATCACTGGTTGAATATCCGAGAGTAAGTGATGATGACGAAATGTAACAACTTATTCGACGCAGAAGAGTTTACAACCCGTTCCATTTTCCTATACTGATGTGCAAGCCTATAGAGTAGAACCTTGATGTAACATCTTAAAACAGTGAATGGACAAACTCGCGTACATGCATATAACGAACATCCTTAATTGAGAAAGTCCAAATTTCAATCAAAGCCTTGTGTAACGTAGCCCCAAAGCCCCGCTAGCCTTGTGTAACGTAGAAGTTACAAAAACTATGATTTAAAAAGACGGTGAGCGCCCTCGGTTAAAAGGAGTTTTTCACGGTTCTGCGCATGTGCACGCTTATCGACTTGATCCGTTTAAAAAAACCCACTCACATGTACTTCTCAATACTTCAGTAATCACATACCATACTTAGTCCAAGAAAAACGACGATGACTAAAATTCACAAAAAATTTCCAATGGATTACACCGAGAATGTCGACATTGAATGCCAGAATAAATTACCAGAATAAAGTGTTCGGCCCGAGATGCTTAAAGCATCGCGGGCTGGTAGAATTGACGATCGCAGTGCAAGGGAACCGCGCAATACATATTTGAAATGAGCTAAAGCAGGAATTTGCGACTGGCATAAAGCCAATGGACGAGACCAAGAGCTCGAGGGGAGGTAGACAAATGTGACTATAAAATTACTGAAATGTTATATGCCACTGGACCCACGGGAAACGAAGCCCCTGCAGCAACATCAATACCCTTGGGTAACCATGGTTACTCAAGGGTTAAAAAGGAAGGTACTGATGGGGCCCGTGGCGAAAAACAACTCAACAGCTTCATTCTATTGTTTTAATTCGCTTTCACTTCAGGCTGATTTTTCACTATGTAAATTAATAATTTTTCTACAGGTGAGTAAACATTATTAGCGAACAATTTAAATACTTCGAAAGCGTCAAGGTGTGTGTTTCGACACAAATCACGACACGTCCTATAAATTTACCTTCATAAAGAATAAGTGCAGAGAAAATTTGGACCTAGCAGCGTTATGCAAAATAAGTTCATTTACTACTTCATTATCCTGATTGTTGCAGGATCCTTAGCTTTACTACTTGTTCAACTTCGATCACCAAGGACTTTGCTTCCAAAGTACTCCGTTTCAGACAATGTTTCAGAAACCATCATTAATGTTGCGTTGCCCCGAACTGTAGAGTTACTGGAGTTACAACGAAAGAGTTTGCTGATTGTAGGAATGGGTAGGCTCGATTACCAGCCGCTGTTCGGGAAAATGAGCCCACGCTCATCCCATCGAGCCTAAGGAATGGGCCGATCAGGAACTAGTTTTGTATCGCGAATGTTTGCAACCGGAGAACGGGTAAGTAAGAAAGCTATTTGTTGTTGCTGTTGTTAACCCTTTCACACCCAGAGTCAAACTTCAATTCGAGTCAATAAATGTGGTTGTAATGTTTGAGTCTGTGGATGCAACCCTAGTGTGTGCCCATTCAAATGAAAGCTATTGAGCAGTACATTCATGTAATACTGTTTGTTTTTGACAATTTTGCAAAATTAAATTCAAGATTATTTCCTTATTTTTTAACTTAGCGATTTTGGGAGTGAAAGGGTTAATTAAGGACGTTCGCGCCCAATTCTTCCCACGTTCAGATTTTTTTAAAACTTTTGTAGCAGTTAGATAATGACCAACTCATGTCAGAAAGGCAACAAAAAATATATCTGTACAGGATCCAGAATGTGGGGTTATAATAATGGAAATTAAGGTCGCGGAAATTAACGCTCCACTTAATTAATGTCGCGGAAATTAACGCTCACAAAAATTACCGCGACTTAAGTTAACGCGAATTTTTAAACTTCGCGTAAATTTCATGGAGCGTTAATTTCCTTTAATAAGGTATGCACATTAACCATTTTTAGCGTTACTAAGTGATGAAGTAAGAGCAAAGGAACGTGACACATCACAAGGTGTGCAGTGATACCGCGGAAAATGATTTTCCGTTGTTATGCAACTTTGCGTCAGTGGCTAAAATTTTTAATAGCCACCAGATAATTTGTGTTCTGTTTAAACCTATTACATGCACCTCAACCACAATAGAGGATTTCTGTTTTGTTTTGTCAAATGTTTATTTGCTTTAGTTGACGGCATTTGGTTTAGATATCACAGTTTCTACTCAGAAAGCTAAATAAACTTAAGCTAGCCAAAACAACAACACGGTTTAAATGACGCAACCCTTGTGATTATTACATGGTGAACATGATTGACATTGTATAGAATTAGCCACCAGAGAATTTCTCTTCCATATCGACCTTTAGTTGACGGCGTTACAGTTTCTATTTAAGCTACAAGTAGCCTAGATATTGCATCAGAATTTCTTCCTATTTTCAGAGAAAATTTCGATTTTCGTGTCGAGTGTAAGTGCTCTTTTCATGTAAAGAAACAAGCGAAATATTTAATTAGACAAGGGAAAATAACAGTTTTTCTTCATACAATTACACGGTATGTCATCCACAATTTATTTACGAGGAAAATGCCGCTCTGATCTTTTGAGAACATGACGCAATTGTCTAGAGGGTTTTCCCATTACATGGTAAACATGACGTGGCCAGGCGACATGCAAATTAATAACCACTAGAGAATTTCTGTTCTGTTTAATACATCCACCTCAACCAGTAAACGAACGATAAAACCCGGTCCCCAAAACATAACAGTTTTTCTTAACACAATTCCACATGTACAGCATATATGTTATTCACAATTTATTTTCGTGTTGAGCGAAAACACATCTTTGCCCTCGTTGAACCACAAGAGAATTTCAATTTGAGCACAGTATACAGCTGTTTCGAGAAAGGTTGTCCTTCAGAAGCGTAAAAGCGTAAATGCCGAAAGGTAGAATGGGTAAAAGTAGAAATCTACTGCACGCACTGAATACTAATGAGACATAACAACACGAAAAAGCATTTTTTACGTTTCCTTTTCATTTTAAACCTGTAGAAGAGAGCTAGCTTTAACCAAACTAAATTTTAGAAGAATTTTCCAAAGAAAGCCATACAACAGTGAAACATAAAAACAAATTACATGTAAGCTTATCTAATAATTCGGAGCAAAGCAAATAGGGCCCGAGTCGCACATGCGGACAAATTTTGAAATGTCCCAACATTTTCAAATGGAAATGTCTGGATATTTTGTCAGAGAGAGAGAGTTTTTATTTTGCACGTGACTTATAAGGCCCGGGTCGCACTTGCAGACAAGTTTGGTAACTTTGGTGAAAATTTAAGCGTCAATTGTAGCAACGACGAGTGCGACCTTCGTTTTCGGGACGAACAACTTGTCCAAAAATATAAAATAACAAAGAATCCGTTGTCCTATCACGACGTGCGACACGTTTTGAAATTTGTTTGATACAATGATCGCAAAACAAGTGCGACCTACTTGTTGCGAGTCGGACAAATTTTGCCAAAACGGTCAAAACTTCAAAGGCGCCGTGGTCCTGCCTTGGAGCTGGACAAACCACATTCCCACGCACCGGGTGACTCCAGATAACAATACTTTCCTGATTAACCATTGTGTTTTTCTCTGAGAATAACAAATTTGCATTTTGCAGAACGTGTTTACATGTATTTTATTCAATTACCGCGGCCTCCAGCACAGAGTGCAAGTACTATATTGTTTACGCCACCAAAACTGGATTTACAATATGTGAATAACAATGCATTGTGTTATATATTCGATTTTTTCTATAATTTTCTGTGGCAATCGTCACAGGTCGAGCCAACGTCTTGATTAATAACAGGGGCAGATCCAGGAATTTTTGATAGGGGGGTTCCAGGATTTTTCGCGAAAATGCGAGGTAGAGGGATAATTTTTGGAAGTAGACGGCAATACTGAGTTATTACTAAAAGGCGCGGAGGGGAGTGTTTGGAGGCCTCCCTAAGAAAATGTTTGAGATTTCAGGCTCTGAAAAATGCATTTTGGTGGATCCGCCACTGAATAAGGTTGTGAAGGACAATGCTGTTCTCCCCAAAGCCCATAATTTGGTCATTTCACGTCGTTGTTTTGCAGAAGACAGCTGAGAAATGTATCAGCAAGTCTATAGCACCTAAAAAGCTATTGTTCTAGTAACTAAACCTTTTGTTATTCTACAAGAAGTCTCTGACAAAATATCCAGACATTTTCTTTTGAAAATGTTGGGACATTTCAAAATTTGTCCGCAAGTACGACCCGGGCCTTAACCATTGTTCGCATGAATATCGTGAAGCAAAGTGCAATGGGATCCCGGGGAAACTTCCACATAAAAGTGACAGGGCTGATCGTCGTACCTTTTAGGGGTTAAAATTGGAGGTTTGTACCGCTTAGGGTGTTAAAATCTAAAATGACCACCGTTGGCATTATCCCGGTACCTTTTATAGACCATTTGATAAAGCCAGAAGAAATAGGATATGGACTACAGTAATTGGCACCTCTTAGGTGTAAAATGAATTCAAGCCACACCCACTTGTACCTTTTAGTGGTTCATTTTAAAATTTTCGACGATCACTCCTGTCACTTTTATATGCGAGTCTCCTCGGGAATCGGATCCCACTGCCGGGAAATCATGACAAAATCACCGGAGATGACATCTCACTGATTACAGGGAAATTAGCGAAACATAGCCTGACCCAATCAGAAAGAGAAATTGACATAATCACCGTGAATTTAATCGTAACTGCTGATTTCTGATTGTTAGTTTTATAATGTTAAACTTATTTCACCAATGGTAGTTGCATAAAAACAGTCATTTCTCCCGGTTTCCCCGCGCCATGTCTGCTGTCGCAAATTCGAGTCCGAAGAACCCGAAAGCTTTAGATCCCATCAAATATTGAGTTTTGAGTTTGAGTTTAGTGTTTGCCTCATTTCTTAATACAATTCTCTTATTAAATTTCATTAAGATCCCAACACGTTTTTTGTAATACCTCGAAACACGATGGTAAATAATGCACTAGAAGGCTGGCATTTTTCGTGAAAATAACACTGCGTCTTCGTTTACCTCCACAGACTTTCGAGGTTTTTGAGCCGTTAGGATTTCACAACCTTACAAACGTGAAAAAGTTACAGGTTCTACGAGCATTCCTCTCCTGCAGGTTTACACCAAGTACTTTATGGGAAAAAGATTATTTTCCGCCATTTTGGAACTTAACAGAGGGGACGTACAACGTTGAACCAAGTAAAAACCTGGCCTGCAAAAAAACTGCAGAATGGAACAACGCGCTGTTTTCCCGCAAACGAACTGGTTCAAAAGTTTCTTGACAAATGCAAACATGATTTTGACAAGACGGTGGTTAAGGTGCTTAGGAATTGTCTACCATATGGCAGTTTATCAAGTGTTATATCAGAAATTACCGAGCACACAAACAATACAGATGTTCGAGTATTGCACGTGGTTCGCGATCCTAGAGCAAGCATCAACTCAAGAATAAAAATCGGATGGATGCCCGATTATAATAGTTTAAACTTTGAGCCAACAATCCGGACGTATTGTGACAAAATCAATGAAAACATCGAGTTTGGTAAGCAACTCACGATCAACGAATCTCTCAGACCCAGGTATAAACTTATCCTATACCGGGATATTGCAGCCAGACCGGTTGATACGGCTAGGGAAGTCTTCATGTTCGCAGGGTTCGATATGTCAGATAATACTTTAAGATGGATCGCAAACATGACAAATCCCAAGAAAAACGACGCGATAACGATAACACAGTTAGGAAGCCATACTCGTTAGTGAGGGATTCAAAAGCGAATATCGACAAATGGCGAAGGGAGTCACCTCTCGAGCGGACCCGTTTAATAGAGAGCGTTTGTAAGCCATTGTTTTGAACGTATAGAGAAAATAAGCACGACGTATTAACGTAGTAGGTTCAAATTATGATGCAATATGCCATTTCTCAGTGATGCCTGTTAAAAGCGTATAATGGGATCTCGATGAAAATGGACGGCATAGCCACTGCGATTTTAATGATCTATTACACGACTAAGACAGCTGAGAGGGCTAATAACTAAAATCAGCCAATCAGAATGCTTTATTGTCGGTCCGGAGTTTCTTACATTGTTATGGTTTAATTTCCACAACTATTTTTAAGCACAAAGTCCTGTAATAAATCTCTTATTAACTCGGCCATCGGTCTCTTCGCTGCGCTCTATCCGTACTTTCAAGACCTAGGGCCGATATTCTCCCAGTGCGGCCCTTGATTATTAATAATACCTGTATACATATATAGATGTCAGGTCAGGCTATACATGTAAGACACAAATTATTTAAATCAAGGAATGCTTGGAGTTACTTACTTTGACTTGTTTCCCAACTGGTTTTGTCAACATAATCCACTTACGAATAAATGAATGGCCTGAAAGAAAAAAAAAAAAAAACACATTAAAATACAAGACATGCAGAAAGAAAATCAAGAAGTAGAAAGGCTTCGACAAATCAGTTACCTTTTCTTTCGTAGACGAACCCAATGTCAAGCTGAAAATAAAATGGAGTAATGATTACCATGGCAATTGAGAACTATCTTGTGAAGCCCTTGAAATCGCTGAAGCAAACAATGCAATATTTAGAAAATATTTCAGAGCCATAATCACATAAACCAGTGGTTATTGGTTTATTTCATGAATAACTCCGAGGAGTTCTTGCTTAATTCTAAGCTTACAATTATTTTTTGGTTTATATAAAAAAAACCCTGTTATCCATTCTAACCTTTCAGTATAGTATCAGGTGGTGGGAGATTTCGAAAATTTTGACCTGCTCTAGGCAAATCTTTCGTTAAAGTCTCGATGTATGCTTTAAGTGATTTCACTAGTTTTATATAAACAATGTCATAACAAATCCTATAATATAAAGTTTATGTTGGTATTTTAAAAATCGCCGGATCATTTAACTCGGCCCCTGAAATGTCTGAAATAAGATCTGCGCAAGTAATTAGGGTTGATTTCTCAGATAGATTGTCGTTAATTAAACTTTCTATGATGGATACCAAGTCCTTCACAGAGTAATTTTTCATTCTCGTGAAAGCGAAAACAAGTAGCCCATGCACCGAATAATATTCAATTTTTGGTCCTGTTTTCGAATTTCCACAAATTTAAAGCCATCGCTGACTATCGCCAACGGCCTTAAGGGAAAGTAACATACTTACCTTAAAAAGCCTAACAGTGCGTTGGAACGAAAAGGTCCTTTGGAGTTAAATACCTGATACAAAAAAGACAACAGTAGAATACACTGTAAAATTGAGCGTCCCCCTGAAAATAGGCCTCCCAAATATCAGAAGCAAAAATCATTACCGTCAACGGTAATACCCACTTCCCCCCCGCTTATATTTAGATTTAGCTCCTGGTTTTGTATTCTATGTCGTTACAGTATGCTCAGAGACATATGTTGCTCATTTGATGACTGTATAACTTATTTTGGTGTTACATATCATTATGTTTAGAGATTTACTGTGCAGTATTTTTTTACACACTTAAATTGTTTACAGACGCAAAAACTCTTCCCAACATTTTTGAAACACAAATGTCTCCAATAAGAAGCCCCCACCCTCCATAATGAGCAAACCAAAAATAAGCCCACCAAAAAAGCCTTTTGAACAAATATAAGCCCAAGGCTTATTATCGAAATTTTTCTGGTAACTTTCTAAGCCTTAAAGGGGCTGTGTCATGCTATATTCAGCAATTAATTCTGTTACACGCAAACTAAACTTTAAATCTTTGTGAAATTTTGCTTGTCGAAGCCAAGAAAGCATTACTTAAGGTGGCTCATCTCAGTTTTGCAAGGGCATACCTTCCCTAATGTGAACGGCTGATACTTCGCTGTCAGAGCACCGTCTGACTAGCTACTTCACCACTTTACTAGAAATAGAATGAACTTTCCAAAAAAGTAGTTTTGATTGGCATCGGTGTTACCCTAGCAACGCAGCGATGACGTCACGCATTTTACATATGACCATTTTTCTCGACATCTAGACGTAAACTTTTAAAACCACCTTATGTTCCTTGAAGCCTAGATGTAGTTCTTCACGATTAAGAATTTTTAAAAAATTATATGAGAGCGTTTTGGAATAAATGCGGTTGAATATTTTCATTAAAAAAATTAAATATTCACCTTACGTTTGTTTAATTCGTCGATACCAATGTCTTCTTAACTGATTGAGGTAATGTTTACCACATATTATACCTGTGACATAGGACTGTTTTCTGTCAGAGTTTCTTCGAAATTGCTTCATTCGATTTCATTTCATGTAGACAGAAGTAATCCCTGCTAGATTCGCATTTTACTCAACGTAGTAACATATTTGTTACGGAAGCTGTAATTAAAAAACTAGTCGATACATTTTTTTTAATTTTTTTGGATGCGAAGTTTAACATCTATTACGCTTTCTCTGGAATTTTCAAGTGGATTGAATCATTTTAAGGGTACGAAATAAAAATAAAAATACAAACACTTTTACATTCATCCGCACAATCGTTTTTGCTATATTATTTGTTGACAGCTGATCTCTTTCAGAAATTTCTCTTTTGTCTATATTCAGGCATATTTGTGTGCGCTTACCATGCCTGCTTGCAACGCTTCGCTGCTGCTGACACGTCGCTCGTGAAAATGATTTTCTTCACCGATAATCAACATATTTGAGTGGGTCACGCAGCCAGATGTAACGCTATTATAATTGATATATTAGTTACCACTCCTTCACTCTCTTCGTCTCAACAGCGTTTTCGAACAGAAGAGCAGCCTTCCTTTTTCGTTTAGAGCTTGGCTTGACCATAGTCAAGCAAGATCTGGATTCAAAAGCGTTAAAATTGGCTGCGTGACTACAGATTTATGTTAATTTCCATTGTACTAACGAAAAACAGAATTTTCACGAGCGGCGTTTTTGTAAGTAAAATGCGAATCTAGCAGGGATTACTTCTGTCTACATGAAATGAAATCGAATGAAGCAATTTCGAAGAAACTCTGACAGAAAACAGTCCTATGTCACAGGTATAATATGTGGTAAAAACATTACCTCAATCAGTTAAGAAGACATTGGTATCGACGAATTAAACAAACGTAAGGTGAATATTTAATTTTTTTAATGAAAATATTCAACCGCATTTTATTCCAAAACGCTCTCATATAATTTTTTAAAAATTCTTAATCGTGAAGAACTACATCTAGGCTTCAAGGAACATAAGGTGGTTTTAAAAGTTTACGTCTAGATGTCGAGAAAAATGGTCATATGTAAAATGCGTGACGTCATCGCTGCGTTGCTAGGGTAACACCGATGCCAATCAAAACTACTTTTTTGGAAAGTTCATTCTATTTCTAGTAAAGTGGTGAAGTAGCTAGTCAGACGGTGCTCTGACAGCGAAGTATCAGCCGTTCAAATTCGGGAAGGTATGCCCTTGCAAAACTGAGATGAGCCACCTTAACATCATCTTGATCAGGAAAAACCTCATTTACATTTACTTTCAACACACTGATTTGCATACGCGACTTACCGCAATACTAGTTTCGTAGTACATATATTATATGGCGACCAACTGACGAGGTCTTTATAGACGAAACTAGTATTGTAAGTCGCGTATGCAAATCAGTGTGTTGAAAGTAAATGTAAATGAGGTTTTTCCTGATCAAGATGATGTAAACTTTAAATCATGATATTGAAACCATAAAATAATGGTTTCAAACCATAGAAAAACATAAAACAAATACTAGTAGGCCGCAATGAAGTACGGATGGTCAAAATTGGACAAGATTGAAACGGATTGCGAAAAGGTTAACTTGACAAGTTAAGTACATTTGTATGAAACAAGTGGTAAATAATGCTTAGAAATCATCTGTGCTTGTTATGCAAGTGAGATTCCATCTTTTAATTAATATTTCATTGACATTTTGAGTTTATAGCTCGAAAAAAAATAATACAGGGAAGAATAGCAAAAAGTAGCGTGACACAGCCCCTTTAACAGTATGATTGCGTCATGTTTCTTACCTCCAGTTTAATAAGTTCATCAAACAACTCCGCTTCGGATGTGCGAAAATTGAAGAATAGCATCTGCAAAATGAATGACGATTCAGCGTTAGGCTATTGTCTGTACTGATTCCTTGCAACTGTATTACAGCAAGAATATCTGAGCCAACTACTTAAGGCAGGAGTAATGAACAATCCAAAAAACACTGGATTGTAATGACCCGTTTTTAGCCCAGTAACTAATGGATTGTAATGACGCGTTTGTAACCCAGTAACTACTGGATTGTAATTACCAGTTTATATCCCAGTAACAACTAGATTGTAATGAACCGTTTGTAACCCAGTAACTAATGGATTGTAATGACCAGTTTGTAATCCAGTAACTACTGGATTGCAATGTCTCGTTTATAATCCAGTAAATATCGGATTGTAATGACCAGTTTGTTACCCAGTAACTAATGGATTGTAATGACCCGTTTGTAACCCAGCAACTACTGGATTGTAATGACCCGTTAGTAACCCAGTAACTATTGGATTGTAATGATTCGTTTGTAACCCAGTAACTGCTGGATTGTAATGACCCGTTAGTAACCCAGTAACTACTGGATTGCAATGACGTGTTTGTAACCCAGTAACTACTTGATTGTAATGACCCGTTTGTAACCCAGTAACTAATGGTTTGCAATGACGCGTTGGTAACACAGTAACTACTGGATTGTATTGACCAGTTTGTAACCCAGTAACTAATAGATTGTAATTACCCGTTTGTAACCCAGTAACTACTGGATTGTAATGACTCCTTTGTAACCCAGTAACTACTGGGTTGTAATGATCCGTTTGTAACCCTGTAACAACTGGCCGTAATGATCCGTTTGTAACCCTGTAATTACTTGATGGTAATTACCCGTTTGTAACCCAGTAACTATTGGATTGTAATGATCCGTTTCTAACCCAGTAACAACTGGATTGTAATGACTAATTTGTAACCCAGTAACTACTGGAATGGAATGAGCCGTTTTTAACCCAGTAACTACTGGATTGTAATGACGCGTTTGTAACCTAGTAGCTACGGGATTGTAATGACGAGATTGTAACCCAGTAACTAGTGGATTGTAATGACCATTTTGTAATCCAGTAACTGGAGTGAACTACTGGATTGTACGTAATGACGAGTTTGTGACCCAGTAACTACTGGATTGTAATGACCAGTTTGTAACCCAGTAATTAATGGATTGTAATGACGCGTTTGTAACCCAGTAACTACTGGATTGTAATGACCAGTTTGTAACACAGCAACTACTGGATTGTAATGGTGCGTTTGTAACCCAGTAACTAATGGATTGTAATGACCGGTTAGTAAGCCAGTAACTACGGTATAGTAATGACCCGTTTGTAACCTAGTAACTACTGGATTGTAATGACGTGTTTGTAACCCAGTAACTACTGGATTGTAATGATCAGTTCGTAACCCACTAACTACTGGATTGTAATGACGCGTGTGTAATCCAGTAACTAGTGGATTGTAATGACCTGTTTGTAACACAGTAACTACTGTATTGTAATGACGCGTTTGTTACCCAGTAACTACTGGAATGTAATGACCAGCTTGTAACCCAGTAACTACTGGATTGTAATGACGGGTTTGTAACCCGGTAACTACTGGATTGTAATAAACCGTTTGTAACCCGGTAACTACTCGATTGTAATGACCAGTTGGTAACACACTAACTACTGGCTTGTAATAGCGCGTTTGTAACCCAGTAACTACTGGATTGTAATGACCCGTTTATAACCCAGTAACTAGTTGATTGTAATGACCAGTTTGTAACCCAGTAAGTACTGGATTGTAATGACCAGTTTGTAACCCAGTAACTGACTAGTTTGTATCCAGTAACTACTGGATTGTAATGACCAGTTTGTAACCCAGTAACTACTGGATTGTAATGACCCGTTTGTAACCCAGAAACTACTGGATTGTAATGTCTCGTTTGTAACCCAATAACTACTGGATAGTAATTACCAGTTCGTAACACAGTAAATACTGGATTGTAATGACGCGTTGTAACCCAGTAACTACTGGAGTGTAATGACTCGTTTGTAACCCAATAACTACTGAATTGTAATGTCCCATTTGTAATCCAGTAATTACTGGATTGTAATGACGCGTTTGTAACCCAGTAACTACTGGATTGTAATGACCCGTTTGTAACCCAGTAACTAGTGGATTATAATGAATGACCAGTTTGTAAACCAGTAACTACTGGATTATGATGAACCGTTTGTAACGTAGTAATTACTGGATTGTAATGATCAGTTTGTAACCCAGTAACTACTGGATTGTAATGATCCGTTTGTAACCCTGTAACAACTGGCCGTAATGATCCGTTTGTAACCCAGTAATTACCTGATTGTAAATACCCGTTTGTAACCCAGTAACTACTGGATTGTAATGATCCGTTCCTAACCCAGTAACTACTGGATTGTAATGACCCGCTTGTAACCCTGTAACTACTGGATTGTAATGACGCGTTTGTAACCTAGTAGCTACGGGATTGTAATGACGAGATTGTAACCCAGTAACTAGTGCATTGTAATAAACAGTTTGTAATCCAGTAACTGGAGTTAACTACTGGATTGTACGTAATAACGAGTTTGTAACCCAGTAACTACTGGATTGTAATGACCAGTTTGTAACCCAGTAATTAATGGATTGTAATGACACGTTTGTAACCCAGTAACTACTGGATTGTAATGACCATTTTGTAACACAGCAACTACTGGATTGTAATGGTGCGTTTGTGACCCAGTAACTACTGGATTGTAATGACCAGTTTGTAACCCAGTAACTACTGGATTGTAATAACCGTTTGTAACCCAGTTACAACTTTATTGTAATGACTCGTTTGTAACCCAGTAACTACTGGATTGTAATGGCCAGTTTGTAACACAGTAACTACTGGATTGTAATGATTCGATTGTAACCCAGTAACTATCGGATTGTAATGATAAGTTTGTAACCCAGTAAGAACTGGATTGTAATGACGTGTTTGTAACCCAGTAACTACTGGATTGTAATGATCAGTTCGTAACCCACTAACTACTGGATTGTAATGACGCGTGTGTAATCCAGTAACTAGTGGATTGTAATGACCTGTTTGTAACACAGTAACTACTGTATTGTAATGACGCGTTTGTTACCCAGTAACTACTGGAATGTAATGACCAGCTTGTAACCCAGTAACTACTGGATTGTAATGACGGGTTTGTAACCCGGTAACTACTGGATTGTAATAAACCGTTTGTAACCCGGTAACTACTCGATTGTAATGACCAGTTGGTAACACACTAACTACTGGCTTGTAATAGCGCGTTTGTAACCCAGTAACTACTGGATTGTAATGACCCGTTTATAACCCAGTAACTAGTTGATTGTAATGACCAGTTTGTAACCCAGTAAGTACTGGATTGTAATGACCAGTTTGTAACCCAGTAACTGACTAGTTTGTATCCCAGTAACTACTGGATTGTAATGACCAGTTTGTAACCCAGTAACTACTGGATTGTAATGACCCGTTTGTAACCCAGAAACTACTGGATTGTAATGTCTCGTTTGTAACCCAATAACTACTGGATAGTAATTACCAGTTCGTAACCCAGTAAATACTGGATTGTAATGACGCGTTTGTAACCCAGTAACTACTGGAGTGTAATGACCCGTTTGTAACCCAATAACTACTGAATTGTAATGTCCCATTTGTAATCCAGTAATTACTGGATTGTAATGACGCGTTTGTAACCCAGTAACTACTGGATTGTAATGACCCGTTTGTAACCCAGTAACTAGTGGATTATAATGAATGACCAGTTTGTAAACCAGTAACTACTGGATTATAATGAACCGTTTGTAACGTAGTAATTACTGGATTGTAATGATCAGTTTGTAACCCAGTAACTACTGGATTGTAATGATCCGTTTGTAACCCTGTAACAACTGGCCGTAATGATCCGTTTGTAACCCAGTAATTACCTGATTGTAATTACCCGTTTGTAACCCAGTAACTACTGGATTGTAATGATCCGTTTCTAACCCAGTAACTACTGGATTGTAATGACCCGCTTGTAACCCTGTAACTACTGGATTGTAATGACGCGTTTGTAACCTAGTAGCTACGGAATTGTAATGACGAGATTGTAACCCAGTAGCTAGTGCATTGTAATAAACAGTTTGTAATCCAGTAACTGGAGTTAACTACTGGATTGTACGTAATAACGAGTTTGTAACCAGTAACTACTGGATTGTAATGACCAGTTTGTAACTCAGTAATTAATGGATTGTAATGACGCGTTTGTAACCCAGTAACTACTGGATTGTAATGACCAGTTTGTAACCCAGTAATTAATGGGTTGTAATGACGCGTTTGTAACCCAGTAACTACTGGATTGTAATGACCATTTTGTAACACAGCAACTACTGGATTGTAATGGTGCGTTTGTGACCCAGTAACTACTGGATTGTAATGACCAGTTTGTAACCCAGTTACTACTTTATTGTAATGACTCGTTTGTAACCCAGTAACTACTGGATTGTAATGGCCAGTTTGTAACCCAGTAACTACTGGATTGTAATGATTCGATTGTAACCCAGTAACTATCGGATTGTAATGATAAGTTTGTAACACAGTAAGAACTGGATTGTAATGATTCGTTTGTAACCCAGTAACTAGTGGATTGTAATTACCCGTTTGTAACTCAGTACTACTGGATTGTAATGACCAGTTTGTAACACAGCAACTACTGGATTGTAATGGTGCGTTTGTAACCCAGTAACTAATGAATTGTAATGACCGGTTAGTAAGCCAGTAACTACTGTATAGTAATGACCCGTTTGTAACCTATTAAACTACTGGATTGTAATAACGTGTTTGTAACCCAGTAACTACTGGATTGTAATGATCAGTTCGTAATCCACAACTACTGGATTGCAATGACGCGAGTTTAATCCAGTAACTAGTGGATTGTAATGACCAGTTTGTAACCCAGTAACTACTGTATTGTAATGAGGCGTTTTGTAACACAGTAACTACTGGCCGTAATGACCAGTTTGTAACCCTGTAACTACTGGATTGTATTGACCAGATTGTAACCCAGTGACTACTGGATTGTAATGACCAGTTTGTAACCCAGTAAGTATTGGATTGTAATGACCAGTTTGTAACCCAGTAACTGACTAGTTTGTATCCCAGTAACTACTGGATTGTAATGACCAGTTTGTAATCCAGTAACTACTGGATTGTAATGACCCGTTTTGTAACCCAGTAACTACTGGATTGTAATGACGCGCTTGTAACCCAGTAACTACTGGAGTGTAATGACCCGTTTGTAACCCAATAACTAATGGATTGTAATGTCCCATTTGTAATTCAGTAATTACTGGATTGTAATGACGCGTTTGTAACCCAGTAACTACTGGAATGTAATGACCCGTTTGTAACCCAGTAACTACTGGATTGTAATGACGCGTTTGTAACCTAGTAGCTACGGGATTGTAATAACAAGATTGTAACCCAGTAACTAGTGGATTGTAATGACCAGTTTGTAATCCAGTAACTCGAGTGAACTAATGGATTGTACATAATGACGAGTTTGTAACCCAGTAAATACTGGATTGTAATGACCAGTTTGTAACACAGCAACTACTGGATTGTAATGATGTGTTTGTAATCCAGTAACTACTGGATTGTAATGACCGGTTAGTAACCCAGTAAACACTGTATAGTAATGACCAGTTTGTAACCTAGTAACTACTGGATTGTAATGACGGGTTTGTAACCCAGTACCTACTGGATTGTAATGATCCGTTTGTAACCCAGTAAGTACTGGATTGTAATTGTCCGTTTGTAACCCAGTAACTAGTGGATTGTAATGACCGGTTTGTAACCCAGTAACTACTGGATTCAAATGACCAGTTTGTAACACAGCAACTACTGGATTGTAATGGTGCGTTTGTAACCCAGTAACTAATGGATTGTAATGACCGGTTAGTAAGCCAGTTACTACTGGATAGTAATGACCCGTTTGTAACCCAGTAATTGCTGGATTGTAATGACCCGTTTGTAACCCAGTAACTACTGGATTGTAATGACTAGTTTGTAACCCGTAACTACTGGATTGTAATGACCCGTTTGTAACTCTGTAACTACTGGATTGTAATAACCGTTTGTAACCCAGTTGCTACTGGATTGTAACGACTCGTTTGTAACCCAGTAACTACTGGGTTGTAATGTCCAGTTTGTAACCCAGTAACTACTGGATTGCAATGACGCGTTTGTAACACAGTAATTTACTGGATTGTTATGACCCGTTTGTACCCAGTAACTAGTGGATTATAATGACCAGTTTGTAACCAGTAACTACTGCATTGTAATGATCCATTTGTAACCCAGTAATTAGTGGATTGTAATGACGCGTTTGTAACCCAGTAACTACTGGATTGCAATGACCATTTGTACCTAGTAACTAGTGGATTATAATGAATGACCAGTTTGTAAACCAGTAACTGCTGGATTATAATGAACCGTTTGTAACCTAGTAACTACTGGATTGTAATGACGGGTTTGTAACCCAGTACCTACTGGATTGCAATGATCCGTTTGTAACCCAGTAAGTACTGGATTGTAATTGTCCGTTTGTAACCCAGTAACTAGTGGATTGTAATGACGCGGTTTGTAACCCAGTAACTACTGGATTGTAATGACCAGTTTGTAACCGAGTAACTACTGGATTGTAATGACCCGTTTGTAATCCAGTAACTACTGGATTGTAATGTCTCGTTTGTAACCCAATAACTACTGGATAGTAATGACCAGTTCGTAACCCAGTAACTACTGGATTGTAATGACGCGTTTGTAACCCTGTAACTGCTGGAGTGTAATGACCCGTTTGTAACCCAATAACTACTGGATTGTAATGTCCCATTTGTAACCCAGTAATTACTGGATTGTAATGACGCGTTTGTAACCTAGTAACTAGTGGATTATAATGAATGACCCAGTTTGTAAACCAGTAACTGCTGGATTATAATGAACCGTTTGTAACCTAGTAACTATTGGATTGTAATGACGGGTTTGTAACCCAGTACCTACTGGATTGCAATGATCCGTTTGTAACCCAGTAAGTACTGGATTGTAATTGTCCGTTTGTAACCCAGTAACTAGTGGATTGTAATGACCGGTTTGTAACCAGTAACTACTGGATTGTAATGACCAGTTTGTAACACAGCAACTACTGGATTGTAATTGTGCGTTTGTAACCCAGTAACTAATGGATTGTAATGACCGGTTAGTAAGCCAGTTACTACTGGATAGTAATGACCCGTTTGTAACCCAGTAATTGCTGGGATTGTAATGACCCGTTTGTAGCCCAGTAACTACTGGATTGTAATGACTAGTTTGTAACCCGTAAATACTGAAATTGTAATGACCGTTTGTAACTCAGTAACTACTGGATTGTAATAACCGTTTGTAACCCAGTTGCTACTGGATTGTAACGACTCGTTTGTAACCCAGTAACTACTGGATTGTAATTTTCAGTTTGTAACCCAGTAACTATTGGATTGCAATGACGCGTTTGTAACACAGTAATTACTGGATTGTTATGACCCGTTTGTACCAGTAACTAGTGGATTATAATGACCAGTTTGTAACCCAGTAACTACTGCATTGTAATGATCCGTTTGTAACACAGTAATTACTGGATTGTAATAACCCGTTTGTAACCCAGAAACTACTGAATTATAATGTCCCACTTGTAACCCAGTAATTAGTGGATTGTAATGACCCGTTTGTAACCCAGTAACTACTGGATTTTAATGTCCCTTTTGTAACCCAGTAACTAGTGCATTGTAATGACCAGTTTGTAACCCAGTAACTTCCGAATTCTAATGGCCAGTTTTTAACGCAGTAACTACTTGATTGGAATGACGCGTTTGTAACCCAAAACTACTGTATTGTAATGACCAGTTTGTAGCCCAGTAATTAATGGATTGTAATGACGCGTTTGTAATTCAGTAACTACTGGATTGTAATGACCAGTTTGTAAACCCAGTAACTAAGGGTCGTTTTTGACCAGTTTGTAACCCAGTAACTACTGGATTGCAATGACCAGTTTGTACCCAGTAACTGACTAGTTTGTTACCCAGTAACTATTGGATTGTAATGACCAGTTTGCAACCCAGTAACTACTCGATTGTAATTACCCGTTTGTAACCCAATAACTACTGGATTGTAATGTCCAGTTTGTAACCCAGTAACTACTGGCCGTAATGACCAGTTTGTAACCCTGTAACTACTAGATTGTATTGACCAGATTGTAACCCAGTAAGTACTGGATTGTAATGACCAGTTTGTAACCCAGTAAGTACTGGATTGTAATGACCAGTTTCTAACCCAGTAACTGGCTAGTTTGTATCCCAGTAACTACTGGATTGTAATGACCAGTTTGTAACCGAGTAACTACTTGATTGTAATTACCCGTTTGTAACCCAGTAACTACTGGATTGTAATGTCTCGTTTGTAACCCAATAACTACTGGATAGTAATGACCAGTTCGTAACCCAGTAACTACTGGATTGTAATGACGCGTTTGTAACCCAGTAACTGCTGGAGTGTAATGACCCGTTTGTACCCCAATAACTACTGGATTGTAATGTCCCATTTGTAACCCAGTAAGTTACTGGATTGTAATGACGCGTTCTGTAACCCAGTAACTACTGGATTGCAATGACGCGTTTGTAACCTAGTAACTAGTGGATTATAATGAATGACCAGTTTGTAAACCAGTAACTACTGGATTATAATGAACCGTTTGTAAACCAGTAATTACTGGATTGTAATGATCAGTTTTTAACCCAGTAACTACTGGATTGTAATGATCGGTTTGTAACACAGTAACAACTGGATTGTAATGATCCGTTTGTAACCCAGTAACTACTGGATTGTAATGATCCGTTTCTAACCCAGTAAGTACTGGATTGTAATGACTAGTTTGTAACCCAGTAACTACTGGATTGTAATGACCCGTTTGTAACCTAGGCCTGCGTAGCTGGCGGTCTTGTTGGCGCGCGATGCAAAATTCGTAAGCGGCGAAGCCGCGACAGCGAGCGGCAAAGCCGCGAGGAGTCTATGGCGCAGAGGGTCGAAAGACCGCCGCTCTAATTCCTGGTTTTTTTAATGCTGCCACCTTTTATCACTTTCATCACCTCCTTTGGTGTAATTAAATTAGCCAATCAGAGAGAAAGCTGTATCGAAACTTGTCAATTATTTTCTTCTCAGCAAACATACGCTTTTGGTGACGCTCATGCAGACTAATTAGTTCAGATATTTTTGGAAGTAAACTTCGGAGGCGCACGTAATAAATATTTTTTTCTGTTCAGCGCTTTGAAAATGCTTTCCAAAGAGACCTCTCTCGAGTCAAGCGGTGAGGTAGTTCCGGAGAAACAACTTTTTCGCCGCAGACATGCCAGCACTGGGAAATATTACACACTGGCTTTCGTAGTTAAATATGCAAATCTTGCACCGGAAATTTCAGAGCGAAATTCCTAACAAACACAGGAAACAAATATTCTAGCTGTCCTTCGCTTTGAAACCCCTTTCGATAGAGATGTTTTTCGATTCGATCCGTTTAACAATTTTCGAGAACGACTTTCGAGCGTGTGAGATCGAATCCGAAATTCCCGTGCACTGGTGCAAGGACTATTCAAAAACCCCAGGAATTAGAGCAGGCGGTCTTTCGACCCTCTCCTCCCAGACTCTCGCGGCTTTGCCGCTCGCTGTCGCGGCTTCGCCGCTTACGAATTTTTGCATCGCGCGCCAACAAGACCGCCAGCTACGCAGGATATTTGTAACCCAGTAACTACTGGATTGTAATGACGCGTTTGTAACCTAGTAATTACGGGATTGTAATGACGAGATTGTAACCCAATAACTACTGCGATTGTAATCGACCAGTTTAATCCAGTAACTGGAGTGATCTACTGGATTGTACGTAATGACGAGTTTGTAACCCAGTAAACTACTGGATTGTAATGACCAGTTTGTAACTCCAGTAATTAATGGGTTGTAATGACGCGTTTGTAATAATAATAATAATTTAATAATTTATATAGGCGCTATTTCTAAAGTTCACAGCGCTTAACAATATGTATAAGTTTAAAATTAAATTAAGATGAACAGATAAATGGAACTAATTAATTACATAATAAAAAGCTAAAGTGATTAAAGTGAATAAGCAAGTTTGAATAAAAATGTTTTGAGATTCCTTTAAAGAATTTAACGGGGGTGCTGAGCTTAACGTGTAAAGGAAGTGAATTCCAGAGCCTAGGCGCTGAGATTGAAAAAGCACGGCTACCGTAGGTTTTAAGATTGAAGGATGGTTCTATAAGTAGATGTTTAGTAGAAGAACGAAGGGAACGAACAGGTACATAGTGGTGTAAACATACAGCGAATATACTCAGGGGCTAAGTTGTTAAGAGCCTTATAGGTAATGAGCGCGACCTTGAAGGCAATACGTTGTTCAACAGGCAACCAATGTAGTTCAATCAGAGTATCAGATATATGATCATACTTCCTCTTCATGGAAATTAGTCTTGCGGCAGAATTAAGCACAAACTGGAGTTTTTTAAGCAAACATTTAGGTAGACCAACAAGTAGCGAATTACAGTAGTCAATCTTAGAGCTAACGAGGACATTAACAACAGTTTTTGTAGACTCAATTGACTGACTGGAAGACTGGATTGTAACCCAATAACTAACTGGATTGTAATGACCAGTTTGTAACACAGCAACTACTGGATTGTAATGGTGCGTTTTGTAATCCAGTAACTACTGGATTGTAATGACCAGTTTGTAACCCAGTACCTACTGGATTGTAATGATCCGTTTGTAACCCAGTAAGTACTGGATTGTAATTGTCCGTTTGTAACCCAGTAACCAGTGGATTGTAATGACGAGTTTGTAACCCAGTAACTACTGGATTGTAATGACCAGTTTGTAACCCAGTAATTAATGGGTTGTAATGACGCGTTTGTAACCCAGTAACTACTGGATTGTAATGACAGTTTGTAAACACAGCAACTACTGGATTGTTATGGTGCGTTGTGTAACCCAGTAACTACTGGATTGTAATGACCGGTTAGTAACCCAGTAAATACTGTATAATAATGACCCGTTTGTAACCCAGTAACTACTGGATTGTAATGACGCGTTTGTAACCCAGTAACTGCTGACTGCTTCTTGTTGTATTTTGTTTTCACGCCTCTCCCTCGCCTAATTTTCCTCTAGTCTCCCCTATCCTATAATTAATGAACGGATAGCGAACCTCATCAGTATAGATTGGTCTGTTCGTAGATTGCTTGGCGCTTGTTTCCTTCCCGCTGACCAGCCACTGTGACTCGTACCAAGGGGTGAATATCGGTTCCTGGTAAATAACGACCTTCAAAAATTGGATCCGAATCTAAAAGAATGACAAATGATGATATGTTAGTTTCATAGCCCGTTGATGACAATACACACATAATCTAACTTATTAAGAGAATCAGTCTTGACAACAAATGGTTTAAATTGTGTTAACCCGGTAAGAGATTATATGTAATCCGTTACATTCCTTCAACAACTTTTGGCTATTTATTGAGAGAGGGCATGGTATGATATTTGGTACTTGGAGAGAAGAAACCTCGTTTAAAGAGAGAACAACTTGGAAAAGATGGATTGATGGGCCTATTGTTCACCAGGAGAGAATGGAAAGATGATACATGCTCTAAATAAACGTGGCCAGTTTTCAGTTACAGAATACTAACCATGGATCGGTTTTGCAAGGGTGGATAACGGCCCTGCTACCCACCGGATGAATCACTATGCAATTGATTAGTGATGATAACAACAATTTAAGGAGTTACGTCACGGATGGCGCATTTTTGCCGTTCTTAATCCGTCTCAATTAAGTCTTCTCTCCTTGTTCCTGTTTGGTTATTATCACCTCTTTGATGTTTTTCTACCTCAGCAAACTATTATTTCGAGGCTTTCCTCAATTTGAAGGTGAGTTTGCACTTCGCAAAATGACTTTGACTTTTAAGTCATTTTGACATAGCTCCTTTAAGCTATCCACTGGATAACCATTTATATAATTTAAATAGCGTTAGTTAACCATCCAACCTTTGAACAACCGGGGCCAGAAGTCTTATGATGTTGAGGTTTTGGTCGCTTTGAATATATATACTTACACCTGTGTTAAAGAAGCTACATAAAAAAAATAGCGTACATCTTGAAAAACTTAGCCGTTCGTAATCATCGTCTCAATCGTAATCATCGTCTCAATCTGCGCAAACTAATCATTTCGAGGGTTCCTTCGATTTGAAAGTAATTTTATCCATCGCAAGAAATGACTTCATATATCTATGGCTGTTTGGTTCTGTGTTGCAATTAAAAAAAAAAAAAAAAAAAAAAAAAACTTCATATATCTTGACATAGCTTCAAGTTTTACAGTGCGACTACTCGAAGCGGGCCAGTACGTTTGAAGACACGTAACCAATCAAAACGTTAATTGAGAACAAAGGATGGCGATCTTTTTCCTAAACTGACCAATCACGTTGAAGCATACATACAATGGTTCTACAAATTTGACACCAGCAAAGTGCAGACCATCGTTTTGATTGGTTACTTTTCTTCAAACTCGCCCGCTTCGAGTACTGAGTCGATTTACTCACCTGGAAGTCCTTAGTTTTATCAGACCACTTTCTAGCGAGGCGTCTGCGGGTTCTTTTCTTTTCTACTTTTCTCTTGCCTTTCCCTTGTTCTTTACTCTCATCATCCTCATCTTTATCATGGTATTCATCTTCATCGGATTCTTGGCTATCTCTTTCCTCTTCATTCTTGCCGTCCTTTCTATCTACGCTACCTCCAGGAGGAACATATTCTATATCCAGGGAAATTGTTCCCTGTGATGTGCACAAGAATATAACACATGATCGATTAGTCAGTCAGTCATGATCAGTCATTCAGTTGGTCAGTCAGTCGGTTAGTCGGTCGGTCAGTCGGGAAGTCGTTCATTCGGTCTGTCTGTTTGTCAGTCAGTTAGTCATACAATCAGCCAGCCAGCCAGCCAGCCAACCAGCCAGCCAACCAGCCAGTCAGTCGGTCGGTTGGTAAATCAATTATAATAAACGTTTCATGGACATGTAACTGTCAAACCAAACATTATGCTTTCATTTTTTTATATCAACTAATAATACAGACACTCCGAGCGAGGTCAGTATTCTGACCTGTCCGTTACTTTTGAAAAGTAAGTACGGGAGTGACAAACGGAAGTGCTGGACGAAACACAATGCATGTCAGTGCCAAACATGAACTTCATTGCAATAGACAATATTCGTATTCTCACGGTTGGACTGGAACTAGCTTGCAATCGAGGCTAATGCGGGGATCTTTTTAAATGCAAATATTTGTAACGATATTCCCCCGCATAAGCCTCGATTGCAAGCTAGTTACAGTCCAACCGCGAGAATACGAATATTGTCTATTAGCGAGCTAGTGCGCATATAATACTAGAAATTGTACCCAACCTGGTAATCGCGTTGGTCTTGGCAATAAAGACCTACTTAGGTAAAGTAAAACAAAACAAAATGAAACAAAACGAAACGAAATGAAAAAAACAAAACAAAACATGACTTACCATGGTTGGGCGGTGTTTACCATCTTCGAGTTCATAAGATTGCTTTTCAATTTTGTTGCCGTTTTCACGTAGTTCGCGAAGAGGAATTTCCACTTGTCCAAGAAGCCTGGAAAATTTAGAAAACGTTTTGCATGTTTTGTATCGAGAAAATAAAATTTGATACCTTAGTCAGCAGGGTTAGGATTAGGATGAGCGGTTAGCGGTTAGTAGTACGTCGCTAGTAGTTAACCTTTTAAAAGCTGTTTTAAAAGGTGTTCCTGGGTTTAAAGAGGCTATCACGGAGATTTTGTTGCTTTTTCGGCCAAAACTGTGCTAAAATTATGACTAAGTGCCTTCACTCATACACGAAATGCGTCTAGAACACCAAAAGGAAGATAAAAGTGAATTGTTGAAGGAAGAAGCAGAACTTGAAAACGTCTGCCCAATCTTTTTCAAGTTGAGATCAAAAGCTCCTGCATGGGTAACTCGTGAAAGTACTCCTTTTAGTATATTTTAAAATTGTTTACAAAACTGGACCATTATTTAATTTTTTAGAATTCCATTGATGTAAATATGCCTTTTGGCTTTTGACTTTATGATTTAATGCATGGTTTTTTTCACACAAGACATAAAATCACAACATTTCCTAAAACAATGCGAAAGACAGTCTCTTTACACACACTTACAAAAAAAGTTACTATACTCACTTTTTGAACCAGGCTTTTTCGAAGTCTTTAACTTTGATTGACAGCTTTTCGTCCAATTGAAGTTGAACAGCTCCGAGACTCCATTCACCCGTGGCCTGTGGTCCAACAAAAAAGGAGCTTTTGTAACTTTTACTTTTTCTTAATTATTTTGATTTGATTTTGTTGCTTTCGGTTGTTTTTTAGACCGGTGAAGATTGTGTAGACGTTTAGGCGCGCAGACGCCTCAGAGTGTTATAAATTACATATTTTTCTTGTGGACGCGTAGCCAATTCATAATTATTAGAACCAGAGTGCTATAAATTAATTCATGTTGTAAACGCTAGCCACCTCTTAGGGCCGATTTAAAACGATTTTTGCACACAACTGCCCCATACGACATACTTAAGCCCCTTCCAAACGAGCAAGTTTTCCTTGACAAGGAACATTGACAATTTTTTTTTGCTCGTGTGGATAAACAACAAATTTAATTTGACAAGTTTTTCCTTGACAAATTTTATTTGCTCGTGTGGACGATAAACAATTTTTATTTGACAATTTGTCTTTGTAACAACAAAAATATTGTACAGCGGATTATCGTCTTTAATAGGACCCAGGTTGCAAGCAACAAGATAAGGCCACTGGGCACCAGGGATTCCTTGTCATATTTTCCTTGTTGCATGTCCACACGAGCAAGTTTCGCAATTTGGCAATTTTTCCTTGACAAGTGTCCTTGTTCAAAAAATTGCACGCCAGTTTTTGAACAAGGACACTTGTCAAGGAAAAAATTCCCAAATTTCCCTTTCCACACGAGCAAGGAAAAATTTTGAAGTGAAAACTTGTCAAGGAAAACTTGCTCGTGTGGAAGGGGCTTTACGATACGAATTGTTTTGTCTAAATCAAACCTACAACGTGTTTATGATTGTCGCGACAAAGTCGTGCGTGTGTAAATGGACCCATGTTGTGTCGCAGTAAGCGCGTCACGCGTGCGACAGTCGTATAAGCAAACATCGTAGCGTGTTAGGGCCTGATTACATGAGCTGGGCTGGTTCGGTTTGCCAAGTTGACTTTTAGCCCGGTATTAGTACACGAACCTAGCCAGCCCGGGACGAGCTCAATTTTTCATGTTTATAGAGAGATGGCAGCAGTGCACATGAGTAGTGTTGTACCGGATGTCCTCTTGCTGGCCCGGTAAGTCAGGTTGGCCCGGTGAACGTGATTACATGGAACATTTTCAGCCCGGTTAGCCGGGATCCCGGCATCGCAATGATCCCGGCTCACCGGGCTAGCCCGGTTGTCATGTAATCGCAAAGCAGACGTGCCGAGATCTCGGCAAAACCGGACCAGCCCGGCAGTGTAATCAGGCCCTTAATCGGCTTTTATCTAATCTCAGAGTAATATGAACATTAAAAATTTCTACATTCCGTGATGATTTTTCTTGTTCTACTGCAGTATCCGGTGGATCCACAGAAACAACTACATGCAGTTGTGGATATTCAGTTCTGAAATTGTTCCTTTTCCTCACAAGGCAATACTCCGACTCTGACTCCGTTTGGTCGGTGCTCATGTAATTACTGAATTGCCGAACTCAGTTCAAAGTGATAACAAATCGATGTTGCAATTCCTTTGAAAAATACGCGTGTTGCGTGTGAATCAAGTTTCAAAGTGGCGCGATGTTTGAATCACTCCGATCCGTACCAGAAATCAAAATTCGATGAATTCGATAAATTATTGTAATTCAGTCCCCAGTTGTTCAAAGGATGGATAACGCTAAATCACTATCCAGTGGATAAGAGTTAACAAAACAAACTACGCTATTAGTTGAGTAGTGATTTATCCGGTGGATAGCGTTATTCGATCATCCTTTGAACAACTGGGGCTAGATCTGCAACACTCACGTCCTCTGGCGGCCACGTGGGATTTAGCGTGTCTTTCTGAAACGAAGTCTTCTTCTCCCGACCTGTTTGTTGCAGGAAAACAACATTTAGCTTCACAGTTTTTCCGCTAAACACAAGTTAAATCACACATAATCTTTAGACAACAAAAAGTCTCAGGTTCCTCGCTTCCTTTGACATCGTGAGTAATTTGCATTTTAGATTTGCACGTGCGTGTGTATCTGCTTTGTATTGTCCTTCATTAATTTCAGCTTCTCGTGAAAAATATGGTAAATTTTATTCCTACACTGCCTATTTATCAATAATTTTAAGCTTATTGTCCCGTTTGCTGACTGATCATTGGAAAAAGAACTACTTCACTTTCAGGGAAGCCTCTTTTTATGATGCGCCTTTTTGTTTCAAAAAAAAAAAAATCATTAAAAAAATGCGTTTTAAAATTTAGAATTTAATTTTGCTGTCAGACTTTCACGTCGCCTTCTTCCTGATTTTACGAATTGGGAATTTGTCTTCTCAGCGATTCAACAAATTCTAGCGTCACCGTGTAATTCGACTTTGTTATCATTTTGCCGTATGCGCACCCGAATCTCTCTACAGAGCTACTGTTTTCGTGTTATCTTGAAAGCCGGTTCTCTACCCCAGAGCTCTTCGCTTCTCGCATGTTCGAAGGAGACTGGAGAAAGGAAGCCTGAAATTTCGAGTACTCTGATTGGTGTTTGGAAAGGCAATGGATACCGCAACTCTTTTTAGCGCGAAATATCCACTCGCGGCGTGAGCAGTGAGCAAGAGAGGTTTCTGTAGTATGAGTGAAACGAGTATTAGCATACCGTATATTTTCCTGCTATTCTCAGGCGAACTCTTCGAACAGAAACTGATTTTCGGCCATTTTTGGACAGTTGAGCATGCGCTCTAAAGGCCATCTACCTGGAGCTCTCAACTTGCGCTACCAGAAATCGAGGGCCCTGGGGTATAGGCCATGCGCCGAATAATATTCAATTTGGGTTCGTCCGATCGAGTGATCGCCAGTGTTCATATGAAATCCAGTTCTTAGTTGACTATAAAAAAATGCATATGGACCAGTATAAGGATCGAAATTTCTGAGGCTACGCAAAGCTTGTCATTCTAGTAGTAACATTGGTGTTTATAACTGAACTCTTCAGTACATATATTGATTGTTGGTATTATCACAAGTCTTATTTTACAACCAAAACCGGACATTATTTATCAATGTATGATGAAATGTCTTTCGAGTTTGTTGAACAAACTTTTTTTCTATTATCGCAAGTTTACTGTTATTTTGGTCTCGAGACGTTCAATCCCAAGTTCGAAATTCTCATTACTGATTTAACATTTTTCACAATTTCAACACAATACAGTCGAACCTCCACTAACGGCCACCTCTCTATAACGGCCACCTCTCTATAACGGCCACCTCTCTATAACGGCCACCTCTCTATAACGGCCACCTCTCTATAACGGCCACCTCTCTATAACAGCCACCTCTCTATAACGGCCACCTCTCTATAACGGCCACCTCTCTATAACGGCCACCTCTCTACAATGGCTAGTCTCCTCCCGACTGTGCGCCAATCCAAACACTTCACTCTTATTGAAAACTCTACTTAATTCTCCACAATGGCCAATTAGTTCTATCCCAGGGTGCCCTTGCATAGAAGTTTAATTGTATTTTCTAGCTAGACAGTATGATCGTCTTTAGTCGCGGATTGAAGTAGTTTGGTAGGGAAAGCCAAATTTGTATCACCCTTCAGTAAATATATGTACAGGCTAAAATACGAGAAAATACTAAATAAATGTGAATAATATATACCTAAATTAGTGAATGAAACGGAATAATATACTCCAATTTAGATACAGTTGTTTTAATCTAGAGGTAGACTACAATGTCAATACCATAAATTTAACGGATTAGTAAAAGTAATCGTTGCTTTTTTTATTGTGAAACTCATGTTATCGCACGCGAAGGTAAAAAAAAACACTAAACAAATACGAAACACAATTGAAGGCGTATAAAACCTGTCGGCGAATTTTTGCATTGTCAAAACTTCTCCAAGGAAACCGGAATAATCACGACTTTAATTAAACATAACTTTGAAGTAAAACATTCAAGTAACAAAGTAAAAACATGTTCGCGCGTTCGAGAGTTAGCCTGATTAATTTCTAACAGAATACAAATTCAATCTATGTCACGATATTTTACGTTCATTTTTGCGAAATGCAAAATCACCTTCAAATTAAAGAAAGCCTCAAAATAATAGTTTACTAAGGTAGAAAAACACCAAAGAGGGAATAAAAAAACAAACAGGAACAAGGATGGTTGAGGATGGAGAAGATCAAGACGGATTGTAAATGACGAACTTGATAAAATTGGCCAATTTTTCAAGATGCGCCATCCGTGACGTAGCTCCTTTAAAACATTCAAAACAACGCAGACAATTATTATTTTGCAATTATATCAATTTCGGTTTTGAAAAGTATTCCTATTGTCACGATATGTTCTTATTGTTTTATTGATTAGCTGTTTTCTCTTATTACGAAATATAGATGTTGAAATTTGTTTTGAAACGTACGCGTGTTTTGAGAACTCCTTCAATTCCTAATTCATTGGAAGATTGATACACTGACATCGGATCGCAAGAAAAACTCTTAAATTCAATATTGACTGTTTTTTTTCTTCTGGTGATTGATTTACATGTACCGTGACCAACTCTAGTTATTAATCGGATAACAGGACCACAGGAACATTTAACAGATGAGTACTGCATGTATGCGGGTTTAGCGTTAGAGAGTGACTAAAACGGTTTATCAGTTTATGGTTTACATGTATGAAGACAGATATGCATTATATGCATTTCTAACTAAGACTTCAGGTCTCGGGACTTACCTCGGAAGCTTAAGACCACAAAAGGATCGCTTTGTCCTCTGAAGTCAACATCGGGAAGATTTGAGGCGCTGTGAACAATCACTTTAAGCGACATTTTCACGCCGAGAAAGAACTGAACTCGTCACGTTACAAATTCACACACCCAGGTTATCGATGTCCCAGTTCGTCAGTGAAAAATCCTTGCTTGCGCAAATTTTTAGCAGAGCATGCAGAAAGTGATATGGCTCATCCATATCGATCCATAGTTTCAACCATGTTGGCAGAATGTCACATTATAATTGCATCAATTCTTATGTAGGTAACTGATTTAAATATTGACTGACAAACCTCATTTTAAATTAAGATAAATTATTTTTCCTTGTTCGATCGTGACTGACTAATTGTGACTCATTTTCCGCGGTTCCTAGTTGCACTGATTAGCTCTGATTGTCCAAAAAGCAATCGTCTTAAGACTGCATGTCTTCTAACGGAATAGCACTTTGTAAAGTAACGGCAGTCACTCTTTTTTTTTATATACAGCTGTTTCGAGAAAGGTTGTCGGAAAAAAGCGCACGCGACAATCCCGAAAGGTAATCTGGGATATGATCAACAAGGTACGTTCCTGACACTGTAGCTGTCGAACCAACTTTGTTGCTTTCTTTTAGCACTCGCAAACATACGTCCATGGCGTCTCGTGCCATTTTCTCAGATTTTCCTGAAATGCTGAAGTCAAGGAACCGTGAACTTAAAACTACCCACAATACCTTTCGGGATTGTCGCGTGCGCTTTTTTCCGACAACCTTTCTCGAAACAGCTGTATATAAACAGCTGAATTAATTAAGATTAGCCACGAGTATCAAACACGACTACAAATTATGCATTGCAAGTAATTAATACTAATGTGCAGCCGCATAATTTAAATCTTTCTTGTAAATAGTGGAACGCCGATATAACAAACGACGCTTTATAACGAAGTTCCCTTTATAACGAACGATATTCTTGAGCCAAGCCAATTAAATTTACACTGAGCAAAATGCATATGTATGGAACAGAATTCCGATAGAACGAGCCCCCGTTATAACGAACACATTTTCCCGGCCAGTTGGCACTTCGTTATATCGGGGTTACACTGTATATTGGAAACAGCTAAACAAGCGATGACATGCGCAGCTAAATTTCACAGTTGTCATTGACTACTATTCGACTTTATAAAACGGCTCAGTTGCTTTGCAAATGCGCAAGCTGCCAAGAAAACGAAGAACAAATCACCTTTTATTATAAACGCCTCTCCAAAGGCTATATACAAGTGTATTTCTTAGCTTTGGTTACTTTTTCCGTCAATATACAAATAGGTTATTCAGCGGAAAGTTGTGTAATACGGCTGGGTATTTTTACGAGTCAGTTTTTATTTTTCGGGCCTTTAGGCGATAAAAAAAATAAACTTTGACGAGTAGAAATACCAGCCATATTACATAACTTTCCGCTGAATAAATTGTTTATTATACGACATAATTATTTCCTAAAATATAAGCTCAACAGTGTTTTCCGTAGCGCGCGGTCAGGGGGAATACCGAAGTGAGTGTAATACGGTCTCATATTTGCACTCGTTAATTTTGGTGCGCATTCGCACTCCAAAACGCTAGTCGTATTATAAATCATATTTTTCACCTTTAAACAAATATTTCAAATTAAAAGTAAAAATATCTTTATGTAGATATTTTAAAATAATTATGATAATTAAGGTAGTTTCTTTTTGGTCATGCAACTTCATTTTTTTAAGTGAAATGCGATTTCAATGGCCGTTTTCACACTAGAAGACGGACAACGTTTTTGGACGAACAAGTCGTCTCAGACGGACAAATACGGACCTTCAGATTGGGGTACGAGTACGAGAACGAGTACGAGTACGACTTTCTATTTTCAAAACAATATTGTTCCCAGAGCCCTCGCTCTTCCTGTGACTGACCAGTAGAAGGGTAGGTTCTGGCCGTTGATTGGCGTGACACGTGATGATATTTGAGGATGAGCAATAGGTTTAAAAAGTCGTACTCGTACTCGTTCTCGTACTCGTACCCCAATCTGAAGGTCCGTAGTGTGAAAACGGAACGGACACGATTTTGGACGCAAAAAATCGTCTGATGTTGTCCGTCGATTTGTCCGTCTATTAAGACGATTTTTCGAGGTCGATCTTTTCGCCTACACAGACAAGTCGTCCAAAAGCCGACTTAAATTCACTCCAGACGAATAAATGGTCGTATCTTGGTCTCAAAGGGGAGTGGGACTAACAAAAGGAGTGTTGGTTTGTGGGTTATCAAAATGGCGGCACCTGACGGCAGCCATGTTTCCACATGCAAGGTAACCAAGCCGGTGTTAGTCCCAGGCCCCTTGCAGATCGTATGTTTGTCCGTCTTGGGTTAGAGTTAGCGACCAATTTATCGGAGGGAAGAACTTGGCTCAAGTAAATTGCTTTTAATAGCTTTTACTTTTTCCTTCAAGTATGACGTATATTTTATTTTATTTCGGCTGTGCTCGTACTAGTGGAGTAAAGACACAAAGCTATTACAACTGAAAAAGTACTCCTCTAACTTGTCGTGGCCAGATTCTTACAAACATGTCGATTAACCGTTGTACTTGCAGAGCCCGGCAAGCATTAACTCAATGTGGTTCAGTTTAAAAGTCTGTAAATTAAACCCTTGTATTACCATTCAAATGAAAGCTATTGAGCAGTACTTTCATGCGGTACTGTCTATTATACTGTACAAGGTGGTTCTAACTTTCGAATCTGTGGATGGAACTAGTTGTATGCCTGATTATTCAAATGAACGACCATGAAAGTTATTGAGCATTTACTTTCATGTGGTACTTTGTATTATGATGTACAAGGTGTTTTTATCTTAAAAATCATCGACATCAGTCGACAAATTTTAAGTCGAGTATGGTGGAGGGTGTTTGTGGGGAATGGGGTGGGGTGCCACAAAGGGAAATTTTATTTATGCCGGGATTTTACGATATAATTAGTCTCAACAGATCAACAAGAACAGACAGTAAACTGCACACAAAGTTGCATACCGCGAGTACCACTCATTTAATTATATTTCCCCTTACATAGCACCGCATGAACGGCAAACAATTTGCCACTGTTGTAGAAAAGCTTTACCTTAATTTCAATAATTGTTTGACCAATACTTTGGCCTCGTTACGTGCTTTGTTTTGAGACTGTATATATACAGTCATAATTGATTCAGATGACGACGAAGCTAATTATTACTTAACTAACCATAAGGCAAGAAGATGAAAGTATAAGTTCACAAGAAAAACGTAAGTATTCCATCACTGGTGCCAGAAGGAGCGGATAAAGGTATATCAAGTTTCTCTTTAGCACCATCGCAAAATTTGTAGGTTTAACAATAACCTCTTTGAATTATCTGAATACAACAATATAGTGAATTGTCCTAACTAGCTCGCGTAGAGTTACTGACCAGATTTTTAGTTTTTTTAATAGCACGAAATTTACACCTATTTTATAATATCGAAAAAATATGTTTAAACTAGGCAATTTTATTTATTTTTTAACGAAATCTTGAAATTGAAACTGTGACGTAACGAAAACAGAAGGAGATCTGCTGTACTTGTCCATTGATATAGTTGTTGTGTTTGTTTTATACGCCAAACAACTTCTTGACGGTGTAACCCTAAAATGATAAAAATAGTTCCAGGTTAGTATTCTCTTTATGAAATAGTCTTTTTCAAGACTAATAAACAAGATAGTACGCGCACTGTGATTGAATGAAAATCATTTACAATTAACCCAAACAAATTAAAAAGGAGACAACCAACCAACCAACCAACCAACCAACAAACCAAATACTAAATGAAAATTAAACAAGCCAACAAACAAACAAATAGACTAACTAGAGAAGAGCAAATAAAAAAGTAAAAAAGAAACGAAATAATTAGAAACAACAACAACAAACAACAAATAAACAACAAATAGACAAACAAAAAAACAAAACAAAAAACAAAAACAAACATACATACATACATAAACACAACACGCACAAACGATGAGAAACGAAGCTATCATTGGCTCTTTGCCTGCTTCGGTTCGATCCTACACGTGACATTTAAATTAATCTATACTTGATCCTTGGCCTACTTCTTTAAATGCTGGACGAAGAAACCATGCACAAAGTAGTGTGTTTGGTCTACTCACCGGCATACTGTAGAAGAAGATACCAATTAACAGTGCAAGGATGATCACGATAAGAAGAATGAGGAGGATCCATTTGTATCGACGCCAGATGATGTAACGCAAGGTCTTGAACGGAGAAGTGAACCACAGGAACGAAGTAGCGGGGCGACTAGGGGCAAATGAAATATAATCAAGTCAAACAAGAGAAAGTTGGATAAATAGAGAAAATATCACGGCGACAAAAGTAAAAATGTTTACGATATTTTCTTTCACTATTGGTTGATAATGCCTTTGGGCTGGTTTCCTCAAAAAGAAAATCCCATTTGCCTTTAGTTACTTGCTTTTGCTTCGCGCTTCACAGCCGGTTCATTTTTCTTAGAATTTCGATTCTTGGGCTCAAGCATTATCTAGCTCGCGAGATATTATTTGCCTGAAGAGGTCGCTGCGCTCGATCTGTACGCCATGACCCTCGATCAGTCTATAAGTGGAAATATACACTCACTTTGGCTCTTCCAGAACGGGATGCTGATTGGGGTCCTCTCGCCCTTCTCCCGCGGGTTTAGCGGTTGCCTCGTATCCCGCAAGCAGCTCAACAGTCATCTCAACTTTACCCTGCGGTCACAATATTTATAAGTAAATACATTACTTAATATGCTACTTTACATGCTGACGTCCGATATCACTCCTGAGCTAAATTGTAAAGCGCATTTGAATATGCTATTTTTAAAATCCTCCGATATAAATGCATTATCATTATGTTACATGTATATTAAAAGTGAAAAAGTGGTCGTTCAGTTTATTACATCTTGGATACAGGTAATTCAAACGCTGGTAATCCGTTGGATATTCTTCGGTATCCCACGAGTTGTATGGCCGTCGTTTTGTGCAAATGGTAGTGGTATACCGCGAATTGCATACACCTATTTCAATTAACGTTGTCGGATAAAAAGCGCAAAGCCTACAATACAAGACCGAATGGTAGTCTGGGTATTCATTATAATTTGTATATTCTACAAGTTTTTTATTTTCGGATGTGATGTATTTGGTTTGACCCGAATGAGATAATTTGTTTTTCCATGTTTTTTCACTAGCTGCATGATTCTGCTAAAATTTAGTTTGGCTAAAAGTGGCTTAGTTTAAAACAAAAAGGAAACGTTAGAAATTAGTTACTTCTTATTAGTATTCGGTGCGTGCAGACGTTTTCTACTTTTACCCATGCTACCTTTCGGTCTTGTCTTGCGGGCTTTTAAAAACATTTCTATCCGACAACGTTAATTGAAAAAGGTGTATACACATACATATACACATACACTCGCCTTAAGGCTCGCGTATAAATATAGGTATACATGTACAGAAATCTAGGTTTTATCTTTACTATTCATTATTGCCTAAAATCTTTAGCCGCTTTCTCTCTAATTTGATCACAGACGATCTTTTATGTTAGGAAGATTGCTATTTTTCTCTTGTTGTAATTCGTCATCTCAAATGCCGAGGAGATAGTGATAGACCGTTTGCGAAAGGGAAAAGCCGACTAGGAATATTGCTACTCCCCTTGTGTGAGATGCTAGTCCAACGCCGCATTTTGTCACCGGTACCCATTTATACTCCTGGCACTGTCCCGGCGTATTTGCTCAAAACTGTTATAAATGCATGAAATGGTCCCTAAATCTATGAAATAAGAACTTAATAAACTCTCTTGATAAAAAGCAATTTCTTCAAGAAATTCCATCTGCCAATGTTTGCAAAATTTAAAGATTTCCGAGTCAAATCATATTGCAATCCATTTCCATCCTCGCTGTTAGTCATCCTCACTTCCTAACCTGTCATTTGTCGAGTGTTATTCTACAGAATCAAACCATTATTGTTCAACTTCCTATGATCTAGATATTTTTCTGAGCTTCCCAAAATCATGCTAAAATCAGGAGAGAGTCCCTTAAGTGTCTTGTCCAAGAACATAACACAAAGACCATTAGAGAAAGCTATCAGAGAGGGCATTATATCATTGTCATTTTGTCGTTGGTAAACTTACGGTTGGAATGGATGGGTCTTCCGCATCCGGTTTGTAACAGGCCCAAAAACCTCTCGTACTCTTCTGCGAAAACAGGTCGAGGGTCTGGCCATTAAGACCCGGATCTTTCTTGGCCTTTCCACAGTGATCAGAGTTCGCACAGGGCTTCGCCAACTCATTCAAATCGAGCTCCATCTGACCTGTGTGGAAAAACACGTGACAAAGTCACAAATAAACATATTTTGATCAAAATTAACTACAAGTTGTTACAGTCTTCTTGTTTGCAATTAAAATTAAAATTAAAATCACAGTTAGAATGAGTTTGTTTCAGAGGTTAGATCTTATGAAGACGTGTACTTGTCTTTTTTTTCAGAATCTTTACACTAAAACAAGGAAACATCAGTTTTTTATTGGAAAAAAAATCATACTACAAGATGTCAATTTAAATGTGACGTTTTGTAACTGAAAATACTGCAACCAGAATTGCAACCGGTAGTAGACATTTTTTAAAATATTTTTTAAACGCTCATCTGTGTGCACTGTAACAAGAAATACAGTAGAACCCCGCCAACTCGAACTCCCAAGGAAACAAAAATTAGTTCGAGTTAGTTGATAGTAAATGACTGAAAAATGGGATCAAGGGAAATCGGATTTTGTTCGAGTTAACGGGGAGTTCGATTTAACCGAGTTCGAGTTAACCGAGTTCGAGTTAGCGGGGTTCTACGAATTATGTTCACGTTTTTCGCTAAAAAAAAAAATGAAAATATTACAGGCGAAATTGGTTAATGGGAAAGGGTTCTTTTAAGAAGGGTTATCGTTCTTTTATGGTCAAATTTGAAAAGCATATAAAAGGTCTGGCCGATTTTTTATGTCTTGTTCCCGCAAAATTGAGCTGCAAATTACCAGTTACAAAACGCTCTGCACGCTTTCCGAGCCTATGTTTGCATACCTATGAAATCATCACTAGAAAACATATCGTTCTCCCAGATCTGCACTTTAAGTTTTGCTGTGGCTTTCTCCTCCGTCTCATCAAGGCTCCAGAAGTGTTCCTAGGTAAAATAAAAGCATTAATATGCGATTTTCATCATAAAATATTGCGGCGTGAAGCGGCGTTAAAATGACTGATTTAACTGAATAATATTGTAAATGTAACAAGCTGCTGTACCTTTCTTTTCACGACCACTTTCTTTTCAATTGGCAGATAATCGAAAGGGAAAACCATTCGCCAGTTAAAGTTGCCATCACCATCCAAAGATCTGTTAAAAAATCAATTTAAAACAAAATCTGTTAAAATCAGTGACGAATATTAGTTAAAGGTTCAAAGAAGGCTCATAGCCGTTTAAAATCAGTTTCAGTTATCTTCTCTGCTCCTCTCGGCCGATACATGAAGCACCACTGAGTTCAAGCTTTTAGTTCAAGGTAAATTAATCGTCGTTTAGGATTAAGACAGCTGACGCATCGAGCGTTAGCCCTTCGTCAGAGCAAATCAAAGCAAGTGGACTTTTCCGATGAAAGGCTAACTCTCTAACCTTGGCTCTTCGTACGCAGAAAAACTCCGCTCCAATCTATTTTCAGTCGTCGACTACACAATTGAGTATATAGTAGACGAAATAATTACTGATAAAAAATCCAACCGCTGGTCGACGTTCGAAAATTTCAAGTTGTGTTCTCTAATCAGTGTAAAGGTACAGATCTACGGAAACAAACTGTTAAACATAGGAATGACAGTAACTTTACCTGTAATGAACATCAGTCTTCTGTTTCTCGTTTTGAACATCAATCCACCTAACAAACAAAACATATAAACTGATTAGTCTATCTGTAAGAAACGATTGGGTGGAATAGAAATTAAAACGAATAGTGATGTTGGCAATTTTTAAGCAAGACTGAGTTTCGTCGCGGATGGAGCATCATGAAAAATCTAGCTTAATTGCTTCAAGCCAGTCTTCGTTCGTAATCCGCCAGTTCAAATCTTGACCATAATTGTTCCGTTTGGTTGATTATGATGAAATCTTTGGTGCTTTGTTTCTCTACCTGAGTCATGTATTCGTTACGGCAATTTCAGTTGTACATCGCAAAAATTAATTCAGTTCCGAAATGTTATATCAGAGTAGCCTTTATTCTAAACTCATTTCTAGTCGAGATCCAATGCTGCTTTGGAAAATATATGGAGTGGGTTTCTGTCGTAAAACCAGACCCAAAGTAATCACATTTGACCAATCACATCAAACGCAAATGACGCAATGAACCAACCAGAACTCTAACCAAAAAAAAAAGCGCCAAGCGCGGGAAAACGCGCTTGGCGTGCTGGTTGAAAGCACACATAGAGCACATTGTACGACTATTTCACTCGACTACATAGCTCAGTAAATGTAAAACCAATGTAATCACCGTGATAATTACTTTTGACAGTTACTGCTGAATCGAAAATCGCTCTAAGGCAACTCGTGAATAAAGTAGAGAAGGAATCACTTACGCCTTGACATAAATGTCACTCATCATCTCGCCTGTGATGGACTCCTCCTCCAGTTGGACGTCAGTAGTATTCCAGATGATGACGCGCAACTCTTGTCTACATAGAAACGAAAAAAAAAAAAATCGTCATAAGATATTTATAAAATTGAAAACTGCGGATGCCGGATCCCGCAGCCGGAGCTATCCGCTGTTTAGAGTCCGAACATTTTGTGAAGGCCGGATCAAACAAGAAAGTCTACGCGAGTCAAACTATCACTCGCGTTTGACCGCTAACTCTCATGTGCTCTCGTGCGCTCTAATATAATTTGAACCTACTCGCTCGTGTTACAGACAGATGATGTCTACTCGTACCCAGTCGCTATTTATGTGTTTTTGGATATTTTTCCTTCCTCCCTTCCCGTGACTCCCCGCGCGCCTAAATCCACTCTCGTAACCATTCTTCTCTTACCCCCCAAAGCACATAAATATCGACTGGGTACGAGTCTGTACTCTCGTGTACTCTCTGCTAGTTTGACCACGCGCTGGTGGTAGTCGACGAGAGTTCAGTGAAGACAACACTTGTCAAAACTCTCATCTTTCGACTCTCGGTGGTTCTATTGTAGATCTCGTTTGATTTGGCCTTAATATATATGAAGTACTGCATGGAGCTAGGGAGACGCGGTGGCCTAATGGTTAGCGCGTTAGACTCCGGACTGAGCGGTCCGGGTTCGAGCTCTGGCCGAGGTGACTGTGCTGCGTTCTTGGGCAAGATACTTTACTCTCACAGTGCCTCTCTCAACCCAGGAGTATAAATGGGGCCGGCAAAAAAATGCTGGGGCCGGGTAACTTGCGATGGACTAGCATCCCATCCAGGTGAGTAGCAATACTCCTAGTCGCTTCATGCTACAGAAACCGGGATAAGCTCCTGCAGTTGTGGGCCACTAGGCTCGTGAAGACTTTACTTTTTTACTTACTGCATGGAGCTCTAAGCCCCTTGTGGTGTAGTATCTTGCATTTACTAGTAAGTATTTCACGATATTTTTAGCTATGTAAATTAGGCCATGGATAATATTTTGTCGATTATCTCGTAAAGGAGGTTCCCAGTATAAAACGATCCAAGCAAGCCATTCACTTACTTAACAGGTTTCCTCTCGTCGACAACAATAGGCGGTTTGGGGTGACCGTCTTCCTTTGGAAAGATGTCGACCCACATTTGAAGTTTTCCCTAAAAAGTAAATGTTGTAGATAAAAGAATGAAAACAAGTTGAGTACTATAGCATATAGAGGTCTGATTATCAAGCATAAAACAACTGAAATATGAGAATACTGTAAATGGCAATGGAACAAGTCACTAAATGCCAAAACGATCCAACAACTCTCTATCTTCTTTCTGAGGAAAAGTAAATTCAAACTGATTTAATTATTCAGCGAATTCATGTACGTGTTCTCGTGTGTTCTTTAAAAAAAAGTTATTTCAACATACAAAAAAAGTTGCTTTATTTACCTGCTCGATATCTGGTTGAACCGGACTGTACAGGGATCTGGTTTCCACGTGTTCAGGTACGACGTTGAACGTGTGTAGAATGTGAAGAGCCAGACGTTCATGAGCAGATCCAACCTCACCAGCTGGAGGAGTGCCTTCCTCTGTGAATGATGAAAATGATTTAATCATACGTAAACCACTGATCACAAGGAAGGCAAAGCCGTTCGGAGCCAAACTTGCCCACACTGCTGGAGCTTATCCCAGATTCTTTAAAAATGTTTTACTCTGATGGAGAGCTATCAAACGAAACGTCAGCTTTCCAAATTCGTCACGGCTTTTATTAATTGATAATTAACTAAGTCCTCTACAAACGCAGATTTGGTTGATCACTTCATAATTAAACATACAGTTTGTACAGACAGGTAAGTCAAAAGTCCTGTGTTCCAAAAAATAAACCATGCTGAGGTTTGGAAATATATTATTCTGTCAGTAACACACGTTAAGTCGAACCTATGACCTTCCCGCGCGCACACCGCCACTAGCTTGATCATTTATCTAGTTTGAAATGTGACAAACGTTCCGCGCTGCTAGGATTAGTTTTGTCGATATGCGAGATACATGCGTGGACAGAAATGATAGTGATTTTTTTTAGCTTGGTAGAACTGAACACAATAAGAATTTAGTCAGTGACACAAGCTACTCGGAAAAAGAATTCCGAGTCAGTTGTAATACTGAGGTTGTTGTCAGATATTTTACTAACCAAATTGATTCAAAGTATATTCTCTGTCAGCTATGATGATCCTGTCGGGATTTTCCTTTTTGCCCGCGAAGTAGTTGAAAGGCTTCATGGTCGTCTCGCAGTACCTCTCTAGTATCCTGAACGGCTTCTCACAATGACGCCAGACATTGGGTCCAGATCTGTAAAACAACCACAAAAAAGGTTTTACACAAATATAATACCACCTGGTAAAATAATGGCTTGGTAATAGAGCAGTTTTCAATTGCCTGTCGAGAGTCATGGGGCCTTTATTTTTTTTCTGGTTTTTCTGGTTTTGCGTCTGGGCGCTCTATAATCGGTACATAAACCTTACAAAGCAACGTGTTCTGAACAACCCAATCAGGAGCAAAACCGAACCAATCGTAACTTGGTTTATGCGCGTTTTCCCGCCCTTGGCACCAGTTGCATGTTTATGCCTCAAGTTCTGATTGGTTAATTGTGTTTTTTGTGTTTCCTGCGATTACTTAGGTCTGATTACTTTGGGTTTGATTTCCGTTAGTCACAGGAGATCACAGGAAAACCGATCTAACATTACAATCGAAGTTCTTTTAGCAACTTTATTTGTACCTAAAAATTACCCACGGTTAAAGAAATAGACCATTTAATAATTACTATTAATTACAATTAATTAATCAAAACCAGGACTCGTTTTGAAACAGAGGCAAAAGGCAACTCGGAAATGGCCTATTGAATAATGGTAATCTGAAATGCTAATGCGAGTAGTTCTGTACTTACACGAAGTAGGTTCTCTGCAAGCCGCATTTTGCATGGAAGCGAGACAACAGCCTCTGTTCCAGGTCCACCACAGTCTCACCAATGAGATCGTCCCTACTAAGGTAGTCGTAGTCCATCACTTGAATCTTCAGATCCTTTACGTTAGGAATGGACGCTTTAAACTCGAACATCCTACGTGCAAATAAAAAAGAGAATTAGAACTGTACACAGTGATTGCTCATCAAAGTTAAAAATGTTTATGAAGCGACATTTTCATGTTGTTAGTTTCAAACACGCGCGTCGGTCGGAAAACAAGTACCACTGAATTGAGGGTGAAATCCCCCGAGGGGACTCCCATAAAAAAGTGATGGGGTGATCGTCGTACCCTTAAGGGGCTGAGATTCGTGGCTTGGTACGCTTTGGATGTTTAAATCTAAAAAATATGACAGGAACCGAACTTTTTTTGTTGTTGACTTGTCGTAAGAATTTTTACAATGAATTCGAGTCACACCCACATAACGAGATTCTGGACTCCTTTCAACATTGTTGACGATCACCCCGCGACTTTTATATGGGAGCTCCACCCAGAGGATGAAATCTCGTCACTGAAAATTACAGATTCGTTCCAGTTCACGATCCCTCATGATAATATGATATATGATATACAATGATTTCATTATGATCTAAGTTCTGCAAAGTGAGTAAGGAATCGTATCTTGTATCATCAGACTTACTTTCCAAATACTGGGTTGAGTGTGTTGGGTTTAAAGCTCTCTTGTTCGTCATATTTCTTCTTTCCAAGAGACACAATGAGGTAAGGGTCGGCCTGCAAGAAAGCAAGCAAGAAATTAGACACAAGTTTATATGATTCGGAATAGCGAGGGTTTAATAGACAAGTCTGGAATCATGATAGGACTTACCAATCCACTGGGATCTTGCGGCTGTAGCTCGGACGCCTAAGAAAGGAATAACGTTTGTTAGATTTTAGGTTTACCATACGTTAACGTTCTTAACTTGAAATTACATTTACAAGGGTTGCATTGCAAAGGATTGCATATTTCTCTTATTGTAGACATTGAAAGCTAATGGCTTTAGAATGCTCAAATTTAATATCATAATTATCAAATTTAAACTAGGTGGAGTAACTCACCAGAACCACGTACACTCGCACTGTACATTCAATTGGTTCACTGCTGGGGAGATTAGTGAACATGGTTTCCGGAAGCTCGTTGCACTCATCGGGAATGGGATAAATACGAAACGCTCCCTAAGAAAAAATAATAATTCATTAAAATGCAGCACGTTTCTTTGATCACAAGGGCAATAAAATAAATTTAGGACAAGAGAAAAGTACAACTGTAGGCTAATAAGTCCTCTGAACTCTTAATTGTGTACGTCCACTCCCACCCTCAAAATTAATTCCTGTCCAAGCCTCATGCGATGAATATAAATATAGCTTCTGGCCAAGGACCATCATCGACTGGAACAATTTACCACCTGAAATAATAACTCTGGAATCGGCAGAGTGCTTCAAGTCAGCAGTGCACGCCCATCTACGTGCTTAAACATTGTTTTATTTTTAGCTAGTTTGCACCGCACACACTTCTGCACTTATATATTTCACTTGTAACACTTTTTATTTGTATTGCACTTGCGAACTGTCCTGGATAGGATTTTGCAAGTTAAATATGTAGATGTAGATGTAGATGTAGATAGACGTCTATTGGCGCCCTTAATTTCGCATTTCTGCCTTGGCTCCTGGATTGTTTACTTCTATAATTGTGTACTCCTTTAATCGAGCACATCTATTGGCCCCTTAAATGTGCATCTCCGTTGGCTCCTTAATTGTGCACCTCTAAAGGCCCCTTAATTGTGTACGTCAATTGACCTCGTTATCGTGCACGTATATTGGCTCCTTATTTGCGTATTTCTATTGGCCCCTTTAACATTGTATGCCTCAATTGGATAATTGATTGTACACATCTATGCTATTATAGAGCGAGGTGACGCGCAATGTTGTGACCTGCATAGTTGTTTCATGAGCCAATGGCATTGCTTGCGCAAAGGATTAGTCGCCGACTTCCAAATGGCGTCTTTGTACCTTAAATTCGCCGACCGTGGAGTCGTCTTCGTCGTCGTCGTGTTTTGACGACTTCGTCTTTCCACGGCGAAGCGGAAAGGTTGCAATGAAGTCGTTGAAGCCTTTGAACTCTGGAACCTTCTCCAGTTCTTTATGGTAAACCTAGAGTACATCACAATAGCTCAATTAGATACAGGAATGTTAAAATTAGAGAGGAACAGCTAAATACAAGTGCGTGTTTAATACATTATTGCTTTTCTCAAACAGCCGTACTATCTCCGTGGCTAGGCTTTAGTGCGGGAGCCATGATAAAACACGCCTGAAAGGGTTGATCTTCTCGGCTACATTGTGCTAATGATGAAGTTATATGATTTAATTAGAAATCTACTCCAAGGAATCTTTCTTAAACTTGTTGTCGGTCGATCAGTAGTATTAAGGAGTGTTTGGTCGATATGTAAAACGTGAAAGGATTTTCGGCCTTTGTACGTTTTTAATTTAGTCATGTCCGTGTTACAACAGGGTTCTAGTAGAGGACTGGCATGTTGTTAATTTACCTTACCTGCATATAGTTAATGGTAATGAATTTATAGAGCGCATTTTCGATATGGTATATTAAAATGCGCTTTACAATTCATAATATTAACCACCTACCCAACCACCCACCAAACCAACTCATCAATACATGTGAACACGTCAGGTAGTTTCAATTTTTGCGATCGCTCTTCGCGCGAGATTTTCAGGCAGACAACGACTAGTAAACCTAACTGATAAACAATAAAAAACTATTCTTACCCTGAGTGTGTCGTAGCCTTTTGACAAGTATTTCCTCGTGTGGTCTTGGAAGTCAGCCTTGTCGCCTGATTTCTGGGTAGTGAACAACCCGACAAGCTGGAAAATTGACAGTGCAAAATTAGTTAATGTACTCATTATGCCCTTTGAAGTGATAACGAAAACAACAACAAACAAAAAACAAAACAAACAAACAAATAAACAAACAACAACAATAACACTGTCACACCTTTTCTCCCTTAGTCGATCTCGCTGCACCACCAGCCCCAGCCAACGAGGCAAAGTACTTGGACCACCAGTCAAACCTGTTTGCATCCTGTTATAGTTATGAACATCATAAATATCATGAATAGTCAATATTAACATCATAAAATAGGAAACAGGTTGCAATAAAGAGTCTAATTGTGCTTTGTTCTGTTATAACACACACATCAAGAGACGAGAACACGAAAGACATTTGGAGAAAAATGAACAGTTTTTATAACGTTTTACAGATCGAGCGTGCATCATGGCGTCAGCATTATACTTTATGCTAAAAAAACACACCCAACTTCAATGCGCTATTTAGAAAAAGCAATTAAGTTAAGTGATAAACAATTATCCAGAAAACATTTCGTTCCGTTTAATTTTCATATTGGAATGGATCGGAAACTTTATTTAGCCAGGGTGGCCCATTCAGCAACTAAGCTGGTATTCATAGGGGCCCTTGCATATTGATTTTTTTGTTTGCTTTATATGGACCGTTTCTTTGAAAATGTAGAAAATCAAGTGAAAGTTTGCTCCTCACCTCAATCCTCTTCTTTTCCTTTTCCTTCTCCTTCGCCTTTGCTTTTGCCTTTGTCTTTGTATCGGTCGGTGGAGGACCATCTTCAGCTTCCACTATTTCCGGCCAAATCTTTTTCTGAAGAGGTTGGGCATCGGTTAAATCCACAAGTACTTCTGCAAGAGATGGAACATCAGATTGGTAAGGAAAATAATACACTATTTCAGAAATTAAAGGGAGGATAATTAGAAGCAATCAATTTAATTAGAAACAAACAACAACAACAACAACAACAAAAACTAAATAATTAATAATAATTATAATAAACCCTATTCAGACCTTTTCTGACCAAATTTGGAAAAACATGCCTGTCAAAATATGGTTGCCATGGTAACAGAAAGTTCCGTAAACAATGACATGTCATATCAAATTTTTCCCAGATACATTTTAGGAAAAGTCGAAAAGTTCGGCGGCGTTTACTTCAAGATTAAAAAAGTTATTAACGGTCAAAAAATCGGCGAGCAGATTCCGCTCCCCCCCCCCCCCCCGGTCTGAATAGGGTAAAGGAACTATCTCACGATATATCGAGTAATTTTTTTGTAATGTATAAAATTCACTTCAAATCGATAGAAACTAGATTACTAAGATAGAAAACACCAAAGAGACAGTATAAAGAGGTAACCACGAAATAAAAACAACACTAGGATGGTTAAGATTGGGGAAAGTTTGAGACGGAATACGACCTTGGAAAATTTAAGCTAAATTATCCAAGATGCGCCAACCGTTTAAAATTAAAAAGTAGTTTGGAGACAAGGGTAAAAAAAAAATGAAATATTTACCATCCACTTCTGAGTCTTCGTCTGGATTCTGTGAAGGCAATTTGCACTTAAAAGCTCCAAGAGACTTGACCGAGTGGATGCCAACCAATGGTTTACGACCAAATGCACGGTTGTCTTTGACCCGGATGTTGATTGGTGGCGAGTACATATCCTCCACTGGTAAATTCTAATAACATGAAAATATTGAAAAGTTTATATCAACTAAATGATGGTGAACAATTGGGCGTCCAAGGACATCAAGAACTCTATGGATTGTGAAATGGGTATAACCGAGTAATACATGCATGGATATATTTGAGATCTGTATAGTCGTAGTTGAGAAGTAATGGTGCCAAAATAAACAAACAATGAATGTACAATCAACGAATGAATGAATGAATGAATGAATGAATGAATGAATGAATGAATGAATGAATGAATGAATGAATGAATGGATGGATGGATGGATGGATGGATGGATGGATGAATGAATGAATGAATGAATGGATGGATGGATGGATGGATGAATGAATGAATGAATGGATGAATGAATGAAATGATGGATGGATGGATGGATGGATGAATGAATGAATGATGGATGGATGGATGGACGAATGAATGGATGAATCAACGAAATGATGAATTAATGAGTGGATGAATGAATGACTAACTAACTGAATGAATGAATGAACGAATGAAAAAATGAACGAATGAATGAACGAACGAACGAATGAATGAATGAATGAATGAATGAACGAATGAATGAATGAATGGATGGATGGATGGATGAATGAATGAACGAACGAATGAATGAAAAAATGAACGAATGAATGAATGAATGAACGAATGAATGAATGAATGAATAAATTAAATGAACGAATGAATGAACCAAAATCGATCGATCGATACCAACCAACCAAACGAACGAACAGACGTGAAAGATACAAACACCAAATTCTAAAACTCATTGATTGTATTTGACTTACCAGTATCTTCCTTTCCAAGATTGGTTCTGCGAAATTCGGCGTCTTCTTGGTGTCCTCAATAACAGGTGACGAAATAATCGTCCCCATGCATTCAAACTCGATTGAAGGCGACGTCACTTTAGACAGCTGAAATTTCTTCATGTTCCTCACTCCCCAACAAAGAACCTAAAATTATCATCACATGATTATTAATTATAGGCACAAGACGCATTACTGGCCTCGACACCAGAAGGGAACTGAAGGCGGGGCCGACCGAAGACAACGCGAAGGAGGAAAGCTGAGAAGGATAGAGAAAAAACAGGATGGAGGTACGTGGTCCTTGAGTGAGGTCGCAGCGGCCGACAGAGCGGGTTGGCGGCAAAGTATGGCGGCCTTATGTGCCGCTTGGCACAAAAAGGATAGGTGAAGGTGACAAGACACAATTGTTTAAAAAAAATCAATGAATTTGCAATAATGCAACTCGTGCAAACAGCATAAGGATCAGAACGCAAAGCAAAAACACTGAACTGGTGGCAAGCCCGGGAAATGACACGTGAGCTAAATCACGTTTCGTTTTGGTTTTGCACCAACTCAACTCAAGCATATCATGCTGCACGGAATTCTTGAACCAATTAATAACCTGACAAAGCAAGCACAAGGTCGTTGGAAAACCGCTCTAGAACAAATAATTGGACTTACCTCAACTGCAGTCTTCTGTACCACAGGTCTCACTTTACTACGCACAGGGTACACGTCCCCACGCATGGAGGGAGGGTGGGGCAGCTTTGCTCCCTCATCCTAGAAAAAAAATAATACTCTGATTAAAACTATGTTCTCGTCTTTATGATGCATCAGATTAATACAAAAAAATGATTGACTCTAAGTTGCTTATCAAGATGGCATACATATAAGAAGTTGTAGAAAAAGCAAATTACAAATGAAGTTGATCCAAAAATTGTATTTTCGTACAGTGTATGAAGCGTGCGCGCGCTCGATAGCGGATCTACTCTTTGTAGCTAACCGATTGACCAGCTAAACAAACAAACAAACAAACAAACAAACAAACAAACAAAACACAAACAAACAAACAAACAAACGAATTAATTAATTAAATTAAATCAAGTTAACGAATTAACTTGTACATTGAATGCCAGTTTTAAAAAAGTCAACTCACCAAAAATAACTCACACTCAGCCAGGATCTCGCCGCCATCTTGTTCTCCGCGCTTCACCTTGTACCACAGTAACTTTGGCTCTGGGGCTTCAACTCCCTTGAGTCGAATTTTAGGAAACAACACACAGCGACCAAGGAAATCATCTTTTCCCTATAAGTTTAAATTTAGAATAGAATGCTCAATGTAAAAAGTGACACATTTTCAGTTTGATTAAAAGGTCACGGGTTTTTTTTTGCTAGCATCTTTTCAAAATTCGCTTTCACTCAAATTGAAATAGTGTTTGCGATAGGTGGAACTTTGTTTCCCAAAAGACTAAGTAAAGCATAAAACGGAGGGCGAAACGACGTAAGTTTAATCAGACTAATTTCCACGAAGTTGCAAATCTTTGTTACTGGAAAAAGTGTATGTTGCAACAGGAATCAAACAGTAACTCACTGGCGAGCTTGGATAGGATTCACCTCGTGTCTGGAGTGTTTATTTCTTTAAACCTATTACTACTCGATTCATTGACACACTTAAAATAAATGTATTATAATTTCTATAATATTATCAATAACAAAATTCTTGCTTTTGATTGGTTCTCCGCGCGCCGATTTGTTATGGAATTGGAGCGCGATCACTGGAGTGTCCTAACAGGTGTCCAATTTAAAAGTTTCAAATTGGACACCTACGCCATTCCTGATGGAATATATTATTGAATTTTGGAAGCAATGATAATACGTATCCCGTTTCTTTTTTCGAAGTCAGTTCACCAATCCAGACATACCATGTTGCCATCATAGTCAAACAGCTCCACCACCACGCTTGGAGGATTTCGTTTGACGTTCTCTGGATCTTCACAGATCTCCACGTTTATAAAAAGCAGAGTTTGATCCCAGGTTGGACAGGGAGTCTGGGTAATAGTGCACGACACTTGACTCTGGTTTGCAAAAGAAACCCTGGCGTAGGGATCTGAAAGGAAGTAATGAAAAGAAAAGAAAAAAAAGAAGAAAGAATTTTAATAATTGCAACGTGTGCAATGGACGAGACTTAAAATTACCACCTGTTAGAAGTAGACTGGACATCTAAAAGTGAAAATGACAGAAACTACTTCCGTTAGATTCCCAGTCTAATTTTTGTTAGAGCGCTTTTCAATTGAGTGTTGAAAGTAATCCGCAATTGCTTTGGTTTTGCTTTACTGCGCTCTGTGATTGGTTTAAAACCCGCGCAACCTGCTCAATCAATCAGATGCAAAACAAAACCAATCGCGACTTGGTCACACGTGTTTACCCGCGATTGGCGCCGGTTACGTGTATTTGCTTCGAGTTCTCATTGGTTCACTTTGTTGTTTACGTTTATTGTGATTGGCCATTGTAATTGCGTTGGTTTTGATTTAAAACATTCAATTGAAAAGCGCTCTATCAACTTAGAGTAAGGTAATTAATTGGTTTAGCTGACTTTTCGAGGGATAAACACGTTTCAAGCACCATGATACAGTTGACTCGATAACGGTACTTACCGTTCATTCCACTTTCGTCTTTGGCGACAAGGTCGCGTGCTTGGTAGATATATACCCATAACTGATACTTGTGAGGTTCTGATACGGAACAGTACAAATTATATTACGTTAATTATGAGATTATATGAACATGCCGATGAATGAATATACAACGACAAGGCACGAGGCTACTTACTCTTAAAGGACACAAACATCCTTGGCAATAAACATAACGCGCTTTCCATGTCCTGGAAGAAATACATATAAAAGTAGAAGTTAAAGAAAGATCAATCTGTTACAGAACCGACACAGCTCTTCGTTCGGTTAAAAGAAAATTCAAACGTGAACTGTAAACTGAATATTAGCTTGTCGAGAATCCCAACTGTGGGGAGGCTGGCCAGTTGGCTAGCTACTCGGTAAAGTCTCGATAAAGTCCTTTTCCAGTCTCTTTTAAACCGCCCTCTCTAAATTATACCCTCTCTCTATTATGCCTGGGAAACATAGTTAAAGTCGAACCTCCCGTAAGCGTAGACCCTTGGGACCAGAAAAAGTGTTCACCTAGGAGAGGTGTCCGCTTATGGGAGGTTAAAAATTTAGTGTTTGTGGATGGGACCCTGGCTAAGTGTCTACTTACGGAAAGTGGCCATTAGCAGAACTGCATGGTTTTGGGGCTATCCGCCTACCGCATTTAATTTTTTGTTTCTTTGTTGTGAAGATGCGTTATTAATCAGAAATAAACATTCGAACTATCTCCCAAATTCATATGCGCGCAATTCACCAAAGATATTTTTTTCTAGATATTCTCCCAATTCTCCCAATTAGCATGATAGGAGATATAGGGAGACCTGTGGGAGAATATTTATATTGACATTTGAGGCTTGACGGTAATTACCTTGCTCTTGAGTTGGACGCGTAGTACAGGTGGCAATGTGCATGAAAAACCATCAATCTTCCCAGAGGTCGGCACCATCTTCAACAACCAACGCCTTCTTCGCACGAAATCCAGTTTCTTCTCTTTGGCATGAAACTTCATATTGAACAACGGGGCGTAACCCCATCCCTCCGCCAAAAGCTTCTGTAAGTGATCCTGGAAATGCATAAAATTGTAAAAACTGAATAAAGAAGCGTAAACCCGGAGAAGAACCGTGGCAAGGAGCTGGCGGTTCATCTGATTGGAGTTGCTCAAAAAGCGGCATGGGATCGGTCCAACTGAAGAAGCACTGTGGAGGCCTTATGCGTCATGATCAATCTCGTTCCCAGAGTCCTCGTTACCCTTGTCCAGCGGTGGAGCGGCCAACAAGGACCTCTGGGGGGAAGCGATTCACCTGCGCTGGACAAGGGTAACGAGGACTCTGGGAACGAATTGCGTCATGATGAAACCAGTATACAAAAAGGCATTGTGGTTTCTGGTACATTGAGACCACGCAATGAAATAAAGTTATTACAGAGTTGCAGCTTACGGAGACACGCATCTTCAAAATGCATCCAAAACTAAATGACATGTATACACTTCGAAGTTGCTTCGATTTCTTGGTTAACATATTTCTTTATCTTTGAAATCTTTACCTGTTTTTTCGTTGCTTTTGGATCCACAAGTTCCCTGCATCGCACAAGTCTCCTTCTCCTGCACATGTGATAAGCCTTCGTTACCGGCCCATACACTCCGTAGGACGGGTTAACAGAGTATTCCCAACCTATAGTCAAGTTATAACTTCGCATTACATCATGAATACATTGTCAAGCAGACATGTGATGAAAATAAAGTAAATCCTCAGCTAGGGTATATTGTCTCATCAAATTGTCAGATAAAATTAAGAGAACTTGGGAAAACCAACTTTCACATATACAACAAGAACGGCAAGACAAATTTTGGGAAAACATATATTTCCCTAAAATTTTTACAGGCAGTTTCTCCATTTTGGCACAAAACAATTTTCAAACATGTTAAACTGCTAAACAGCTTTTAAACGTGTTTTTAAATTTATTATGTGAATGAGGCATAAGGAATTTTACAACGATAGAAATGAAGTAAACTAAAAGGGCCTTTCTACTATTTTGTTGAAAGTCTGAGAAAAAACCAATAAATTATGACGTCACGTTTCTTGTATTACTTACCTTCTGCGTCAACTGCTCTGTTCTTGTCTACTTCCCAGTCCTTTGTCTTCCAAGCCCAGCCGGGAGGAGGCTGCTGAGTAGTTGGAGCAGTGAGATCCTCTCCGTTCTGTTGAAAATGGTAATAAAGGAATTACGGATAGGTAAATTAATTTGGGTAATAGGTAAATTAATTTGAACGTAAGCTAGAATAATAAGTGGAGTTTTATATTACCGCGTCTGTCCAGTTATGTTCTCCTGGTTTAAAGTCTCCGCCGGGAAAACTTCTGCCTTGATTCTCAAACACTTCAACCAAGAATTCTTTGTAACCTTCATCTGGATCGTGGAACAAACTAAATGGGAAATAAAACACAGAACATGTTACTGTGGGGTCATGAACAGCCATATTTGCAAACATGACCATCGATGGCGTTTCAGGGATTGCACATCCACACCATGGACCTTTGCATGACCCATGACATAGACAATTCACCATGCTGGATGGCAAAAGAATGCTCCAACCTCCTAAGACTACTAAAAAAGCGACTTCAACCAGTCAAGCTTGACTTTTACTTTGCTTTGGAATTTATAGATTAATTAACATAAGAGTTCTAACGACCATATTGAGTCTGCCAGTACATCATTTACCACGCATGTGCTGTCCAAATTATACATGTACCTTAATTCTGGTTTCTTTTGCCAGCCACCTTCAAACTTCCAGCCATCAGGCGGGAGAAACTTGTCCTGGGGAAGTTCCAGCTACGAGAAATTATATACACAAAACTGAGTCGCCCATTGGCGAAAGAGACATGTATAAAGTTTAATTCACGAATCGGTCTTGGGGTAAGTGGCGTGAGGTGGGATGAGCATACAAGATGAATGATATAATCGACAACATCTCTTGTTACGTCAAGACTATTAGGTCGTGTTCTATTGGGAATCAACCGTTTCAACCACAACCGGTTTAGGTTGAAACGGTTGAGGTTTCCAATAGAACACTTTTCCAACCGTTTTCGGTTGAAACGGTTGCAACAGTTTCAAACTAGTTTGATGCCGGTTGAAAAAGTTGATCAACCAAACCAACCTAAAACGGATTTTTCTCAACAGAACACGAAAAAACTCAACCAACCCAACCAACCTAAAACGGTTGCTCCCAATAGAACACGACCTTAGAGACCTTTAGATGCTAGTACGAGTATGTGCATACGAGTGCGAATACGAGATTTACCAATACAGTCAGGGAAACAAGTACCAGTTGATGGCGAAATCCTGCCTCTGAGACGGGACTGAGCCCGTGGTGTTCGTTCCCGAAGTTGCTAAGCAACATGACGTATTTGCTGGCGCGATTGCTTTCGGAGTACTCGCGAGTGCTCGTGCTAGATTTTGAATGGATAAAAATATTCGGAAACTCTTCGAGAGTGCTTCTACGAAGATTTGCCAAAAACGGCACTTGTTCCCCCGACTGAATTAATCTCGTACCCAGATCTTCTCAACCCTCGTAGAGCGAGAACATCTGGGTACGAGATTACGACTGAATAGTAAAATAGTGCGCGAGTGTAGAGCAGTGTCATTTCGGCGGGAAAAGACTTGGTAAAGTAAGCATCGAATGGCAAAGACATGAGAACAAGTCGTCGAAAGGTAGGTACGCTCGTCCTTATATACGTTGCTAATAAAGTGCAAAAGAAAGTTTCCTGGGATTCGTCCACCTTTTCTGATATAATATTTCACTGAAAACGTGCCATGAAGTCTCGTAAGGCAAAGTCGTACACGGATCTAAATTAAAGGTCTCTATGTCAGAGTAAACTACATTATACTTACGTCACCAGAAGCATCGGAAAAGTGAGAACGTGTCAGTTTATTATGAGTCCATTTGCTGATGATCTTCACCTCATTTTCGTACTGAATAAAAGAGGAAAATGATGCAAATTAATTATTGATCACAAGGCAGATGTAACAATTCAGCTTGCTTTAAAAGCATAGGTTTTTTTGTACCAGGTAATGCTTAGTAGGGCCTCTAGGGGTTTCTCGAAACAAGTCAGTTGGGTGTCCACACCCAACCCCCAACCTGGAGAGCCAGGGGCTGTCCTTTGTCAGGCTTCTCCCCCTTTACAAATCCAGCATGCTTGTAATTTGAGGGGCTTAATATTGGAGGGATTAATTAGTTGAATTGTTTACCCTACGCTAGTGATGCGTTACATAGATTCCTATTCGAATGACTCGCGCTAACGTACCGTCTCGGCAAAGACACAGAAGTCTCCCTCAGTCTTGGGTCGCGCAGTCCAGTATTGCTGTTGTTTTTCAAGTCCAAGCCACATCTCCACGCGTAACTTGACGGGAAGTTCTGGATGTTCATTGACGTCCTGTCCTTTCTTACCAGGATACTAAAAAAAACCCAGAGAAAGTATAGAAAGGCGAATGAGATGTGACAAAGCTGATAGAAATGGATAGACAGATGACCAAGTTGTTTGAAAGCTGATCAACGCTAATTCGGGATTAAAAGTTAACCAATATGAAGTCTTAAAATTATTAATATTTTCCATACTGAAATGGTACTGAGTGCTCTTTATGAACGCGCTAGTAACGGTTTGGATTGCGGTTATGATAATAAGCTGACGCGACAATTTTCGGTATGATCGTGAGTATTGTGAACCTTTTTGATTGTTCAGTAAGAAAATCGGAAAATCTTTGGGTGCTTTCCGAGGATTTACCGTAAATATAAACCGAGGGCCTTTGTGCCATCGACTGAAAACGCGCAGTAGGTGAAGTAAGACTGATGCATGGAAACATAGAGAAACGTTTTGGTACACAAGCCGAGTTAAAAATTAGCTGAGCTTTTATGACAAGCCTTGGACTAAACAGTACCTTCAATTGAAGCTCGATGGTTTTTCCACAATACTTTCCACATGCTACTTCAGTCTCCGAGAACAACAGCAGATGTGATGGCATTCTGTAGTAGGCCACTCTCTTCTCTCCGCTGATCATCCATATGATCACGTCTGGCATGCTTACTTGAGGCTATGGAAAACAAATAGCCAATAAAATTAAGTTGAACTCATGTCAGCTCTACTTCGCGCAACATGTTGCGACGATTTACAACGCGGGTGGGTAATACGCACAACAACGCGGTGGGTAATACGCACAACAACGCTTTTGTGTCAACGTCAAATTGCGACGCAATGTTGTTGCGCGATACGTTGCAAGAAAACATTTTTTCTACCTTGTCCTTGGTCTTCATACTTGCGTCCTTATATTTTAACCGAGTTAATCGAACAAGTACCCTTTTCCGTCATTTTTTTGGTAATGCTGCTGCTAACAAATATCACGTATCCAACTGCATTACCGTTTTGAGTTCGCGTGCCATTGTAGGCCCGGAGGGGGACTCCCACTTAAAACTGTCGAAGTGACGGGGGCGATCGTCGGCAGTTTTGAAAGGAATCCCGAGTCACGCTTTGTGGGTGTGGCTCGAATTCATTTTCACCCCTAAAAGTACCAATTCTAAACCAAAACTAGTTCCTATCATGATGTTGTCCGGATTAATGAATAAAAGGTGTCAGCATAACTCCAACAGTGGCCATTTTAGATTTTAACACCCTAAGTGGAACCAAACCACGAATTTTAACCCCTAAGCACTAACGCTCGAAACGTCACTATTTTGGCAACTTCAGGTTGATAATCATTACTAAGTACTGTGTGTAATTAAACAAGACAGTTTAGTCCAATTCAGCGTGCCCTTGCCCTACCCCTCTTGCACATGTATTATCAAACTGGCTCGCCCTTTTTTTCTATGCCCATCATCAAAGATGAAGATAAAGAAACAAAGAAAGATTTGTCAAATTATTTACCTCAATCGCTAAGTCTTCAAGTCGCTGTACGTAACTTTGAATCTCTGCCAACATTTCGTTGCTTTCAACTTCTTCCTTCTCCTCTTCACCCTCTAATGGTGGTGATAACTTCCACTGTAGTGTACCGATATCTTCAAGCAAGAATTTCTTCAAAAATAAAATAAATAAAAAACACAAAAACACCTAGTTACTACAAGATCTTTCTTTTGAAAAGTGTTTGTGTCACAGTAGAATATATTTCATATGGTAAACACCACTTATTTACAGAATCATTTTCCAACAACGTTTGAAAGTAATTATATTAGGGTTTTTTCGTCAGTTGTTGAGCACTGCACGTGATTCATAAACTCGTGCAACAGGTATTTTCTTTTTCGGCCAATCGTGAATTGGCTTACGTAAGCTTCTTGTTGCGCTTGCCAGCGGTTACCCGTTTTTACTGTCAGTTCCAATTGGTTATTAATATTTTGTTACATAGTGATTGACACTGAGATTACTTTAAATGGGTTTTAGTTTAACGATGTTCAGTCAATGGGGAAGCCCACTTATAGACTCCATTTATTATATAAAATCAATAGCGAGAAACCTGAGAACCCAGTTGATAATATACTAAACTAATAGTTACACTGTATACTTACAAATTCGTCTATTCTCATTTGGTGAAGCTTGCAGTCCAATTGATTTCTTTTGCCAGGAAGTTTGGGAATTTCTCCTTCAAAGCGAGACAATTCATTCCTACAAATAAGAGCATAGTTGTTAGTTACTCACTTTAAATTATTTTTCTTATTAAAGGAGGGGAGGGGGAGGAGGGGGAGGGGAAGGGAGGGGAGGAGGGAGGGAGGAAGGGGAGGGGGGAGGAGGGAGGGGAAGGGGAGGGGGAGGAGGGAGGGAGGGGGAAGGGGAGGGGGCTAAGACGAGTGTAAAGCCCTAGCCAAACGGAGACGCAAGTAGACGCAAGTTGATCTTGCGTACAGACTTGCGTTGGTGGCCAAACGGAGTCGCAAGTTTATCGCAAGTGTACGCAAGTTGCCAAAAAGAAAGCCATTTGAATGCTCCTGCGCGCACTCAAATTTGATCTCGATCAAAGTGAACGCAAGTCGTCGCAAGTGAACGCAAGTCGTGGCCAACGGAGACGCAAGTGGACGCAAGTTGGAAACTTGCGTCTACTTGCGTATCTGTTTGGCCAGGGCTTAAGACGGTCTCATATATGCACTCGTTTTGGTGCGTATTCGCACTCTAAAATACTATGTCGTATCACACAAAGTACTGGTCATTCATGATACCTGCATTCCCTGGCAAGATTTTCGAACAGAGACGTCAGCATGCCTTTCACTTTTGGGTCATCGCTAACTTCAGACAGATCAGCCGCTTGCTTGACCCGAATGATGGATTCTCGCTAAATTGGAACACAAATAAGAACAATTACTCAGACAAATAAAAGCTAGGGATATCCCTCTTAAACATATTTGAACTTAACAAATGTTTGTGGAACATGGACTCTACTCTAAATTTTTTTCCAGAACAGCTGCGAGGATGATTTCTTCACTCTACTCTCTCTATCCGCAGTTCATGGCCACTAAATGGGTTAGGTATGGCCAAAGAGGCGTGGTTAGAGACGAGCGCCTAACCTCTACAAAATGCCTCTATCATATGGCCTGCGTCTCAAATAGCATCACCTAACCAAGTCCCTACCAGAAGCATGCTCGTCGCGGGGCTGCCATTGCAGATTCTGGGGGTGCAAGGGCGAGTGGCTGGCGCCTAAAACCAGCTTGCTCCGGGCAGATGGGGCTCGCAGCCATGTCTAGGAGAAGGAAAACTCTGATTCAACCCGGGTGGATGGCACACAGCGGTCAAACGCACTGCGCCTGCGCAGTTCCTGCCAAAACCCCACTGCGAAATGTCCTAAATTTACGAACTCCTCCACGTTTCGTCACTTCAAAGCTCAAACTTAAGAATTTACTGAAAACTTAAGTTTTGTACTCGAGGTATGCATAGAGAATTTAAGAATTGTTATCCACCAAGTGTCTCAGCTCGTATTTTGGTTTACCACTGCATGTTCTATAACGTTTCCTTACAAACTTCGCGGCCTTTACGCTTCAATCTCTTGCAAAATTGAAGGCAGCGAAAACCGGAAGTGGCGCTGAATTTTTGCGTTTGACCGCTGTGTGGGTGGATGGACACTCGTTAGCTCTGTAAGGCAACCATCTAAGGGAAGGAAAACCCTGATAGAAAACCAACCGGTCTTCCAGGTTTGCATGGGAGTTAGGCTGAGGGCTAATAACCTGGCCCACTACTATAAAAAACTTATTATTACGGAAACCGAAAACATACTGGCGCGAGGCGCGATGATAATGATCCGCAGTTTATATATGACTTATTCTCATACTTCACTTGTCAATAAATAACGTATTCTTCATGTGCGCACTACTTTGACTATTTATCACTTACCAAACGCTCAACCATTTTGTGAATGATGTTGACGGGTTCGAGTCTGAAGGCGATGTCTTCCCAGGAGCATTCCACGCACACACAAGGCTTGTCCTGGGCCCAGGGGAGGTAGTAGTAGTGACACCCATCATACACAGCATTAGAGGAAGGAGTGTTAGATGGAGCTACTGACTCATCAAACTTGTTTCCATTGTTTCCTATTTGATGTGGTGGGGAACCAAAAACTTTATTGGTACCAAAGTATTCTTACAAACATATTATACATTTCAACAGTAATGGGGCAATTGGGTGAAGATTCGCGAGAGAAAAAGTATTATCCATGCCCATCAGAAACTATAAAGTTTGAGTGGCATTTTTCCGCGTTTCCGCGCTGAACATACAACTAATGAGCGGGATTTTTGTTTTACAGTGGAACCCGGTTAATATGGACACCAAAGGGACATGAAAAAGTGTCCGTATTATCGAGTGTCCGTAAAGCGGGGTTCCACTGTACTTACGGCTAGTGCTAGACTGCCAACATCAACATCAATCTCTACCACCACCCCCCCTTCCCCCCATAAAATGCACCCCACCCTACCTTCGCGCGGTCCTGCGAGACACGTGCATTACATTAAATGTTAGAAAGAGGATGTAAACCTGAAAAACTGGTTCCGGCAGAACACTCCTTTTCTCGATGTTACGAAATCCATCTTTTCTCTCCCAACAGTATTATTTCACGGATTTATATAACATTCTTTTCACTCTCTAACATCAGAGTTGAGAGAAAGCTATCCGGGATCACTTTGGAATAGAAGGCTAAAACGAGTCTAAGAAAGTAGCTTGTTGTATCGATTTCGCACAATACTCACCAATACTAACTTCAAATTCTACAGGCCCATCAGTTTCGGATACCATGAGTGCTTCATAGAAACAAACAAACAGCTTGTACTTTTCACGCCTTAGGAAGGGCTGGAAAGAGAACAGTTGCTTATAAGCACACATTAGGCGCGAGTGTTAGGAGGATATGACAGAAATTCACCACACGCGTACGATTAAGTTAACAGAATAGGGAACTTAACAAAACATAACGGGCAACGAGAACGTCGCTAAATAAAATTAATGAGCAATACAATAGCCCTGCATGTGCGTTAAACAGTTTGGTACTTTTTTGTAGCCGTCCACTGTAAAACAACAACGTAAAATGACCAAATTCTGCAAATTTTTCATATTTCTATTCGGAATTGAACACTTACTTTACATATTCAGCTGAGGATAGTTTTGTCATCGATAGACAAACTGAATGAATCAATCCTATAGCGAGATTCTTTTAAAAGTAAAATATAAATTCATTTATTTTAATCGACATTGTTCTTGGCTTCGCCGACGTGATTGTTGAAATTCCCTAATAAGAAAGAAACAAGGAATTGTAGCTACAATACTATGCAAAATGGTTGAGACACTCCTCGCAAAAAACGATCTTCTTTACCTTTTTAATTTTTTTTTCACTTGTGGTGTTAAGTTATTCATTTTGACCCCCCTCTCCCCATTACAATGTCAAGGAAACAGTCGCATTGCTTGAAAAAAACTGCCTTCATATATCCTCTCTGAAAAGTAAAGCTGAATACCAAATGTCGCTCAGTAAAGAAGAAGTTGGCATTAACCTAGATCAGACAATACTATGCAAAATGGTTGAGACACTCCTCTTTTGACCCCCCTCTCCCCATTACAATGTTGTAACCGAAAACGATGGAATGTAAATTTGACATGAAAACAACATTGCTAGGAGGGAAGGGGATGTCAAACATAGAAAATTGATAATGTTTAAAAAGGCGCGACATTATGAGTGTCTCAAGTGTTTCTGCACAGCATTGTAGGCGGACCATAGATGTTCAAAGCTACTGTACTTTAACAACCAACACAATTTTGGTGTCTTTTTTCGTTTTTCAATGGTTCCGTGACTAACCTGGGCACTAATGATGTTTTCGTTTGCCAACACGCCCGTTGGTTGCTTGATGTCTTCGTTCAGAGTAGTTGTTAACTCGACAAGAACACGTCCGCGATATGCCACGCCCTCACCCTAAGAAAATAAAAACATTGACAGATTAGTAATTCTGTAGCTCTAGCGATTTTATTGTATCTAGCATTCCAGGTCTAACAACCAAATCGTTTGATTCATCTTAAACGCAGGATAGTTAGAAGGTGACGGTTTCCAATTTTTTGAGCTTTTGAACTGAAAATGACATCTCACCAATCACAACAAACGTAGGTAACGCAATAAGCCAATAACTCAAATAATTGTTAATTTATTTTGTTTTTGCACCTGATTGGGTAAACCCCCCCTAGGATGGTCGTTCTGACTGGTTAAGTGAAGGGCACGTTACAACACCTTTTTAACAATTATAGCTCAGCAAAAGCAAAATCAAAGAAAACACATAAGTACTAAAAAACCGCTCTAATAATTAGAGCGTTTTTTTTTAGCAGTTATGTGCTTTTTGCTTTAATTTTGTAACTATTTAACCAATCAGTATGGAAGTAGTCAGCTTCTAAACCAAACAGAAGCGAGAAAGTCGGCGATTTGTAGATGAACTTCATTTGGGTATATTCTGACAGTAAGTATATACTCACGATTCCCTTATTCAGGTCATCATGTTCGTCCGGTAGATTTGAGAACTCTCTGGTGGAACCGTAGAAATTGACAAAACATGGACCGAACTGGGGCAGAAATCCTGCAAATAAAACCAGTCAATTTTTTTTATCGAAAACCGCTAAATAATCTGCACATCTATACTAACAAATGTGCTACGTATTCTGCATAATTTCCGGCATACCTTGAGGAGATTATGGTAATATCACAACGCGAAGACTCCACACATACCTTCGTCGTCTCCTTGCCCAGCGATTGAAGACAAGCTGATGAATGCTGTACCGATACAATCATCTGATGAGCCTCGGTCCCTGAAAAAGGACATGCAAAAGCTTCGTTGTTGACACAAAACGATTTATTTCAACAGAAATTGAACAGTTATGTAGCAACTTAATTAAGCATTTGTAAACTGAAAGTATTTTCTTCTAGATTTATATATTTTACAACAGTTTGGAGAATGAAAAAAGTTACGGAATTGTCAAGAACTTTCAACCTCTCAGGGTTCTCATCAGGAAAGCCTTCCAACGGAATTCAAACCCATGAACTTTCCGTAGCCACTGAGCTATGAAACCACTGCACTGTGAGCAGGTCAAGTATGATTTATACATAGAAAGGAAGGAGAGGAAGGAGATGGAAAAGGCTTACATATGCAATATACTTAAGACTTACCAGTCGAACACCTGCAGCTTAATTCTCTCGCACATCGACGGGAGCTGTGTTATTCAAAAAGAAAAAAAAAACTTTACGAAAAGAACCAAGCGACACAGGAAAGAAAATTATGATGTTGGCTCAGAGGAAATGAGACTCCCCCCTATCCTGTTCTCTGCATTTTTTTTTCTCTGCGCAATTTTTTTATCCAACCACCGATTGTACATGTATCATAAGGAAGGAAAGGACATTCTAGCCCGCGAAAAAATTCCTTCAATCACACCGCAATCTTAAAAATCTGAAAACGAAGAAGCTCATTTTTCAAAGTTTGTTTACAAACGTGAAGAAAGCAAATTTATATATGGTCACCTTACACTACTCACGCTCGACCTGCAATCTTTCTACCGATCGAAGTGTAATTGAGCCAAATATCTAGCTTCTGGGCCAGGTTGTTCAAAGGGTGGATGACACTATCCACCGGATAAATCACTATCCAGCGTTATCCACCCTTTGAACAACTGGGAACTGATCATTTAACCTTTATTCAATCCTTCTCGTAAACTACAAACACACGTAGTATCCCTTTCTATAGAGGTCTCTTTCTAAACGAGAAGGAAGAACATATTTACATACATGTATGATCACTTTATACTGGTCAAGCTCTCAATAGCCCTTTTCACGGTTAACTTGCGATATTTGCATAACAATACACTTGAACATCGAAACGAGGCAATTTCGGGCACAAGCTGCAAAACATCGTGTTTTTCTTGAACTCCTTGAACTCTTTTAGTATAAAAACAGTTTTAAAATGTAGAAAAACTAAAATTATTTTAGTTTACGTTGTTTTTAGAAATTTTTTTTTAAAACGACTCAGTTTCTCTATTAATAAAGAGTAGACTCGCATAAGCAACAGGGAGATCGGATTACGATCTTTACGGCAAACTTTAACTAAAATAGTTGCATATTTAGTTCTTCTCCGTTTTAAAACTATTTTTATGCTAACATAGTTTAAGGAGCTCAAGAAAATCACGATGTTTTACAGCTTGTGCCCGAAATTACCTCGCTTCTATGTTTAGCTGTATTGTTATGCAGATATTTCAGGTTAACCGTGAAACGGGCTATTGCGATCACGCATTTTTCTGATCGCAGGATAACCGATCGAGCAAACAGACTATCCCATTGATCATTGATAGTTATCCACACATTCTTTTTAAACAGAACCACTAAGTTGATTTTATATATTACGAACGTAGAAGCTGAGTACTTGTAGACTTTATTGAACAAAAAGAAAGATTCGTTTTACCATCAGAGGAATCTTGAGAAACTGTTTAAATTCTGGGTTACTGTCGTGGAATTTGGTGGCCGTTGTTGCCTGAGGAAAAAACATTAGAAACAAATTCAATAATATATGGCAAATTAACACATCCAAAGCTATCCCACAGTAGTTTCGAACACTGCGTACGTTCAATAATGATTGCGCAAAGATAAACAGCAAGCTTATTTTAATCTTGTTTTTATTTTAAACCTGTCTATATTCAGAGAAGAAGTTCAATGTTTGAACTCTTCCTTAAAGAAGGGAAGCCAAGAACAAACGAAAAAAATAAATTATGTTACCTTCTTTCCACAAAAACTGAATTCCATGTACGGATCCACAAGGCCTTTCTTTCCTTTGTCTTCCTCTCCCTGTAACAAAAGAAGAAACTCGTTTTATGTTAGCTAATGGAACTTATAACAGCCGACCAACCAACCGACCTACAGACAGACAGACAGACAGACACACTCTGACAGCCCAGACAAACAGACCAGCAGACCAGACAGTCAGACAAACGTCAATAATCGGGTAGAAGTTGATCAATGCAAGTAATACGCGAAAGAAAAGCGTCAAAAATAAAAATCCATTGTCGTATCAAACCTCTTTGTCATCGCTTGAAAAGAAGCTGAAGAATTTCTTGAAGCTCCGTCCAATTCCGGTATCCACTAAACAAAAGAAAATAATTGTAATAAAAGTAAATAATTAGGAAAAATAATAATTAATAATAATAATTAAAATTAATAATAATAATAATTAAAATTTATATAGCGCAAATTTCATATTTAAATGATCAAATGCGCTTTACATGGAAAAACACTCAATAGACTGTAGAGTAAAAGTGCCATAGGGTCGCTAATAAATGAGTAAGTTTAGTGCGAGAGGAAGAGAGATAAAATAGCAGAGCTGGTGCTGGGGCCAAGCACAACATTGGTCTAAGGACAGGTAACATTGGAGCGCAAAGAGGATTTTGTAAGTACAACTGTACGTTTAGTACAACAATATCGGAAAAGTTTGGCATAGGTCAAAGACGTTTCAGTTTTTCAGTGTCAATTCAATTTGGTTATCATTTTACGTTTCAGTTTTTCAGTGTCAGCTCAATTTGGTTATCATGTTAAAAATGTATTTCTCTGAGAAGGGAATGAAGATGTCTCAAATCTCAAATCTAAGATCATCATCGGACACGCTGAATCATTTTAACCAATCCAATACGAGGAGAGAAACGATGAATTTACAAAAGTCACAAGGTGCAGATTATACTGGGATCATAAGGTAAACTTTATGCTATGTCTATTAATCCAGGATCATTGAAAGCTATAATGAAAGAAAGCTCTCTCACTTTGTGGAAGGTCCTCCGCGTGATAAACGTTGAGAGTGAAGACGGCGGACTGTCGAGTTACACCCACCGGCATCAGGAGGTTACTGAAACGAAACACGAAAACAAGTCTTTAGACTGGTTAAGAAAAGAAGGCCCGGTAATGCAAATCACTTCCTAATTAATAGATTGCTGAATTTTGTAACAAACAAAATTCAAAGCAACCACGACAACATTCATACTGAGAAGTTCAAACATCGTTCAGTAGTTGGCTGTTTTAGCTACCATCGACTGCTGCACTCAATTGGAACCTGACTGGGGGCCAATGTTGCACGTGCAACGAGCGTTCACTTGTCGATGACGCCATTCGGTAATACTGGGCTACCGTTTAATATAATTGGTGGTTGACATTAATATTTGAATTTCGCAGTTCGAGTTAGTTTTAAAGATCACGTGAATCACATTAAGGCAAAGACATGGATGCTAAGCCGATATATATTGGAACGACGTATAAACCACGTGTGACACTAAGACTTCAGCACTTACGACTCGATGTCATCCTCTTGATCTTTGGGTTCTGCTTTTGCTGCAGCCTACGAATCGACAAAAAATAAGAAATTTTTGTTACCCAACTACACAGCAAGCTCAAACTACAAACTATCTTTAACGCAGTAACTCCTCGTCAAGGAAAGCCTAACGTATAGCCAAGGGAGCAAGTACAGTTATCGATAAACCTTCGCGGAACCAGTTTCCTATTATAATACAGTCGAAAAATAACATGGCCACTCGTGAGTACTCCGACCGAAAGTTGTCACGTCAGTTTATTATATTACGATCAGAATTCGTCATGTTACTTTGAAAAACAAATCCTGACGAAACCCTAGACTTACTGCAAGTCGACCTTGGAAACGACGAAACCAACATATGGAAAAAATAATACTAGAAATATGTACTAACGAATATGTATTTGTCTACTAAAAAAGAACTTGCAGCATGAATCTTCAGTGTTGTAAAAAAATTGTTGACAACAATATTACAAAAAAACAGAAAAAATAACAACAACAACAACAAAACTTACCGGTGGCTCATCTCCGGGACCAAGAACCATGGCGGTGACTTTTAAGTAACCCTAGATAAATAAAAAGACGTGCAACTAAACTGAAAATCCCGCATTACCAGACAACTGCATTCTCAGATTTGTTGCGATTGGAAAACATTTTCTTGAAATAAAAAGCGTTACTTGGTTACTGTACTTACTGCTGGTGTTTCTCCACCACGAGTTTTTTTAGATTTTCCTTCCTCCTCCTATAATGACAACAAAAGGGCAGAAGATTTTTTTACGGCAATTAATCGATGGAAAACAGTCAACACTGCCACCCCCACCTATTAAATGCTTCTGATATCCATTATTTTACAGTAAATAAAGAGCAAAGATCTGTAAAAGTCGAGCAAAATTGGAAATGTTCAAACCAAACCTGGATGAATACTGAACGAAACTATAGTTCAACGTAAACAGTACATATAATGTTTTCTATATCAAACCTCATCTTCATCTTTATCCGCTGGCGACGATAGTAAAACCCACTTACGAACAAAAGCGTGACCTGAAAAGTAACGATATTGTAAAATGACGATGCGCTTCTTAGAATTTTATCTTACAGTCGAACCTGTATATAACGGCCCTGTATTAAGCGGCCACCTCTATTAAGCGGCCAGCTTTCAAAGTCCCGAGTTGTATTTGATACTTGTATTAAGCCTGTATTAAGCGGCCACCTGTATTAAGCGGCCACTTTCTGAAGTCACGAGGGTGACCGTTATATACAGGTTCGACTGTATTTATGTTAAATAAGCGAATAGGTGCAATTGACCAATTGTTCTGACAAAATAATGTTACAAAAGAGGGACATTTATTATGCATGGACAAACGAATTAGTGAGAATGAATGAATTAATAAGCAAACGAATGAGTGAATGAAGGAATGGTGAATAAATGAGTGCGTGCGTGAGTAAGCGAATGAGCAAGTGAACGAATAAGGAAACGAATTGAGAAAGTGAAGGGATTTTAAATAAGTGAACGAAGGCTGAAATGTAAGGACGAATGAACCACAGAGAAAACAAAACAACACTTCACCTTTCATCACGGAGATACTTCCAATGTCGCACTGTGAATCAGATTAAACACATATTTTTTAATTTTTTAATTTTCTAAAATAAAGCTATTATAAACAAGATTAAGGTTGTTATAAGAATGCCAAATGCTAAAACGTGTTCATTGGCTAAAGACCATTAATGTGACAACAAACGACGAATTGTTCGGAATACTTCGGCTTTTTTGGAACAAGGAATGGACGTTTAATCCAGTTTAGGCTAGGGAAAAGTTGACGTTTTCGGCATATATTTGTAGAAGAACCCGAAGCCAATATTCGATTTTCGTTATCCAATCATAAAGTTGTGTAATCAATCAATCTAGGCATTTACCGTTACAAGGATACGTTAAGCTCATATACGATCGACAATTACATTGGAGTTCAGGGCAGCATTCTGTGCTTACTATGGCCACTTAGGCACTTTCAGTGTATATAGTTGAGTGTTTTTGCTTCGCTTATTTCAACGTTACTAAGTCCCTTTCCTTTCCGCTGCACTGAAATATTCTTAATTTTCTCTACTGATTTTCTCCTAGTTGACTTTGTTTTTTTGTTTTCGTCACCTGTATACTAGCAATTTAATGCACTGATATTCTAAGGGAAAATTGGGGGTTTATCACTTTTGCGAATTGAATAGTTCAACTCACCTCAAAGTAGCCAAGCAGTGAATCCGTGCGCAGTTTTCGGGAGTTGAAGACCTGTGATAAATAGCATAAAATGTGAGGAGTAGTAACGCGGTATTACTGCGCCTTTCACAGCTAAGTTATTATGTGACTGCACTAGGGTTTCGTTTGCTAGTGTTGAGCCGTATGATTGGTCCAGTCAGGACCAAAACAAAACGAAGGCTTTTCTGGTGATTCTTTTTCTTTCTTAGCCTGTTGAATCTGAGTTTATGTTTTCATGTTTTAAAGCTTCTGATTGTCTCCTGAACCGAGACCGCAGAAAACAGTCTCCTAATGCACTCTTGGCAGGGTTGGTTCCAAACAACTGTTTGCTTAACGTCTACTTTAAGATTAAAAACTCAAAGTTCTTCGCCTGGTATCTCATTAAAGTAAGCAAGTAAGTAACTTTATTTAGTAAGCGTGACAAGTAATAAATCTGTAGCCTTAAAAAATAAACAAAAATAGTTTAAAACATTGCTATACAGTTTGATTTGAAAAAAGGTTAACTTTGTTTTCCACTGGATGAGGTACGAAAGAACTGGAACTGGGTCGGTTTTATAGGATGTAAAGATCATGATACATGTGTTTTATATCAGTTATATACAAGCGTTCTTCGGGGCTTGAGAAAGTAATTTCAAAACCCGTTCAAACATTAGATATAATTAGCAAATAAGAAATTCTTAATTTCTCAAATAATTAATTTATGCACTTACCTCGAGACAAAGCAGATCATCAAACAGTTCAGCTTCGGACAGGTGGAAGTTGAAGAAAAACGTCTAAAATGAACGAGGAACTGTTACAGCTTTATGTTAAAAGTTTGTCTCCAACATAAATATATTTAAATTTATTATTATTTCCGAACTACTGTATTGCCATTCTGATTTACCGCAGCGGCTTTTTTGTTTTAAGTTTAGTGACGAACCAACAAGAAAACAAACATTGCATTTTTTCATATATTACAATGTTGCGGTCTGGATTAATGTACCCTTGAAAAAATTGCGACAGAAAAAAGCAACATATAAGGTCAGTCAACAAAATATGTGCCCAAACCTGATTGTAAACCGGTTTGTTTGTTGACCGTTTCACTGTTGTTTCTCTCCGCTGACCACCGACAGTAACACGAACAACCGGATGGATATTGCTGCCTGGTAACTGGCGACCCTCAAGGATTCGAATTCGGATCTGTGAAAATAAAAGCAATTGTTTTGATGTGTAGTAAACGGTACAGTTCAAACTTTTTGCGCACAACGGAGAGCTAATGACGAACCACCAATCCAAAGTATATTTTATAGCAGAATATGCATGTGCGCATTCAATTTTTTAAGGAAAGATCAAAACTGTACCTGAAAGTCTTGAATTTTAGTTGACCATTTTCTGCCTCCTCGTCGGGTTCGTGATCTAGATTAGAAATGAAGAAATAAGTACCAACAACGGTGTTTTAGCTTTCGATGTGAAATTTACAAACGTTTATTGCTGGTGACTAATGAAACATCGTTTCACCTTTTCTTCTTCTTCCTTCTAGGCTGTCCTGGCTTTCCAGGCTCTTCTCCTTCTGCCCCTTCCTCATCTTCCTCGTCCTCTTCATCGCCTTCTTCTCCCCCTCCTTCTTCTCCAGCCTCTTCCCCTCCGCCTCCTCCACTATCACCACCACTTCCAGGAGGGGGCGAGTACTGCAGCTTCAGCATAATTTTCCCCTGCGACGAGAGTGGAAACAGAATATTATATCCAGGAGCTGAGTGAAAAATAACTTAAGCATATTTTCATGGATAGTCATGATTGATTAGCTGTCGTATATATGTTGTGGTTTAAATTTATTATTGGTTTAAACGTTTTCAAGATCGAACTGATTTGAAAAATTTCAAACCAAAAACAAATTTAAACCACAACATATATAACTAATGTTATAATAACTAAAACGCCAACAATTTGTTTGCTTTCCACGAACATTGACGTTTCTTTTTGTAGACAGAGTAATTTTCCTTAACCAGTGTGACAGAGTAATTTTCCTTAACCAGTAAACACACTACAAACAAACAAACAAACAAACAAACAAACAAACAAACAAACAAACAAGCAAACAAGCAAACAGTAATAAGATTCAAAGAGTAATAAACTGGACTGTAGAATCTATTTGACGACACTGATGATGAAAATTAGTTTCTTTGCTTACCAAGGTAGGATTGCCTTTGCCATCTACAAGGTCGTATGTTCTTTCAATCTCATTATTTGAAAGCAATTCTCCAAGAGGCGCTTCAACCTTACCCAGGAGCCTAAGGAAGAAGAAAAAAAAATTAGTGTAGTAAAATTCAAAGGACGTCTTAAGTCAGTAACATTCGGGACAAGTACGAAGTTATGACGTCCGAATATTTTTGGATTTATCCCGAGTACTAGTCCCGAAGAATACCGAAGTTGTCCCGAGTTAAAAAGTGTTCTGAGTTGAATCGATGTTGAGAAAAAATGCCCTGCTCTCAGCCAGTGAGAATGATAGTATCTAATGTGATTATCTAGCCTTTCTTAGCTTTTTGTTAAAGTAGCTATTATATTGGTGTACATTGCTACACATACATTTAGAAATTTCTGCGTTATACCTGTATTTAAAAGAACTATAACAATATAACAACACTAAATACTAAATACTAAATTATATAATATATAAAGCAAAGCAAAGGAAATGATATTTACTTATTCATCCCTAGCTTCTCATAGTCCTTGACCTGAATGGAAAGCACATCATCCGGGGACAATGCATTGCTCGAAAGGTCCCATTGAAAATCCTGCAATCAAAGCAAAACGTGTGAAAAGGGACTGGAAGAATTTCAAGATAATTCCATCCATTTTTTTTTTCATTTTATTTATACAGTGAAAAACAAAAATATGAAAACTTTTTGATACACAAAAAGAATAAGAGAAAATAAGTATTAAAAAATAGATAATGTAATGTCTTCAGTTTGTGGGGTGCTTCGTGAATGGTCTGCTTGGAACTTCTTGCGAGACAAAGGTATTTCCATCACGCAAAGATATAAGTACTGGGTGAAAGTGCAGGCCGAAATAATAATGTAAGGTGCAGTGCATGGTGTAATTACATAAAATGAATTAAAAATGTGGAAAGTGAGTGACGCGTGACTGGCTACAATACCCTCGTGTCACGTGACTAGTCACGTGGACACGAGGGTAAAAACAACAAGAGAGTTGGAGACATGTCATTTGATGTCTACATAACATGTTGATACCTGATTCCAGACAGGATCTAAAACGTCCTTTTGAACTTCGGTTTTCTTTTCATCTCCTGCAGAATAGAATGAAACAAGCTTGAATTATTTAAAACGATTTTAACTTTTGACGACCTGAACTTGACGTTTCAGCCTAAAATGAATTTTGCTTCCTTTTTGTGAAACAAAATGGATAAAACATAGTTACGTTTTTATCCATTAGACTTTAGTTTTTCACCAGTATTATATCAGTACATATTGTTTTTTCTCCTTTTCGGTTCCATGCATATTTTTAATTTGACCCCGAAACCGCGGATTGTTTAACTAGTGAATTCGAGCCATCGGTTCTAATTTTATTTTCGTATCGTGACGTGCAATATGATTTACAAATATGATCGTGTACATTTTAAAGGCAAATTGGCTTTTACAACTGTAAATAGATGGCGAAACTGCTTTTAGCCTAGAATGTTAGCAATTTCTCCGATTTTGAAGTGTCACGATAATATACTCCAGCTAAATATACAAACGCATGTTTAGGTAAAGCACAACAAAAACATCGCAAGTGTTCTTGATGTTTCTGAATTAAATAGTCACGTGATATCTCAGATTTCTAAAATCACCGTGGAATTCTGGCAGTTATTACAGAGATAATAATAAAGTGCGAGAATTCACACATGTTTTCTAGCATCAAGACATGTTGCCAAGGAGAGGAACACATGGGCGAAAAAGAAATCATTTTAATTTCGGCCAAAAATTATTTCAAACGTATTTACCGGGAAGGAGGGAAATACTACCGGAAACGGAAATGTCGATAAAATAATGCATCGTTCGTTAGTTATCGTTCGTTATTTAGCGTCCGTTATCCAATATCGCGAAGTAGATGATCTGTGTCTTCGAGAATTTATTCAAGGGAAAATAAAAGTCCTGTATTGTCAATCATTCGGATAAAGTCTAGAGAAAACAAAGATGAACATAATTTAAATTTGTTTTCGGACGCTCTTCAACAATAATTTGAAATATTACTGAAAAGCTCCTGATAATTTAAACTTCCCTCAACGTTGAAGGGATGATTTTTAAATAGAAAACTAATGGAACCTTTACCAATGCCGCCTTTTTAAAGGGCGGAATAAATTTTTGCTTGAGAAATAGACCGAGACGAAAAAACGCTCTTCCAGTCCGTAAAAATCTTGTATCAATATATTCGATTATACTGATTCAAGACTCCGTTTTGTGACTATTCCACATTTAATGGTAGCTTTGATCACATGAACATCTGGGAGTATAAATTATGCGCTACAAACGGAGGTTTGTGGCATATCAACATAAACCTAATTAATTTGCGATTGTGTTTTTAAAAAACTCCACTTCGCTGCCTCGGGTCAAAATTTGACTTAAAACGTCGGATTAATATTGCATTTTTCCACTCTCTGGGCAGTGACGGATAAATAAGTCCGCTCTAATACGAATTATTGCACATTTAAGATTGCTTTTAATGAAATTCAAATACGATTCGAGCATTCAAACCTGTAGAAAGCGAAAGCAACTGTTTGAGTTTCTACCGAGCAGTTAACATGTAAATTCGTTCGGGTATGCTTCGCTGATTTTGTAAAAACAATTATAAACTGTAAACAGCTTTAACAGCTTTTAACGCTTCTAGAAAAAAATCAAAAACTGTTATCAGAAGCTGGATATATCTCTTGGTGTCTTCAAGCTAGGAATTATAAAACGAACAAGCGATTGTAAAGGTTTTAAAACGTTTCAGAATTTTTTGAATATTGGAACGCCAAAAATTAGTACGTGAACATTCTGCATAGCAATGAGAGCTCATTATGCAGAGTTGAAATGAAATAAAGGCTATTCAACGCTTTAAACTTTTTCAAAAGTTTTAAAACTTATCCAAGTTACATCTGCTACACTCGCTTATTTAGGTCCAACACAGTCCCCTCGTTCAAACGAAGAGACGTTATGCGCGCCCGACAGTTGTTCAACACACCCAAGCCTTGTACAGTGTGTACATGCATGCACGAACGCTAAGCGAGTGGATCAACTGCATGACTCACCTTGGAAGATGATTTTCGCGTACGGATCACTCTTTCCAAAAGAATCAACGTCGGGAAGGTCGGTGGCTCGTTGGACGGTGACTTTCAGCATTTTTCCTTGGCGTTAATTCAACAAACAAACTACCATCTCGAAACGAAAATCACACACGAGCGTCTGATACCAAGGCGGCTTCAGTTGTTACGGTTCACTTGCACAGAGAGCCTCACACCCATTCACAGAGTTTTCTGCATATCAATGAGCGTTACGTTACGACATTTAAACAAATACAAATGCACAATAAGGACCAATAAGCGTGGGACGAGGTCAAGATATTTTCCATTTTTTGGTGTCCCATTAAATTCTTCGCTGTATAATCCTAACAGAACATGATCCACAAGTGTTTGGCAAATTTGCCCAAAAGAAAGTTTCAAGCGAAATTGTGAAATCTCAGTTTTAAAAACTTAAAAGCTATATTGACAGTATTGCACTTTCGGTAGAATTTACTTGGCACCAGTATTCTGAAGACAAATATTCGAGTAATCATTATTAATTCCTGAAATTAAATCAGTTTAAATGAAAGCTGACTTATAATCCGTCCAAACGAATTATCTCGTCTGCTGTTTTATGAGTCTAGTGTAAAGACGGGACGAACTATCACACGCAGACAGCCCCGCTTTACTTCGTCTCTTTCAATAGTGCGTCCTTCAAGATGCACTGAAGCAGATAGTTCAACTTTACGCATAATTCTTCTTATGCCCATTTTTATACTGAGACGCATAACCAGACGCAAAAAAAATCTTGCCTCGATTCTCCGGCGGTCCAGACAGATTATGCGTCTCTAGTACAAAAACAACCAATTTCACTGATTCTTGCAGGGCTCTTGCTGTTTGTTTAAGGTTATCAGTGCATGCCATGTTTCCGTGCTTTTTAATCTATTTACTTTTCTATATTTCGCAGCCAAGTGCAATCAGATACTAGGCAAGTCCCGCAAGAGCATTACACTGTAAAGTAAACATTTGCGACTGACAGAAAACCAAACGGCTTAACAAGTAATTGTTAGTTTTGTTCTGTTCAAGCTCTTATGGACGCGTTTATAATTAGAATAGTTGCGTTCACGTTTACAAAAATATATGTAGTACGAAATAACATAAACAAGGCCGGATAATTCGTCAATTTGTTTTCCCTCTCTTGGCAGCCAGGGGAACTATTTGTAAACTTGTTAACTTTTGAATCGAATTGAAAGGGAGAAAAAACAAACATTGTTTACGTTTGTCATATTCCCTTGCAGTCCCTAATTCTCTTACAGCGTAATGATAGTCGACAGCGGAGCTTTACACCACTGACCTAAGATAGTCCTTCGTGAGACTCTTGTGCGATCTGTATGACTGATTGACCTGATTTGATCGTGGGTTATACGAAAGGAACTGGAGAGAAAAAATCAAAGGCAATTGCAAGTGCAAGCAGTCTAACATTTACCACAGAACCAAATAAACTGAAAAACACTGAAAAATAAATTTCATCCCACATAATATGCGACCGTTTTATTTTTCTCGTCTTGAAAACACACCTCCATTGTTCGACCTGTGTCCTAATTAAGCGGCCCATGCGCAGCGGCCGCTTCAAGAAATGCACCTTTTTTTTTCGTGTCGCTAGCCTTAGTCCTCTTCACGGTTGACATGATCTTATCGCATCTCGGTCTGAAATTAGCCAGTAGAGAATTTCTCTTCCACATTCTTTCTGTAGTGTCGTGTAAGTGCGTAGATGTATTTAGTTTATTACAGTAATCGCATTGGAAAAAGCAAAGACAAATGTCCCATAGCAGTGAACAGTGGTGTTGTTGCAAAATGTGCTAAATTTGGCGGTGTGACCTTTGCGTGTGAGGGGTTTCCCCGTTACATTGTAAACGTAGCCAGGAGACATGCAAATAAATAGCCACAAGAGAATTTCTGTTCTGTTTAATACATGCACCTCAACCAGTAAACGAACGATAAAACCCGGTCCCAAAACATAACAGTTTTTCTTAACACAATTCCACAGCATATATGTCATTCACAATTTATTTTCACGTTGAGCGAAAACATATCTTTGCCCACGTCGAATATGATGCAATCTACATTAGCTAAAATTAACCACAAGAGAATTTCTCCGGCTTCCGGAGCATGATGCAATATATTACATCAGGCAGTCACGTTTTTCGTCACGCAGGTTCGTGTGTTGACTCTTAGGATTTGGAGGGTGCACCTCAGAGTCCAGTGACCGCGGATAGTTTTCGTGTCGTGTAAGAGCTCTTTTCATGTAAAGAAACAAGCGAAATATTTAATTAGACAAGGGAAAATAACCTCAACTACTCGAGAAGAGCCACTACAGAGCAGGAAATGGAGGGGTCCGTGTCACGAAGTAACGAAAGTTAATTTTATATTTCTTATATTTATATTTCTCGTCACGCATGTTCGTATGCTGACTCTCGCTCATTTTAGGGGTGCACCTCAGAGTACAGTGACCGAGAGGGAGTCGGGGGAGGAGAGATCGATTGTTGTTTCCCCCATTATTAAGGTAATCGGCCGCTTGTAAACTACTTTAGGAGTTCTTGTTGGTGCAATAATCTTTTTTTTTTTTTTTCGCTTTTTTGTTGTTGTTGCTATTTTTGCTGCTTTGTTGCTATCTATTTATATGTGTTTGTTTGTGAGTGAAAGCTACACAAAATTTACAACATTATCTGTCTAGTGTCTAACCCGAAAACCTAACGGTTTATTTAGGCCCTAGGCATTTCCTTACATTTTCAACTATTTTTAAAAATTTTTTACACCTAATTGCAATAACGTTGTCATATAAAAAAGAAAAATGAAAAAAGCCAAATAGGAATTAATTAGGTTAATCATCAAAGCTTGCAGCATTCTCAGAGAACTCACACGTTTATAGCTGTATAGTAATCGTGTAATTAAGATAAATTGAAGACTTACTTGTATTTTGAGGCCGTTTCTTCGACATGAATGTAGTTTGTATGCCTAATTAATTCCTGCATGATCATCAAAGTAACGATTACGAACGAAAGACCCGGCTTTTGATACCACATTCACACAGAGTGTATTTTAGCCCGCTGGTCTTCAACCTATATATTGATAAGTTACCATACATACGAAAATGCTCTATCTACCAAACGGCACAAAATTAAATTATATTTTATATGCCGATGATCTAATCATACTGTCAATATCTAAAACAGGTTGAAAACTTTCCTTAATATGTTGTCTTCCTATTGAATTCACGGTGGATGCTAAGTATTAATCCTAAAAAAACTCTTTCCGGCTCGTTGTGATATTTCAACAACGTGCAAGGAAGTTTCCACATTCCCCAAAGAAGAAGAGGGACGTCAGAATTGGATGCTCAGTTTCGCTGCCAAATGAAATGCTTTATAATTATTAGTTTTTGTACTTTTTGTATTGACTTCAAACTTGTGATGGACGAGAGAGACAAGACAGGAGGCCGCTCCAGATCACAGAAAAATTATCTTGAAACAGTTATTGAATCTTGCGAGACTTGGCAACTAGTAGATATATATGGATGCTCAAAAACCCAGAGGGTGAAAGATACACTTGGCGGCAAAAACCCCGAAGTGCAATGTACACTGGATTTCTTTCTAGATAGTCAGGGCTTAATTTAAAACCGACATTGTACAAGGATATAAAACAGATCATTATATGATAACTTAAGAAATTACAACACACTCGAACACCAGAGGACCAGGTTTTTGGAAGCTGAACACATCTCTTCTTTTGGGGACTAATTATGTCAATTTAATACAAGAGACGATTCAACAAACTAACTTGATGAATACTCAAATGATCATTTTGTCTCTCTGATTCTTTTGTGCGACATGATAGGTGAGGGAGCGTCCCTAAGATACGCAAAAAATAAAGAATAAAAATGGGAAAATTGATTGAAGATGCCAAAGACCCTATTCCAAAATGGCTGCCAATTTAAAATTATTTTGTATGCATTTACATTATAAATTTGCCTCACTAACCTCGTTCTTGAGTGAAAAATGATCATTTTGTCTCTCTGATTCTTTTGTGCGATATGATACAATAGAAGGTGAGGGAGCGTCCCTAAGATACGCGAAAAATAAAGAATAAAATGGGAAAATTGATTGAAGATGCCAAAGACCCTATTCCAAAATGGCTGCCTATTTAAAATTATTTTGTATGCATTTACATTGTAAATTTGCCTCACTAACCTCGTTCTTGAGTAAAACTTATTTTGAATTATCAACTCAAAAACGATGTTAGTGAGGCAAATAATTTTAAATTGACGGCCAATTTGGAATATGGTGTATAGGCGCACTAGAAGAAGAAATACACAAATATCACAATACAACAGAAAACACAGATCTTTCTAGTTTGAGAATAAAGAAAGACCAACTCAACCTCGTTCCCAGGGTCTCTCATCTTCCCGCCCCCTGGAGCTCCAGGGGGCGGGAAGATGAGAGACCCTGGGAACGAGGTTGAGACCAACTAGGAAAGATAATAGAATATCGGACAAAAGGCGTACATTTTTCATTTTAATTTTGCTATCTAAATATTGTTTCGCACTCAACCTGGTTTTAAACAAGTTAAAGCTGCTGCATGGATTGTTTAATTCATTCCTAATTCTTAATGCAAAAATATCAAGTTATCAGTGTTTATTAAAAATATTCCCCTATTTATACCTTTTGTATAAAAAACCTATTATTACTATTACTGTAGCAGGACTGAAATATAATTATTACGTACCTATCTATATCAAATAGGATCTGTATCTTTAGTAACAGGATAACTGCCAAATCTGATAACAGTATAGATGTTGGGAACTTATCCAATTTGAATGTTCACCTACTAAGTGATCAACATCCAAATTCTCCTCAAAATATCGAAGAAAATTCAGGCATGCAGCTCATGAGAATATAGGAATAATGATCCCCAAGGGGACAACTACTGGCTAATGGCTTATCTGTCCATTTATAGTTAAATTTACACGATTAGATTACATTTTATGTCAGATACCATTTTAGCAGAAATATTTTAGGTGCACATTAGGTGCTCAAAATTGTTGAATCAGTGCAACGTGCCTTCCACTAACGGCCACGTACATCACTCTACCGCGGCCAGGTTTTTTTCGTCCCGACCGTACGCCGATCCCTACACTTTACTCTTACTGAAACCTCCCTACAACGGCCACCTCTGTACAACGGCCAGTTTTAAATTCTGCTCCAGGGTGGCCGTTGTAGAGAGGTTCAACTGCATCTATGACTACACTTGACGAGACATAATATCATAGCATAGTACACGCAGTACTCTTTGTAACCACGAATACAGCCGCCTCTCGCCACAGATCCCTCGCGCCGAGACTATACGAGCAGTCCCCAATGGCGGCACCCAAGAGCTCGAGGCAGCCGTGTTCGCAGGCTACGCTATCATTTTGGCCAACTGTGATTCTCAGTTGAAAGACGTTACTCTCTCGCTTGTTTTGAGCAGCCAGTATTCATATGTGATTAATATAAAATTATTATTATTTAGATGTCATTTACAAGCAAGAATACGTTAGCTTTCTGTTGCTGTTTGATATTATAGACGCTGTTGGACCTCTTTGCTATGAGGTATTTATCAATGTCACTAATTCAAAGCTTGCATTCATGGTTTATTTGGAGCGAACTCTCGCCCTCTCTGTCTGTTTTGAGCAATGGTACTTCGTACACAAGCTCCTCCATTCTGCATGTACCGCTCGGTTCACAGAAATATATTACTGCCTCGATCTAAGAAGAAAAAAACCCGAAAACATAAATAAATAAAATATTGCAATATTACGGTAAGCTAATCGAACTACGGTCCGCTACGGGCCAAATTTTTTTTACGCTCACTTCAAGATGGCGGCCATTTACATTTTGTATTTTTTTAAGCGACTAAATATTGTTTCAGGTTAATCAACAGTTTAGAATTTGAATTTAGCCAACGTTTTACTGTTTGGGGTTAAAAAATGGTTTAAATTTTGATGTTAAGTAACGATTTTATGATTCGTTCGTAGTAAACCGGTTAGTATTGGTCAATATTGACGTGTGTTACGGGAGCACGTTATTGCCTTAAAAATGAGTGTTTCGGGCAGCTAGCGGCTCAATTGTGTTGTGTTAGGGAATAAGGCTATTGTGGGCTAGAATCAACTCAATTCATTAACTGTGTTCCCTTTTTTGTGAAAAAGTCTTAACGCCGCCATCTTGCCGCCATCTTGAAGTGGGCGTAAAAAAAATTGCCCGCTACGGTCCGTCGTCGGACTGTCAATTCCGTAAACGGTCTGTACGGTCCACCGTATGTTACTTTTACGGTCTATACTGAACAACCGGAAGACTTTACACGATACTGATACTAACCCGGGAAATAGTTTGTGGTTCCCAGTTTTCATCTGGCATCCGGATCTTGCAGACAGCACCAAGGGAATCTTCGGTGAAAACACCAGATGGAGGCTCCAACTTAAACTGCTCCTGAAGAACTTCTTTATCTGAAATTAAAACCACGACATGAAGTAGCTAAGGTAAAGGTAAAGCAACTTTATTTATACACGGTTTGTGTTTAGAGCAAGAAGCTTCTGCTTGTGGGACCGTGTATAGAAACAAATATTTCAAATAAACATAACATAGTTGAAAAACGTAAAAGTAAGTTTACAATTTTTTGTCTGTTTATGAAGCAACTATACACAAGTAGGAATATTGCTACTCCCGCAGGATGGCACGTTAGTTAATTGCAGGTTACCCGTCACCATTTTTACAGGTTGTCCCAACAATTTGCAGTTCCCTATTTATCCACTTGGTTGGAGAGAAGAACTGTGAAGAAAGTGTCTTGTTAAAGCTAGTTATCGATCTAATCGCAAAAAGCACATATTGCATTGCTAGTACTTCCCTAAACTGAACTAGTCCCTTGTTCGTTGTTCATTTTTCTGAGTTAACGTTACCTCATTTCACCCTAAATAGCAATAAAGAGTTTCTTGTCTTACCTTCTTGTCGCTCAAAGATCACGACCTGCCAGTCACTGGCCACACCCTTTGTCAAGTAACATCCCGAGGGGAGACTAATGTTCAGCCTCACTTCAAGGTACGACCCGCTGGTCACGTGAACTGGTTCTTTGCACGTGACTGGCGTTCTTTTTGAAGTTAGCCGTTTTGCCACAGCGCGCTTTTGGTTTGATTGGCCGTCCGCTCGGTCCATCGAAATTTGAGAAAGTTCCACGATATTTAGCTAAGAAAGAAAACATTATTTTTGATATAAATTATCTGGGATTGATACAACATGTTAGACTTTTCATGAGTAGTACGTCGATGTAGAACGACAGAAACCTCGAACAGGTGTCTATCTGTTTCTCAGGGAGTGTTCTTTTTTAATTTCTGGAGTGAAATTTTGCACTATAATTAATCTAACAATGCGCCCTTTGGTCTTATTAATCGTTAAAGTGGTACTTTCTATTTACTAATCGCGAGCTACGTCTTTTACGATTAATAAATTGCGAATTCACGATTAGTAATCGTATAACCCAGTTCCGATAGGTACGTGTAATGTAAGTTTGTTATTTTAAAAGTTGTACTTTTTGTAGTTTTACTTCTTATCGATTTATTTTTTCTGTTTCCTATTTGTTTTTCTTTTTTTCGTTATTTGTTTCTTATCCTAAATTGTATCTTCATTGTAAAAATAATAAACAAATACAACACAAAAATGTTCACTAACTTCTTACCTGAGATACAGATTTCGTGTTCAAGTCAATGACTCGAATGGCATGGTTGTTAGTGTCTGCCACGTATAAGAACTGTCCGTCTGGACTGACACACAGACCACCTGGCTCGTCAAACTGTATGTTACCTTCGTCAGAAGATAGCCCTGGTTTACCAGTGCCCAAAAATGTTTCGCAGGTCTTCTTTGAAGGGTCGATAACTTTAATCTGCAGGAATTACCAGTGTTTGAAAAGTTTAGATCACCATGTGAAAATAACCCACTTCATAAAACTAAAATAGTTTTAGCGTGGGACGAGCCTGGAGGGGGGTTCTCACTATAAAAGTGACGACCTCTCGTGGCTTGGTACCGCTTAGGCGATGGCGCTTACATTAGATAATTTTATCCCAGTATTAAACCCCCCAAAAAAACTGACAGGTACACCAATTCAGTGTTGTTAGAATTAACAGCAAAACCAATCGTGTGGACTTGACTTGACGCCTGCTTGGCGGTTATGTGCTTTTGCTTCGAGTTCTGATCGCTTCATTGCGATATTTGTGTTTGTTGTAATTGGTCTGACTGATTAGTTTGGTTTTGGTTTTTACGAAAGTCAATACAAAAAAATTATTGTATGTCCATAGTCACGTGCATCTTGTACATAATGTTTTTTTTATAAATGTACCTTGTGGTTATACGAGTCTGTCACATACAACTTCTGTGAATGTGGATTCCAGGCCACTCCCAAAGGATGTTGCAGCTTAACATCAATACCTTTACCATCCTGATCACCAAATGCAAACAGATTCTGAAATCGACAGGCACGGAAACAAATGCAATTAAAAAAACAACAATAATTTTAGGCACATCACAGACATACACATGTACGTTATATGAAGCCTGCAAATAATTCAGTTTCTGAGTGCTTGTAGTACACGACTGGTATATTGATGTGCACATGTAACATCTCGTCCTTCAACAGGGGAGATGGTTAGCTTGTGTAGCAGTCATTTTCTTTCCATGAGCACAAGAGACACGTGAAAGCTTGGGGCGTGAGATGGAGATTGGGAGGGGAGGAGAACTCAACGCCCAAAGCTTTGATGCTCCATCTTGCGCTCTTGGAAAGAAAAAAAAACTGCAGCTATGCTGGCTAGGAGATTGCTGGCATTTCAGACTAGTTGTCATAATGGAGTAAGAGGCAAACATGCTATCAATAACCCAGAAAAACCACCTGTCATTTACATGTAGACCAATATTAAGCAGCGGTAACAATTAACTTCAATTTGCGCTTACTGTTGGATCCCTGTCTGCTCCTACAAGAGCCTTTGTACCACCACTGGCCACATCAACTGTCCGCACACTGCTGCTTTCACTGTCTGCCACAAACAAGTACCTGAATGGTTTTTCCATTGCAAGACTGATGCCTGAGGGTTGTGCAAAGGAAGCCTTGTGTGGGTAACTGTTGTTGCGATTCTCTTCTGCACCGCTACCAGCAAAACGAAGGCAAGTGCCTTGCACCTGGGAACTGAGGATGTAATTTAAAATAAAATTATTTACTCGCGACAAAAACATGATCCAAGCACTACTCAGAGAAAGAAAATGGATGACTAAATGATGAGTGAATAAGTAAATGATATAATGACTGACTGACTGACAGAATGACTGACTGACTGACTGACTGACTGACTGAATAAATGAATGAATCAATGGAAGGGCTGTGGGCATTACCGACCTATATTGATCTTTAGCCTTTTTTTTTCGCTCAGATTTGCCTCGTTTTTGGCTTGTGACCTACAAATTAGTTGAAAAACATCGCCCCGTAATTTTTTTCGCTCGTTTCTCCCTTGTTTTCGAGAAATAACGTGTTCAAAAACATTTGTTTTTAAGTCGGTATCGCTTTGCCGCGAAGAAACCCTTTGTTTCTTTGAACAATAAAGATCAGTTAAGCAGTAAAATGGACGCCGTTACAGTGATTTGCTAATGAGATCACGGCCGTGTTTAGAGTTATAAAAACATTTACGTTGTTACAGTGGCTTTATGGCGATATAAACTAAATAAAAATTAGCGTTTACCTGGCCTAACTGATGCTACAAAAGAACATCACAACATGCTGTTGATCAGCTGCTGAGTTTAACAGCTACATTTGCGAAGAGCATGGCGGTTGAGTTCGTCTGCCGACGCAGGTTATATAAAACAGAAACATGATAAAACAGAGATACTGTCAATGTTTACGAAGCTAATGCCGTTGTTCACGTAGTAACTGGTCGCGTTACTTTCACATCCTTGATTCGCAGTTATAGTTAAAGTTACACAAGAGAACACGTGGTTAGCTCTGTGGAACAGTCGGCTAGGCGACAGAGGTATGATCAATCATTTTGGAAGGTTGGAATCCTAATGCGCGACATCTGTTTTTCTTCAATAATTTCTTTTGTCATGTTAATATACACCGGTTTCTTGAGTAAAATAAGTTTTCTGTTGCAGCCAATGAGCTACAGAAGTGTTGAAACATTTTACTTTTGGCGGTCTTATTTTTCTGTTATTTACAGTAGACTCCCCCCCCCCCACCCCCCAATCAATGTTGCGAGTCATTTGCACAGACACTACCTTATTCTCTCTTCTCTAGGCTCCAACATTGATAGGGGAGAGGGGGGCTGTAAAACGGTTTGTTTATTGTTTTAACTGAGTTTAAGTTTAATCACGTAATCTCGTAAATATTTTTATAATTCGAAACACGGCCGTGATCTCAATAGCAAATCACTGTAACGGCGCCCATTTTAATGCTTAACTGATCGTTATTGTTCAAAGAAACAAAGGGTTTCACGTAAAAACGAATGTTTTTGAATACATTATTTCTCGAAAAGGAAGGAGAAGCTAGCGGAAAAAATTACGGGGCGATGTTTTGCAACTAATTTGTAGGTCACGAGCCGAAAACGAGGCAAATCTGAGCAAAAAAAAAGAAGGCTAAAGAACAATATAGGTCGGTAATGCCCTCGGCTCTTCAATGAATGAATCAATGGATGGATGGATGACTGACTGACTGACTGAATGAATGCATAATTGTACACATAACACTAACATGCACATGTACATGTATGTTTAATGATTGGCATGAAAACTGACCCTCCTTTAAACCATGCGCTGTCCTTTAAATACAATGCCCAGATTTGATGTGTGCCTGCCATGGCAATGTACAGAACATCTTTAACACTCGCATCCTCTGCACTTTGAGGTCCTGATATATATTAAGCATGCAACAAAAAATAAATAAAAAACCAACCAACCAAAAAACAAACAAAAGAAGAACACAACAATTCAGTCCGGGGCTTGAACCAAGACTGCTCAATTCAGAATCCTGCACACTATAGCCATTAGTAAGAAAACTGCGTCTAAGGAAAACTAAATGACTGATCAACATTGCCTTGTGAAAATTATAATGAATGGATTAATTTTTCTCCTCATTAACTAAATTTATAAAATTTGCCAATTAAACCTAAATGTGGCAGCACACAAGCCTGCAACAGGGTATCTCTTTACCACATTTAGTCTGTAATTGGGTCACAAAAATAGCATTTCTCAGTCTGGTACAGGGTGAGGATTTCTAGGAAACTGGGTAGGGGTATGTCCCTGGTCCCAGTGGAAGGATTCCCATGGGGAGTGTGTAGTGCTCTCAAGATCGTGCATGTATGATTCGCAGTTGGTATTTCGCCCTTTAAGATGAAATAATTATTAGATTCTGACAGGTTTTATGGTTGTAAGGTCGAATACAAACCAGGTGGAGGACCAACAGTAACATCCCATGGTGAACTGATGCTTTGTGATGTTCCTATGTTTCCACCTTCCTTGTCACTTCCTTGCTTACCATTACCAGCAACAGTGATGACCGTTCCTTTCTCTAGATTAATCTGAGGAAACAATAATTTATTTTATACATTTTGCTCACTATCTCTATTCTCATTGGCTGAGAGCATACAGCTAATTCACGCTGACATCGAATTGACGCATCATAACTACAGACACTAGGATTTATGCATGTAATTATGCATCATACCTACAGACACTAGGATTTATGCGTGTAATTACACGTCAAACCTAGAGACAATGCATCTTGATTGACGTCATGCACGTGCAGCACGCGTCGCTTCATTAGCGGCAATGAAATACAAATTAAAATATTCCACAATCCGCGAAGGAAAAAGCGACAAAACGCTGCAAAATTAACCCCAAAATGATGATTTAGCTTTTCAAATGTATAATAAAACAATTATTGGATTCGGTTTTCGCATGATAGCGAAATTATCAAGGCATCGGTTTGTGTTATCCGCCTCAACCTTCGGCTTTGGCAGATAACACAAACCTCGGCCTTGATAATTCTCGCTATCATGCTCAACCTCATCCAATAATAATTATTGTTTATTATCATAATCCATTATAAGAGCTACATGTATATACATGTACAAAATACAGCACCAGTCACATGTTAGTTGAAAGTCTGGTTTCTGTACCATGAAGTGATCAGGAGTATTGTTACCCCCTGGATGGGACATACTTTCTCAATAAATAATTACTGACATTACATTACATAATTATATACATGTACATTGTATGATGTACCTGTCTGATTGCATGGTTCTCTGTATCAGCAACAAAAATAACTTCCTTTTCAAGAGCTACTCCTTGGGGTGAATGAAATCTTGCTTCTTGAAATGACCCATCCACAAATCCAGCTTCATATTTTTCACCTCCACCGATAGCATTCAAAATAATTCCTTCTTTGCTTATTAGAAGGATTCTATGATGCCCTGTGTCAGCCACTACAAATCTTTCCCCTCCCTTGTCTGTAGATATTTTCCCAGGAAATGAGAGACTTGTCAGGGGTAGGGTGTCTTTGGCCAGAGAGACACCAATTGAATGCTCCTTCACTTTCCCTACAAGAGTCACAAAAGCGATACACTAAAAATGTTAGAGATCAAGGTGACGAGTACACTGTAGCTTCCTATGCAGACTTTCTTTGGGCTTGTCATGCGCTCCTATATACTGTAGGAGCGTGACATTAGCGACATATTTAGGTGACAAGGTGAAGTCTATAAAAACAGTAGCCAGTGTTCCTGCAGGCTCACAGATAATTTGAGGAGAATGAGTGAAATAGATGACTGAACTACATTTAATTTATAAGTATAAAATAAAAGGGGAGCGGCTCTTCTGGGTTGAACTTGAACTGGTATCTTGCAGGTTGAGATTATTTTTAGAAACATTACACACCCGGTAATTATTGGGGTTGGGTAAGCAGTCGACCTGCGCAACCTGCAAAATATATCTGCTAGGCTCTTTTTCCCATTCCTCGTGCATTCACTGTGTACAAAATAATGTACATACAGAGTATATACATGCAAGTTTTGTGTGCACACCAGAGTTCTACATGTACATGTACGTGTATGTCACACACTAAACAAAGTCCACTTCAGGTAATTGTACTCGAGAGTCGAGATAAACAGAGTCGTATTCCATGCAATGCATGAAATACATTTTTTTACATTTAACATTTGCCTCCATCTATATGATGATTCTTGCAAATCGGTCAGCGGTCAAAGGAAAAATACAATAGAAAATAAAACAAATAGAAAATAATAATCTAGAAACGATTTGTAAATGCATCTCTATGTCAGAAATCGACGAGATCTTGCACATGGAGATGCATTTTTATTTCATGCTGCATGGAATACGACTCTGTTTATTCTGTTCTCTGCAAACTGTAAAGCCTAAAGATCAAATCATACTCCTACCTTTCTGTTTGTAAAATTTCAAAGCTGATCCCACAAACTGTAAAAGAGTGTCTCTGTGCCCTTCCCCCACCAGACTAAGAAGAATGTTTCCTTCTGGACTCACAACAACTAAAGTTGGCCAACACTGAACGGACAAGGTGTGCCATAGCTTTGCCTCGGAATCATTTACAACGGGATGCCTGATATCATACCGTAACACGGCACTCAAAATGTTCGTGGACGATTTTTCGTTCTCGAATTTTGCTGAGTGAACCCCGAGTATAACAAGACCATCTTTCTCGGAGTAAAGGTGCTCCAATGCTTCCAGATCGGGTAAAATATGCATGCAGTTTATGCAGCAATATGTAAAGAAATCCAACACGCACAATTTCCCACGAAGCTGGTCTTTGAAAGATAAAGGACTCGTGCAGTTTAGCCACTCCAGATTCGAATCAAATTCTGGAATATTTGTCGAATCTTTTGATTCCATCCATTGGATGTAGGTGGAAATGGCTTCGTGTTTCTCTTCATCTGAGGATGCAGATTTTAAGGCAGCTATCAGCTCCTCTGCCCGTTTGATAAACCAACCTTCTGTGAGCACCATAGTGTTAAAATTACAAGATAGTTCACAAATATATTGGTATAAGATTCAGCTTGAAATTATTTCCACAAAAATCGCTTCATCATGGTGATTTACTCCCAGGCGTTCCAGGCGTACCTAATTATGGTCAGCAGAACTTCCCCGGGCGGTATATTTGTTGTGTAATTTAAACAAAAAGTCGCTTGCAATGGGAATGCTATCTTGTGACCGCTAGTTAAAATTTTCCTGTTGGTGTCGGAACGTCGTTTTTACGTTATAATTGTGCTTTTTGTACAGTTTAATGGCTTATTTTTAAACGCTAAGAAAAATGTATCTGTTCGGATACGTTAGGCGAACTTTCAAACATCAGAAAAGTTTAGGGATTGAAATTTATGAGCTGCTTTTGCATTTCCGAAAATCCTAGCTGACTTTTTTTTTGTACCCAAACGACATTTTAATCTATCCAAGTATACGAAAACAAAAGGAATTAATGTTCCCATATTAAGAAAGTTCGTGATGATATTTCCCTAAAGAAAACTCCAGATTTTCATCGCACTATAATCCGAATATCTGGGCGATTAAGGCCTTCCGAACAGATATTCCACCGAAACGATCCGTTGAGTGCCCCTGGCTTAATACAGGGTGTCCGCTTAATATAGGTATTATGTACAGTAAATAAGGGAACTGATAAATTGTGGGACTTTTAATACTGTCATAAAAGGGTGTCCGCTATTTGATAGAAAACCAGGCAGCCTTCCCGCTTCTAGCCAGAAGGAGAAATGTTCTGCTTTTTTTATCTTATTATTTACTCAAAACCACAAACCAAACAAGACATGTCTAAGTACACCAAAATTTGCATTTCTGCGCAAAAAGTTTTTTAGTGTGGTTATTTTTTTATTTCATCATCATCTTAGGTAAGAAAATCTGATAAGGCGCCCCCTGGGCGCTTCTGCAAATTTCGTTACAGAAATTGTTTTTATTATTATTATTATTATTAATTTTATTATATTGGCAAAGTGGTCCACGATGAAAAACACCGACTAACTCCACTAAATTTTGGAATACGAACCACTAATAAGATAGATAGTCCACTCACGAATTAGCCTGCGAGCAAGCTCTCTTGACGCAAAAACCCCCAGAGAGCTTGCTCGCAGGCTACTCACGAATTAGTTACGCGGATTTGCTTTTTTTTTAGACATTGTACAATAAACAATAGCCTGAACTGTTTTCTGTTAAAACACCAGAGGGCAAGAGGAAAAGAGGGCGCCCCAAAACAACTTGACGCAGAACTATAGAAAATGAACTAAGCTACAGTTGTAACTACGTATAGAGCTGAAACTGGCTAAAGATACGGGGCAGTGAGGGCGATTCGTTGCTGCCTTAATAAGTCTGGTTAACACTTACGACGCAAGCATAAGCGCAAGCAACATACACAGACGCCAGTAACATGTTAATAATTTTTAGAGCCTTTTGTTGGGACAATTGCTGCTAATGATCAACGCGTTACCACGCGCAGATGCATCGCTAAGTGTTAATTCACTAGTATGTCTGGCCGACAATTTTGGTTCAACTTCATGGAAAGCGACTGGGTGAATTTGAATGTGCTCAACATTGTAGAGCCGGAATGGATGTCTTATTGATCAGCAAAGTTAGTAGTAGGTTGTTTGGTCCGTGTTGGGGAAATATTGCTCCTTTCAGTTTTTTGAATTTATGGAATGGTCAGGATGGTCGATGGTCTGACATTTAGGGCTCCTGCGCAGCAGCGTTTCCTCACCTTAATAAATATGTCAGTGTCCGCTCTGGCCTATTCAGTTGTGAATAAGTTATTGTTCTCGTCGTTGTCGTCCTGTCAGACAAGTGTTTATTTTTTTCACGTTATTTATTTTACAGTGATTAACAATAGTGGCTTGCTAGAAGTGACACAGACACATGTAAATATACACGACACCACATTCATACAAGGCAGTGTACAAGCTTTATTCTTCATTTATAAAAACATTGCTTACAGCGTCTTTCAATGTTAAACATCAGCGAACTATGCTAAAACAACGGTTGCGGTTTTCGCTGCCTTCGATCATTTTAGTGGACATCTCAGGAAATAGAAGTTCACTGGGCACTGAGCAACAAGCTCAAAAGGTCCGTGGGTTGTGTGATTGGTAGATTTCGATCCATTTTGTTTGGTTTCCGTTGGTTGTAATCGTAAAAGCCCTTTTCACAGTTAACTTGTGACATTTGCATAACAATACACTTGAATATAGTAGCGAGGCAATTTCGAGGCAACAAGATGCAAAACATCGTATTTTTCTTGAGCTCCTTCAACTCTTTTAGTATAAAAACAGTTTTAAAATGTAGAAGAACTACAATTATTTTAGTTTACGTTGTTTTCAGAAAAAAATTGTAAAACGACTTTTCTCTACTAATAAAGAGTAGATTCGCACTGTAAGCAACAGGGAGATCGAGTCACGATCTTTACGGCAAACGTATTTTAACTAAAAGAGTTGTAAATTTAGTTATTCTCCGTTTTAAACTATTTTTAATTATACTAACATAGTTCAAGGAGCTCAAGAAAATCACAAGTGTTTTACAGCTTGTGCCTGAAATTGCCTCGTTTCTATGTTTATCTGTATTGTTATGCAAATATTTCAGGTTAACCGTGAAAAATTGCGATTGACGGCAGCGAAAAACGCTATCGTTAGTTGGGTCTTGAACTTCGGAGTCCGTGTGTTATTGATCATGCATGAAAGACGCAGTAATGATAAGTTATGAGGTACAGAAATTTCAGTCATATACCGTAACTAGTAATACGTGACTCGCAGGTCCTCGCGAAGCTCGGGGAAGTGCCTTTTTTGGTGTGTGTGGGGGGGGGGGGGGGGGGGGGAGGATGGTAAAGGGTCATATATAATAATTTGGCTGGATTACTTGAAGTTGGACTTAAATTGAATTGTATATATTAAATTGTCCTGAATAGGGATATCTTTTTTAGAGACAATTTTATTTTATAAACAAGAATTTTACAAGAGTGGATTGCTTGGCTTTGAATAAGGGCGAAGAGAGTGTTGACAAATTTGAAGAGATTGTTTGGAGGGGGGATACTATTGGATAGGTGGTTGTGGATTGGGGAGATGGAGGGGGGTTGTTATAATGAGTCAAAATCTCTGTCTAACTATGTATCATGTAGGCCGGGATGGAGAAGAGGACTGATTTTTCTTTTTGGCCAGTCTGTGATTGTGGAGCAGTGGGGAATTTAGGGGAGGGGCCTGGACATCATCACCCCCCTTATAGTGAAGTGCAAAACATTAGCTCCCCCCCCCCCCTTATATGAGGAATGAGGAACTGAAAGTCTTACCTTAACCCTCCCTATTAATTAGAGCAAGGAAATGCCCATCTTCACTTAACCACCCCCTCCCTCCACCTTTGTGCACTTCTGAATCCGAAACTGGAATGGATATTGTGTGGTTCCAGAAAATATCCATACCCCCTCGCGGTAGTTTTTTTGGTTTGAACCAACCCCTGGAAATTCCAGTTTAGCTTCATACTTTCCTTTAACAGTTTCGGCTTTTGAGATCCCCCTCCCCCTCGGAATTTCCAATGACCTTTCTTGGGGTGGGTATGGTTATTTTCTGGAACTGCACATTTATTTTGAGCATAGGTAAAATGAACACATGGACCAAATAGTACTTAAAAAGCCCTATATTAATAAAGAAACCTATAATAATTATATTGTTCAGTAATATATTCATTTGTCAATACTATATATTATAGAAATTGGCCATAACAGTTAACAACTTTGTATGTTCATTGGGGTACCGGTATATTATTCCAAAACATAAATGTAAATCAGTTACATGGAAGCTGTTTCATCCTCACAAAGACACTAGCAGCTTATTGAGCAACTACAAGCAAACTCAGACTGGATATAAACAAGGAATGTGTTTCTTCAGTCATGGAAATTATCACTTCTTCAATCAATTACTGCATATACTCAGTTCCCTGTTGAGAAAAAAATTAAAGAAATATTGACCTACTTGTACATGGAATATTGACTGAATTTTGGCAACAGTCATATACTGGTCAAAAGATAAAGAACACAACAATAAGATGGAAATTGCTAGAATATAGCTGGATAGGTGATTTAACATTGATTTTCCTTCAAAACATAAGAGGAAAATAACATGTAAAAATCATGCTGCTAGTTTGCAAGGATTATAAAGACAACTTCAATGCCAAACAGTCCTGACACAAAAATGTACTCTACACATCTCCAGATATACTGTAATATATATAGTCATGCAAATAAAGCTATTATTTACAATTATACAGCCATCTCCTTGATTGATGGCCGACAGAAAATAATTTGGAGCTAAATAAGCTCCTACAATGCAATCGCTTTGTTTCATTGCTGGTTATCTGTGACATCCACAATGCAAGGTGTTGTTTGTATGTTATTTCCTTCAAAATTCAACCATCTTTAAACTCAAGTAGGGAAAAAACCGTACGAGGTGCGACCCCATACCTCATGAATTGAACTTTAAAATCAAGGGAATTCTGGCTTCGATCCTTCAAACCTCGATGCATAAATCGTATCACCCGACTATAAAATTACAGAAAATTACGACGCCATTTTGGGAGCCAGCAGTTTAGACAGTTTACATGTAAGCCAAAATCATTGCTAGTTATGTCACCAAAATATAGAAACAAACACCCCAGACTGTATCTTTAATCACTTACCTTTCTTCTGATGCCCTGTGCTTTTTCAATGCTGCTATGAAATGTGACAAAATAGGCGAAAAACAACACGATATCATTCGCCTTCGAATCGCGAAACGTGCACAATCGCCTCCCATACTGCAGTTCGGCGACTGTCTGTTTAGCCTGATTCTCTGCAAGGTTTTCCAAGAATCGCTGCAAGGTTTCTGAGAATCGCCGGACGAACGCCGTGTTTTTGCTATGCCACCGGATTTTGGTTTCGATTGGAGTTCGCTCGTCTCTCGATATCTGTAATAAATTGTAGCGCTCTTGTACTGTTTTCCCCACTTTTCCGTCCGAATGATCTGAAACCACCTCGCTTTTGTTGGTAAAATCTTCTTCGCAATATCGGATCGGCGAATTATTTTCAGACACAAGTCTTCGCGTCTACAATGAAAACTAAGCCATATGTTGATCGTACTTTGAGAAATGCCTGAGTCGTCTTTCCTTTTTCCTGTTGTTGATAATGGATTTAATAAAGCCGGGTTTTTTTCACAAATGACCCGTATATAAATTTGTTCGATAAACAAACTTGGATCGAGTAAAAATTGTTATTCTTCAGCAGCCGTTCCTGTTTCTACATTTACGTGTACAAAGATTACGTCGAAGTCAATGTTATTAAGCAAAGCAAAGAAAAGGGGGGTTAAAAAAAGAACGGCCTGGATTTGAACCGAGAAAAAAAAAAAAGAAAAAAAAAAGAAGGACCATGTCGGATTTGAACTCACGCCCTCAATCCCGAAGATCAGATTTAAAAGTTAGCGCCTTAAGCCATTAGGCCACGAGCGCGCCGTGTGACGTCATGTCAACCCCCAACTCCACAAACAAACAATTAAATAAATAAATAAATAAATAAATATGACCGTAAAGGCCACACGAGAATTGCTCTCGCGTCAGCTCTTGGGGGACAGAATTATAAACCCCGCTACGCGAGGCCTTCGGCCTCGCTTCGCGAGGAATTAATGGTTTTCAGTTACTAGTAATACGTGACTCGCAGGCCCTCGCGAAGCTTTTGTTGCCTAGTAACGGGCACGCCTGCGATTTGATCTGCAAGGTTTCCAAGAATCGCTGCAAGGTTTCTGAGAATCGCCGGACGAACGCCGTGTTTTTGCTATGCCACCGGATTTTGGTTTCGATTGGAGTTCGCTCGTCTCTCGATATCTGTAATAAATTGTAGCGCTCTTGTACTGTTTACCCCACTTTTCCGTCCGAATGATCTGAAACCACCTCGCTTTTGTAGGTAAAATCTTCTTCGCAATATCGGATCGGCGAATTATTTTCAGACACAAGTCTTCGCGTCTACAATGAAAACTAAGCCATATGTTGATCGTACTTTGAGAAATTCCTGAGTCGTCTTTCCTTTTCCTGTTGTTGATAATGGATTTAATAAAGCCGGGTTTTTTTCACAAATGACCCGTATATAAATTTGTTCGATAAACAAACTTGGAGTAAAAATTGTTATTATTCAGCAGCCGTTCCTGTTTCTACATTTACGTGTACAAAGATTACGTCGAAGTCAATGTTATTAAGCAAAGAAAAGGGGGGTTAAAAAAAAGAACGGCCTGGATTTGAACCGAGAAAAAAAAAAAAAAGAAAAAAAGAAGGACCATGTCGGATTTGAACTCACGCCCTCAATCCCGAAGATCAGATTTAAAAGTTAGCGCCTTAAGCCATTAGGCCACGAGCGCGCCGTGTGACGTCATGTCAACCCCCAACTCCACAAACAAACAATTAAATAAATAAATAAATAAATAAATATGACCGTAAAGGCCACACGAGAATTGCTCTCGCGTCAGCTCTTGGGGGACAGAATTATAAACCCCGCTACGCGAGGCCTTCGGCCTCGCTTCGCGAGGAATAAGCCGTTTTAAAATACTGAGTACCAGAGTGGCACGTGATGTAGCACTCAGTCATCCCATTCAAATTAATTAAACCTTCTACATCACAAATTCAGCCGAGATCATGTAGACAAGTAGCACTTAAGAAAAATACTTTACCAATTGGACAAGTGCCCCTTCTGAACGATGTCTCGAATATTACACGCGCGCGTCCCGAAGTCCAGAAAGTTACCCGTCCCGAACCCAGTGAATTAACGGTGATGTGATAGTAGATGCTTCGTTGCTTCTTCCTGTTAAACTGTTAATTTACACACCACCCACAAGTTCCTCGCTTTGAATATTTATCGTGTATCAATAAAGTTCATTATTATTACATTACTAGTAATACGTGACTCGCAGGCCCTCGCGAAGCTTTTGTTGCCTAGTAACGGGCACGCCTGCGATTTGATCTGCAAGGTTTCCAAGAATCGCTGCAAGGTTTCTGAGAATCGCCGGAGGAACGCCGTGTGTTTGCTATGCCACCGGATTTTGGTTTCGATTGGAGTTCGCTCGTCTCTCGATATCTGTAATAAATTGTAGCGCTCTTGTACTGTTTTCCCCACTTTTCCGTCCGAATGATCTGAAACCACCTCGCTTTCGTAGGTAAAATCTTCTTCGCAATATCGGATCGGCGAATTATTTTTAGACACAAGTCTTCGCGTCTACAATGAAAACTAAGCCATATATATGTTGATCGTACTTTGAGAAATTCCTGAGTCGTCTTTCCTTTTCCTGTTGTTGATAATGGATTTAATAAAGCCGGGTTTCTTTCACAAATGACCCGTATATAAATTTGTTCGATAAACAAACTTGGAGTAAAAATTGTTATTCTTCAGCAGCCGTTCCTGTTTCTACATTTACGTGTACAAAGATTACGTCGAAGTCAATGTTATTAAGCAAAGAAAAGGGGGTTAAAAAAAAGAACGGCCTGGATTTGAACCGAAAAAAAAAAAAAAAAAAAAAAAGAAGGACCATGTCGGATTTGAACTCACGCCCTCAATCCCGAAGATCAGATTTAAAAGTTAGCGCCTTAAGCCATTAGGCCACGAGCCGTGTGACGTCATGTCAACCCCCAACTCCACAAACAAACAATTAAATAAATAAATAAATAAATAAATAAACAATAAATAAATAAATATGACCGTAAAGGCCACACGAGAATTGCTCTCGCGTCAGCTCTTGGGGGACAGAATTATAAACCCCGCTACGCGAGGCCTTCGGCCTCGCTTCGCGAGGAATTATTAGTTTTCCGACTCAAATCTACCTTTGAGCCGTTTCGGCTTTAAAATTTCATAACCGCCAATTTTTTCCCGAAGATTACTAAGTTTATGTGGGATTTTATTACAACTAGAAACCAGTGTGACTTCAGCAGATTCAGCACGACAGAGTACGATGAGCGAACTAACTGTTATTTAATATAAATACAGCGGACAATTTTTATGACCTCGGACGCCAAAATGCGACCATCATTTAGAAATTAAATTTGCGATATAAATAAAAAAATATGTAAAGCTCTGTTAGTCTGTTTACTTTTAAGTTTAACAAGGGACGCTTTGTTGTTATAAGCTGTAACTTAAATTTACATTTCTATTTAGAGCGCCTGATATATCACAGATTAAAAAGTGTAATATACTCGACCGTTCTTCTGAGTAAGGCTTACGATATACAGTCTTTTAAAAGTGAACATAAACAGCAAATATTTTGTACAGCTATAACTGGATTCAATTTTATTATGGTTCGGGAAAACTGCATGGTATCCATGTCTCACATACAGGTGCTAGGACAATCTAAACCGATAGGCATAGAAGCAGTCGTAGTCCAAGCTATAGGACCATCTAAATAATATAGGCATGCCGCGGCATAGTAGCTCTGGTCCAAGCACAGCCAAATTCGGACACGGTGGCCGTACCAAAAACCCAGTATATTGCGAAAGGAACACACATTTTATAAACTCTACGTGACATATTTGTTATAAGAATATTACATTATCATTCGGCGGGAGTCGTTGGTTTTGAATAGGCGCTTAATCGTCACCGTCGTAACAAGACAGAGTCCAAAGAATGTATATTAATTCATTAACAAATTTCCATTTTTCTTTTTTACAGTATTTTGTTGAGTTATTAATATATCAGTTGCTTTTCGTAAATTAGGCTACTTGCTTGGAAATGCTACTGGTTTACTTCTACAGGTTGTACTGCAACTGGCTACAAACCCCGCCGTCATTCAAAAATGACGATGGAACAGTGTTTCGCCATAGTAATTAATATAACGTAATTCCGAAGTCCAAATTATATTGACTGATCGGCAGATGATTGACGGTATCGAACAAATAAGGCTGACAAATAGTTGTTTTGCGCAGAATCAAGGTGGGGCCATGGAAACACCAAATGCCCGCTTTCATTCTTAGTGAACTCGTGAACGGAACATGGGCTCGATACGATAAATCCCGCTAAGCAAGAACGTTCTCTGACGCACCAAAATGTTAAGTAAATGTAAAAAGTGCAAGCAATCTCCCGGATGTCGACAAATTCAGCGGAAAAAGCGATCCTTACGTGCTCGTTAGCTTTCAAGGTAAGATATAATATAAAATCAGTAATTACATGCGAGTGAGTGAGTTTGTCGTTTGATTTATATTGCTGGACGAGAAGAAGTTATTTTTGCGTGTAGCATTTTTTTCAGCGTTATCAGTACTTTTTTATTTATCGCACAATTGTGTAGTACTTAACCCCTTCTTTGGGAGTTAAACACTACCTATGCTACTTTCTTGAAGATGTTTCTAGAGAGGTTTTCCTTTCAGTGTAAAATTCTAACGAAATTCAAGGTTGACCACTTAACTATTAACTAGGAACTGTGCCCCAATGCATGATCAGCTACATTGAAGCTAATAATGAGTAAAGTTTGATCACTGAAAATCCGGCGTATGGAGAATATTGCTTTCTCGAACCGACTATACGTGAAAACAATCGTGACTGATATACTGCACTAAACAGTCATTCTAGTCGCATTTCAGGAGTTATTACTACCATATCATCACCACCATCACTGAAACTATGGTATAAAAGGCTAGAAGTAAAGCTCGGTTATCGTAACAAGTAATATCGTGATCGGCGAAGTATGAATAATTAACTAATAATAATAATCGCATTAATCAGAACAGGTGCTTTCCAATTTGTATCAGCATTTGGCTCTTCAGTTTAAAATGCTGAGTTACAGTTTGACATAGTGAAGGGGACTGCCAGTCCCCTCTACCATGATTTTGAAGGCTGTCAGTATCCTTCCAAACAACTCGGATAATTAATGCAAAACAAAGCCTGCAACAATAGTAGCTTCGCGGATAGGTGCAAAAATTGAAAAAAAAATTGGGCACTTTGTGATAAAAGCACTAGAATTAGCATGAATTGATAAAATTGACATACTTATTAATTTTAGATATGAAGCCGTCGAGAAAATTATTATTATAATATTATTTTTATGTTTTGCCTAAGATATTTTTAAATGGCCACCCATTTAAAATCGACGAAAACCGAAAAAATCACCTGACACTCGAACGTTGCAAAATGCGAGGCCAGTTTTATTTCCATTGTCATCCTAACAAACCAGTATATTGTCGAGGCTCAAGGAGTTAAAACACGTATAGAATTAGAACATGTGGATGTATTATCTGTCCCAATAAAACGATAATCATAGAAAAGAACGTGAAAATATTTTTCAGACAACGGTTTACTGCAACAAACTGAATACTTTAAGGTCTGTAGCTTATTTTATTAATTGCAGAGCGGTTTCAATGTGGTGAAAGAGAGAATGCATAATTGTTGACATCATATCGGTGTATAATTTGCGCTTTTAGCACAAGTGGCATGAGTGCTACTTTTCCTACTAATAATAAAGAAACGAAGGTTAATAAAGCCGGAGTAAACCTCACAGTGGAATATGTGTTTTGAGTTTGAGATGGCTACTTTTAGAATCATTAACTTGATGATTTATTTTACTCAATCCCAGAGTTGGAATCCCTTAGTAATTTTCAAATCCAGGGCATGATCCCCTGGATTCATTTGAAAAGTTGAGAGCCGATTTCGAGGCCGTTTCAGTGACAAGGCATGGTCTCAACATCTCTCCACATGACTCAACAAACGTTTAGACCGTTTGACTCTGGCTTAAAATTATACTTCATATGCCTCTGTGTTCCACTGTTTTTCGATATTCCTTAGGTCAGGAACAAAAGACAGATGTCATCAAAGATGAACTCAATCCTGAATGGAATAAGGTAACGTTTTATGGCAACCTGACAAATATTCACGAGAAACTCTTACAGTTTTCAATTTACCACTTTTGAAATATTGTTTTCTTTTTGGTTAAGGAATTTGAGTACGATCTCAACGGAAAGGAATTATCGGCTCAAGAAACCCTCCTGATTAAAGTTAAAGACTGGGAGAAAGTAACGGCTAATCGGTATGTATGTATACATGATTTATTCAAACCAGTGTTTCTGTCATTGTAGAGATACCGACTCAAATCTGCTCCTGAATGAATAATATTATAGTTTGTTAGTAGACCGCTCATCGTCTTTTATTGCAAGTCGCGAATTTGATTGGTTTTCTAAAGCGGTTATCACAGATAAATTGAGGTAGCGACCACCATATGTAGACTAAACCTGAACTGTTATTTCCCTTTTTTTATCGATCTAAGTCATAGATCGCGTTTCTGATTCATTACACGAGAACAAATTATAACATAGCTGTTATACCGCTGTTTAAATATTTGCTCTGTTTTGTAGGTAATTTACATTTTATAATAAGAGTTTAATTTTTCTCCTTGAAGCTGCTAACAATTTTTATTTAGAGTTCGAGCAGTCTCTTCGCGTAGGATCTGCGAAGAAAAGAAAAGCGTTAATTTTTTTTATGATATTAAAATAAGTATCCTTTGCCTAAACCAAATGAATTGATTATCGTGGTGAATTCCATAAATAAATACTAAGAGTAAATGTATTTTCATAGTCACGAACGTGGATTATAATTAACTCATTTTTAAATGTTAAAACATCCTTACAGTGTCGACAGTAACTGATCTACAATCGACTTCTTCGACTCTTGTATATTTTTATGGGCGCCTCTATAGAACTACTTACGTATTTTTGATCACGTTTCTTCTGATATATTCAAATAAGCAACATATCATTCAAAAATCATTCAAAGACAATAAACATAGAGTTGTCCGCATAATTATTTTTATCATGCAGACTTTATAAAAGACATATTTTCCCTATAATTCAACTTTTAACAGCAAAACACAAACTCACAGTCCCAAACAAATAGTAAAGAGATTTTACAATCAAACCAAGTTGCGTGATAATTGATAGTTTCTGTGTTTACTTAGCTGCTTGAATAAATACACAATGCAAGACCGGATTACGAGAGTCTAAGCGCCGAATCTATGGAATTCTGGAGGCATGTTCCCCCGCAAACGTTTTTAGATGTTCACTCTCTAAAATTATATTAGTCATTTGGAAAATTTGACCGATTTCCGTAAAACGGTGTAAGCCGGTCTGGATCTGCGTCTGAAGACCCCTTAAATAAAATAATACCGAGTCGCGATCAATAATGCAATTAACATAAATTAACATGTGGAAACGTGCAGGGTCAGTTTCTATAGATACATGTACCAGGAGTCCTGCATGTACTAATTCTCTGATATTTTCTAACTTGCCAAACGTGATACCGTAAACTGACACTTATAAGCCCTGGGCTTATACAACGTCGTAATGGATTTTGGTGAGCTTATAAACAGGCTTGGGTGGGTGGGGTTGGGTTGAAAAAAAAAAGGTTTCGAAATGAGCTGATAAGTATCAAGTTTATGCAGCAATATCAAGATACGTTATCCATTTACTGGTCTTTAAGTCAGTCATTATAATGGGAACAGAAACAAATACCGAGAACATTGAACGCAACTGGAACATAATGAAACAGAAAAAGAAAATTAATATGGTGAGAGTTCAACAATTTCTGTGAGGACATTCATAGCAAGGAAATAAGGAAAAGTAGGGGGATCAGTTATAACCGGAATACTTTTATTTGGTAGCGGGGAGATGGTCCTATAACCGGGGGGAGGTTATAAGCGGGGCATTATAAGTGGCAGTTTACGGTAGTTGTTTTATACATGGAAGTGGAACAAAGTAATAAACACTCCTTCTCTTTTTAATTTTCTCGCAGTCTGCTCGGTTCAGCGTCTGTTCCTTTAAGCAACCTTGTCCGCTCGAAAAACAACTCCTTGGACACGGAGGTGGACTTGGTAGATGGCGAGCAGAGAGCCACGCCTGTAAGTTTTATAGATGTCATGTTAATTAATATTATATTAATACGAATCAAGGAATCACCCGTTGTTCCGACTTACATTCAGAAGAACAGTAGTTTTTTTCCCGAGATTTTGCCGAATTTTGCCGAAAATGTTCCGGATTTTTGCCGACGATTTTGTTCCGTCTGACAAGTGGAGTAAAACGATGCAACGGTGTACCCAATTAAAATATTGTACAGAGAACCAAACTTCAAGCACTAAAGAAATTGCTTTCAGTGTTATAAGTGCATGTAATAAAACTTCACGTTAGTAAGTTAAAAGAAAACCACTCTTGTCTGTAGAGCTCGCACCGACGGAAGCTATTGTATACTCATTTTCAGGCTAAACTCAAAATCAGCTTAACTTACGAGCCGCCGCCATCCGTCAAGGGAGAGGCTGGGGGAGGTGGAGCTGAAGGAGATGAACTGGAGGAAGAAGAAGAATACACAGGAGAACCGGGCAACCAGGGACTAAAAAGTGAGACCTTTTCTGTAAGACGTGTTACAAAGCAAAATGCTTTGGATCTGGGTTTGCTGAGCTCTGCCAATCATGAGCATTTGTTCTGAACTTGCCATTTCTTTAATCTGATCCAACATGCACTAAACAAGATCTGCTTTGTTCTCATTTTAATTTTTTTTAGGACAAGGCGTAGACAAAAGAGAAAGGCATTATCAAGTAAACCGCAAGATTTTCAGGTATCAAATATAAAACATTTCCATTTCTTTGTTACTTTCTCCTGGGCCCGGTTGGTCGTAATTACAGTACTGTGATTAACGCCGGCTAATCCTGGATTACAAGTCAATCGAGGTTTTAATTTCAATCTCTTGTATAAATACTAATAATAATAATAATAATAATAACAATTTTTAAAGAGGGTAGCACCAAGCTAACTCGAGGTTAATTAGGGTGGCCCTCTAAAATTCCTATAAATGTTTTTACAGCTAAAGTTTTGCAGAGTTTAAAAACTGAAGGACAAAAAAATGTAAACAGAAAACCTCACTGAAATATTATGAAACTGAACGCTAATCCTGTATTATATGTAGCTTAACCAAGCCCTGTTGTGTTATACAATATAAACATCATACCACCATACACTGAAGAAAGGAATGATGTAGCAAAAGACGACTTTTGAACGAATTATAAGAACATGAAACAGGCGGACATGTCTCAATGGGTAAAAGTAGTGCAACAATGAAAGGAATGTCGTCTTTTGTCTTGAAGAAACGAAATACTCGCGAATGATTCTCATCTTACCACTAGTGATTTTTCCTGTATTCACATCTTCATGAGCTCCCAAAAGAAGAACTCTTGCGTGGAAATCATAGCAATGCAGTTTCTCGCTGGGAGACGCGGTGGCCTAATAGTGAGCACGTTAACGTTGAACTCCGGATCGAGCAGTCCAGGTTCGAGCCCTGGCCTGGGTCAGTGTTGTGTTCTTGGGAAAGACGATTAACTCTCACCACCCAGGAGTATAAATGGGTACCGGCGACAAAATGCTGGGGGGTAATTAACCTGCGATGGAATAGTATCCCATCCAGGGGGAATAGCAATACTCCTAGTCGGCTTCATGCTAAGGAAACCGGGATAAGCTCCGGCAGTGTGGGCTAGTTTTGCCCGAGTGTGGCTTTACCTTTACAGTCTCTCTCTCTCTGCTGCTTTATTGTCAGATCCGCATAAAAGTGTTCGAGGCCCGTCAATTAGCAGGAGGCAATATTTGCCCTGTTGTTCGAGTGAGCGTGGCTGATCAGGACAACGATACAAAAATCAAAAAATGCACAAACAATCCTGCATATAACGAGGTTAGCTATTTTGAACTTCTTTTTTTGTCTTTGTGACGGAATCTACAATATAGTAAAGAGTACTCAAACTTTCGATAAATTGATTGCAATTATAAATTGTGATTTTGCTTACCTTTTCTCTGCAGAATTTTTCTTTTAATTTTCATGCTGCCCCGATGGATTTGTTTGACGAAGTCGTTTCGTTTGAGGTGAGTATACGATTCGCCAAGATACAGTCTATTTGTATTGATTGAGTCAGATATGGAAATACAACTAAAACAACTTTTACTTGAAAGAAATTGATTATTTTGAAAATAGTCCATATGCCACACAATAACGTGTGCGGAGTGGCGGAAGACGTATGCGTTTTCCGGACCAAGTCAAGCTACTCCAGGAAATGCCTTTCGGTCCCGCAAACCAGCTACTGATCAAGAGGGCAGTTCAATATATATGTTTGTATAATTATACAGTCAACTCGTCAACTCTCTCTAATACGGACACCATCGGGATCGGCACCAACTGTCCGTCTTAGAGAGATGTCCGGCTTATAGACGGAGTTTAGATACAGTAAAATGACTGAAAAACATGGAGCTACGCCAAGTTTCCGTCTTATGAAGGTGTCCGGCTTATAGAGCTGCCGAGAGAATTGACCGTACGAAGATGTTTTCTAAATAAATCAAGGTCATCAACGGACAGTATGATTCTACACTTATTGTCTGAGTACGAGGGCCAAGCCGGAAAGTCTTTGGATATAGGTCACTATGCAGAGACCTCGCTGCTCTCGGTCTATGTTTGTCATGATAGATTCCAACCAAACAATTTCAAATCTGGTTTTCCTATTCAAATAATTTCATGTTTTCTCTTTTCTTTGACAGGTTTTTGACTCCAGAAAGTATCGTTCAGATTCTCTACTAGGCTATTTTGAGGTAGATAACTTTGACACTGAAATAATACTAACTATGGAATAAAGTAAAATCGCTTGAGCTGAATAACGGACATTGAAAATACAAATGTTAAGTTTTTGAGTACATCTTTGATTGTGTAACTGAGCATGTAAGGATCTCCATGAATGTGACGTAGTTCTAAGTAACATAAAACAACCATCACTATATGACATAGAAAACAGAAGGCTGTTAGCTTGACCATACAGACTCTTTTTAGCTACATAGTGCTGTCATAGTTAATAGAGTGAAATGGTTATGAAGCCCGACAAAGTTCTTTGTTATATGTTTTTGTTCGCTATTTTGGGGTTGACCGTGCACAAAACCTGACAAAATACAATAGGTGGTTACGTGTGTTCAAGCAACTAACCAATAGAAACGTTTCAGTTACGTAATTCATGTATAGTGTATGAGCGCAAAACAAAAGATGTGCACGGTCATGGACCTTCCAACATATATCTTGGCTTCTTTGTTTGCTCCTTTGAAGTTTGCCGGGCTTCATAACCATTTCCCTCTATTAACTATGGTGCTGTCAAACACTCTCACAATGAAAATCCCAAACTAGTGTTCAAGTTTTTCGTTTCCTCACTGATTAATGTTTATATTTCTTTCAGCTTGACATTTATTCAATATACGACATGCCAGGTATGTGGTTTGATAAATTTGCACAGAAATAAAATCAGTCAGGAAAATAAGTGCCGTTTTCACTCGGTGAGTTTCAGTTCTTATTCCACAACGAAAAATAGAAGTGCGAGAACTGGTGGTCGTGCACAACGCTATAGCTAGAAGATGAGAAACAAGACGAATATGGATTTGTGTAGCTGAGTTGTCAACTAAGGTTTTACAGTAAAAATATCATCCTTGCCAATTTTCCAGGTCATTCAATTGTTCGTAAGTGGATGTTGCTAAGCAACCCTCAGGACAAGGGAGGAGACGAAGAAGAAGCGGTTAGTGTCGTGATTTATGTCATGAATTTAGATTTGTACTGTCTTTAATCTTTTTGGGCCACAATGTAAACTACTGGTTCTCCAGTAATTGTGTTTACCCATTAAATGGTTTATTATTATTATTAGATTTCCTTCACAGTAAAATAAGTTCATAACACTGCACTGATAGCGAAGACACGAAACTAGTAACAAAATATCTGCTATGTGATCTATAAAGCCTGGGGACGAGGAGACAACTTCAACTGTCAACTGTGAGTGCTTATAATGCGTGAAACAGGAAGACGAAAGATGAAAAAACTAACAAACAACACAACAAAACAACAAGCAAGATGCATGCTTCCTTGTTTAATGTTAATTATCCCGAGCCAATACACTTTCACTTAGACAGAAAACAAGTTTAGAAAAGAAGAAAGGACGTTACAAATCTCGTAAGTGCTCAGTGATTCTTTGCCAGCTTTATAAGGCTATAAGAATCAAGCCGTGCAACTTACAAAACTTACTATGAACGTCCGCACAAAACGCCACAGTTCTAATATTACTTTTCTGCTATTTTTAATAAGGGTAAAGGAAAGAGCGCCAAAGGAGTTCGAGGAACTGCTCAAGGTGGTTCACCCGCCGTAAGTGTGAAATTGTGAAAAAACTCGTTTGATAGTCTGTCTACATACTTTGAACTCTGGTGCTTAGAATTAATAACATTTTCTGCTTCCAATATTTGATTGTAGGGTTATCTCAAGGCGTCAGTGCTCGTGCTAGGACCCGGAGACAAACCGCCGGTATGTAAAAAAATCAATGTAAATGTAGATCGTCTTACCTGCGAGTTTCTTTTTTTCAAAGTAGTACCATACAAACGGATAGCTATAATTTTCGAGACATACCGACTGATAGGGACAATATTTAGTGCTCTTACATGTAGTGTAGTTGTTCCCACCCCATCTCCCCCTTTGCCTCCACCATTCGTATTTCACTAATTCTTCTCGATATAGTGTGTCGCACTTGAATTTGTTGTCAGATTGTTGTCAGAAATTGTATCAGTGGGAAAAAGTTACGAGAATGAGAAAGCACTCAGCAACTGTGAAGATCACTTCCAAAGAAAATAACAATTTCACAAAATTATCCAAGCAAGATATCCTTTAAATATTACAGGAACCTCAAGTTATAACTTCTTGCACAAAGAGTTTGATATCGATTCCATCTGCTGTTTATTTTGCTTGCGTTTTTTAGCCTTTGTCCAAGCTCGCTGGAGAAGACGACTCCGATGATATCGAGGCGTGAGTACTTGGCTATGGTACTAATTATCCTTGACACTTGAATTGCCAGCCAGAAAATAATCTTATCATCAAATTTTGTTTTCTCACAGAAACCTCCTCAGGCCTACTGGAGTTGGTCTTCAAGAGGCAGTGTTTACGTTGAAAGTTTATCGGGCAGAGGATCTTCCTCAGAGTAAGCTGAATATTTTTTGAAATGATTAATACTTATTGAGGATTATATGAAAAGTGTTTTTATATAATGAAAAAATAATTGCACGAATAGGCTGCTCTCTTTGATTTGTGTAAACCATTTTCTTTCTTTTATTCCTTATTCTAATTTCTCCTGACAATACCAATATACTAGTAGTAATCACAGATTAAGAGAGTGCGTTCGACAGGTTAATCTCAAACTGAGAGACAATACCAATACAATATCAATCAATAGACACTCATCGTGGTCAAATCCACGAAACTGATTGGTTCCCTCATCGTTGACTGTTCGCTGATAGACCACGATCGCGTTGTCCTTGAAAGGGAAAATTGTTTGTTATTTTTGGTTTAAAAATACTGTTTAAATTGTAGGTTTTTGTCTGCTATCCTTTATAACGTGTACTAATACAATTAGACTACTTACCCTTGTTTTTTTATGAGCGATAGTCAACGGCTCGGCTGCGCCTTAGCTTGTTGACCTGATTCGCTCATAGAAAACCGTGGCTCGGATCGCAGTCTAATTGTTCAAAAGTGCTGAGAAAAGTGACGAGCAAACAAGATAGATAGTCTCTATATACCACCAAATTCTAAGGCTAACGTCTAAATGTACGGAAATAAGGAAATTAACATGTTCACTGAAAAACTTGTGGCCTTTACTAATCTCTTTTTTTGTAGTGGATACTGCATTGTTGCAAGGTGTGAAGAAATTTTTCAACATGCAAAAGGTATTTTGGCCCACGTACATTTAGTTCTCAATCCTAAATGCAGAAAATAATTGCTTATAAGCTGCCATTGCTGTACTCATATCCAACTGACCACGGAACACAAAAGCTATTCAAAAGAATCATTTCATCATGTTAGGAAATGGTCAATTTATTCGGCAGATATGTACTTTAATATGGAATTAAATACACCTGAAGTTTAACTGACTTCGCGTAAAAATACGTATTATGCAATGACGTATTTGAATTCAAAACAAAACAAACTTGTTTGAAGAGGAGGTGGTCATGCAAGTAGCAAGTAAGCCGACGAAAAAAACTAGTAATTTTTAATGAAGTAACTTTTCTTTAGAATTAATTTGCATTATTTTACTTTCAATATAGGACGATGAAAAACTCGTGGATCCTTACATTCTTTTTCAGTTCTGTGGGAAAGAGGTTTGTAATGTAGAATTATACACAGAGCAACAGTTTGAATGAGTGCGTCCATTCTACAACCGCATCAGAAACAAGTTTCTATGGAGCTACTGCAGAATTACTTTTTTTTTTCAACATCAGGGACAATGGTTATTTTATCTAGAAACATAACTACTAACGACTTTCATTCCATTTTGGTTGACTAGACCGAAGAGGTGAATGTTTGGTTTGCTGATCTACCTCAGTGGAAAATTAAAGAATGTCCATTAAGCCCGCCGAGGCAAACGAGGATGAGAGTTGCTGAGAGTTGTCACTTATGAGAGTTTTCTTCAACTCTCATCGATTATCATCACCTCGGACCAGACGAGGGAAACTCTCGAAGACTCTCAAGAAAAATTTGAGCAAGTTAAAATTCGATGATAGCACACGAGAGTCGATGAGAGTGCATGAGAGTGCATGAGAGTTTTAGGCCAAACGAGAGCGAGAGTTTGAACTCTCAACAACTCTCACGAATCCTCAGGTTTGGCCCGTACTGTCTTTAGCCAGTGTTTAATTGATATAATTCTCGATAATTCTGCACGAGCCTTTAATTGTATTATGTTATTATTATTATTATTATTATTATTATTATTTTTTTTTTTTACAGAATCGGACTTCCGTTAAATACAAGACGGACTGCCCGGAATTCAAGGAGACAATCAGGGTTCCTTTCATGGTAACAATTTTGAAATTCGTCCGAAATCAAATGGACCGGAAGTGTCATTTCCCAAAATGCAATTGCAATCTGCTTAAAATAATTTCGATAGAATATATAAAAACGTTATCTAGCTAAATTGTTTACATGTAAAAACTGTCCAAGCTTTCTTCAAAGGATATTGAAAACACGAACCTGACAATAATTTTTACCCTTTGATGGCCGCAGTCAGGCAGTCGAAAGCTGTAAAAAGAAAAAAAAAAGATTCAAGTCCAGCTTGAAACAATTCAAGTTTGATTATCATCCTTTTATTTGTTTCTTTGCTGTAGTTCCCTTCGATGTGTCAGCGAGTAAAATTTCAAATATTTGACTGGTAAGTATATTCTAAGGACAATTCTAAAGTAAATATTCTTGCTCTGTTCGTGTTCTGTAGTCTGCCATTTCCTGTGAGTGTTATTAAGGTCATGATTTTCTCGACCAGCTACATGTAGGACAACATTTTTGTCAAAAAATATCACTGTCAACAACAGCGGCAGGATCACGTTTCTTTACCTTCGGAAACTTGGCGAGATTACGTAGCGTAACACGCGCATGCTCGTGCTATTTCTGATTGGACAAGTCATTGGACAATAGGCCATTTCCGAGTTGCCGTTTTCCTCTGTTTCCGAAACGAGTCCTGATACACAACCTTTCTTATGGAAATGAGTTTTACTCACAAGTTCATTGTTTTGCAAATCAAACTCGTTTCCATATGAACGGTTGTGCACCAGGACTCGTTTTGAGACAGAGGCAAACGGCAACTCGAAAATGGCCTATTACAAACGGAAACTCTACCGTAAACGTTTGCGAGAATTTGCCGAGAACAACATTATTCGGTTTCTTTTACACCGTTCACACCAAAGCTTAAACATGTTTTAAGCTGTTTAGTTAAACGTGGCCGGTTAATGTCGTTTTGTGTACACTGAACGTTTCTTTCAGCATGCTGACTTGAAAGTTCCCCACAAGTTTGAGATTAACCATGTCTAAAAAAAGGCTTTCATCCAGTTCGCTCTTTCTATCATTTCTGAATTACGTTTTCCTCTGTTCCAAAATGAGGGCACCAGTGCAAAACGTATAATATACGTTTACATTTTTCGATATGAAAGGTCTTCACGGTAGTTGGCCTCAATTTGAAACGGAGGTAAAATGAAACTAGGAAATGGCTACTTGTTTAAACTTTGTTTAAAACTAAAAAGTCGGCGATTGGGGTATTAAAGAAAGTCACTTTTGCAATCTCGAGGCGATCTTTCAGTGATAAGCAAAGATGAATGATAACTTTCGACAAAACTCAGCTGGCCAACTTACAAGTTTTAGTGTGGCCTTACTCAAATTACTCAAAAACAAATACGTCAGTTGCCTTTAGGGCTTGTTGTAGTAAGGTTCGTGTTTTTTTTCAAACTAGGGATCGTCTGACAGATGATGATTGTATTGGTACTACTTTTCTATCTCTTCATTCAATTTCTGGACAGGGAGATGAAGGTATTTTTATTATAACATATACTGACTTTGATTTGACTATTGAATTCATTATTTTTCCTGAGTCTTCTCGATCATCTCTACATCAGCTCAGAACCGTTTTAACGGGTTTTTTTAAACACAACCAAGAGAGTATGATCTAAGAGAAGGATAGTTTTGTGCCATGTTGTAAAAGTTATTTTTATTTCCTTCTGATCGATGCTCCGACATGACGCCACTCCAACTGGTCAATCAGGTAGCGTTCTTAAAATAGCTCAGCTATGAACTGGAAAGTAAAAATATATTTCCAAAAAATATAATTGGAAGAGACCCATGTACGGGGGAATCATCCTCTCTTGAAACGTATATACCGTAAAAGCTCTATTTAGCCCCCCCCCTCTCTATTAAGCCCCCTATCTAATAAGCCCACCCTTTGGAAGTCAGATTTTGTAATAAGCCCCCCTTCTCTATTAAGCCCCCCCCCTCCTTCCGTCAGGCTGATGTAAATGACTTTTCAGTAATATTTTCTGGCGTTTCAGTCACTTGAGGCCTGAAGTTAAATAAGCCCCCCGGGGGCTTAATAGAGCTTTTACGGTATAAACAACAATTAGATATACAATTTTCTTTATTCAGGATTCCTCCCAATATTTGGGCCTTGCTGGTTGAATTTCTATGGTTCACCGAGGGAGTTTTCCGACCTTCCGGATGAATACGATGATCTCAACGTGGGAAAGGTGCGCTTCCCGGCATACTCTGCATTATTTTATTCCTTCACTGTAGATCTGTGTCGTCAAAGACTACATGGTGCTCGATAACAAATAAAGCTCTATACACACTTAGCCAGAAATTGCTAGTTTCCATACTACTTAGTTCCGTCTCCCCCGGTGGGGAGGCCGGAAACAGGGCCAGAAATAGTTTTCATACCCAAGAATATATCAGTTACAATAATGAGAGTTATCAGGAGAATTATTTTCTAAAGAAATAAAGTTTTGCTAAAGAAATAACTGTCCATACAGAAAGGCTTTTTCAAGGTTTCGGTGCATTGCATCATATAATCTATTTATTTGTTTGTTTGTTTTCTTAATATTATTTATTTTCCCATATTATTTTACAGGGAGAGGGAGTGGCGTACAGGGGACGATTATTATTGGAGTTAGAGAGCAAGTTGGGTGAAGAAATCGACAAAGAATTGGAAGTGATGAAGGGACCTGAACTTATTCGTGTACAGGTAGTGCAACCATCCACACCTTATTAGATTTGGGTAAGAGAGAAGAGTAGATATCCCGCGAGTGACGTCATTTTTCAGTGTACACACTGACGAAGAAGTTGGCGAGTGTTTATAACAAAACAAAACAAAAACTCGTCTCGAGTGGGTTTACGCTGTTCATAACTCCTTTATCCCATGTGAGCATAACAATCCAAAAAGGAAATGCCGTAATCGACGTAATCCCTAACGGCGCATTATGGAAAGAAACACCTTTACAGATATACAACCCTTGGCCCTGATACCGACAAAGCGATTGCTTACTACAATCGTGGTCAAAACTCTTGATACATTTTATCAAATTTCACCCAACTTGAGTACTACAGCCTATTTGTTCAACCCCCCCCCCCCCCCCCCCCCTTCCCCATTTCAATGTTGTCGCGTTGTGAAAACGATGTTCAGCGAGCCAGGATGAATTGGCAGCCCCATCAAACAACATTGAGCAGGGGGAGAGAGAGATAAAAATATTTCTACCCGCTCGTTAGCTAAGTGACTTGTGAAAAGTGTGTGATATTCATTTGTCTCAACGAGTTTTGACCACGATCGTAGCTTTCCAGGGATAAAGTGTATCATATCTTGCTATGAAAAGTCGATGGGAAAGACGAGATATTTGATTGTCTTTATTTCATCTGATAAACTTATAGGAATTCAATGAACATGCTAAATCGCTTTTTTTTTTTTCAGCCATACCTCAGTCGCAGCAAATACAAGCTGTTTGCTTGCTTCTACGAAGCTTCCATGGTTTTCGATGTGGATGGTCCTGTTGAATTCGAAGTTAGCATCGGTGAGATACTTTGATGAACAAAAACGTATTATAATGTCATAAATGTTTTGCTCATTCATAAGAGTTGTTATTTTAAAGGTAACTATGGTAACATGATGGATGAATCAATGGCGCCCTCGAACACGCCTCCGAGCAACGCAGTGTATGATGGCAGTAATTATTATTACCTTCCTTGGAGCAGCGAGAAGCCTTGTGTGTGCGTGGAGAGTTACTGGGAGAACATCGCCTTTAGATTGGAACCCTTAAATGCACTGCTGAGGATAATTGATCGCGTGGTAAGACTGATTATTACTTTGAAGAGTCTGTTTCATTATACCAGAGCGTTCTGATGGTAACGAACTTGATGCACATAATTATGTTGGGTTTGGTCTTTCCTAGCTGGAAGTTTCATGTTTTCCCCGGTCTCAGATAGATTTTTCTAGCTAGGAGTCTCATTTCCTTGGGAGTTCCGAATGTTTCTTCCGAGAGTCACGTAAGTTAGTATAGGGTTTCCTACCGAAGATTCCCATATATTCTCGGCATTCTCCTATGTTTTCCCAATAGTTTCTTATGTATTTCCCCGGAAGTCTTGCAATAGTGTTTTTCCTATTCAAATGTTTTCCTAGGGGTGTATTTTTTTTCGATTGGCGTTTCATATGTTTTCCTGTACCAGATAAAAAGAGGACCTGATCGAAAGGATTAAGCTGGTTTATTTTAAAAGGTTGGTTTTTATATGGGATCGAATTTTGAAAATCTTGGATTTTGAGGAGGGAAGAAGACTGGAGAACACGTAGAGAAAACCCCTTGAAGAAAGGAGATAACCAACATCAAAATTGAGTGACATTTTACACTCAACCTTCATCCTCCAAAAGATCTACGTACAGTATTTGAAGTGAAAGGTACTTGTCAGGTCAACACAACATGCTCTATCATATCCACTGACTGAGACTATTTACTTTACAACTTATTTGTTCCCAGAAAAGCAAAGTGGCCGAAGTGACGTACATGTTAGCCACCAATGCGCCAGAAGTAGACCGCGCTTCTTCCTTATTCTCCTTACTGGATCAGCTTATTGCGGACTGCAGGTAAAGCCTGGAAAGTTGCCTTCTAGATCCTGCACACTTTGCAGAATGGAATATGGTGACCCGTAAAATAAATTCTGAATAGAGCCTCAGCGTTAGTTATATAAGATAGACACGCACCTTTGCAAGGGTACGCTGTAGTCGATATTTTTTTGCAACAATGGTGGCCAGACTGATTTTTTCTAAATCCCTAATTTTTATTGCATTACAAAATAAAACAACACGATCTACATTATTAATCCTTACAATACAATAAAATCTAGCTGAATAATATCTTACATGAATAATAGTGTTGTATTACAGGAAGATCCTTCTGTGCGCCTGTTTTCGTTAAACGAGTTTGGTAATAACTTACATATCCCATTGTTTCATCACTTCCAATGATACCTAAGCACCCAACAGGAATACTTTATATACAAAACACTTTGTATGTGTGCGCTGCATTTTAATTTGGAAATCGTTCTTTCTTTTTCTTGACTAGTACTTGAAAAGCTACGTAATACATCAAGCACGAGATACAATGTTTCATCCGATTTCCAAACACTTATTGAATAATAATGAGTTTGAGAATCTTTATTTCCTAGCTAGGTTTTAACGTTTTTCTAGTGAATTAAATATCGAATTTTTAGCCAGAGTTAAATGGCTCACTATGTATCTTTCTGTTGAACCACAAGGAGAGCTCGAGACATTTATTTTGACAATATTATCCATGCAGTTGCGTATTATTGTAACTCATAATAATTTCGAAAACTGATAATAACCGATATGCAGAGCTGTTCATTTGGGTGTTCTTTAATCTGTATAAAGCATATAACATTACATACGAGTTTGAAACGTAGAAAACTGACATACATGTATGTTTACTTTTAAAAAAGTGATGGTCTCCCTAACATGAAAGGAAAAGCAAACAAATTGGATGCTAAGCGCCGTCGCGAGAGGAGACACGAATTGGTAAGTCTGTTGTCCTCTGAAAATAGTTCTTGGAAATCTTCCATGTTTTTTCGGGCATGATTGTAAATAATCTACCAAAATTAAACGTTAGTAACCTTCAAATATAAAGTAAGCAAGAGTTTTTGGTTTTGCCTTTATCGATAGACTCCAGTTTAAAATGACAGCCGCAATTTCAAAAACGTTTTCTGAGTCAAAACATTATATAGCAAAAATGCCTATTTGTAATACTAAAACTGGGTAGGTCGATTTGGTAATATAGCAGCAAAAGAACAATTTTAAACGGTAAAAACTGCTCAGTGCCCGATAGCTGAATAATAGTCTCTTATTTATTCTGAGGAGTTTTCAAGATCGAAATGTTGGTTATTATTGGATGAGGTTGAGCATGACAGCAAGAAATATCAAGGCTGAGGTTTGGGTGTCTTGATAATTTCGCTATCATGCGAAAACCAAATCCAATAATTGTTTTATTATACATTTAAAATACTAATTCATTTTGCAGCGTTCTGTAACTTAGTATGCACGACGTCATTTGACATGCATAAATCTTATTGTCTGCACAATTGGATGCTAGTGTGTATGCTTTCAGCCAATGCGATCATAGATAGTGAGCAAAATGTATTATTATAATAATAAATATGATTGAACTTATCAAATCCAAGTCTATTCCCTTGTCCGCCGACGTATATAGTAGTTTTAACGATCAAAACATCGTGTAATTTCTTTCAGCGTTCTATCGTACAGGAAGCCACTGAGCTGAAAGAAAAAGCCACAAATGTCGAAGAAGCACTTTCAGATGTGAACGGATTTCTTCATCGATTACAAGATCTTGCAGAAGAGGTAAGTTGTGTCGATGTGAAAATATGCCTTGTAGCTCGTCATATCATACGTTTATGGCATTTATTTATTTTTCGCCAATTCAGTTTTCAAATACCAGCTAACTACTTTTTTTGCAGTTTGGGTCAATGTTTGCATTCCAGTGGTCGGGATAATATTAAAGTATACGAAAACCATTGTTGTTGAATGAGCAAAATACAGTTGAAAGTATGTTCCATGTTCCCGAGTTAGACGTGGTAAAAGGCAAACATTAGTGCGGATATTTATCTGGCCTGATAGCCTCCCTAGTAAAAGTAACTGGTTAATAAGTAACCAGTGTAATTCTAGCCTGAATCTATTACAAAACTTAATTTGTGGGGAAGGATCCATATATGTTTAAACAACCTCCTTACATCCTTAGCTTGTACAATGTGATGACCCAAAACTGGTACAACGCGACTAGCAATAGTAGCATAATTTCCTTTCTAGTTGCATCTTGGAAGTATATTTCGCAGCGTGTCCATGACAGCGTCTCGAATGTGTCTCATCTTCCAACAGTAAATAACAGGATTCAAAGACGAATTAAGAAACACTATTGTCAAAGTGTAAATTGACAAACCTTTTATAACGGTACTTATTCCAGAGATTGCAATGGCAGCATAGCTACCAATCTGTGGCAAATAACAAAGCAAAAACACGAGATACACGTAAAATGTACCAACTGCAGATTTTCTAATACTTGCAGCATTTGCTATTTCACCATTTTGTGCTGTTTCCTGTACTTGAAGGGATTGAATTTGATTTATGTGACGTCGAACGGCTAAATATATCTTGTAATTGAGAAATGTTGTAGTTACGAGACAACCAACCTCAAAAATGGCAAATATTATGGCAGGAATAGTCATTGGAACCCACAACGTAATTAAGGACAGAAACGCACTGAAGACCCATTTTGAGATCACCACTGCAACAACACGATTATGAGTCACAAGTTCCTGGTATCTGAGATGAAGATAAATAGCCATGAACCTGTCTATGCTAATGACCATAACACCTAAGAACGAAGCAAAGGAAACAAACTTAAGATGATGGTAAAAGCGGTGTAAGTGCTACAGCTGGGGTTGTTCTGTTGTGACCACTTCACTGCCAGTGCCATGGCAAAAGGTTGGCACAGTAAACCGACGCCAAGATCAGAAACAGCCAGACTCAGTAGCAATGCTTTTAAAGGCTTCGGCAACGACGACGTTTTCTTCATCGCATGGATCGTTGCAGTGTTCAACATGATGGCGGTATAAGATAAGAAGGCATTGAATACACAACCAACGATATAAGTTGAATAGAGTTTTCAGCCTCGGAAGTCGAGGGCTGGTATTGCAGCAATTCGTCACAAAGCCGAGAATTTGGCATAATCTTGAATTCTTGAAGAGCAAGGAACGTTTGTTACGTAAAATGCTACAAAGTAATTTGTGTTATATAAGTTAGATAACTTATAAGTAACACTGGAATAATCCCCTTGACGAATTGACAGAAATGTTGTTTTCATACGTTGATTGAACTTCTCTATAAAAATAAAGGCGTTCTTTTCTTGAAAAACAGTTCCTTTTTGCACTTCTTTTGATCATTAAAGATGCAAAGCTTCTTGTATTTGATCTTCATTTCTGTGATTGGTAGGAAATAATAATGTCGACAGGAAAATGGACTCAAATTATAGATATATTGACTATTCAGTTTCAAAGTTCAATTTCACACGCAGTTAGGTGTTTATGACAGGTGTCTCAGACGGACGTCGCCAGTCTTTTAAAACAATCCCCTGGATTGGATATCTTTTAATTTAATAAACAACTGGCATTGGAGATCGACCAGCTAGGAAGCAGGAAAGTTTGTTTATTAATTCAACCAAGGAAATTTCGATTAATTTCTATTGAGGCACCGCATCAATTTTTTAAAGGGTGACGACAGTTAGACAAATTAGTTTTTCCTCTTTTCCCTCTAGTTATGTTCAATTTTATTCTGATATATCGTCTATACAGGAATCTGAAACTGCAAGGAAAACTATCTTATTGGAATAAATTCTAGATATTTCCTGTAATATTGACTGAAAAGAAACTTTCATTTGGAATAAGAATATTCAATTTGCATTAAATTTAATTTAAATTTATCAACATCAATTTCGTTGTGAAACAATGACGAAAATTGCATGGCCAAATCATAAAGACAGCTGAAATGTTTTTAAGTTTAAATTATGAGAGTAATTGGCTCATTCACAGTCGATTTGCATACATGACAGTACATGACAGTTTAAGGATGTAAACTTGGACGATTAAAGGGTTTTTTTTTCATTTTTATTTCTTGGCTGATGGGAAAAAGCTCAGTTTTAAAAACTCTTGCAAACCCTTTAAAGATTCTTTCGATGATGAAATGTGCGCCCTGGTGACTTAATTTGTATAGGCCGGTATGGTGTCTACACGGTGTCTACATGGTGTCTATAGAAGTGGTAATCCTTTGGTCCAATCAAGAGAATATTGGTCCATTATAAGACTTCTAACAAGAAACACAATTGTTTTCTTTCAAAAATTTTCACACATTGTTTGAGAAAAGGCTTATTTCGTGGAATTAAAAACGAAACGAACACAAAGATTGTTCTCCCTGCCAAGTTTTAGCTTCCTCAAGAAGTTCAAGAAATTTTTCGTGTAATGTGTTCAATCTCGACAACGTTATTAATGTTCGCAGTTTCTGCGGCAAGAACAAATATTTTGACGATGTTATAAAACATTGTGTTGGCCCTCATGAACAGCCATCCATTATGCAGTCTGTGAGGCAGGGAGTTTGTTATTAATCACTGTAGCTTTCTCAGCTATCACTATTTGCAACAAAAATACGTGGGTGTATACTCCCAAAGACAGGAAGACATCTTCCTGAAAAATAAATTATCCTTAACAACATACTGTATTTTCTTGGTCATTCAAAAAAAAAAAATTGGTGTGTCTATAACCGGGCTAGATACCCGTTAAATCACGTTTCAAATTTCGGCCTGTAGTATGCGGCGAAATCAGAACAAAAATCAAATCAAGAATAAGAATCGAATAGATCACATCTTTAGGGAGAGTCCTGAATGGGGGTATAAATCCCATTTTCCCAGCCCAAAATTTTGCCCAAATTGTCAGTCTCCCAGCCTAATGCTTGTCCAAATCCCATTCCCAGCAGCAAAATTGGTGCCCCAAATCCCAGTGATCCAAATCCTATTTTCCCAGTGAAACAATTGGCAAATCCTAGTTCCCATTTTACACCTTCAGCGTCTTTACGACTTTCATGGCGTGTTAAATCTCATGAAATGAGTAACCATACTGCACAAACCATACTTACTTTTAAATGATGCTTTTAACTACGTATCGTCTGAAAACAAATGATTTGTCTCGTAGTGATGACTTTATCTCAATTAAATTTAAGGTTTTAAACTATTTTATCGTGAAGTACGTCTTACAGAGTCAACATTTGTTCTCCGATGCCCATTGTTGAGGACCATCCGTTATTTTTCCTCATCAAATGTTACATAGTTGTGATAGGTTCTATCCTCGCGTTTTGAAACTGACTTCAAAAGGATATGTACAATATATATATATATATATATATATACGAATCCTGTATACGAATTATATGTACAATATATATCTCCAAACAAATTCGAATTGACAATAAGTGAATGCAATTCCTCATTACACTATAGTTGTTGACTTGCATTTGGAAGTATATTTCGCAGTATGTTCATGATAGCGTGTCGAATGTGTCTCATCTTCCAACAGTAAATAACAGGATTCAAAGATGAATTAAGAAAAAGCACTGTGAAACTATAAGCTGACAAACTTTTTACGGTGCTATTTTGACCAGACATTGATGTGGCAATAGAAGTACAAATTTTTGGCACAAAACACAGCAAAGATACGAGATACACGTATAATGCACCGACCGCAGATTTTCTAATGCTCGCAATGTTTGTCATTCCGCCATTTTGTGTGTAGGTACGAGACATAGAATTCCAATTGAGGCAAAAACTATAAGAGTAATATTAGCTGGGATCCACAACGTAATTAACGAACAAAACGCACTGCACACCCACACTGAGATTACTACCGCAATAACACGATTGTGAGTCACAATTTCTTCGTATCTGAGATGAAGATGAATTGCCATAAACATGTCTATACTAATGACCATAACACCAAAAAACGAAGCAAAGTTAAACAAAATGAAGATGTTGGTAAAACCGGTGTAAGTGCTACAGCCGCTGGGGGTTGTTCTGTTGTAACCACTTCACCAGCAGTACGATGGTAAAAGGTTGGCACAGTAGCCCAACACAAAGATCAGCAAACGCCAGACTGAAGAGGAATGTTTTAAACTGCTTTGGCAACGACGACGCTTTCCTTGTCGCAAGGATCGTTGTTATATTCAACAGAACCGCAGTATAAGATAGGAAAGCAATCAAGACACAACTGACAATGTACGATGTATAGTAGTTCATCTTCGAAATTCCATAGTTGGTATTCTGGAATTTGTCACAGAAATAGCTTTTCATGATCTCAAATATTTTGAAGAGTAGGCAAGACTTCTTATGTAAGATGTTATCGTATGTTAACGAATACTATCTTTGGACGTCGTATCAAACAACCACTGCTCTTTTTAATACCAGTCGAATTCCAATATCTTCAGAATTTTCAAACGCCTCGTGGTGAAGCCAACCATCATGATGGTTTGGATGTGTTTTTTATTTAGTGCTTGTTCCAGTAATTACCAGCTATAGTGGGACAAGAAAGTAGCCTCAAGGTGTATGCAAACCTGTAAGGTGAAAACGAAAATCATCCCGAAGTTCGGTATAAGCTGATAAGAAACGAGTTGAAAAATAATCGCAGAACTGAAGTATCTTTCAACCTGTTAGGAATTTGTTCTGTTGCACTTTCCTTGCTGTAAACCTGCGTATGAAAAAGTTCAAAAGATGACTGTGAAATGCTTGTCTGATTTTTCCTTCTAGGACTGAGTGAGAAAGGCTCGGATGGTCCAGGTGTTTGTGAAACCTCGGTCAAATCATTTGCATGAATGCAAAGTAGTTTTTAATTGAATGCAAGATTCAGTTTAACATGGCCTTTCAAATTTAAAGTGCTATCAAGCAGCGTCTCTGTGCTTAAAACAGGTGTCTCCGATCTCTTCATATCAAGGACGATTCTCCAGTTACATACTTATTTTACGAAATAAACTGACGAGAATTAAAGGTCGACCAGTCAGGTAGCAGAAAATATGAAAGCAAAAGAGGCAATTCGGATTGTATATACCACACAAACATTTTATAGCGGAACTTATTCCAGAGAATGTAATGGCAGCAAAGCTACCAATCTGTGTCAAATAAAAAACCAAAAACACGAGATACACGTACATGTAAATGTACCACTGCAGATTTTCTAATACTTGCTGCATTTGCTATTTCACCATTCTGTGCTGTTTCCTGTACTTGAAGGGATTGAATTTGATTTATGTGGCGTCGAACAGCTAAATATATCTTGTAATTGAGAAATGTTGTAGTTACAAGACAACCACCGCAAAAATGTTATGCGAGAAAATAGTCGTAGGAACCCACAACGTAATTAGGGACAGAAACGCACTAAAGGCCCATTTTGGTATCACCACTGCAACAACACGATTGTGTGTAACATGTTCCTTGTATCTGAAGATAAATAGCCATGAATCTGTCTATACGTTATGACCATAACACTGATGAACGAAGAAAATGTGAAGAAAGTTACGATGCTGATAAAAGCGTTATAAGTGGTACAATTGGGACTGCTTTGCTGTAACCACTTCACCAGTGGTGAAAGGTTGGCAAAGTAAACCAACACCAAGACCAGAAACAGCCAAACTCAGGAGCAATGTTTTTAAAGTCTTTGGCAGCGACGAGATTTTCCTCATGGCATGGATTGTTATAATGTTCAACATGATGGCGGTGTATGATACACTGTAGGAATGCGTTGAATACACAATTAACAATTAACGTTGAACGGAGGTCTTCAACTTCGCCGGAAGTCGAAAGCTGGAATTGCGGCAATTCGTCACAAAACGATGTCATTATCTCAAATTTAAGATTAGGGAACCATTGAAGACAATAGTTTGATATTGATGAATGTCTGCTCGGATGTTGGAAATTTTTCTCAGACTTTGTTCCAAGTTCTGCATAAGGTCAACGTAGGCTGGAAAACAGATGCATTCTATTTTAACGCACTTGTTTATCTCTAACACTCATTATCTCAAGCTCTTTGCCAAAAACAGGTGTGTCGGTTATTGTAATATCAAAGACACAATTCAATATCTGATTCCATTATGTCCACCTCCCTTCTGCTCAATTGCTTACTAATTAATCAATAATTTTTAGCTATATAAAAAGCTCCACTACATTATCGATAGCTACAACTTACAACTAATGCTTGTGAAATTTTGTAATTACTGTTAGTTAGTGCTATCTACAACTCTGTGTAAGTTCGATAATTTCTGTTAGTGTCAATTTTGTAATTAGTGTTAGTGCCAACCTTTTAATTCGTGTTTTTGACAATAAAATAATTTGTGTTAAAAAAACCCTAGGCTAACAACAGCGTAAAGTTATGTCACAGTTTTACATTTCGTATTTGTTCAGTAAAAATGTACTACTAAAGTTGTGTTTTAAAGTATCTAAATCTGAATTATTTTTCAATTGCACCTTTCTAATCCAACCCTTACAGCCTCAAAATAGTTTACCCGATGTTATCATCTGGATGATCAGTGGATCTACAAGAATAGCCTACCACAGGATACCAGCCTACCATGTCATGTTCTCACCCAAAGAGGAAGCCTGTGGTAAATATTGTGGCAAAACAATCGAGATTGAGTTGAAGGTATTTTACTAGTTTTGAGTTATTACCTATACAACTGACTACAACGTACTATTGGCTTTCTAAAAATCGCGTTTTCGCGATAATGTTTGGTAGAATGTCGTGATTGCACGCTAATTATGACCTTGTAAAGTCTCCGTCTTTTCCATTCACTTTCTAAATTGTCTTGTTGCGATCTGTCTTTTTATGTGTCTGCAAGCGGTGATATTTTGTTTATTGTAACTTTTAAATTAATTTTACGGACAAAGGACATGATAACTTTTTTGGAACCAGTCATAACTGAGGCACTGGCTTTTTCACGTATATAACAAAGACATTTTGCGAAATCGACCGTTTCTATAGAAACTGAACAAAAATTGTCACGTACATTACGAAGCTTGATATATCAAATTCCTGATAATACCCGACTGAAGATTATTTTCTCCCAATTTATTGACATTCACGCTATGTTAAACACATCATGTGGTATTTTTAAGAACCTTTTTATTTTTCTTTCGCTAGTATCCGGTAAGAAAGCCCTTGACATCGCAGATCACCCAGAACTCCCCGCGATCGTACGAGTGGAGCTATGGTTTGGACTCGAGCAGTATCAGAGTAACTGGACTGCGCGTGAGCAGAGTGAGGGTGAATTTGGTGTCTTAGCAGAAACGGTGAGCAGTTGAAACGCAGACAGGACGGGGGGAGTGGTGCTTAATATAGAGAGAATGCAAGCAGACTGAGGGAGAGGGGTGCTTAGTTATAAATAAAATAAAATTGTTATAAAAGTTATAAATGGGAATTCCAGTGGAATTCCAGCTCTTTTCATTCACTGCTTCCAAATAGAATTGGAATTTAGAAATCTTGGTTTTAGTTAATTTCTACTTAATCAATAAAGAGAGAGATGGGTGGGGGGCTTATTAGAAGATGGGCGGGCCTTAGAACATAAAACATCTTAATGAAAACATGGAAAACACTGGGCAAGATAGAAATTGAACCTGAAGAAGTGAAGAGAAGGGCGTTTTCAAATTACCAGTCAATTTGTCTATTAATTAACACGAATTACTGTGTCAACAGGCCTACGATTATTTTAACAATAACAATGACAATACCATTAGCAATAGCGCGAATGTCTCTTCTCTTTTATTGCAGCTGTGATTGAATTCTTACTGTTAACAAATAATCTCTCCGACTTTTGTATTAATAATACCACTGTACTAGTTCCTAGAAAATTAATGTTGCTAACTTTGTACTTTCACACTTCATTTAAAATTTCAATTGTAACTGTTTTCCCGAACATAAATAATTTTTTCCCCTTCCGTTAGTACGAGAACGAAGTTAAAATTGGTTTCTGGACAAAGAAAGCGCTTACAAGACCAGGATTCTCGAATGCCAGTGGAGAGGTATGAGATAACAATATTTATTTCATTATTTATATCATTTTTCATCTCATACCGTTCTATAGTATAATCTGCATATCAACCTGTGGGTAACCTGTGGACAGGCTCTCCGCTCGGAGATTAAATAGGGGAATGGGAGGGGTGAGCAGAGAGTCTGCTTGTCGGCTAGTCTTCAGTGGGAAAACGAATTAACATTTCCTCTCAGTAGTCTAGTTAATTATTCCATACATCTAAGACTGCATATTACAGTACTTGTGCCCAAACCATTCCATATGCAGTTACACCACTTCTAATTGCTTTAAAAGTATTCAGAGTATAATATAAGATATTGTAATACCTCTCTCTAAACAGCTACCGCTACAGAAAGAAAGTTTCCAGGCCCCTGAAGGTTGGAAATTCGAGGGAGACTGGTTCATTGCACCGGAAATGAGGTCAGATTTGTAATTATATAAGTATTTTTTAAACATTATATCCTACTTTCTGCTTTCCGTCTGATGTCAATGAAATTTCTATCCTATCGATCATTGTTTAATTATTGCCTTTTCTCCCTGCAACGGTGGTTGAAATTAAAACGGTTCGGCGGAAGGCACGTATGCACCCGACGTATAGAAACGGATTTAGAGCAGAATAAAACCAAACTAACGAATATAGCAAATCTCTATATTTCAGTAAATACGCTGATAGGCAAAATATCAGATACGTCGTCGAAAATCGTGACGCATACACGCACACGCTACAGTCCCTTAATTAAACAGATCAAATGGCTCCAATAAGGCTATATTGCTATCGGTGAAAACCTCCGGGGCACACAAGGAGGACATTTAAGTGTGATATGTTCGGATGCTTTAGCTGAAACTTTTAGTAAACGAAATCGTATTACAAGAATTTACGAGTTGATGTTCCCTTTCCGAAAATAATAGCTGGCCTTTTTGCACACAAAATATTGTATCTCTCTGAAAACAACAGGCATTAAATCTCCCACATTACGAAGGCTCGAGGTGTCATTTCACTAACTTCAGTTTTTCATCACACTTGAATCCGAATATAAGAAAGCGATAATAGTCATTCCGAACAGAAATTCCACCGAAATGATCCGTTGGGTACCCTAGAAACTTCGAGGCACAATCAATTTTCTCCACCTGGCGTTAGATCGATTGTGTTTCTACGCCGACCAAATTTTCTTACGACCCATTGCACGGCAGGAATTGTTTTAAACGCTACCTGAAAACAGCGCATGCGCCAAGCGTAAAGAAACTGATTGGAGGCAGAATTGAGCAGAAGGAACAAGCATTGCAAATCTCGAAACCAGTGAACAAGAACACAGCTACAAGTGTGACACAAGTTGATGACATAAATCATCACTAAAGAAGGGACAGCACATGCTATAAACGAGATAATTATCAAGAGAAACGAGATCGTGATCTTGTGTTCTCGTTTTAAGTGTTTCTCTCGTTCACTGCTCCTTCGAATGTTTTCACAGTTTTTTTCGTGTTGTTTGAGCCTGTGATGGATCCGGTAATAAACGAAGATGAGAACAGCGACGCTTATGACAATTGCTGTATTGGCAAGTATGAAGGCCAGTAGGTAGAAACCAGCAGCCAGATAGACCAGGGGGAGACCGAGAGAGCATATCCAGAGTGCAACCGATGTTGCAAATACACTAGACATTTTGCACCGTTCCATGCGATTTGAGGTCGCCACTTGATATCTGTTGACTGCGAGAGCTAATATGCTTAGGACAGATGCTGTCGAGGTCATAAAATATGACATGTGAGCCATCCATATTACTCTCCCTCGGTGTTTAAGAGCCTCGTGTACGTGATAACCAACGGACACTGGCTCTGTGACTGCTCCGATAATCAGATCCGCAATGGCGAGGTTAAGCACCAAGTAGTTGAATGCAGACTTGAGGTTTCCTGTTGGGTTCCAAATTACAGCCCAGCAAATAAGTAAATTACCGGGAACTGTTATGATACACAAGATAGCGGATACGGTTGCCGTGGTAACGGAGGTGGCAAATGGCGCCCAGTAATTGTCGCAAAGGTCGGATTGAAATGCCATAGTGCCACAGTTTTGGTTTCTAAAAGACAAAAATTGAGCAACAAATTTTCAGTGCTGTGTTCGCCTGGAAACTAAATTATTAGAATTGAGATCACTGCCTCGTGTTTCGTGAAAAGTAGAACAACATTTTATACTCAATAGCAGCAATTCTTTGAAGAATTACTCGTACTGTGTCCCGAAATTCAAAGCTTTGAATAATGGTTAGTTTGTTAACTTTATTGGAACTGCAATGTTATAAACGACTTTAAATTCGTGACTGTTAGGGGTGGCGAATGGTAAATTCGAGACTTTGCGAGACGGCGAGACTAGCGTCAGTTTCTCTGCGAGACCGAGACTTTTTGAATTTTTAAATTGCGAGACCGAATTGAGACTTTGAAATGCCTTTGCGAAAAAAACGAGACTGCGAGACATACAGAACCGTTGATAAAACGAGACTGCAAGACCTGTGAAATTCGACTAAAATTTTGCAAGACCTGTAATTTTTGAAAGACCATTCACCACCCCTACTGTTAGCGGCAGCAAAACATACAGGCGATATTAGTAGCTTAAATCCATTTATTAAATCGTGACCGATACAAGTGGCCGATACCTTAGAAGAAGTTTTAATGGGCAGTAAAATCGTACACACAGAATGGACTGTTTCGACAACAAAACCTTGATTTTCTTCCGAAAAAGAATTGCCCAGAAGAAATAAGGTTATAAAATGGCCGCATTTTAAGCCCATTTCGGATAAAAATACCCCCAAATAGCCTTTTTTGAGCCTGATTTCAAACTTAAGAATATCGTCATGTTAGAAACGGACGGGTAAATTAGAAATTAGCCTTTCAGAACGTTTACGTTTAAAGGTGCGCTCTACGAGTTTTTAAAAGCTAGTTTGTCTATTTTCACAAATAATTAATTTTGACGAAGGAATCTGAAAGAACGAAAATGTAAAACCGACGTACCTGTAAAGGTCTGGTGATAGTAGTCCACAATAATATCGATCACATAACAGCACTTTTCCAGTGCCGATAAATGATTAGTGACTACCCATATATTGCAGTTGAAGTACGACTCAACGCATGCTTCGATCAAATTAAAGCTACTAGCCGGACAGCTCCTTCAACAGCGTTATCATCAAAATTTGTCTAGTCTACAAGCCACGTTTTTTCTAAATTTGTAAAAGACGTTTCTGCCTATCGTTCAAGGTGTGCTAGCTTTCGCTTCGTGTGTGTAACTCACCTTTAAGAAACAAAAATCAGTAGACCGACCGCTTAGGACAAATAGCAGTTTATAGATATCAACTCCGGTACAATGCCCTCGTCAGAGTCAGTTTTCCTATGAGCACTTGGTTAATATTTTACTGCATGAAACACACAATATTTTCCATTTAAAGCAACTTCGAAAGAAGGCAACCGAGAATTAACATGAAATATAAAATATGTCATACGTCATTCACAAGGAACAGAAAAAGCCAGCTGCTTGTTTTAAAACAAAGACCAGTAGATTTTATACCCGCCCTCCTGCAGTGCTAAAGTTGCGATTCAACCCTACAATTGGATAATTTAACTCGAAATATGTTTTTTGCTAGATATCAGAATTCACAACTTTTTAACTTAAGGCCTCTTTATTAAAAAGCTGGTAGCTCGTCATTCAGTGATAAGTTAGCTTACCATGTGTTATACCCATAAGGAGTAAACCGCTATCTATCTAGGAGAAATAGCAATTACCACATATCTCATACCGCGAAGAATGCCGTCGTCAGATAATGAAACTTCCTACGGTACTTGATTAATATTTTACTTGACAAAACACACAATATTTTCCATTTAAAGCAAAGAAGGCAACCAATAATTAATACGAAATATATTTGTCATTTACAATGAACAGAAACAGCCAGCTGCTTGTTTTCAAATATGTTTTCACTATCCGCCATAATCTTATTCACGTATATAAATTGATGCAGGCCTGAGCCTCAGACATTAGAATGTTCTTGTTGTAGGTCTGTCGGCAATATACATTAAAAAACAAAACGAGACATTGGATGTTCGTCAAAGTTGAGCAAATATTTTGGATGTTGCATTGTATAAATTTCGAGGAGACTATAGAACTTTATCGGCCATCTTTCCCTTGATCGTTTCTTATTTAACTCATCGTCGGTACCGCCGCGATATTTACTAATAAGTGGAGACCGGGTATGAGTCTGCAGGGTGCAAAGAAGTGTAGATGGATATTTCGTGACCGTCGTCATCGTCACATATTGCCCCAACATAAACAAATGTTATAAGTAAGTTTAAAACGATCACATGTATATGCATGCATGTATAAAAAGAGTCTGTAAACTTGACGTGTTTTTTAAGGAACGGCAGTTCTCGTAAGATATTCAACTTAGTCCTCTCAAGATCATATTTGAAATGCAGCGTTTGTTTATCTAAACTAAACGAATGAAAACAAAAATGTGCTGAAGAAATTTTAAAACACTAATAAGACTACGCAGTTCTGAATCAATAGAGTAAATTTATTTAGCTTCTCGGTCACTAATAGTGTTGAACAAGCTCATCACTAAAACTTTAAGTGCATCACATGCATGCTAAACAAATGACTTTTAACATTATTATACTACCAGAATGTTAAAGGACGTCTGATCGTATACCCCTTCTGATATGGATAGCACTGAATCTTCGATAAACTAGCATCCCATCTGGATCATCCAATTTAGCATAGCTAGTTTAAATGGAATCCTGTGTTAATCTGTAAACTAAATAAGTAATAAGATAACAATAACATAAAATAAGAAATACTCTGTATAATCTAAGTTAGAGCTTGCTTCTTGAACTCACTGAAGTTACTGGCATTTCTTACACTGAGGGGAAGCGTACCTTAGGAACTTCGAGGCACAATCAATTTCCTCCACCTGGCGTTAGATCCATTCTTTTTCTAACAAATTTTCTTAAAACCCATTGCACGGCAGGAATTGTTTTAAACGCTACCTGAAAACAGCGCATGCGCCAAGCGTAAAGAAACTGATTGGAGGCAGAATTGAGCAGAAGGAACAAGCCTTGCAAATCTCGAAACCAGTGAATAAGAACACAACTACAATTGTGACACAGGTTAATGACATAAATCATCACTAAAGAAGGGACAACACATGCTATAAAGGAGGTAATTATCAAGAGAAACGAGATCGTGATCTTTTGTTCTCGTTTTAAGTGTTTCTCTCGTTCATTGCTCCTTCGAATGTTTTTACAGTTTTTTTCGTGTTGTTTGAGCCTGTGATAGATTCGATAATAAACAAAGATGAGAACAGCGATGCTTATGACAATTGCTGTATTGGCAAATATGAAGGCCAGTAGGTAGAAACCAGCAGCCAGATAGACCAGCGGGAGACTGAGAGAGCATATCCACAAAACAACAAATGTTGCAACTGCACTGGAGATCTTGCCTCGTTCAATGCGGTTTGAAGTCGCTACTTGATATCTGTTCACCGCTAGAGCCATTATGCTTAGTACAGATGCTGCCGAGGTCATAAAATATGACATGTGAGACACCCATATTAAACTGCTGACTCGGTGTTTAAGAGCCTCCTTTACGTGATAACCAACAAACAGTGGCTCTGTCACTGCTCCGATAATCAGATCTGCAATGGCGAGGTTAAGCACCAAGTAGTTGAATGCAGACTTGAGTTTTCCTGTTGGGTTCCAAATTACAGCCCAGCAAATAAGTAAATTACCTGGCACTGTTATGATACACAAGATAGCGGATACGGTTGCCGTGGTAACGGAGGTGGCAAATGGAGCCCAGTAATTGTCGCAAAGGTCGAATTGAAATGACATCTTGACGCAATGGAGGCTTCTAAAGGGAAAAAAATAAGCAATACGTTTTCAGTGGAGTGTTTTCTTGTTCGCCTGGCTAAATTATTAGAATTGTCATAGAACACAAGTTTGTCGAGAATCGCATTATGTTTACAGTGAGAAGACAGTTTCCGCGTGGAAGGTAGAGCAACATTCTATAGTCTCTATACTCAATAGCAGGAATAAAATGTTTTTGTATTGTATCCTGAAATTCAAAGCTTTGCATAATGGTCAATGTATAAGCTATGTGTGTTGTATTCAAACCCCACTGTTCCCCCTCCACAGACACACACACTGTTTATCAGCCTTGTGATTTTCGATACCTTAGAAGAAACGGATGTTTTTAAACAAATCGAAATAATTAGCCTTTTTAGAACGCCAAGTTACGTTTAAAGGTGCTCTCTACGACTTTCAAAATTGATTTTGACGAAGAAATTTGAAAGAAGGAAACTGGATAAAAGAATATGTAAAACCTGCTTACCTGTATAGGTTTGGTGAAAGTAGTCCGCAATCTCACATAACAGTGCTTTACCAGTGATAATATTGGTGACTATATATTGCAGTTGAAAGTACGTATGACTCAACGCACGCTTCGATCAAATTAAACTGATCTTCTGGAACATCCATATCATCTGCAGGCTTATGGATATGTAAACGTAATGTCATGTTTTGTCATGTTTTGGACAAATGTAAATTTCCTTCTTGGGAACGACACGGAAGTTCAGTCAATTTGACAATAACTGTTGTAGACTGTCTAAAAGATTGTCCACGAAAATTCAGATGAAATATTTTAATCCTTAAAGGACACCGTTCTACTAAACGAGCATATGATGAGATGTTACTAGTAATTTAGACGAACATCATTCTTAGCTATGTTTAATAACTTGCGTTGTGAGGGATGTTGTACGTTTCTTGAATAGCAACGAAAAGAACCACTATGACAGTATTTGAGGTGGTATAGTTTTCTTTTAATAAAAACAACTTACGCTCTGTACACTTGGTTTTGACTTTGACGGGTAAGAATGGCATGTTAATAATCGACTCCAGGTTATTGAATATTCCACGTACGTAACCAGCAGTCGAGACCAGTCTGTGTATTTGAAACAACAATCTTTTAACTCATCAAAAAATAGTCAAAAGATTGCGCGAAAAAGAGAAAATAGTAATAGTGAGTAACACCAGGAGCCATAATCAGGGACGGAGACCGTAACTCCATAGATTATTATATTCGGGTTGTCCCCGTGTCTTATATTGCTTGTGCTATTTTTAGAAACACACGCGCAGCAGACGCGCAAATTTCGCGCGCGTGTCACGCGAGAAGATTCGTCAACACAAACTTCTGGCGGAAACTGATGGCGTTCAACAACTCGGCCAACATTGTTTTTTGTTAGCGAAGACAAGATAATATTTATCTCCTCCGTTAGTTTTTCAACTTGACGAAGTCTTTGGAGACAACTTTATTGATTGTGAGATCAAAGTTGGGAAAATGTTGAATCTCAATTTCAAATATAAATCCAGTTTGCTTTTGTTTATCTGACTTTGACGCTAACTTTGAAGGCAAACTGAGCAACATTTTTTCTTTTAATTTACGATGACGAAAAAATGAGTACCTGTGATAAAAACATTTTTGGAATCATAATAGGACTGCAGGTGAAGATCATCTCCAACAGAACTGAAAACATATCTACATCTATCCTCATCCCCCCCCCCCCCCCCACCCCCCACCCCCCCCCCAACTACTGCAGCAGAAAAGCACTCATCAAAAATATTATTTCTCACTTATCAACCCAATAAGACTGGATGCCTTTCCTACACCGAAATCTAAAGGCTGGTAAAAATTAAATCCTTAACACCCTTTTAACTGTATGTAACATAATGTGCTGTGATTTGAACATAGCATTGCTGCTCATCTTTGGTAGATGTAGACGTCTACTGATAGCCCTCAAGTAGATGTTGACACACTTCAGTAGAACTTGATATTAGATTTTTTCTGGTTATGACTTGTAGTTCTGGTTGTAGGTTTAGGCTCGTTTCCCAGAGATGACCCATAGTTTTCAGCACTAAAGGAACCATGTGCCTGGAATTACAATGCCCCAAATAGTGACTCAAGTACGACCTATCAAGAGGCGCTAACTAACTAACTAACTAACTAACTAACTAACTAACTAACTAACTAACTAACTAACTAACTAACTAACTAACTAACTAACTAACTAACTAACTAACTAACTAACTAGGTCGTCCGCAGACGAGCGTTTCGTCGGGCCCGCCTGTCAATACAATTGTCCATGCACGCGGTTAGTTCGTTTGTCTCCGCCGCTCTGGAGTCGCGTTTGAGGACGTCGATGAAAGAATCCTTAGGTCTGCCTCAAAAGGCGCAGTGATCTCCTGTTCATTGACTTTTCGGCAAACCTTCCTCCTCGCTGAAATGATGAAGTGCAATAAACCGTCCCGGCGAAAGAGAACACCGATTTAAATAAAGCATACACGAAATTTTGCGATTGCTCTCGTGAGTTTGCGTGTTTTTATTACGTCAGGAGGCGCGCGTGTCTCTAAAAATAACACAAACAGTACAAGACATGGGGACGCGCGCGCTCTGAATTTACGGTCTCGTCCCTCCTTATGGCTCCTGGTAATACTTAACCATTCTGAAAACATGCTGCCATCACTTCTGTTTTGGGGCCAACATACATATTTCTTTTCCCTTCTTCATTTTCCAAGATTACAGGCGATCTTCGTCTTTTATACCCTGGGTTCCGTCAGTGATTTTTACAAAGTAGTAGGGACTGCGCATAGAAATATAGACGGGCATTCTGCGGGATATTTCATGACGTCATCGTTACATATTGCCCCATGATAAAGAAGCAAATGTCATCAAGTAATTTTAAAAGGGAAAGGATGGAAACTTGATTTAAACCGACCACACTGGCATAAAATTTAAAAAAGTATAGAACTTTGACGTTTCTTTTTTAATGAAATGGTTCTTTTAATATATTCACACTTACAGCAGTTACTAAATGTCAAGGCCTCTGTTTTATGGATGCATAGACAGCGCCCACCGAGAGATGTTGAATTTTTTTCTTTTCAGGCTGTACAACGCATGATGTTTAGTGTATTCTCTCTAAAACAGATCATAAAAATTATTTGAAATGCAACAAGTGTTTCTAATTAATTAAAATAAATTACCGAACGAAAGAAAAAACGTGAGATATACCCTGTGATTGGTGTTGAAGGACGTTTTAAAAGTAATAAGACTACGCAGTTCTGAATCAGTATATTAAATTTATTTAGCTTCTTGGTCACTTATAACTGTATATGTTGTACAAGATCCTTACTAAAATCTTAAGTGATGTCTCACACTAAACACTGACTTTTAACATATCGGTGTTATAGTATCAGAATGCTATGGGCTTTAGATTGTACTACCTGAACACCCGTCGATTTTTTTTAAGCGACGTTTACTCTTTTTACAGTTTTATATGGATTATAGCAACCTTAGGTTCGATAGACTAGCATCCCGGGGAGTAGCGATACTCGTAGTCGCTTCATGCTATGGAAACCGGAGTTAAGCGCCGGTCTGATAAGCCACTAAACTTGTAGACAGACTTTAAATAACCTTATTCTATATAAATATCTATTTAGCTTCATGGTATCTAATAATGTTGAACAAATGTACAAGATCCTTACTAAAATCTTAAGTAATGTTTTACGCTAAGCAAATAACTTTTAACATATGGGTGTTATAGTACCAGAATGTTATGGACTTTAGATTGTACTACCTCAAAACCCGTTGAGTTTTTTTTAAACAATTTTTACTCTTTTTACAGTTTAATATGGATAGCAACCTATCCAGGAGAGAAGCGATACCCCTTGTCGCTTCGTGCTATGGAAACCGTAGTTAGGCACAGGCGTGATAAGACTTTAACCAACCTTATTCCTTAGGTCTATATTAAAATTCTCCGACGTACAGTTCGTACATTTTGCATAATTCGCCTCGGAAGAATCTGATTCTCAATCAAGATCATTTTCTTTCTTTCTCGTGATCGCCTGCCTGCCTGCCGCTTCTGACATAGCCGTGTCAGTCTGCGAACACGATGGGTCGTCAATTATGTTCCCATTAAATTTTCTTGCAACCCACTGTATGACAGGTATTGTTCTAAACGCTGCCTGAAAGGAGCGCATGCGCCAAGCGTAAAGAAACTGATTAGTAGCAGAATTAAGCAGAAGGAACAAATATTGCAAATCTCGAAACCAGTGAATAAGAACACAACTACAATTGTGACACAGGTTGATGACATAAATCATCACTAAAGAAGGGACAGCACATGCTAGAAAGGAGGTAATTATCAAGAGAAACGAGATCGTGATCTTTTGTTCTCGTTTTATATGTTTCAGTCGATCTCGGCTGCTTCGAATGTGCTCCGAGTTTTTTTCGTGCTGTTTAAGACTGTGATAGATCCGATAATTAACGAACAAAAGGACACCAATGCTAATCACAACTGCTGTATTGGCAAATATGAAGGCCAGTAGATAGAAACCAACTGCCAGGTAGAGAAGAGGGAGACTGAGAGAGCATATCCACAGAGCAACAGATGTTGCAACTGCACTGGAGATCTTGCCTCGTTCAATGCGGTTTGAAGTCGCTACTTGATATCTGTTGACTGCTAGAGCCATTATACTTAGGACAGATGCTGTCGAGGTCATGAAATATGACGTGTAAACCACCCATCTTACACCAAGACAGGGTGTTTAAGAGCTTCGTTTGTGTGATAGCCAACGAACACTGGTTCTGTTACTGTTCCAACAATCAGATCTGCAATGGCGAGGTTAAGCACCAAGTAGTTGAATGCAGACTTGAGATTTCTGTTTGGGTTCCAAATTACAGCCCAGCAAATAAGTAAATTACCGGGTACTGTTATGATACACAAGATAGCGGATACGGTCGCCGTGGTAACAGAGGTGGCAAATGGCGCCCAGTGTTGTTCGCAAAGGTTGGATTGAAATGACATCTTGACGCAGTGGAGGTCCTAAAGGGAAAGCAATAAGCAATGAATTTTGATTCATAAGCGAAGGTTTTGTTTCACATTTTAAAATGAAAATCAGCGATAAAAGTAACATGATAGACATGATGTCATCAAGACAGCGAAACGCTGTTCTGTAGTTTTATCGCTTATTTTCATTATTTTTGTCTGTTTGTCTTCTAACTAATGCATAAGAGTGCAAAATGGCTATTAGAAAAATTATTTTAATATCCGATGAAACTAAGTAAAGGTTAGACTGCCATAAACGTGTTATGAAATCAACCAGCGAGGGTTCTGTCTCTAATTTAACATGTTAACCTCCATTTAGATTACTGGCTTGACTTCTACAATTTTAATTTTAATTCTCTTTTCTGTCAGAAACGCAAAACGCAGACTACAATTTTTGTTATTATTGTAGTAGAAACGTCGGTTAGTTGAGTGTGTACATCGGACTAATACAAAATTCAACTCGAGTTATATATTATGTTGTGCACACATGCATAGCTGACAAATTTATTGCGCTCCCATTGGTTGATTTTCATCGTCAGTAATAACGGGACAGAAGATCTTGAAAAGCGTGTGAGTCGAGAGCTTGACTTTTTTTAAATTAATTTTTTTTTTTAAATTGCATCTGTCCTCGCACTGAAATATAAATGAAAACAATTTATTGATATGAAACATTGTGAAAAATAGTACTATATTATGCCTGCCGTCATTGTTCTTTGGTTAAGATACGAGGAGCAACACTCCGGCTTCGTCGCCCTCTTTACTACGTTCCGGCATGTTTAAGCAACCAAACTGGCCAAATCACCTGCTCTCTCTCTCCAAACCTCACAAAAACCCCTCCCTCTCCCACCCCCGAAACGTACTGATCATACTAATGTTCACATGCACTTCTCTTGAACCCAACGATATTCAGAGGAAAGGGAGGATCGGAATTCTTTAAAACGTCAGGCATATGTGCTATATCTTACATCACCTCTTGACCGGGTCTCAGACTGCCCTAACCCATTTGAATTTCATACCTCTAAGAACGCACTCGTAGGGCGTATCATGGCTTAGTGACACATTATTCTCTGTGACAGATAACTGCACATGCTTATTGTATCTTTACGAAGTAAGCAATTCAATATAACTAAGGAACTGAAAACGACAAGTTACAAAAACATGAAAACACCAACTCAGGGTTAAGGCGGGAGACCCAGTCAGGAAGCAACGCACCTCACGTCCGCGAACGGAACGTACACGTGACATTAGCAGATTAACGAGATGCCCGTGCGGATTGCTGCTCCCAACCAAGTTTGCCTTGACATAAAAGAAGGAATAACACACAAAGACAGGTGCCCGAAAGCAACTCAGAGTCTCACCATGTTTTTTATTTTAACAAATAACACTCTGAAGCTAATCAGAGACACTCTAAGCGTTTTAAATAACGCACCCTAACAAGTTCCCAAATCCAATCAGAGGTTCAGAGGCGCTCTTGACAAACAAAACGCTTTGACGAGAGAAGCCAATCAGACTCAAATCAATCCGCTAAACACTGACATAATACACTCTGAGAAGGGCCCGAAGGCAGACAGACTCGACGAGTTTATTAAATAACACTGAAAAGGGGGCCGATCAAAGCCAAACCGTCTCACCATTATTCTCTCAATACAAATAAGGTGTTCTGATAAGGGCCCAAAGCCAATCGGAGACTCGACGCGTCAACCACCAGTAACTCACGAGGTCGACAGGCTCTGACAAGATCCGCACTCCATCAGAGACTCAATGCACAATTCTCAACAAATAAACACGCTCTGACAAGGGCCAGAAGCCTGAATGTGAGTCTCCACACGTTCTCAACAAATAAACACATTCTGACAAGATCTTGAAGCCAATGTTCTAAATAAACACAGTCCGACAATAAACACAATCCGACGACGGCCCGACGCTAATCAGAGACTCAACGCGTTCTCAACAAATACAAATACTCTGACAAGGGTCCGAAACCAAACAGAGACTCAATGCAATCTCAAAAATGAACATACTCTGACAAGGACCCAAAACAGCAAACAGATCGAGACTCAACGCGATCTCAACAAATAATCATACTCTGACAAGGGCCCGAAGCCAAACTATAATTCAACGCGATCGTAACAAATACATGTAATCATACCCTGATAAGGGCAAGAAGCCAAACAGAGATTCAACGCGATATAGATCTCAACAAATACGTGTAATCATACTCTGACAAGCGCCCGATCCAAACAGAGACTCAACGCGAACTCAACAAATAAAACATACTCTGACAAGAGTCCAAAGCTAACGATCAGGAACTCGAAGCGATCTCAACAAATGAACCGATATTCTGACAAGAGCCTAAGCCAATCAGATAATCAACGAGTTCTCAACAGATAAACACCGTCTGACAAGAGTCAGAGGCCAATCAGGACTTTTTTTGTTTTTTTGTTTTTTTGCAACACAAATTATTTTATTGTCAAAAAAAACACGAATTACAATCAGAGACTTAATGAATTGTCGACAAATAACAATACTCTGACAAGGGCCTGAAGCTAATCAGATAAACAACGAGTTTCTCAACAGATAAACATACTTTGACAAGGGCCTGAAGCCAATCAGATAATCAACGAGTTCTCAATGCAATTCAACAGATAAACATACATGTACTCTGACAAGGGCCTGAAGCCAATCAGATAAACAACGAGTTCTCGACAGATAAACACCGACTGACAAAATAAGAGTCCGAATTCAATAAAGACTCAACGCGTTATTAACAACAAAACTCGCAAACGACGGTCTACCAAAAGTCCGGTGAAGTCCAAACATCGTGTGTGTAAAAGCTCTCCGACCAAGGGGAAAACAAATCCAATCTCACTGTTGGTGCCGACCCTGTTTTACCGTTGACAAATTTGAATCTGAATTATATCAGTATGCCAATTCTCCAAATTCTAGGCGGCGAAGACGTGATAAAGAGAACAGAAGTTTCGGTATAACTTGAACAAGCTAAACCAAAAATCAAGGGCAACGCCACTGAAAGAAACAAGAACTGGAGAGTATATGGTCTAGAACCATCAGAATAGCGAAAGAAACACAAATATACTGACCTGCCGCGAATGGTTAATATCACTGGATAGAAATCCGGAACCGTAATTAGTTAAATTACAGACAAGAAGTGTATACCATGAACTGAGTTGGATCACCGATAAGTTCTGGCTTGGACGGACCGAGAGATTCTGGACAGCTATGCGATCTGTGTTCGGAGTATCTGGGCCAAGAAAGCGATCTTTGAACTGTAGTCGCGGTGTTTTACCGTCGAAAGACCTCGAAATGTGATATTCATCAAGGGAGCGGTTTAATTAATACCGCTGCACCAATGGGAGAGACCCATGCATGGGGATATCATACTCAATTCCACGAGACTTCTGACGTGCATGCATAATTAAGTACCATTCAACTAACTTTGAATAGTTTGTCGACTGACAGCTACCTTGTATTATGGCATAACTCATTGCAATGATAAAACGCATAACAATACCTTCGATATATTGTTGATGTGACTAATTACACGAGGCGATCTTTGCTTCGTCTTGGGCAGGTCTCACTTAACATTAGTTTGTCGTGTTACTAATTTTCCAAGGTATACCGAATTAAATAATATATCTAAACGTCATTTTTGTAATCTGAAAAGTTCAACTCAACATTTAGCACTGTAAGAGATAATAAGCAATTTGTATGCTCCTTTAAATTGTCGGAAATTCTGTATGTGTTATGTTTACAGAAGGAAACAATATTTCCGCATTTTTTTGTGTACCCAAGTTTGCCGGAAAAGAACCTGTTTTCTCGTAATCTTTGTTCCGAGTAGCTTGTGTCACTGATTGAATGAATAACACCTTTCTCATTGTGTCTCTACCAAGCTTAACAGTTACCATCATTTCTTTCCAAAACCTTTCCAGTTGGAAACAGCACAACACTAAAAACGGATCCTACATAGTGTAAGCAAGCTAATTTTTCCTAAAGCCGGTTTACAGAAGAGGGCGAGCTGCGATGTGGAAATCAATGAATAAAAATTACCAAAATGAAACTTTATAGTTTGGTATCGACGGTTACTTGAGTTAACGAGAAGGCACTTGTCGTTTTTCTCCGAGTTCATCTTAAAATAGATATTATGTTCTTAATGAATAAAATAAAATACGCAAAGCTTTTTGTGGGGATAGAAACAGTAAGTAGGTCAACTTTAGGTCCTTATATTTCTCCTCAAATCGCAGAGGTATTTTTAACTTGAACAGCATCCTTATCACTCGCCGATACTTTACAAGAAACGGAATTGATAAATTCGAGTCAAGTAGTAACCCTTACCGAAAATGTGCGCGTTATGCAGCAAAGTACGAGAAAATGGCTTTGGCTACTTTTCGGCGTTAAAATTCTATTAAACTGAACTGGCAGTTCCCGGGCTGACATACCTGAAAATTAAAGGAGCCTTGTCAGCCTCAGTAGGTTACGGTTGTCTTTTAAGTCATGGCTAAACCGGCGCACGCTTCTAATAACAGTACTACAACTTCCTAACACCTGCAGGTATCCTTGGGAAACGTAAATATTACACAGTGGAGAGGATGGCGGAAATGAATCTATGTGAATATTGAAGTGATGTGCGCAAATAGAGATAAGCATACGTCATAATCAGATTCAGGTTTATCAACAATAATAACTGCCACGTACAATTTCAAGTTTGCATTGTCTTGGTATGATCAGCGGATAATATATTCATATAGGTATAGTAATAATATAACAGCTGGCATACAGTGGAACCCGGTTAATACGGACACCAAAAAGGCAACAAGAGCTCCAGTATTCCAATTAGCCCCCCTATCAAGCAATAAGCGTGCTACTATTCCAATAGACAGTGCTTTTTTTAACAAAGTAATGTAGTGGTTTAGTCAGTTCAATTTGGACTGTTGTTATCTGAATGCAGATCATAGATATGTCTCTCTTGGGTAGTCAGTCCAATTTGGATTGTTGTTATCTAAATGCAGAACATAGATATGTCTCTCTTGGGTAGTCAGTCCAATTTGGATTGTTGTTATCTGAAGGCAGAACATTAAAATTTCGTATCATTATTATTTCTTTAATCAGTTCTGCCGTCTCTCTTGGGTAGTCAGTTCAATTCGAACTGTTGTTATCTGAAGACAGAACATAGATCTATATCTGTTGGGTAGTCAGCTCAATTTGGGTTGTTGTTATCTAAAGGCAGAACATAGTTCTGTCTCTCTTGGGTAGTCAGTTCAATTTGGAATGTTGTTATCTGAAGACAGAACATTAACATTTTCTATAATTTTTTTTTAAATTCAGTTCTATCTCTCTTGGACAGTTGCTATCTGAAGGCAGAAACATAGATCTGTCTCTCCTGGGTAGTCAGTTCAATTTGGATTGTTGTTATCTAAAGGCAGAACATTAACTTTATTAACACATTAGCCCTTTGCTTTATGCAGCAAAAAAATACGCAAGGCTTCATGCGGGGATAGAAACAGTAAGTAGGTCAACTTTAGGTCCTTATATTTCTCCTCAAATCGCAGATATATTTTTAACTTGAACAGCATCCTTATCACTCGCCGATACTTTACAAGAAACGGAATTGATAAATTCGAGTCAAGTAGTAACCCTTTCCGAAAATGTGCGCGTTATGCAGCAAAGTGCGAGAAAATGGCTTTGGCTACTTTTCGGCGTAAAAATTATATTAAACTGAACTGGCAGTTTCCGGGATGACATACCTGAAAATTAAAGGAGCCTTGTCAGCCTCAGTAGGTTACGGTTGTCTTTTAAGTCATGGCTAAACCGGCGCACGCTTCTAATAGCGGTACTACAACTTCCTAACACCTGCAGGTATCCTTGGGAAACGTAAATATTACACAGTGGAGAGGATGGCGGAAATGAATCCATGTGAATATTGAAGTGATGTGCGCAAATAGAGATAAGCATACGTCATAATCAGATTCAGGTTTATCAACAATAATAACTGCACGTACAATTTCAAGTTTGCATTGTCTTGGTATGATCAGCGGATAATATATTCATATAGGTATAGTAATAATATAACAGCTGGCATACAGTGGAACCCGGTTAATACGGACACCAAAAGGCAACAAGAGCTCCAGTATTCCAATTAGCCCCCCTATCAAGCAATAAGCGTGCTACTATTCCAATAGACAGTGCTTTTTTTTAACAAAGTAATGTAGTGGTTTAGTCAGTTCAATTTGGACTGTTGTTATCTGAATGCAGAACATAGATCTGTCTCTCTTGGGTAGTCAGTCCAATTTGGATTGTTGTTATCTGAAGGCAGAACATTAAAATTTCCTATCATTATTATTTCTTTAATTCAGTTCTGCCGTCTCTCTTGGGTAGTCAGTTCAATTCGAACTGTTGTTATCTGAAGACAGAACATACTGTATCTCTTGGGTAGTCAGCTCAATTTGGGTTGTTGTTATCTGAAGGCAGAACATAGTTCTGTCTCTCTTGGGTAGTCAGTTCAATTCGAACTGTTGTTATCTAAAGACAGAACATAGATCTGTATCTGTTGGGTAGTCAGCTCAATTTGGGTTGTTGTTATCTGAAGACAGAACATAGATCTGTCTCTCTTGGGTAGTCAGTTCAATTGGACTGTTGTTATCTAAAGACAGAACATAGATCTGTATCTGTTGGGTAGTCAGCTCAATTTGAGATGGAACGCTCCGGTAGTAAGTTCAATTTGGACTGTTGTTATCTGAAGACAGAACATAGATATGTATATGTTGGGTAGTCAGCTCAATTTGGGTTGTTGTTAGCTGAAGACAGAACATAGATCTTTCTCTCCTGGGTAGTCAGTTCAATTTGGATTGTTGTTATCTGAAGGCAGAACATAGATCTGTATCTGTTGGGTAGTCAGTTCAATTTGGATTGTTGTTATCTGAAGGCAGAACATAGATCTGTATCTGTTGGGTAGTCAGCTCAATTTGGGTTGTTGTTATCTGAAGACAGAACATAGATCTGTCTCTCTTGGGTAGTCAGTTCAATTTGGACTGTTGTTATCTGTAGACAGAACATAGATCTATATCTGTTAGGTAGTCAGCTCAATTTGGGTTGTTGTTATCTGAAGACAGAACATAGATCTGTCTCTCTTGGGTAGTCAGTTCAATTGGACTGTTGTTATCTGTAGACAGAACATAGATCTATATCTGTTGGGTAGTCAGCTCAATTTGGGTTGTTGTTATCTGAAGACAGAACATAGTTCTGTATCTCTTGGGTAGTCAGTTCAATTTGGACTGTTGTTATCTAAAGACAGAACATAGATCTGTATCTGTTGGGTAGTCAGCTCAATTTGGGTTGTTGTTATCTGAAGACAGAACACAGATCTGTCTCTCCTGGGTAGTCAGTTCAATTTGGACTGTTGTTATCTGAAGGCAGAACATTAACTCTTTATTAACACATTAGCCCTTTGCTTTATGCAGCAAAGTGCGCGCAAATGAGCTAAATGGCTTTGGCTACTTTTCGGCGTTAAAATTCTATTAAACTGAACTGGCAGTTTTCCGGGTTGACATACCTGAAAATTAAAGGAGCCTTGCCAGTCTCAGCAGGTTACGGTTGTCATGGCTAAACGCACGCTTCTAACTAACATCTGCAGTTCGTTTTCTTTGGTAAAGGTAAATATTACACGGTGGAGAGGATGTAGCCTGCAAGCGCGGCTCACAAAATAACGCGCGCGCGAGCGGATCGTTTTCGTGGCTATCGCCGCTCGCGCGCGCGTTATTTTGTGAGCCGCGCTTGCAGGCTAGAGATGATGGTGAAAATGAATCTATGTGATTATTATTTAAAAATGATTTGGGCAAATAGAGATAAGCATACGTGTCATCATCACATTAGTTTGTTTCAGATTAGTTTATCAGAAATAATAACTGCCACGTACAATTCCAAGTAATATAAGTTTGCATTGTCTTGGTATGATCAGCGGATAATCTATTCATATAAGTAATAATATAACAGCTGGCATACAATGTACAGTGGACCCGGTTAATACGGACACCAAAGGGACACGAAAAAAACGTCACGGAGACATATTTAATCGATACAAAGACTAAAGCATACAATTTATAAGCAACAGAACAAACATTAATTTCTCTAACTCGTGTCCACTATGTCCGTATTATAAGCGGGCTAATGTAAGATAAATTGAATATATCCTTCTCTAGGCGTTAAGCGTGCTCCTATTCCAATAGCGCCCTTGTTACAATAGGCATTCGTGACTTCCGACTACTGTCCCTTACAATTTCCCGGAAGGCTTTCACCGTATTGGTTCTTGTTTTTAATGGTCTCCGACACCGCACCATCGCCGCAAAGAAACTTGGTCTCGTTGCATGGGATCCTGTGATGGGATCATACTCGTGTCAACATGTGAAATAGTCTTCTAAAAGGTTTCTGATGAACGAGAGCGATGAGTAATTTAAATTAATTGTTGTGTTACACCTGCATCTTCATTGACGACGGATGTTTGTGTTATACTATAAATAAGCGCCCATCCTTGTCTCCCAACATTCAACAAGCCACCCAGGAGCAAAATAGAATCATTGTCAGTGCATGTACACAAACGAAGAGAATACGATCGACCTTCTTAATTCTTAACTTTACTGTCACTACGTCGATTTGTCTTGAACCACAGAGCGAAAATTTTCTTAAGGCATTTGCATCTCTGAGCTTTTCTTAAGAGGTTTTAGGGCCTCCACAGACTAGAGAGATAGTTGTCGACAACTAGTCAGTTATCGATCATAAAAAGTTGTCGATAACAAAAAAGCCAGTGTGTGATGCTAGTTATCGATAACTAAGGGCCTTAGTTATCGACAACTAGCTTCACACACTGGCTTTTTTGTTATCGACAACTTTTTATGATCGACAACTATCTCTCTAGTCTGTGGAGACTCTTAGATATTGGTCCTTTAACATGCAGCAAGCGCACCAAGCCTGATTCCAAAGTGATTCCTGAATGCAAGCAGGCCAATTAAAATGTTCAATGTGAGTCCGGGCTCAAATCATGATAGATTTCTTTCTGATATTGATTTTATAGATTCTCTCTGTTAATGGTACGAAGGGTTAAAGAAATCTGTTCACAAACGAAAAAGTAAAGTAAAGCCCTTGTGCTTTGAAACAGCACATTTATCGATCCACAAACAGAATATACACTTCCTCCTAGACAGTCAAAAACAAATATAATACTGGACTAATATAATTTTTTTTTCGGTGTTGAAGTGTTATTTATACTCAATATTCGCATATATGTTTTAATTGCTGTACATGTATTTCGGTTCCCTGTTTTATGTATAATTTTCCTTCATGTACGAGGGCCACTAGAACCATATATAGTAGACAGGTTTTTCTAGTACATGTCACTTGCCCTGTTCCCGGCATCATGTTGTTGTTTCCACAACGTAGCAGCCAACACAAATAACCGCTTTCGGTATAGTTGTCACATATATATGCTGCTTTTTTTTTTTGCAACAAGATGTCAGCACTTGATGAAAAAGACATAAACATTGGGCACTCACCTCAACATATACTAAGTTGAAAAGTTTTCAATCGTTGTGTTTTTGTTTGGCTTTTACAATATTTCGCCGCCTCGAAGAGTCACCGAAAAATCGTTGACCGCAGTTTTGTAATTTAAAACGAGGTTACTGCCGGTTGCGATGGTAATTATTGGGCGGAGTTTGTGGGCATCTGTTTGCATTCAGAGTATTCACATGAAATCAGCAGTTGAAAGCTTAAAATTAAAAGTAGAGCTGATCATTTTTGTAACGACGATAATGTGTCGAGAGTGCGCAGTACAAAAAGGGTGTTTTCCTCAGGATGAACGTTTTCGCAGTTAGTGTCAGTGGAAAGAAAATTAGTAAAAACACGTCAATAAATAGATAGCAGCCGTGAAAAATTATAAGAAGCTTCCCCCGCATTACCAATCAATTATGCACAGTTTACTTTAAAGTTGAATTGATGATTTCAAACGAATCTAGTATAGAAATATACGAGCAAACAAACAGAACAGAAGAACATTTCCCAATTTTTAAGTCTTCTTTGTGTAATGTATATATTCGCCTTTTTAATTTTTGGGACAAAATGTTTGCTCGTAAACGCAATATATAAACTCATTTGACGTAAATTTCTTGTGGCAAGTTAGTGTTGCAGGAAATAATATTAAATTATATTTGTTCGAATTGGAAGATTTTCATCTTACAATTTAAATTAGTCACGGAAGAAATTAAGATAACATTTAATGGAAGGAAAATGAGATGGTTACGCCACCACGTTTAGTAGTAGTAGTAAATCTTTATTTAAGCAGGGTGGCCCATTCAGCTCTAGGCTGGTATCCATAGGGGCCCTGCGTCCTGCGTTTAAGATTATTATTTATAAATTTGTTATCAGATTTTCGTTTTCTACAATAGTTAATGTATTGTGATGATGAATATATGAATGAAATCATATATATATATATGAACTGCGGAATTGGAATGAAATGAATATGATCATCGCAGTTGTGAATGCAATTTCATTTCATCATATTCATTTCATCCTTTCAGTTAATGTATTGTAAAGAAAGATGCAGACAGAAAATTTATTCACACATCCTGGTAAACAAAGCCAATAAGCTACTGTCTCTTCGGAAACACAATTTTCAATCCATTGTGGTGACTATACTGTAATATATATACCTTCGGTGACCCAAAGCCAAGCTCTTCGAGACGAACAAGAACTTTTCCACCGGAAAAAAATCTAATTGCACAAGGGAGCCGGCTTAGGTAAAACAGCACAAGAATGATTATTGAAACCTTGTTTGAGACAATTTTGTCAAGAATTAATACACAGCGGTCACACGTTTTAACGATTCATTGGGCACTGAACCGATCAACAGTGGAAATTGTTTAACAAAATTACCAAATTCTCCTTTCTAGAACAGATGTATCCACACCAGTAAGGATAATTTGTATTACATGGACATCATCATGGATTAAAGGCTAAAGAAATAGGAAACGCGCACTACATAATATCACCCGGCTTATGGGATTCATCTGAGCCCACTTGTTAATAATGAGTCTTCAATATTTGATACTGTTAGGGAAAGCTGACAAAATATTGGGGTGAAACTACCCTGGGTGCCAGAGGGATTTTTAACTTTTTCCTTTTGCGCGAACTGTAAGCGGCGAAGCCGCGACAACAACGAGCCACAAGGGGCCGGCATCGCGCGTTCGCCCTTTCGTCGCTCCTCTTGCGAAGAAGAAAAACCTCTGGCACCCAGGGTAGGGTGAAACCTACGATGGACTCAGTTGTAGGGGGGGGGATACTGAAATGCTACTGAAACCAGGATAAGCTCCGGCAGTGTAGGCCAGTTTGGCCCGAGTGCGACCTTTTTCTCAGCGATCTGTGTCGAAGTGATTATACTCTCCGAACTCGGATGGATATCTATGCTTTGAAAACAATCGTTTTCTGTTCGACAGTTATCGTAGTAATCTTTTTCGTTCAGCCCAGCGTGAATTTGTAGAAAGTACTGTCAGTTATACCTCACAGACTATGGATTATTTACTGGGTTTTTGACAATTTACAACTGAAGGGACGCGCGTGGTGCAGCCGTCATGTTTTTGGCGCGAAATTCTAACTTGTTTTTCAACAACGCCTTTCGTACTCAGTACACTTGCATAAAAGTAAATTCGCAACAGCTGAACTCAGCAATGCATATGAACAATTCGTGAAATTAAACTGTCCAATATAAGTAACTGTCAAATATGTTGCTGTCAGTGGGCTGGCACGTGACCCTAATGCTGAAATTAGATTGGAGGATTATCTATGAGGGTATATTAAATAAAGCGTAATGTAACCACAGTAGGAGTTCTGAGAGAACTAGAAAGAGTGTGTGAGCCCGAGAGTCGTCAGTTCTCTGTGTGCTTCCACCAGGTTGTTTACTACTGCTGTCATTATTTACCCAAAGCAAACTGTGAAATATTCAAATTTTATTGCATTAAACAGACCAAAGCGAACATTTCATCAGTCTGTTTGTCCGTATTCGCATATTAAACCCCATTTTAAAATCCAACAGTTTAACATTAAAGCCAGAGCTTCAATTCATATTTAATTCATTCTGAACATTGTAACTTTGTACACCTGTACGTTTGAACAATGCCGCCGTTTTCTAAAGTATATAAACGCTGTAATTTCGATTCATTGTGACTTATTCGTTTTTGTGGAAATTTCCCATCCGATCATGAATTTTTAAAACAGTTCGACCCCTTGCAATTAGTGAAAATTTTCTGTGGTGCTTTCCAGAGTTTATCAGTAATCCCGAGTTTTTAGAGCGTTCCCCCGCTAGTGCTCAGATCCGGCCGAAAACCATAAGTTCTAATCGAAATAGTGGCAACAAAAAAACACAGTCGGAGCCTTTCGACCAATTGCAAACGCTTCAATAGTCTCTCTGCTCAACTCTGAAATTATACTAAAATAAAATTAAGGTGTTTTTTATAAACTTTTAATAACTTTGAGCCTTTTTACAATTGTATATATTTTTTAGCGAAAATGTTTAATATATAAAATGAACTGTTATAAAGGAAAGGAACGACAAATCGCGGACGTGACAGGAAGCGTTTATTTTCGCATAAATTTAGTTTTATAACATGAATTTTGAAAACTTGAGTTTCGTAAAAGGATGGCAGCACTTGGTGCAAAAGACATAAACGTAACCGAGCACTCACCTTAATGTCTACATGTACCAAAGCCAAAAAGGTTATCAGTCTCTGTGGTTTGGTTTTCAGTCAACTTACATTATGCTGCCCCCTCGAGGATGCCACCGCCGAAAATCGTCGACAGCAGTCTTCTAATTTTTTACATCCAGTTGCAATATTTATTATTAAATTTTGTGACCAGCTGTTTGCATCATTTACAGTGTTGGCTAACGTATACGTAGTGTGAAGACAAATGTTTTTGACTGTGGGTTAATCTGTTTGCTCAAGTTTTTTTTTTTAAATATTCACAACACGTACATTCAGGTAGACAACGTCATTCAGTAAGCTACTCTCTCCAATGAACCACAATTTTCACTTGCCCCTTAGCTGTTAATTTTTAGCCGGGTTTAATGAGTGCATTGTTGTGTCTGTTAATATATGTTCCTTTGCTTGTAGCCGATCCGGGAAAAGCCAAACTCTTCGCAAATAACAAAAAGAAAGACTTTTTCTTTTGCACCTGCAGCGAATTCAAATAGCACGGTTTCTACAACTTCAACTTCAACTGGGAGTACAATAGAATGTGATTTTCAGTAAGTTTAATCCATAACGCATTTAATCGTATTTTATTCCCTTAGTTTAATGTTTGACCGCGACTCCGGGCACAAAACCTTCCTGGAAGATGTATTTGAAAACGAGGCACGGATGATTCCTGGAGGAAACTGGGGCCCAGCCTCCGCTCCTTGGACAAATGTGGTATGTATTTTGTTTTCCTCAAAGCAACAGACTACTTTTCACCTGTTATAGATTGATACAAAAGCGTCTGATTTATATCATTATAAGTACATCTAATATTTCCTAAACTGTCCTTGCTGTTCCGTTCTTGACTTGTTTGGAGGCATAGCATTCTCCCACATAGCGATATTAATACAGTTTTAAAATCTATCACTCCTCGCGTCCGATTGGTCTAAACACGTCACGTGACGCAATATACTGGGTTATATCTGAAGATATCCTCTAAGCGATATCCGCCAGTTTTTAAAGTTCGCGTGTTACGTTCGCACGTTCAGTTTTTGCCCAAAGTATATTGTTAAATTGAGTAGAATTTAATGTTTCGAACAGACTAGGAATACTTTAAACGCCAACAAAATTACTTTGACGTTTGGCAGCTTGGCGGAGACGTCCCAAACAGAGCGGCCGTGTGTTACAAATATTTGAATGATAATAAACTCACTAGCCTCCAGTTTGTCCTTGGCCCGGTCCTTGGACATTACCATGTTCCTTGAAACTGATAGTGTTCATCGAGCTACGCCCTCTCGCGACACTGATTGTTTACATAGCTTTGCATACAAAACTGAATTGTATTAACGTCTTTATCCTACACGTTTACAGCACGGTGACAAGATTGACGACAAAGACAAGATTAAATGTCCAGAAGGCTGGGAGTGGACAGATAACTGGCAGGTCGACGACAACAGAGCTGTGGACGACGAAGGTGAAACAACGCTTGTAAAAACAAGAGCTGACAAATAGTGATAGAGTGTGTTGTTGTTGATGTAAATTATGGGATGTAGCCATTATATGCTGTGTTGTCAGCTTAGTGCCGGCTACACCACTTACACTGCAGAGCGCGGTCACCAATTTGATACCTCTGTCTTGGAGGGATGTCAATGAGCATCAGATCTTATTGGATTAGTATCACGTTTTCTGCTCTTCTTGGGCTTGAATTAGGACTGTATATTGTTCAACTCCTTTATTCAAGCAAGCTGTTATGCCTTCGAATGCTATAGATGATACGTACAGACCCTAACAGTGATTCAAATACAAATCAGTAATGAAATGTTACTTAAAAATATACATAATATTTTGAGTTCTATTGTATTTCCTAAATCAGTTTGTTTTCATGTCTAAGGCTACACTCTTTATTTTGTAAGAATCTTTTTTATAACCTGAGATTGGCGAAATTTTTTAAAGAATATGCTAAGAATACTGACCCAAGGCTGAGATTTAGTTAACACTTTTTTTGCATGTTGACAGAAAATAAAATACAATAAAATCAGAGGATGTTTCATTTAAAAGTATGGTATATATTTACCTGTATACAGCTTTCCTTTTTCTTAAATCAAAAGAAGTTAACAAAACGATACAAACGTGTACATCTCAGGTCGTATTATTTCTGTTATTTTACTGAAATACTATACTCTGGATCACTTTGTAATCTAAGAATGTATTAAGAATATTTTCAGCCTCAAATCGGCAGAAAAATAAGGATATTCAGCCTGGGCATGAAAATAGACATTCTTACAATCTTCCGGTTTTCGCTGCCTTGATTTTGCAAGGGATTGAAGCGTAATGGCGGCGTAATGACCGCGAAGTTTGTAAGGAAACGTTATAGAATATGCAGTGGTAAACCAAAATACGAGCTGAGACACTTGGTGGATAAATTCTTAAATTCTCTATGCATACTCGAGTACAAAGCTTAAGTTTCAGTAAATTTAAGTTTGAGCTTTAAAGTGTCGAGAAGTGGAGGACTAAATTTAGGACATTTCGCAGTGGGTTGGCGGGAACTGCGCAGGCGCGTCACGTTTGACCGCTGTGGACGGTGGACCAGACTGATACAGTGTACGAGTTAGCCAATGGGTCTCTTTGTTTCAGGTTGGGAGTATTCGGTTGATGTATCGTACGGAGTGTATGGTGCCATTCAGAAGGCTTACCATTTAGTGAGAAGAAAGCGGTGGGTCAGAGAGAGGCTACTCAAGGATCCCAAGGCTGTTATAAAACAGGTATAACCAGAATTACTCTATGTTAATATATGTCAAAGATGGATCTTGGTCGCGTTTATGACTTGGTTTTTTTTTTATAAGATTAATTTTAGTCATGTGTTCTTGAGGGAGGAGGGAATCCGTAAAACCGATGATAAGACGAAAACAAAAGAAGCTTCAAAACAAAGATAGCCCAATTTAAAAACCCGGACTGGAGGAACTGTAATTTAGGAGAACTTTAAATAAATCATCCCTTTAGTGCGCGAGTGTCTCAACTAAAATATTTCTATGTGTTTTCGTTTTTCAGAAAGAACTTGAAGAGTTTGAGAAAGAAGGATGGGAGTACGCTCCAATTTTCACGGCCAAATTTCACCACAAGGAAAGGAAGATCGATTTTGTCAGACGTCGACGATGGCACAGAAGAATGATCACAGTAGGAGGAAAAGACGCCAAAGTGTCCATGCCTCCTGTTTGTCTTCTAGAGATTGACGATGAGGTCAGGATCTTATATAAAGATATTTGCAAATCTGTTTGTCGATGGAGGAAATGCTAATAACAGTTTAGATAATGTAGAAAACTAGACAATGTATTTTGTGTTCCTTCTCGATCCTATTTCGCGGGTCTTGAGAGCCTAGGAAGAGAAGAATATCAAATAAAAGGGCAGCTATGACATTGGCAGAAGCCTGGAAATATAATTGAAATTACACTTAAACACAGTATTACTTAAATTATACACTGTCAGTATGGCACATATAGTATGGTTCCTTACTCGTCCCCAGTCGTCTCTCTTGTCTCCTATTAATATTTTAAAGCGGGCCGAGGGGAGCGCAAGGGGCGACAAGAGAGACGACTGGGGACGAGCCAGGTACGGTCGTATAGTTATCCCGCCAGCAGCTTGATAGAAGCCTAGTATCTGACAGGAAGTTTTCTGTCATGATCTCTTTATTTTAAACAGGAAGACAGTAAGAGTTGCTTGAGGAATATTCCAAGAATGTTTGTCACCTTTGAACGTGAGTATAACCGGTTTAACTGGAAACAGTATACATGTATAAACAGTTGTAACTTGAATGAGTAAATAGACATAACTTGTCACTCGGCATACAATTCTACAAATAAACTGCTTTGTGTTATTACAGTCTGAAATAAACACGAAAATAAAACAAGAGGTTATTCAGCGGAAAGTTGTGTAATACGGCTGGGTATTTTTACGAGTCAGTTTTTATTTTTTCGAGCCTTTAGGCGAAAAAATAAACACTGACGAGTAAAAATGCCCAGCCGATTACACAACATTCCGCTGAATAAATATTTATTATACGACATAATATCTTTCCTAAAATATAGGCTTTCAACAGTGTTTCCATAGCGTGCGGTTAGGGGGACTAAGACCCGTGTAATACGGTCTCATATTTGCTCTCGTCTTTGTGCATATTCGCACTCTAAAATGCTATGTCGTATAATAAAAGAGGATTATCTGGCATCTAAGTATCGTAGAAACCAGCAGCATTGTTTTTACTTTTTACGTTTTTATCAAAACATTAAATTTATACTGATCTTCTCTTTTTCACAGAGCCTCACAAGTATCAGATGTGGGCTTACATTTATCAAGCACGTGACCTGCTCGCCATGGACGAGAGTGGAATGAATGGTAAGAACTCATCACATAGATAAGTTCCACCAATGCGTCATCTATTTACTTACTAAACCAGTTATGTTAATTTTGATATCATTTGATTGATAATAAATCATGAAACCATTCCTTTTCCCCACCGTTAGATGCCTACGCCCGTGTGGCATTTTGCAAGCAGAGTGCTGTAACGGAAGTGCTGACTCAGACTTTGTGTCCCACCTGGGATCAGACGTTGATATTTGACGAGGTTGAAATTTATGAGAGTGTCGAAAACGTGACTAAGAACCCACCGAGTGTAGTAGTAGAAGTGTTTGATCGGGATACTGTGGTAAGTGAGCACCGTACATCAACGAATCGATGTCTACTTTATGTATACTGATGTACTGATCATGATTCGTAACTCATGGTTACTAGTTATTCAAAGTCTATTTGATTGATAATGAAGCTCAATTGGAATTTGTTATGTATGAACAAATTAGTAGTATAAAAGGGAAAAAGTCATCAATATTCACTTGCTAAGAAATCTGCCAACGAGTCCCAACTGCCCACATAATCCAAGCCGCGTTTTTTTTTCGCTCTTCGAATTGGAGTTTGCTGCAAGTCGGAGTTGCTCCGCAATACCTCATTAATAACAATATACCTGTACATGTAAGGAAGAGTGCTACACTGTTTATTTAGTTAATAATGCGTTGGTATTAATACTAAAATTACTAGTAACGGTAATACAGTGTAGCATAATGTTTGAAGACCAAAATGAAAAACTGTACCTAGAGTTTTGTAGCTGAGTTAAAATTCTCAAGAGCCTTGGGTGACACAATTGTTTTGAAAGAGGCGTTGTTGCTGCGTTGCATTGGAAACCACACCAATGGCGTTTTAACATTAGTGACGATTGCGGAATTCAAACTGGAAATAGTTAGTTAGTGTCGCCAACCATTTCAATGTAAATACGATAAGAAATAGTTTGCTCCGCGGTAGTGAGGAGCTAGGCAATAGAGTTTTAGTCAGGGGTGGGGGGGGGGGGGGGGGGGGGGGGGGGGGAATAGCTACTTCTCATACATTCTGACCAAAACGAAATTGATCAGTTGTGCAAGTTGTGAGAGCATGGTTTCTCGGTCGCAGGCTCTGTCTTTATCCCCCTGGTTTTAGTAGTTATTGTCCTTCTACTTATGAACCCATACCAAGTAGTGAGACTCCGAGTTGTTTATATGCGTTGCAGGAAAAAGCAATTTTGGAACGACATTGACTGTACTTGTATAATTTTTTACAGGGTAAAGACGGCTTTCTTGGTCGCTGCGTGATGGTCACCTATGGTACGATTAGAAGGACATCAAACTCCTGAACCGCGACTGCAATGGTACAAGATCAAAAGAGGAGACGAGGAAGGAGGCGAACTATTGGCTGCCTGTGAACTGTTCCTTGTAAGACTGCCATGTTGTTCTTATTTCTCTATAGTTATATAAAAGTCGTTGTTTTTGTATAAAGTCGACATAGCAAATGCATTTTTTGGTCTCGATTTTGTTCTTACAATTGACCAAGCCTGCGATACTTGGTATGGATGTTGCTAGGTAATGTGACTGACGTAAGAGAACGTAGCAGCTTTCAGCGTGCTCGTGCTTAGTAAATTCTGATTGGAGAACAGCAAATAGATACTTTGCTTTGCTGTACTTTTAAAGGAGCTACGTCACGGATGGCGCAATCCCAATCTGTCTTAATCTTCTCCACCCTCAACCATCCTTGTTCCTGTTTCTCTTTGGTGTTTTTCTACCTTAGTAAACTATTATTTTGAGAACTTCTTCAATTTGAAGGTGATTTGCACTTCGCAAAAATGACTTTAAATTATTGTGACATAGCCGCTTTAAACTTTAAATTAAGAATGCGAATGAAGAAGAATCTTGCAAAGAACAAATATCGAACGCTTTCTTCACTGTTTGTTTCAATTTATTTCATACCAATTAAGTAACCTTTTTTGGTTGTCACTTTTGCTATGCGTCTTTGCCTTAACTGTCCTTCGCAGAGAGGGGAAAGCGGCTCAAAAATCCTTATTTCGTTCCCCAGTGTTGACGTTCAGTGACCAAATTGTGAGAACATTTGTTTCATTCACTTGCCATACTTGCAGGACGAGGGTGCAGAGTTACCATTCACCCCACCAATGAGGGGAGACTTGTATGCCGTACGAAGTGGTGTGCGACCAAAGTTACAACGGTCAGCTGTTGAGGTTAGGACATTACACTTTTATTAGTTTCGTTTCGCTTTAATCACTTATTAGGAAGATCAAAGGCTCCTATGAGGTCACTCGTGAATGAAGCAATTCATATGCATAGCGCGATTATCAGTATGGTTTACAGCCGGCATCGACCGAGCGATCGAGCGACCGAGTGAATTTTGTCAACCAAATGCTATGACCAGTTCATTGCTTTCGCATTTACGAGTTAAATATGATATATTTTTACGTATCCTATATTTACGTACCTTGCTTTACAAGATATGTGCACTTCATGGTGATCGTTTCAATGCGTAGCTATAGCTAGAAAGCAGAACATAAGCTTTTCTGTACGTGCAGTAATACAAATTCATTACCATTGGCAGGTTTTGTGCTGGGGTGTCAGAAACATGAAAAAATTTGAACTCACGAGCGTGTCGTCGCCAAGCATAGAGTTCGAGTGCGCTGGAGGAGTGGGTGCAGAGTGAAGTCATCAAGGACACGAAAAAGAACCCGAACTTTGAGAAACGGTTCTAACCAGAATGATTGTGGTAATTATGCCTGTTTTAACTATATACATTGGAATTTAATATGTCCTGTAATAATAAGTTTGTCGACCTCAAGCAAACTTAAAGCCTGGTTTTCACTAGCGACGCAAGCATAAGCGCAAGAAACATACGCAGACGCAGTAACGTGTTGATCATTAGTGACTTTTGTTTGCAGTGTTAGTACAAATACTGCTAATGATCAACACGTTACTGCGTCCCTGCGTATTTTGCTTGCGCTTATGCTTGCGTCGCTAGTGAAAACCAGCCTTAAGTAAACGGACATCTTTCTTCGCGCGCTAAAATTCTTCCTTTGGGAATAATTGAGTCTGCGTTGTTTGATTATTTTAATATTTTATTTTATATATTTTGTATTTACTGTCGAAATTTATTTATTTCTAACAGGCAATCGGTTTTATTTACTTACCTTTATTTATTCCCAATAGTGACCAAAATCTGTCTTCTCCTTAACATGTCAGTAGATTGCAAGTGGACAGGTGACGGGAATAAAGTAGAAAATCGTCATTTACAGGAAAATCGTCTTGAAATATCATCAAACTTGTTTTACTACACGAAGAGAGAGTTTTTGCAATAGAATCTCGTGCCGGGAACTAATACGTTTTTCATCCGTCAGACAATGTTTTCTTCCTCAATTCCGTTCACAGAATCTTCCTGTGGAAGAGATCTACACGCCAGCGTTGAACATCCGCGTCCGCGACAACCGCACATTTGGTCGACGACCAATCGTAGGGGTGAATTCAGTGAGGTCCCTTCAGAAATACGCTGCCAACGGCCGCAAGTCACTGAAGAGGTTGACGCTGGTCCTCGGGTACAACCGCCAAAAGGTAGAGCTTGTTTGGGCCCTAGTAGCAGGGCTGCAAATAACAGTCGGTCGTCGGACAATGGCCGACCAAAATTTGCCAATGTCCGATGAAATCCCAACTGTGGTCGGACTGATGCTGCCCAGACAATTGTTTTGCTTCCAACGCAAACGGCTAACACATTATAACGTTTGTTTCTACTTGAAACGCAAACTAGTTTACTCTGCGTGACAACGCATTAGATTAGCAGGTTCGCTATCAAGCGGTACTGTAATATGATGTCCGACCTCATTTTGTTTTTGTCCGACCAAAACGGGGACTTAGTCGACATATGTCCTTTCAAAAAAAAAATATTATTTGCAGCCCTGTAGTAGTAAACTGTTATCTATTAGCATTGTTTGACTAGACTTCCATCCTTTGGCTGAGTTTTCTTTGTTTCTTACCACGTTAATGGTAAATGTAATTGATTTATATAGCGAATTTTCTAGTGTATATGTTCAAATGCATTTGAATTAGGAGTGAGATTTTTTTTATTTTATTTTATTTTATTTGGGCTTTCGCCTAAGATATATATAACAAAATAAACAGAAAAACGGAATAAATATTACAAAAGGGCAGGGCAACCCACAACAGCATGGCCAATTACATTGGAGATTGGACGTCAGCATGTAAGGGGCGTCCATGGCAGCCGCTATCCCAGGTCTTCGTGATCTCACCCAACCCACCACAGTCCATGAATACACATACGTTATAAGGGATCTATGACTTGGCCGGCTATAAGCTATACACACCACCATGATAATAAAACCCCCGTTCCAGGCCGTTGAAGTCGTACTCAGGCCACTAACTGATTTCAAAGTTTTTCTTATGCAGTGTTCGCATAGTGCAAAATATATGCTTCGACACTTAAACAATATTTTCATTTAAATAATACTTATTTACGTACTGATCGTGATTGTAGGTACCTGAAGCTAAGGGATGATCCTCAGAATCTCGGAGAGTGCTCGTTTCTTTTTTTCAATGGACAATAAACATCGATTGTAAAATTTAACTTTATACTTTAACGGCGGGTCTGTGAAAAAACGGGTGCTTGTTTCCCAAACTGAAATAAACATGTACAACTATACTGAAGAATAGCCCAATTTTGCGTTTATTCTGCTATGATCTATTTTCACTTGCTTATTATTTGATGATGATGATGATGATGATGATGATGACGATGATCCTTTATACGTGCTTAGTGGCACATAAGGTGGCGGTGCAACAAGTTTCTTCCATTCTGGACGATATTTAGCTTTTAAGGCAGCTTGGCCTAGTTCAGTTGGAGCTGTTCCTTCAGTTCCCCTTCTACTGTTCGACTCCATGTCGTTCGCAGGGGCGGATCCAGGATTTTTTTTATAGGGAGGGGGGGTTTTCCCGGGGTATTCTCTAAATGTGAAGTAGATTGAAGGAGAATTTTTGGAAGTAGTCGACAGTAGCAAAGGCGTGGACGGGGGTGTTTGGGAGTAGGGAGTCCCCCACTCCCCCCCCCCCCCCCCCCCCCCCCCCCCCCCCCACCCCCCCCCCCTCCCCCCCCCCGTTGTCCATCTCAGGCGGAGCCATGGCTGATCCAGTTCCATTTTCTTTTAGTAAGAATGACATGGGCTCTTGACCAGTCTGCATTAATAGCTCACTGTGGTGACTTTGTTAGGCCAAAACTATTCTCATGAAACTCTATATTAACTTCTTGCATATTATTTACTTGGTTGATTTTGCATTTAGCGTCTGCCGACAAGGTTTTCAATCACAAGCAAGCAAGAGTCACATGTTGTGGATATCAAGGAATCTAAAAAGGCCAAGAAAAGGTGATGAAACTCTGATATAATTGAAAGCGGATTCTAATTCTCTAAGCCCCGACAGGGGCCGGATCAGCATCATCTAATAATATATTGATTGAAAATAAAATTATCCCGACTAAAACTATACATATGTATGTGAACATTGGGACCTATTTATAGTAAGTCGTGTTTGTGACGTACACAACTTGACGTTGAAGCCCAAGGTAACCTAAAACTGATAGTTGCTTATTAAAGTTGAAAACCGAACAGGAATTGGAATGGTTTACATGGGGAAGATTGAGATGGATTACAAACGAACAACTTGAAAAAACTTAGGGTGAATTTTTCAAGTTGTACCATCCGTGACGTATAGCTCCTTTTGTATTACAAAAAAAATACACCATGTGTAGCTAAAGAGCTAAAAAAAACATGTTTATGCTTTGATGTGAATGGGACCGACGAGTTACCACTGAGTATTTGCATGTTTCATTTTATGTTTCAGAAAGAAAAACAAGAGGATTCTGAGGAGTTTCTGGATTGGTGGGTCAAAGTTTTTTGCGTCAATCGGGATGAGGAGAAATGCGGAGAATATCTCAACAAAGGATACAAAAAGATGACGGTACGGAGTCGGATACGTATTCCTAAATTTTGATTAAATGAGTTTTTAACGACAGCACCATCGTGGGTAGGCTCGGGTAGGTACTTGGTGTATGGGGACATATATTGTACCCTGCATATATTATCTATTCATACTTTACCTATGGTACATGTTTTGTACCCTGTATATATCTATTCATACTTTACTTACTTGAATTACTCGGCGTACTTTACTTGCTTGGCTTACTTTACATGCTTTGATATGTACTTTACCTGCTTGGCTTACCTACCGTAGGCTCGATTACCAGCCGCTGTTCGGGAAAATGAGCCCACGCTAATCCGGGAGGAGGAACGAAGACCGGACTCGAGAGAGCGGCGGAAATCGAGCTACATCGTGGGTTGTGCACAAAATGGGCGGCATATATCCGGCTTTTATTATATTCAACAAAATGTCACGATGCCGACTGGTCAAGTAGCCCTTGTAATATCTGCCATCCGTACATGACAGATATACTGCGGTATTGTCAGGCTTACCTCCGAGTTTGCCGTATTTGGAAGTGTGCTCAAAAAGACTTGTCGGACACCTTGCAAAGCGCTGCTGAGTTTCAGATTGCAAAATCACAGTTTATCTAGTCTCGTTGACAATTTGTTGAATATAATAAAACAATTATCCTGCTAAATCTTGCGTAATATCGTCTGAGGCTTAGGCCAACCTCGGTCTACGGGCCGCGTCGACTAAGTATCAGTGATATTCCGCGCGATATTGCAGGATAATTGTTTGAGAGGCAGTCTCTGCAAAAGCGGTCCACTGCATATCGGATCGGCGAAAAAAAGGTTCCCCTCAAACTTTGCCCACTAAACTATATTGGGTCATAAGACTGAAGGCAACGACTTTAGTTTTTGGAAATACGTTAAAATATTTGTTTTTAGAGCTCACAACAATCCAAGCGGCAAAATACCTAAATTTGAGCCTGGAAAGAATCGAAATTGTGACTTGCTCACTTCTCGAAAACCACCGAACACAAAAAACATCATTATTATTTCTAGGTTAAGTGGTCCTTCAAAGGTGTGAAACGCATGTTAGTTTTGATATGTTTTCGATTTACAGGTTTGTGAAAATTATCGTAGTTACGGGTCGCACTACAGCCAATTTTGTTTACATAAAAAATTCTGTAATTTTTGGCGAGGGAAAATTTGCAAAAAATTCGCAAGTGCCAAATTTTGGTGGTGGTCGCACTCAAACCAAGATGTGTTTTCCAAAACTCTCCTGATTGATGTAAATGTAAACTTAAACGGCTTGGGACCAGGTTTCGTACTTCGCGCTTTCTTGGTTTTTCGTCGTTTTCTTGCTGCTGGCTTCGATTGCAATCGAAGGAGATTGTTTGAACTTGAGACGAATTGTTCTCCAAAATTGCCGCCGGTAAATTTGGTTTCGATCAGACCCAGTGTAGTCATAGACATTCGCGGCGTAATATCGATGTTCATGTTCTTCGTTTTTTCCGGTCGAAATAATCATTAAAAAGAGTCAGATGAACCAGGTAAAAAATTATTTTGTACCGTAATTGCACGCGCTAAACTAGCGAATCTTAATTATCAAAACATAGCATCTTGCGTGAATGACAGTTTAATGGCTAAAACGGGCTAAAATAACAAAAATTGTGTGATTTCAAAAATTTGGTCGCCTCCAGGCAACACTTCGGCTTCTTTGAAGATTGGCGAAAATTTGGCAATTCGCAAAAAAATTGGCAAAAAATTGAAACTGGGGTCGCACTGTATTTTACGATTTTTTACGTTACGTGTTGACAGATTTGACACCTGAATAAACAAAATTGGTCAAAATTGGCTGTAGTGCGACCCATCCTAGAAATATAAAAATACCTTGCGCTTTTTATCTTCCTTTCCCACAGCGACTTGAATATGAACCCGCATTATGCAAATGAGGTCGCTGAGCAAATTCAGATTGTTTTAAATGAAAACGTTCTTAATTGTTAGATCTCACCATTCTATTAAAACCTACCAGTAATACGTGACTCGCAGGTCCTCGCGAAGCTTTTGTTGCCTAGTAACGGGCACGCTGCGATTTGATCTGCAAGGTTTTCCAAGAATCGCTGCAAGGTTTCTGAGAATCGCCGGACGAACGCCGTGTTTTTGCTATGCCACCGGTTTGGTTTTGATTGGAGTTCGCTCGTCTCCCGATATCTGTAATAAATTGTAGCGCTCTTGTACTGTTTTCCCCACTTTTCCGTCCGAATGATTTGAAACCACCTCGCTTTTGTAGGTAAAATCTTCTTCGCAATATCAGATCGGCGAATTATTTTCAGACACAAGTCTTCACGTCTACAATGAAAACTAAGCCATATGTTGATCGTACTTTGAGAAATTCCTGAGTCGTCTTTCCTTTTCCTGTTGTTGATAACAGATTTAATAAAGCCGGGTTTTTTTTTTCACAAATGACCGTATATAAATTCGTTCGATAAACAAACTTGGAGTAAAAATTGTTATTCTTCAGCAGCCGTTCTTGTTTCTACATTTACGTGTACTAAGATTACCCGAAGTCAATGTTATTAAGGGGGTTTAAAAACAGAACGGCCTGGATTCGAACCGAAAAAAAAAAAAAATGAAGAAGGACCATGTAGGATTTGAACTTTCGCCCTCAATCCCGAAGATCAGATTTAAAAGTTAGGCCACGAGCGCGCCGTGTGACGTCATTACTGTCAACCACGATTTCCACAAACAAACAAATAAATATGATCGTAAAGGCCACACGAGAATTGCTCTCGCATGAGCTCTTTGGGGACAGAATTATAAACCCCGCTTCGCGAGGAATTAATAGGTTATAATAGGTTCTAATAGGTTCTGGAAGGTTCTGATAGGTTCTGGTAGGTTCTGACCGGTTCTAATTGGTTCTAAATAGTTTTTTGATAGGTTCTGATAGGTTCTGATAGGATCTAATAGGTTCTGATAGGTTCTAATAGGTTCTGATAGGTTGTGATCGGTTCTAATAGGTTTCTAATAGGTTTCTGATAGGTTCTGATTGGTTCTAATAGGTTCTGATAGGTTCTAATAAGGTTCTAATAAGTTCTGATAGGTTCTAATAAGTTCTGATAGGTTCTAATAAGTTCTGATAGGTTTCTGATAGGTTCTAATAGGTTCTAATAAGTTCTAATAGGTTCTGATAGGTTATGAAAGGTTTCTGATACGTTCTGATAGGTTCTGTTAGGTTCTAATGGGTTCTGATAGGTTCTGATAGTTCTGATAAGTTCTGATAGGTTTCTGATAGGTTCTAATTGGTTCAAATAGGTTCCAATAGGTTCTAATAGTTTCTGATCGGTTCTGATAGGTTCTGGTAGGTTCTAATAGGTTCTAATAGGTTCTGATAGGTTTTGATATGTTTCTGATAGGATCTGATCGGTTCTAATAGGTTCTAATAGGTTCTGAAAGGTTCTGATTGGTTCTAATAGGTTCTGATAGGTTCTAATAGGTTCTGATAGCTTCTGATAGGTTCCAATAAGTTCTAATAGGTTCTGAAAGGTTCTAATAGGTTCTGATAAGTTCGGATAGGTTCTAATGGGTTCTGATAGGTTCGGATAGGTTCTAATAGGTTCTGATAGCTTCTCATAGGTTCCAATAGATTCTAATAGGTTCTGAAACGCTCTATTTTACGTAGCAACTTTTGGGATTTTTGGCAAATTTTTAACAGTTTTTTTGGCATTCCAGTGAGCAACTTTTCGGTATTTTACGAGCACAATCGGGACAGGCCTAGCGTCACCCGTAGGGGCGTCAATCACGCGTAGGGGCGTCAATCACGCGTAGGGGCGTCAATCACGCGTAGAGGCGTCAATCACGCGTAGGGGCGTCAAGGACGCGTATGGGCGTCAATCACGCGTAGGGGTGTCAAGGACGCGTAGGGCCGTCAATGACGCGTAGGGGCGTCAATCACGCGTAGGGGCGTCAAGGACGCGTAGGGGCGTCAATCACGCGTAGGGGCGTCAATCACACGTAGGGGCGTCAATCACTCGTAGGGGCGTTCAATCACGCGTAGGGGCGTTAATTACGCGTATGGGCGTCAATCACGCGTAGGGGCGTCAATTACGCATAGGGGCGTCAATCACGCGTAGGGGCGTCAATCACGCGCAGGGGCGTCAATCACGCATAGGGGCGTCAATGACGTGCGGGGGCGTCAATGACGCGTAGGGGCGTCAATGACGCGTAGGGGCGTCAATCACGCGTAGGGGCGTCCATCACGCGTAGGGGCGTGAATCACGCGTATGGGCGTCAATCACGCGTAGGGGCGTCAATCACGCGTAGGGGCGTCGATCACGCGTCGGGGCGTCAATCACGCGTAGGGGCGTCCATCACGCGTAGGGGCGTCAGTCACGCGTATGGGCGTCAATCACGCGTATGGGCGTCAGTCATGCGTAGGCAATTTTCTATTCTTTCCAGACTCAAATTTAGGCCTTTTTCCGCTTGGATTGTTGTGAGCTCTAAAAAAAATATTTTAAACGTATTTCCAAAAACTAAAGTCGTTGCATTTACTTATGACCCAAGATGTTTTACAGGGCAAAGTTTGAGGGGAAACTTTTTTCCGACCCGAAATGCAGAATATCTTAGATTGCTTATTAACTGAGTCTACTAGTTGATCAGCAGTACATTTTTGGCGAATTGCTTGCATTTAGAGACATTTGCGCATAAAAAAGTACATTGATTGTTATATGTTTCGACTACAATTACTCCAGAAATCATCCTAAATGCTATCAAAAAGGCTTCGCCTTCCCCATAATAATGTCGAAGAACTTGAGTAGACATCCAACTAAGGCACAGATGACAATATTGAGGGAGGAGAAGGAAGGTCAGTGAAAAGATAAAACTATCAAGTATCCCAAGACTTTTGTCTTGAATTGCAGGTATACCAAACCGAACTAGAGAAAGTGGATGAGTTCAATGGCTTTGGAGACTTCATTACCTCGTTTCCTATATACCGAGGAAGAGCGAAATCAAGAGAGGAAGAGGCAGACACGATTGTGGGAGAATTGAAGGTTGGAGATGTTTTTAATCATGTCATAAAACATAAAAGAGAAAATAATCGAAACCGGTCAACAAACACTTGGTTTTATCTCCAATGAAGTTATAGCGGTTTTCAATTGAGTAAAGTCGAAAGTAATCCGGAATTGCTTCGGTTTTGCTTTGCTATGTTCTGTGATTGGTTTAAAAACTCGTGCTACCTACTCAACCAATCTGACAAAACCGAAACCAATCGTGACTTGGGCGCACGCGTTTATACGCGCCTTGAGCCTGTTAGTGTATTTGCTTTGAGTTTTCATTAATTCGACGTGTTTTATACGCTTGTTGTGATTGGCCATTGTAATTGCTATGGTTTTACGACCGCTCTTGCATTACTTGTCGACGCAGCATAACATGCAGTTGCTATGACAACTCAACTAACTTCCTAACAAACCAACCATGTAAATAAACATGCTGTCGTATTTTGATTGGCTAGAAAAAATATGGGTAACTATGACATAAGAAAGCGTAAATATTTTAGTTAAAATGTGCTGCTTGTGTTTCTAGGGAACGTTCAGAGTATACCCGATGCCAGAAGACGAACGAGCCAGTCCATTACCAGAGTCTGTCTTCACTTATCTCCCACCAAGCAAACCAGTAGAGTGTATTGTCCGCCTCTACGTTATCAAGGTACCAGAAGCACAATTTGAATATTAACTTCTTTTTATTTTTAAGGGGGCATAATAGGTGAATTTTTATGAGAGTTAAGGAGGTCCGACAATAAGTTAAGGATATAAACACCACCAAACAGACTACCCATAAAAATCTTGCCATCGTCCACTAAACACCTATCACGGTATTTTTAGTTTCCGTGGTAGAATAGTGCAAAAATCATGGGAAAGGCAACTTCTGGGTCTCCGGGGTCTGGGGCAAGTCACCTTTTTGTCCTCCGTACCAGTCTCTCACTCGTGCCTTTATGTAAGAGTTGCCTGCGGAGGAGGCTAGGGAAAACATAGAGTATTGTTGTTTTTTTTGTATGGATCAGCTTATACAGAGAAAATTCTTCTTTCAGGCCTTGGAACTGCAGCCAAGGGATGACTCAGGAACTGTAAGTCGATAAAGAAACGATTAACCAAACAACAACAAACAACAACAACAACAAACAAAACAACAAAACGTTAGTATTAAACCATGCATAGTAAATGAGAATGAGATCACGCGGAATTGTATGAAGATATACGATTAGAACAGAGCCAGAATAAAAAAATATGACCGCACGGTACTTTTTCAACATCGCTCATGCTGGTTGGGTGAGATTCCGAATCCACTCCACACAGGGAATATATGTTTTATGTTTATTATATAGACACGAGCTAGTGTTTTACTGGAAAATAGACCACTCGTAAAATTCATACGAAACTACATCCGGGACCCTTGTGGCGTATTTTCCATATCCTCGCTTGTGAAGATATCGATGACGTCATTTCCCGCTTTTGTACGATTGTTTTTTTAACTTTGAATTAATTCGTGTTTCTTGTCCATATCATAAAAAGAAAATTACACGGCGGCTTGAAGATATGAATTTTATTTTCTCGTGTTAAAATAATATTTTACTCCCTCGCTGCGCTCGTTCATAAAATATTGTTTGTACCCGTCCTTTTAGTTATTATTTCCATTGACTTGTTTATTTTCTTAGGCTGATCCATACTTGGTAGTAACCTTAGGGAAACAAAAGTTTGACGACCAAGACATTTACAAACCCTACACAGTGAACCCCGTGTTTGGAAGGTAAGCGCTGAAAGGCCACAACCAGAGCTCTCAACCCTTGATCTATGAAAGCCAGTCATTTCTGTCATTTTCTCTATTTGTAGATTTTTTCGAATTCACAGCCACCATTCCTATTGTCAAAGATCTCAAAATCGCCGTCATGGATTATGACCTCATCGGACGAGATGACGTCATTGGTGAAACACAGATTGATCTGGAACAGAGAATGTTGTCTCGATATCGTGCCACGTGTGGATGCTCTAAGAGTTACTGCAAGTAAGAAATTACAGTGCGAAAACAACATTTTTTCCTCGGTTTGTCTCGGCAACCTTGATCTGAGTCCGTTTTTTCATAGGGTGGATAACGCTATCCACAGGATAAATAATCATCCAGTGGATAGGGCAGTTGGTTCGGTAAGACTTGTCCACTGCAGGATAGTGATTTATCCGGTGGATAGCGTTATCCACCCCTTAACAAGAATAAGTGGTGGAAGAATAAGTTGGAATGGCCTCTAGAGTATCGTTGAAATTCAATGGGAACAATCTTTCCAAGTTTAGCCACAGCAACAACTCATGATCAGATGTTAAGTTCTCGGATACTGTTTCACCCAGCTGGTTTGATAAGAAACAATTATTATTTATTTATTTATTTATTTATTTATTTGTATTTGACATCTATATTTAATTTGTTTGTTTACCTTTTTTACTTTCAAAGGAGTGGTATTAACCAATGGCGAGATGGTCGCAAACCGAGAACAATTCTGAACGACTGGTGCGTAATGCACAACAAAAGTCTCCCAGTGTATGTTGATGAACCATGTGCAGTGACAGTGGATGGACAAACGTATACTCTAGCCGAGTTTGGTGAGCATTCTATCTTGTTTGCTGCAAATCTGTGTATTATCTTATGCCAAAAATTCCGGCTTGAAAACTCTTTTGAAACGACTATCGAAATAAATTATGTTGTGCTCGCTGAGCTCTGCAAGTAGTTCATAAAAATCATGCACACTCTAACCAATCAGATGGTATTTAATAACTTTTCCCACGCATGCCACCGGTCACGTGCTATTTCTTCAAGTTTTGATTGGTTTATTACACTTTATGCCGGCAATTTAATGTGTGTAATGGAATGAAACAAAATGTAAAGTAATGCGAAAACTGTGATGTAGTTTTAATGTAAGTAAAGCCATGTATATATATTAATAATTGCGTAATGAAAAGTTTTAATACAAATGTGTAATGTAAGCTTATTTATTTTTTTGTAGTGAATTATTAAAAATAATAAAATAAAGAGGATAGGTGGAGGTGAATTAAAGTAATTTATTTCACCGACACGTACTTTTTTTAATACAGAGGAAGGGGCAGTAATCGACAAGCATTATGGAAAAGATCGAAGTCGCTTGGCTCTCCATGTCCTCAACAAGATGAACCTCGTTCCTGAGCATGTGGAAACCAGGGGCCTGTATAACAAAACACAGCAGCCGACTATGGAACAGGTGAACGTCTTCTTATCATTCCATTTTTCTTGATTTGTTTAGTTATTTATTCTCCTTTGTTTTGTAGGGAAAACTTCAATTATGGGTTTGATATTTTTCCAATCTCCGAAGGTAAACCGCCTGCTGCGGTCAACGTTAAACCCAGGGAGCCGCAAGAGTAAGATCTGTTTTTGTTTGTAACATTACTATAAAAGTTGTAATTTTATGTGCACGGACACCAGCACAATTAGACTTAGACTCGTAACGGCTACCACCCTATATCAGTTGATGTGAAAATAATGGTATTGAACGAACGTCCAATCAATAAAATTACCATGCAACAGTATAATCGGTCAAAAACACCTGTCCAGTAATTTTAATTTTATAATTAATTATATGTGCTTATACTTTTTTTATCATTGAATAATGATCAGCATGGTGAGAGACAACGTTTTGCAAAGTTTGAAATATCCTAAGGAAGGGATTCAGAGGCCACCTAAAATTTTCGAATTTAAGGTTGTTCTTAATCCCTTAATGTTTCTTTTCTCATTTTGTTAGCTACGAACTTCGTGTTATCATCTGGAACACCAAAGACGTGATAATGGAGGAAACGTCAATCACTGGCGAGAAAATGAGTGACATCTACGTGAAAGGGTAGGAAGACTTCGAACGGGGTGAATAGTTTTGCATTCTACAAACGTTAATCTACATTCAAACCGATTAAGCATATTATTATTTAAAATCGAAGGACAACAAAATATTAGATGGATACGTACAGTCCGAAGCTCCCGTAAGTGGACACCGTCGGGAAGCAGAAAAAGGGTACGCAACTGGCACTGGTCGCTTATGGGAATGTGTAAATACAGAGTTTGTATGAGCTAGAGTTCAAATGGGGTTACGTCACTGACATAACCCCAGTCTTGACAGTGTCAAGACTGCCGTAAGTTGGGCTGTCCGCGCTCAGAGAACTTCGACTGTATTAGTAACGAAATAAGCCATTGAGAACGGATATAAGGTTTTACAAAACTCACAAGTTTCTGTCCAGCTAGGCTTGTGATCATTTCATGTTGTCTCCTCCCAAATGGTATAGCCCACTTATAGGGGGGAGAATCGACTGTATCAAAGTAAAATTAAATAATATGAAAACTACTTAGAAACTCTATTTTTTATTAGATGGATTGATGGAATTGACGAATCGGAAGAAACCGACGTCCATTACAGGTCAGTACACTGTAGTTTTATAGAGAGTTAAAGAATAGTTACTAGGTTACTATTCTATTTTGATTGTTCCTTGTATTACTATCTATTCTGTAGATCTATGGACGGGAAGGAAACTTCAACTGGAGATTTGTATTCCCTTTCTCTTACATTCCAGCGGAGAAGAAGCTAGTGATAAAAGAAAAGGTTATTTTACCTACTCTCGCTTATATTTTCTTACTAAATTATTGATTTATTGTCGTTTGGCTGTTTTAAAATAATATTAAAATCGACAAAATCCTGTGGCAGACATTGATGTTACTTAATTGCTGTTTTATTTCCTGTTTTCTAAATTAATTGCGGGAATGGGCAAGGCTCTTGTCGCGTCTCGATTGTAATGAAGGGATATCCAGAAAGAGGACTGAGGGTTAGACGACACACATATTTCTCTTCAATCCGTAGGAACACTTTTGGAGTCTTGACGAGGCGGTAGAGAAACTTACACCTCGCTTAATGGTTCAAATATGGGACAACGATCTGGGATTCGCTAATGACGATTTTCTAGGTAAGCGCTCTACCTTTACAGGATAACCCATTATTAAGAAACCTCGAGTTGATAATCTACTAACCAAAGTAGAAAAAACAACAACAGAGGTAACAAAATAGGAACAAGGATGGTCCAGATGGATTACGAAAAACGAACTTTCAAAAATTAGGCAAAATGTTTTCAACATGCACCATCCGTGACGTAGTTCCTTTTATCAGATCAGACGTTTTGTTGCCGATTTTAAACCTATTACTGACTTAAATCAGAGAGAGCATCCTCAAAAGTATCGTCGCAGTAAGGGTAAACAAAAATCATCAATCACCGACAACAGAACCAATGAGAACTCGGAGCAAACACGTCTGACCAAGTCATAATGGTTTCGCGAGCTCTTTAAACCAATCATAGGGAATAGTAAATCAAAACCAAGTAATTCCGGATTACTTAAATCAGAGAGAGCAAGAAATCCTCAAATATATAGTCGCAGTAAGGGTAATGACAAAAACTATCGCATGGATGATAGAGCGATTTTCAAATGTCGTAAATAAAAAACCAAAGCAATCACTGACAACAACATAATGAACCAATGAGAACTTGTTTTTAATATGAGGATTGATTATTGTAAAGCGCTGTTGATCAGTGTATGTAAATAGCGCTATAAAAGTGATTAAATTATTATTAAATTATTATTAACTCGGAGCAAATACACGTGTCCGGTGCCAAGCGCGGGAAAACGCGTGCGACCAAGTCATGATTGTTTTGCATTTGATTGGTTGAGTAGGTGGTGCGAGCTTTTTTTATGTGATAGAGCAAAACCAATTTAAAAGCTGCTCTAAGAAGCCCAAGAGGCAGCATATGATCGTGGTAACAGTAATGTTTCCCATTAACAATATACAGGTAGTCTGCAGCTCGACCTGATCTCCTTGGTGAAACCGGCGACCAATACCAGCTCTTGCAAGCTGCCAAGTGACACAAACTCCGCACCAACAGTAGACTTGTTCAAACAGAAACGATGCTACGGCTGGTGGTCTATGGGTTCCATGAAAAGTGGAACATTCAAAAGCACGGTATGGTTAACATGGTTATCTGTAGTCTGTAATTTTGGGCAAATCCTCGAAGTTTGTGATTCTTTTCTCCAATCAAAAAAGAGTGGACTCATGACGTTGACATTTCAGCTGGGAATAATATGCAAAATAGAAAAATATAGAAAAAGAAAGGGAAGCTGGAAAGAGCATCGAAAAAGAAAAAACAAACCGCACAAACTAAACACCTACTCGGAGGCTGCTGGCGTTTCACACACGGTTCTTTTATTAGAATACTCTATTAAGGGCTATTAAATGAAACGATATTTCTCCCGATGGAATCAGTCCCATAATTTTTGCAAATTTTCATTACTGCTAGCTGGAATTTGTGACAAAGAAAAGGTCGAAAAAGGGATGAAGAGCCAAAGCAATTCGGTTTTTAACTTTTCTTTCAGGGTAAAATTGAGATGACTTTGGAAGCCATGCCAAAGGCTGAAGCAGATGCTAAACCTGCCGGACAGGGCCGAGATGATCCGAACAAGAATCCAACATTGGAGGAACCAAAGTACGTTTTTAAACAACCCAACTGTCGTAATTTTAAGATTTTGTGGACATACAATGCCAAAGCGATGGACCACGTCATTGCCTCTAGAAAAACAAAACTGTTCGTTCTTGCTTATGCTGCGGTTAATCCTAGCGAGGGCAACATAAGAACATGTGTGTTCGTTCTTCGTGTGCTTATTCTGCTGTCCTCACTTGTGCTTGTGTCGTGCAGCCTTAGTCGAGAGAACTGTACTGTAACCAGCGAATCTTGTACTTTCATCGTACCATTACTGTACTGTGGAGTAACAAATGTCGTATTTCTCCCCAGTCGTCCTCCGACCTCGTTTCCTTGGTTCACGTCACCATTTAAAGCTCTCCGCCATATCATCTGGGGGAGGTACAAGTGGCATATCATTGGTTTCCTGATATTCCTTATCATCTTCTCTCTGATCGCCTTCTTCATCTACGCAGCACCGGTGAGTTAGTTTGATTTAAATCCAATCAACGCATTTAATCAACCAGTCACATCAGTTTTACATCGCACCAAGCTAACTGGTTCAAACCTGAAAATCGGACTTTAGGTTAATAGAGAGGATGTTTGGTGCAAAACTAGTACTGCGGTAAATTTCTACGCACAGTCAGTCAGTAAATCCTATGCTATGCAGTCAGCAGTACTTTGTGCAGTAATACTGGAAATTCAAAATCTATTCTTTCTAACATTACTTTTCCGCTTGGAGAATACATTTTTCTCTGGCACAGTGCAATTACAGTCGAACGCCAGATAATAAACAGCTCCCGTGACCTCTTTCGTCTTGAAATGGGCTTTAGCAACTTTGTCGTGATTCGTTTTGATAAACCGCCCGTAAGCGAAAACGTATTGAGATTAAAGTCAAGCAACGTCAAATGATATCCCAAATAGCCACTCATTTATTGATAGCACAGAAAAGGGACTTCCTCTATTACTACAACACACGACGAAACAACATGTGTGCGCTTCGGAGTGGATCGACTGTGTGAAGAGTATTTATAGTTCAGAATGCACCCTTTATAGCAGTTCGGAATACTGATGCATGCATCATTTAGCACACACATAAAATAGAAACACTTTGATGACTTTGGGTTTGTTTTGCAGGGGTATACCATGAAGAAAATGTTGAATACCTAAGAATGGCATTCTCTTTGACTGAAATGGAAAGCACAGGAGGACCTGCTTACAGAGATTAAAAATTGGATAAAGACATCGGGATAGCTATGTTTTAAATTCGAAATAAGAAAACGCGTATAGCAAGGAAAGGAAAGCTTAAAAGTAAGCGAAGGGACACTGAAATAGTTAATTATGTTACCAGCAATCGGTACGTGCATGCCCTGTGTATCGGTGAAATTTCCGTTTGGTAACATCCAGTGAGATCGCTAGGCGAGCTTTGCACCAGCCATCAAATAATAGGAAGTGTATTTTTCAATTTATGGCATGCAATCAAATAAAAGAGGAATATTTATACCATCCAATAAATAACAGGCAGTGTATTTTATGAATTGTGGCATCCAATAGCAGTTATTACAGATGTCAGCGGTTTGACATGTGCAAACGAGGCGAAAGGGTCAATCTGGTATTGATAGCCGTTTGACATGTAAACGAGGCGAAAGGGTCAATCTGGCATTGTTTTGGTCCATTAGCCTCATCTGTAGGCTCCGATTACCAGCCGCTGTTCGGGAAAATGAGCCAGAACGAAGACCGGACTCGAGAGAGCGGCGGAAATCGAGCCTAACTCGTTTGCATACTTTTTAAAACAAAAGAATATTTGACTGCAGGGCTCAACTGTAATAACTGCTATTACATAATAGGCAGTGTATTTTCAAAATTGTGGCATCCAATGAAATAATTGGGAGGGAATTTTCTTATTTATAGCATCCAATGAAATAATAGGGCAAATAGTTTTCAATTTTAAACACCATACGTGTTGCTACATTATTATTAACTCGCTGGACAATGATAATGGTGTGGGCGATGTAAGCCTTTGCGTACATTTGACATAACTCGTTTTACCGAGCCTGCCACAAAGCAAGACTAGCAGTGTCCTACTTCGTTGCGGACTACTGAGGAGTTCATTTTCCAATTATTTAAAAGTGAAAGGGTTCGCATCATAAAAAAAGGCGCATATAGGTAGACATCCTAGATGGTTCTTTAGCTCTGAAAGAAAATAAAAGGCTCATTTGCTCAATCCGTGTTTCATTGATTGATTGACTGTAGTTGATCACGTGGTACGTCTATCACGTGGTACGCCTATCGTATCATCTTTTTCCTTTCTTGTGTCTGACGTTCGCTGCTCCTCGTTTGGTAGCTCTCACCAGTCCCTTGAACTGACCCGTCATTTTTCTTTGTTTCCTGTAAGAAAGAAATAATATTTTTTTTATTGTAAAACGCCGTCGTTCACGGTTCCCACTTACCAACAATCTTGTACCCAGCGCCTCCATTACCCTTATCTAGGGGGACCATCGAGAGATTGACTTCCCTGACTTCTACCTGTACCATTTACTACTAAATTTGACTGTCAGACTAACTGACGCATATTCTGTATATGAAAGACTTTGCTTAATCAATCCAATAATTGCAAACTTAGCACTTCTCGCTGAGCACTTCTCACTGAGCACTTAATCAGGCAATTTGTAATGCTTGAGAGAGAACACTGTCGAGCCCAATACAAAAATTTGCAAAACCTGGTGCTACCTAAAAATAAATTTGCTTGATTTTTGTACTGATTTGAGCAGAATGGTACTATATATAGTGATAATAATTTTTGATTCGCTATTCCTGGAGGAGAATGGGGAATGCTGGTGTTACTGTGCCTTTCAATAATACGCGTCAATCATAATTACGATTTATGACAACAACCAACGGACCCTTAAAAAAAGAGAAACAAAGTGGATCGAAATTTACCAATCACAACCCACGGACGTGGCCTTTTGAACCCGTTGAAGTAAACGTCTGTTTCCTGAGACGCCCGCTAAGACGATTGACAGCAGCGAAAAACCAACCTTTGATTGAGCAGAGTTCGCATGTTATTGAAAGCCGCAGTATGACTGAGTTGGTGGTTGAGTACAGTCGTGTTCAACTGCGATCTGACAATACCTCGTACATTTACGACTTACCGTTTATTGAGCATGTTTAATTGGAGTGGCACGTAAGCAAATGGATCTGGCTTTCCTTTCTTCTTCATGTCACCACCCCGCTTTCTACAAAAGGTTAACAAATAATTATCTTGTGGTCAGTCCGGCCGGGTCGGTCTGGGTCGGCCAGGGTCGGGTTGGCCCAGCCCATGTCAGCCCAGGTTGGCCCAGGTTGGCACGGGTCTGCCTGGGTCGGCCTGGGTTGGCCCATGTCGGCCCGGGTCGGCCCAGGTTGACATGGGTCGGCCCAGGTTGACATGGGTCGGCCCAGGTCAGCCAGGTCAGTCAGTCAACTAGTCAATCAATCATCGGACACACACCTTTGCTTTATATTCAGCTCCTACTGCTTTTTCACCTTTCCCACGTTTTGACGGAAGTGCTGTAAAAGTAAATCCTACGTCAGTAACTCAAATGCTTATTAATTTAAATCACATCAGCGGAACTCTCGCCAACAAACAAACCTTCATCATTGTCATCATCGTCATTATCAGCTCCAAAGGGTTTCCGTTTCTTTTTCCATGAAGCTGAACTCTGATGGAAACAATAAATTATTCTTACGGATTGCGATACATTTCTATTTTTTTTGAGAAGTTGGTGGTATGGCAGTTAATAACTAACAAGATAGGATGATCCAAGAGAAGGATTCCTCGTGCCCCATGATAATTTTTTGAAATCCATTAATAGTTTCGCGACATGCTATGAATTATTTTTATTTCCCTCTGATTGAGGCTGTGAAGAGGTTGTACCGTGTCTCAAATAAATCCAAGGCATTTTGCTTTTCAAAGTGGCATTTATTAGCAGTCAGTGGGGACACTAATGTACTGACTAATATATTCTAGTTAAAATCACTTACATCTTCCATATCATCATCGGAGTCTTGTAGACCTGTCCCAGGTAAAAATAAATAAATAAATATATAGAAATACATTAACGCAAACGGAAGGTAAAAGAAAATGAAAAAAAAAAACGAAAAAAAAAAAAAGTGCGTTCAGTGACAACAACGTGTGAAATCAAAGGCGAGTTCTTTTTATGAAGCCTCAAGGTAATGTTACGTGAGACGATTTCTAGGTTTTTGAAAGTGATTCAAAAACCTGCAACACGTTGCCGCAACGAAATGTTGCGGACAGATGTTGTGCTAAAAATCGTCCCGTGTAACATACCGTTGCCGCAACCATGTTGCACTAAAAGTTGTCTTGTGTAACATGGAATAAAAATCACCGTTAATATCACCTTTATACAGGAGAGACGCGGTGCCCTAATGGTTTGAGGGTTAGACTCCAGATCGAGCTATGGATGCTAGTCCACCCCGGCCATCCAGGGAGAGTAGCAATACTCACTAGTCAATCCATGCTATGGAAACCGTATTTAAGTGCCGTCTGATAAACCACTTGGCTTACAAAAAGACTTGAACAATTTTAACAAATATTACTACCTGGTTTTCTTTTACGCTTGGATCCAGGCTCGTTCCGTTCCTCCTCGTCCTCGTCATCCGGGATAATAAGCTTCCCATCGGTAGAGGTCTCGAAATCATCTGTCGCTTTACGTTTGGTAGGCTTAGTAGGATCGGTGGCTTTGAAGGAATAAAGATGAATGTTACGTACCCTATAACATCGTTAATCTAGCTGGAGCATCCAGGCATCAAATAAACGATTTTGCGTAATCGTGGGATTTATAAAATGTTTTCGCACGTCTTTCGAAAGTTATATCGTAAATAAATCACCTATCCCTGAAAAAATTAAGCCCGCAAATTTAAGACGCAAAAGACCTTCCGACAATACCCCTGCTGAAGTACCCCCTCCCCCGTTGTCTTGTATTTAGATTTGTCTCTTAAAGAACGACATGATTTTGGGTGTATAGAGCGTATGCACTTGACGTCATAGCCGCCATATTGGTGTACCCTTACAGAAAAATTTGAATTACAGTCGAACCTCCCGTAAGCGGACGCCCTCGGGACCAGAAAAAGTGTCCGCTTAAGAGAGGTGTCCGCTTATGGGAGGTTAAAAATGTAGTGTTTGTATGTAGCTGGGTACATGACCAAGTGTCCGCTTACGAGAGGTGTCCGCCTACGGAAGGTGTCTGTTAGCGGAGGTTCGACTGTAACTTATTTTGTTAGGCACACCAACATGGCTGCCATGGCCTTTGTAAGTCCTACAGGACTGAGTGTATATGCTCAGTATAGAACTCGTTTTCTACCTTTTGAAGTCCTGAAGAGACTTCTGATGTTTATCTGATAACTTTAGATCTGGTTTTATTCTTGTTTAAAGAGTTGTACCATGCGGTATTCTTGTGAACATAAACTACTTCTGACGCAAAATCCCTTCCAAGTCGCCCAACCATTTTTTGAAACGCAAAATTCCTTCTGATTAGTCTATTGCTGAGCAATATACCTGGTTCAGGAAGCTCGACCAACAGTGTAGTACAAAATGACTTGCAAAGGAGAAACTTACCCACAACCCTTTGCACCACTGCTGGGTCAAGAAAATCCACCGGTTCTTCCTCAGTTCCCTCTCGGATCCAGGCTTTCGGACCTTTCGCGCGTTCGTTTCCTTTCCTGCCTTGGTTGCCTGTAACAATGTATATATTAAAACATATATATTATATACTACACAAAAAAACTGTATACTTTAGTGCAACGAGCATCAACAGTCTCGCTATACAACAAAAGGCAGTGATGCAGTTCACAAAATAATGTTCATGAATAGCAGCGGGTTCATTGTAAGGACTTAAGATTGAGGCTATTTGGGGTGTTCGGTTATGGAGCATAGAAACGACAGGCCGCTTACGGGAATGTGTAAATACAGAGTTTGCATGAGCTAGAGTTCAAACGGATTTTTTCAAGGCAGCCGTAAGTAGAGCTGTCCACTTACGAGAATGTCCGCTCAGAGAGCTTCGACTGTATATATTAAAAAGTGACATGTTTGTCGCACGTTAGCATAATTTTGAAATCCGTCTTGAAACGAGAACTAGATTGAATAAATTCCACTAACAGACTATGCTCTTGAAGATTCTAATTTGGAAGGAACTGAATCGAAGATAATGCTTAAAAACTTGAAGGAGGAAATATAATTTTTGTCCCAATACCGCTCTCTAAAGCATGGTTTCCACATGATCGCAACGATCAGCTGCGATCGTTGCGATCATATGGAAACCAGGCTTAAGTAAGAACCCCTGCTAGGTAGACTTTAACTGAACTCCCCGCATGCTAGTTTCGCGTTCGCTTCCGTAAGAAAAATATTCCCCAAAACTACTAAAAATCAAATCCTAGTTCAAGAGATATGTCTGTTACTGAAATTTTGGGGATATTTTCACCTTTTTCTTTGCCTTCACACCAGGCCGCTCCTCTTCTTCATCTTCTCCAAACATAAGGTCTTCATAACTAGAAGGAAACATGGTACATGAGTTTTATATGTATGTAGTAAGCGGTTTTCAATTGAGTGTCGTAAACCACAACCAAAGCAATCGCAACAAACAGATAGCCCAATGGAACAATGAAAACTCAAAGTAAATACACGTAACTGGCGCCAAGTGCGGGCAAACGCGCGTAACCAAGTCTCCTTTACATCTCATTGGCTAAGTAGGTGGCGCGAGTTTTACAATGTATCACAGAGCGTAGTTAAAGCAAAACTACAGCAATTCTGCATTACTTTTTATACTCAATTCAAAACCTCCCTCCTGGATAAATACTGGATAAATGGAGAGGCTAACAAAGCAAACAAGTGCATTATGTTTACTACTTTTCACAGTTTCTTTTTTGAGCAAAATAAAGATTAATGTTGTTGTTGACTATTATGTTTAGCTCCATGTACAGGTCGCCCAAGCTAAAGATAAGAGAACAGTGTCACGGTATAAGCGGTATTGTGTTACAACGGCTCGATTTTATAAATAAATTAACGGAAAACTTCGCAAAACTATAACTCGCCGAAATCGCCTCAAACCGGCCTGAGAAGCTGGCAAACTACAAAGAATACAACACAGCAACTGGGTAAGTCGTTTTTATTCACAAAACATTCGATTTTATATCTTCTAAAACATAACCGTTGCGTTCCCATACAAACCCTTATAAATCGAGCCGTTGTAACACAATACCGCTTATACCGTGACACTGTTCTCTTATATTTAGCTTGGGTGGCCTGTGCTCCATGATGGGGTATTTTCTCAGACATGATAGACGCCACAGTTTCAGCCACCAATATTGCAATTAAATAAACTGTTATTGCAAAACAGAGGAAGCCTGAACTGAAGATAAGTGAAAGAAGAATTTCAACAAACCTTTCAAGTTGTGGAGTTTCCGGTTCTGTTCGTTCTGTATCTTCATGCTATGGAAACAAAAGGAAAGGCGAATTAGACTAAAAACAGCACTCAAAGGGAAATGGATTTTGTAGCATCCAGTGAGAGCCATCTTAACGTTTAATATAGCCTTCTCTCATCGCATACTGATTACATCGCATTACTACGATGTTAAACGAGAGAGAATAAGAGTGGTTAGCATAACCGATTGGCTACGCAAGAGCGGTCTAATTTTCGATAGACTGCCCTGGGAATGCGCGCAAGTAAAACCAAAACTAGAAATAAATATCTTTCGCTGAACGTTTTTGTTGAATGGATCGGTCTGTGGGTTAACCGTTATGCTAAAACAATTAGATGGCTCGCTCTCGGTTTCTATCGACTTTTAATAGTTGATTTGGGGCTTCGCCCCTCGCCAACTATCAGCCGATAGAAACCTCGAGCTTGCCGTCTAATAATCTTGTTAATTAGGGGCAGCGTAGAGCGCAGAAACTCTCTCTCTCGTCCGCCAGGTATTTTGCTCTATCCCTGGTCCAAAGAAGAAAGTTGCTTGGATTGGACAAAGTGCAAACCAGATATATATCTTTTAAAATAAAAAAATTGCCTAACCACTTACTGATTTTCTCTCCCTTCTCGCAGCCATTTTCTGTCTCTTTAGCCTCTGAGTTGTCTTGTAAATGTTGTGGACTAACTTTTGATGTTCTTCTGGTGTACACTTGTATATCGTTTGGTACCTAACGAGCAAAAAAGAGCAACAGTTAGTTGCAACCATTATTTTATAAATGTTTAGCATCAAACTGAAATTCTCCATCTGCATGGGAAAGGATCACAAAAGATTCCAATATAATTTTTAAGTTGCGCCTTTCTCGCTCCTGCCTGAAGCATTTCAGAGGCTAACTATCCCCGACAGAGTCTCGGAGATTGAGCCTACGCGTCCGCGGAAAACAAATTACAAGCAATTAAAATGGCGATAGCCCAGTTACAATTGACAGACAAGATGTCTGAAACTCACCCAAATTTTCTAATGAGCCGTTCAAACAGAACCTTGACATTATATCGAAAGCGGCGTCTTGTGCTATCATTCCACGCCACAAGACCACCAACCTACGAAACGAAGAGAAAGTATCAGAGTATTCTATACGTATTAGTAAAGGCCGTGTTGCCACTAGTAGGGAGAAGCGTTGCGTGACGACCCAAATAATGGCTTCGAAGGAGCCTAAAGGCCCGTTTACACATGCGATTTTTGATGCGATTTGTCGCGGCGATTTAGTGGCGATTTATCGCGCGATTCCAAATCGCCCGTGTAAACCAGCTGCGATTTCATGGCGATTTGAATGCGATTTTTCGCCGCTGTTTCGAACTTGCTCGAATTTTGATGCGATTTATCGGCGATTTTGTGACTAAAAAGCGATACATCTCCTACAACTCGCCATAAAAATCGCCGTGAAATCGCAGGTAGTTTACACTTGCGCGATAAATCGCCGTTGTATTAAGCCCAGGGCAAACAAGAACAAGAGTCGCCGAGAGATGAAGGATGAGAGTTGCACAAGAGTTTTCTATAACTCAGCGATTATGATCAGTCTGGGCCAAACGAGAACAAAAATTCCAAACAACGAATTCGAGAATGTTCAAATTCAGTTCGATGAGAGTGCATCAGAGTTTCAAGCCAAGGAGAGCACCCAGCTATGGCCACGAGGTCAAATCGGGAGGCGACGAACAATGAACTTAGAACTGGCAGTGCCAAGGGAATCCGACTGTTCAATTTAAACAAAGCATTGCGATGGCAGGAAACGGTGTTGAGGCAATGTCATGATTTCTGCTTAGTAAAAGTGAAGGTATTCAACCACGAGTTTGAGTTCTTTTCAACTCTCTCGTTCTCGTTTGATGGTGATGTTACATCATACACTTGACAGAAATGTCCCCAACTGGCAGTTGAGTTCAAGTTGACTACTTTCACTTACAAGATCCTGAACGTACGGCAATAAATCCTGCTGACTCGTTACAGAAATTATAACCTGTAGAAAGAGAAAAGAAATGGCATAGAAACGTGGAATAAATTTCTTCATGAACGTACAGTTGAAATGATACGAACGCGTAACTATAGTAACATGACGCGTGCACACGGGAGGCGCGGTGGCCCAATGGTTAGTGTGTATGACTACAGATGCAGAGGGCGAAGTTCGAGCTCTGGCAATAAAATCAACCACGTGGCAATAGGTATTTTCCAAGTTGACTGTTGCCTCCGTTTCTAAACGAGTCTAGGTGCAAAAAACCGTTTTACTTGCACCTTCATTTTTCATGTAAATCAAATGCATTTGCATATGAATTTTTTGCAAAGGACTCGTTTTGAAACAGAGGCAAAGGACAACTTGAAAATGACCTATTGCATTCCTTTTGTGTCCTTATGCAAAGCACTTTATTCTCACGGTGCCTGGTCTTCATGTACCTGGTGCACATGCTACTGAGTGGAAGGGGAAAGGAAGGCTCAAAGGGTTAACAAGCGATAGACTAGCATCCTACACAGGAGGAGTAACCTTACCTTAAAGAAACCAAGACACGACTTGATCACGTCCCTGGCAACGGATCGTAGACAAACAAGAATGCCCTGAATAAGCTGCTCCAGTATTGCACTGGGAATCTCGCCTGAAAAGCACCACAAAAATCAACATTAATAAAACAATAAGTATACCACACTCGGCTAGGTGATTTCAAACCAACAAACGCTCACAAAATGTGTGCGAGTACTTACTCCGAAATTCATACAACACTCTGGATACAGATATAATCGTGGCACTGATCATGTGCGGTGAGCCTGCGATACCAGCAATCACCAACTCCAGGAATGACGTCAAACATTCTAGAACAAGAGAAGAGGAACAAAAGGCAATGAGTAAAGTAAAGTAAAATGAGTGAGTCAACAACCGGGTCATTGCAAGCACATTGTAACGTGTTCAGAGCCAGCGAGTTACGGTGTTTGTCGGCCATCGTTGGGGCTTTGCATGTCTTCTTTTCGCCCACCCCTTTCCTCCCCTCTTTTTCCACTGCTTAGCCAGTGTGACGGGTGCCTGGAGGACTTGCGTGGAGACTCATGACTGGTTGCGTGGATTTCCAGCCATGGGAGCAGTATTCGGCTGGCTGGACGGCCTGCAGTGGAAGCCCCTGGACATTCCAGACACCCAACATCCATATAGCGATGCAGTTGTTAACATAACTTGAACACATCACGCCAAATCTCACCTTGTCTTGTCTTGCCAGATGACCGGAAAGTCGTGTTACAGCACTCGATCAGTAAAGTGAATGCTGAAGAGCGAGCTTTGACCGCAACCTCTTTGGTACAAAGGATGACCTGATTTAAGATTAACAAACAACAGTGTATTCTTCAATGAATAGAATAATCGTATATCAATAACAAAATACTCGTTTCTGATTGGTTCCCCGCGCGCCTATTTGTTACGTAATTGGAGCGCGATCGCGTGGGTGTTCAATTTGAACTTTATCAAATCGGAACGCTGTAATTTGACACCTACACCACTCGAACGTCACTTGCATGCACTTAAATGGATTCTTTCTTGCTGTCGCCTTCTACTGTTTGTAAAACTGATGGAATATATCACTGATATTTTCACTACTAAGAGGTTCTTTCAGACTTCCTAACCTTGAATTTGTTACTAATTAATTGGTAATTGGACCTCGTGTCGTATACATGTAATTCATGGTTGAATCGTACTATTACTAAAAAAAAATCAATAAAAACTGTCTGAAAGTGAAAACAGATTATGTCGATGGTTCATGACTTACCTCTGGAATTATTGCTTGAATGAACTGCACAGGGTTCTCCAACTTGCGAACTATATGGGCAAGGCAACGCAAACGAGGCTGAAAAGTAACACAAGGAAACAGCCAATGTAATTGCGAAGATCTCAGTCAACGGTTGCGTTTTTTCGCTGCTGTCAATGATCTTAGCCGATACCTCAGGAAAGTTTACTTCAACGGATTCAAAAGGTCACGTTTGTGGGTAGAATTCGATCCATTTTGTTTTGTTTCTTTTTTTTTCAGGGTCCGTTGGTGATTGCTGTAATTATGATTGACGGCAGTGAAAAACCCAATTGTTAGTTGGATTTTGAACTTCAGAGTTTGCGTGTTATTGAAAGGCGCAGTAAAGGAGCTATGCCATGATATATTAAGTCATTTTAGTGATGTACAGAATTGTCTTCAAATCAAAAGGAACCTCAAAATAATCGAGGTAATAACAAACCAAAAAGGAACAAGGATGGTTAAGATTGGAGACTGAAGATTGAGGCGGGCTACGAACGACGATCTTTTAAAATATAGACTCACATTGCACAAGTACAATAGAATAATGAATAATTATGTAGGTTAATACAAACGGGAGAAATATAATGCACTGCCTACATGTACATGTAATCCATTTTAGACGCCATTTGACATAGCTCTCATTCATGTTTTGACAGGTATTGAAATTATCGACTCCATTAACAGCAGTACTTACAGTTTTTGAAGCGGAGCTTGATGAAGCTAACGTCTTGAGCAGACTTTCTTGAAGATCGTTGAGATGGGACAAGACAAATTTTTTACTGCTCTCAGAATCAGCGCCACAAATCTGCTCCAATATGCGATAAGCTTTCTTCTGCTGCGTGACATCTGTGGCCTTTAATATGAACAGAAAATCATAAATAACCTCTCTTTTATCTTATTATTAACCCTCTTCCTCCTAACAGTAGCTAACAGTCAGGGGAACAAGTGCCGTTCTGGCAAATATTCGTTGAGGCACTCAAAGAGTTTCCGATTCGTATTATCCAATCAAGAAACAGCGCGAGCACTCGCGAGTACTCGGAAATTGTCACGCCAGCATATATGTAGCACAATGAGGATACATCAGTCCCGTCTAGGCAGGATTTCACCCTAAACTGGTACTTGTTCCTGTCCAGCCTTATTTCGTGTAATGTGTTTCTGTCTTTTGTGTTTGTGAATGAAATGTGTGTTTGCATTTTGACTTGAACTTTAGCTCACCACAGATTGACATTTAAAATATAATACACAAGATTTACATGTAGACCTAACACACCTTGTTTATGGCTAAATTGAGGTTTACACAGACACTCTGCAACCACCGACGGCTAGGCCAAGGATAGATTATATTACCACAACGTGGACGAGCCGCAGTTCGCATAGACCACATTAGACATACAGTTGTACATGTAGTATAACAAGTGTGGCTATTGGTTTAAACCCGGATTAGACCGTGGTTTTCTTGAACACTAAACAGTCTTGAATGCTAACCGTCTTGAACGCTAACAGTCTAACAGTAACAGTCTAAAGACAACTCTCGCCTGGACTATCACACTAGACAAAACACGCAAACAGATGTATATACCTGTAGCCATGGCAATGCCAAGTCGTAGAGCATCTTTACATTTTTCCATCAACGTAAGGCGTCATTGCTATGACCAAGTCCATCATCAAATTTCTGAAAAGAACACCAGTATATATACTCACACATCAATTGGCTGATCTCCCCGTGTATGTATGTACATTGTAGGTTCGCTTTGATTGAATGGGAATTGGTTTTGATCCACTAAAAGTCCATTTTAGAGCGGTTTTCGATTGAGTGTCAAAAGTAATCGCAGAATTGCTATGGTTTTGCTTTATTACGCTCTGATAATGGTTTAAAAATCTCGCGCCACCTACTCTACCAATCAGATGCAAAACTAAAACCAATCGCAACTTGGCCACACGCGTTTTCCCGCGCTTGTCGCCGGCTACGTGTATTTGCGTCGAGTTCTCATTGGTTCATTGCGTTGTGACGTTTGTTGTGATTAGCCATTGTAATTACTTTGGTTTTGGGATCTTGCGACACTCAATTGAATCAAAGCTGCAATGCGCTTTCATCCAGACCATAGTGGGGTGGTATGGTTATGAAGTCCCGCAAAATTATTTGTTACATGATGTACGTAATTTTGTTCGCTTTTTTGGCCTTGACCAAGCACAGAACACATTAGGCCATTTCCGAGTTGCCGTTTGCATCTGTGTCAAAACGAATCCTGGTGCACAACCAATGAATTTGATTTGCAAGACAATGAACATGGAAGTAAAACTCATTTCCATATGAAAGATTGTGCATCAGGACTCGTTTTGAAACAGAGGAAAAAGGCACTTGAAAATAGCCTATTGTTTTTTACACGTTGTGTTAAGTAATTCAACCATAGTGTGTGAGCGCATAACGAAAGATAGTGCACGGTTGTGGACCTTTCAGCATAAATCTTGGCATCTTTGTGTGTTCCTTTGTGAGTTTTCCTGGTTCCATATTAAACCATTTCACTCTTACTATTAACTTACTATGTCCAGACATACCAGTACGACACACGCAATTTGTGAATAAGTCGACAGTTTTAAATTTTCTATCCACACCTGAGCTATTACCATGATTACTTTTCCTTCGTCTACACGACACGTACCTCGACTTTGCATCACTTTCACTGCCTGTTAGCTTTTCTAGACCCTTGGAGAAGAACTTGGCCACAAGCTACATTAAACAAAGACAACAAGAACATCTCCAAGTTAGTGCTCAACGAGGTTTGTGTGTACACAACACTCCAGTTACTGGGAAATACGTCTTTGCATAAATTTTAAAATGGACCCAACCTAATTATTACATGGCTAGAGTTGTAAAGATATAACACATGCTGTGATTGCCTAATACTCGGGCCGAATTTTCCGTAATGCCCAGGGGGCATATATGATCGATTAATGAATCTGATTGGAGTGATTGATTTCTCAACCAATTACATAGCTCAGTAAACGCAAACCAAGCAAAGATATTTTACAGTTCCGTGAAATGTAACCAGGCCTCTGTATGAAAGCGAGGTTTGGGTTGACCTTGAAATGATAGAGACCAGAAACTAGTTAGCATAAGAGAACATAAAGATCGAAAAAGCAAGAATACTTACCTTGTGATCCGTTATGCTCAGGTAAATTCTCACAGTCTCCAGTATTGGCAACTTGTCAGGATCACCTTCCTTCTCTTCCACAGTGTACAAGTTAAATAGGATCGGCAAGTAGTTCTTCGCGTACAAAGACAACTCCTTTTTGTTTTCAGCTGATAAGTGACAGACACAAAAAATCAAGTTCAATTACTAAACGCAGTTACTGACACTTACATGTACATTGTAGATGCCTTGAAACGTACATGTAGCATGAATAACAACGCATCGAAACATTTTGATCTTCAAGCCACCTTCTCGTGCATCGCAACTCCTTTCTCGTGCGTTGCATCTCGTTTCTCGAGAGTCATGTCTCGTTTTTCGCATGTCACATCTTATTTCTCGTATGTCGTGTCTCGCTCCTCAAGGGACATGTCTCGTTTCTTGAGAGACAAGACTGTTGTCTCACAAGAGCTACCAGAAACTATATTGTTAAAGTGTCAAGACTCGCCGTTTTCAGGAGATTTTTAAAGTTGAAATGCCTGAATATTGTAATGCGTAATGAGCGAGCAAATTATTGAAAATTGTTTCACAGCGAGACTTACCATTATCAGACATCTTGGAGACAAGCAACCTCAAGGCTTGGCACACTGTTAATCGCAGGTCTGGTCTCTCTGTAAGAGCCACGCCCAATATCCGGGCTACAGACTTGAATGACTGAAAAAGAGGTCAAGGTTAGGAGTAATACAACACGTTCTAGCCTTGGGCTAGCTCATTTGCGACATGTATCCCATTAGCCTCCTCGCAGACTTTCTTTTGGCTCATCAGCAATCTCTCCTCCCCAACGAACGTTCATTGGGGAGGAGAGATTGCGTGACGAGCCAAAAGAAAAGTCTGCGAGGAGGCTAGTATCCCATGAGCTTTACGTAAACCTAGGCTGTCAGATTTGAAAACTTCAGTCTCATTTTAATACTTTGCTCAATTTCAACCAAAAATGTCATGGACTTTCACATGAATTTTATTACCACATGGAAGCTTTTGTTAATGGTATCTACTCTTCTGGCTTCTTCACCTATTTAAGACGGATTCCGCTCAACGTTCGAGCAATAAGTGCAAAATTAATTACTAAAAAACTACTCACTGCACGGTAACATTTTTGAATACTATTTGAAACATATCACTTTAATTCACTTCTCCAAGTGACCCCACAATTAAATTCTCAAGCATCCTCGAGAAAATTAATGTCAAACCTCGTAAAAAATTATAAAAACGCACGCCATTTTGTTTTGAACTGACATGAAGCGTCTTTTTAATTAAAATATGTAATGACTTCTCTCGCGGGGTCAGCTTGGGAGCTAATTTATCGATAATTTATTTTTAACTGTATTCAAAATGTTACCGTGCTATGAGTATTTTTTGGTAACTTAATTTTTTGCACTTTTTGCTCGAACGTCCAGCATTTTTCCTTTGTGTCCTACATGTACCCTGGTCCCAGAGGATTTCATTCTTGTCTTTCTCAATCAAATTTTAGTCTTGTGTGCTTTGACTCTTCAAGAGCGCTTTTTCGCTCTAGAAGAAAGAATTACGAAAACCCCTCTGGGACAAGGTGGGCAACCTGTACATGCAGAATGATTTGCAAAACCATATCAAAAGAGATGTATTTACTATACCTCGCACAAGTCAGTTGGTCGGGTGCAGAATCCCGGTAAAAGAGCCCAGATCTGCAAAAGACAACATGAACTGCTTGAAACCACTTCCTTAGGCTATGGTCGCACTTGATGTCCAAGCACTAGTGTCTCAAGTGGGGCTCAAGTCAATAATCAGAGATGAAATTGCAATCAAGAAAGGTCTAGCCTGTGCTTTTACTAGGAACTCTTAATAAAATAAACGAAAACCCATTTACCTGAAGTTGTAGAGTGTCGTACACTTTACTCTCAAGGGTTTCCCTTCTTCCTTGAGTGACAATGCTGAAAGCAAAATAAGAAAATGTAAAAATGGTCAGCAAAAAAAAAACTGCAGGGTATTTTATGTCACGTTTGTCCACATTGCAATGTAATCCATAATTATTGCAATCTACGTTTCGTTTCTTGGTCGTGTTTTCTTGTTCAAATTTTTGTTACGGCATTTTGTTTAGCTTTGTTTTGCAAAATATCACGCAAAATTTGGAAAAATTATCGTTTTGGTGCCCGATATTTCGCCTGTTAGAATTTAGTTAGTAACAAGACAGTACTCTTCTACAAAATCAAACCATTATTGTCGGGTTTCCTATGATTTACAATACATGTAGGCACAGCATATTGTGTGGTTCCTGAATATATCCATACCTCCCCCATGGAAGGTTTTTGGTTTTGAAACCCCCCTCCCCCCAGGAATAACCAGTTTAGCTTCATACTTTCCTTTAAAAATTTGGCTTTTGAGACCCCCTCCCCCTCGTAATTTCCAATGACCTTCCTTGAGGTGGGTGTGGATATTTTCTGGGACTGCACATTATCATTGAGCTTCTTGAACACTGTTCATTATTACTACGGTTTCTTCTAGCTGTGTTACCTTTGGTTCTCAGGTTAGCTGATAGCGGCAGCATCACGTCGAAAAAGTACTTTAGTTCAGTGTCTCTAACATTATCCTTCAATACAGGCAGAAGCCAACTACGAGGAAAGTTACACGGTCCACCTCTGAAAATAAACGGTTATACATGTTGGTTTTATATTTGTTTTTTTATGTTCGAGTAAATGGGGTATATATATCTAACTGGATTTGCAAGAACGTGGCCGCAGAAAATTGCACCATTTTGACGCTTTTTGGGGTTTTTTTCAAAGTAGACGATACAATATTAAAAGACGGGGTATGCCAGTTCTTTTTTCTCTCTTCCCTCTCTTCTTTCTCATTTTCGCTCTTCCTTTGGAGTGGTTTCTAGTCTTATTGGAGTCATAAAACTGGACTTTGGCGTAGTTGCCGTAAAAATGCTGAAATTGTCTTGAGCCACGTTCTTGCAAATTCACTACTACATACATGTTCGTCACAACTGTTCGTCACAACTGTAACTCAAATATTTACGTCACAACTGTAAGAATTTTTGCATCAATTGCAAAACATGCAGCTCCTATTTTAGCGTGAATTAGGGTAAAACACGGCCTCGGCCTCTGTCAGGAAGAGTGTGGAGTGAGACTCTCTCTTGCCAGTCACTCGCTCAATAGGTTTGTGAGACACACAACTGTTTTGCAGCAAAGTTTATGCGTTAATATACTGTTCATCGGGCTGCATGGTTTAATTAAAATGATCAATTCTTACATTTCCTTGTCAAGTTGAAGAGGTACAGCTTCTAAGACAATCCTAGAATAGAAAAATGAAACATGCATGATTAATATTTATTCACTCAAGGAATCTAGCAGTGAAGGTTAATGGTACAGTGGTAATGGCAATGCATTTTAAAATAGCGCATTTTATATTATGGTTTATTCAAATGCGCTTTACAATATTATTGAACTCAGACATCAGCTTGTAAAGACACCTACAATATACATGTATGGCAGCTGCTATCAGTCTATTCATGATCTCACACCACCCCATGAACACATGTGAACAGGCTAGTAGTAGACCACAACAGGACTACGTCCCCTACTCTTTTCAAACAGTGATGTGGGTTCTTTAATGTCCCCTACTACTGTAATTTGGTATGAGGAGATGTGCTGTATTAACCAATTGAACCTTTTCCGCAGCTCCTAACGATTACTATTACATGTAGCAATTACATTTAAGTTTAAGTTTATTTTAAGTCGCGTTGTAGTACTGTAAATTCTTTGTACAATGAAAGGTATAATAGATCAACTGTGACTCGCTATTAAATACAGATCTATGATACATGTAAACAAGTACAGAAATACTACAGTTGGCTGTTTTTGCCAGAGCATAAACTGGAGTTAATGTTTAGCTCATTTGAACCTTTCGCCCCCCGCTGTTATAAGTGTTTTTCCGTTAATCGATTTATTGTACTTTGCGTCGTAAACACGTCCCTGTATCCGCCCTCTATTCTTATCGGCCAATTAAATGATTAGCCCGCACGTGCTCACAGATTGTCAGCCAATCAGCTCCATGTGGGCTAACCTTGTTTACGCTCAAGTTCATCGATCGCAGCCGATCTTCGCATACAGCTCAGGTTTTGCTGTGACATTACATGTACAATAAAAATTAGAATTATTTTAATGTACCTTGGTCCCATTTTCTGAACAGCCATACCAACAGCTCTTTCCAATTGCTTGATGTAAGGAAATTGATGTGTGCCTCGCAAGTCACAAAGGGATGTCAAGAGCTTAAAGAAAATTAAAAAATACAAGGATAAACATCAAGGGTTATCGAGCAATGAAAACACCTAAAATAGCAAGAACTAAAGATGAATGTAGAGACTATAAAAAATACATGACTTTGTACAGCATTTTAAACTATTCTATAAAATTATGTTAATGTATTAAACTAACCTTTTTCAATAATTTTGGACAATGCTTCCCAAGGACCTGGAAAAAGAAATGTAACAAGTTAAAAAATATACCAAACAATACACCATTTTTAAAAATAGTAAAATTAATCTGATTGTCGAATTAATTCATCATTATGCGTGTATACATGTAATTATTGTGTATACGACAAATATATAATTAATGTAAACAGACAAACAGACCCAATGGGTATTCAGCTAACCTCAAACGTAACTCTGATCACTTCTAAGATAACTTTCCAAGATGCTTGGTAACGATATTGGAGACCTGATTCTATACATCTGTGTAAGGAAGGCAATTTATTATAATTATTATAATTACATGACAGGGGAATCGGTGTGTTCTTAGAATCGGTGTGTTCTTAGAATCGGTGTGTTCTTAGTCAATATCTTGAACTTTCCGTCTTTTATATGCATGTACAGTAGACCTGTCTTTTATATACATGTACAGTATAGTACATGTATGTAGGTCTGTTCGCCACATCCCTAAATTTATTATGAATTAATTTTTGTCCAAACTTTTCACTAGCCAGGTTCACATACATGTACATGTACAAGAATAATACTGCAATATCATTGCTACTGTACCTCATCTACTGGCTCGGCAACACATACAATGTAGAAATGAGAGGTTTGAACTGTGAGTGTCTAGGGTTGAGTCTTGCTTTTAGTTTGAATGTACTGTACATATACATGTACATGTACTGTAAGGTGGCGAACAAACAAATGCCAACAAAAAAAAGTTATCTGGTTCTGAATGTTTGAAAGTACGATACATAAGCATAAATGTGAAGCAGTTCATATTATTACTACAATAAACAGGAAGAGATATTTTGTAGCAATTTTGGTCGCTGAGGACAGGAAAGAGTTAGAAAAATGTAAATATGAAGAGTTACAGTACATGTAGTCATTGGCATCTATGTTACTCTCTCAAGATAATAATGATAATGAGTTCACACCACCGTGCACAGTCAGAAAATTATTCTGCACATGTCAAAAATTGATAATAATGAAAATGTGACTCACTTAATTATTTTTTGTAATGGTGTATTACTTGCACCAGGAGACTTGGTGATCTCTGCACACACATCTTCAGCAACAGGAGCAAGACAGTCTTGAAGTAATGTCTAAAAGTAAATGAGAGCAGGACAGTAGCATGTTGATGCCATTGATGTCAGAGCAGGTCTATGAAGGCATACATGTACATGTACATGGTATGATCAGACTGTAAGTCATGTACATTTTATATATAGAGATCCCATAAAACACCTTAGTAAATACTTACAAATACATGATTGTACAGTGTAGTTATACCCAGAATATTAATGTACGTGTAGCATTCAAATTACATAATTATAAAGTCGCTTTTTGCACCTTTGACCATTTAACTTTAAAACACTACTGCAATGTATGTAAGTATCATAGTCTGTAGATAATGATAAATTGACTTTACATACAACTACAGAGCTCTACAATTTCATGTACATATGTGCATGTAGCTTTGGAAAGAGAGAAACTTGAGTACCATTCATAATACATGTAGACCGTCAGTCAATCTATGAGATGCCACTGAAGCAAACCTACAGTACAACTGTATAATTATGTACATGTAGACTGCAAAACAGTCTCTTTTTCTCTCACTTTTCTCTTGAGAATGTGATGCGAGAATCGGGAGACGTACATGTAAAGTGCCAACACGCTTATGCACAAGCCTCATGAGCCAGCAGAGAGATTGTAATTTTCATGCTTATTCCAGCTTGTTCGCCGCGTTTCACATATTGAACTGACTCAGAAATACACTCAGACTGTTTTGCAGTCTATAGAAGACAATGCATACAAGTCATGTATACATGTACATGTATAATGCACATGTACAGTGTAAAATAACATTTTATGTTCAAGGAAACATTACATCAGGCGTGGATCCAAGAAAAAACTTGACCGATTTACTAGAGTCTGAGCGCCAAATCTATGGAAGTCCTGAGGCAAACGTTTTGAGATTTTCCCTCTCTACAATTAATTTTATTATATTTCCCTCGATTTTGAGTCATTTGGTAAATTTGACCGATTTCCGTAAAACGGTGTAAGCCGGTCTGGATCTGCACCTGTACATGTAGGTACATGTAATACTAAAAGTACATGACTTTTGTACATGTACATGAATGTAATACTACTGGTTGTGCAAGCTTACGTTCATTGTGTCCTGAGCTGCTTTGGACAAAGCAGAGTGATCTGATAAGTAGTAACTCATCAAGGAAGAAAAAAATCTTGGAAGATGGTTGTAGCCCAGAACTGCATCTAATCTGTTAGAAGTAAAGAGAAATTAATCATGACAGACTCAAAGCAATTGAGGAGAAACAGGAGGAACAGTAGGAACCTTAACAACATGCTTACACTGTACATGCACTGTACATCACATACCTTCCAAGATTAACATAAGCCTTCTCCATGGTTGAAATCCAGGCCTGTGATGGCTCATTGTCATTTACACTGGGTTGATAATCATAAAGAGCCTGAAGGAGACAGATTGTACATGAACAAACTAACAAATAAGTCATCTTGCAAAATCAATACTAAAAGCCTGGTCCTCTATAAACATACTGGGCCGATTATTTATACCACGTCTAAACTCAGTCTATGTGAACTGTGACTTAACCATTGTTGTAATTTAATATGAGCCTCCGCCTAGTCATTGCAAGAGAGTCCCGCGTGTGAACCCTGATTCAGCCATGAACCAGAATTAAAACTGTGTTGAAATAATCGGCCCACTAAGTCCATTCCATTCCTTGGGATATTGGAGGAGCCAGATGGCTCATCAGTGCCGACACTGCTTGGTTTCTGTAGCATGAAACAACTAGGACTATTGCTACCCTCCCCCCGTCTATTGCAGGTACATGTTACCCCCCTAACATTTTGTCAGGCTGCCTGTACAATTCTTTGGTACGCACTTCATATACTCCTGGGTGGAGAGAGGCACTGTAAAAGTAAAGAGCATGCCCAAAAACACAACACAATATTCCGAACCAAGGCTTGAACTCAGATATTTCAATCCAGAGTCCAACACTCTAACCATTAGGCCGTTGTATCTCCTAAAATGAAAGTGTCATGTGTAACTAAATGTAAATTGTCTTGTTCATACATTGATCAGCTGAGCACTGAGTTGCTTGCTTAGAGTTGTGGTATTGGGTGAAGCACAAAGCAACTTGTAAATGGCTTGAAGAGAGTTCACTGTCACCATCTGATCAAAAGGAAAAACACAATGATGTAATCAACTTCATATTTAAACTGACTACAACGTAGGTAGAGTTGGGGTAGAAGAATCAAGAACTGGTGATCAGGAGATGTCATGATGAGAATCACCTGTTACCTGCAGAATGGAAAGAGGAAAAAGAAAAGAAGGAGGGATGGATACTTACATGTACATGTATGTAGATAAAAAATTATACACGAACAGAAAGGAAGGTAATACATATAGCATAAAAAAGACTGAGTTTGGGTAAGACAAATGATGGCCCACCCCATCCACACATACATGTACATGTATGGCCCACCCCATCCACGCATATGGCCCCACCCCTTCCACACATATGGCCACCCCTTCCACACATATGGCCCACCCCATCAACGCGTATGGCTTACCCCTTCCACGCGTATGACCCACCCCATCCACGTGTAAGGTCCACCCCTTCCATGTGTATGGCCCATCCCATCCATGCATACACCATTTATTTAATGGGTGAAAATAAAAAACAATATTACAAAATTGAAAGTTCCAACCATTATTAATTTATTAATGGGCGAAATTTAAAAAAGGCTGTAAATTGGATATACATGTAGTAACAGCAGTCACATCTCCCACCAGTCACCCCAGGACTATTATTTTAATTACAATTTAAACATACCACATTTCCTAATGTCATCAGCTTTAAAAGGCACTCACAAACTGTCTTCACATTCTGTCAAAAGAAATAAAAACAATATTTCCTGGTTAATATTAATATATACTGGAATAGTACAATTATATCAGCCCTCTCAAATTTCCCTGCAGCTGGTGATATGATCACATACAGTCAATTATGTACTTCTCAATCTGTTTTTATACAGTCATGTATACTGCCAAATAACACATAGTCATACATGTGAGTGTGTGTGTGTGTGTGTGTGTGTGTGTGTGGGGGGGGGGCAGGGTGGTGGGAATTCGAGAGTGAGAAGTCTATGAGAGGAATGAGAAGAGAGAGAGTGGGAAGCAGGATTCCCAAGGTGGTAGGAACTGGGAGAAATACTATTAATAGCAATTTTTTTTGCAACATTGCATAATATTTTGCAATCGAAAAAGCATAGAGGTGGGAACCACAACAGAATGTATGGGAAGCGAGAGAAGTTCAGATCCACCCCGACCCAACCCCCCCCCCCCCCCCCCCCCCAACTGTGTACGTACCTCTGTGAAAATACATTATGTACATACATGTATATGTACTTATTCAAAACAAACCTGTCCAGGAAGACAAGGGAGTATTTCCTTCAGAACACCTATGATATGGAGGGTGGTAGTTGTACCCTGTGAAGACCCTTTAAAAATAATAAATAGAAGAGATTAAGCAGACGTCAGGGACCTCGTGATCAGCACAACAATATTGAGTATGAACTTTACATGTGAGCTAAACAGCAAATACACAATAAAAACTGGCTAACTATTCATTGCACAGGTTATCTGAAGTTCACATTGAAAGCAGGGAGACCCTTTACCTCCATGTTCTTCAATTTGCTGAACACAGAACTTAGCCGTTGTCGCAGATGCTGGGTGATGTTGCATGTCTCCTGGTGTTTTTTTCAACAGCACCGTTACAGCTTCTTGGGCTGCTTTACGAACCTGCGAAAGAGAGACAAGCATCGAGCTGGGTCACACAAGAATATTACATGTATCTTTCATTCCCAAGCTCAACATGTCAACAATAAATCTGGCAGTCACACCATGCATACTGTACCTTTGGTTTACTATGAACCACAAAGCTCAGTAATCCATTGTAAGTTGTCATTGTCGATGATTCTGACCAAACAGCTCCTTCTTGAACACTCAGCAATCTGCACAGGCAGGCAAGCAGCTGTAAACAGAAAAATCAAACATTAACTGGATACAACAAAAAAATGTACAGTACATGTAAGTTGCATGTACAAATATCTATATATAATAAATTTATACATGTAATACATGTATACTATATCACAGTAAGTACATATACGTATACATGTACTTGTAATACTCAAGGAAAAACTTAAGTGGAATGTAACACTGTACACTCAACAGCTGTAGCCATTGGTGATCTTGTAATTTACTTACAGGTCTGAGCAGCCCTGGAGCACCATCTGTAGCATGAGCTGCTAGAATCCCAACAAGTATTTGACAAGACTTTGAGAACTTTGCTTGAAGAATAGCATCTGGGACACTATCAAAGATAACACATTGTCATGTAGTTTTTATAATACATGCACATGTACTTCTGATTATAAATTACTTCAAAATACTATATACTGTCTTGTAGGTAATAACTCTAAAAAGTAATCATGTGTGGCTGATTAGCAAATATACATGTACATGTTTAATTGTATTATTATTATTTTAATATTAATTTATTATAATTTTTTCACTTGACTTTGATGATGACTAGATGTGTCCAATTTTGCGGCACCCACTACTCCTGGGTGGAGAGAGGAACTGTGAGAGTATTAAAAGGCTTGTCCAAGATCGAACATAGCACAATGATTCACTGCTCAATCCGATCTGGAGTCCAACACAAACAGATAGATATTGCATGTACATGTATACTGTACATTGTATATCCATCACATATACGTACATTGTATGCACCATATACGTACAGTACATGTAGTGCAACGTCCTGAGCAGTAATGTACACAATAATATTTTAGTGTGGCCTACTGGCATTACATGTATCTTCATGGAGAGATGGTGTCACATACATGTACAGTATCTCATTCTGCATTTTGAAGTCCACATTTTGGTATGTTTTGTTTCCTATCATTTCATTTTAATTTGTTTTGTGGAACACCGACCATCAGTCTTGGACAAGAGGTACGTTGATCTACATTCATTTGTTACTTGTAAATCCACACTGACAGACAAAAACTTTAAAGATACTGTATCTGGATAACCTGGCACTTTAAGAGCAGAGTATTGTTATTGTTAGTATTATAAACTCCTTCAAACATTTGTACAGTACCTTCTAATGACCAAACTTAACAGAAATGTTATTGCAGTAACTGCTTCTATTTCATCAGCTGACTCTAAAGCAGTCATCTAAAAGAAGAAAGGAAATAAACAATCATTGTATCTTAATTTATTCAACTACTGTACATGTACATGTACAGCGGATGTTCCACCAAGGATGCTGAATAAGACACCCTGATCGTGAGCAACAAGGACTGATCAGATACATGTAATTCATCCTGTCTGGCTATCATATCTCTCTAGATACAATGTACTGTTAGTACAGTATGTCATGCCACCCAGTGGAGAACTTTCTCTGGATCAGATACATTTGTACTTGTTAAATTTATGGTTGATGTGATCCTCTAATTATATCACAGCAACAGTACATTATACAAGAAATATTACAAAATTATGTCATACAGTAATGTAATCAGTGAAATGGAATCAATATTAACAATAATTTTGTTATTATAATATAGAATTATAATTACAGCAAAAATAATAATTTTAACCTACCAGAGCTGCAAAATACTCTGTTTCTGATTCCTTGCCACCTTTTGATTTGATTACCTGCAGATAATGAAATTATTGAATTTTATCCCATGCAGAAATGAATTTCAATTTAATACAACAAACATTGCAAGTGTGCACTAGATCCAACTACATGTAATCTCTAACTAAACAATAAAGAATTCATGTGATGCTTGAAGAAAAGAGAGACATTCCATACATTGATACAAAGACCTAAAAACAATAAAAAAAATGCAAAGAAACAGGTTCTATAATTATACAATCATATACATTGTACATGTACATGTATTGTTAGTTACCTCAGTGACTGCAGCCAGAACAGCACAAACCTGGAAAAGAAATTAAACTCAATAAAGAAATCATGTGATGCATGCATTCATGTGATACAACTCACTTATTTCTCTTTCTCAGTGATACATTAATGCACAGTCATCCACTCAGCTATTAATTTGGTTAAAGTACTTGACAAATTAACCCAGGGATTGTTTTGCATTGAAAGTGACACTGTTCTCTTATCTTTAGCTTGGGCGACCTGTGGCTACATGTACTCTGTAAATCCGGGGATAAATAAACATGATCGATGTATGGAAAGAAATGATGGTATATTTTAAGCTTGGCAGAAATATGAGAAAGATATTATTCTGTCAGTGACACAAGCTACTCGGAAAAAATTTCCGAGTTCCCCCAACAGGAGTCGAACCTATGACCTTCTGCACACCAGTCGGACGCTCTACCACTGAGCTACAGGAGACTCGTGGGAGCTAAGGCCATATACTAGGTTCACTCCCACGAGTCTCCTGTAGCTCAGTGGTAGAGTATCCGACCGGTGTGCAGAAGGTCATACAGGGTTTGACTCCTGTTGGGGGAACTCGGAATTTTTTTTTCCCAGTAGCTTGTGTCACTGACAAAATAATATCTTTCTCATGATGGATGTATGTATGCAACATGCTTAAGACATGACTTGGGGCCCATTTAAATGTGCACAACTTTCTCGTAGCAATCGTAAGCAAGTTTTAAGTCCTAACCAAACAGAGACGCAATTTGCCAACTTGGCCAGGACTTGTGCAGACTTGCGTTGTGTTCAATTTGGTCAAGATCAAATTTAAGCATACATAGACACAAGTTTTTCACCATTTGGCCACCCAACGCAAGTCAACACAAGTTTTGGGGTTTAGTTCTATATTACTGAATTGTAGCACGCACAGCTGGAGCATTTAAATGACTGTCTTTTTCACAGCTTGTATCATGCTTGTGTGCACTTGCAAGTAAACTTGCGAGTCTGTTTGGCCACCCAATGCAAGTCTGTGTACACGCAAGTTCATATTTCAAAACTTGCGTCTACTTGTGTCTCCGTTTGGCTAGGGCTTTAGGCTTGTTAAGGATTGATGATGGTGTGGTCTGTAAATTACAGCCTAGTGGCTTTCAATTCAGGGTAAGAAAATCTCACCCAAGAGTACTAATGTGCAGTTCCAGAAAATATCCACACCCCCAAGGAAGGTCATTGGAAATTCAGAGGGAGAGGTAGGGGTTCAAACCAAAAAAACCTTCTGTGGCAGGGGTATGGATATTTTCTGGAACAACACAACTACATGTGTTAATTAAGTTGTGCAAGGCAATGACTTGTAATAAACAGGTCAGATCCAACCATGCCCACGGTTTACAGTTATGTTATTTGAATGTACATGTAGCCAACAGAAACACATGTAAGCTTGCAGGTTCATAAACTTCAAGTTTACAAGTGTTTTCTTTATAAACACACATACATGTACAATTCAACTGACCTCTTTGTGCTGCGACGAAGGAGAATCCCAAAATCTCTTGACAGAAGCAAACACAGGATTGGAACAATCCGTTAAACCGCTCACACTGAAAGCGCCAAACGTCTGTCCACTCTTCACACTGATTCCTTCCTCGTCTTGAAGCTCTACATCGCCTTCATCGTCGTGTTTTTGTACATGTTTAGCAAGAGCTTCCGCGGTCAGATTAGAGTTCTGTGTTGCATGTCCCACAATGGCTCCCCTCTTCGCCGCTTCTCTGTGCGTTCTTGTCGCCGGATTTGACTCGCAGCTTTGGCCCTTTCGCCATTTTTTGCTTTTACCTTGTCGTATCCGCACCATTATACGAGCTTTAAATGTTTAGATCATCATAAAACACTGAATGTTGTGTAAGAAAATATCCACGATGTTTTCAAAAATCCTCGTGGCTTACTTAACACGAGCCTGCGATTTTCCGTCCAAGAGGTAAGCACTTCATGTATGAGGACATATATTATACCGCTGTATACGAGTGGGGACTCGGGCGAGCTGACAAAAACAGGAACCCCTGAAGGGTTTAGTTTACAAGCGATTTCGCCTTGAAGGGAGAAAGAACAATCCACCCCTCCTCCCCCTCGGTCAGTGTACTCTGAGGTTCCCACGCCAAATCTAAGAGTCAACATTTCACTGTATAGTAATGTTGTTCGGGGATTACTTTGTGACTCCTGACTTTGAGCGGTTTTGTGTCAAAAGGAATCCAGAATTGCTTTGGTTTTACTTTACTGTGCTCTGTGAATGAACGTATACAGCTGTTTCGAGAAACGTTGTCGGAAAAAAGCGCACGCGACAATCCCGAAAGGTAATCTGGTATATGATCAGCAAGGTACATGTACGTTCCTGGCACTGTAGCTGTCGAACCTACTTTTGTTGCTTTCTTTTAGCACTCGCAAACATACATCCACGGCGTCTCGTGCCATTTTCTCAGATTTCCCTGAAATGCGCTGAAGTCAAGGAACCGTGAAGTTAAAACTACCCACAATACCTTTCGGGATTGTCGCGTGCGCTTTTTCCGACAACCTTTCTCGAAACAGCTGTAAACACGCGCCACCGGCGTCAACCAATCAGATTCAAAACCAAAACTCGCGTTTTCCCGCGCTTGGCGCCGGTTACATGTATTAATTTGCTTTGAGTTCTCATTTGTTCGTTTTGTTGCTTACGTTTGTTGTCAGATTGGCCATTATAATTGTTTTGGTTTGGTTTTACGACACTCGATTGAACGCCGCTCTAAAACTGATAAACAACAGTCTTGTTGCTAATTTAAATTCAAGATGCGCTATTCAAATATAGTTTTCATCTTGAATCTGAACAGAAGAACTGGAGAAGATTGACCCTGCATCTGGTGAGTGCTGACAAATTAGGAGGGACGTGAAGTTTTCATGATTTGTGTGCATTATTGTAGTATGGGGTCAGAGCTGAAGACTCGATATTTCAGTGCTAATACTCGGAGACCAGAAGCATTTAGACTGGCGATACGAAGTTAATCGGGAAAAAATCGGCGCGTTCTTGAAGCTTTCGTCGCGCACGCCGATTTTTTCCCCGGCTCGCCCAACTAACTGCCCCTGGGTCTGAATCTTTGATTATTTTGATGCTGTTGTTGTTGTTGCTGCTGCTGCTGCTGCTGCTGCTGCTGCTGCTGCTGCTGCTGCTGCTGTTTCTTAGGGAGGTGCATGAAGAGTAGTCTTTGCTGCCATGATATAGGATGCGTACAACAAGCGCAGTAATAATAAACGACACAGTGCGAATTTTATGCATTGGTCATGCGGTGGAAATGGGGCGAGAAGGGGAAAGGAGCATATTTTCCTCAACGCCCAAACTTACATGCCCATAGTTTAATCGTTTTCGAGCTACGTAGCCCGAGTAAACAGGCGCCGTTTTTCGCTCCTCTTACCGGTCGCCTCGAAAACGTAACCGTTCCGTGGGACCGGTATGACGAGCGCGACGAGCGACGTCTGTTTACGGCTCAGGCTCGCTGCTACGTAGACTAGCTTTAATAAGAAAACGTAACGTCATACAACCAGTATACACTTTGAGAATCATCTGGCACGTTTTTATTCCGAGATCTCACGTTTAAAAGCCGAATCTCGATAAGAGCCTGTCGTTTCCCGACCACGGACCAAGGCTAGTCTAAAGCTCTGAACGAGATTTATTTAGGCACACAGCCGAGTACTTGTTTCTGCCTAAGTCTAAGAAAATAATTAAAAGTTTGACGCGAGCTCTCATCGTTGCATCTCCAGAGTCAAACATCGTTGTCCATGATCGTTGCGTGTCCAGAGTCAAAACGCTATACTAGAATTGCTACCTTACCCTTTTCGTGTTACCTACCTAAGAAAATTAGCTCTGACGAAGGGCTAACGCACGAAACGTCAGTTGCTCTAATCCTACAAGATGGCGGTTTATGTACCTTAATTATGAGAGTAAACCAAATGTTTCTATTTGTCCACTGATGTCGCATAACAGTTTCTATGGAAACTAATCCCTCCAAACCAGGTCCTATGTAGGGAAGTGTAGGTAATAGGCCATTTCCGGGTGGCCTTTTGCCTCATGGAAATGAGTTTGATTTGCAAGACAATGAACGTGCAAGTAAAACTAATTTCCATATGAAAGGTTGTGCACCAGGACTCGTTTTGAAACAGAGGCAAAAGGCAACTCGGAAATGGCCTATTGGAGGAGGTTGGGAACTGGAATATGTCAACTATCACAGCACGTGATCTTCCAAGTTTTGCTGATTTCTGCGCTGTTCTGTCGGTGACCAGTTGCCATTGTTCAATCTGCCCATATTGTCTTTTTCAATATCGACCATTTCATTCGCATCCATTTTATAGGCGTCAGCTTTCCTGAACGACCAGAAAGTGGAGCCATTGCGATACGCGTCCCAGTTCCTTTTAGAGAAGTTACTTGTCAGTCTCGAGAGACGATTTTCGAAGCGCGTTTTCTTCTGGTAAAAACCGCATTGACTGAGCACCTTACGGAACTCCCTTCGAAAGTTTTGGCTGAGTATTATGTACAAGCACGGGTCTATAGCGCTGTTCGTGTGCGAGATCCACAGAAGTAAGGGGAATAGATAAGAAGGCATTCTTGCGTAATATTCGCTGTGGAAAGTGACGTAATAGTGCATCGCGTGCGCGGGAAACCAACAAAGTGCAAACACTGCCACTATCATAACCAGTACTTTGACTACCTTGCGCTTCGATTTCTCAACCGTCCTTCTATAAGCCTGCGCCCGCGAGAGTCCAGGGATTTTTCTATGATAGAGTTTGTAGCAAATGAGCGTGTAGAGAACAGCGATGACAAGGAGAGGCAACAAATAGAGCAGGACAAAAATCATGCTATAATACACTTTAGAGAGAATATCAGCAAGGTGGGGATCTTGCGCAAAGTAAGATATGCAATACCAATTTCCATCCGGAGAAGATGTTACTTTGAAAATGGCCAGCGTCGGGCTCATGAGAACGGCTGAGCAAATCCAAATAGTCGCTGTCATGGTTTTAGGTTTTCGAAATACCTGCCCTTCCAGTGGGTAGTACACGGCAAAGAATCGGTCTATAGCCACCACCAGTATGGTGACAATAGACGTAGCGATGGGAAATAGAAACAGGTACTGCGTGAGTTTGCAAGTGATGGCTCCCGCGATTCCAGCGTGCCAGCGGTGCTCGTTGTACCAGAATGCCACCGACATTGGCATGACTATGAAGGTGATGAGTAAGTTGGAACAAGCAAGGTTGGCGATGAGCAAGTGTGTGGCCGCCTTGATGCCACATTTTCTGCAGATGATGTACAGTCCGAGGGAGTTTCCAACGAATCCAAAGAGAAAGGTGACCGCGTATAGTGACGTCATCGTTATCTTGATACCGTCCGTCATTGATCCGCCTGGAGGAAGGCCGCCTCGGAGTGCACCGTCTGTGAAAACAACGAGAGCTGTGAGGGGAATTGGACTGCGAGCAGTGCATGCGCAGTCCCTCTTCTTATGTATCGTGAAGCAATGAAACGAAGCCTGAAAAAGTGAACTGAGCCTTGCGCCTTCTAGGTTAGGTCCCCTTTCTTTGGCTCATCTTCGGAGACCCAGGGGCAGATAATCGTGGCGGGAGGAATATAAAACGGGCGAAATCAGTGCGCGCGAAAGTTTACTTGACGGATAAGTAAACTTTCGCGCGCGCCGATTTCGCCCGTTTCATCTTCCTCCCGCCACGATTATCTGCCCTTGGGTCTCCGAGGTTGTATTCGGCTTCGCTCGCATTGCTGCACGATCTATAAAAGAGGAACTGTTTGCAGAGTTGGGGGAAATTGTTAAGATAACCATCTAAAAAATATCCTAGATCAGATAATAACCCATGCATGCACTTACAGTGTGATCTGGTTTGATATAAGTGAAGCAGTAAGTTTTCTTTGGTCTTGGTGGCACATTAACCTGTTTATCCCAAGCTGGAATATTTGTTACAATCCTCTTTGATAAGTCCTTCATATTTGACATACATCTCGTATTTGTTTTGGTGGTACATTTATTATATAACATTCGGCCTTGCTACTTGGTAAGAATTTAGATGTTGATAGCAGATTTATGTGCACTTTACGCCTTTGAATAAACAGCTCGTTTTTTACTACCTCCAAATAAATATCGTATTTTTTTTTAATTAGAATAAGTTAGTATAACTGAAGTCAAAGGGTCAGTATTTTTTCGACGAATTTTTCGTAACTAACGAGTTGGAGAGCGGATTTTTGCTCTTCGTAAGCAGAGGAAAACGGCGAAATTATTTACTGAATTTCCTCTTTCGATAAAGGGGATCAATTATTACGGTCTTGCATTTGGTTTATTTGTGCTAGCTGTATATGTATAACTGGTTAGACTCACATTAAGTAATATAATGCGTGAGTTACTTACAAGTTGTCAAGTTTGTTTGATTGTAAGAAGAGTTTCCTTCCATCATGATACTGCAGCTTCTCAAAATAGCCTGAAAAAGCAAAGTTTATTGTGGTAAGAGAGTGATGATATACTCTGGCTAAATCTTGCTGCATGTGGAGAGAGAGGAACTGGCCATGTAGGGATTATAATCAGTTTGAGTTACAATAAAACAAACAACTTGTGACAACAGAAAGTGTTTCAATTGATTATTTAGCTTCCTACGCAGACGCTCTTTGAGCAGGAAATATTGTATGACGGGCCCAAAGAGCGCCTGGGTATGAGGCCAACATTTATTAAGAAGAGGCCCACACATAGATATATAAGTCTGATACCTAACACCCAACCCAACCGCCGCGCCCAACCGCCATCTTGAAAGCGGAGTAGACCCTGGGAACGAGGTTGCACGACGGTTGCACCGATTGCACCCCCCGCATAAAATACGGTCCGCAATGCGTGCGTATATCGATCATTCAATCAAACAACTGTCCAATACTGCAGAAAGCCGCAGACCAATTCAATTACGCTAAAACTTAGAAAGCCTCTCTTAGCTTTTTGTTTCCGCACCAATTTAACTCTAGTTAGTTTGCGACTAGTTAAAGATATCTTTGATCGAAAAGTGTCTAGAAACCATTTTTCGCGCCTGTATGTTTTGGCAACTTCATATGTGATGAAATAGAAAGCCCGGAAACTGAAATTTGGGTGCAAAGTGAAACCCAGTACCGTGACCTGTTGACGCATTTGTTAGAGTTAATCTGATAATGCACATGAGAAATTAACAAGTTGAACGACATCTTAATTTTACTTTTGAGAGGTTTGCCAAGCCTAGACATTTATAAAACTAAATTACGTGATGCTATCTTGATTTTACCGACTCCGACGTTTACAGTTGCGTTTAATCTCGTTAGTTTATCACAAAACTTTCTAGAACAAACTTGACTCCAAAAAATGAAAGATAACCTCAGTCGGCCTCAATCACATTGTTTTGCATTCACCATGCAGAGGAAAGCTGCAGTTAGTCTACAAGATGAAAATGGCAAATTCTGAGACAAGAAAACTACTAGTTATTCAAGCTCTCAGTACAAAAGTGTCGGCGCCATCATCACATGGATATATAAGTCTGATAAAAAGAGGCGACACCGCTAGAATACGGTCCGCAATGCGTGCGTATATCTGAACATTCCATAAAACAACTGTCCAATACTGCAGAAAGCCGCAGACCCATTTAATTACGTTAAAACTTAGCAAGCCTCTCTATAGCTTTTTGTTTCCGCGCCAATTTAATTCTAGTTGCTTTGCGACTAGTTAAAGCTATGTTCGATCGAAAAGTGTCTAGAAACCATTTTTCGCGTCTGTATGTTTTGGCAACTTCATATGTGATGAAATAGAAAAGCCCGGGAATCAACTGTATAAATGAACTTCGAGTGCAAAGAGAAACCCAGTACCGTGACCTGTTGACGCATTTGTTAGAGTTAATCAACAAGATGAACGACATCTTAATTTTACTTTTGAGAGGTTTTGCCAACACTGGACATTTATAAAATTAAATTACGTGATGCTATCTTGATTTTAGCGACTCCGACGTTTACAGTTGCGCCTAATCTCGTTAGTTTATCACAAAAATTTCTAGAACAAACTTGACTCCAAAAAATGAAAGATAACCTCTTTTTTCATCTGTTCATCAGCATTTTCATTCTAATTGTTGTTTCTCGGTCATGTTGATAAACACAATTGGAGAACGCCTATCTAAACACATCACGCAGGGTTAACAGTCGTTCTTGAGATTAAAGCGATCATATGAACCATTCTAAATGCCAACGACAACAAACTTGTTATATGTTCGATTTCTTTATATACTGAAAGGTCATCTGTTGGAACAATTCCATGGCTGATATGAGAGCAATCGTCACGAGCATGCAAGAAACTGGCTTGCTTCGCGTTATTTCAATTTTGTTTGACGAGAAGTTAGCCTCGTTCTTTAATTTTGCAAACATGAAAAAATCATAGGTCCGGTTCGTGCAATATTCAAACAACAGCTGTACGTCTGTGGATTGCGACTAGCCTAGACCTAATTATAGCTACAGCCGAAACTCTCTGAGCGGACACTCTCGTAAGCGAACAGCTCTACTTACGGCCACCTTGACAAAACCCCGTTTGAACTATTCATACATGCAAACTCTGTATTTACACATTCTAGTAAGCGGCCAGCTCTAGTTGCGGACACTTTTTCAGCGGTGTCCACTTACGGAAGCTTCGACTATATGCTCAGTTTCTAAAGCCGTGATAAAAGATCCAATAAAGGAAGTAATTGCGCTTCAATTAATGCTAGAAAAATAAAATGCATAACTAGAATAGACCTAAAATACGGTTAATCAATAGTACCTTTGACAGTGTGACACAACTGCCTGTGAATGAAGCAGGAGATGCGAGTTTTTGCGGAACTAGCTTTTTCTGTTGATCCTTTGACGGTCGTTAGTCGGCCTCAGTCGGCCTCAATTGCGTTGTTTTGCATTCACCATGCAGAGGAAACTGCTGCTGAGTTAGTCTACAAGATGAAATTGGCAAATTCTAAGACAAGAAAACTACTAGTTTTTCAAGCTCTCAGTACAACAGTGTCGGCGCCATCATGGCACATTTATGTTAGACAATTAAACTAATGCACCAGAAATACCGACTTTGAACTGAAAGTTTACATAATATATAAGATTAAGAACAATGGCAATGCGACCTGTGGGTCTTAGCTATTCACCTTCTCTCTCTGCTTCCTTAGCTTGCCAATTTCTCACGAACTCGTAAAAATGTCGTTGCTGACTATATAGTCGATGATTTATCTTGCTGAGAAGATCAGCGCAAAGCTGGCTGAGAGTATTATTTTCTGCGAGTCCATCCGGTTTTGCTCACCGCAGGGCTACTGTTAATTTTGTTAGCGGTTGGCCTTCGGGTCAATTTTTGTCTTTATTATATTCCCAAGAATGACCAAAATGCAGCTGTCTCAGGTGCAGTCAGGTGAAGAGAAAAATAATATTGATAGGATAGTGTTGGCACTTTCACTCACCAGAGTGCAACAGTTCGAAATTAAACTAACAAAAATAATCTAAAAGATCATAATTTTCAAGTACAAATGTTGACACAACCTTTTTAAACATAAAAAACAGTACCACACGAAAATTAAAATTTAACTGCTAACATATAGCTCTCATTTGAATGGTCACAGACTAGGGTTTCATCCACAAACTTAAATTTAGAACCGCTCCGCTGTACAGCGTTATACTGAGTATTACACACTAGGGTTTCTTCCAGAGACCTGATTAAAGTTAAACTACTCTGTACAGCCGGCGTAACAAACAGTACTACACACTAGGGGTTCATCTATAGACTTAAATTTAAAACCTCTCTTTACAGCGTTATAAACAGTACTACACAGTATGGTTTCTTCTACAGACTCAAATTTAGAACCGTTTAGCACAACGTAACTATGAGCAGTATTACATACTATAGGGTTTCATCCATAGACTTTAAAAATGTTAAAACCACCTTACTTGTTGTACAGCATGATATAAGTGCTGCTCGATAGCTCTCATTGGATGTTCACACACTGGGGTTTCATCATGCAGAGACTTAGAAGGATATTCGGAATTTATTGGAGATTTGACGAGCTCTGGGAGATAAACTACCAAATTCTCATAGCTAACATCGATATAAATGTATAATAATCGGTAGGGAGAATTGCTATATCTATCAAGCGTAAACTGAAAGGGCAAAAGTGAAAGGTAAAAACCGTCATGATAAAACAGTATTATCGTAGTTAAAGTGCATCACTGTCATTCGTCTGTGTCTCAATACCTTCATAAAAATTGTGCGTAATTTATATTAATTAAAATTAAGAGAAGAAAAGTTCATACCCTGCTCAAGCAAAATAGTTCCTCTAGTCTTGAAAATAATTTAAGTGATATTTAGTGTACGTGTGTTCGTTTCGTTATATAGTTTTCTTTATATTTGTTTTCAGTTGGAAGAGAGAACAACGAGACACTAATTATGAAATTATAAAACGTACAAGATCTATTTTGTACACGTACCTCTTTTAGAGCTTTATATACATGTAGGCGTTGTATATATACATTTGCAGTAATATACGGGTCAAACGCCGCCGACACCATTCGTTTTCCTTAATAATTGATGTTACTACATGCAGAAGTCTCTTGTAGCTTCCAGCTAAGGTATAACTTCGCCTCAAATTGAGAATTAAGAATTCACGGTTTCATTAAAAGCTTGTTAGTCTTACAACTGACCTAATGAGGCAAGCTTTCATCAAAACAAGGAAGGGCCGGCGTATTAGTTTAGTGTCTATTTCCGCCAAACTACTTAACAGTGAAACTTATATATGAAAGTGATATTTGCCGCCTTATCAAACTGTAAATTAAATAATGTTTGCTTATCAAGTCTTCAGTAATTTTCTGTGAAACTTACCTTGAAATACTTCATTATTCCAAGCTAATAGGCGTCGAGAAACGGTTTGGATCTGCACCCAACGAAATTTTGAATTCATGAAGTTTTCAGTGAGTGTCATTTTATAGATTATTTTTCATGATTTGAATAATTGATGTAATAAACTACCAAAAAATTAAAGATATTTCTAGAATATAACTGTCAGTGAAGGTTCTTCAACGTGCTAGCATATAAATCATGCATAAATGAAAGCTTGAAACGTGTGGCGGGAAATTTTTAATGACGAGTGAGTAAATAAAGACATTTCAATTTGTCACGGCTTCAGCCAAATTGCGTGCGTACATCAACTTTTTATTGAAAAAGAAACAGCGGAACTCTGAGCACTTGAAGAAGAAAAAGAAGATATTAGTTCAGGATTAATCTTCTTGTCAGTAGCTGTTATTACTAGAAGTAAAAAGTTGACAACCATCGATAGTAAAGTGGACGTTTTCAGAGTTCAGTCACTGTCAAAAATTCCCATGTCAAGTACCATATCAGCAAATATATTAGTTTGCTTGATTTGACTGATTTGGCGTTAAAAAAGCCATCGCCTTTTAGCACATTGTTTTTTTCTTATCTTACCCGAGTAAGTGCTTTTTTAAAGTCGATCAGTAAGAATTTTACTTTCAACGAAATTCTGCAACTATAGTGTAACACACGATCGAAATTTAACTGAGAAGATAGTCATTTATATTTTTGTGATCATTGTATATTTGATCATAGACCATCTATAATAAATAAAACGTTGAAAACGCCACTGATAAGGAACTCAGCTTGTCTTTCTATCCACGAGGAAAACCACGCAACATACGAAATCTTAGAATCATATTCAGCCTGATATGGCAACAAGAAGTATGTCTATATATGGCTTTATATTGTCTACCCTTGTTCGACTAGACTTTATCGTAAGACATTGCAGGATAACTGTAAGTTTAGCCGGAGATCAAACCCGGTCACAAAACCGCAAAATTTAATTAAATATATGTGTAATGATTTTGGTACTGATTTCTTTCGATTTCTATAATAGCAGGCAAATCAAGCATTAAACTGGCATATATACCGCTCAATCCTTTTAGCACACTACCCAATCCTTGTACTATTGTTCATAAATGTGGGATCAGTTGATCTTCGTTACTCAGCCCGGCTGCGAAATTCTAAATATCCGTAGTTCTCATTTAAGGTGTAATAGTTCCTGAGGCCGAATAGTATATTTAGAATGATGCTAAGTACCCTATTGTTCTGTCGGTTCACTCTCTTATCGATGCGTGGGGCTATCATCTGTTTCAGTCCATATATATAGGATTATAAACTCGAAGTTTTATAATAACAGCGCCGGTATTTTCAATGTGAACTGTATTTTAATATAAGTATGATCTGACAACAGGGATCGCCGCTTTCATTAAAATGAGAAATTAAATAGACAGGTAATGAAGTAGTCACAATCACTGATCCTGTCTGAATTGCATTTCGAGTGATCTCAAAAGTTGATCAGTATTACAGCTATGGGATTTCAATGAAATGTGCGTCACAGACTACTGATCATTTTCAGATATTGTTAATTACTTTCATGATGTGTTACTGTTTATTATACTGTACAAAATGACTCTAACTTTGAAGTCTGTGGATCAAACCTTTTGTGCTTGACATGCATTTAAATGAAGGGTATTGAGTGGTATTTTCGCATATAGTGCTCTTTGTATTTTTATTATTGTGCTTTCTATCTGTTGAATTAGAGGTTCATAAAAGTTTTGTTCCATAAACGTGAGGCAGGAATATATTATTTCCGGAATTTCAGTATTAGTGACAGTTCTGTGCAAATAACTGAAATAAACAATACTCGGCTTTCATTCGCAGCTAGCTGTTTTTAAAAGCTCTCTCAACCAAGAAAATCCATGTTGTATTTATATATATATATTTACTGTCATTCGATTTTCTTTGTCTTCTGAACTTTCACCCCAGTTTTAGTAAAAGTGACGATCTCTATTTACGGGGCGAGATGAGGTATTGTATTGTGATGTATACTAATATCGTATACTGCATCGTTGTGTTTTGATTGGGTGTTTGAATTTGGCCAGATCTATTCTAAATATGGCTCAATCTAGGAATAAGTTGCCTCGCAGACTCCTGTTTATGAGCTCCTGGCATATTAAATCAAAATATTATTTATCTCATTTCCAAAACGTTTTACTGTTCCATTGGAGAAAGAAAAGCGACAAATTCATTACATTTTCTGAAAATGCCATTAATAAAGGTCATGATCATAAAAAACGGGCAAAATTAAAACATGTGAGCCAGCTGTTGTAAATAAGTTGATAACAAGAGCCGGGATAATCTAGATTATCCTCTCTTGGTAATAAATCACAATACTTTCCTTACAAAATGGGTTAAAAAAATATCTGTAATTTCAATTCAATCCATGATTCGATTAATTTAATAAGTTCAACGGCATCCTTTTTATTACAATAGCGAAATGAAATGTCAGAGTTCGCCATACTTTAATTATCGTGTCATTTTCTCCATTAAAATGTTTGAAGCATGCAACACAAAAAGTAGTAGTTCGTCTATAAAAAGTAGTATTAATTAATCCCACGTACACAAGCATGATTCGCGATCGTTTCAATTTGTAATTATCTGTAAGGCCCTATCAAACGGTCTCAACATTCTCTCAACATCTGTTAACAATAATAATAATAACAATTTTTAAAGAGGGTAGCACCAAGCTAACTCGAGGATAATTAGGGTGGCCCTCTACAATTCCTATTTACAATACAATTTAAAAAGCCTTATTAAAAATTCCTAAAAAGTAAAATTAAAAATCCAAAAACGACCTCACAAGAAATGTACAATACGTTAAAAAGAACAAAAAGTTTCGGTTAAAAATCCTTAATGATCTGTTGAATCATGTTGAGAGATTTTGAGACCATGCCGTGTCAAACGGCTTCAACATTTCGAGAAAGAAATGTTGAGAAAATGTTGAGACAAAGGGGGTGTCAATCGAGGCTTTAGCTGCTGCCATTTTTTTCATGTGCCATACATATGACTAGCTATCGAGTCGAGCATGCAGGCGTGAGCAGACTGCATTAGGGCCGGCTACTGCTGATTTCCCGCTTTGATTGTCGATAGATCATACCTGCAGAATCATGGAATCTATTTACAGAATCAACAGAGCTCTAAGTGTTAAAACATTCTATTTTATAGAGACGAGACGGTATGCTTCCGTTACGAGTTGGAATTTGGTAACTTTATGAAATATTACATGTAATGTTCAAATGAATACATTATGGTATGGTGATGAGGTTTTATTTGGTCACATCACCAGACCAACGAAGAAAGAAAGAAAGCATATTAATGCTAATATTAAAGCATATTAATTTAAAAAAAGGCAGCGTCCTTTAGATCAGAGTACGAGTACGAGATTGACTATGAGTACGACTTTCGAATTTAATTAAAATCAGTCACGTTCCCAGATCCGGGCCCTCGATCCTCCCTCTAGAAACGAGAAACGGCTCTAGAAACTAGATTGGTGTTAGACGTGTTGATGTAAACCTTGCGCACTAGGTTTGAAAAGTCGTACTCGTACTCAATCTCGTACTCGTACTCCGATCTAAACGTCGCTAATGTAATTACATGCAACACAAAATTGCACTGCAGCGAATGGGTAGAGCATGAAACACTGCGTCGATTGTTGAATCTGAGTTATCTCGTCAGTGTAGAATTCGCGAGCTGCGCAACGCCGGGACAATGAGCCACAATATTGAGATTTACCATTGCAGCTCTCAGTTGTACATGCATGTAATAGCTCGTTACTCGATCTACACACAAACTCATGAAGAGAGGTGTAAAGATCCGCTATTTCAGATGTTGGATGTATAATAATAACATTCATAGAGTCATTCTAAGATATAAATTTCTAGACTATGAGGGTCAGTACAGTCAATAAACTCACCTATTTCAGTCGTGGAACAACTGATGAGACTCGTCTAAGCTCCAGTAACTACATTTCATTTTAAAGATAATTATAACAAGTGCTATTTCGTTAAACGTACCTCCGGTGAAAATTATTATTTGACAGGAAACTGACTGGCTATTCTGTTGGATGTTTCATTCCGTATTTCGGAAGTCGCTCTGTTCTGTCACTACCCGACAAATGTCTATGACACCTTAACTACATGGAATGCATCAAAGCTGTAAAAAAGCTGAAGGAATGCCACGATTCCTATCTAGAACCTAGTAATGACTTTTCTTGTCAGCACGTCTCAATCAACTAAAATCAGCATGGTCAAAGTGCGCGGTTTAACTGTTGTGTTCAAATTTTGTTTTTTCGCTGCACATCTGACGTGAAGCCAGTTGTATACACCGCAAGGTTAAGATGTCAGATATCATATTTTTTTTAATGGATGCAGCATCTTATTTTCTTCTCAATTCAAAGCAATACATATTCCAGTAAGCTAATGTTATGTTGTGAATCCTACTGGTATAAAGCTATAAGATAAGAGATACACTCCTATATATAAGCTACGCATCAGTTATAGACCTCTGGCTATAGATAGGTATGAGCTTCTGGACAGCTAGCGTATGGGTTTTAGCATTTGGGTCTGCATCACGGTATCAATTGATCGGGGAGACTATATATAGGTTTGCATCTTGAACCAAAATTAACGCTTTCACTCCCAAGAGTGCTAAGTTCAAAACTGACGAAAAAATCTTGAATTTTATTTGGTTTAAAATTGTTCAAAAAAACAGCACTACTTGAAAGTACTGCAATAGCTTTCATATTGAATGGTCACACAGTTACGAGGGTTACATCCGGAGACTCGAAAGGTACAACCACATTTATTGACTCAAGGTTTGACTCTGGGAGTGAAAGGGTTAAGCAAATTTTGCATTAATAAAATGAAGGGAAACAATTGGAAAATGATCTGAAATGGTGGTATCACTTTACCAAAACGTCTACTAGTTAGGGTATATTTTTAACGTATTTTGTTCAGAATAGGGTTACAAAAATAACATATTGTGACCAGTTTGGTTAAGGATATCTAGGGTCTACTGCGGCACAGTCGAACCCAGTTTTTTGGAGAGTCCACCCTCCCTCCCCCCCCCCCCCCCCCCCCCCCTCTCCCGGAGGGAAAACCCAAAGTAGCTGGAAGTGAAGTGATCATTGTCCTGGATTTGGCATGATTGATCAGTAGTAACATCGTTTTTCCACTGGCCTCCGTATCTCTAAGTCGGTGTCTTTGTGAGCGGACTTGCTCAGCATCTTAACGCGTAAGTTTAGCGATTAGTGGGCGTTTTGGCACGCTAGAAGACTTTGACACATTAATAAAGTTGTTATTGTTATAAGGGCCAGTACCAGTATACATTTTCTAAAAGCTTAATAATTGAAAAAAAAAATGTAAGCAAATGGTGATAATCATTCAAAATTGTTGTAGATTTTCTCTCAGTGTGTCTCGGAACTGCAAAATAAGACCTGGTGAAAACAGTGAGGGAGAGTGTGAGTAAGACTGAGTAAGTCTAAAAGCGTTGATTTGCGAATCCAAGAAGGATATGTGAAATAATACTAGTGTAAATCATTCTTTCTAGTGATTATATTAAGATAATGATGATGGTATGGAGGAGAGAAAATGACAGCTAGATCTTGAAGTGACGATTAGTTTCTTTGTTATATTTATTTGTGAAATTGCAGTCCGTGATGAAAAGGAGCATTCTGATTGGTTCCTAGACTTGCCACAAGTCGACTTCTTTAAGCGACGAAGTCGGGAAAGCGAGCGACGAAGTCGCGAGACGAGCGGCGAACGCCGGAGAAGTCGACTTGTTCCGCCTGCATGAGTTCGAAAAGTTCGTTTACCGACTGACTGACAAAATCACCAAAACGCGAAAAACGGACTTTGAGAAAGTCTAATTGGTTCCCTGAGTGGTCCAAATTTTGTAATTGCGGACCGCTAAGATGGACCGCCCACGAATTAGGTTGGCCGATTAATTGCTTTTTCGAAACATTGCACAAAGTAGAAACCTCCTTTTAGTTATGTCTGTGGCTTAAAAATGCATAACGAATGTTTGCGCAACATTTTGTTGTGGCACCATGTTGCAGCTTTTCCAAAGTCAACATGAATAGCTGCCTGAATTATAACTGTTGCGTTAAAAATCGTCTCGTGTAACATACCGTTGCCGCAATTAACAATGTTGCGTAAAAAGTTTTCTCGTGTTAAAAATCGTCGTTAAAAATCGTTTAATTTCGTGTATCACCGCTTTAGACAGTCAGCCAACAGCGGCCAAGATATACGTTCATCGTGCGGTGTGGATAAGCTACTGATCGAACGGACATGGTGTAAAACCGACCCAGTTTACAACACAAATTCAAAGAGGGTATTATATACTCAGTTTCAAACCTGCGACAACCGGACAGTACATGAGTTTGATTTTCTTTCTGGTCAAAGATATTAGAAGCTTCTACTCACCGCCGGATTTTTTCAAGCGCCAAAGACTCGACTCAGCACAGCTGCCACTAGAGGCTTTAGTTTTGCTCGGTCGGTAACTGCGCTAACTTTGATGAACAACTTTACATTTCCAATATTTTTCAGTGTCCGTGTTCGATGCTTTTATAAGTTTGTAGCATTTCTGTCACTCAAATGACACTTCAAGCTCGACTGAATACATTAAAACTGAATTGCAGCTGGTCTTGATAATGAGTGCTTGACTTTTATCAACAGAATTAAAACCACAATTTGTATTGATTTCACATTTGCGCGTCAGAAGCCACCCTTTGTGTCCCTGACGTGCAAAGAATTATTTGGATTGACACACTCTGGAGAATAATTAACTGAAGTGAGACTAATATGACAGTGGTCGCAGAAATAATAGAAATGCGACTCTTGTAGACCCTCACGAAGCATAATAAAATAGACGCATTTTTTTCTTTTCAACTTTTCAATTGTTCAGAAAATACAACGAAGAAGAGATTAGCCAGCACATTGTAGAAACATGTACGTATTTTAAAAGAGGTATTTTAAAAGAGAACTTTTCCCAGCTAAGTGCTGTTCTTTCAATTCAGACCGAAAGCTAAAGAACATGAAACAGATTTTGTTCACTCCTTCTCCGAGCGAGTGTACTTCTAGAAACCCCTATGAGATGTCTCTTTTGCGTCAATATTTGACTGGCAGCTTCTTTGAACTTTATCACATTTCCAATTAGGTCTAAATATGAGACACTCTAAGGTACGGATCGCACTACAGCCAATTTTGTTTATTCAAGTATCAAATCTGTCAACACGTAACGTAAAAATCGTAAAATACAGTGTGACCGCCCAGTTTCAATTTTTTGCCAATTTTTTTGCGAATTGCCAAATTTTCGCCAATATTCAAAGAAGCCGAAGTGTTGCCAATTTTTTGGAGCCGACCAAATTTGCGAAAATCATACAATTTTGTTATTGTAGCCCGTTTTAGCCATTAAACTGTCATTCGCGCAAGAAGCTATGTCTTGATAATTAAGATTCGCTAGTTTAGCGCGTGCAATAACGGGACAAAATAATTTTTTACCCGGTTCATCTGACTCTTTTAATAATTATTTCGACGAAAACGAAGAACATGAACATCGATATTACGCCGCGAATTTCTATGACTACACTGGGTCTGATCGAAACCAAATTTACCGGCGGCAATTTGGAGAACAATTCGTCTCAAGTTCAAGACAATCTCCTTCGATTGCAATTGAAGCCAGCAGCAAGAAAACGACGAAAACCAAGAAAGCGAAGTACGAGACCTGGTCCCAAGCCGTTTAAGTTTACATTTACATCAATCAGAAGAGTTTTGGAAAACACATCTTGGTTTGAGTACGACCACCACCAAAATTTGGCACTTGCGAATTTTTTGTCAATTTTTCCTCGCCAAAAATTACAAAACTTTTTATGTAAACAAAATTGGCTGTAGTGCGAACCGTACCTTTATAACATCATCATCGATTCTAGAGCTTGACAATTGTCAAACTTTCAAACGTATCTACTTTCTTGTACTTTGCATCAGGAATATTGAGAACGAGATCTAGAATCAGTATTTCACAGTCAAATTTTAAATCGAAATCCAACATCATTTTGCTATCGCGAATATTATAATTGCGCGTTTTTCATTAGTCGGTTTGATTCCCTTTCTCCATTATTATTAATTAAAAGGAAACAGCTATTTCCCCAAGAAAACGGAAAGTGTCAACTGAAAAATAGCGAATTGTATCGTGATCAAACGCAGTGACAACCTTGTTGTCTTTTATTGATGCAGTTCCTCTAATTTGTCAAGTTATGTATACCAACTGAAATAGAAAACGTTTCCTCTGTGTGTCCATGGAGATATGGTAACACGAGTGAAATTTGCGAGAACAAGAAATGATGTGGAAACACGAGCCGCAGGCGAGTGATACCATAGCAATTTCTAGTTCTCCCAAACTTTCACGCACGAAGCAATTTTCTATGTATCCATAGATTTATGGTAAATGGTTTTGAGCCAATCAGATGGCGCGTAGTATCTTGTTTATTTCATAAATGAAACACTTTTAGATAGTTTTTTGGCCTTATCCAGAAACATTTGTTTTTTAAATTTCAATCTTGGTTTTGATCGCCGGTTCGAATGCAGTGAGCCCAAGAAAACCAAAAAAACAGCTAAAAACAACAAATTAAAACATGGCCCTGCTTATATTAGTCAGGTTTAACAGAGACCATGAAATATAGAAAATAACATATATCTTATTAGACATTTTAGTATGTAGTATCACTGTGATTATCCAACTTCAGTCAGTAGAGTACAAATAACGCGCGAAACGAGCACAGACATGCCGCGAAATTGGAAAATAATACTGATCAGTTATTAGACAGTTAAGTGTGTAGCATGGCTGTACATTTTTACTCGTTGTTTTTATTTTGACTCGCCCTTTCTCTGAATGACCATAGTGATTTCTCTCTGGTCTCTGAGCAAATGCCAGTTTACGCGAACATCTCGTGCCGCGAAGCGAGAGTCAAAGTTGCTGCCATATAAGCGCGCGCGCGCTTCCGTGCTCTATTAAACTCGCGCGTATAATTATTAAATTGGCGCGCCCTCCACGTGAAGCGTTCATTCATAATAAAGAAGATCGACTGATCGTACCCGTTACTTTGTCAGGTAAACGACAAAGAGAGCAAAATTTACTACAAAAACAGTGGACATCATGCGAGACCCACAAAGCAAAAGTGTTGGGAGATAAAAACGAAACAAAAGTTAAAAAAGAAGCAACTAAACAATGCTTGTAAACCAAAGGGAAACCAAAAGAGGGCTGAGCGTGTTTTCAATATCTTCCATTTTTACAGAACTCACCATATTGTTTCACAAGTTCAAGAAATCTCCTGAATGTCCCCGAAATGACACATGTCCCGCGAATTCGAAACATTGAACCAACGCGCCCTGCATTAATGGCACGGGCATGGAACAAATGTTATAGAATTACAGTGACAATGACCGATAAGGTCTGGAATGAAGTTGCATGGTTGATCGAGCCACTCGGCATCCATGTAACGTCATTCCATCTGCATGGGATGGAGTTACATGGTTGACCGAGTAGATCTGGAATGAAGTTTTATGAATGACCGATAAGGTCTGGAATGGAGTTAGAATGGTTAACCGAGCCACTCGGACAACCATCTACCTTCATCTCATCTGCATGGGATAGAGTCACATGGTTGACCGAGTAGATCTGGAATGGAGTTACATGGTTGACCGATAAGGTCTAGAATGGAGTGACTTGGTTGATTGAGCCACTCGGCCAACCATGTAACTTCATTCCATCTAGCCTGGAATACAGTTACATGGCTCACCGAGTAGATCTAGAATGAAGTTATATAGAAGACCAATATATAAGGTCTTGAATGGAGTTACATGGTTGACCGAGCCACTCGGACAACCATGTAACTCCATCCATCTGCATGGGCTAGAGTTACATGGGTGACCGAGTAGATCTGGAATGAAGTTTTATGAATGACCGATAAGGTCTGGAATGGAGTTAGCTCGGTTTACCGAGCCACTCGGCCAGCCATGTACCTGTATCCCATCTGCATGGGATGGAGTTACATGGTTGACCGAATAGATCTGGAATTGAGTTACATGGTTGGCCGAGTAGATCTGGAATAGAGTTATAATTACATGGTTGACTGAACCACTCGGCCTCCATGTAATTTGTATTATGATAAATTTGTATTATTATGTAACTTCATCCACCTCGAATGGGATCACCACCGTGTAGTGATGGGGTGGCTTGTGTCTCCATGACCCCTAGAGCTGTGCCTGCTGGAGTTTTAAACTCCTGGCGGGGTCATCCATGCCGGACTGATCAAAGGGTAGATGCCAGACAGAGATTGATCCCCTAGCCTGGTCCTCCAGGTTGGGGGTTGGGCGTAAGGTTGGCATCCTTACCCCATAAATAACAATGTGCTACAGAAACCGAAATCAGTAGTGACAATTATAAGGATCAGATTAGAGTACGCCGTCCCCCAAGGACAATAAATGAAGCCTTTGGGCCAAACCCAAACTTGCTCAAACTGAAGGCAAAGACCAGGATTGGTTGTTGGAATGTAAGGACGCTGTCTCAGGCAAGCAAACTCGCCCAGCTGGCCAGCGAACTGAGGAGGTACAAAATAGCTGTTCTTGGAGTATCAGAGGTGAGGTGGAACACATTTGGGGAGATCACTGCATCAACAGGGGAAACATTTCTTTACTCTGGTAAAGAAAACGAGGATTTGCATGAACATGCATTAGGGCTGCTGATTGCAAAGGAGACAGCAAGGAGTCTTATTGAGTAGAATCCTTGAGCGAATAATCACAGCTCGCTTTGCATCCAAGGGACGAAACATTACCATCATACAATGCTATGCGCCTACAAATTTGGCAGAGATAGAGGATAAAAGAACACTACTATCAGCAGCTGTAAGGAGTCATTGCAAAGGCACACAAAAGGGAAATGTTGATCCTAATGGGTGATATCAATGCAAAAGTCGGAACGGAGAATAATGGTAGAGAAGATATAATGGGAAAAGAAGCACTGGGAGAGGTCAATGAGAATGGTGACCTGTTCATTGACTTCTGTGCCTTCAATGATTTGTGCATTGGAGGTTCCTTCTTCCAACACAGGAAATACATAAGGCAACATGGACTTCACTAGACCTTCGCACTCACAATCAAATTGATCGATTCTGACCCGTGATCACCTCGTAATAGGAGAGTTTTATACAAAAAAGCTTGATGCAAGGAGGATAGTAGGATGCAGAGGTCGAAAAAGATTCAACACAGCGAGATTGAATGACATGGAGGCGAGGGAAGAGGTTATTGTGACATTAAGGAACAGATGTTCAGCTCTTGTAGGTGATGAAGTAGATGGCGAGGACGTAGATATAATGCGGCAGCACTGCAAAGACACCCTTACTGATACCTGTAAACAAGTACTGGGATATAGACAATCAAAGAGAAAGGAGTGGGGCAGTGAAGATACACGGAAGAGGATTGAAGCCAGGAGAGAGGTGAAGCAAAAATTGAACAGGGAAACAAGCATGGCAAAGAAGGGAGACCTACAGAGAGTCTATAAGAGCAAAAGGAACGAGGTTAAACAGAAAGCAAAGAGCGATAACAAGAAATGGATGGACGAGCTAGCACAACAAGCTGAAGAAGCAGCCACAGCGCATAACATCAGGGAATTATATAACCTCACCAAGAGAATGACTGGAAATTAAAGAATTCAAGCAATGCAAGGCCAGTGAGAGGTAAAGGTGGTAAACTGTTGTCAAAAGAACATGAGCAAATGAACAGGTGGAATGAGCATTTTCAACAATCCCAGAGATCTTGCTGAGAATGAAGACCAGATCTTGCCGATAATGACGAGGAGCTTACTATTAACTGTGGTAGAATATCTAAGAATGAGATTAAGAAAGCAGTTAAAAAGCTCAAGAATGGAAAGGCGGATAATATCCCTCCTGAGATTTTGAAAACAGATCTAAGCGCCACAGCAGATATCTTGTATGGCTTTTGAAAAGGCATTTGATAGTGTTGATAGGGAAGGGCTTTGAAGACTTTTGCGGCACTGTGGAATACCAGTGAAGGTAGTAAACATTATCAAGCATTATCAAGCTAATACTGATCCATTTGAAATCCGAACTGGAGTCAAGCAAGGCTGTTTATTATCTCCGCTAGTTTTTCTGGTGGTAATGGATTGGATAACAAGGGAACCTTTAATGAACGAAAGAACTGGAATTCAGTGGACCCTCACAGAACAACTTGAGGATTTGAATTTTTCTGATGATGTGTGTTTAATATCTGCAAATCAGATGCAAAGGAAAACAGTAAACCTCAGGGTATTTTATATTTTCTAATTGGGAATGAAGGTCAATGATACGAAGACCAAAGTACTCAAGCCCGATAGAGTATGGGAAAGAGTGACATTGTTGAACGAGTAGATCTAGAATGAAGTTGAATGGTTTACCGATAAGGTCTGGAATTGAGTTAGGATGGTTAACAGAGCGACTCGGACAACCATGTAACTTCGTCCCATCTGAATAGGATAGAGTCACTTGGTTGACCGAATAGATCTGGAATGATGTTATATGGATGACCGATAAAATCTGGAATTGAGTTAGCATGGTTAACCGAGCCACTCGGACAACCAGGTACCTTCATCCCATCTGCATGGGATAGAGTGACATTGTTGACCGAGTAGATCTGGAATGAAGTCGCATGTTTTACCGATAAGGTCTGGAATAGAGTTAGCATGGTTAACCGAGCCACTCGGACAACCATGTAACTTCATCCCATCTTCATGGGATAGAGTCACATGGTTGACCGAGTAGATCTGGAATGAAGTGGCATGATTTACCGATAAGGTCTGGAATGGAGTTACGTGGCTGACCGAGCCACTCGGACAACGATGTAACTTCATCCCATCTGCATGGGATAGAGTGACATTGTTGACCGAGTAGATCTGGAATGAAGTTGCATGGTTTACCGATAAGGTCTGGAATGGAGTTAGCATGGTTAACCGAGCCACTCGGACAACCATCTACCTTTATCCCATCTGCATGAGATAGAGTCACATGGTTGACCGAGTAGATCTGAAATGATGTTATATGGATGACCGATAATGTCTGGAATGGAGTTAACTTCATCCCATCTTCATGGGATAGAGTTACATGGTTAACCGAGTAGATCTGGAATGAACTTGCATCGTTTACCGTTAAGTTCTGGAATGGAGTGACATGTTTAACCGAGCCACTCTCCGAAAACAACAGGCATTAATTTTCAAATATTAGGAAAGTTCGAGATGATATTTCCCTAAAGAAAACTCCAGGTTTTCGTCACACTATAATTCAAATATCTGAGGAGATTAAGGCCTTCCAAACAGATTGTCCACAGAAACGGTCCGTTCTCTCCCTTACAGACTTACATGTACGCGGCTATGTAGGGTATTTACTGACAAACGTAAAACTTAGTCTAAATCAGAGCTTCCCAATCAACACATTCCGGTTTCACGATCGGGACAGTTAATTAACTTCACTTAACTTGTAAAGAAAACGTTTTAAAAAATACCTTGAACTTGAGCTCTGTAGCCGCTCATACAAACTCTGTATTTACCCATTCCCGTAAGCGGCCAGCTCCAGTTGCCAGCTACGGCTTCCAAAGGGTGACCGCGAGTTACTGGAGATTCGACTGTATCATTAACTAAGGGATCTGGAATGATGTTATATGGATGACCGATAATGTCTGAAATGGAGATAGCATGGTTAACCGAGCCACTAGGCCAACAATGTAACTTCATCCCATCTTCGTGGGATAGAGTGACATTGTTGACCGAGTAGATCTGGAATGAAGATGCATGGTTTACCGATAAGGTCTGGAATGGAGGTAGCATGGTTAACCGAGCCAATCGGACAACCATCTACCTTTATCCCATCTGCATGGGATAGAGTCACATGGTTGACCGAGTAGATCAGGAATGAAGTTGCTTGGTTTACCGATAAGGTCTGGAATGGAGTTAGCATGGTTAACAGAGCCACTCGGACAACCATGTACCTTTATCTCATCTGCATGGGATAGAGTCACATGGTTGACCGAGTAGATCTGGGATGATGTTATATGGATGAGACCGATAAGGTCTGGAATGGAGTAAACATGGTTAACCGAGCCACTCGGACAACCATATACCTTTATCCCATCTGTATGGGATAGAGTCACATGGTGGACCGAGTAGATCTGGAATGATGTTACATGGATGACCGATATGGTCTGGAACGGAGTAAACATGGTTAACCGAGCCACATGGTTAACCGAGCCACAACATACCATTAAGACCTATTGTATCATGCGTTAACACCTTTGCTTATGACTTGTCTGCTTTCTTAGCTGACGTCTTGTCCCCTTTAACGGGTAAGACAGATTACACGGTTACGAACTCAGCTCATTTCATGCCCACCATTAGCCATGAGAAAATACAGGAAAACGAGATCATGGTGTCTTTTGACGTAGAATCGCTTTTCACAAATGTACCGATAGAGGGTGCCGTACAAACCACACTGCGAAAACTAGAGCGTGACCCTGGCCTAGCCGACCGCACAACTCTGACACCAACACAGATTGCCGACCTCTCGAATTTCGTCTTAAGGTCCACGTTTTTCCAATACAATGGATTGATTTACGAAAAAAAGACGGAGCAGCCATGGGGAGCTCAGTCTCCGCAGCTATAGCTAACCTCTACATGGAGCAACAGGCGTTAACAACCGCGCCCTATGAACCTAAGATCTGGAAGCGATTTGTATATGGCAAATTTACCATCTTAGATCGAGACAACGTTGACAGTTTCTTACAACATCTCAACAGTCAACAGCCCACCATTCGTTTAACCATGGAAACCGAGAGTCAGAACAGTATACCTTTTCTCGACACGTCAGTTACATGGGGTTCAGACGGCCTTATCACTACCAGTGAGTATAGAAAGCCCACACACACTGATCAATACCTAGCATATGATTCACACCATCCTCAGTCAGTAAAACGTGGTATTGTTAAGTGCTTCTACGACCGAGCCAAACATCTCATAACTGAACCATCAGTTATCGCGAAGGAGAATAAACATTTATCCTCAGTTCTTGTTTCTAACGGACACCCTTCTTCTTTTGTGAAAAAGATGGCAAAGACTAGAAAGCGAACAACCGAGAAAGAACCCACGCAGGAATTTCAATCCACTGCTGTTTTACCCTATATTGAAGGTGTATCAAAGGTTATTCGCCGCTGCCTACAACAACAAGGCGTAAGCACCGTTTTCAAATCTGACACAACACTTAGATCACACTTAGTACGACTTAAGAGGCCCTTGAGTCATCTCAAGAAGACGGTGTTGTCTATAACATTCCATGTGAATGCGGCAAAGTATATATCGGTGAAACAAGGAGATCGATTCTTGAAAGAATGAAGGAACACGACAGAGACATACGACTTGTTCGTATACTCAGAACTCCGCAGTTTCGGAACATGCCAACGAGACTGGGCACTTTCCTATTTGGAGCGAGGTTAAGTTTATTGACAGAGACACTCATTGATACACTCGAAAGGTTAAAGAGGCCATACATATAAGATTTCATCCAAACAACATCAACAGGGATGGTGGAATCGAAATTCCTCAAGTATGGATGCCTACGATCAAGAAACACAACTGCTGATCGATAGCGGAGCAGACCGCTGAGAGAACAACATCTAGCCGGCCCACTGAGGGAACAACACCTAGTTAGCCCACTGAGGGAACAACCTCTAGTCGGAATAACAATAATGAGGATCGAAATGCACCAATAGCAATGAACCAAGGTGCTACATATAGCGACACATAAACAATTGACCTCATCGCCTGATGTGGACTAGCAGTAAAGCAGTCGCAACGTCGCGATCAACATCTCAAATGATTAAACGTTCATCTACGTCTGGAATGGAGTTAGCATGATTAACCGAGCCACTCGGACAACCATCTACCTTCATCCCATCTGCATGGGATAGAGTCACATGGTTGACCGAGTAGATCTGGAACGATGTTATATGGATGACCGATAAGGTTTGGAATGGAGTAAACATGGTTAACCGAGCCACTCGGCCAACATGTAACTTCATCCCATCTGAATGGGATAGACTTACATGGTTGACCGAGTAGATCAGGAATGAAGTTGCATGGTTTACCGATAAGGTCTGGAATGGAGTAAACATGGTTTAACCGAGCCACTCGGACAACCATGTAACTTCATCCCATCTTCATGGGATAGAGTGACATTGTTGACCGAGTAGATCTGGAATTATGTTATATGGACGACCGATAAGGTCTAGAATGGAGTGACATTGTTGACCGAGTAGATCTGGAATGAAGTTGCACGGTTTACCGATAAGGTCTGGAATTGAGTTAGCATGGCTAACTGAGCCACTCGGACAACCATGTAGCTTTATCCCATCTGCATGGGATAGAGTCACATGGTTGACCGAGTAGATCTGGAATTATGTTATATGGATGACCGATAAGGTCTGGAATGGAGTAAACATGATTAACCGAGCCACATGGTTAACCGAGCCACAACATACCATTAAGACCTATTGTATTATGCGTTAACACCTTTGCTTATGACTTGTCTGCTTTCTTAGCTGACGTCTTGTCTCCTTTGACGGGTAAGACAGATTACACGGTTACGAACTCAGCTCATTTCGTGCCCACCATTAGCCATGAGAAAATACAAGAAAACAAGATCATGGTGTCTTTATTTGACCTAGAATCGCTTTTCACAAATGTACCGATAGAGGGTGCCGTAAAAACCACACTGCGAAAACTAGAGCGTGACCCTGGCCTAGCCGACCGCACAACTCTGACACCAACACAGATTGCCGACCTCTCTAATTTCGTCTTAAGGTCCACGTATTTCCAATGCAATTGATCGATTTACGAACAAAAAGACGGAGCAGCCATGGGGAGCTCAGTCTCCGCAGTTATAGCTAACCTCTACATGGAGATATTTGAGGAACAGGCCTTTACAACCGCGCCCTATAAACCTAAGATCTGGAAGCGATATGTAGATGACACATTTATCATCTTAGATCGAAACAATGTTGACAGTTTCTTACAACCCTCAACAGTCAAAAGCCCACCATTCGCATTACCATGGAAACCGAGAGTCAGAACAGTATATCTTTTCTCGACACGTCAGTTACAAGGGATTCAGACTGCCTTATCACTACCAGTGTGTATAGAAAGCCCACACACATCCTCAGTCAGTAAAACGTGGTATTGTTAAGTGCTTGTACGACCGAGCCAAACATCTCATAACTGAACCATCAGTTATCTCGAAGGAGAAGAAACATTTATCCTCAGTTCTTGTTTCTAACGGATACCCTTCTTCTTTTGTGAAAAAGATGGCGAAGACTAGAAAGCGAACAACCGAGAAAGAACCCACGCAGGAATTTCAATCCACTGCTGTTTTACCCTATATTAAAGGTGTATCAAAGGTTATTCGCCGCTGCCTACAACAACAAGGCGTACGCACCGTTTTCAAATCTGACACTACACTTAGATCACACTTAGTACGACCTAAAGAAGCCCTTGAGTCATCTCAACAAGACGGTGTTGTCTATAAGATTCCATGTGAATGCGGCAAAGTATATATCGGTGAAACAGGGAAATCGATGCTTGAAAGAATGAAGGAACACGAAAGAGACATACGACTTGCTCGTATACTCAGAACTCCGCAGTTTCGGAACATGCCAACGAGACTGGGCACTTTCCTATTTGGAGCGAGGTTAAGTTTATTGACAGAGACCCTCATTGGTGCACTCGAAAGGTTAAAGAGGCCATACATATAAGACTTCATCCAAACAACATCAACAGGGATGGTGGAATCTAAATTCCTCAAGTATGGATGCCTACGATCAAGAAACAAAACTGCTGATCGATAGCGGAGCAGACCGCTGAGAAAACAACATCTAGCCGGCCCACTGAGGGAACAACACCTAGTTAGCCCACTGAGGGAACAATCTCTAGTCAGCCCACTGAGGGAACAACCTCTAGTCGGAATAATAATGAGGATCGAAATGCAGCAATAGCAATGAACCAAGGTGCTACATATAGCGACACATAAACAATTGACCTCATCGCCTGATGTGGACTAGCAGTAAAGCAGTCGCTACGTCGCGATCAACATCTCAAATGATCAAACGTTCATCTACGTCTGGAATGGAGTATCTACCTTCATCCCATCTGCATGGGATAGAGTCACATGGTTGACCGAGTAGATCTGGTTCAATGTTATATGGATGACCGACAAGGTCTGGAATGGAGTTTGCATGGTTAACCGAGCCACTCGGCCAACCATGTAACTTCATCCCATCTGAATGGGATAGAGTTACATGGTTGACCGAGTAGATCTGGAATGAAGTTGCATGGTTTACCGATAAGGTCTGGAATGGAGTAAACATGGTTAACCGAGCCACTCGGACAACCATGTAACTTCATTCCATCTTCATGGGATAGAGTGACATTGTTGACCGAGTAGATCTGGAATGATGTTATATGGACGACCGATAAGGTCTAGAATGGAGTGACATGGTTGACCGAGCCACTCGGACAACCATGTACCTTCATCCCATCAGCATGGGATAGAGTGACATTGTTGACCGAGTAGATCTGGAATGAAGTTGCACGGTTTACCGATAAGGTCTGGAATTGAGTTAGCATGGCTAACTGAGCCACTCGGACAACCATGTAGCTTTATCCCATCTGCATGGGATAGAGTCACATGGTTGACCGAGTAGATCTGGAATTATGTTATATGGATGACCGATAAGGTCTGGAATGGAGTAAACATGATTAACCGAGCCACATGGTTAACCGAGCCACAACATACCATTATTAAAGACCTATTGTATCATGCGTTAAATATAACACCTTTGCTTATGACTTGTCTGCTTTCTTAGCTGACATCTTGTCCACTTTGACGGGTAAGACAGATTACGTGGTTACGAACTCAGCTCAATTCGTGCCCACCATTAGCCATCAGAAAATACCGGAAAACGAGATCATGGTGTCTTTTGACATAGAATCGCTTTTCACAAATGTAACGATAGAGGGTGCCGTACAAACCGCACTGCGAAAACTAGAGCGCGACCCTGGCCTAGCCGACCGCACAACTCTGACACCAACACAGATTGCCGACATCTCGAATTTCGTCTTAAGGTCCACGTATTTCCAATACAATGGATCGATTTACGAACAAAAAGACGGAGCAGCCATGGGGAGCTCAGTCTCCGCAGTTATAGCTTACCTTTACATGGAGATATTTGAGGAACAGGCGTTAACAACCGCGCCCTATAAACCTAAGATCTGGAAGCGATATGTAGATGACACATTTACCATCTTAGATTGAAACAACGTTGACAGTTTCTTACAACCCCTCAACAGTCAACAGCCCACCATTCGTATTACCATGGAAACTGAGAGTCAGAACAGTATACCTTTTCTCGACACGTCAGTTACAAGGGATTCAGACGGCCTTATCACTACCAGTGTGTATAGAAAGCCCACACACACTGTTGAATACCTATCATATGATTCACACCATCCTCAGTCAGTAAAACGTGGTATTGTTAAGTGCTTGTACGACCGAGCCAAACATCTCATAATTGAACCATCAGTTATCTCGAAGGATAAGAAACATTTATCCTCAGTTCTTGTTTCTAACGGATACCCTTCTTCTTTTGTGAAAAAGATGGCAAAGACTAGAAAGCGAACAACCGAGAAAGAACCCACGCAGGAATTTCAATCCACTGCTGTTTTACCCTATATTAAAGGTCTATCAAAGGTTATTCGCCGCTGCCTACAACAACAAGGCGTACGCACCGTTTTCAAATCTGACACAACACTTAGATCACACTTAGTACAACCTAAAGAAGCCCTTGAGTCATCTCAACAAGACGGTGTTGTCTATAAGATTCCATGTGAATGCGGCAAAGTATATGTCGGAGAAACAGGGAAATCGATGCTTGAAAGAATGAAGGAACACGACGGAGACATACGACTTGCTCGTATACTCAGAACTCCGCAGTTTCGGAACATGCCAACGAGACTGGGCACTTTCCTATTTGGAGCGAGGTTAAGTTTATTGATAGAGACCCTCATTGGTACACTCGAAAGGTTAAAGAGGCCATACATATAAGACTTCATCCAAACAACATCAAAAGGGATGGTGGAATCGAAATTCCTCAAGTATGGATGCCTACGATCAAGAAACACAACTGCTGATCGATAGCGGAGCAGACCGCTGAGAGAACAACATCTAGCCGGCCCACTGAGGGAACATCGCCTAGTTAGCCCACTGAGGGAACAACTTCTAGTCAGCCCACTGAGGGAACAAACTCTAGTCGGAATAATAATGAGGATCGAAATGCAGCAATAGCAATGAACCAAGGTGCTACATATAGCGACACATAAACAATTGACCTCATCGCCTGATGTGGACTAGCAGTAAAGCAGTCGCAACGTCGCGATCAACATCTCAAATGATCAAACGTTCATCTACGTCTGGAATGGAGTTAGCATGATTAACAGAGCCACTCGGACAACCATCTACCTTCATCCCATCTGCATGGGATAGAGTCACATGGTTGACCGAGTAGATCTGGAACGATGTTATATTGACCGATAAGGTTTGGAATGGAGTAAACATGGTTAACCGAGCCACTCGGCCAAACATGTAACTTCATCCCATTTGAATGGGATAGAGTTACATGGTTGACCGAGTAGATCAGGAATGAAGTTGCATGGTTTACCGATAAGGTCTGGAATGGAGTAAACATGGTTAACCGAGCCACTCGGACAACCATGTAACTTCATCCCATCTTCATGGGATAGAGTGACATTGTTGACCGAGTAGATCTGGAATTATGTTATATGGACGACCGATAAGGTCTAGAATGGAGTGACATTGTTGACCGAGTAGATCTGGAATGAAGTTGCACGGTTTACCGATAAGGTCTGGAATTGAGTTAGCATGGCTAACTGAGCCACTCGGACAACCATGTAGCTTTATCCCATCTGCATGGGATAGAGTCACATGGTTGACCGAGTAGATCTGGAATTATGTTATATGGATGACCGATAAGGTCTGGAATGGAGTAAACATGATTAACCGAGCCACATGGTTAACCGAGCCACAACATACCATTAAGACCTATTGTATTATGCGTTTAACACCTTTGCTTATGACTTGTCTGCTTTCTTAGCTGACATCTTGTCTCCTTTGACGGGTAAGACAGATTACACGGTTACGAACTCAGCTCATTTCGTGCCCACCATTAGCCATGAGAAAATACAAGAAAACAAGATCATGGTGTCTTTATTTGACCTAGAATCGCTTTTCACAAATGTACCGATAGAGGGTGCCGTAAAAACCACACTGCGAAAACTAGAGCGTGACCCTGGCCTAGCCGACCGCACAACTCTGACACCAACACAGATTGCCGACCTCTCTAATTTCGTCTTAAGGTCCACGTATTTCCAATGCAATGGATCGATTTACGAACAAAAAGACGGAGCAGCCATGGGGAGCTCAGTCTCCGCAGTTATAGCTAACCTCTACATGGAGATATTTGAGGAACAGGCCTTTACAACCGCGCCCTATAAACCTAAGATCTGGAAGCGATATGTAGATGACACATTTATCATCTTAGATCGAAACAATGTTGACAGTTTCTTACAACCCCTCAACAGTCAAAAGCCCACCATTCGCATTACCATGGAAACCGAGAGTCAGAACAGTATATCTTTTCTCGACACGTCAGTTACAAGGGATTCAGACTGCCTTATCACTACCAGTGTGTATAGAAAGCCCACACCACACCATCCTCAGTCAGTAAAACGTGGTATTGTTAAGTGCTTGTACGACCGAGCCAAACATCTCATAACTGAACCATCAGTTATCTCGAAGGAGAAGAAACATTTATCCTCAGTTCTTGTTTCTAACGGATACCCTTCTTCTTTTGTGAAAAAGATGGCGAAGACTAGAAAGCGAACAACCGAGAAAGAACCCACGCAGGAATTTCAATCCACTGCTGTTTTACCCTATATTAAAGGTGTATCAAAGGTTATTCGCCGCTGCCTACAACAACAAGGCGTACGCACCGTTTTCAAATCTGACACTACACTTAGATCACACTTAGTACGACCTAAAGAAGCCCTTGAGTCATCTCAACAAGACGGTGTTGTCTATAAGATTCCATGTGAATGCGGCAAAGTATATATCGGTGAAACAGGGAAATCGATGCTTGAAAGAATGAAGGAACACGAAAGAGACATACGACTTGCTCGTATACTCAGAACTCCGCAGTTTCGGAACATGCCAACGAGACTGGGCACTTTCCTATTTGGAGCGAGGTTAAGTTTATTGACAGAGACCCTCATTGGTGCACTCGAAAGGTTAAAGAGGCCATACATATAAGACTTCATCCAAACAACATCAACAGGGATGGTGGAATCTAAATTCCTCAAGTATGGATGCCTACGATCAAGAAACAAAACTGCTGATCGATAGCGGAGCAGACCGCTGAGAGAACAACATCTAGCCGGCCCACTGAGGGAACAACACCTAGTTAGCCCACTGAGGGAACAACCTCTAGTCAGCCCACTGAGGGAACATCCTCTAGTCGGAATAATAATGAGGATCGAAATGCACCAATAGCAACGAACCAAGGTGCTACATATAGCGACACATAAACAACTTACCTCATCGCCTGATGAAGACTAGCAGTTAAGAAGTCGAAACGTCGCGATCAACATCTCAAATGATTAAACGTTCATCTACGTCTGGAATGGAGTTAGCATGGTTAATCGAGCCACTCGGTCAACCATGTACCTTCATCCCATCAGCACGGGATAGAGTGATATTGTTGACCGAGTAGATCTGGAATGAAGATGCATGGTTTACCGATCATGGAATGGAGTTAGCATGGTTAATCGAGCCACTCGGCCAACCACGTACCTTCATCCCATCTGCATGGGATAGAGTCACATGGTTGACCGAGTAGATCTGAAATGAAGCTGCATGGTTTACCGATAAGGTCTGGAATTGAGTTACATGGTTGACCGAGCCACTTGGACAACCATGTAACTTCATCCTATCTGCATGGGATAGAGCCACATGGTTGACCGAGTAGATCTGGAATGATGTTATATGGATGACCGATAATGTCTGGAATGGAGTTAACTTCATCCCATCTTCATGGGATGGAGTTAACCGTTCATCCCATCTTCATGGGATGGAGTTACATGGTTAACCGAGTACATCGATCTGGAATGAAGTTGCATGGTTTACCGATAAGTTCTGGAATGGAGCCGGACATGTTTATCCGAGCCACTCTCCGAAAACAACAGGCATTAATTTTCAAATATTAAGAAAGTTCGAGATGATATTTCCCTAAAGAAAACTCCAGATTTTCATCACACTATAATCCGAATATCTGAGGAGATGAAGGCCTTCCGATTGTTCACAGAAACGATCCGTTGTCTCCCTTACAGACTTACATGTACGCGGCTATGCAGGGTATTTACTGACAAACTTAAAACTTAGTCTAAATCAGAGCTTCCCAATCAACACATTCCGGTTTCAAGATCGGGACAATTAATTAACTTATTCACTTAATTAACTTGTAAAGAAAACGTTTTAAAAATACCTTGCCAGCTTTGGGTGTTTTGTTGCCATTGGACTTGTTTTTATTTGCCCGAGCCTTTGTTCTCTGTGAATTCCAAAACCAATTTCATGTCCAGTTTGGTGGAGTTGATTTATCTGTTACAGGATTATATGGTTAACATGAAAATGTGCATCTTAACCATATAACCCCGTAACAAAAATAAATTATATTAGGTTTTTTTCCCGCTACACTGAAATGACCTCTCTCATTTTTCTTAGTGCTGTATCAGCTGTACTTCCCATTATAAGTCAGGAATAAAAATATATAGCTACATTTAATGATTTTAAAACTATTTTATTCTCAAAATTATTATTAACATTGATCAATATCTTGATTTCTCCTTACAATTGAAAGTGAAACCACTTATAGTAGTCAAGAAGCGATTGAGGTGACGAGAATAAGGCATACAGTCGAAGCTCTCTGAGCGAACTCTAGTGGACAGCTGACTACTTACGGCGCCCGCCTTGACAAAACCCCATTTAATTTGAGCTCTGTAGCCGCTCATACAAACTCTGTATTTACACATTCCCGTAAGCGGCCAGCTCCAGTTGCCAGCTCTACTTCCCAAGGGTGACCGCAAGTTACGGGAGATTCGACTGTATCATTAACTAGGGGATGCTAATACGCCACCAAGTTTATATTTCTAGCATTGGATCGACTGTATGAATGGAATACAAGAGATCGCGATAATAAATATGAAAGTCTCTTTTAACCCTTCCATGGAGATTTAGCTGCCTTTGCGAACTCCTTGAACAGTTCATCCGGAAGAAAAGCCAAATAATTACATGTCATGCATGATGTTTTAGAGTCGCAAATGCACTAACCTTGTCAATTCAGCCGCTCCTGGTAATGGTCGTGTCATGGATGAAATCTTTGAAGGAGAAATATTGTTTCTCAATAATTTGCATGTGGAGTGGAAATGATTTGAACTTTCTCACTTGGTGTAACTATTCTGAAAGTCAATATAAAGACCACAACAAAACGTGATACAGTAAAAAACAATTAATTACCTGTCCATTTTTTGAGCTGCAAATTAAAATGGCAAAATGAGAACTATGACTAGGGACGAGCGAACTTTAAAAATAACCGTTTAAGCGCGCGCTTTTAAAAAAAATATATAAAAGAACGCACGCGCGTTAACATCCATGAAGACTACCATGGCAACCAGAGTTGTTTGGTGAAAAACGAGTTTTTTTTTTAAAAACGAAACGACTTTGTTTGTCAAATTTTCCGTCAGTGAAGAAGTACTTGTTCTTAAAGACTGGCGTGATTTTTTTTTTGCGTTTAGAGAATAAAAACTACATGACCTGTTGATAAAAACAAATATTATGAGAACGCAATTTGTAAATTTTCAGTCAAGTTCAAATTTTAGGGTGTGAAAAAAAAAACGAAAAGCGAGAATAGAGTTTGAAAACACGAGCAAATCTTACCGTCTCGTTCAGCAGGATGCGTAAGATGTGATAACAAGAAAAATGCTAGCGCAGAAAGCGGAAATACCAACATCTTGCTGATAACAAAACGTTTTTCTTCTCGCGATAAACGCTCAACTTGTCCGTTCCGTGAAAAAGAGCAAAGTGAAAGTTTGACGTCAGAGTAAGCATTCATGACGCTCCGCGCGCTTATCTGCGCGCGCGCGCGTACGTTAATAAGCCTCGTTCTCAGTTATTTTTCTCCATCAAGTTAGTTACAGTCTGTAAGTGTTTGTAGAGTTGTAATTTTTCTGAAAATCTTTTGTTTTAAAACTTTTAAATGTTTTCATAACGCTTGAAACACAACTGAGTGCGGAAATCAAACTCTTTTATACATATTTAGGTGTTGCAAGGGAGCCGTGATGTCTTACTTTTGCAGTAATAGTTCGTGAGATTCATGCAATTTCTAATGAAAAGTTAAGACACTCGTTAATACGGACACCCGCTTATTACGAACAGTTTTGTTTGTCCCGACGACACATATTTTCTCTTATATCAGCCCGCTTAATACGGACACCCGGATAATATGGACAGTTTTTCATGTCCCTTAATTTGGTGTCCGTATTAACCGGGTTCCACTGTACCTGTCTTACAAGACTTGTGCGGCAACATGTTGCACAACGTCGAATTACTCATGTATCGGCTTTGCGCAACATGCAACACGGGTGGTAATACGCGCAACAACGCTTTTCAACTTGCAGTGCAACATTGTTGTGCGACAAGTTGCAAGAAAATGTTAACTGCCTGAGTTACTTGGCCTCATCCAAGTACTGCGGAAGAAGTAGATATACTGAAGACTCTCGCGCTAAAAAATATAAAACAAAAGAAAACGGCTGTGGATACAAGTCCTGTTGTATAATGCAATCTTAGATTTAGCCTGCCTAGCAGGCGCTGATTGGAGAAGAGCGCGAATGGAGATTAGTCACGCATCTAGAAAGTTAAGTTGAGGTCAGTGTGATGTAGACGTCATGTGAGAAGTGAAATAAAACGGGGAAAACACGCACGGCCAATTTTTTCCTCTCGTTTTATTTCACTCCTCGCTCGACGGACTAAAGAAAAGAGCCACTAAAATCTGTGACCATTTATTTATATTCTCGTCTCGCTGCCAGATGTCCTGAGTGAGTTTTGACTAACAGTTGATGACAGACATCTTATTAGCTAACAAAAATTTGAAAGTGAGTGACCTGAAGTCCAATACCAATACCTCGTTGTCACGTGACACGAGGTAAAAACGCTGGTATAGTCACAGGTCACCAAAGCGTCTTATAAGAGTTTGTATGGAGCTGAAATTCGATCGAAAATAATTTTCACTTTTCTTTCGAAAAGTTGTAAATAATGTGAAATAAAGTTTAAAAACATCACCTGTTGTCTTTTCCGGTGTTTTTATCGCTTCTGGAAGCTGCTATGGGCGAATTTCGACCTTCGGTCGAATCTGCCACTGTTGTAGTATTCGCCCATAGCAGCTTCCAGAAGCGATAAAAACACCGGAAAAGACAACAGGTGATGTTTTTAAACTTTATTTCACATTATTTACAACTTTTCGAAAGAAAAGTGAAAATTATTTTCGATCGAATTTCAGCTCCATACAAACTCTTATAAGACGCTTTGGTGACCTGTGGTATAGTTACAAAAAAATGCAAATTTAGGGGTGAACTTGCTCTGAATGTTCTATTACTTAAATATATTTTTCCAATAGAGTATAGTAGAACCCCGATATAACGAATCCTTTTATAAAGAAGTCCCCGCTATAACGAACGATATTCTTCAGCCCGGCCAATTGAAGCTACAGTAAAATGTAATTTTCCCGGTCTATTGGCACTTCGTTTTCCACTGTACTTAAGTCATGACGTCACAAAAGCCCTCGGCTGCTGAAAGGATGATAACGCCATCCACGACATTCGTAACTCGATCAACACATCCTAAACAGACGGTCTAAACATTGACCAACTTTTCTTTGCGCGTTACAGTAAAAACTACAAACTGTTGTTCATAACAAATTTATTCACTTTCAACCACTAATTGTCTATCTACAAGTGTGAGCATTGTGTCAATTGCATTACAAAACTTCTTACTCGTTTCTTAAAAATACCAACAATAAATAGCTCAAAATTCACCCTTATTTTACATAAATTACCAGCCCCCCTAATTTGTGTATTCTACAGTGCTCAATCTTACCCCCCTGTCCTAGACTTTCCAGAAGTCCTTAATTTGAGTTAGTGGATCTACAAATAATGCAGTGTACAGGTACTGTAGTAGATAGACCTGAGGCAATTTCAAGTCTGCTCCTACTGTCATTATAAACCCACTCCATACACAGACTATTGAAACTGTTCCCATGAATATATGTACCTATCAATGTTGTCCCTCTGGGATTCAAAAAATAATATCAAATTTCACCATGACTGTATGCTAATTAGTAATTACCATGTCTTCTCAATTTTTCAAACTTTTCACAGGGGTTGGCATGTAGGTACATGTAGGTGACCAAATGCACCAGGGTTACCCTTCCTCTCCCCAGGGGAGATAAGTGCATTAAACAAAATGAAGGAAGGCAGCATTGTGCAAATTAAATAACATCTTATTTTATAATCTTGGTCTCCGTACCTCCTATTGTTCCTTTACAGTTGAGGTCAAAATAAAGTAGTATTTTATCAATAATTATTATAATATGACATCGCATTTTAGAGTGAAAATATGTGCCAAAACGAGTGCAAATATGAAACAGTGTGCGCTACGGGTAAACACTGTTAAAAGCCTAGATTTTAGGAAAGAATAATGTCGTATAATAAACAATTTTATTTTATTCAGCAGAAAGTTCTATTAATATTGCTGGGCAACACTCTGCTGAATAACCTCTTTTTATCACATGTTGCATGTTTAAAGTAGACATCAGTAACATTAAATTTTGTACAAATTTTCGTTGCAGTGCTTTGTTTTATAGAAATAAATGTTCGGAAATCTGCAATGGCCCTGCTCAGTGTGTCTCATGTCATAAAAAGCGAGACAGATAATATAAAAATTTATAAGCGACAACCACAGAATTCCACAACGCCAACACTTTACATGTTTTTTATTTTGCGATGTTTTGAGATGTGTATTTTCATGGCCGCCAGGTTGTTGTACTTAAGCTGTACACCAACATGACAGATGTGTACATGTATGCACTATTGTGTGGTTCCAGAAAATATCCATACCTCCCCCACGGAAGGTTTTTCGGTTTGAACTCCCCCACCCCCCTGGAATTTCCAGTTTAGCTTCATACTTTCTTTTAAAAATTTTGGCTTTTGAGATGCCCTCCCCCTCGGAATTTCCAATGACCTTCCATGGGGTGGGTATGGATATTTTCTGGAACCGCACATTGTTAAACAGTTAAGTCGTGGAATTTTGTAAAAAAATATAGTTTTCAAAATTTGGGCAAATTACCTTTAGTTACCAGCACAGTGCAGCACAGAACAGCAAAGCGCAGCACAGCACAAAAAAAACAATCCCGAACATACTTCTAAGTACAACAACTAAAGCACAATCCCTAAAAAAGACAAACTACTTTTGGCCTTCAGACTCTGGTGGCAAGCCCAAAACATAATTTGCACCTCCCTGTTGAAACTGGCATTCTTAGTATTTGTTTTGCATAATTAAGTCATGATCTATAAGGTTTGGGGGCCTCATCCATACCTTCCTGTAACTTTTTACTGGAGTACCCACCCTCCCCCCTATGGGGTGGTACTCAGGTCACAACCTCGTTTCCCAGGGTCACATGTTCCTGCAATTCTTAATTCTAATTTGCCAGATCAAATTAATTCTCTCAATACATAGTTACATACATTGAATTCCTTCCTTCCCCATGGGTCACGTGTTTTGCATTAGTTGAAAACAAAGTGCATGGTCTCGAGAATCACCCCACCCTCCGTTAGGACCAAATTTTGAGATTAGACTAGTTTCCCCAGGTTGGATGAAGACAGAAGGTGGAAAGAAACTGTTTGTGTTCTTGTCAATGACCGTTTGGAATTTTTGCACAGTAGCTTCAATGTTGCAATCTTTCTTCTTGTGATGAAGACCACTGCAACAGAAAATGCAAAATAATAGATAATTATTACTCAATGTACAATGTACATGTAGTAACATTAAAAACACAGCATTTTGAAGCATATGTTTACATGTTAGATTATTTCCTTACACAGTACAATTTATGATAATAAATATAATTCATCAACATACCACTCTCCAAGATGATACACTCTGGGGCCCTTGAGAACAAGTGACTTGAATGGGTGTGACAAACAGGTTGCACTTATTTTCATCAGTGACCAATCCCAGTTGTATTCATCATAACTCTTGCAGAAAACCTGTCAGGATCAAATAAGTTCTAATCATGGTATTCCTCCACATGTCAATTGTGTGGTTCCAGAATATATCCATACCTCCCCCACGGAAGGCTTTTTGGTTTAAACCCCCCCCTCCCCCAGGAATTTCCAGTTTAGCTTCATACTTTCCTTTAAAAAGTTTGGCTTTTGAGACCCCCCTCCCCCTCGGAATTTCCAATGACCTTCCTTGGGGTGGGCATGGATATTTTCTGGAACTGCACATTGAGTACTTACAGTATGTACATGATTGTCTTGTTTTGGAAAGCAGTATCGAAATACAGTCAAATCTCCTGTAAGCGGGCAGCTTTGGGACCAGAATTAAAGTGTCCGCTTCTAAGGAGAGGTGTCTGCTTATGGGAGGGTAAAATGTAGTGTTTGTATGCCCTTGTGTAGTATCTATATTGTATTGTATAGTTGTACTGCAGTAGTTTCTTTATGTTTGTTTTTGTTATTTGTGTGCTTAATTAATAAATTACTTATAAAAATAATTAATTTGCTCTAATGACAGATCACTGCAAGTCATAACTTTAATGAAACCGCTGTATTAATTACAGTTGAACCTTGGTTATCTCGAACATCCCGCTATCTCGAACTCAAACCCATTCCCCTTGTTTTTCTAATCAGTAATTTACTATCGGCTATCTCGAACTCCTCACTTTCTTGAATTATTTTTCATTTCACTTGAGAGTTCAAGATAGTGAGGTTAACTGTATATTTGTACATTTTCTGTCCTTGTCCACATACCTCACTACACTCCTTTATTTTGTTCCAAGTTGTTCTGTCAAATGCCAGTCCCATGTTGTGTTCATGTGATCTCCAAACTGAAAGATCTGCCTGAAACATAACAATATTTAAGGATAAATAATATCAATAGTAACTGTCTAGCTTGAAACATATTTTGAAATATTCATTTCTTGCATGGTGGTGGCTAATAGTTTAGTTTTAATAGTTTTTATGAATCAAACATAACACATTGTAGCACTCCAAACTATCAGTTTAGTGCATCAAAATTATTTTGTTTCATTTTTTGAAAGTCAACTGAATTTCTGATACAATAATTAATATTAATTAAAAAAGATACATGTACATGTAGCTGCCTTTAGATTAGCATAATCCTGAGGATAACACCATTACCGATCAGATTCAATTAATTATGAGGACCCTCCACAAACTACTGAACCCCCCCCCCCCCCCCATGATAATATTGCGCTATACACAATTTGTACATTGTATCTATTATGGTAATCACATATTATATAATTATTATATAAAAAAATATTATTATAAATTATAATCAAGCCTGAAAATAAGCAACTTACTGTATCTTTACCACCATTCTGCTCATAATTATCCACTGATTTGTATGTACCAAGAGTTATCAGATCACAGTCATCCTTACAACCACTATCAACAAAGTAACAAAGACACAAGAAACAGACCTCCATCAAACCACAAGCAATTCAATAAAATTAATAGTCATTGAAACATGTACATGCACTGTACAGTACTGAGGAGTACTGTATTCACAGGGCTCTTTGGGTTCGGGTGCAGGCCAGAGTCATAGGTCATAGTGATGTTGTGTTCTTGGGCATCATTGACACTTTACTTTCACAGTGTTTCTCTCCACCCAGGAGTATAAATGGGTACAGGTGAATATTATTGACAAGGCAACCTGACATCCAGTTGCACCAGAGTTAAGCACTGGCCTGATAAAGCCACCTCTGGCTTGTACACAGAATTTCAACTAGAATTTTTGTCTTGGAATGGTTTACTCGGCTGGGAATATTTGCACAAAATAAAATTAATGACGATAAAGAATGATGGATTCAAAGCTTTTCTACTAACCTCTTTTTGCTATCATACAGCAACCTCAACATGTGATAGAAGTCTGGGCTAACAAAGTAATCTTCTTCAAGGAACAACACTGGACCCATGTACGTTTTTGTGACATTCAGCATGTCAAACACTTTGTTTGCCTAAGGAGGTGCAAGTACAATAAACGTGTAAACATGTAGCAAGGAATTTGAGCAAAAACATAACAAAACAAAGTGAAGAGTGCATGAATAACAATAATGAATACAAACGCCTAATGCGGCAGTTTCAAAGTTGCTCGTACAAACAAATTTCAAAGCTCATGTCTTAATTAAATTAATTTTGTTAGCAAATGGAGTCACACTTTCACTTGAGCATTTTCATAAGCCTTCCTTTGTTGCAAAATGCTTAAAAGTGCAATGTTCGGAGGGTAAAATGTTCAGACTGTGTTTTTGTAAATACCGTAAAAGCTCTATTAAGCCCCTGGGGGCTTATTTAATTTCAGACCTCAAGAAGGGGAGGGGGGGGGGGGGCTTATTAGAGAGGGGGGCTTAATAGAGAGAGAGGGGGGGGGGGGGTTAAATAGAGCTTTTACGATAGTCAGTATAAGCTACATGTATGTAGACATGTATGAAGTGACTTACATGTATGTAATTACATTACATGTACACCTTGATATTTTGTGTATATAAATAAGAAAATTAATGAACAAAAATTCAAACAACAATGTAACTACAGGGTGCCACCTACAGAAATACAGCGCTTAGCAAACTCAAAGAAACAGCTCTTGAAAACTTCCTAAGCAACAACAAATTAGTAACTATTAGTACTAGTACTGCCAACAAAGAAACCTTCTCCATATTAGAGCAACTGCTGCTGGAGCTAGTAACTGCTGCCAGCCTAGTACATGTACAACTGCATTGTATGCTCACCTTCCACCACCAGTGATGTTTTATCATGGTAAACTTTGCTTGTCTGTAGTGACCAAACATGTCCGGTGTTTCTGCATTGTTACAACCGATTTCCCTTGCTCTAAATAAGGTTTTAAACATCAAACAGTCAAGACCCACAGTGAGATCGCTGACCAGCATTGGGCTGATTTTAACTTTGCCTAAATTTCATATAGTAATTTATCCTCACTGCATATCTATCGTCGTGTCACGGTAAACTAAGTTATACAGCAAGGTTGGGTGAAGTGGTCACCGCCACCAGGGGAGGAGGGAGGGGCGAAGAGCGCTTCCTTCAGGCATTCCCTCAAAACTGCGAGACTTCACACTGCACATGTACATGTAGGGGTGGTGAATGGTAAAATCAGAGACTTGCCGAGACCCTGGTTTAAAAATCCGAGCCCGATACTTAGCCCTCCAAAAATCCGAGCCCGAGACGCAGTGATCCAACATTTCGAGAAAATAGAGTATAAAAGAAGCTGCATTTGCGAGATTCAAAATTCGAGACTCCAAGACCGTCCTATTTCTGGCAAGCTCGAGATTCCGAGACGCTTTTTTTAAGGTATCAGTATACCCCAAATTTGACCATTTTGCAAGATTTTACTTTTTGTTATCTTCAGATAGATTACATCAAGACCTTTCATTTCCAAAAAGTTTCACGAAAAAAGATTGCTTCTAAAGAAAGTTATGAAGAAAAAACGATTCTCGCCATTAATTATTTCCAATCGAGAGCCGTCAACAGTTTGTCAACATGTACATATAAAAAGTCACGTAACATGAAACATGAGGGCCGACGTGTTTGCAGATTCACCCGAAATTCGAAAGGCGCATCTTGCAATGTCCGTAGAAACATAACAGACTGTGTCCGCGTTTTCAAGTAAGAATATACCGAAATGGGAAATTGTTCGGTACTGAACAGTGAGCCGAAGCGCTCGTCTCAACCGGGTGTCAAGTGACACCAGATCGCATCACTGATTAGGACAACTTTAAAATCGCTTGAAAATCCCTGTGGGCGAATATCCCACAGAGAGGCTAAATGGAGGGAAAACTGAAGCCATAAACTCTTGTTTTACTTGTAGCACGATCGGTGAGAGGAGAACTTTCTTCTCCTGGCCATAAGAAGTGCGCATTTGAGGTCATTTGTATTCGATACGAACTCTGTTGTTAATTAAAGTAAGACGAGCCTTCTCTTTATCGATCAACGCATAATTATTTTCACGCGTCTTGTGTATTTAATCTCATCAGACCGGAAGAACGCCTCAAAACATGTTTTCCCCTATTTCTCGAAAATAAAATTTCAGCGAATGAAGCACACGTTTCGAGTTCGTTTGCAACAAATTTTTAACCTTTTTCGCTGAAATTGAGAGAGAATGTTCTCCAATAGTCTGGCAACAAAACTGTGTCGGGGAATTTTATTTTTTTTCCTCGTTCGAAAGTTATGAGTATTTTCGTACAGAGAATACGTGTTTTGTCAACCTTCGAAGTTTAACTGTGTGTTTAAAGCTAACCAGACAAGTAATCAAAATTCCCCGACACAGTTTTTTAGAGAAAGGTGTCAAGAACACGTAGCGATGTTTTTCGCTTTCTCCGTTCAATTCCGACCGGAAACGAACTCGATTTGTGGACCGATATACTTTTTGAAATTGAGCGCTTTATTCGAAACACGTTAATTTTTTTACTTCAAATGATAACAAATTAAATTTAAATTTGCCGATATTTGTTATTTTGATAGACAATTCGCCACCCCTACATTGTGTGTAAATGTATTTTAAAACTTTGGAAACCCGGCCTGTATTTTCTGGATACAGGTATCATTCAGATTGACAAATGTTTTACACAGTTTAAATTATGAAACTTAGGTTTTATGTTCCAATTAATTAAAACAACTCCAAATGTACAAATGAGCTCACTTTTCTTGTTTGATATCCCTTGGGCAGTCATTAGGATCAGTTCCAGGAAACTGATTTGGATAGAGCTGATCAGAGAATGGGAAGAAGATCTGAATAACCTGTGAAGTACATGTAAGTTATACAGTTTTGTCAGCACATTGGATCCATACAATGTAGCTCTGGAATATTATACATTGTACATGTACATGCAAGCCAAGCCTGACAAATGATTCAAGAATGGACAAGACACTTTAATATGAGCTGGGTCCCCTATACATGTATAATATATACAAGTCATGTACCTCATTGTATAACAGAATATAATAAGTAAAAGTATTATGAAGATTAATTACTGACCGTAGTTTGAAGTTCCAAAGATCCTCATAACCTTGTGAAATTTCCCTTCAAAGTGTTGAAAAATTCGACTACGAGCACCGCCATTTTGAAGACTGCAGTGCTCAGCAACCTGGCCGCATAATCGTGATGTCATTCCGTGCAACCTGAATTGGCAGGAAGCGCTGTGAGAGTTTAACTAGCCATTTCTTGGCAAGATCTTTTCAATTAACGGCAAACGATGAAATGTAATTCCTCTTCCATCCCTTTGTGACCTGTTACAACAGTTTGTAGCTGCTCGCAGCGCTTCCTGTCAATTCAGGTTGTACGGAATGACATCACGATTATGCGGCCAGGTTGCTGAGCAGTCTTCAAAATGGTGGCAGTCGTAGTTGAATTTTTCGACACTTTGAAGGGAAATTTCGCAAGGTTATGAGGATCTTTGGAACTTCAAACTACGGTCAGTAATTAATCTTAACATTTACTTTTTAATGGTAGTGAGAAAAAAATGCGCTTTCTGGAGTGACCTTTTCCTTTAAGTTAATAAATTAAAAAATAAGGAAAAAAAGATATCGCTGAAAGAGTGCACATTAAACCATTACTTGTGGGTGCAAGTTATGACCTTGTAAACATCGACAAGAGGAACGCTTTGAGTTGATATCATTTAAAGTAGTGTGATTTTTTCATCATTATACATTAAATTGTTCCATATGGTCGAGACTTTCAACCTATCAAGTTTTCAAGTATTATTTTAATAAACTTTGCTTCCAGCTACCATGAAATAATGTAACATGAACCAATGACATACATGTAACTACGCGCGTGATTGGTACCAGTACAGGCATAAATGGGGTAACATTGGTCCATCATAAATTTATCACAGTGGAACCCGGTTAATACGGACACAAAAGGGACATGAAAAAGTGTCCATATTATCCGGGTGTCCGTATTACCAGGGCACGAAATTAACTTTTTTTTCCAGGAGCCATTTGGCTCCTAAATATTCCAAGTGGTCGCCATTTTTTCCAACAAATTATTTTTAAATTATTTTTAATTGGGGCGGAAACCTAATAATTATTACATTGTATGAACACAATAATGGGTTAACATAATTAATAATACACTTGAAAAAATTACTCCATTCTGATTGGCTAAGAGCAGTGCAGTTCAAGTGTAACACCAGTGCAAAAAGTGTAACACCAGTGCAAATTACAATTTCCGAAGATTTCCGAAGTTATTACGAAGCCCCCTAACGGCTCCCGACGGTCATACGAGGTATGCCGAAGATGGCCGAAGTTGAAGTCTTCCGAAGTCTTCCGAAGATTTCCGAACTTCACCCGAAGATTTCTGAAGATCACCCGAGGAATTTCGAAGTTTACCGAAGATTTACGAAGATCACCCGAAGATTTCCGAAGGTTGCCTAAGATCACCCGAAGACATCCGAAGGATTTCCCAACTTTATCGGAAGGTTTGCGAATACTTCCGGAATTTTTACGAAGACCAAGAGCTCCTCAGCCTAAGTAATCGGTAAACAGTATTTTTTCAAGTGTGTTATTAACAAGTAATCACATGATTTTTCTCGTGCAATTTGGAATAAATAAGCACTTGTAAATTTTTCAAAGACTACAAATTGCACTCGCCCTACGGGCTCGTGCAATTTTGTTAGTCTTTGAAAAATTTACTTGTGCTTATTTATTCCAAATTGTACTCAAAATCATGCGATTACTAGCCTGAGATCAGGCTCCTGAAGAAGATTTGCGAGCGAAGCGAGCCGAGTCGCTGCCTGGGCGAGAATGAAAGCGACGGAGCCTGAAGACATTCCTTTGACGCCGCCGATCCATGATACCAGATTCTGGTATCATGATCTGATTGGTCATTTTGCTTAATATTGACAGATTCGCGGTGAATGATGACAGATGTTGACAACACAATGTCACGCGTTGTTTGTTGAAGTTGAATACAGAAGAATTGAGCAAGCGTTACGGAATTTATTATTTGCCATCAGATCTTTCAGAGATATCCCTCGGCTCAAGGAAGAGCAAAAGATATGCCTAGTATCTGTGGCAAAAGAGCGTGATGTATTTGGGATTCTCCCGACTGGTTTTGGCAAGAGTTTAACCTCGGGTGGAGATTAGAACGATCTACTGTTCTAATTGTGTCGACGTTGCAGTTTCGATAATGAAAGACCCAGTCGAAGAGTTGTCCCGTTTAGGCCTGAAAGCTGAAGTTCGAAATTGAAGGATAAAAACTGCCAAAAAATGGACATGGAGCCAGCGATCTTTTGCGTTGGAGTCCTTTCATTTGCAAAGAAAAAATTAATTACTTCGGGAGCCTGATCTCAGGCTATGCGATTACCTAGTATACAAATCTTAGGGTTTTAAGCTTAAGGACTTATTGGACAAGTGTTCAGATTTTGGTTGCCCAAAAGAAAAAAAAAAATTAATTAATTGATTAATTAATTAACCAATTTCAATAAACAATAATAACTACATTGTATTTTAATACAAGAGCGCAGTCTTGGTGTCCGATAGCCACCCTTGTTATTATTTATAATTTACATTCATCCAGGAGCCCATTACATCCCCCTCCTGATACATCCCGTTACAGTCATTATACAGGTATCAAAGGTGAAAGGCTTCAATATACAACATCCCATGTGTTTTGGTTCAATTTAACTCCAGTTAAAAAGTTACAAGTTACAAACTGGTTTGCAGGGTTGTCCCTAAACTGGTTTGCAGGGTTGTCCCTAAGAAAAATGCCTGGCGGTTGTTGTAGAAATTCAGCACCAGACACAATCCATCAGCATACATGACGTATTCAATGGTTTGCACGGCTTGCAAAGCATTATAGGGCGTTTTTGTGTCTCAGTTGAGAGAAACTTTGTTGACGTTTTTTGGCCCATATTTCTCGTTATGAAAGCAAAACAAGACCAGAGAAATTTAATCGATTGTGTGACTTTTTTATGGCAAAGTTAGAACTGAAAACTTCAGGTAAGATGTCAGAATTCTAGTCGGCGTAGTCACCATTTGGCGACTAATTTTCAGGATTTGGTCGCCAATGTGGAAAACTTAGGCGCATTGGCGACTGTATCAGGCGCAATTTCATGCCCTGATTATGCGGGCTGATATAAGAGAAAATATGTGTCGTCGGGACAAACAAACGTGTCCGTAATAAGCAGGTGTCCGTATTAAGCGGGTGTCCGTAAGGCGGGCTTCCACTGTATCTCTTTTGCAAGCACGGTGACCTATCTTTTTATTGTATTTTTCGAAACAGTGGTTAGTAGGGAACATTCAGGGAAAGTTTCAAAAAACTCGTTCGACAACTTTTATTTCTGAGGAATGACCTTAAAGTCGTCAGACGTTAAATGCGTCATTGAGACAGTCGTCTGTTAGTCTCTAGCATAAAAAATGGCCATTTGTCATTTGGGAAGGCACCATTTTATAGGACCTAACTTGTTTCAAGCTGACCAGTGAAAGCAATCTCAAATTAAATCTTGCATGTGTAAGTGCTAAAATAAATTTCATTACTACAAATTGTGTACTCCCAGGATTGGTAAAGAAAGAGGAAGTCTTATCAACATGTCTGTGAAGGTTTCCAGCTGCTTTTGTTATTACAAACAAAGATTAACAGATAACCAATCAATCAATAAATAGATCGATTTACCCCACGCTTCACAAAGTGGTAAATGAATTGAATACTTCAGGAAAGCTTACATTTAGCAACATTTAGCTAGGCAATTCAAGGAACCCCGCTTTATTTTTGGCTTTCAATAAAATGTTACTAATCCTAAAAAATAAGTTTCAAGCTGAGGTTTGAAACAAAGCACCTTGAAAAAAACAATTATTATGATAATTCAACTCCGATACTAATTAATTACTGATTGCTTGCCAATTTTTAGACCAATATTGTTGGACAAAACAAAAGGAAATTTGCGAAAGTTTTATCGGTATTTTTTCATAATTATAAGCTGACTTGAGATAAGCTTATTGGATACAAATTATAAAATGTGACAATTTATAACTGGTTGGCATGTATAATTAAAAGTCAATATTTTGCTCGACAAATATCACGATTTGAACATAAGTTACATGTACCGTATATTGATTATTCCCAGCTGGGTTTGATCCAAATTACTAATAAAAATTAGCAAGTTTAACGTGTACTGCCACTTACCTTACAAAAGTCGATCGATTGCACATGTCGATTTATTTCCTCTGAGTAATAATCGTGACTAATGACCAGCAAGGCCTCTTCGATCCCTTTTGCGCGGCTCAGCGACTGCAATAAATATGCGAAATAATCGCCTCTATCGTGCACTTGTACCACAATAACTATTGACCCCTGTGACAATGTCCTGCCGAATTTGTCTCCATTTCTGATGTACTCTGCCTCGTTTATCGCTCTCACGAGATCTCGGAGTGACTGTATATCTGACGAAACGGTTTTATTTTGAGAAATCTTTATCGTTGGATGCAGTGTTACAACTTGTAAACTCTCTTGCGGAATATTGTTGTTTATGTTTTCTTTCTTTGCCACAGCGTCTTGAATGGAAGTTTGCACAAGTCCTTTAAGATGATGAGAATTCTGCGGTGGATTTAAATAAACATTACTATTAGGCAGAGAGTCTTTATGGATGGAGGGGTCGAATGTAATCATCTCGTGTAGCGTCAACACCGCAAGAACTGCGCCAATTCCCACCGTAACCAAAATAAATAGTTTTCTACTGAACAGACGAATCGTCGTTCCTCCATATTTGAACATCATGGTTTATATCTTTAAATGGGTAAATATAGCAGTGATACGTGGATCTCTACAGCCAGAAAAAACCGCGTGAAGTACATGTACGCTTCCTCGAACCTGTCATGGCCGACACGAAGCCGGCGAGCCAAATGCGAGCTAAATTTTCCTTGAATACACGCATATCGGTCCGTGATCTAACTGTTTTGCTACCAAGCAAAGTCGGGTACGCTTTTTGTCCCTCCTGGCAGCGGGGTTTTTCATGTATGAAGGTTTTGTAAGCTCATTTTGGTCCTTTCTTCTGGGCGCGATTTCAGCATCTTATACGTGTGAGTTTTTCCGTGAGCGTTTCCGTTTCCCGTGAGATTTGCGCGCCCGCGCGTGACGTGACGCGTGTATAAGATACTGAAACGTAACTATGGCGCCCAATCTCCCTCGGCTGACCTTGGCCAGTAAGATCCAACATGGCGGCAAGCAGTGAAACCAACGAAGTTTGTGTCACCATAAAATGGAGTGGAAAAGAGTATTCTATCGAGCATTTACCGCCGTCTGAAACTGTGAGGTATCTAAAGGAGCTCATAAAAGAGAAAACTGGAGTTTTACCCGAGAGACAGAAACTTTTAGGTTTGAAATATAAAGGTACATGTACAGCTAGCTTTTGCAGTCTATAAACTTTCGTAATCGACATGTAGCTGGTGTCTAAAAAGGTGAAACGGGAAATGTGTACTAAGTTGGTAGGTGTGGATAATATTACCGGTTTGAGGGGTTGAAAGTCGGAAGCTGAATATGTAACTTTTATATGCATACCCTCAATGCATGCATACATGCATACCTACATGTACATGTATGATCAATCACACTTGGAAATTCTCCATTCTGATTGGCTCAAAGGAGTGCAGCTTTCATGTAACACATGTGCAACAAAGTGTAAGACAAGTGGAAAATACTTGTCATAATATTATTGTTATTTGAGTGCAAATTGCAATAAATATTTCTGAAGATAGAAGATAGAACCCTTAAAGGTGTTCTGCGAGCTGGTAGCCTGTGTCACATCTGTCATCTCCCCATTCGTATGTAATGCCGAAGATCTTCGGCGTAGAGATAGTTTTTTTGCACCAACTTCTGGCGTATTTCACATGGCTTTTTTCAGACATTTAATGTGTATACATGTTCATAAATCCGGATTCACAGCCATCTCCAATTCTCCATTCTTCATAATATATTTTAGCTCAAAAAGACACTCCAGTCGGGCCTCAGGCTGAGTGGGGCGGGACAAGACATTTAGTTTTAAGAGCATTGGCGTGGACCCGGTGTGTGGCGTATTAGAAAATGTTTATTTATGGTTGACTGGCGGAGCGATTTTTTTAAACAAAAATCGTGGCATAAAACTTCAGCATGAAATACGAACTTTCCAGTATGGCTGGAAATCACCCAAATTGTACTTTCAAAGTTTACTGTAGTCTACTGAAGATTACCCAAAGATAACCTGGACATTGTTAATTTGACGGTTATACAGCAAGGAGCCCAAAAGTGTGACCACTTTTTATGTTATTAAAATGTTTAGTTTTTACTGGTCAATATCCGTTTAGTAGTAATAATGTAAATCATATTAAAACATAGATTGAAAAATGCGCGCACTCTGATTGGTTAAAAACCATGTTTTATCAGAGTATAAAACATAGAAAAGCGTGTTTTATCGTTTCGCGTGCGTAAATCTATATTTTAAAGCACATAAAGAAGCCAAAATCATGTATTATACTGTCATAGAACACTCCGGGAGAAATTTGAGAAGGGAGAAACTTGAGAAATTTAGAAAACACTCGCCTGCGGCTCGTGTTTTCTAAATTTCTCTCGTGTTCTCAAATTCCCGTCGTGTTTCATGACAGTATAATACATCGTTTTGGCTTCTTTATTTGTTAAATAAATTGTATTAATTTTCTTTATGCATTATTGCACATCAGGTAATTTTTTCAAAGACTACAAATTGCACTCCCTGCAGTCACATCTGCAGTTTTGTTTAGTGGCTTTTGAAACATTTACGGATTATTTTTTTTCTAAATTGCACTCAAAATCATGCAATAATTATTATTATATATTTACTAATAAAATAAAATAATGTACCAACCCATTTGTTTGTTTCTTTGAAGGTAAAAGTCCAGATGATGATGTACGTCTGAGTGCCTTAAATCTCAAGCCTAATACAAAGATTATGATGATGGGAACAAGAGAAGAAAACTTAGTATGGCTTTGCTAATAATAATAATTATTTATTATTAATGTGTGAAAAATTTCCTGTAGAATTTATGTTCACCTAGCTCTTCTCAGTACATGTAGTAGAGCATGATGACCAATTTCATTTGTCTGACAATTACTTTAGAGACTTCAACGATAAAACAAGGAAACTGCTTGAATTTGTATCACATGGTACATGTATATTATTTGTCTGACTACCAAATTTTGTACATGTATGTTGTAAAAAGTTCACGATTTATGGTTATCACATTGTTTAATATTATCTTTACAGTCAACTCTCATTATAGCGGACACCCTCGGGACGTAGTTTGGAGTCCATAATAGTGAGAGTCCGCAATAGCGGGAGTCATTTTCAGTCAAACTGATAGCTTTCGCTGGGGGTAGGGCTGGATTTTGTCCGTAATAGCGGGTGTCGGTAATAACGGGGTGTCTGCAAGGTGAGAGTTGACTTTATTATTAAAATACAGCTTCCACTTTAACTCTCAGGCTGAAGTAATTGCTCCCTCTGAAGAACTAGTAAACAATCAAGTGATAAATGATTTTGATATAGAGGAAGATGAGATTCAAATAGAAAACAGGTATGTTTATAATTTATACAATCATGTAACAGCTTCTTTTGATTTAACAACAATCAAGCTCAGTGGCATGACAACCTGAACTGGTGAAAATCCAGCATTTGTCATGTCAACCCCACCCTCAGTGGTCTTAGACTTTGATTGGTAATTAAAATAAAATAATGGAATCCATAAGAAAGTTGTAAAAATGTTGTCTGAAATGTGTCAAAAGTTATTCAAACTTTGCCAAGCGCAGTAATCACCTTGATTTGTCACAAAAATATGCACTGCTACATGTATTTGTTTGTGGATGTTGTCTGTTCTGAGGAACAAACAGTTTTCCGAGAGTGAAACTTGAAGAAACTGTGAGCTTCAAGATAATATACACATATAATGTCCAAGAAGAAATATCCTTGCAGATTTTTTGGAATCTATATAGTGTAATTGATTATCTTCAAATATTTTTACAAATTAAAGGCATGCTCTGTTTTGGAAGATCTCAGCCAAGCTGGATAGTAAATACTGAATTATGTAAATGTTACTACAGTACAGAAAGGAGAAATTAAATATTGAAGCCTACATGTAGGATGTAAAGGGCAATTTTTAAAAGCATTTTAAAATTTATAACTGATTTGTTATTTTTATTAAAATTAGGTCAGTGACATTTCTTTTTTGCGTTGTTTGTTAGTTGATTCAAAGTTAAATGTCATGTGAGATGTACTACACAACAAATGGATTGTTTTACATTGTGTGTTTGCAGAGATGAGAATCTTGCCAAAATTAATAAAAGGGTATCAGACTATAAGGTTGAAGTACGCCATCCCCCAAGAGCTGGAAAGAAACTGCTTGTACTTGATGTGGATTACACAATATTTGGTGTGTAAAATAAATATAAATTGCTCTCCTTTTCTTGTTAATTATTACTAGGTCGCTGAAAAAGTTCATTATTAATTTTATAGTGAAAGAGTGATTTTCAGTTAAGTGTCGTTAAAAACCAAAACCAATAGTAATTTATTACAATCTGGCCAATCATAACAAACATAAAAAAAAATGAACAATATTGAGAACTTGAAGCAAATACACTACATGTAATAAACCAGCACCAAGCAATTTTGGGAAAATGACTGTAGAGCAGTTTTCATTTGAGTGTCGTAAAACCAAAACCAAAACCAAAACCATGATTGGTTTTGGTTTAGCATCTGATTGGTTGAGTAGGTGGCGCAAGTTTTTTAAACCAATCACAGAACGTAGTAAAGCAAAACCAATTTCGGATTACTTTTGATACTCAATTGAAAATCGCTCTATGACCAATTCATGATTGGTTTTGGTTAAATTGCATCTGATTGGTTGTGTGGGTGGCGCAGGATTTTTAAACCAATCACAGAGGGTAGTTAAGCAAAACAAAGCAATTCTGGATAGGATTACTTTTGACGCTCAATTGAAAACAACTTTTAATTTATTTAATGTACATAATACACTACATACTTGAAATTGCTTCTCTAGATGCAGCACAGTCTAATATTGTATGTTGTTCATTAACAGTTTTTTTTCTTAAAATTAAAATATATAAAGCTGCTGTTGAATTACATATAAATTTAATACTCTCTGACACCCTTCAAATTCCTTAGAAGAAAGGGTTCTTCTCACACACCACTGGTAGCCATGTCAAGCCGACCGCCGCAAGCCTGACCTTTATTGTAAAATCAAAAACTATACACATATCACGCTAATACTGGGAAGCTTCCAAAATTACAAGCTTTGTACATTAGTTACATTGTATAATGCCGAAATTAAAAAAGACAACAAAATACTACTGAAATTCTTTGGTGGGTGGGTGGGAAGGTCAGTAATGGCGGACGCAACAAAAACAACTGCCCGCCTCACCGGTCACATGACCTATACCCAGGCCCCAGCGGTGTGTGAGAAAAACATTTTCCACTTTTTTCGTTTCACTCAGCCAGTGGAAAATTACCCTTATCTTGCACATGTCTTGATGGGTTTGGATGTTTATTTCCACAGCTAGCTGACTTGGATCAGTGTTCCCATTAACGCACAACTGTGCGTATCTGACGCACAAAAAATAAAAAGGACGCACAGTTTTTAGCCACAGTACGTCCCAGGGACGCACATAAATCAGCGCTCAAAATTTCGAGTGTTTTCATAGTTTGGTCTACTCTTGAGATAAATAAGATTTTTCAAGATACAAAACACACATAAGAAACAATGTTAAAGTTTCACTAGTTTCCTTTACCCTTTCATTACCTCTCCAAGCTGGAAACTATGAAAATTTGGCTGCAAACTCGAAAACGAAGCAAGAATCACAATGATAATCACGCGAACGAGCGAACAACTCTCGGCTCATTGATGGTCAGCGGTCATACTTCATGTAATATTACATGATGTGTATATCACTTAAAATGCCTTTCTCCTCAGGGGACCCTTAAAAAATAGAAAGGACCCCCAATTACTCGAACTGGGGGTCCTTGGGACTCCTGTTTTCCAAAACTAGTGGGAACACTGTTGGATTCTTATAAACTTGGAGTGATAGTGACAGCTGACTGTGTTAGAATTTTTAAAACTTCTTTTGACTGATATGAGGCTGAGATTATTTTTGGGATAAGATTAAGGGGAAAGCATGATTCATCAAAATGTGTATAATTTGCAGCCATCACATGTTGCTCTTGGAAAATAAATATTTATTTTGAAATTAAATTATTAGCTAAGGATTTTATTTTAAGTTAAATGCATTCATGTTTTATTCGATTATATTTTTTTCAGATCACAGGTCAGTTGCAGAAACTGGTTTAGAACTTATGAGGCCATATCTCCATGACTTCCTCACAGCCTCCTATGAGCATTATGACATTGCTATATGGTGTGAGTTACTTTTCTTGTCATGTATAACATTTAGGTTATATAATTTACCTTCCCTGACTTGTGGCATTTAAGATTATTTTAAATGTTTTTTACAATTTCCACAGCCCATATTATACACTGTAGGCATTATTGCAGGTCAGACCAGACAGGAAAATCTCTCATTTAGGCACACATACATGTACTCTGTTTTATTGTATGGCAGACTGGTCCACAATGAAAAGGAACATTTGGTTTCCTGAGTAAGATGGACTGTTCATGATTTAATTCCTTCGAACCGCCGCCAACGAAAAGGCAACAAGCATGACCGCGGAATGGCCTGACATCCACAGGATAGCTGTAAGACAACAAGGGCCCTGAAAAAACCATGGGCCACCCCGCATGCTCGTGGGGTACCGCTGGCCAGTATTGTCTTGCGTTTAACTTAGCTTAAATTTCATTCAACCACATTTAATAAATATTTGTTATTTTACAAATTTGTACCACCCAGTTTAAAGTTCTATTAATCCCCATTAATAAATACTAAATTAAAATAAGTAATGATTTAAAAACAACAATTTCAGCACATACATGTACGATCATGTAGTATTAGTAACACAACATGTTTTTAACATCTAGCTGCCACCAGTATGAAATGGATTGAAGCTAAAATGAAAGTAAGAAAATTATTGCATATTTAATAAATTATTAACTAATTAAAAGTATATTTTTTTATAAAATTATTGACAAGTATGTATAGTATACAGTCTGTACACAATGTACCATAGTAATGTGCAACTGTCCTGTACCTGGCCAGAATGGGTTGATCCCTTAACCCTTAAAGCCTGGACCAAACAAGGATGAGAGTTGTTGAAAGTTTTCTTCAATAATTTCTCGTAGACTATCATCACCTCAGGCCAAATGAGAGCGAAAGTTGTTGATAACTCAATAAAAATTGGAGCACGTTTAAATTCGATGGGAAGTGCACAAGAGTTGATGAGAGTTCATGTAGATTGAGAGTTTCAGGCCAAATGAGAGCAAGATCGAGTTTGAACTCTCAACAACTCTCATCCTCGTTTTGCCCAGCTGTAAGCCCCATAGTCAATGTAAAACAATATTATAATTATTACTAACTTTGTCTATGTAGATAGATTTCCTATACTATAAACACATGTTGGGAGAATTTGTCTAAATTGATATCATCTGAATACAATTTCTCTTTGAAGAGCTAATTGAGTAGCACTCAATAATAATATTGCTTTCAGTTGGTAACAGAAATAATGAATTATTATTATAAATAAAATTATTAAAAATATCGTACAAAATGTATTTTTGTTGAAATACAGTTCCCTGGTTTATATTAAATGTTAGTTGTTTTCTATGCAGGAGCTGGGTATTCTAGATAATCCAAATTACAAGATTGGTTTTCTGTTAGACAGTGGAGCTATGATTACTGTCCTCTCATCTAAATATGGCCTTATTGAGGTACATTAGATATTTATAAAGTTACAGAAATTTTAAATTACGATGATTGATTGAGTAGACTACATACATGTAAACTTACAGGACGGGTCTACCTGTTACACCGTAGGTTTAGGTTAAAGTCAACCTCGTACCCAGAGTCTTCTCGGCGTTCAAAATGGCGGCGCGAAGAAGACCCTGGCGAACAGCAGATCACATGACCACAAAATTAGCCAATCACGAGCCCGCCGCCATTTTGAAACAATCAAAATCTCCAATATTTTTGGAGACACGCGACCTGCTGTTCGCCAGGGTCTTCTTCGCATCCACCTGCCATCTTGAAAGTGGAGATGGCCCTGGGATGAGGTTGGGTTAAAGTCTGTCTACAAGCCTAGGTGGCTTATTACCAGGCCAGTGGTTAACCCAGGTTTCTGTAGCATGAGTATTGTTACTCCCCTGGATGATGGGATGCTAATCCATGCAGGTAACCCCAGTTGTCCAGAAAATTTGCTGGTACCCATTGACATACTCCTGATTGGAGAGAGACACTGTGAGTGTATTATAAGTGTCTTGCCAAAGAACACAACACAATGACCCAGGCTAGCACTCAAACCTGGATCACTCGATCCAGAGTCCAACACGCTATTAAACCATTAGGCCATCACATCTCCCACAGGTCTTTCTGTAGTAACTACAAATAATTATTTATTTTATAAAATATTTTTAGTAGTATTAAAGGCACATGACAGGAGTAGTTTATAATCCTGTTACCTGGGAGGTCCAGTGTGAAATAAGCAGCAAATAATCAACTGATAGGTATATATGCAGCAAAATCACTGGCTGCCAGCACATTTTGAGAAGGTTGATTTATTGTTTTTAATATTATATGGTCATTTTCTTTTGGCCTGAAGGAAATCTCAGTCAGTGTTAATTCCTTATTTAAAAAAGTCAAGAACTCCTTTAATACCTCATACAACCAACACGCCCCTGGAATTGTAACTTCACTATTGTCAGTGATACTTGTACAGTACAAGAGTGATACTTTTTCTACTTAATGTAGACTCATGACAGTATTTTCTTGTAGACAAAACCACTTGGTGTCATCTGGGGAAAGTTTGAGGAATACAGTAGCAAAAACACTATCATGTTTGATGATCTCAGAAGAAACTTTCTTATGAATCCACAAAATGGCCTGAAGGTAAACAAGTACACTGAGTCAGTTTTAATACAATAAATTACTGACCATTATTTTGATATTGTATGTATTACATACTTGCAAATGAATTACTAATAATTTATTATTAATTTGCAAGTTTCTCTTGCAAAATGCATAGTATGCAGTTTTTTTGGTACTACACATGTACACAAAATTATGTAATTATGTGTAATATATAATTTATATATATATATTATATATATATATATATATTAATCCCATCAATAATTTTTTGTATGGCTGACAAAAATAATACACAATTATTTAACTTTTTGGAATAATAATATTACTACTAAATAATTGATAATTGTAAGCTGTTGGACTATTATAAAATATAATGGTAGTTAAAAAATTCTACTCACATACAATTTTACTGATCAGAGTTTTTTTTAATGTTATTAAGATTAGACCTTTTCGAGAAGCCCACAAAAATAGACACAAAGACAAGGAACTGTTAAAATTAACAAAGTACTTGAAGAAGATTGCCAAACTGGATGATTTCAGCAATTTGAACCACAAGTACTGGGAGAGGTCTGTAACTATATAAAATACACTATATTTTATTAGTCACCTTTTATAGTTACTCATCAGATCTCTAAAAATTAATATTTAAACTGACCTGCAAATTAAACAAGTTAGTACAAATACCTCAATGGTTAATAATGATAATTATTCATATTGCGTCTAGGGAGGTGTGGTGACCTAATAGAATACAGTCGAACCCCTATTAAGCGGCCAACCCCGATTAAGCGGCCAGCTATCAAAGTCCCAATATCAGTATAATACTGTAAAATAATAAAACCCTGATTAAGCGGCCAACCCCTATTAAGCAGCCACTTGCCATTTCCCCGAGGGTGGCCGCTCAATTGGGAGTCGACTGTAGTGCATTGGAGACTGAATTGAGCAGTTTATAATAGGTTTGAGTGCTGGCTGGGGTCATTGTGTCTTGTCTGTTCTAATGATCAAGAAAATACTCTCCCCTGGAGTGAGAACTCTCCAGACAGTTTGTCTTTTTATGGTTGGGTACATGTATGTACCTGTGAACTAGCTGTTAGGGCAACCTGACAAAAATGCTGAGGGTAAGCTGTGAATCCAGCGGGATCAATAGTAATATTCGTCAACTGTGGCACGTTTTTTGATGCCAGGTATAATATTCGTAGTCGATGACTTTGTGTGCTATTTTAAACCAGGTTCAAAAAATGCATTAATATTTCATAAATGAAATACAAAAGAAATTAATGTTTAATGAGTGTCTTTATAATTTTGATAAAGATACGTGTTGAATCATTCCCATTTAAAATCCTAGAGAATCATGGAGTCAAATCACGGAGGTATCATCATGTGATTGATAGTCAAGTCTTGTAGAATTATAATAAATTATTATTATTAATAATAAATTGTTATAAATTATGAATTTAATATGATTATTATGTTCCTCTTGCAGCTACAAGCCATAACATGTTCATAATTTTTATAAAAATGAAGCACACCCAAGGAATGCAAACTACAGAGTATTAAGAAAACACACATTGGTGTGATATTATTTAATTTACATTATTTGGAAATTACATGACTTTATTGTATGGAGCTCCAAGAACTTCACCCATGCAGTTAGTGTAATACAATGTAATCCATCGCCACTCTACATTTTGTTTTTGTATAGATCGTCTGAATACACCAACTGTTGACTTTATACTTTTCTCACTTTGAACGCGCAGTCAAACTGTTTGTTTCCAGCTTGTATTTGAAGCTGTGCATATAGTTAGTATTCATATGAAACTGGTTGGGGTACATAGTAGCTGAGTTAGTGAGGAGTTTTTTTGTCAGATTTTTATATTATTTTTTAGTTAAATTAAATTTATAGAAACTCCTGCAATTTAACTGCACATTTCCAAACCAGAGAATACATGGCCTACCAAGGTTAGCTGTGCATTATGTAGAAAAAAAATTATTGTAAAAATTGCCGTTTTTTCCCGACAAGCAATTCCTCTTTCAGGGATTTTAGAGAAAGTAATGTAATATTTGATGGAATTGTTGCCCATTCGAGAATGCATAATATTGGTGCATGCAAATGAACATTTTACACGTAAAGAATAATAACACTATTAATAATGTCCAGGCAGGCGAGGGCTTTATAATAAATAGAGGTTTACAAGCCAAGACAACTCATAGATCTAGATTTGCTCTGGAAAGTTGACCACAGAATGTATGATTTTATGAATGGATTATTTTATAGTAGAAAATATTCTCAGGTCATTAAAAGGGCACTCAATGGGCGAGATTTGAGACATTCTTGCAACTTAAAACATACTGCCATAATTAATATTTAATTATAATATAAACACTTTATTTCTGAAAGTTTTCCAGATTCAGCCATTGAATTATTTTGTAATTTAATAAACCTTCACTTCCAATAATAATAGAGTAATATGTAACAATCCAATTTCTCCCTACAATACAATGTAAATTGATCAGTTCACAGTGAAACTGATGGGAGGCCCGTCCTGGTAAAAATTGGACTCATGCAAAACAAACTTGTCACAGGCGACATCATTGTTGCCACTTTTTTTCTAGCATCATAGGCATTCAATGTTTGCAGAGAGCTTATAGCAGTTCCTGTGATGCTGGATGTGTTTTTTTTTCCTGTGTGATTTACAGGGATACCTAAGTATCTTAGGACGAGGCACTGCCATACATTTTTCTGCACTCTTACTCGATTGTAGGTTATGCTAATGTAAACATATAAATTAAAAAAAAAGAATAAAACAAGAAAAGTAATTTGCACCCTTCTTTGAACTACCAAAATTTATGGGGGCCCCGGAGACTGAATCAAGTCATTGTGCTCCCATTGAATCCCCCTCCCCCCACCTCCTTCTTAGCAGGTCTCCAGACAGGTGACGAGAATACAGATGATTGTCAGTATAATACTGTCCACAATGATACAATTAAGTGAAATTTGAATTACCCAGATCTGATGCAGTTTGATATACAAGCATATCCAGGTGGAGGATTTTGTGCACTTAGCCTGACTTAGCCTATGTAGGTAACAAATCTTCTAGTAAAATGAGCAACAAGAGGTGCATTACTATTATTTTTCCAAAATGAGAAAAACGGCCAGCTACAACTGGTACATACATGTACATGTAGTCATTGGGAACAAGGTTTCAATTTTAACTTGCCAATATTTGGTTTTCCCCATTTCTGTGGAACTAGTCAGGCTCGCGTTTGGGGCCCATGTGTGAGCGGTGAAAGCCACAATAACGAGCCAGCTAGCAAATTGAGTTGGTGAGTAGACTGGGCAGGAGCTCCAGCCCCACACGTAAGTCTCCTGGCCATCACAATACCTCTTTGGCCCCAACTTACCCTGCGAGACAGGGATTTCCTTCTCTTTCCGCACGCGACGAGAGGCTGAAAGAGAAGGGAATCTCTGTCCCGCATAGCCTATGAATAGGCTCCACGGTGGAGATGGGGTAAAAAGAAAACTGAGCAAAGCAAGCCGCGCAAAGCCTGGGAGAGAGAAGGGCTCTATCGTCCCTTCCTCTCTCTCCCAGGCTTTGTGTGGCTCGCTTTCTTTTTACCCCATCCCCACCGCAGAGCCTATTCATGGGCTATGTTGCACAGGGTAGTCCCAACTGTGAGCCTGCTTGCAGGCTACTTTGCAACTGACCTTCCCTGCTAGCAGGGTCTCCTTTTATCCGTTATTTTGAGGTGGGATGAAAAGCCTCAAAATAACGGATAAAAGGAGACTCTGCTAGCAGGTAACAACTGACCAAAACACACATTTAAAACATATTTATAAACCTGTGTCACTTTAGTATTTTAAAAAAGCTCAGTCACTGACTACCTGTCCATTGTTTCACAACCACCAATATTAAAATGACATGTACCAAATTAACTCGTTAACAAGATTGAAGAATGATGTTGCTTGCTACAATAGTCTATTCCACTTGTAACTGCACAATAACCACTACACGTGTAGACCTTTGTATTTGCTTCAACTTCCTTTGCTTTGCATTTATAAAGAGGCTTAATTATAAACCGACGTATTTTGAATAGCACTAAGCTTAAATATCCAATATGGTGTACGACAGCAGTGTCACTATCAATAATCTCAAAACATAAGCTTAGTTGCATTTCTTTAAATTCGAAGACGAACATTTTCCAAGTGTAATATCGAGCTTATGGCTTTTATGCGTCAAGATTGGGTATTTGCATCAGCTGATGCAGTTTCTCCAAGTTCTATGGATCGTCCCGTAAAACCAGTCTTATAGCCTTGATTTCTCTCGAACATAGTCTGTGGGATTCCTTCCTTGTACTTTAAACTCTGTACCTTCGTCGGGTCTTCCAGTGCATCAATCTGCCTCAAAGTTCGTTCCTCAAGAGTGCTTGGTTTCTGCTTGGCCCATTTGTCGTTCTTTCTTAGTCGAGTTTCGGCGTAATAACCTACGGTACCCACGGCCACTGCAATCGGTAGAACGATGTATGGGGCATAAGCTCGTACTGCGCCCATTATCAAAGGCCAAACCATGATAGATAGGCTGATAGATAGAGAGGACTGAGCTTCCCTCTAGTTAAAATGGCGGAAGGTCGAGTTCGACAGGGGCTTGGGAACAACTAGTTTACAGTCTTACTCGGTTTGGAAAGAAGCGGGGATCAAAGGAAGACTGGTTCTTCAATCATTGAAGAACCAGTCTTCGACCTATGCGTAGTACGCCGTAGGCTAGTTCTCCAATACCATTTACGGTAATTTTAAATAAATCTGTGTTACGATTTATGTTTCGATTATATAAAATGACTCTAAAACATGCTTCGAACTACAGTGGAACCCCGATCCGACCACCAATGGGCCACCAAAATCTGGTCGTATTAACGGGGTGGTCGTATTAAAGGAGTTCTCAAATCAACGAAATGACTGACAGAACTTTACAGTATTAACGAGGTGGTCGTAAGGCGGGGTTCCATTGTACAGTCAACTCTCGCCTTGCGGACAGCCCGTTAAAAAATCCCCCCTCCAGCGAAAGCTTTTAGCGCCGGGTTTGACCAGGAGCCATAATCTGGTTTGACTGAAAATCTGACTCCCGTTATTACGGACTCCCGCTATTGCGGAATTACGGACACTTTCGTTGTACCAACATAACAATTTTATTGTTTTGACTCTCTATAAAGCGGACGCCTTGAACTTCTCATATAACATGGGTCACTTCTGGAATATTTATTTTCGCGTTGATTTCTTGGTACAGGACTTTGGTCCGGCGTTCGCATTACTTGCGCCTTTTGTTCACAGGCTATGATTATTTAATAACAACAATTTTTTTCTCACAGCCCGCTTCTGCGGACTCTCGCCAGCTAGCTATATTACGGATCCGGGATTACGGACTCCTTGCAAGCTACAGTCCGGCGAACCTCTCCTTACGGACGCCTCTCTATGACTGACGGACAGTTCCCTTCAGTCCCGGAAAAATGGCATGCCCATATAGTCACAAACACGAACTGGCCAATGAAGTGAGTTGGAGAGGAGACTGGGCAGAGCTCCAACCTCTTAATTCTCTAGTTGTCTTCTCGTCAAGCTACTTTGCAGCTGACCCAAACACACACATTTAGATAGAAACAGATTTAGGTTTCCATGCTTACCGGCTGTGCGAAAGCGAAGACATTTTTTTATTTAATTTTACATTATCAAACCGCAAGAAGAATAGTCAGTTCAGTGTTCCACAACTGCAATAACTACTCGTCAGTTAAAGACTTTGTATTTGCTACTGCATGACCTTCCTTTGCATTTTCTACAACTACTAAAGTTTCCGACGTTTAAATATCCAATATGGTGTACAACAGTGTCAAAATCAATAATCTCAAAAACATAGCTGTATTTCTTTATTCGAAGACGAACATTTTGCAAATGTAATATCGATCTTGTACGTCAATATTGGGTATTCGCATTAGCTGATCAAGTTTATCCAAGTTCTATGGATCGTCTTGTAAAACCCGTCTTATAGCCTTAATTTCTCTCGAACATAGTCTGTGGGATTCCTTCCTTGTACTTTAAACTCTGTACCTTCGTCGGGTCTTCCAGTGCATCAATCTGCCTCAAAGTTCGTTCCTCAAGAGTGCTTTGTTTCTCCTTGACCCATTTGTCGCCGTTCTTTAGTCGATTTTCGACGTAATAACCTACGGCACCCACCCGGCCACTGCACACGGCAATGTAACAATATAAGTCTGGTTAGTTCCATTAACAAACGTAACATGATAGTCAGAGAGGAAAAGCTTCCCTCAAAGATAGTTTGCAATTCGTATAAAAACTCCAGTTCTATCTCATCATCATTTAGTGTAGGGATCCCATAAGATTGCGTCATCCAATCCCATAATCCAATGCTCATTCCGGCTTTCCCGCTCGATGGCGGACTTGTGATCGAAGCTGGACTGCTTACGAATCTTCATTCAAAAGTCACTGAACGGTGACACAAAAGTCAAGCTTCGAATCGAATTGTCAAATAAAGGAAATATAGTTTTTATATCAAGATAAGTCGGCACGAGACATTTACTTTGACATTTGTTTGAACATTAAACCACAGGGAGCATACAATAGTTAAGTTGAGAGGATTGAAATATAAAAGAAATAACTTGAGCTTATATGAATCATTTAAAACCTTCGTTCCGTTCGTTTGTTTTCGTTAGTGTATTCTCTTGCGCGAACTTACAGGAAAGACCAGCGTTAATCTCGTATTTAGACCTTTTCGCTCCGACCTTTCATATCGGATATCTTCAGGAGCCATAATCAGGGACCATGATTATGGCTTCTGATATCTTTGGATATATACGACTTTTACATAAAGCTGTTCATTCCGTCCAGTTATCCACTGGATTGGCCATGTTTTTCAATTGAAAGTCCCTTCAAAATGTTCGATTCACAACAATATTTGGCGAGTCACGTGACCAGGACAGAACCCCCCCCCCCCCCCCCCCCCTAAAACTCAAACAGCTTAGTACATAGTTTGACATTAGAAACAATGCCGTAATACCAAAGTTACGTATGATCCCATACGAACGTTTATAAAGGAGGATAGCTTGCATTTGATCCTCAAAAAGTCAAAATGTGATCGGCTGTACCTTTTAGGGGTTAAAATGCGTAGTTTGGTACCGCTTAGGGTGTTCTTAAAATTGTTAGGCCGGGGTTTAATAGAATCAGAAACATGTTTCTGATAGAATTTAATAAGGTCTAAAACCCATTTACACTACAGAAAAAAATGGCTAGGCAAGGATAAATATTTGCAAGGGTAATTTTCAATTTCAGCAAGGCAAGGATGAATTGCGTCGTATGAACAGTGTAAGCCTGCCTTGCCTTGCCGAAATATTTTTTGGTTTTGGGACCACGTTCGGACGTTGCCGCCTCAAAAATAGGCAAGGCAAGGGTGAAAAGCGGCACCTCACCATTTTTTGTGGAACGTGTAACACTCATCCTTGCTTCTGATAACTTTTCTGATGGTTGACATACCATGTCGCTAATGAAAACCAGCTTTAATTTAATAATCTATTAAGATATTTTACAAAACAATTGACAGAGCAACGGCTATTAAAGTTAATCAAAGAAATGAGTTTTTTATTTTCTGTCCTTTCTGTCCTTACTAGATCACGCTAGGACTGAAAACTTAAAATTCCTGTCATATGGAACGATAAAAAATCATAGAAAAAAATTCTAGTTTATTGAAAAAGAGAACCTTTAATTCACTGCAAAGATGCTGGTGCCTTTTCGCCTTTCAAACGTCCAGCTGGGTATGACGACGGTATGACTCGCCCCCAGTCGTCTCTCTTGTCTCCTTTTAACAAGAGAGACGACTGGGACGAGTCAGCAGCTGGGTATGACGCTTAAACCTTTTTGATTGTGAAATACTAAGACTAGAAGTGCTTCAGAACATTCTCGACATGCATGTTGGAGTCAAATCCAAACACGACAAAAACAAACATATGTCTTATACTACCCTGATCACATATACCCTGTATGTAATAATTTCGTCATCTAAAAATATTTCACTGACATTTCAGTTTAGAGATTGTACTGTAAAGAAACTAAATGGCATGATCTAGCTTCTGAAATATGGCATTATACACAATAACAAGATCCCTCCATACACCATCTATTACTTATTTTCTAATCACTAATTGTCAACTCAATTATTCAATCTATATTTTTTTTACTGTCTTCAACAAGAAGTTCTGGTATAAAAGGGATAGCACCTCCCACATTTCACACCTTTTGGGTGCCAAATGCAAATTTATACTCTTGCAGTCATGGCATGTTGTGGAGTCAAGCGTCTTGCTAACTAAACATGCTTCTCTTGAAACTAAGTAAGATATACCACTAACAAAAATAAGGTAATAATAACTTGCTAAAAATAAAACAGATTTTATCAGTAACGGTTGCAGAAAAAGTGAAGGTTATTTGTCAGCTGTTTACACTTTGATCACGGGTTGATTGACAACTATGACAACTATATATGTGTGAGAATGGCCAGGTCAGCCCTTTTTTTACTGGAACTTCTTGTTTAAGCCTTTTGGTTCATAGTGGAACAAATGGCGTAAGAGACAGGGACAACTATCTGCTGAAATGTTTTGTCGTTGATGCTTTCTCACATTCCTTTAGTCAAGCCTTGCCTTAGAGGCCCTGCACAACTGCTGTCCTTATATAACTTTGCCTTCACTGTATACTGAGCTACAACCCGTGCAAGCTTAGGCCCCCGGGAGAGGGGGGGGGGGGGGGGGGACTTTGATATAAAAGTGACGGGGTGATCGTCGTTTCTTTTACGGATTAAAATTCGTGGTTTGGTACCGCTTAGGGGTGTTAAAATCTAAAATGATACCGTTAGAGTTATTCCGGTACCTTTTAGGGTATGGAGCTGGAAAAATATGACAAGAACTAGTTTTCTCTTAGAATTGGTACATGAACCTCTTAGGGGTGAACATTTTCAAAACTTCCGACGATCACCCCCGTCACTTTTATATGGGAGTCCCCCCCCCCCCCCCCACTACAGTACCAACTATCATTACAATTACCCCGAAAAATACCAAAAAGCAATCAATACAAATTTGGTGTATCTTTAGCTGCTTGTACTTGAGTTTTAAATGCAAGACAAATGGAAAGACGTAAAAAAAAAGAAGTCGTTGTGCTTCCCAGAAATGAAACGATTATAAAGAAATTTGGCACTAAAATGCCCACCACAAACCGTCAAAAGAACCACTGTGACTCGAACCACTGCGTACATTAAGAAGCTTGGTATTTTATAATTTTTGAATGCATTTTGTAAGTGAATTGTGACAAGATTCAAGCAATGGAAATATAACAAGAACGTACGAAAATATACAACTAAAAGCAAAAATAGAACTAACCGTGATGTGAACAGGCCCTGGGGGAAGATTGTTTAGAATAACTTCATTAGTGTTGACACCGAAGGAAAGAAATGCACACACAGAAAACGATAATTTCATCATCAAGCTAATGCCATTTGCCAGAGCTAAAGCGCAGCTGAATTTTCGATTTTTTAGCCATACTTTGCTCTACAGATGGAAGAATAACAAATGCACCATAACTGTACGTTATAATTGATAAAGATATCACCATACCCTCAGTGTCCCAAAACAGGATAGTTCCTAAGTCCCCACTGGTTTGTATGCTCTGCTCCGTACCATACAACAGCCACTACAACCGCGACTAAAGCCAACATGCTGAAAACACTCAACCAGGCAATTTGTGAGAGAGACTTGAGGAAGGTTGTTGGTAGAACCAAACCTCCAGCGATGCATATCCACGTGAGCTCTGTGATGGGTACAGATGGAAGGGCGTGATGCATAATAGATCCGAAGAGTACAAGATAGGAAACAGACAGCAGAAATATATCGTAACTAATAACTCCAAACGCCATATAACCACCCCATTTAGGTAAAAGCACGTCGCCTAAATCTTTGTAGCCGGACCTCGCACGAATTTTTCTTCCCTGGTTGTCTTCGTCATAGAGACACTCGATTAAAATTTTTTCCCATGTACCCACAGAATAATTGGGAGTATTATAAAGGCTACTATGGCTGCTATTAATTCCTCCTTCTTTTAGTGCATAGGGTAGAGCGAGAAAGCCAACGCCTTCCATAAAGTTGACAATATTTGCTGCTGCTTTCCACACTGTTGCATCACCGGCCACAGGGTCCATGCAAAGCCTTTTTGTTTGATGGAGGATCAAGGTCATCATCAGATGAACTCTCGGCGTCTGAAGACTGTAGCAACGCCAATATTTCAGCATCTTCTTGCTCGTCAAGTTGTTCTCCTGTTAAGGGAAGATAAGCCTGTGTTCATCGCTAAATAACTTGACGTCAGTGCAACTGTAAAGCGTCTATACACAAATGAGTGTTTTTAGCTCAAGTCAGCAAGTGCTATTTGCCTTTTCGTCTCCTCGGATACTCTTTCTGTGTCAGCTTTCGTTGTTTAAAGAGCCAATCCTAAACAAAAGCAGCAAAAATGAGCCGTCATTTTTTACTTGATAATGGAGTCATGATGGCTTCGAAACGTCGTAATCTTATTTCGCTAATTTTCATTATTAATTGTATTACAAAATATTCTCTTATCAAAATGAGCTTTACACTGTAAAAACCACATTCGTTTGCACACTCTTAAGGATGGAGGTCTCGGGTCCTACTTATTAGTTTAGAAAGTTAATTTGGGAGAATTCGATAGTACTTACCGTAAATCCTCGAATAAGCGCCCCTCCTATCTGCCAAAATTTGAAATAAGCACCCCCCCCCCCCCCCTCGAGTAAGCGCCTCCACCCTTCCCCTCTATTCGGTAATTCAGAATCAAAGTTGAACTATTCTTGACTAGTCCGAGTTGAACAGATCTACACATTAATACTCGTTTCAGTTTGTGAACATGTTGACCATGTTCGATGAACCGAAAAAATAAATATGAATACCAAGGGTGTCGCTATTAGAACTATACGTAAAGCTTTGTACTCTGGGTTATGTTGTTTGTTTACTCCCCCCCCCCCCCCCCCCCCCCCCCCCCCCCCCCCTCGAATAACTCCGCCCCATGGCCCACTTTCGAATTCTCCCAAACTGTCTCTGGTGTCTGCATCAGGCTATGTAAAACATGCGCGCCATAGTTCTTAAATACAAGCCCCGGATACGTTTTTAAAATCGCGCGGATAGAAGTTGCTTTAAGTATAGAAAGGACCGTCAATATATTATGTAAGAAAGGGGGATGGAACGGAGTCCGACGTTTTCCCTGTTGATGAATTTCGAGGAGCTTTTTCTCGATTTTTCTCCGCTCGTGACTTTCGCCTTCGCTCCGATGAGTAGATAAATGGGAGACGCACGCGCATTGAAAAAATGTCCGTCCGATCGTGGCTGTTTATAACAGCTACATTAATCTATACAGGCTATAAATAGTTTATATCGAAAGTCTGAGAAGGCCAGGTAATTAAGTCGAACCACAATTCGATATTTTACAGTTATGTGGTCTCAGCAACGAACTAAAGCTTTCTTCATTTGCATAACATCCCATCATTAAAACACTATCGAAAGTAATTCTTTTAAAGAGTGCAATGCGATGCAATCACTTTACGGTCCTTTACCGATCTAATATCATGGTTGAACAGTCTCAGTTTCAAAAAGTCTTATCCTTCAGATTAATTCGTTTAGTACAGCTCGCGACAGCGCGTAATGGAGGAGTGGGTGGGTATAATGCTCTAGATGAACTCTGTCGACGCGAAAAAGTTACAAACGTCGAAGCCTGACAAATTAAAAGAAGCAGCAGCTTAGAGATCCCATGATGTAAAACACAAAGAAAGCGTGAATTAATTAAAGGGCAGTCTGCTACTTCATTAAACTACATTGCGAACTGCCGGTACAACAAATCGAAACAAACGACCAGGCCGAAAAGAAAAGCATCTGAGTGAGTTATTTTAATATTGAGGTAGCCTATCCCATCAAACTAGCTAATTCAAATTGTAACGAAACGATCGTACGACCGGATTTGAGAATGCAGGAGCCGATGAGCACTTGAAGAAAACGTTGAAGCAGTTCAAGTCTTGTGTCGGTGTTATAGCCATTGAACCAGTTTAAAGATCACGAAACATCCACGAAAGTAAGTTGCATAGTGTTTACTTACCTCTTGTAAAAACATTAATGGCTGAAAACTTCATTTCGTGTGTGGCATATAATGACAAGCCTGCCCCACATTGGTTGATTCAGTAGGCGACAGAACCTGGCGAGAACGATACACGGCCATTAATAATGCTGAAGTGTCCCAATACCTAGAGTCCAAGGAGGTAAATATCATCATCGCTATGATGGCTCAATTCGAGACAATATCTCAGCTTGGGGTGGTGCAGTGAAGCAAAACAACATAAATGGTGCGTAGAAAGAAGGGCGGGATCAGCTCTTTCCGGGCGGAGTCTGAGGCTTATGAAGATGCCTCTGGTTTGGATGCGAAACAACACCACAGAGAAGACAGAGTACTAACTGACTTACTGAGCCTCGTCACCAGACTGAAGCGTGGTCTTGTGAGGGAGCCTTGGGTAGAAACTATATGCAACATCAAGGCTGATCAAACAACATTATACATCCCAGGCCATGCAGGAATCTGGTACAACGAGACCGCAGACCAGCTGGCGGGAGCAGCAGAGCCCATTGGTCCAATGTAATTACACCCTGGTGACGTCAGGAACAGAATGAGAGAAGCAGTTAGAGAAAATCCACCTCCCAGAATTACGTGGTGGTCCTTCAATTGCAACAGGGATGGAGTCTGCAGACTCAAGTTAGGACACAACACAACACAACACAACACAACACAAACAACACACACAACACAACACAAACACAACACAACACAACACAACACAACACAACACAACAACAAACATATATCATGAAACATTTACAGGTTACAAATGAGGCCCTGTTTAAAGGGAGGGATACATGCCCCCCTGCGGCCGGCCCCCCTCCCGTTTGAATTCCAACCTTCAGAACCTTGTCATGTTGCAATTTCGGATGTTGTCGGAATTTCGTCGAACGTCATCAATCAGTGTTATCTATACTTTAATGGTCGCTAATGAATCTAAGTTATTCCCTGGCAGTGAAGTATTCCAGTAAAGCAATCTACAGTGTACAAGGACAAGGGTTTTATATTTCCATTGCTGAACAGGTCCGTATACGGAACGAATATACTATATGACTTATATGTGGAGGGGCGCTGATTCTTCATGCACTTGAAAATGTTCACAGTCTAGAAAAACTGTAACGCCATTTGGTAAGTTTGAAAGTCTTAGAGACAAGACTAGATGCCCGTTTCAAGCCATTTTTGACGTCGTATTAGTCGTTTACAACTATTCAGGTATAATGTAACCAGGGAGGGGTATAAGGAATTGTATTGTAAGTAGTGTAAAAAATTGTATTGTAAGTAGTGTAAGCAATCGGATTATAAGCACTGTAACAAATGAAATGTAAATAGAGCAAGTAACCATATATTTTAATAGGGTAATAATCAGATTGTAAGTAATGTTTTTGTGTGTTGCAAAAAAAATAAAAAATAAAAAAAATAAAAAAAAACCAGGGAGGGGTAGGGGCTAGAGGCCGAGTACCATGTTGCTGTCAAACTTTGAGAACACTGCCTTTTTTTCATAAGCTTCACCAGTGAACAAGTTGAAATTTCATTGTTCTGTATTCGACATTTGATTGGCTCAAATCAAAAATGTTGGAATGAATTGTTTCCGTTCTGCCCTGTGATTGGTTAACTTTGTCCGGGTGGCCCCGGTAGTCGTGAGTAGTATTTTATTTACCCATATTACAGTAGTCGGACTGTAAATTACATATATAGTAGTCTGTTTTCGTAGCTGCCGAAAAATATTGAATACTATGCAACTATTCATAAGTACTAGTTAATTCTAGGTCAAGGCAAGACTAAACCATTGCAAACTCTATTTTGCTAATGTGTTTGATGTGTGTCATGTATGGAGCCGATGCATCTCCTTTTATTCAATTTAGTTCCCCCCAATAAGTTTTTTTATAATATTGACTGTTTTTTTCCCAATTACAATACCATTGTCGACGTAACGCAACAGTCGAAACGCATATTAACCTGGACGGGGCCGAGGTAAATTTGAAGTTTATCAGTCACATTCATATTGCGAGAATATTGATCTGGACGTGCTTCCAGCAAACAGGAAAATTTGATGTAGAAATTGAACTGGTTTGAAAAATCCAAATAAACCCACGTTGACAGATAATGTATCGCTTTTACGTAATATCATCGGCGGGTCATCGGGGTAGAAAGGGGGGGGGGGGGGGGGGGGGGGGGGTACTCAACAAAGTTTTATACGGTGAGGCTCCGCCCCGAGGTCCAAACTCTTACCCTTTTACATACCATTTTTGACAGAAAAAGTAACCCTTTCAAATACCTTCCATAGCCTGAAAATGGTACCCTTGCACCTACGACTTTTACTAAACTTTTCGCTTTAGTAGCCCCTTAAAACTGATTGGATGAATCAGCCGTTAGGTGCGTCTGTTCGAGATTTTTAAACTGAGCTAAATGACAGTTTTCCCTACCCTTTTCTATACTTCAACTCGTGAAATTAAGAAGTGAGAAGGTCTGGGTACGAGATGATTAATGCTCGCACAGGACCTGTGGATGGCGGTCTTTCCTGTAAGTTCGCGCAAGAGCCGATACAAGCGAAATCCAGGTAAACGAAGGTAAATGATTAATTTATTCATACCTTTGTTTATTTTTTTAAACCCTCTCAAATTGTATGCTCCTTGTCTGAAGTAACACCGAGTGGGGGCTTGGGCATAAACTAGTTTACAGTCCTTCTCGGTTTTGAAGTGGCCTCGCCTGGTGGAAAACTCCTAGATCAAAATGGCGGACGACTGGTTCTTTCAATATTTATTAATTCTGTGTTACGATTTTTCTTCTCTTCGCGTTAAAACATGCCTCGAATCAGGTTACTTACCCCAGAAACCTTGTGGTGCTTTCTGTTCTTCTCACTTTTCTTGGATTAATTTGGATGGCAAATCAATGCGACAAAGGTAAGCTTTTTAAAATACGTGTCATGTCTATTTACATCCCTGGATTTACATACACAACTTACATACTTTATTTGCAACTCCCTAAATCAAAGTAAATAAAGAGCTGAATAAATAGAATAAATAAAAATAAATAAGCGGATATTCAATACAAGGTAATACAAACACTAAAAATGACCAAGTTCTAAAGTCTATGTCTTTATACCGTAACGTAAAATATTGGACCGGTGTCAGTGATAATTTTGGGTATCCCCGAGTTTTGGGTATCCCCTTCCAATATGGCTGCCGTATTTTTCGTATCCCCGATACCCAAATTCCTAGTGATTTGGGTAGTCCCTCAACTGATACGAGTGGAATTTCGAGGGAAACATATAAAGTGTACATGTTTGAAAGAAGGATTCCACAAATATAGAAATATTTTCGAATATGTAAAAGGTCATGAGTATCTGCTTTGGGTTTTTTCGAAACAAGAATTTTTTTAGGCTAGTTTTTGACGGATGTCTAGAAAGCTAAGACCTAAGACCTAAGACCCGGAAACCTAAGACCTGGAAATCTAAGACCCGGAAACCTAAGACCCCGTATAAAATCGTATTCCATGAATTTACCGCCTTGAGGTAGTAAAGCTCTATCGTAATTTCTCAATGTTTACGATTTTAGCGAGATATAGGCATTTGAAGTTTCATTTTAGGGCCGTTTTGGCGGAAACACGACTACTTAAAAACATGGAAAGCTAAGACCTGGAAACCTAAGACCCGGAAACGTAAGACCGGAAAGCTAAGACCCCCGTATAAAATCGTATTCCATCAATTTATCGCCTTGAGGTAGTAAAGCTTTATCGTAATTTCTCAACGTTTACGATTTTAGCGAGATATATAAAGCATCTGAAGTTTCATTCAGACCAGTAGGTCCAGTAGGCAAAACGTACCCTATTTCAGACCAAAATGGTCAAAATCTATACCCTATTTCAGGCCAAACAGCTCAAAAACCATACCCTTTGCGCCGCACATACCTATATAGCTTATGTAAGGGAGTCCCCCCCCCCCCCCACATTTCCAATGTCATGCTCGCATGCTGTGCGCGGTCCGGCTTGCAGATACACAGAACTTACTGTCTAGGCGTTTAAAGATGTAAAGATAAGTCGATAATTTTAATTTTCCTTTCAAACTTGCCTGAAAGCAGAGTGGAGTTTTTTAACTTGTGTGACTGTTTCGCAATCTTGACATTCTTTACTTGAATAGCCGGCGCGAGGTGGTTCACCCAAAACGGCCCAAGAAATCGTAAACATTGAGAAATTATGATAGAGCTTTACTACCTCAAGGCGGTAAATTCATGGAATACGATTTTATACGGGGGTCTTAGGTTTCCGGGTCTTAGGTTTCCGGGTCTTAGGTTTCCAGGTCTTAGGTTTCCGGGTCTTAGGTTTACGGGTCTTAGGTCTTAGGTCTTAGGTCTTAGGTCTTAGCTTTTCTAGACACCCAGTTTTTGACCCCAGTTTAATATTCTCATAACAAGGTTAAAATATTAAAGCATTGATAGGATTTATCAGGCAACAAAGAGTTAATTTAATTTCACTCCAGAATTAAATTGCAATTCAAGACATGTGATGAACTGGGGTCGACCTTTCTGTTATATTCTACTGAATTCGATCGAAGCGAGGCATCTGAAGCGTTCATTGAAGCGCAACAGAGAGAAGAAAGCTCTCTTTTCTCTCTCGCCACTTCGCGAATCTCTTTGGCCTCTTCGCAGCTCAAATTCGATTGAGAAAGAGTGTAGAAGAAAGAAAACTTTTGGGAAAGGGATGTTCGAAGTAACACTGTCAGTGTCACACCATTTTTTCTCGTGCTGATATCAGTGCTGGTAGAATAAAAACGTTTGCAAAGTTCCAAATTGACTTGAAATGAGGTTTAAACTTGAAAAATTAATTTTTAAGCGTTATCAATGTTGCAAAAGAATACTAAATAAATGTTTGCGTATAACTTTTTAAATTGCACATTAATAGAAATCTTTCCGGTTTGGCCAGCTACATTATATGTTATTTAAAAATAGCATAGAAGTGAGATTATCAACCACCATGCATTTTTGACCAGAGCTAGGTTTTTAACGTCCTTCCTTTGACTGACTCAGTCGAGCTACTGAGCCACTCAACGGAGGGGAACTTCAAAAGCAATAAAGGCAGTGTCACAGTGATTCGAGTATTCCCAGGCAAGTTTTGGGTACCCCCGTACCCAATCCCAAATGATTGGGTATCCTGGGATTTAACTCATTAGTATGCAAATTTGTGTTAATTGTTGCTGTCCTTGGCCATACAGGTTTCATTTCTAGAATCTTAACCGATCCAGAAGTTATATCAAATTGAACACCATATCCAAATGTTCTCCCAAATTTTAAGTCACAATCCTTCACAGAGACCGCTTATTGAATTTTGCATGCAAGTAAACTGGTTTAATAGCCCCTGGAGTGCGATTGCTCAGTTTAACCAATGGTAGATTGGCTGCATGCGGAAAAGCTTGGAAATCAGAAGGAAAACCAATCAACGACCAAGTTCAAAATCTAAACTCATGGAAGTGAGCTTATCAACCGTCGTGACCAGAGGGTTTTTTTTGCTTACCTCTCCGGGTTCGCCGTCGTGGCTTGGTTTTGGGACTTCGCTGCTCACAGTTCGCGCAAAGAAAAAAACCCCTCTGGTACCCAGGGTATGGCAGAATATGAGTGAAGTCAAAGAGATTCAATTTCAATTGAATGTATTTTGAAATCATGATCCATGGATTCAGAAATTCAAGGACAAGATGTGTAGTACATTTACTAGTGATACTAGTTATCATAATGCACCAGTCAATAATTATTGGAACCCCCACCTCCCAACCTCTGTGAATAGCGGGGACATGGATTTTTCAATGTTGCCATAACTTTGAAATTCGCAACCCCCACTAGAACACTCTGCTGTAAAATGCCCCAACCTGTGGGACACACCAAAATAGAAAATTAATGCAGTTTTTGTTTTTTTAATAAAGAAAGCTGGAGGATACATTGTAGGAAAATAACAAGAAAATAGCACAGATTAATATGGAATGAACTTACAAGACTTTTCTAGTGGTTTCGTACTAGTAGCATCCCCTTCCCAGTACCTCCTTTTTATGTCATTAAATAAATAAAAAAACATATAGGATTAATATGGGGACTGTTGTTATGGAACATTCAATCACCGATCATGCCTGGAGGAGATCATTCCCTAAAGGGGCAGAGATGCTCATTGGAAAATTTGAATCTGCACCTGGCTCAAGCTTTATTTGACCCCTAAAAGAAACCATTCTAAAACAGACAGACAAATAAGAGCTATTGTGACTTAATAATGATAAAGATGTTGTCATTGAATGCTTTCATGTATTTAAATAGATCGGTGTTGACCAGCAACACAGCCTTTTTAAATTTATTTGCATGCAACCCTAGGCTAAAATATTGGGTTTCAGTCCAGAACACCCTAAGTGATATCAAAATCCATAATTTACACCCCTATAAATGAGACGACGAGCATCCCCGCCCCTTTGACATGTGAGACCCACCCTGGTGATCTTGTTCTAAGGTGTTAGCTAATTGAAGTTTCCATCTGTTAACACAATTAAATTCATGTAATGAAAATGTCAACAGTCAACTTAGTTTTGGAAGCTCATTGTCTTTTAACATCTTTTGGGTTCAAACCAAAAATAGCCTTAGTTAGAATACGTGCGAGGGTATGGTTACTTTCTGGAACCACACAATTTACCCTACATGTCACAGGTAAAAAATTATATCATATATGGTAAATTACCCACCTGTATTCCTTAGCATTATCCTCCTGCATGGTCATCCACCTGGGGTCTACTGTACAAAATTCCATACAATGAATCTACTCAGTCCTGACTGTCTGTCAAGTACAGTGGAACCCCGCTTTACGGACACTCGTTAATACGGACACCCGCTTAGCGGCTTATTACGGACAATTTTGTTTGTCCCGATGACACATATTTTCTCTTATATCAGCCCGCTTAATACGGACACCCGGATAATACACACATGTCCCTTTAGTGTCCGTATTAATTGGGTTCCACTGTAGTCTCATAATTTTAAAAATAATTGTTTTCCTTGTTTGTATTTTAGACTCTGTCAACTCGAGTGATGCAATGAGAAAGATTAACCTTGTCCAGCAAAGACTGGAAAAGAGAGAGCTCACAATGCAGGGGAAAGAGGAGGAAATCAACAAGAAACTAAAGATCCTAGGGATTATTAAATTCAACATTCTCCACAAGGAAGGCTTTGGAGAAGTGCCAACAATTTATGTTATTACTCCCACCTACAAAAGACTTACACAAAAAGCAGACTTGACAAGACTGTCACAAATGCTTTTGCATGTTCCTAAACTTCACTGGATATTAGTTGAAGACTCTGAAAAGAAAACAGAGCTTCTTTTCATTTCTTGGAAAACTGTGGAGTTAGTTACACTCATCTTGCAGTTAAAACGTCAAAACAACTTTTAACTAAGAAGGTGACCCTAGATGGTTAAAAGCAAGAGGCGTGGAACAGAGGAATTTGGGCCTTAAATGGATAAGGCAAAATTTAAAAAGTGATATGAAAGGTGTTGTTTATTTTGGAGACGACGACAACACCTATGATTTGAGAATATTTGAACAGGTAAGCTCTGTAATCAGTATTGTCTGTAAAATGTGCATCTGAGTGTTTAGACATCAACAGGGCTTTGTACTTTATTTGTTAGGCTTGATGTTCAGCTATTCTATTAGCTTGAACAAGCATTCCTCGATCCCTAAGTGGCTGGAAATGGATATTTTGATGAATCCGGTACAGCTCACTTACAGGTTTCATTCAGTCATGAATGAGATATCTTGTCCCCATTAATAATAATTGATCTCATCCCCCCCCCCCCCCCCCCCATATCCATTACATTTTGATATATCCAGATTGACTGAACACAACTAAACAATGTTTTTTTGGCAACCCATTGTAGATGCGTTACACAAAGAAGGTATCTGTCTGGCCTGTTGGTCTGGTGGGGGGTTTAAAGTGGGAAGGACCAATCTGCAAAGATGGCTCTGTGGTCAGGTTTTACACCATGTGGAAGCCTGAACGTCCCATGCCTTTAGACATGGCAGGGTTTGCTATAAATGCCAAGTTGTTCATGGACAATCCAGATGTGGAAATGGACCCGCTTGCGAGTAGAGGCTATCTGGAGTCATCTGTGATCAGCAGACTGGCAGGGAGGGAAGAGTTTGAACCTCTGGCAAACAACTGTAAACAGGTACAGTGAAGTTTAACGCTTTAGTCCGTTTATTAAATGAAGTCTACTTTGGTTAAATGAGCTAATTGTTACGATATGTTAAGTTAGTCTGTCCACAGTCGTTTTCTTTTGCGTTAGTTAAATCCCACAGCTCTAGTCTTATTTTGCTCGCACTCTAAACGATCTTAAGAGAAATAGAAGGTCTGTGAACAGACTATGTTAAGTCAGTTTTTGCAATGTTGAAAATTAAATTGAAGAAAGAAGAAAAATTGATTGAAAGGAAACCTCAAAATAACATCTTAATAAGGTAAAAAAACAAAACACCAAAGAGGTAATAATAAACCAAACAGGAACAAGGATGGTTAAGATTGGGGAAGATTGAGACGGATTACGAAAGACAAACTTGAAAAATTTAACAGGCTAAATGTTTTTAACATGTGCCATCCGTGATGTAGCTTCTTTAAGTTAATATTGGACACATGGTGTTGTGTTTTTGGGGCCAGGCACTTTACTCGCCACCCAGGCAGGCACTTTACTCGCCACCCAGGCAGGCACTTTAATCTCCACTCAGGAGTATAAATGGGTACCAGCGAATTGTCTTGGCAACCTGACAAGAATGCTGGGAGATTACCTGCAATTTACACCAAAATTGGTAATAGACCTATAAAACAGTTCATCAAGGACCCATTTAGTCCAGTTCTGGCCCCTCTCTGTCACGCAACGCTACGCTCACGTCAAGGGTCCAGGGACAATTGTCTGCGCATGCTCAACGGTTAGTCAGCTTCTTAGCTAATCGCTACTGCGCATGTATTTTTATACTGACAAGATGACGGATGTTTCGATCTCTTCCGGCGTCCTCGGTCAGTGAAAAGTATAGAGAAATGTTTTCTGAATACGATCCTGTATTTGTAGATGCTGTAAGTTCGGCTGTTTCTTCTTGTGTAAAGATGTAGCAGGTACCAGTAACGGACAAAACACTCCAACTACAATCTAGAAGGTTTATTTCACTCGGTGGGAGAGCTCCACCGAAATGTGCTTGCTTTTGTTACAAGAGAACTCGCACACTAAAATAACAGCATTCGTGACTTAATTGAAACATCATATCCGACGAAACAACTAGGCTACAATTAATCACGCGAGAACATACAATTATTATATAAACATGCAATTATAAACGTGCTGACATATAAGCGATACGTGAACGATAATATACCGACTGATCAAGACAACACTGAAATATGTTCTCCTACACATTCCCTTCATGCCTGTGATGATTTGCGAGGTGTTAAGTCAAAGGAAGAGCGGAGTATTTTAGTTTTAAAATCTCCACTGAAGGCACTGATGGCGACCAAATATATTTTCTCTTTCTCGACTCGGTTTGTCGAGTTTAAAAGTCACATGTGAGCTAAGATGCGCTGTGATTGGTTTATCGTGAGCATGCGCAGACAATTGTCCCTGGACCCTTGACGTGAGCGTAGCGTTGCGTGACAGAGAGGGGCCAGAACTGGACTAGGACCCATTGAGCTGGATGGCTAATAATGTATATATATTCTAAATATACCCAATAGAAAACGTTTTCCGTGTTTCCATAGAGTTATGGTAACACGACTGAAGTTTGGGAGAACAAAACGAGCAGGGATAGTTGAGTGGGAGAGCACGTGAAAATCACCGCGCGTCGCGTCTCCTCGACGTGATTTTTGCGCATGCTTGCGTGCTCTCCCACTCGACTATCCCTGAGAAAAATGAGGGACTGCTCGTAGTCTACAGCAATTTTGAGTTCTCCCAAACTTTCACGAGTGTTACCATAACTCTATGGAAACACAGGGAAAACGTTTTCTATTGTTTTTTTTTTAAATGAAATAAAAGCACTAAGCAATTTTCCTTGTTTCAATAGAGTTGTGGTAAATAGTTCTGAGTCAATCAGAGCGTGCATAGTATCTTTTTTATTTCATAAACTATTATTGAAAGATGATGGTCGAAGATGAGAAAAAAGGAAAGAAAGGAACACACTACTATTACACAGAAAAAAAATCTAAAACAAAACAAAAACAATCAAACTGAACCACAACCATAGTGCTATCTAGATAGGTGATATGGGTGGCAAAATCTAGACTCTTTACCTAAACGTTTCGTTGAAACAAGAGGGGAGCTCAGCTAATGAACCCGGCGAAGAGATCAAAATTAATAGTGTTAGCAAACAAATGATCTTTACGCTGCCACTTTACAAGACCTTGGGTGCCGGCCCTCGGTTTTTTTTTTTTTGATGGATTCGCAAATAGTACTGTTTTTTTCGTGTTCTACATGTAGCACTGGATACATGTATTTCTGAGATTAAATTTGTTTTCCTTGTTTGTTTGAAAACAGATTCTCGTGTGGCATACGCAAACAGCCGACCCCAAAATGAATCAAGAAGATAAACTAAAGAAAATCGGACGTGAATCCGACCCGTCTATGGAGGTCTAAAACCTTCCACTATTGAGCCGCTTCCACTCGCTACTTGTGTTGCTGCCAAAGCTTTACTGACCACTCAGCCAACACCTGAGCTTGCCTTGTTCAGGACCATTGTCCCAAATCAGTTCACGTTCACTTGCAAGTGTAAACATGGTTACCACAGATCAGGAAATGGTCAGGCCAAAAGGTCAGGGAAAAGTCAGCAAATTTTATTTTGAGTCAGGGAAAATTGACATTTTGAAGAAAAGTCAGGGAAAATTGTATAATTATTAACGGTATTATTAACAGTATAAGTTATAATGGATGAACTTTAGTAGTTGGATCTGCTATATAATGGCGGTTATTTTTAATGTGCTTTTAAGTTAAATTATATAGACAATTTTTAAATAAAATTGCTGCGGTAATTTTCGTAGCCTATTGCAGGCGTTCGTATAGTGTAAAATCTGGGAGGGAGACTCGCGGGGTTTTACCTGCTACATTCGCGGGCGCGAAGACCGTCGAGAGAAAAGAAAAGGCCAGGGTATAATAACACCTGGAACAAGCTATAATTTTCGCTGTGACTCATTTTGCGAGATATGAGCGATCTACTCAGGGGGGTCTGTTCACGGTTGACATTTGGGGATGGTGTATATTTGTGCCGATGCCCTTAGCTTTTCCTCTGGAAGTACCATGATTTTCGTGGTTCATAAGCCAGACGCTTACTCTCGTTTTCATAACATGAAGTGACTGAGTATTGCCAGGAGTAGCTAGGTGGCGAGAGTAAAGGGTCCGGATGCTGTATTGATGTACAAGCATATTCTCATATCGAGGAGATCAGTGAGGAGAATTTACATCCAGAACTTGGCATTGATGGGAGACGAGAAGTGAGAGCTGAATGGAAATATTTTAAGGTTCAGTGCAGTACGAACGAGAATTAAATCTTTTCTAACTCTTGAAATCAACTTAAATTCTATTTTATTGGTTTCTCCATAATTTACAATCTCGATTCAATAATATTGGTTGGAGATCTAAGCGAGCTTATTCAAAACTTTTCCTTTGGATCACCGTTTACAGTTCCAAGGTTGAACTGGACATCAACTTGAAATGAAGAACTGAACGCTCAAGTGTCCCTCAGCAATAATATGACACGTGCTGTCTTCTTAATCACTGTGGTTTTCAGTTCATCAACCACGACTGCGTTTATGTGGATGTTCTATCATAGACTTGGACTTCAGAACAGATATCTGTGGTAACGCGTGACTGCCGTGTGGCTCAAACGCTGTGTGATCATCCATTGAAGTGTGGTACGGCATATCCTGATCAGAGAAGGTTGAGTTCACTGAAAGGAAATTTCGAGACAGTAAAGCTTTTAAAGGCGTTGTTTACTATTCCCAGTTTTCACTCCAACTCGTTTCTAGTCACGCTCATCGTTGCTATCGCGGGAAGGTTTTGGTTAGGCCGCATTGGACCAAGGGAATGGTTATAGTCACTTTACCAGGTTCTCCTAAATACTGTTTCCTACTGGGAATGAGTCTAAACGTCCTCTATTATATCGCAGGCTCTATTGTACGGGTTCTATGACTGAAGTAGGTCAAGCATTGGATGGGAACAATCACAAAGTGAAAAGCTATTTTCATTTTCCTCGGCTACGGTTCATTTTCGTCGATTTCATTTATTTCAACTACGACACTCGCGTAACGTTTCTAACATAAAAGTGACAGGGGTGATCGTCGGAAAATTTGGAAGAAACTAAAAAGGTACCAGAATCTTGCTGTGTGGGAAGAGGTATACATTTAAAGTAAAAATAGTTCTTATTCTTGATCTTTTCAGTTTCCGGCTTTGCTTTTACATTTAAAAACCTGCAGGGTACGAATTTTTTCCCCTTAAAGGTACGACGATCTGCTCCGTCACTTTCATATAGAGGTCTCCCCGAGATTCGTATTGCCCGGGGATTATCAGGCGTTGAAATATAAGTTTTCGACGCTGGGGAGGACAGAGACAATGGGGAGTAGTTCGGAGTCGGTTGGGAACGACGTATTCCTCTCGTCACGTGACTTCTTCAGTCTTGACTGCTGATCATTCTGCTAGCGAAACGACTGAGCAATGAAGTAGAAATATTCAATTCGCCACTTTAGAAACGAGAAGCAATCTGGGGCGAGTCGCATCTTGCAGTGGCTTGTGGGACCGTTACTAGGGACGTGTCGTCAAGCTGGCCGCCATTTTTTCCCAGCCGGTCCCACAAGCAACTGCGCGATGCCACTTGCCCCAGATTGCTTCTCGTTTCTGAAGTGGAGAATAGCGGTATAACCTCACTTACCCCTGCACGCGTCATCCCTTATACCGGCGTATAAATCGTTGAGCCTATTGAAATCTGAGACGAGCGCATACTTCACGTCCGGTTTAGAAGCGATTTCTTTGAGTTGCGCCATGTCATAGTTTCGCCCAATTCCGATGGCAAACACCGTGATGTTGGCATTATGCAGTTCCGTGGCTGGAAGCGTAACTTTATCAGTTGATCTTCCATCTGTCATGACTATGAGAACCTGCGGAACGTCTTGACGGCCTGTTTTGTCGAATAGCTCTGTCTTGACGAATGTTAAGGCTTTTGCTGTCAGGGTCCCTCCCTTGAGGTAGGGGGCTTCTTCGATTGCCTTCGTCATGTTCTCCGCGTCATAATACTGCTTTAATGTAAAGACAGTCGTACGCTGAAAAGTAGCATATAAAGAGGTTATTACTGGTGCTGGGGCGAGGAGACGGCTGACACTTCAGACTAGGTTCGTATTCGCACTCTAAAATGCTATGTAGTATAATAAGAAGAGAGATATACATCAGTGTGCGGAACATCGCAGTGAAGGAACAAACACTTGTTTTGTTTTCATTTGGAAAGAGTGTACCCTCTTCCTTGTCATGACATTGTCGTTGGAATACATTAAATTTTGTTCGTCATCGCCCTGGTAGATTGGATTTTTGTCGGCTGAGAGGTTAGTCTAGGACACTTTCACGTTTTGCAAAATTATGCCTTTACAACTTTCAGGAAAATAATTAATTAATCGATTAATTCAAACTCCATTCTGCCTGGGGCAGAAAGTGCTCGCGATGGTTTCAAACTTATGTAACTTGAATCGCATTCAAGTAATAATGGCCAAACGTCGTAACTTTCCTGAAAATTATCGGAGAACATTTAGGTGGGTCAATTGTCACATCACGTTACGTTACGTTTCCATGGAAACCACGTTTTGACAGGCTGTTCTACCCCACACAGCGGTCAAACGCAAAAATTGCGTGCCACTTCCGGTTTCCGCGGCCTTGACTTTTCCATGAGTTTAGAAGCGTAATGGCCGCGAAGTTTGTAAGGAAACGTTATAGAACATGCAGTGGTAAACCAAAATACGAGCTGAGACACTTTTTGGATAACAATTATTACATTATCTATGCATACTCCGAGTATAAACCTTAAGTTTTCAGTAAATTTCTTAAGTTTGAGCTTTTAAGCGGACGACTTCGCAATTTTAAGACATTTGACTGCAAAGTTTTGGCGGAACTGCGCGCGCGCAGTACGTTTGACCGCTGTTCTACCCTTATTTCGAGCTTTTTTGCTTAAATTTTTGTTTTTAATGAGAGTTTCCGTTTTAATGGAAGTTTTTTCCAAAATCTTAACAAATTTTACATCCTTATATATTTTTATTTTTTTGCAAATCAATTTGGTGATGAAAACTCTTGAAATCCAAGTTAGCGGATCCAAGATGGCGGACGTTTTGAGATGTATGACGAGAGGTACTTATAGACTTCTCAGGGTATAACGTCATTTCGGTGGGATATGACGTAATTTTCATTACCATAGCGTGAATACTTTCGCAGATACAGGGGGGGGGGGGGGGGGGGGGATATTTCTGTCCCCCACCCCTCCGAGGCTCACGAATTTCAAAAAAGCTCACGCAGAACAGGTTTAATCAGTGGCAATCAATCAAATCAATCAATCGATCGATTGATTGATTGATTAATTAATTAATTAAAACGTCAAACTATTTTGAGGTAACTGAATGCTTTTAGAGTTATCAACCTACCGCATTTATTATTATTTATTGATTTTTTGTGGAGATGTTGTTATTAATCCACTGAAATTAAAATTAACCCACTTCTCTAATAAGACCGACACATAAACAAATATGTGTTTCTTGAGCCTGAAATAATTTAACATTTTTAAAAGGAAATCATCACCCGCCATATTAATTGTCAACGATAATGTCTGATAATTATCATCATAAGTTCAATGAAGAATAAAACAAACCTTGGAAGAAAACAATACAAGTCCAATGTGTGTAAACGTCTCCGAGATAAACGAACCATTCACCGCATTTTTAATGAAATCCAGACACTTCTTGTAGTTTCCTTTGCCATTTTTCTCGATGCTGCCTGAACTATCCAATAAAAATCCGATGTCTATCTTGGCCTTGCATTCTAGGTAAGGACAAAACAATGTCAGGATGACTGTTTCGTAACTGAACGAATAATGAACGAGGGGTTGAAAAAAAGTCTCAGTGAATGGCTGAATTTTGCACGGCGATAAAGTATTGGAATTTAATAGTGGGAACTTTTGAGTCATGCATCAACATAGCGGAATAACCCTGAATAAATTACATCGGTAAATTACTAATTAACAAAATTGTTTGCAGAGGCGGTTTTTATCATAGCCTATTACAATTTTCTCAACAGCAAATAATTCGTCTTTAAGAGTGATTTTATTTAACCCGTGAAACAACATCTGAACAGTTAGTGCTAAATAGTCAAAACTAAACAAAAGAAAACAATGGGATTAGTGTCTAATAGCATCCACTAGTGTCGTAACTATTTCACGGGTTTAGTAAAATCACTCTAAGATCTGTGTGAAGCAGTCTCTCTCCACTGAAAATATTGCAAAGGACCATAGTTCGTTTTAGTGCACTTACTACAAAATCCACAAGTGAGAGCACAGTGTTTATGCATTCCGTAAGGGTGCTTGTTGCAAAACTCATTCTCTCGGTAAGTTTTGCAGTAAGATTCGTATGCTCTGTCATCCCGGCAGGTTTCATCTGAAACGAGACCAGAAAGATCGATGAAATAAGTTAAAAAATAAAACAACTATCTCTTAAAGTGGCTAGGTCACAAACTTGAAAAATGAAAATGGAATCACAGTACCGTACGGTGGAACCCCGATACAACGAAGTGCCAAGGGACCGGGAAAATGTGTTCGTTATAACAGGGTTCGTTATATCTGGTTCTGTTCCATACATTTTACTGTAACTTTAATTGGCCGGGTGAAGAATATCGTTCGTTATAACCGCGGGGAATCGGTGTTCCACTGTATTCTGTCCGCAGTGATGATGATACTGAGCTACATTACAACACTCGCATATAAAAGACAAAATGATAGCGCATTATTTCGTACCAATCGACCTGAGTCGAATTTCATTCAGCTCCGACAGACATGGAATTATGTCTTATGTCCAACCATTTCAATATTGTTCAATTTTAACCTACCGTATACTCCTCTGCGGCCGGCTTCGAATGATTTCTTTTGTCTTTTTCTATATTTTAAAACAGTACTTACCGGCTTCCGTTTCCATTTTGTTATTTGCGTGTACCAGGATAAATTAAAAATAACCGTCAACAATGAGAATAAACAGAAAAGAAATGCAACGACAGAGAAGACAGATAAAGAAGGTTCAGTACAGTGAAAACTCGGGTACGGTGAACGTACAACATCTAGAAGCATATCTTTACCCGGCAAAAATATTGACTAGTTAGAGTTTTTAATTTCATGTATTGACTTACTAGCCACGTTATGCCTTCTCATTCCAGCTTCTGTACCTACAAAAAATCGTATCATACTCAATAGTGTTTCAATAATGTTTATCATACGTTGACGGCAAATAACTAGAAACGTGAGTGACAAACAGTTGGGTCACGGGGTCGGCCAGGGTGAAGGGGAGGGGTAAGCCGAGTGGTATACCCGTATACCTAAGAACACCCAGATTAAATATAGAATATAGAATATACCAGAGCATATGTTCTAGATCGAGGATTGAAGGGTTTTTAAACTTTCAACTTGATGTTTATTGAGTAATAGCGCAAGAGTCGGGCCGAACTAATAGTTATCTCCAAAATATACCAACTAGTCATATTTCAGCGTAACAATTACCGTATACCCACTGAATTAAAAAATAAAACTGTATACCGTATACCCAAAACTCCAGCCTGACCCCTGAGTTTACGAAAGCTGAAAAACTAAGGACTTATAGAACGAGTGGAGTGAGTTGTTTGATGACATGTCTGTGTAAAATAAATTTAAATTATTATTCAAAAACACTTAGGAAGATAAAACCATAGCATCAGCAGCAAACCGATGAAGTGTGCCGAATCTGTTGTAGACCTGCATCAGTAAATTATACTTGAGAACATAAAAATTGAACGGCAAACTGATCCTTACGGCTGTGAAAAGAGGACGAAGAGAAACAAGAAGAGGCAAATATAAAATGAAATATAGATCGCCCTATGATTATAGTGGAGGTAAATATCCATTGCTTTGATGAATAATTGGTTTTAGAACATAACTAGACAAGTGAAGGGACAAGGAGCACAATATTTGATTACTGCATGCTTCCGTTGCAATACAACGTCGAAAACATCGGATTAAACTTAATTTCCTCGTGATTTAAAAATCATAAGGATGTCGCGCATTTTCGTAGCCAATCGGTCCGCGTCAAATACATAAGCATAAGCCTAGTAACCGCTCTCATGGGCAATGTGAAACGCATGCGCTCAGCAAAGGATTTGACATCACGTGTTTGGCACTCAAGCTTGTTGTATACACAACTCTGGTGGCAAAACTGTCCCACACGATAAATAAAAACCCACACACAGAAACGTTATATAAAAGGCCAGAATAATTTACGAAATGCTAGACCAAAGTAATGGCATATTCGATTTTAATGCAGAAAAAGAAGGGCGAAACCTGAAACATGTTACATCGGTAACACTGGATTTTTCTTAACTTTTCAATGTCAAGGAAACGTGTTTTGAAATCTTACGTGCGGCTTCCAGGGTCTGATGTACAACATTTTGGTCTATTTGTGCTGAATTCCAGTTCTCGTTCGATATAGAGTTGCTTTTTGTTACATTACCTGAATCAGCTATGTTCCAATTGCTTGAGTTAGCGCCTAGAAAAAAAATCAAAAAAAATAATAATTCGGAGACACCGTATAGAGTGGTGGTTGTAAACAATGGATATCAGAAAAATAAGAATTAATAACAAATAAGCAACATTGTACTTACATTTTAATAATCGTAATTGTGTCTACTTTATTTTTCACTTTTATTTCTCACCTTCAAGGAAGAATGTTAGAATAAACAGGACAACACTTCCAACGTAGATGAAATTCGTCATCTTGGAATATCTGTAGCAGGATGAAAATCAATATTCGATCCTAAACGAAATCTAACGATACTAACATTTTCAGTCACGGATACTAGACAAGGTCCAACAAATTAAATGTCGAAGTTATTGGAGGATAATCAGTAAAGCCAGGGCCAAACGAGGATGATGAGTTGTTGAGAGTTCAAAATCTTGCTCTCGTTTGGCCTGAAACTCTCATGCACTCTCATGGACTCTCGTGCGCTCTCATCGAATTTGAACCTGCTCAAATTTTACTTGAGAGTCGTCGAGACAGTGTCGAGAGTTTTCTCTCGTTTGGCTCACGCTTGATGATAGTCGATGAGAGTTGAAGAAAAATCTCATGAGAGCCAACTCTCAACAACTCTCATCCTCGATTGGCCGGGCTTAAGACTAATGGCTTTGATCTAAAACGAAAACTGAAACGAATTGAATTACGTGTTACGTTAGTTATAAGGTGTAACCATGAAACATAAGAATAAACTGCGTGTGTTGGAAAATCCAATTAAAATCGTATACTGTTATTGTTATTCTTCACTTATTGTGTCAAGTAACAATTATTAACAATTTGCTCTCAGACTAGTTCTACATTTGTTTGATTCAAATTACTTGCTATTAATGCAACTCATATCAAAGTCACTCAGCATGTGTTACTTCTAATGTTAAGCTAATCGAGGAAATTATATAAGGTAACAAGTTATAAGAACGTACACTGTTTCATCGACGAAGCAAACCGAGCTCCTTATTGCCACAGGATAGTGTTTGCGCGAGACACCTTTGTAAGTGAGATGATCAATAATTATAGGCTGAAGAGGCGTTAGTTTACGTGTGGTGTATTCACACATTGGCAACAAGTCACAGGTCCCAGTACAAATCACACTGGTGTTTATGGCTTATGAAAAGGAATCTTTGAGGAGCTGTGAGTGATTTACTGACATTTGACTTCACGTTCTTATGAAGTCGTGTATCATTTTTTTACAGTAGTGGGATCGGGAGGGAATGGATAGTTGTATGGGGGAAGGTGGAGTTAGGCGATCAATTGTTCGAAATGTAGTTGTTTGTTGATCCTTTCCCCGGGAAGTGATAAACATACATAAATAGGTAATATTTTATATTTTGTTCAAAAACTAGAAAGCTGATCAGGTTTATAAACAGTATCAAGGTTTTAATCCTCTTGTTTAGCGGATGTCAGTTTTTCACTGCTAATTAAATGGTACAGTTTGAAATTAGCTAAAGCCTTTTATGAAGTACCAAATGAATACTCTTTTGTGGGGAATCGAAATAACGAGTTATAAACTACATTTAAATTGATGTAGATGGACGTTTCATCATTTGTCTCACGATGGAGTCACTTTGAGATGTTAATCGCGACGTTTCGACTGCTTTACTGCTAGTCTTCGTCAGGCGATGAGGTCAATTGTTTGAATTTAAATTTGTTACAAATTGTTCTTTATACAAAAGCCCATGACACTGTAGTTTTATTAAATGGAAAATCGACTTTTGCTATTGAAATAAAAATGTTTGAATTGCGTTATTTTTTCATGTATACTTTTATATAGGAAGTTGAATCACTCCCATTATTGATTATTTTTAAATATCCTTTCTTATTTGCGAAGCTTTGAAAGATAGCAAAATTACGCTTATACTTGTCTTTTAAGCCTTCTCAGAAATATTTGAAAAATCAAACTTATTTTCTGCCTTTAAATTTTCTTAAGCTTATTGTTTCACAGCTGGATCACAACAGTATTCTCTGATTTTCCAAGAACTGAAATCTGTTAAAATGAGAAATCACATTTTGATTCAGAAGATTATATTGCGTTTATTGTATTACGTGATATATACTACAGTATTAACCAACAAAACCACGAAATTGGCAGTCTCGATACAAATACAGACATTACGTTTTACTTTTTTTTTCAATTTTAATTAACTGTATTGGTCTGTATTGGAAAATATCTTACAATAATCACGAGTGCTACAGGCAGAATGACAAGAAACGGAGGGAGGTGGTTTTCGGAGGTAAAGAAGCAGATAGTAGTTTTTCAATTATAATTGTAGTTTGACATCTGGTTAAGATGCTGATTTTCTCATGTTTGCCTGCATCACAATCAACAGTAATAATTCGTGATGTCTTTATATAATCATTCTCAAAATGTGTTGTTATCATGCCAAGCACTTTCCACATAATTTCATTCATAATGAAATAATATTCAAGTGCCACATGCTATTATTTTTTTGGATTCAATGAAAAAAGTTATTTAAAGTAAATTGAAAGCAAATTATTTTTTTATTCAAATGATAGACGCTAAAAATTCATTAAATTTCGATAATGCATACTGAGTAATATGTATTTTGTAATTGTTTCGTCTAAAAGGCATGTTACATCAAATAATTCATGAAAAATGTGATATGCGATATCTCATAAAACTATACCAGATTTCCATGCATGATTGTGTTTTCAAGGTGAGCTTTGGCCTGGCCCCGTGTTCTTCAATGCAATTTTGCTCCAATTAGATAAATGAGTTCTAAAAATTAACCTTTTACTTTGTAAGAAGGATATTTACATTTGGTATGGATATAAATACTACTAGTTAAGCTTTTTGATTGGCTGCATTCTCCATGGCATGGGATAAATGTCAATATACATATATCGGCAACTCTTTCATGTTCTCACCAAAGGTAGATAAGGATCCTGTGACGTCGTCAAACATCAATAAACATCTAGAAAACTGTATCCTTTTATTACCGATATTTCATAAGCGGCTTAAAGGGGCTATGTCACGATATTTTAAGTCATTTTTGCGAGGTGCAAAATCACCTTCAAATTGAAGAAAGCCTCAAAATAATAGTTTACTAAGATAGAAAACACCAATGAGCTAATAATAAACCAAACGGGAACAAGGATGGTCGAGGATGGAGAAGATTAAGACGGATCGATTAGGAACGTCGAACTTGAAAAAAAACAGCCAATTTTTTCAAGATGCGCCATCCGTGACGTAGCTCCTTTAAAATCATTCGTTATCATATCCTGTTTTAAGTAAAGTCAAGTAAAGTCCGAAATTATTTTACCACGTCTGCTTGTCAAACTTGTCAAACTTAGCTTCAAGCTAAGTGTCATGTGTGAATATATATTTCCATTTTTATATTTTTGTAAAACGTACGTTAACTAACAATTATTCCGTCTATGGAAAGTGAGGTGTGTGGTAGTTTTTACGAACCAGTCTTCTAAACAGAATCCTTTAAAGTCAAATCTCATCCTTTAAGGTAACAATTCATTTTATAAGGTAATGTCCAGTGATTTTTGAAGTAATCAGTACAACCAGATAGGTATTGCTTTTAAGCTCCTGTAGTATTATAATCCGCAATCAGCGCAACCAGATATCGTAACCCGCAAATCATTTTGCAACTCCAGACGGAAGGAAACCACAAAATCAGCTTAGTTAGTAGTTCTGTAGAACAAATACCATGGCGAAGATTATCAAGTTAAAACGAATTACAAATTTTGTTCCGTCGCAACAAAACTCAAATGCAAATTTTATTTTGTAAATAAAAGCCGAATTTGTTCCTTTTAGGAATCCAGTTTTTGCACTCAAAAGCCAAGTGGTAATAATCTTATAGAGTCGTAACTTTTCGACGCCTTATTGAGATCATTTTGTATTGTTTCTAACTTTCTTTGTGAAAACAACCTGCAACATCAAATATTCAACATTTAAATCAATTTTATGACAGTGATATAGTTTGAAATTTGGTGAAGTCAAGTTAGGGTATCGTGGTAAAATAGTTTTGCATAAACGTCAACTTTAAGTTCACAATGAATAAGAAATCATGGCCATCTGTATATGCAAACATTTCTCCTGAATGGGCCACAAAAGCATTATGACTGTACAGGGGCACCCAACGACAACATTTTCCTGTAGGTGTCAGAACGTCGTTTTTACGTTATAACTGTGCTTTTTGTGCAGTTTAATGGCTTATTTTTAAACGCTAAGAAAAATGTATCTTTTCGAATACGTTAGCTGAACTTTCAAACTTCAGAAAATTTTAGGGATTGAAATCTTATTATCCGAATTTATGAGCTGAATTTGCCTTTCCGAAAATCTTAGCTGACCGTTTTTTTGTACCCAAAACGACATTTTTATCTCTCCGAAAACAAAAGGCATTAATTTTCCCATATTACGAAAGTTCGAGATGACATTTCCCTAACCGAATATCCGAGGCGATTATAGGCCTTTCGAACAGATATTTCACCGAAATGATCCGTTGGGTGCCCCTGACTGTACTTGTATTACTATGTCGAACTCTAATGTCCAAAAGTCTGTGGGTACCACTCCATTAAATCAGTGATAGAAACGACTGCTACGTCTGTTCGGGCAAAGAAGCGGTGTTTTGCCAAGTTGTCAAAATTCAAGTTGGTCAGAATTGTATCACAAAGTTCGATTTCGAGATGCGTTGATCACACCGGCTCTAGAGTCCAATTAAGGAAGAAAAACTAGCTGTTTATCTAGAGATTGACAGGGTTAACGTCAACTGTCACGATTTTCAGGTCAGGTGGGTATAGATAGAAATATTTGCATATATATAGGTGTGAATATAAGTGTTGAAAGTCAGTCGATAGTCAAACTGTTCTCGGTGATAGCTGCATGTTGGAAAAAATCATCAGGATGGAAAATTAATCGAACTTTTCAATCTATCAATTAACAATATTTCAACTCATCTTTGTTTATAGCTCTCGCAGTGAAAAACAACCCATCAAATTGGTCCTAGTAAGTATAAATCTGTTTTTCCCCCAGGCGTTATGATCTTTCAGCTTAATTTAATATCTTGCACTGCTTGAACGTAAACAGGGAGGTATATGTATGTTCCCAGCTGAGGCAGTACAGGCAAGTATCACCGAGAAGATATTCAATCGATACTAAAAGGTCTTGTTATAAATTGTCTTGTATTGAACCATTTGCGTTCAGAATCAGATCGAGGTTGGCTACCGTTTTCTAGTATTATTGACCATGGTGTCGAAACAGTACTTTTATGAAATAAAATAGAAAGAAGAAAAATCAAAACACTTCTTTCATGTCATCATTGACTTCCAATTCCGTTCGTTACATGTTCCTCGCAAAGCTCATGCCTTTCTCGGCCAAACTTTGTTGAAGGCGGCGAGGTGAGGTCAGTCTAATTATTACGTATACTCTGCGATATATCTCAGACACTGAGAGTAGCTCCTTCTATTTGGTGTGCGTTAGACTGTAGTATAGTCATGGACTTTGAGTCAGAAATTTAGAAGCTGTTTAGAACAAAGGGGTCGCTCAAAGTAGAAAAAAAACCTAACAAGTGACGCGTTTCCATTGTAATTAAAAAGGACGGTGTGTATCTAAAAAACCCGTGATAAAAAAACTGTCCTTATAAGAGAAATACATACTAATGAGTTAAATTACAATAAAAAGATAATCAAAGGAACTACAGTATAAAAGTGGATCGCGAACAGACTAATTGTTCCTGGGATATATAGTCCTAATTAATAATTATGAATTCTCAGTCGAGAAAATGTTTGGTCTGATAAGACTAAATGTATGTTTAATTCTTCCACACGCCGACCGACTGTTAAAAAGGTACAGTTTAATTAATGCAACGCCAAGGGAAAGCAACAAGCCACTTAAATTTTTCGACAGTTTGAGAGGAATACGGTAAATTCTAAAATATAATGACACTATGTATCCGGGTTTTGTTTTTATGGAGTCGATAAGGTATCTTCATAAAATTGATCAGATCGATAGCCAATGGAATAGAATAGAAGAAGAATAGAATAACTTTATTTAAGTGTCAATGGTATTTAGCTAAAAAAAAAAATCGGGGACACTGGAATACAATATTTATCAAGGAATGGCATCTAAAATGGGAATTTTGTTGACATATTGTGTTCCGGTACAAGCATCTGTTGTCCCGGCTGGTTTATCTCAGTCCTTATAACTCGAGAACCGCTAAAATATTAGTCAAACCTTCGGTCTCTAACCGCGCCACCATCGGTAAACGTTGTTACCAGAATCGTTAAATTCAAACCCTAGTCTTTATGACAATAAATTATTCTGTAGAAGAAAAAAAAAGTAGGATTTTCGTTGTTATGAGTAGTGTTTCAAAATAAACAACGTGTGTTTTTGGTTAATTAACAAAATTATATCATTTTATGTATATGTATCTTTATAAAATTTTAATCACATAAGACGCGCTCTGATTGGTTTTGTAGTCGTTTTGCATGGGCCGAGGCTATGTAAACACGTTTATCACGTATCATTGTGTTGGCTTTATTAAAAAAAAAAAAAAAATAGAAAAGGCCTCTTCCTGTTAGCATTCTTGTCAGCATCATACTTATGTAAACCCGAGCCTGATTCTAAATATCTCAAACGTTCGAAATCTCCCAAACCTCCTCTAGTGTTTGCATCAGGCTATATGCCATGCATGAACGTATATCCAGCACGTTTGGAAGTATTTAGTCTTTTTTGGTAACATGTCCAATTAGTAGAATTATTTCAAAAATGCATCTTTAATAAGACATTGTTATATAACCATTGTTTGAATAACAAAAACCAAAAAGAGTTTCTTTTCCACCATGAGATTTATAATTTTGATCTAATTGTAATATTCACGCCTTATAAAACCTCTTATATTCATGTAATCGCTGTTCGAATGGCCACCGCCGAAAAGTGAAGTGTTCCCCTTTCACCTATCTAATTATGACATTACTGGTAATATTCGCGCCTTATAAACCCTATATAACTACCGAATACCACCACCGAAAAGCGTTCCTATTGGAGAGGTTTGACTGTTAGTGTAACATCCTGGTAACATGCAAGCCTCATAACACGCCTCTAGCCACCGCCGATTAGTGTTCCCTTTTCGATTCACCATGGTAACATATATATATATTTTCGATCTAATAGTAGCATTACTTTCTAAAGGTAACATTATTGGTAATATTATTTTTATTATTAATATTCACGCCTTGTAAGATTTTGTTCTCGCATCAAGAAAAATACTTTCGTCTGCATGGTCACTTCCTTTATTCTTATGACTTTATTGGCAGGCTTTGTATTGACACTTTATGGAGAAATTGGACAATGATAGGCCTTATGAAGAGGGGATGATCTAAGAGAAGGATTCCCTCATACATGGGTCTCTTCCAATGATAATTTTTTGTAATCTATTTTTAATTTGCAGTCCATATATAGCTGAGCTATTTTAAGAGCGCAACCTGTTTGACTACCTGTTTGGTCAGTTCGAGTAACGTGATTTCGGAGCCCCGATCAGAAGGAAATAAAAATAACTTTCACAGCATGGCGCGAAAAAAATTATTATGGAGCACGGGGAATCCTTCCCTTTGATCATCCTCCCTTGGCCTTATACATGATTACGTTAGTTGCTCAAAATTCACCTCCAAGCCTCGTTTACACGAAATTCTTCTCAAACCTCTGGCACCTTAATACTGTTTTCACGAGGGTATTCTTTTCATCTTTGCTGCTTTGAGAATTCGTTCATAATAAAATTTACATGCTTGCACTTTGAAAGCGAGGCCTTAGGCCAAAATTAGCTACTCTGACGTAACATACACAAGGGCTATTAGGCTTACAAGCAATTCAGTGAGCGATAAGCTGGCTTATTGATGACGGCAGTTGGGTCTTTTTTTTCCTTCATGGGAATCAAATAAAGTTAAAATCGTAGAGTTGATTTATTACTGTATTTATTAAATTCTTAATCACATGATTCATTCTTTTCTCCGGGATAAAAAATAATTGAACAAGTTGAGATGTTATCCTTTTCAAAGACCTGCCACAGAAATTTGCAGATAATACCAGTAATTTAGGGCACAAATGAAAAAACAAAAGTGTATTTGATTTATAGTATTTATTGGATATCTGAAACAGCTTAAACAATTCAAGAATAATTCGTACTCCGAACTTCAACATGCAGAGCACGGACACGTTTTGAAAAGTTGATTAAGATTATTTCAATGTTAGTATCGTTCATAATTTATGAAATAACTTGCGAGCAAAACATATATTAAAAAAAAGATAACGACGACTACGAAAAAACATCTTGAAACATTAAAATATAAGGTTAAGTAAGAAATTATTACATATATTGCATGAACATATAACCTATGGCAAATTAGGAAGTATTAGTTTTTCGTGATACGTCCAAAAATAATATTATTGCAACTGAAAATTAATCAAATTTACTTAATGCCGGCCATATTTTTCAGTTTAGCCTCCCACGATGCTTAGAATGGAGAACACACTGCCTCAACTTAAGAAATTGTTTATTATGTCATAAATAGACAAACAAAGTATCTGTTCCAAAATAAAGCTTTTCTGGCAGAGTAGAGGGAATATATGAAATTTACCAGCCTATCTTTTATTCACTAATCGAGAATTTTCATATAATGCCAGAACATTTGGTAACCTTTTTTTAAAATTAAATCTTAACCCACTGACAAGTCTTAGTCTTTCGGCCAGTTTATCAAATTCAGAAAGCCTTCTTTATTTCCGACAGTTCTTTATATTACGAATAGACATTACGAATTATCTGTTTATCAATTTATTCGAACGTTTTCAAATATATATGCATGAGAATGTAACTTGAATGTCTCCGAAAAAAAAACTTGAATGGCTCTGAAATTTGCCTGGAAACAATTTTCTATATTTTCATTTTTAGCTCGTATTGATGCCCTTAAAATATTTGCGGCAAAGAAATATGACATTTAGTTATAGACATTTACTTAATTAAAAGTCCATCTCGTCTCCTACCGCTAGTCAATTCCTGAGGGATTCGTACAATTTGGTTTCCCAACCTATTTATTAAAGGTTGGCGCATCCAGAAATTCAAAGTAAGTAGAGTACGTTACCGAACTCTTAATAATGTTAAACTGAAATAAATTTTGAAGTTAAAGATAAAGTACTTTTTTTCATGAGAAAATATCTTCCCGAAAATCTCTTCTGTCTTTATCGGAATAAAAGGCACAGGAATGAGGTAGTAGGGAAATAATGACTCTGTAGTCGTATACGTTTGGCCGACAAGGACATTTCTAGATGACGCTCTATTCAAAATGGTTTGCCTAAAGCTTAACCCAGAGCAATTTGCCAGATTGTATAAAAAAGGTGTTCTGATGACAAAAAGGAAATAATTTGTTCAATAACAACGCCGAAATTAAAAACTTCCGCTTCGATGTTATGGTACATTTCTCGAGCTACAAAAGTATACTTGACCGTCTTCAAGACAATATAGTTTGGCTTTTTTACTTATTTTAGCTGTCACCGTGCAGTGAAAACCGCAATTCCTACAATGTAATGGAAGTTCCATAATAGAGATATGTCCAGGATTGACCGCAAATGAGATGCACGCTCCTCATGATAGGCATCACAAAGTGTCCTCATTGATAAAAGTTCACCAAAACACATAATTTTGTCAAATATGAAGTAATATGAAAATGACAAATAACCCAGTCATATCATTATGAAGTATTTAAAAAAACAATACCTGCGTTCAATCCTGGACATAAGTGCCATAATAATCGATCAAAACCAAATATTCACGGGCATTTTCTAAAACATAACTGCTATAAAATCTATTATTACAGGGAATTGTGAAACTGTGAAACTGGCACAAATGCGTATGGTATTTTGGGTTTAGACATCCTTCGTGCTATGAATGTCTTAACAGTAAATATAGTCATTGAATTGAAACTGAGGTATTGTTCCATATAGTTATAACCCATACACAACTTTCGTTGCCGCAATACTAGTAATTTGACACCAATACGTTTATAATCGGTGAACAATTCAAGCATAAATCAAAGAAAAGGAATTTCTTCAGTTTTATATCGTCGCCAAACCTTTTTTTTTCTAGTTATATTTAACTTTTAAAACTTCAAAACAAAATGATTTCTTGAATTTAATCTGAATCTGAGTTCTTGACCATTTCGGTTGTGTCGAGCAAATCGGAACCCCTTCCCTACCTCATTATATTACTTCAATTGATTGATTGATTGGTCAATAATCAGATAATCAATGGGGTTACGGTAAGTCACGCCATTGTTTATATGCAATAGCTTGCACATTTCTATACAAACAACAACAACAACAACAACAACAACAACAATTTTCTCACTCCGGAATATACAAGTGTAATCCCGGCGAAACTCCAAAGGAACAAACTTTTGGGGTAAATTGACACTCGATCATAAGTCTGCTTCAGTTGACTATAACGTGAGTGGGAATACATTTTGTGAAGCGATGGTTACGAGAACTGGTTTAATTATATTTATTTTAGTGGAGATTAATCTTGTACAGCACTTTTCAACATGCTTTAATGAAATTTAAGTGCGACGTAAGTGCATCGATGATCATTCTAACGAAAAACTGTAATTCAGAGTGTTAATAAAAGTAACCCAAGCTGAAAAGGCTGTTTTATTTAATCAAGTACATTTAAAGTTCTGACCTCGTTGGGTTAATCTTATGTGAACAACGTTGAAGAATCAAACCACACCATTTCCGCGTAGACATCACATATCGACCCGAGTGAGCCGACTGCCGCCAGATCTAATTTCCGTTTGCTCAGCCCTGGGATTAATGTAAGCCATCCTTCGTTTATCTGAGGGGGCAAGCTACCATAATACAAGATAAATAAACTAACAAAAACTGATAGGAGTTAGTGGTACTTTCATTGGGTTTATAGCCAGCGAGCTCAACCACACAAGCTTTATCGCCTTTTTTCGCACCGCGCCGACGAAAAAAATCCCCTGTAAGTTTTTTTGTCTTTTTCTCTCTAAGCAATCTATATCCGAAACTAATATAAATATATTTCTCAGCGCAGTTTGAAATGGCTCAAGTATTTTCAAACATTTTATTCGGTTTTAGAGACTACTGCTTTAGAGACTACTTCATATTTCCTTCAAATTCTGCAATAATTTACCACTGAAGCTAACTGAACGCATATTTATTAACTGTGACAGAGGTTTGGAAACGTACCAGGCGCCCTTAATAAGCGAATTTTGGCGATTTTATTGCGCTGCTTTCTCTCTTTAGTTTAAGACTTGTTTGTTTACCAACATGCATGTATCAAACACTCGAAAGAAAGTTTTATCACGATACCCAACGCCTCGAATTTCGTTTTTCACTCTTTTCGTGATGTTGAACAACGCGATGAAACACTCGAGGGAATGTTTCACCACAAGGTCCAACGCCTCAAATTTCTTTTTTTCAGCTCTAGCTCTTTTCAGTATTGGGTATCGTGATGAAAAACTCGCGTTTCAGTGAAATATTACACCCTTTGATCATCCGCACAAATTTTCAAGTTCAAATTAAAAGTCAACCACTTAGCTTTGGTTATTTTAGTAAAGCTATTAAACTCTTAAAACTGTCTTTTGCAGTGACGGACATACACGTAAGGACTCTTAAAGATATATTTTCTTTTTTTGTTGTCATTAACGACGGGGCTAATTTTTGTCTCGATTGATTTACGTTAATTTGAAAGAAGCTTTTACGTTGCTGTAATTAATCAAGAGACACAGGGACGTCGAATCAATATCCTGTTTAGGCCATTTTGTTTTCACTCTTTCTTCCATTATAAATTGATGCATTTGATTTATTGTTCTTTTATTAGCAAATACGTATATTCAAACATACATTTTGTCTGTTAATAACACTTTGAATGAAGCAGGCTGGTCGTTATTAGTTAGTACAAAAAGGATTGAATTACTAGAAAGATCACAAAATAAGGTCTCCTGCAACGAGCCAAATAGCTTTATGCAGATTTATTTCCCGGTTTCATAAAAGCTTTTAACACACTTAACGAAAAGGGTAAGTTTATTTTCTTAATTTTTCTTTTCTTTTTTGCAATTTATTGAATTGTTTTAAGCACGATTCAAGACAGTTAATGTCATCATATAAGAAAAACGCCGTTGAAACACGTGCGGTTGTCTTTTGGGAGGACAAAATCGTCATTTCACAGCTGAGGTTGAAATAATTATATACCTGGATGTCATGTATAAACTGCAGTAACAACAAAATAAAATGCATCTCGCTCGTTTTACAATAACTTCAAGAAAGCATGCATCTGGCTCGTTTTACGCTCGTGACACAGTCGTTAGTCAATAAATGACAAAGGAAAACATGTTTAGATTCAAAGTTCCTTTTTCATCCTAGACATGGTTCTTCATAATTATTACATCAACAGAAATTTTCAACTGAATGAGGCAGATTCAAATAAGATACCTGCACGAGTACAAAATTGTAAAGTACGTACATGAGCAATGTGTACTTTTGAATTCCCTGCTATATGCTTTTTGGTTGTTTTACTTGACTTTGATTCGGTTTGTCTTATTTGCAAATTTTGATTCTTCATGAACATTTCACATTATTAAAAATTGGTAATTTTTAAAGAGGCAAATATGGTTCAATTTTCTCCTTTTAAAGTGAATATGCATGGACGTAATGTTTTAATGTTTTAATAGCGTTAAAGCGACTACAATGGGTTATGGTAATTATTAGGGTGATTCTGTTACAAAACGAACGAAATGTTTGAATAATCATGGACGAGAAGCGAGAAATACTCACAAGGAAATACTGGAAAGCCATAAAGGAGAGGCAATATCGAAACAGATCGTATTTAATCTAAAGCTAATTTCTTTCGGACGGAAAGGTCAATTGTACAGACGAGTAAGGTGGGTTTGTGAGTGCGCGCAGAATTTAGCGTTTTTATGTATCCAAGATTAAACATTAAACGAATATTTCATTTTTAACTTAGACCTGTATGCAAGCTTTCAGTAGTTATAAAATACTGAGCGAAACAGCGCTAGCTAATCCGCGTCCAATTTACTGTCGTAAGTATACAAAATATAAAAAATATATATATTTAAAAAGTAAATAGTAACCTGAATTTTAATCAGAAGCGGCGGAAAACTAATAATGTGTTAGAAGGAGAACAAAAGTACTATATCTAATACAAACAGAAAGAAATGGCAATCGTGTTACCTCGGATGCAGTTTATAACAAGACAAAAAAAAATGTTTACGAGGTAATGAACGGATATAGATTACTTTATGAACAAAATATTGCATGTACGAAAATTGTTTCCTTTTTTCGATGTTGCCTTATTGGTCCATTCAGCTTAATTAAAAATTTGAGTGCAGTTTCGAGTTACATCCTGTCGTGGAAATGAAATTATCTTCTTGTTGCTCATTGTCGGACCTTCATTAGTTACATGTAATCAAAAAACATTTTTTTATTAGCTCAGTCAAATAGTGCGAAAGGCTAAGTTTCGACCTTCTTTCAAAATCTTAAGATTCTGGCGGAATAACGATTTAGCCTGCACTTGTAATTGATTATTTCCACTCTTTCTTTGAATCTTTATCCTAAGTGGAAACGTAAATCGTTTTATCGCTGAAATTCAATTTTCCCGTTTCCGATTTCCAGAGCAATTTGTCCATTTTGCGCAAAAATGTTTGTCTAAATAGCCATTTCGCGCCTTCTTTCTACCAGTTTGTCATGTTTGATTACTTCCATTGATTGACATTGGCGCCAGTTTAATATCTAAGAAAACGCAAACTACTGTGAATGTCATCACTTGCGTGGACAGCTAATGTTAATTAGTGCTATTTCATACAAAGAAGGCTGACTCTGATGCATAAATTGTCTGAATCCGACACCTTTTACGTACGTTGTTCGTTTTATGATAACCGCACAAGTTGACGGCGAAAAATGAATATAAAAACTAACCCGGATGTACCTTCCCGACAAAAGAGTTGAGGACACCTTCGACTTCGCCATCATTTGGTAGGATTGACTTGCGTGCGTTTTCTTCTAATGTTTTTTTAAATTATATTATTATTTTGTTCGTTTTTATAATTTTGATGAATTAAGAGCGGCCTTTTTATTTTATCAATAATTTTTATTTTTTACCAATACCGTTGCTTTTAAATCTGAAAAATCACCTCCAATACGCTTATCAACGTTATCCCCCAACATTAACCAGTAAGTTCCTTCAATGCTGGGATAAGGTACACAGCAGCTGGCGAAATATTTTAATGAACTTTCCTTCGCAGTCGTCATCAGTGTTTTTTAAAAAATGTCCCGTGTTAGTTCAAGGTGTATATGTTATATTATAAACAGAGGGTACTCTGTTTCAGCTATCCAAAACCTTTAATACAGATGAATAATTTATTTGCGAGACAACTGATTTTTTTTTTTCAATAAATTCTGGTACAAATGGCCACTGCACTTTTTCTTCTTTTCTTTTTGCTTTTACAATCAAGCTTCATGCAGTTATATGTTATCACTAAAAATTGGCGTGCAGAAAAAATATGTGATATTGTCTAACTCTATAAAATTGTGGCTGACTTGTAGAGCAGGAGATATGCAGGAAATACAATTTTATCATCATAAGTCGTGCATTTATTTTAGTGTTCAATTCAATTTTACCACATTGTTGGTTAATAAATGGTCAGGCATTTTGATCTTTAACATAAATTTAACAAATAAAGCTAATTTCACAGACGAGTCAATGACGAGGCCAATGGTACAGATTCGTCTTCCATGTATAAATATATTTTTATATGAAATACAAAACGCCCACCATATGTAAATAGTATACTTTTACTGGTTTGCTGATGTTTTTTTCACTTCACTGTGCATGTCAGTAGAAAAAAATTAATGAAACCTTGTGATAACATTGAAGTATTCTCGGATATTTCTGGGCCTCATGGCTCATCAATAATGTCAGCGATTAACTGAGGTTTACGTGGTATAAAGCTAAATAAAAAAGCTACTACAGAACAATATTGCTATACACCCTGGAACTCCATCGCTAGTTACTGCCACCAAACATTTTTTCGGGTTCTCCAATGTGATTTTGACAGATAGGTGGCAAAAGACACTTTCATTGGGGGAAAAGGACCAGTTGATGGCTGAAGCCCGTCTCCAAGACGGGACTGAGCCCGCAATTTTCGTCTCGAAGTTTCTATAAGCATGACGTATGCTGGCGTGACAACTCACCCTGTTTCTTTATTTGATAATAACAATCGGGAATTCTTCGAGTGCGTCGGCATTCAAAAAATGTAACCTAATTTTTATAAATGCAAAATAAAAATGTTGTTGTTGTTGTTGTTGTTTGTCAACGCCGGAAGATTTGCCGCGCACGGTACTTGTTCCCGCGAATGCTTTGCGAGTTAGGAATCTTGCCAAACTTCCCCAGTTCCGTGGCCAGGCCTAGAACCCAGACCTCGGCCACGGCGCGCTGCCCACGATTAAGTACCCGAAACTGAATTATGCCTACTCTTACAAATAATGTAGTTCCACCATTCTTTGATACAGTGAGTTTTCATTCTATTTAAGATAAAGCAAGACATTTTGTAAACTGAGTTACTCAGTTTAGGAACAGCACCAACTGGATTTAACACGAAAGGAATAGGTAAGGATCATGATATTGAATAAGTTAAGTTACCGATTCACTGTCAGTTACATCCTCGATAATCTTCCGTTTCACTAGCTCAACACGTCCTAGCAAAACTGCAAAATTAAAAATTCAATCGAGTAACTACGCTTTCTTGAAACGAGAGAATGTTTCAGGAGAACGGATAATCAGTTCGAGTATGGTGTTACTGCAATGCAGTCATTTCAAATTCTTCCAAATTGCTCGAGCATTTTTATCATCCTCTCTTGTCCTACCATGTGTCTTTACATTATCAAGAAGATAAGAGACAAGAATTAGTAACTTTTTTAAAGAGGGAATGTTGTCTTGATGTACCACAAAAACTCGATAACTAAAACAACCGCATTGCGCGAAATTGGACTTATCAGTTTAGTCCACACGTTTTAGTATAGCCCACTCGTTTTGAATACAAGTTTCCGGGAGAAAGGTACCAGAATCCCGTTTCGTGGGTGTGACTCGAATTTATTTCCATCCCTAAGAGGTACCAATTCTAAAATCTAGTTCCTCTCATATTTTAGACTTTATAGCCTAAAAGGGAACAGGATAACTCTAACGGTGGTAATTTTTTATTTAAATTCCCGTATGCGGTACCAAGCCGTGATCTATAATCACGATCGTATCGGTACTTTTAATTATGCGGGATTCCCACTTGGACTAGGTTCTTCACCGAAAAGTACGTGAAAGTTTTGAACAAACAAAACACACGCCAGTATATATAAATAATAATGACACGTTCCTGACACAAGTTTATTTTCTTCAAGGGATGAATTCCACAAACAACACCACAGCTCATTCCCGTTACACAATCACAACAAAGATTGTCTTATTATCAGCGTACGCCATCATCTTTACAATAGCTCTATTCGGCAATTCCATTGGATTGTACGTGGTTTGTGCCAAAGCAAATTCAAGACGAATAACCAATCTGTTGATCAAGAACTTGGCGGTCGCTGACTTAATATTCACTGTCACGGTAATGCCATATTCAGTGCTGTTCATGTTCTTCGAGGAGAATCTGTGGTTTGGAGGAACCATGGGAGTAATTACGTGTAAAGTGATATTTTACGCTATCCCTGTCTCTATTGCCGCGTCTGTGACAACGATGACCGTTATTTCTTTGGATCGATTTTGTGCCATCTTTTTCCCACTGAATCTGGCCTTGTTCCACAAGCATAAAAACCATCACAGCTGTCATATGGCTTATTTCCTTAATCTCTATGACGCCTTACTTAATCACCTACCAAGTTTTCAAGGAAGGTGAACAGTATTTTTGTTACCAGGAGTGGCCATGGTCCGATAACTTGCAGGAAACATTTTTCGCCCTGAGGACATTTCACGTCATCTTGTTTGTCCTCCTGTACCCTCTACCGCTGTTGATCGTAACTGTGGTTAACTGTCTGGTTGGTCATCGTCTGTGGCTTCACAGGACGCCGGGAAGCATTTCCAGTGCCAATAGGACAACGCTTGAAGTCTCAAGAAGGAAAGTTGTCAAAATGTTGGTCGTCCTTGTCGTTGTGTTCGCGCTGTGCTGGCTTCCTACACATGTGAATCATTACTTCATATATTTCCAACCAGACGTCTGGTACAACATGCCCATCGTGGTTGCGCATTTGATGTTCTGGGTTTCCCATGCAAACAGTGCAATAAATCCTATGCTGTACATCGCTCTGAACAGGAACTTTCGTTACGCGTTTCTGGACGCAACGGGCGCGCTGTTCACGTCTCCTGTCCGTGCAATAAGCGCATGTATGACTTACATCCGGGGAGAACAACCGACACCAGAGTTACATCTCACGAACGAGCGTCCTGTAAGACCAAGACAGCACAGCGCTTTTCGTGTGGCACCCGCTGTAGTAGGTGGTGGAGACAATGCAAGACGGGGCCACGAAACTAAACTGTAGATTCTTTAGTAGGTATCTTAAGCCAGGCGGCAACAAGAGCGTGACTAAATTATATCATCGAGGGTGGTATTATAAAAGAGTCTTGTGAGCCCTGAATTGATGTTTTCGGTTTGAAATTTGAGATTGCTTTTTTATCCTCATGAAATGTTATCTGCTAAATTGCTAAAAAGATCATAAACTACAGAGAACGTGAAATGATCGTTTTATTTTCCATGAAATGTGATCTGGGCTCACCCTAAACTTACCGCCCTTCTTGTCACCTCGAAAGAAAGTTTTATCATGGTTCTCTTTGGAATTGATATAGCCTGCGTAGCTGGCGGTCTTGCTGGCGCGAAGCTAATATATTTTTGTCAATAACTAAAACAAAGGGAGAGCAGTCACAATTCTGATGAGCAATAGTTTAGTGAACTAATTTGTTATGATAAACAAGTACTGGGTAATTATTTTAGGAGGGCCACAGGTTTGTCAGCCACTGGCTGTTATGTGTTTTTCCATCATTAAATAATACTTTCCGAAAGGTATCCGTCAGGGGGGGCAGGCAGCGCCCTTTGATCTTGCCGCTTTTCCGCTATACATGATCGCACAAGTAAAGAAATCTGTCAATCATTCGAGAAACGTACCTCTACGGGAGTTTGCTGTGGAATTTTCATCCATGGTGTCCCACAATGACCAAAGTTCAGTTAAACAGCGACCGAATCGTTCCCATAGATGTTTGAACGTGGAATCGCCAAAATATTTCTGAACGAACAGAAACGCACGTCATGTCTGCCATCGTCCACCATGTTTATTTAGTCTCGCTCGGCCAAATTTCTTAAATGTGCAATCATGTATACTAGGTCCCAGGCCTCGCTGCTAGCCCCCCCCCCCCCCCCCCCCCCGGTATCCGTAATTCACGTATAAGTTTTAAGCTGCTGCACTTATAACTTATAACTGTCACAGTAAAAGGTATTGGCAATAAAACTAGTTTTAGTAACTTGAAGACACTTTCAATTCAAAGTTGACTTGAGGGAATTTGGAAGATAACTCGGTGATCAGCAACTGACAAGAGGTATGAGTTAAGGCTCGGTTAAGTGGGGAGAACCTAAACTACAAGGAACCACAAAAATGTTGCTAAGGAAATCTCTAAACCTCCATAACTTTGGTTCCTGGACTCCAGTGGGCATCAAACGTTGAGTAGTGTTTGTTCAATTCACGTTCCCTTAAAATATTTCGAACCATGCCCATATTTGGTGTGTCACGTGACCAAAATGAAAAATGTCTAAAAACTCGGAAGGATTTGATCGTTTTCAATATTTCAATATTTCGGAAGTTATAAAGCTTTAAGAGTTTTAAAGCTTTATAACTTTTGAAATATTGTACATTTCATCAAACGCATGCTACAAGTTGTCGATATTGACGTTCTTCAGCAAATTATAAAGTAATAATTTGAAAACGATCAAATCCTTCCGAGTTTTTAGACATTTTTCATTTTAATCACGTGACACACCAAATATGGGCATGGTTCGAAATATTTAAAGGGAACGTGAATCAAACAAACACTACAAACTTTGATGCCCACTGGAGTCCAGGAACCAAAGTTATGGAGGCTTAGAGATTTCCTTAGCAACATTTTTGTGGTTCCTTGTAGTTTAGGTTCTCCCCCCTTAAGGATGAACAAATGATACTGGTGTCAGACAGTCAATTTTGGAAACCGTGTCTTTTATTTTTGTTATACCAACCTTTAGTTTTCGGACAGTATTTCATGGTTTGCTTTGGATGTTAGAACACGATTTATCGCCGACGTTTTCGCTTTATCTGTGCATCATTCGCCTCCAAATTTTTCCTCACTGTAAGCTAGGCGATCTCACTTTGCTTGCAATAATCAATTACAATTGCTTAAGTTGTAAGTCTTTCACTGCGATAATAATAATCATCAAAGTGTTGGGCGCAACAAAGGCGGCTTAACCGCTAGTCGGCGTTTTCGAGAAATGAGAAAATATTTTCCCGCGTCAATTGTCAACAGAGCGACAATCGTTCAATGAAATTATTCAAATTCAATCGTCCAACGACAGTTGAGGATAGTATTTTCTACCATCAAAGAAAGATCTCAATGGCGCAGTAAATTAAGGCTGAACCCTCGACACACACTAAATGTTATGTTTAGACGGCTAGTTAACCGTCAAAAGTTTTTTTTTATTTTAAATATCCACCAAACATTAAAGATAATGGACAGGTGTCTGCCGCCCACACGCTAATCGAGGACGCTTAAACAATAAGGAGAAATTAAACGTTTTTTTTCTTATTAGTGCATAAAGTACAGTTATCTACCAGGCGGCCACACACACCGAACACGCGCGCTAACCGTACTGAAGAATCCAAAGTGTTTGGGAATAACACTAGCTACAGTGACTTAGATACTTTATTCCTTTATCCCTCCAGTGAGAATTGCATGCAGAAAATTTTGATGATAAAAATCTGCAGATCAGCAACTAAGAAAAGGTAAGACTTTGTTGAGATAAACCACTTATCATATTGATCAGTATGCATGTATGGAAGATGTAGCCGGCTGAATATAGCCATCATCAACTAAACCCTCTTGCTGGACGATCGTTTCTTGTAGCTGTTCTGATAGTCTGAAGTGTCAGCCGCCTCCTCGCTCCAACAGTTCGTACAGTTCTGAACGAAACCTTTACGTCGGGGAACTGAGTAGGTTTTACGCCATTTGGTAGCTTTCAACGAAATCTGAAACATAATCTGTATTTGCTTTAGTTTAGATGAGTATTGAAATAGCATTCATGAGTGTTGGTACCATTGCAACTATAGGATGTTCCTAAAATGGCACATAAAATCCAACTATGTTTCACGGTTAATAAAATGATTCTACTCGAAACTTTCCGAACATTTTCCAAAAAAATTAGCCTTCGAATAGAGCGCCTATCATCGCTCCCGGCCGCTTCAGGCGGCTGTACTTCGGTTGTGTGTAAAAATTTAAACTGATGCTTAAATAATATCGACTGACGCTTAATAATATCGACCCTCAATTAGCCGCATAGCCCCATTCAGTATTAAAGAAGCTATGTGACGGCATACATGTCTTTATTTCAGCTATGTGATGGTATACATGTCTTTATTTCATTTAAATTTTAACTGAAATCATCGAAGTAAACCTGTACAATAATGGCCCTTAACAAAGGTAAAAAAAGAGGTAATGATGAACAAAAAATAAAAAAACCGAGGATGACGAGATGATTGAGACGTATATCAACGACAAACTTGAAAATGTTCGACTAACTTTTTTTAGGCTCTCGCCATTTGAGACGTAGCTGCTTCAATACTTGCTAAAGGAGCTAGTCATAAACTAGCTAGAAACGCTCGATAGGTTTGCCTTTGGACTGAGAAATATAATGCGAGTTAATTAAACGATCAATGCCAAAGTTAATTTGCAGCCATATTAAAATTTTGAGTAGCTCATTTAGCGGCCGTGTTTTGATGCATTTCTATGGCCATGTATTGTTTAATACGTGCGCCGTCTTCCATTAATCGGTGTGGGTCCCAAGGAAACTGAGCACCAACCAACGTACATCACCCGCCAGTCGACCCTGACTTTGAACCCCAATAGCTAAGGGAAGAGGAATAAACGTCGTCCCCGAAACAGTTGGCGACAGGAAACTCAGCGGAGATAAAGAAGATGGGATCCTTAAGCTTCTGGAAGGAAGTTTAGTGGACAGCCCAAACTCGCTGGCCAAGTGTTGTTGTCTTGGAGCGACAGACCTAAGTAACGACCTCAAACATGATAATTAAAATATCGTTGTCGATTTTCATTGCCAAACTGGATGTGTAGGGTTGAGATATTTTAGTACGAAATATCACGATTATTTATATAACAGTGAAAACATTAAAAACGATCGAGACAATCACTTCATCAAAATAAAATAAAAAAAAGTAGTAAAATGAGTGTTCTATCTGGGCTAATTTTTCCAAGCATTCAGTAAGACATTTTTAAAGTGTAGGTAACTATTTCCGCTATTTTCTTTAAAAAATAACGGCGCAAATTAAACCTTATTACCCTTCGTACGTAAATATCAGTTAGATTGGACATCAGACGTCTCCAAATTTTTCGTCACTATAAGACGATCACATTTTGCTTGCAATAATCAATTACAATTGCTTTAGTTATCAGTCTTTCACTGCGATGATCTACCTTTGTAATAATAATCAATGTGTTGGAAGCAACAAAGTCTGCTTAACCGCCGATCGGCGTTTTCGAGAAATGAGAAAATATTCTCCCGCGTCAACCGTCAACAGAGCGACAATCGTTCAATGAAATTATTCAAATTCAAACGTTCCACGACAGCTGAGGAAGGTATTTTTTTACCATCAACCTTCAAACAAAGATCTCAATCGCGCCAAGGGTGCAGAAGATTACTTAAGGCTGAATCCTCGACAAACACTAAATGTTATATTTGGATGGTTAGTTAACAGTTAATAGTGTTTTTTTAATTATCCGCCAAAAATTAAAGTAATGTTTAAGACATTAGTGCATGACAGGTGTCTGCCGCCCACATGCTAATCGAGATCGCTCAACAATTGGCAGAAACGTTTTATTTTCTTCGTGCATAATAAAGGAGGATTTCCACTAAAAAAATATATTTAGAAACAAGCAGCTGGCTTTTACTGTTCACTGTGAATGACATCTGCATGACAGCTATATTTGGTATTAATTCTCTGTTGCCTTCTAGCACTGAACTGCTGCGATCTATGTAGAATATAATTTCATGTGCACTAGTCACTTCTTAAAGTTGTCATTTTCTCGGAAACATTTGTATTATTAATTTTAGGCTTAGAATTACTATTTTAATAAAACAAATTTTCAACATATGATTGTATGATTGTTTTGGAACTATTATTTTAATGTTTTAAAAGTCCATTGAGCTGTCAAGCTAATAATGCAAGGTTTTCATCTTATCTTATCTTATCTTATCTTATCTTATCTTATCTTATCTTATCTTATCTTATCTTCTTTCGAAGCTGTTTTAATGGAAAATATTGTGTGTTTTGCCCAGCAAATTGATCAGACTAAAATATCGAAAAATGTTAACAAGTACTATTGGAAAATTATTTATATGGCGAGAGCATTCTACGTGGTTGATATCTGACAAACTGCTGTTTCTGCTAAGCGGCTTACCTCGAGCTATTAATGAAAAGACATTTTAAAATTAAAAGGTTTCTATTCGTTGTGAATGATATCTTGCTCGATCGGGTTGCGTTGATTCGCAACTTTATTGCATGCTGTAGCTATAACTTTGTGTATTTTGACACGTAAATGCCAGTCAAATATCATCAGATGGACAAAAGGCTACATTGTCTGAGAACAAACGGTTCCATTTTGGCATGAACCTGTTCAATTTAGTAAAGAGGAAAAGATGGCCCACATAGGCTTTTAATAACTTGATGTTTGCACACCTTGTGATGCCTGGACAATAGAAAAAAACGTCTGTTAAAAGAATTTATCCAAACAATAGGTTACAGTTTGTGGCTTGAATTGTAAAATAGAAAGTTTTGATGATAACGCCGTGTCAGTGTCAGAACGTACATGTACGTAAAATAACGCGACAGTGAAAATCCACCTTTACACACACGTGCGTAATTAACTGAATAAAAATTACAGTAAATGAAAGCGTACGCCCTCTATACGTTTTCTCTATTTTGTTTACGCAAATTCACGCACGTAAATTGCGCGACAGCGGAAATCCACCTTAAGGTACAGTTGTCTACCAGGCGGCCGACCACACCCGAACACGCGCGCTAACCGTACTGAAGTATCCAAAGTGTTTGGGAATAACACAAGCAGTGAGCTTAGAGAATTTATTCCTCCAGTGAGAATTGCAGAAACGTTTGATGATAAAACACTGATCAGCAACTAAGAAAAGGTATGGGCCAAGACTTTGTTGAGATAAACCACTTATACATGGCCATGGGTATCCAACGAGAGAATTAGTTAGCAGTACACGTTAATATTTGCCTTATGGATTATGTAGCTGAACATCATAGCCATGCAGCTAACTCCTCTTGCTGAACGGTCGTTTCTAGCCGTAGCCGTTCTTTGAACGAAACCTTTACACCGGGGAACTGAGTAGCTTTCCGCCGTTTGGTCGTTTTTAAAAAACGAAATCTGAAACATAATCTGGTATTTTCGCTTTAGTTTAGATAAGTACTGTATGAAATAGCATTCAGAAAAGTTTTGGCCGGTACCATTGCAAGTATGATGTTCCTAAAACGGCAGATAACAGTCCAACTATGTTTCACGATTAATAAAATGATTAAACTCGAAACTTCCCGAACACTTCATTATATTTTCCAAAAACATTAGGCTGCGAATATAGCGCCACCTCTCATTGCTCCCCTGTACTCGAAGGCTACCGCCAAAGGCAGTATTAGTTTCATCGGAAGATCAGCTGCAGCTCGGTTGACTGTAAAAAAGTTAAATTGTATGACGGCGTTGACGATTCACAATATCGACCCTCAATTAGCCGCATAGCCCCATTCATTATTAAAGAAGCTATGTGACGGCATACATGTCTTTATTTCATGTAATTTTTAAAATCATCGACGGAAATCCAGTCAAAATAATGGTTAACCATGCAAGGTAAAAAAGGTGGTAATGATGAACCAAAAAGAAACAACCAAGGATGAAGAGACGATTGAAACGGATTATCAACGACAAACTTTTTTTTCTAGACTCTCGCCATTTGAGACGAAGCTGCTTCAATACTTGCTGAAGGAGCTAATCATAAGCTGGCTAGAAACGCTCGATAGGTTTACCTTTTGGAGAAATATAATGCGAGTAATTAAACGATCAATGCCAAAGTTAATTTGCAGCCATATTAGAATTTTGAGTAGCTCAGTTAGCGGCCGTGTTTTGATGCATTTCTATGGCCATGTATTGTTTAATACGTGCGCCGTCTTCCATTAATCGGTGTGGGTCCCAAGGAAACTGAGCACCAACCAACGTACATCACCCCCAGTCGACCCTGACTTTGAACCCCATGCAATAGCTAAGGGAAGAGGAATAAACGTCGTCCCCGAAACAGTTGGCGACAGAAAACTCAGCGGAGATAAAGAAGATGGGATCCTTCTGGAAGGAAGTTGAGTGGACAGCCCAAACTCGCTGGCCAAGTGTTGTTGTGTTGGAGCGACAGACCTAAGTAACGACCTCAAACATGATAATTAAAATATCGTTGTCGATTTTCATTGCCAAACTGGATGTGTAGGGTTGAGATATTTTAGTACGAAATATCACGATTATTTATATAACAGTGAAAACATTAAAAACGATCGAGACATCACGTCATCAAAATAAAAATAAAAAAAGTAGTAAAATGAGTGTTCTATCTGGGCTAATTTTTCCAAGCATTCAGTATGAAATTTTTAAAGTGTAGGTAACTGTTTCCGTTATTTTCTTTAAAAATAACGGCGCAAATTAAACCTTATTACCCTTCGTACGTAAATATCAGTTAGATTGGACATCAGACGTCTCCAAATTTTTCGTCACTATAAGACGATCACATTTTGCTTGCAATAATCAATTACAATTGCTTTAGTTATCAGTCTTTCACTGCGATGATCTACCTTTGTAATAATAATCAATGTGTTGGAAGCAACAAAGGTCTGCTTAACCGCCGATCGGCGTTTTCGAGAAATGAGAAAATATTCTCCCGCGTCAACCGTCAACAGAGCGACAATCGTTCAATGAAATTATTCAAATTCAAACGTTCCACGACAGCTGAGGAAGGTATTTTTTACCATCAACCTTCAAACAAAGATCTCAATCGCGCCAAGGGTGCAGAAGATTACTTAAGGCTGAACCCTCGACAAACACTAAATGTTATGTTTGGATGGTTAGTTAACAGTTAATAGTGTTTTTTTAATTATCCGCCAAAAATTAAAGGTAATGTTTAAGACATTAGTGCATGACAGGTGTCTGCCGCCCACATGCTAATCGAGATCGCTCAACAATTGGCAGAAACGTTTTATTTTCTTCGTGCATAATAAAGGAGGATTTCCACTGTCGCGTTATTTTACGAACGTTAACGAGCGTCAATTTAACTGGCTTTACGTGCGTAAAATAAAATAAAATAAAATAAACAAAAAAATAGAGACGGTATGGACAGCTTGTGTCTGCGGAAAAAGTTGAATGTGGTTCAACTTTTTTCGCAGACGCAAGTTTCATACGTTTTCTCGCACCTATTTCATACGTTTTTATGCACGTAAAGCCAGTTAAATTCATGCGTGTTATAGCGTACGTAACATAACGCGACAGTGGAAATCCACCTTTATACGTGCGTATTAAATAAAAATTAAATAAAAGCGTACGCCGTCTACACGTTTTCTCTATCTTGTTTACGCACGTAAATTGCGCGACAGCGGAAATCCACCTTAAAGTGCAGTTGTCTACCAGGCGGCCGACACACACCGAACACGCGCGCTAACCGTACTGAAGTCTCCAAAGTGTTTGGGAATAACACAAGCAGTGAGCTTAGAGAATTTATTCCTCCAGTGAGAATTGCAGAAACGTTTGATGAAAAACACTGATCAGCAACTAAGAAAAGGTATGGGCCAAGACTTTGTTGAGATAAACCACTTATACATGGCCATGGGTATCCAACGAAAGAATTAGTTAGCAGTACACGTTAATATTTGCCTTATGGATTATGTAGCTGAACATCATAGCCATGCAGCTAACTCCTCTTGCTGAACGGTCTTTCTAGCTGTAGCTGTTCTTTGAACGAAACCTTTACACCGGGGAACTGAGTAGCTTTCCGCCGTTTGGTCGTTTTTAAAAAACGAAATCTGAAACATAATCTGGTATTTTCGCTTTAGTTTAGATAAGTACTGCATGAAATAGCATTCAGAAACGTTTTGGCCGGTACCATTGCAAGTATGATGTTCCTAAAACGGCAGATAACAGTCCAACTATGTTTCACGATTAATAAAATGATTAAACTCGAAACTTCCCGAACACTTCATTATATTTTCCAAAAAACGTTAGCCTGGGAATATAGCGCCACTTCTCATTGCTCCCCTGTACTCGAAGGGTACAAATGATATTTTTGATGTTGTATTTTGGGAAAACGTACAACAAGAATGTTCTAATGTCTGAGGCTGGCCTGTTGCAATTTATATACGTGAATTAGATTTTTTTTTCTTGGAAGTGGAAGCCGGAAGAGCGGATAGTGAAAATATATTTAGAAACAAGCAGCTGGCTTTTACTGTTCACTGTGAATGACATCTGCATGACAGCTATATTTGGTATTAATTCTCTGTTGCCTTCTAGCACTGAACTGCTGCGATCTATGTAGAATATAATTTCATGTGCACTAGTCACTTCTTAAAGTTGTCATTTTCTCGGAAACATTTGTATTATTAATTTTAGGCTTAGAATTACTATTTTAATAAAACAAATTTCAACATATGATTGTATGATTGTTTTGGAACTATTATTTTAATGTTTTAAAAGTCCATTTAGCTGTCAAGCTAAATAATGCAAGGTTTCATCTTATCTTATCTTATCTTATCTTATCTTATCTTATCTTATCTTATCTTATCTTATCTTATCTTATCTTCTTTCGAAGCTGTTTTAATGGAAAATATTGTGTGTTTTGCCCAGCAAATTGATCAGACTAAAATATCGAAAAATGTTAACAAGTACTATTGGAAAATTATTTATATGGCGAGAGCATTCTACGTGGTTGATATATGACAAACTGCTGTTTCTGCTAAGCGGCTTACCTCGAGCTATTAATGAAAAGACATTTTAAAAATTAAAAAGGTTTCTATTCGTTGTGAATGATATCTTGCTCGATCGGGTTGCGTTGATTCGCAACTTTATTGCATGCTGTAGCTATAACTTTGTGTATTTTGACACGTAAATGCCAGTCAAATATCATCAGATGGACAAAAGGCTACATTGTCTGAGAACAAACGGTTCCATTTTGGCATGAACCTGTTCAATTTAGTAAAGAGGAAAAGATGGCCCACATAGGCTTTTAATAACTGGATGTTTGCACACCTTGTGATGCATGGACAATAGAAAGAAACGTCTGTTAAGAGAATTTATCAAAACAATAGGTTACAGTTTGTGGCTTGAATTGTAAAATAGAAAGTTTTGATGATAACGCCGTGTCAGTGTCAGAACGTACATGTACGTAAAATAACGCGACAGTGAAAATCCACCTTTACACGCACGTGCGTAATTACTAACTGAATAAAAATTACAGTAAATGAAAGCGTACGCCCTCTATACGTTTTCTCTATTTTGTTTACGCAAATTCACGCACGTAAATTGCGCGACAGCGCGACCGTACTGAAGTCTCCAAAGTGTTTGGGAATAACACAAGCAGTGAGCTTAGAGAATTTATTCCTCCAGTGAGAATTGCAGAAAAGTTTGATGATAAAACACTGATCAGCAACTAAGAAAAGGTATGGGCCAAGACTTTGTTGAGATAAACCACTTATACATGGCCATGGGCATCCAACGAGAGAATTAGTTAGCAGTACACGTTAATATTTGCCTTATGGATTATGTAGCTGAACATCATAGCCATGCAGCTAACTCCTCTTGCTGAACGGTCGTTTCTAGCTGTAGCTGTTCTTTGAACGAAACCTTTACACGGGGAACTGAGTAGGTTTCCGCCGTTTGGTCGTTTTTAAAAAACGAAATCTGAAACATAATCTGGTATTTTCGCTTTAGTTTAGATAAGTACTGCATGAAATAGCATTCAGAAAAGTTTTGCCGGTACCATTGCAAGTATGATGTTCCTAAAACGGCAGATAACAGTCCAACTATGTTTCACGATTAATAAAATGATTAAACTCGAAAACTTCCCGAACACTTCATGATATTTTCCAAAAACGTTAGCCTGGGAATATAGCGCCACTTCTCATTGCTCCCCTGTACTCGAAGGGTACAAATGATATTTTTGATGTTGTATTTTGGGAAAACCTACAACAAGAATGTTCTAATGTCTGAGGCTGGCCTGTTGCAATTTATATACGTTCCACTAAACGGTTCCATTTTGGCATGAGCCTGCTCAATTTAGTAAAGAGGAAAAGATGGCCCACATAGGCTTTTAATAACTGGATGTTTGCACACCTTGTGATGCATGGACAATAGAAAGAAACGTCTGTTAAGAGAATTTATCAAAACAATAAGTTACAGTATTGGATCGGAGGTTGGTACAGATATAAGTGGGTATATGGATTGAGTGAGTCAATGCAGTAAATATTTTACCAAGTTAACACAGTTCAGTTTGATATTTTCGTTGGATCCGCTTTAATCGAATATTGAAACAGTACAAAAGTTAGGAGCTAAAATCATATTCGGTGATGTTGCTAGTTCAGTGTAGCTCAGATTCTTTGGTTGAAACATTTAGGAAATAGACGAAAAAGATAGAAAAGCTGTCTGAGCTGTTAGCCTTTTGCTTACGGAATCTAGATCCAAAAACACTGCATATGTTCGATATTTGCAACATGTCACGTCGAACAGTTACATAATCTTGAGTTCGATCACCGCTCAATACCACAAGTTGGATGCTACTGATATAGCCACTTAATGTACAGCTATTTAAGCGAACCTTTCTTTGGGTATTTTTTTTATATTACATTTGATTGTTGAAAGCGCGGGTAGAAGCCTTCATCTTTATTATACGACATAGCATTTTAGAGTGCGAAAACGCACCAAACGAGTGCAAATTTGAGACCGTATATATTACACTGTTCCGCGCGCGCTAGGAAAATAAACACTGTTAACTAACTGTTAGCTTTTTGCTAAAATATCCTCTTTTTATATAATTCATTTTCTGAATAACAAAAACATAATTTAAAAGTTATAAAAACAACGCAGTGCAAGTATCACGAGACTGCATGAATAATTCAATATCAATTGCACGCTAATATCTTTCCTTTCGTTATAAAATAAGTGTATTTTTATTTGTACATTCTCTTCATTTTCTATCTAAATTACGCAGGGTTCAAGAGATGGCAGCATTTTTAAACATGACCAACAGTACTGATGCAACAGGAGCAAATGGTAACGCTGATTTTATTATTACTTTTTCACTTCCAAGCTCGAAATATTAACTCTCCGTAACGATTTCCTGGTTGTTATACATTTATTTGGTTGCCCATCCTTAAAAACAATCAAAGCAACTAGAAGGAGGTCAAAACGACAGAAGAGGTTTGGGTTTAAACCAAGGTTGAAAATGCGAGATTATTATTTGAAATAAGTTCCCATGCAATTATTTGGCGCTTTTAAAATTGAGTAAAACAGTCACGATATCCCTTACTTATGATAGTGCTAAATGCTCCCCGATAAATTTTAGGAAAAGTCACAACGTTTGGCCATTATTGTTTGAATGCAGTAACAAAGTTTGAAATCAGCGCGGGCACTTGCTGCCCCCCCCCCCCCACCCCCCCCCCCCCCCCCCCCCCCAAGCAGCATATGGTTAAGAACCTGTTTCAGATGTTGGACTCAATTTTTTAATTTTCGTCTTTCTTTACAGGAACTAACATTACTTACAGTCCAAACGCCATCTTTGTACCGTTCGTTGTTCCAACAGATCTCAAGATTGGCATGACGTCAGCATATGCAGTGATTTTCATCATCGCACTGTTGGGAAACTCACTCGGTCTGTACGTGGTATTAAAGAAATCTTCGTCTTCCAGGGCTACGAACTTTTAATCGCCAACATGGCCGTTGCAGATCTGCTTATAACTGTCACAGTTATGCCGTTCCAGGCCGTTTATTTTTACGGTCCCGGCGTTTGGTTCGGAGGAACATTGGTACCATCGCATGCAAGGGGTTATTTTACGTCATCCCAATTTCAATAGCGGCGTCTGTTCTAACAATGATGCTAATTTCAATACACAGATTTTCTGCCGTATTCTATCCCTTGAGAAAGAAGATTTTCCGAAAACCGAAAATCTTGTCAGCGATCATTTGGATTGTATCGTTTGTGTTAATGGCTCCCAATGTTTCTTATATCAAGTTAAATTTCATCCAGGTGCAAAAGTACATATATGTTTACAGGTTTGGCCCTGGGAAGATCCAAATGATCCATACTTTAAGGAAACTTATCGCGCACTCGAGATCTTTCAGATCAGTTATTTCGTTATACTGTTTGCGTTGCCCCTTTTTATAACCATTGTCTTTAACTTCTTAATTTGTTACAAATTGTGGCATCGTAAGATCCCAGGAAATGTAACAGATAGCAATCGCGCCGCGGCTAAAAAATCTAAACGCAAAGTTGTGCGACTGTTGGTCATCCTTGTCGTGGTATTTGCGCTGTGCTGGCTCCCAACATATGTCAATCACTACGTTTGGTACGTACGATCTGATCAATTGCACAATATACCACTTGCAGTTCAGTTCTTCTTCATGTGGTTAGCGCCTGCAAACAGTGCAATAAACCGTTCCTTTACATCCTGCTAAATGGCAAGTTTCGCAAGAAACTTTTCACTATGCTGGCTTGTTGTTAAGACTGTCTCTGTCACGGATGAGTGTCAAAGGTGATCACTCGAAACCTAATACCTTATTCTTACTAATTTTTATTACTAATTTGGTGATTTTCGCGATTGAAAAAAAAAGTGCCGCTAAAATATAAATCACGAAATTTAATACACTATTACACACATCAAATTGACACTGTAATTTGGTAAAATACTGAAAGGGTACAAATTGTCACAATTCTGTCCGTGATTTATGCATCTCCATATTCCTCCTCTGATTCGTCGTTTCCTTGTAATTCATGCTAAAGGTATCTGGTGCAGTCGTTAAAATTGCAATTCAGCACTGATTTTCCTTCAATTCATCAATTGAACGCTTTGCTGTTAACGTTGATTATGAATGACGGATTATTTTAAATGGTGATTAAAATTTGGTGACATTTTCGCGAAATTTAATACACTTTTTTCCATTAATCCTCGCGAAATTAAATACGGTTCTATCATTTTCTCGAAATTAAGTACGCGCGAAAATTAGTAAGAATAACGTAGTCCAACGGAGAGAGCAGATTGACAACGTTACATTTAACAGGGTAAACAAGAGAGTGATCACGCCTTAACCCTATTTAATTGTTTGGGTGTTGGTCCTTTTAACCACAAGGATAGCTGTATCTGTGGTTAACATGTACATAAGTTTACTTTTTGTTTCGATTCTTAGAGATAGATACCAAGCTTGCTGAAATGGAATAGCGGAATGAATGATTCATATTTCGTTCACACTACGCTGAAACAGGTTTATTCCAATCACGAATGAAATATGTGTTCATATTTAGCGGTGCATTGCGAGAATCATGATCGAAACAGACCATATGATTGAGACTACCTCACGAGGCAGACGAGGTAGCTAGACGAAACTTGTTAAACATGGCGGCTGAGAGCGGAGAGAAAGCGAGTACCCGAAGGCCTTGACAAGTGAGATTAAACCACAGATCTAGAATGAATGCAACAACAAGCTCGAGCTCCATTATATAGTTGAATGATAAAGTTTTGATTGGAGTACCGTAAAACTGCATAAATTATTAATAGAACCAGGCAAAACGGACACCTAATGTGATTTAAAACATGTTTAGCGGAAACGTGCTTCCTCTAATTGAAACATGTTTCTAAACTTGCTTCGGCCTAGTGTGAACAAAGTATCAGTGTACTATAGCTAAATCACGTTTCTTCTGCTAGTTTGGAACACTTTATGAATGGCCAATAACAATCGACTGATAAGTAGTTTATCATATATGGCACTTATTCCTCCGGCCGAAGTGTGCACCCTTAAAAGGTTAAAGTCTGTCTTAACTCTGGTTTCCATAGCATGAAGCGACTAGGAGTATCGCTACTCCCCTAGATGGGATGGCAGTCCATCGCAGGTAATCCCTCAGCATTTCTGTCAGGTTACCCAGACAATTGCAATTCGCCGGTACCCATTTACTCCTGGTGGAGAGAGGCAATCAGTGAGAGTTAAGTAACTAGCTGCTAAAGTATATAATTATATAAGATATATATACACAATGTACCTCCTAAAAGTTCCTGAGGAACTGAATTGAAAACTGAACAGTGCTTTCATTTAAATGGTCATACAAATCAGGTGAAAGTCATATTACACAAGACTTAAAATATATTAAAGATGATATTCAAGCAGAGTTACTGCAGCTCAGGTTGTCAATATAAATGAAATACTTGTATAATATAAACATCGATATCGGGCATATATGTATATCAAAACAAAATAAGTAATTGTTTGGTTACTGTATATTCTAAAGATCTGATCATGTCACGACACTCTTGGTCACGAGTAATAACGGAGAAATCGCGTTAAACTGAAAATTTAAAGTCTGAGTACATCTAGAATCGATTACATTACCGGGTTTGTAGATCTATATCTTTTGCGACTCGGGCATTTCAAGAAATCTTTTGCAGATGTAGATAACGAAAACCTCTTAAAAATAAAAGTGCATATGAAATGTTTGTTTTTCTTCATCGAAACAGAATAATAATAATAATAATATAAAAATCTAATAAAGAGCCTCAAGCAGTGGTTCGTTCAACGTTCAAAGGTGATTTAGTTGATTTCTTCTCGCAAAACAACCATTTCATATGTACTTTAAAAAGTTACAATTCAATCGCGATTGAGCGTGTGTATTTAATTTAGGGTGTATGTAAAACCGGAACACCCCCGGAACACCAACAGAATACCCCCAGGAAACAAAAAATATAAAAATAATAATAAAATAATAATAAATAAATAAAATAAAAAAAATGAGATTGAAGTAGTGAAATCGAACACGGTAAGCGGTCAAGAGCCGTTAAACGAATCGACTGATACCGAACACTTCCGAAGATGGCCCCGAATATTTCCGAAGACTTACGAAGATGTCCCGAACACTTCCGAATATTTCGAAGATACCCGAAGATTTCCGAAGATTTCGAAGATGTCCCGAACATTCCGAAGATGTCCCGAACATTTCGGGAAGATGTCTCGAGAACTTCCAAAGATGTTCCGAAGATTCCGCACGTTTTCAGAAGACCCGAATTTTTTCTCTGGTCCCGAGGGTTGTCCGACTACGTAAAGAAGAAGAGTAAAAAGAGAGCGCAGAAAAATTCGCCTGATACTCAGGTTAGGGGGTTCGACTGAACAAACAACGACATGATTGATCAATGACCAATTGTCTACGAAATTGCACATGGCAATGACCTCGATTACCTCAAATTCAATGTCACGCTCTGTGGCGTTGGCCAATTGGCAAACATTTGAATTTTGAGCGGTCCTTTGCCCCTTATTCACTCTTAGATAAGAAGCTTCGAAAAAATTCGGTCTTCTGGAAAACGTGCGGAAATCTTCGGAACATCTTCAGAAAGTCTTCGATATACCTTCGTAAATCTTCGGTTCGGAAGTGTTCGGAAATCTTCGGAAATCTTCGGAAGTGCGGGACATCTTCGGTAACATCTCGGAAATCTTCGGGGCATCTCGGAAGTGTTCGCTATCAGTCGATTCGTTAACGGCTCTTGACCCGCTTACCGTGTTCGATTTCACTACTTCAACCACTATATAAATATATTGTTTTTATTTTATTTATTTATTATTATTTTATTATTATTATTATATTTTTTGTGTTCCTGGGGTTTCTGTTGGTCTTCCGGGGGTGTTCCGGGGTGTTCCGGGGGTTCCGGGGGGTTCCGGGAGTGTTCCGGGGTGTTCCGGGGTGTTCGGGGTGTGTTCCGGGGTGGTTCCCGGGTTTTACATACACCCTTTAATTTACATTAGGGAACTGATCAGTGCATGGTTAATGTAACAGTGACAGCGTCAATTTTATTGTACATATATACATATTTTATAGTGATGAAATCCTATGAGCCTTGTTATATTGAAGTCGTATTAATCTGAGCAAAGGTCTTTTTTATTAGCGATGTAGAAAATTACCTCCTAATCGAAGGGAACCTCGAAGTAATTTTAAAGTTCACTAAACATGTAATTATAGCTAATTCAGTATCACAGGGAGCCCAGACAAACTCTTTGACTGTGTGCATTTTTGCATTTTTATAGTGAATGTATGGGATTTACTGAATGGTCCGTAGAATTGTGAATAGTCACGAAAACTATGAATAAATACCTGTTGAATAAACATAAATTTACCTTTATTTATTATTAATTTACCTTTGTAGTGTACTGGCGAATTTAAGCGATTTGAAGGATTTTGTTTTCGTTGTTTACTGTACATCTAATTATTCGAAAGGGGTGGAAAGTAATTAAAATTCCAATATCTCCAAATTCGAAACATCTCCAGCTCCGAGGCGATTTTCGCCCAGAAAATCCCGTCTCACGGCTTCCAGGCCAAGTACCATTCAATCGAAATTTCGTCCAAACGGCCCAGAACAAAAACGAGTAACGACAATTTCGAAGCAGTCCGAATGCGTACACACGAATCCGTGCCCGACGTTTCACTGGCTAATAACACGGCGGTTTGAGCTTTTTTAGTTCAAAGTAATGGCTTATTCAAATTTAAGACATTGTATGGGAAATCACAACCAATCCTAACTAGCCTCATTTTCATATGTTGCCAAAATTGAAATGTTTATAACTAAACTGAGAATTAATTGAATAACAAGAAAGATCATGTCAAAATGAATAATTATGTGTAGTTTTAAAGCCATATTCATATTTGAAGCTCAGTATAGTCTTTTCAATTTGAACAAGAACCCTGAAGGGATTACAAGCGGCCGATTTCCCGGGGGGGGGGGGGGGGGGGGGGGGCACTCCCTTATTTTCGCTATATAGGAACGTGCAGCTGGACAGGTATGGTTTTTGAGCATTTTGGTCTGGAACAGGGTATACAAAAGGCATTTTTTGGGTATCAGGGTATCAGTTTCCCAGGATGTTGGCATGAAGATCGGTAATGATACTCTGGCATAGGGTAGATGAAGTAGTCAGACGAAAAGGAAACGCGTAGGAGTGTTAAAAAAGCTTTACAACTACAACTCGCAGTGCTGCTTAGTAGTTTAGCCTTTTGGGTTAGAAAGAAAATCGTTAAGAATCGTCCGGAATAGAGGTATCTTTTTTCAAACATTTAGGGCCTGTTACATGGAGGGAGGGTGACCGGGAACCCGGGTCACCCTCCCTCCATGTAAAACAGGCCTTAGTCTGGAACAGGTTCGCAAAATTAGGGTTGTTATAGCCCAGCGGCACACCCCACCCAAATTTTTGGGAGAACCCCCCGGGCCCAATTTCACCTGAGAGGGAGACAAGAACAATGCACCCCTCCCCCTCGGTCAGTTTTACTCTGAGGTTCTCCCGCCAAATCTAAGAGTCAACTTCGAACCTGCGTGACGAAAAACGTGACTGGGTGATGCAATATTTGGCTAGCGTAAGTTTGAGCTTAGGTCGAGTTTACTGTGTAGAAAACTTTAGCTAATGTCAATTGCATCATAATCAACAAGGGCACAGATGGGTTTTCGCTCAACGTGAAAATAAATTGTGAATGGACATATATGCTGTGGAATTGTGTAAGAAAAACTGTTATGTTTGGAGCCGAGTTTTTATCGTTCGTTTAATGAGTAGGGCTAGCGACATGAAAAAAAACCGTCCATTTCTTTGAAGCGGCTCGATGGCCCATATAGGGCATCTGACCGCTTAATAAATTGAACAAAAAAATGATGATTAGTTAAAATACAACTCCAAATACGTGGCAGTTGATTAAAACAGTTGTTTTATCAATGATTATTTTGATAGCTCACTTCCGATTCAAACAACAAAGGGAACTTTGTGACTGATTAAAGAGTAATCTTGATTTCTATGATTCAACAAAGTTTATGTCGTGTGTGTGGTGCTTTTGAATTCGTTTCCATCCATATGTAAAGACTGAGATCAGGAAGCTACCGTATGTAAACATTTTCAATATTTCCACAGGCAGTAGAGGATCAAAATTGGACTTTTCGAGTTTCGATTTATATGCTTATACGATGACCTTTGTGAGTCGATCTATTCGGCTTTATACGCGGTGTATTGCGTTACTACATTTTCGATCATTAAGTACCCGCTGGGACGACAAAGAGGAAAACAATACAAGATCGAATAACGCAGTAACGCAATTCGACTCATCTGCTCCTGTGTCATTTCAAGTCATCAAGTTTCATTTCTGCTGAAGTAAGAAAGACGACTTTTGTTTGTTATCCAACTACATTCTGAAACTCTGCATCAGCACATACATGATCAGCTTCACAGATTAGTATTAAAAAGAATCACTGTTCTTATGCACATATTTGATTTCTCCACCGCAAGTATTTGAATTATTCATCTCTTGTAGGAAAAGACGATTAATAAGCTTATTCCTGACTTCATAGGTTAACTTTAAGATGCTCAGCTTCACAGATTAGTATTAAAATTATCACTTTTCTTATGCACACATTTTTGATTTCTAGACAGAAAGTATTGAATTATTCATCTCTTGTAGGAAGAGTGTGAATGTTAAAACCTTCACGACAACGATTAATAAGCTTATTCCAGACTCAGGTATTTAAGATTACTGTGTAGAAACTGAATTATATATCTAAATGCCATCAACTAATGACAAATAGTCATTTGAAAACATACCTTAAATTTATCTTAATACCAACTAATCCAAGGACACTAATCACGTTTACAAAAAACATATACCACGGGGTATCGTAACTGCGATCAGGAAGAGAAATCAATTGCGGATGCTTCATGCTCATAGCACAATACCTCTATTGCATCATCTTACATGACCAGAGATTGCGTCATGTCAACCGTGGGATCGAATAACGAGAAAAGGTCACACAACAAAATTTAGCACATTTGCAACAACACTGCTGTTCGCTGCTGTGGGAGATTTGTCTTCGCTTTTTCCAATGCGATTACTGTAATAAAGTAAATACATCTACGCATTACACGACACTACAGAAAGAATGTGGAAGAGAAATTCTCTACTGGCTAATTTTAGATCGAGATGCGATAACATCATGTCAACCGTGAAGAGGACTAAGGCTAGCGACATGAAAAAAACTGAAGTGCATTTCTTGAAGCGGCTCGATGCCATGATGCATCGGCCGCTTAAAAAAAAAAACACGAAAGCGAGGCTTTTTAGGATAGGTTGTGATTTCCCATACAAAGGAATGAGCTATAACTTTGAAGCCATTAACCAAAAATACTCAAATTTCTAAACATTATATATTTTGCCGTGTTCATGAATGTGATGTCATCAATTTCTTTAAAAACTTAGTCAAACAAAAAATTGGAGGGCGGCCATTTATGAATAAGGTCTATATATACCCACAAATTTAAAAGCACATGGTATACGTCATATCCAAAATTAGAGGTAAAATACTATAAAAAAAATCAAGGTGCCAATAATTTAATGAAAGTCATCGACATATTTTTAAACAGAACTCAAAATTGATGTTAATCGAAGGTTAGCTTGAACAACCACGCCTAATATACCTTTTTGTACTGGTATATATGTTTACAGTGAAAAGCGCAAAGCGCGCCCTACCGTTGCACTCGACAAAGGTTTTGATGAATTTTTGGACAACTTTTTGACAAGTTTCTGATGGCTTTCGTTTCACCTGGCCAATCAAAATGCAAGAACTGTGAAAGGCAAAGATGTTAAGCTCCACAATTGACATCTCCACCTCCCATAGTTCTTGCAATTTGATTTGCTACTTTAAATGGAAACCATCAGAAAGTTTTCAAAAATATTTCAAAACGTTGTCAACAATTTATCAAAAACCTAAATATCGAGTGGAAACGGTAGGGCGCTCTTCCCTGTAAAAATACCAACAACTTACAAAATAATATTTTCCTGATAGCTTTGTCTTATCATGGCCATGGAATGATGGCTGTGAGGATTCCACATTCCACTTTATAACGTGGTCACGAAATCAGTTAATTCAGAATAACCTCAATCAGTTAACCGTGCAATTCAGAGGAAGAAGCGAATGAAAATTAATTGTAAAGTAATAAATAGTTTCATTTGCTGAATTTTAATGCGAAAACCACCAACCAATTCCAGCCCCAAGATGGTTGACCTCCCCAATAACCCGACAGAAGTAGCTGAAAATGTAACAAGTCACTGGCTTTGTAGATAACGGCCCGGAACTCGCTAAAAGGACATCAAAGAGGTCGAAGTAAGTTACAAGACTACCTTAAACATAACAACGAGTCATTCGACTACTTGGAGTATCAAACCAATCTTCCGTCTTCTCATTGTTATCTAAACTTTGTAAGTCTAATAAATCAACCGGGCTCGATCTCATTTCAGCTAAACGTCCGAGGGAGTGGCCCGATTTGATCTCAGAATCACTTCTCGGTATATTTCCTAATGAATGGAAAGACTATCACTACGATTGCTGCACATTCTTTGTTTATATCAAATTAATGTTTAATGAATATCTGTAAATCCGATACTGTATTCGTACTGATGATGTACAAAGCGTTTGCTTCTATTTTCCTATCGCCAAAATAACTGAAAAAAACATGGTCTTTACATCTGGATGTTTAATAAGTCATAGACAGAATTCGTGTCCATGTTCTATATATATATATATATATATATGTAGGTTTACATTCATTCACTCATTCTGTTGACTTGCAATCTGATTGGCTAGATAGTCACCTACTATCGCACAGGTTTTCCTGCATAAACAAAACTGAATGTTTAATCATATTAGCCACTGGGTTATGCTAGTTCTCGCTTTCTATCGGCGTTATTAGATGACTCGGGGCTTCGCCCTCGCCAGCTGTTAGCCGATAGAAACCGGCCTTGAGCTCACAGTCTAATTATTATTTATTATATTACATATACAGTAGATATGATCCACACTATAACAAGCGATGACTTTGTATTAAAGTACAGTATATAATTATATGGTGTATACGTTAGTTGACAACACGGTTTGAATGTCTAGCCATGCGTACCCTTATTGTTACCGTTTTGATTGTCTTGGACAGAACATGTTTCGGCAAGTTGGTTGGCAACATCTCAGACAAAGACAACGGGAAAGCGTAGAAGCCAACTCCCTACGAAAAGTATCATTAAGCAGGATATAAAGACACGGGTTTATAGCGCTGTTTGCATGCGCTAGCCATAAGAAAAAGAACTGAACTCCAAGTGGTAACTTGTCCCTTTGTTCTGGTCGTACGTACCAAAAGTAGTGATTGACGTATGTTGGAAACCAACACAATGCAAATACCACGACAAGGATGACGAGAAGTCGTACAACTTTGCGTTTAGATATTTCAGCCGCGGCGCGATTGCTATCCGTTACGTTTCTGGGATTTTACGAAGCCATAGTTTACGACAAACTAAGAAGTAAAGGATAGTCATTATGAAAAGGGGAAGTGCGTAGAGTATGCTGAAAAGACAAATATGGAAGATCCTTATAACATTCGTATCTGTCCTGGATGAAACCTGCAAACATACATACGCAGTTTGTCTTGTATCAAACTCAATTTCGGAATAGAAAACATATGGAATCATCAACACAAATGATAGAATCCAAATGATTGCCGACAAGATTCTTGGTTTTCGGAATAACTTGCTTCTCAGGGGATAGAATACGGCGTAAAATCTGTCGATGGAAATGACCAACATTGTTAGAACAGTCGCTGCTATGGAAACGGGGATGACGTGGAACAAAACTTTGCACGTAATATTGCCCATTGCTCCTCCAATCCAAACGAGTCCACGATAAAAATAAGCGACCTGGAACGGCATAACTGTGACAGTCAATAGCAGATCTGCAATTGCCATGTTGGCGATGAACAAGTTTGTGACACTGCTAGACGAAGATTTCTTTAATACCAAGAATAAACCAAAGGAGTTACCAAATAGAGCAATGACGAAAATCACTGCATATGCTAACGTCATACCAATCTTGATATCTGTTTGAATGAAGACGTTTGGAAGTGTGAAGTTTGGGCCATGAGTGAGGCTTGTTCCTAAAAGGGGAAAAGGTGATTAATTGTTGTTCACTTGTAACTTTCAGTACTTTTTCAAACGTTTGTGTTGCTCAAAATCCAACTAGTTTTCTGCAGATTATTTTCGAACTGAAAAGAAATGCATTTTCCACTTGTTTAAATAGCTTTAGAGTCTCTCTTCCCAATTATATTTATCTGTAAAATAAGATACTGCGCGTGCTCTGATTGGCTCAAAACCATTTACCATAACTCTATGGAAACATAGAAAATTGCTTCGGGATTTATTTCATAAAAACAATAGAACATGTTTTCCCTGTGTTTCCATAGAGTTATGGTAACACTCGTGAAAGTTTGAGAGAACTTGAAATTGCTGTGGAAACACTCGCCTGCCGTTCGTGTTTCTGCAGCATTTCTTGTTCTCCCAAACTTCACTCGCGTTACCATAACTATATGGAAACACGGAAAACGTTTTCTATTTGGTATATACCATAGCCAAATCAGTTTACTGTAAATGCATTCGTATGTAACAAAAATTGTCTTGAGATTTGCTGCAGACATCTGTTTAATTTGAAAACAAAACTTTGCTATTTTTTTTTTTGCCTGGGTGGGTGTCAGAAAGTGCCCCCCTCCCCTATGTATCTCCAAAAGTATAATAATAAATGAATCTTAATAATCAATCTTATACGATGTGTAAAGTAAAGTTAGTCACGTGTCAATTGTGATGCCATACTCACGCCAAAATACCGTCATCCGCCATCTTGGATTTCAAGACTTTTCAAAAATGTCAGCCGAAAATCTTCAAAATTTCTTTGAAAAATCGACAACCCAACTGTACAGTCAGCCTTTCTTTGTTGTATTCTTAAAAATAAGGATGCAAAAAACTATAAAGATTTTGGAAGAAACTCTACATAAGATTCGAACGTCTCATTAAAATCGAAAATTAAGCTAAAACACACCCAAATGTGAGTTAAAACACCTTGTCAAAACATGGGTTGTCGATGGAAACGTCACACGAAACGTCAGGTCACGTAGACCCACACAATTGACAACCAAGTATGGTGTCATTATGATGACAATGAAACAAAGTTGCTTGGATATGCAGATACATGACTGCACTGTTATCTGATATCCCTTCCGTGGAGGAAGATGTTGGAAAGTCTTGATGATATTTGAAAAAATGCTCTGGACTGAAAATGAACGCTTCTAAAACTAAAGACTATGTGGGATTGGGACAATGAAGAACTCTTTAGAAAAAACTTTGGGATTGGAATGGCTGCACTACTGTCAAAAAAAATTTCCGGGAATTCATTTCTCTTGCAATCAGGAATTAGTAATATCACACAATTTCAGGAAAGTTTAGAAAAGATCCAAAAAAATTATAAATCTGGATGATATGAGAGGTCTGTCCTTTATTTGGGAAAGTAACAATCGTTAAAACATTTTTAGATACCTAAATTATCTATATTGTATCTTCAGTGATTGAAAGTCTACAGCAGAAATATTAAAACAGGATGGAACGAATGAGATATTCAAATTTTTATAGGAAAGGGACCAGATAAAGTCACCACGACGTTTCAGTTATACAATTTCCGATAAATAATGGCGGTACTTAAATCTTACAGACCTTGAAACGCAAATTAAATATATATAAGACTTTCCTGGATTCCTCGTATTCTAAATAGTTCAAGGTTAGCGACCTTGGGACATCGATTTTTTTAATCTTTACTTGAAACGGTACGGAGGAGCTTTTCTATTAAAATGCAAATTATGAATTCAGAGATCTTAATGTATTACGTTTAAACGGTTTTTAGTCAGAGCTGCTTGTCTGGGGGAGGAGTTTAGAAAACCTTTGCCGATGTCAATCACGCACAAAAGTCTCTGGAACCAATAAACGGACATTAGAATAGATAATAAGTCAGTTTTTTTACAAAACCTACATGAAACACGGGCGTTGTTTTTGTAAATTAATTTATTATTTGACTCTGACAAGTGCGCCGATCGCATGCCTTTTTATAGACGAAAAGGTTAAGGGGGTCCTCCTTAACTACCAGATTCAGACTAATTGTGAATGGAACATTATTATCATTGCGCGTTGCGTAACTAGATGCCAGTCCCAAAAACCGCGCCCGTCACGAGAATTAGAAATCCCTAAAACTCGAAAGGAAAAAGTGAATAAGTTTCAATTTCTTTTTGAGAATCAGAGGCAACCTATTCGTCCTTTATAAAAACGTACGTATGAGGATTACCGTCTTACGCTTTAAAACAGCCAAATCTATGAAGAAATAGTACAATTTGCGTCCTTTATGACGTACATTAAACTTTGGTAGTAATGTGAATTTCAAACTAATGCATACGTCGTGCTTTATGCATTGCAATGTTTTAATCATGGCATTGTTTCTAATGTCAAATAATGTAAGTTGTTTGAGTTTTAGGGGTTTTATGTCCTGGTCACCGTGACTTCGCCAAATTGGTCCGTGACTTAAAATCTCTTGAAGGGACTCACAGGAACAACATGGCCCAAACAGCTTAAGGTAGAAGTCGGAGATCCAAAGATATGATAGTTTGAAGTCTTCCTAAGAATAGTGAATGAGGTAGTTACAGAAGGTCCCCCTAAACCGGCTGATTTTGACCTCGTGATAGGCACTAGATCATCAGTCCCAAAAGAACCTTAGGTCTTGTGTATTGACCACTGATATCGACCCCTCATGAATTTCTGAACATAGCAATGTACTATTCTACTAACAGCGAAGAGTAAACAATTTTATAAATTATTGGTAACAACTAAAGCAAATCTCCCGAAGTATGTTCAAGAAGTTAATTTAGATTTCGATATCTCAAATTCTTTAGAGCAAAATATATTCACTTCCTCACAAAATTGTTGCTAGTGAAAACAGATATTGGTCCTTCCAATAAGGGTGCTTAACTATATATTGTACACAAAATAAAAAAACTTTTGTAAAAATAGCTTGCGATAACTGATTAAAAAAAATGCACTTTCTGTGGTTCCTCAAAAGAAGAATTATACCACCTCTTTTTTGAATGCTCCATTGTCTGCAAGCCTTTTGGAAGATTTACCTCTTGGTGGTTTGATCTTAATTAGGAAATATAAGGAATAAACCTTAAAGGAAATTCATACTTGGGGCTCCGAACAGGACTGATGATAATAAATTATCTTATAATTCTCGGAAAATTGCAGTATTTGGGAATGCAGAAAAGCTTGTGTCTGCCCTAATTTTAGTATGTTCTGAACAACACAGTAAAAATTAAATTAGAAACCGAGAGTGAATATTATAGCAATACAAAAATGGATCTTTTTACTTTAGGAAAAGATGGGATGGCAATCCTTGCAGTTTTTTCGTAGTCTTTTTTAGTAAATTGGTGATGTTGTATTTGTAAATACCTGCCCATACTGCCACCGTTGTCACTAATGTGTTGTGTTTTCGTTTGATTTTTGGTTGTTGTGTGTATGTGTTGTAGGCTGTGTTATAATGTGCTCTGTGTTATGTAGTGTGTGCGCCGTTTTCACTCATCTAATAGAACCAATCGGAATTTTTTATTAATATGTAATATATATATATATATATATATAATATATATATATAATATATATATATTATATATATATATATAAATAAAAGAAATGGTATTAGTTAATGAAAATTGTTAAAAGTTAATGGCAAAATTGTTCAATAAAAGTGTAAAATAAAAAATAAAAAAAAATAAAAAGTTATGGTCATTATTGCTTGAATCTATCACTTTTCAAGTATGGCAATACTCTGGTAAGTTTGAAGTCCAGAGCGGGACACTTTCTGAAACTCCACCTCATCCCTCAGGCCGAATAATAAATATCATATATCACAATATCATAATTCAGCAGACAGGTGCAGATAATTAAAATGCAAATTATAAGCCATAACGTTAAAATAAAAAATATGACAATCACTAAGTAGCATTCATATCTCAAGTTGGGATATGAAAGTGTTAAATTATAACAGTATAGGGTTACCATTTGCTCCTGTTGCAGCAGTGTTGTTGGTCATGTTTAGTTGAGCTTGCATCTCTCAGTAGGATCTATGATTCAGATAGAATGTGTATAGAGATATAAAACATGCTAATTTTGTAAAGAAAGGAAGATCGTCGCATTAACCATATATAGATTTTTAAACTCGTGCAATTTTACCTTGCTGAGCCGTCATGAATGAGTTTACATTAACCGCCAAACAACATACAGAAAGGAAAATTAAAAATCGTGAAATTGTACCTTGACTGAGCAATGTAAGATCTACATTAACCACTGACAACCGATGTGTGTACTGCCCTATTGAAATAATCCAACTGAAACTCTGTATAAATAGAAAAACAGTTTGTCGCTACATAATTATTCAGTGCAAAAAAAAAACGAAGAAAGTATAAATCAGATTCCTTGATAACAAATGGACCACTTGACCTAATGCAAAGCGCGCCTACTTCAAATTTAAAGCGACGATATTGTAGATATGCATTTTGTTTATTCTTCAAAACAACCACGAGTACGTTTAAAAATATCCATGTTTTCTTCGTTCTTCTTCTTTTTTTTTTTCTAATAGCAGGACAAATTTCGTGCTGTGCATCTAATCCTCCGTAGCCCCCAAGCAGTTCACATTTCGTGGAATAAAAAGTATCTTCGTATTCCTTTTCAACCGACGTATATTGAAGATTAATATTACAAGTCTTCACGCACGGAGTAAGGAAATATTAAACATGCATTAGAATAAATGTTGTGATCTTGCCAAAATCTCGTACCCAAATCTATCATGTTTCAGCTCCGTTTCTGTGAACAAAAATTGTGAAGAATCAAGAATACAGTTTTATTGCAAATCAACAAGCCTGACCAAACTGGTGTTAGGATCAGTCTGCGAGTTTTGAAATTTTGTTAATTCAAAAGTCATGGCTATAACCATGGGAGTCATGTTTATTTTTAATTTATCACTTTGATTTATTGTAGAAAAAAAAGGAGAAAAAACCGTACTTATCTGAATCTGATCGAGACACGGTATCCGAGAGAATGCAAAGAAGACTTGCGGTCTGTTACGCCGTAATTCATCTTTGACTGGCATGTAATTCGATTTCAGTTTGTTCTGAATATTCGTCTATAATATTTTACGTGCAATCATTCCAACACTGATCATTAGAGCAGCATATGTGTTACAATGGATATATATATACTTCCATTCATATTGAAAAACACAGCAGATGATTACTAGTTTAGACACCAACATTTCATCGATGTGTCGTTCCGTCCTTCAATTAATCGATAACCTATAGCTAGTCATATTTACATTTAAGTTGAACGCTTAGATGCTTAATGAGTTACCAGCTAAACCGCTTGGAAACAGCTCTCGAATGGTCTTCGATTCTCCTCAATAACTGAAAGAGACTTGTTGTAAGGCTTTACAAGATTATAATGGTAGTAAAATCAGCGAATTAATTAATAACAAGCCCAATTGCAGTTAGAACAGCCCAATTGTTTCAAGAACACTAACCTTCAACCGTTGTTCTTCGCAATGTAAATAATTGAATTTTAACCATGCAACTGCCACTCCGATACTCTTCAAGTGCTGTTCTGCGTCACTTCTGGATAAAACGGCGAGTTTATGTTGGGAGTGGAAATGGCAGCTGTGGCTGAGTTTGTCATGAGAAATTTTGCAATAAAACTGATGTACAACCTGCATTTTCATTGGCTCTTGCCAGGACCTATATCAGATCGTTGTCACCTGACGTCACGGATAATATGGTGGGAACAATTTTGGTGTACCACGTTTAATTTGATGTTAATTTTCAATGTAAAACAAAGGCGCAAACTGCAGTTTTAAGTGTTCTATATTAAATAGATTCTGTAGAGGATGGATACGGATCATCCCATGGTTATGTGAATAAATCATCAATAACTATTTCTGCAGTGTGATAAGAAGTTTTGCGAAATGTAAAATTGCAGTTATTGGAATCGACTGAATCATGCATGGTAATAGAAGGTAAATATTTTGAGTATGTCAAGGCCGGGCACACTTTGAATCCACACATCTTCTAATTTGCTGGCATTGGTTCCAGAGACAGGTTTTTACCCGAAGTTACAGTTAAAGTTTTCGAAGATAAGGTCAAAGATATACAGCTGTATAATAAAATGATAGTGTTGCGGCGTTAAAAGTGTACAAGGTCATATCGGACAAAAGTTCTTGTCAGAAAATGAACTGCATGTTTAAATCATTATTATTTATTTCTGAAAAAAGGATATTAATTCTGCTCTGCTTATTGTTTTATTGTTGTGCAACTCCTGTTTCCAAATTCACGACTGATCATTCAGAGAAATGGGGCTGCGATGTGTTTGTCAGTGATACTACAAGAAGTAATATATTTCCAACGAAAAGGTAGGACTCAAAAAGGGCTCCCTCTATTGTATTTGTATTTCGAAATAAGTCGAAAATTGAAATAATTAAAAAATAATCGATTTTGAGGCTTAAATCCTGCCGGGAGGTCAGTTTTCCTGATAAGATATCTCTACTGATTTAGCCTCATCCTAAATTTCAAATATGGGAAACTCAACAACTGCGATATCGACACTGATATGCATTTTTGTTTTCAGTCGAAAGATTCGTGATGGAAAGTCCCAGAGCTTTTATTATAAGAAATGAAGTTATCAATTTCAAAAGTTGATATATATGCATGCAAATTAGAACGTTAAGTGAGAAAAGGGATATAATCAGAATAAAGTGAAAACTAAGGTGTTTTATTTAAAAGGCCTTAATCTAAAGTTGATCAAATTAGCAATTCCAGTATAGTTCCTTCTTTACTGAGCGTCTTGTTGCTTTCCAGTAGGCGACTATAACTCTTTGTGTTTTTGTTATTTCCGTTTGATCTCATGTGCATTATTTTAATCTGTCCGTCTTCTAGCTGCCTGCAGCTGTTTTAAGAACTTCGTGATCAATCGACATGCTTCTTGTCAACTGATTAAATTTATTGTATGTTTTTTGCAGCAAACAAACTGCTTTTGAAAAATGCGAGTGTATGACTAAATTTATTCCCTAAATCTTCCATCAACCGCTCAACTCAACTCTCGGCATAGCTCTTTCGCTTTTTTTGTTTGTGATGTTATTGGTACCAGTGTTCTGGGTTTCAGTACGTGTACACCAGTATTATGTTACCATACTGTATACATACATACAGCGTATTAAAGAAACGAATGATCTTCCCTCCCAGTTGACTGAACGACGGTCAGCTTCATAGGCAAGGGACTGTGATTCATTACTCTACCCCGTCTCGGTAGTTAATATTGCAGGTCAATATTCAGCACAAATTCCGCGTTCCACTCGGGTTTTACTCACGCTTTACGAGACATATACCGTGAGTGGAATCCCGATTTTTCGATCCTCCAAGGGAAACGAAAATTGGTTCGAGGAATCGGGAGCTCGAATTATCGGGGGAAATTCCAAGGGAAATGACCTTTGGTTCGAGTTATCGGGGTTTTTGAGAAATCGAGGGTTCGAGAAATCGGGATTGCACTGTTTTTCTCACACCCGTTGTCTCTCGAAGACCCACTTAAAGTGCAACTGAGAGGCAAATGAATCATTTCATCTCAATCAAATCCTGACTCTTACATGTACATTGTGTCAGCGCAAGTGACAAATAAAGCATCACTGATGGATAGCTCGACCAATATTCTTATCAGTGATAATCAAACTTTCGTCAAATCTAGGAATTAATAAAGTACTAAACCTATCCAGTGTGCTAGCTTTCGTGAATACCTGCAGATCTTCGATTCAACGAGATCTATATATGTCTCAAGTTATTTCGAAGGAAATAGTTTAGCAAAAGATTGTCAGCGAATTTGTTTGTTCAGCGTAAGTTGGAATCGTAAAAATATACTGATAAGTAGTTATGCATTAGGCTCTTGACATATCTAACGCTTTAAACATGACTCGGCGCGTTACAAACAAGTTTCCATTCTGGAAAGATTGCGATTCTCCAGGAGATCAGGACGCGCGAGAGTCCGAGTTTAAGGATGTATTGGGATGCTTTGCTGATCGTACCTTGTTCAGTCGACGTTTCACCGTTTTCTCATCGGCGTTTGCACTGACGTTTTCCACACATGACAGCAGTAATTGGCTTTAAAGGGATGTTCGATTTAAATCGTTTTTTCCGTACATGGAAGTATACTTGACTACTTAATATAAAACAAAAAGAGCGTACTGACCCACTGCTACTGTTTATAGCTATTGTAGTTCTTCCCACTTGATTTATCTGTGCATGCACAGTCAATCAGTTAAGGAATAAGTACAGCATTTGAACCGACAAACATCGTAATATTATCTAGACTGAGTATTTGCGGTCATCTGCGTCAAAAAGCAAATATTTCTAGCTGTTTTCCCAACTCAAGTCCACGAAGCCAACATCACAACAATTTTGAGATGACAAATTGTTACTTACCGGAAACATGCGGCGATTTCAGGGATGCGAAACAACACCAGCAATTAATAATGAGTGGGAAATAATCAATGCACTATCTAGACCCTAAGCGTAAGAAGGTCGAACTCCGCATTTTTCGGATTCTTCGTTTGTTTTCTTTTTCTGACCCCAGGGGAGAAGAGGAAGTTTAAGCTCTTTAAAACCCTTCCTTGCCTGACGAAAAATTCTCTTTTTCCCACGTCAAACTATCTGAAAATTCGAGAACAAACAGCCAAAAGAAAATTGCGGGATACGATAAGAAAATTGATATTCGTTATGTTGTGTATATAGGCAAACTCGGGAATGGTATTGATCAAATCGGGTGACAAAATGGGATCGAAAAGTACGAATGAGTTGTAGTGTCACAAGCAGTGATTTGCGATAAGCAGGATTACTAGATATACTTATTAATAGCTGCATACGCTTTGAATAGCGATTCAGTGTGGGGTCGATGTGGGGTTAAGTTAATGAACACCACGCACCCTTAGGAAACTGACTGCGAACTAAGGTTAGGTTACTAGCCTGCCGGCTTGTTAGCTGGACCTCGGTTCGTCTCCTCCTTCCTCCCTCTTCCTTTCTCCCCTCCCCCTTACCCTTACTGTCCTTACTACTACGCCTACTCGGACGCAGGCTATATGCATGCATGACTTTACTGATTACGGTATCCTCACTTGTTGTTATCCGGCTGATATTGAGTTTGGAATTATTGCAATGTTAAGAAAATATAGCATAGATAAAAGGCCAAGTGCAGCATAGATAATCGCTCTATTTTCAATATCAAACGGAACCCTGTCAGGGTTCTGTGCCATACATTCAGTTACTATAACTTTGGCCGGGTGGGCTGAAGAATATCGTTCGTTATAGCGTGGACGTCGTTACAAAGGGGTTCGTTATATCGGGGTTACACAATATATATGCCACCAAAGTTTGGACTAGGAATATCACCGGGATTCCTTATTAGGGCAAAATATGTGCTGATATATTAGCTCAAGAAAATGTGCCAACCAAATATGCATCGTCGATTTCTGCAACTGTGCTTCCTTCAGGTTCACCCAACGAAAATGAAAGAAGAAGAAGAGATTTCAAGCAAAATAGAATATAAGTCGTAGAATCTTTTCTGCGTGAGAACTCTTTCTTTATTAGTCACAGACAGTTCATTCATAATATCAATATTACATTGTACAGCCCATGGACCAGCGCCAAGATCGGACGAGTTATACGGCATTATATATAGCTAAGCTTCAATATTCTGCCTCGTCCCCAGGCGCCGTTGCATTTCGTCGGTAACTTGAAGGCGCGCGAGGCTCTCGCCTACAACAGTCTCACAATTCTCTACGCGCTCCCGCCGCGCCCGACCGAAGAACGACACATGGGGACAAAGCAGGTTTCGATTATACCTCAGTATACCTGATACGATTTATTACTCAGCAAGATATCTTCTTTAAAACACATCTTTCCATTCACTTTAACTTAAGAAAAGACGGAACTTTATGGACCGATTATTTAAACAAAGTTTAGAGAACGTGGTCTAAACAGACATCTTAAGTAAAACTCAGTCTATGTGAACTGTGAATTATCCACGTTGTAATAATACAGTGTAGCCTCCGCCTGGTCGTTGCAAGAGATTCCCGTGTGACCCCAATTAAGCCTTAAACCAGGTTTTATTAAAACTTTGCTTAAATAATCGGTCCTTTTTACACATATTTACAATAAAGTTATACAGTTGTATCCACCATTTAGCATATAATACAAATAATATCTTATACACTTTACAAAACTCTATTTTGATTTGGTTAAGTTACGACCCTCTTGAAATAACGGATGGCTCGTCTTGAAAAAATTCCTCGATTTTTCAAGTTCGTCGTTCATATTATCTGTCTTATGTCTTCCCCAATTTAACCATCTTTGTTACTTTTTAATGTATTGGTACAGTCCAACCTCTCCGAATGGACACTCTAAAATCCCGGCAAAGGCACCATACATTTTCTTGACAAAAAAAAAAACCACTGTAACACGAACACCTCTCTATACAGACGACGGCAGCCGCAGATAGCAACATTCATGTGTCATACTTAGCCTCTATAAAAAGGCACTGCCTTAAACACAGACACTTTGGTCTGTCCCCTCGGTGACCGTATTAGAGAGGTTCGACTGTACCTCTTTACTGTTTTTCTATCTTAACTTGGTAATTTTGTACCTCGGAAACAATGACTTTATCATAAGTGACGTTGCTGAAGGCGACTTTCACATTATAAGGCTGATAGGACTTCGTTGCGGTAAAATATGTACATATGTACAATTAACAGTTAAATCAACCATTTTTTTTATCAGTTCTCAGTTCTAAATTTAATACACACGCAAAATCACAATTGCTTTTTAAAAGTACAGTACAAATGATTTTTTTTCTTTCGTTAAATACTTTGCTGGTCAGCGAAGCTAGATCAAAAACACCTCAAAAGTGATATACCACGCGTGAAAAAAAGAAAAGAAAAATGGATAGAGAAAATGTATGTGTACATAACTATTTCATAAGAAAAAACCTTCTTCTTTGGGGCATAGGATGAACGATTGCTTGAGACATTTTTTTTACTTTCGATTGAGAGAAAAAGAAATCATTTCATTGAAAAAAATCATTATTCCTTCAAGAGGTTATTGTTATTTACACCTGCAAGAGATTTCTTGAAATACTCGTCGCAAAATATATTTACAAACGCGGTAATGGAATCGAATCCAAATGTACTTCACTTTCGAGTTAACGATATTTTTCTATACTTTATGGCATGAACAGGCCCTAGAATAATGTACAGTAACCTAATAATTTATTATTTAGTTTTGATATACATATGAACCGATGTTTATATATTATATCTCATTTTATATTAACAACCTGTAGGTATTTTCTTTCATTCAACCACATGTATCATCTCTGCTCGAATATCCTTCTTATAGAACATTTAATATCCTCCTAGAGTTAAACCTAAAGTCAGGTGTAATGTGGCGTTCACTCCACATGTATTACCATTCAAATGGAAGCTATTGAGAAACATTTTTCTGTGGCACTACTCATTTTTCAATGTCCCTTAGTCAGCAAACCTTAGAAAAATATGTGGGATTAGTACTTTGGAACTCTTTGGAGGTATTAATTAAATTATTAAGCAGTTGTTGTCATTCGATGGGGTCATTGGCCATTCAGAAAGTGTTCCACACTGGCAGCTGAGAGGAAACGTGATTCAATTGGTAGACTGAAACATTCACTCCTCTATTCCAAATTTGGGCCACGCCCTTCGCTAACACAGCAAGAAGGAAACTCAGTTTTATGTCCTTGCAGATAAAAGGACCAATATTCAGACACTCATGTATATAAGCTAAGTTGTTCTACATGTGTCTTGTCAATGGTGCGCGGTAAATGTAGCGTTGTTGCTGATCTGCTCTCTCTCCGTTGGCGGACTATTCGGTTGCGAGCCAGCATGGTTGACGCTCATCCATGATAGAGACAGGTTTGTGTGTCCTCTTTCCTTTCCCATGGGATTAGATGGTAATGTGTATGCTGTTGCTCGACCAAAAGACATCAGTTTCCACATGCTGCCTCCTGTCGTAAAACTGTTATCATTGCGGTCGTTTTTGGAGGACAGAAAACGTGACAACCTGGCACGGTAATCACGAAGACAGGGACAGCAAGCTAGCATAATGAAAAGCTCCTTGCGAAACTTTCCATTTAGCAGGATGTAAAGGCACGGGTTTATTGCACTGTTTGCATGCGCTAACCACGTGAAGAAGAACTGAACTGCAAGTGGTATATTGTGCAATTGATCAGGTCGTACATACCAAAAGAAGTGATTGACATATGTTGGGAACCAACACAGCGCAAATACCACGACGATGATGACCAACAGTCGTACAACTTTGCGTTTAGATTTATCAGCCGCGGCGCGATTGCTATCTGTTACATTTCCTGGGATTTTACGAAGCCACAGTTTGCGACAAATTAAGAAGTAAATTATAATCGTTATAAAAAGGGGCAACGCATACAGGATGACGAAAAGAGTTATGTGAAAGATCTTGAGTACGCGATAAGTTTCCTTAAAGTATGGATCATTTGGATCTTCCCAGGGCCAAACCTGTAAACATATATGTACTTTTGCACCTGGATGAAATCGAACCTGATATAAGAAGGCATATGGAGCCATTAACACAAACGATAGAATCCAAATGATCGCTGACAAGATTTTTGGTTTTCGGAAGATCTTCTCTCTCAAGGGAAAGAATATGGCGTAAAATCTGTCAATTGAAATGAGCATCATTGTTAGAACAGACGCCGCGATTGTGATTGGGATGATGTAAAATAACCCTTTGCATGCGATTGAACCAAATGTTCCTCCGAACCAAACGCCGGGCAGGTAAAAATAAACGGCCTGGAACGGCATAACTGTGACAGTTAAAAGCAGATCTGCAAGGGTCATGTTGGCGATAAACAAGTTCGCAACACTGGAAGACTTAGATTTCGCTAATACCACGTACAGACCGAGTGCGTTTCCCAACAGTGCGATGATGAAAATCACTGCATATGCTACCGTCATGCCAATCTTGATATCTGTTGGAACAACGAACGGAACGAACGGTTGTGGAGCGGTGACGTTTGTCCCTAAAAGAGAGGTTGGAATGATTAATGTATGATCACTTGTAACTGGGGTGAATAGATCACCGGTTAAAAATAAATAAAGTGGAATCCAGATTTATCGAACCCTCGATGTCTTAAAACCCCGATAACTCGAACCAAAAGTCATTTACCTTGAATTTGTTTCACTGTAATTTTACTCCCGATTTCTCGAACCAATTTTCGTTTCCCTTGGAGGTTCGCGATTCCACTGTACAGTTCGAATTCATAAAACTGTTCAAGAAGAGAGTATATTCAACTAAACGGTCCTTGGCAAGAAGAAAACAACAGAAAAAAAGAAGAAGAAGAAGAATACAACAACATAACATAGAAAACGGTATCCTCTCTTGCCCTGTTGTAGTAAGATTAAGTACTGAAGAGTGCCGCGGTGGCCAAATGTTCAGGATCGCCTCTGGTTTCGAGCGGTGGCCAGGGTCATTGTGTTGTGTCCTTGGGCTAGACACTTTTTTCCCACAGTGCCTCTCTCTACCAAGTAAACAGGCTCCCACCAGGTTGGTGGGGTTAGGGCAAAATAAAATTGTCAAACGGAACGAGCTAAGCGCGGACTAGTTAAGGTCGACCATGAGGTCAAACTTTTAGACCTTCGATAATGAGAAGCTCGCCTTCTTCCCTAGCCTGGATTTGGAAGTACGGTATCCTTACCATTTGCCCCCGTTCCATTGGGATCGTTGCTCATTTTGGCTGCGAGGTTTCAGGCTTTCTGCGATAAGAAGGAGAAAAAGCACAAAAGGGTTATTGACATGGACTGAGAGCAGCGAAATATTGTATGCCAAGTTGAGAATTTTGGAATTCGATCACCGGTACCGCTCTTATAACCAGCTAGAGCTGTGTATTGACACGATTTATAGGAAAACATAAAGACGTGTTAGCCTTAATGGGGCTTTATTTACATATAAACCCTTGTGAAAGCATCGAACAAACACCCGCTTCTGTTCAGTGTGATTAAACGTGAACACAATTCCAGAAATGTTTATATTGCTTAGCTGTAACTAACCTCGAATTTGTGATTTTTGAGACATTTTATCTACATGCAATGATTTGAAAAATTGAACCAATCGAACAAAAATAAATTAACACACAAGAGAAATAATTAATTGGTTGAGCTGATATCGAATGGAAACACTTTCGTCGGCGGGTGTGAAAGATAAGGAGCTTGAGATACAATCGGTAAATAAATAAATTCAATCATCAACAGTGTAAACAAGAAAAGAAAATCACGAACAATTCACCTCTTAGATAGGTCGTTCTTTCCAATTATTACACATTTATTCAACTAAGGAAAAATGATTTGTTATCGTCTTATCGACATGCACTTAAAAAAAAATATAAGGTCATATAAGGCTAAGTTATCATTGCCTTAAAAAAGGTATGCAGTAGAATGGTTCATGCAGATTGTCCCCTCGGTCGGCCAGGGCCTTAGTCGGCCAGAAAATAAAACTGAGAAAATCACGAACAATTTACCTCTTAGATTGGTGTCATCCTTTCCAATTGTTACGCGATACAACTAAGGGAAAATTGTTTGTTATCGACCACTTAACCGATCTTTCACGGTGAAAAAGATAAGGTTATCACTGCCTTAAATAAGTATGCAGGAGAATGTTTCATGATTGTCCTCTCTTCAAAGTCTGCCAGGGGTTTTAGGTATACGGTATATAGTTTTTTTTTCTAAATTTGGTATACAGTATTTGTACGAAATATGAAATATGAGTATTTGGTATATACAATATATATCAAGTTGAAAGTTTCGAATATCTTCCATTTATCTTTGATCTAGAGAATATGTTATCTTCTTCGGTGGGTATATAATTTTGGGTATATTGGGTAATTTCTTTGACGTATACTGGTATACCACTATTCCTGTCTCTCACGTCTTGAATTTGGTGCGTTTCTCGGAAGTGGATGAAAATTGATTATTCAGTTAGTGTTATTGACTTTTCGTGCGTTCTTTCCCGTGCAACAAAAAATCAAAACAAAAGCGCACCCGAGTCAGAAGTGCACCAGTCGTCTGAGCCGGAAGACTGCTGTTTCCGAGATTGATAGAACTATTTCTTTTTTTTAACGAGATGAGTCACGTTTAAGAGAGGTTGTCAGACAGCGAGAAAAATTAAAAAAAAACATATTCTGATAGATTTATTTGTCCGTGTATCAATTTTCGGTGCCGGACGTATTTGACTTATTATTCAAATAGATTTATCACCTAGCAATCTTAAAATGTTTGCAGCAGCGTAAAACCTGTTTGTTTGTAAAGGAGAAAAAACTAACTAACTCCCGTATAGTCATGATATCATATTTGCTCCACGTTGGGCATTCGTGTCGTTCCCTCGATCACGAAAGACTAGATTACATTTCGTGTCACGGGTGCTGTAAATAGTGTTTAGCGTAGAGGTACATCTGTATACATAATGTACATGTACTACCGGTCGCCCGCGGCACTGTGTAGTTGTGTGAGAGGGGTGCAAATTTATTTTCGATTTACCATCTGCGTAGGAATCACGGACAAAACTATAGTGACTATAGGTTTAAAGACATATATCAGAGATACGCTAGGTTATCGTATTAGCTCTTATTTCGTGACATGTTAAAACTGAAGCGGAAACATGAAAACATTTAACGCTAGTTTTATACTTATTAATACTAGGATTTGCCCTAAAGACTCACCAAACCAAAGTTTTGTGCTCTTCTTGAACGCTGAGGGATGAGAAAGATATTCTTCACTATCCGGCCTCCGATGAGTGTGTTCGGTAGCTGCGATGCGCGGCTTATCAGCGAGATATACCGTGAACTGTTTCACGCGGACAAACAAATCTGCAAACAAGATACAATACGTGATGTCGTTACATTAGCGGTAAATTGACATTTGCAGACACGTGACACGTGTGAACATTTCTTGCAAATGGGAAATTATAAAGTGGTACTGACTAGATGTACGCACCCTAAACTAGTCGCGGGTGAAAATATTGTTTTTCACCTTAACTTGGAAACTGTTTTGTTGAAAGCAATTCTAAATATACACATCGTGTGTAAATTAAAACGATTTATTGCTTTTAACGCGATGATTGATGTACAAAATTATAGATAAAAAGTAAACAGACAAAGCTACAGCTGTCACGAGGTTGTAATATCGCGTCCGGTGTTTAATTTATAAAAAAAATATTTTTGAAACTAAACGGAACAATTCCGATGATATTTAGTTTGCCTGGAAAGGTCTTTAATTGCATTTTTTCTTGACGCATTTCGTCGTGCGAAAAGTTGAAAATTCAACAAATCTTTCAAATTTGAAGTAAAAGGCATGACATCAGTTTAGTGATTGTATAGGCAAATATGAAAAAAATCTATATATAAAACGAGTTTACGGAGCAGAACTTATAGCTTAGATGATAAATTTAAATTGTTCTATCTGCCTTATATAAATACAATGTCATATTTCATTGTGTTATCTCTATTCCATTAGATAAACACTATGTTGCATGATTGTTTATTATGAAGGCCATCACCATCAGTTTGAATGCCAATATTAAATGAAATGAATGCAACCTTGTTTTTAAAATCATATATTAAGTATATCATCTAACAACCGTTTTTAATTCCTTATGCACATTGTTACTGTAATCTTGAAAAAAGTGTGAATAAAACAAAATTGAATATAATTGAAATTGAAATCTGGGGATAGCTGAATACCTAACGATTATATTTTAAAAAGATAAACATGGAAATGTTTTTGATCGGTGTGATGGACGTTTTTATAAGTATATGCCAGTAAAAGGTCTTCAACATATGTAATTATAGAAAGGGAAGTTAAAATTAGACCACACGATATCAATAATACATTCTGAAAAAAATGAAACAATTTAATTAGGTTAGGAAGAGCGATTTAGTGAAAGTCGGTTACATAATATATTTTGCGGCTACGTACTAAATTTAGCGTTGTTATATTTCTTGTGCAAGATTTAGCGATTATTTAATTAAGCCGTTTTTCGATTTTTGGAGATTTTGGCCGATTTCAACCGAGTTTTAAATTTATCGAGTACTTAAATTAGCGATTTGTCATGAAATTGCGAGATTTGCTAAACTAAGTAGTCCCTTAAAATAGTAACCCTAAGGTACCAAATACACGATAGCTTTTTCTTCAATTAATTTAACCCATTGACTACTGGGCTTTTTTCCAAAAAACGGCAATCTAACATCCCAGATGCCTATTTCTGGCCATTATCTCAACAGTTTAAAACACGGCAACTAACATCCCCTTCTACGTAGAAGCAACGAATTCAATATTTTCCTTGGGCATGCGCAGAAATCGAAATTTCGACATTTTTCGACATTTTTTGGTTTGCAAAACACACCTGACTTTAGGCTTTTATTTTCCTTTTTTGCCGTTCTTGCTCTCCTTTTTCTCTTATTTCATTTTGTGGTTTTGTTGGCCTTTCAGTCGCCTTTGTTCACGTTGAAAAAGTTTTAGCCTAAGCATTGGGAAAAGGGAATTTTTTTGACAAAGAGTGTCAATGGTAGGGAAGGTCGCGTTTTTTGGTGATTTTGGAGGAAAAAATCCAAGTTGTTTTGTGTGTATCTCTGGTCCAATTTAACGTTTCGTGCTCGTTTAGGCATGCTTTGTTAGACATTTTCCAACTCTATCCGTTGATTATCACGGCAAAGACATCCTCTGGCGTGAAAAGTGATGACGTCACAAATGGTACAAGTCTGTGGTCTCTTCTTGGACGTTTATGGCCGGTTTAGTAGTCAATATGTTAAGGGCCACGTCAAATCACGCGACGGCGACGCCGAGGGAAATTTCGATTAAAACATAAACTCACATAACCACTATAACTACTAACTATATAATTATATATTTTACTGAAGAATATCGTGATAATCTGTTATACTGTAGGTACATTCAGTTCGTCTATCGGTGTCGCTGGCAATTCCAAATACAGTGGACCGTGAAAATGTGTTAACGTTCGTTTTATCGGGGTTCCGTGTTCTGTTATTTTAGCCCGCGGAGCTGGCGTCATTTCCGGCTTTTTAGAATAAATAGATGGGCTTACTACTTAATTATACGGGGTACCAGTTCTTGCCCTTGTAATGTAAAGGTCGAATGACGATTGCATGGCGGAATACACCATTGGAACATCGTGAAATAAAAACAAAGATCAACTGAAGATAGTCCAGTTCTATACTATAGTCACCAGTACCGTCGCTTGACCGATCTCTTGATATTGTACATAAATATGAATGAAATATCACGTGAAACTTAGCCTGCGTGCAGACGACTCCTAATTCGTTGCTTCACGCGCAAAAGGGTTTTTGCGCGTGAAGCAAGAAAATAGGAGTCGTCTGCACGCAGGCTAGTGAAACTAAAAGCTCTATCATAACGAAACATGGCTGAATTTATAACGACGTCCATACAATTCGTTACTACCGGGGCTTATAGCTGGCCTTTATACTGAGGTAAAAAGAAACAGGAAAAAAAAAAAAGAAAGAAAGAAGGAAAAATTCATTGTTTTGGAAGAGCGACTTTCATTTAATATATTGGATGTTTCGTCGTGTACTTGAAAGGGCGGGAGCCGGAACAAACATAACATTAATATCCTAACACTAAATTCAACAGGAACTTTTGTTCCCTCGGATAACGAGAAAACGCAAAATCGTGCGGTAAGATCTTACCAAACAAGTTCTTCATCGAAGCCGCTTTATTCTTAAAAACGATTGTTTCGCGCACAAATGCTATTGTTGTATTTTCAATTATTTTTAATCAAGGCTTGATCACGGATATTTTTATTGCTGATAGATCTAATCTCAGTGATGTAGAATACATGTAGCCATGATAACTGGCCTATCTCTGTTTATTACTAAAAGGATAGCAGTTTTAATTTTGTTTTCATGAACCACTATTGATTTGAGTTCAGTTTTAATTGGGCTTGGCAAGGTGATATAACAAAAACGGCTGTGGCTATTGTTTGGAGAAAGTGAATTTGACAAACTGTCATTGAAACTACTAATGCTAACAATATGGAATTTTTAAATGCGAGAGAAATCCCTTAGCCTGTAGATAGTAAACAGTTTGTAGAAAAGTTAAGCGATGCTCATAATGCATAAGGGCAATCTCAGATAATCCAAAGCAATATCATCAGATTTCTTAGAAAACAAAACAACTTTAACCCATAATCGGTTATTAATGGATGAAATTTAAGGTTAACGACGAACTAAATGAAGAGGCTTTCTGATTTCTTCCCGGCCCCAAGAAGTTTGGGAATAGATCACTTATATTAAAGAAGGTTCTTGAATTGAATTGAATTGAAAAGAGAACAGTACAGTTTCTTTCATGCTTTTATTATCAACTTTTGAGTTTTCCTTCACTTATCCGTAAATAAGCGACTTTACGTTTTGATAACCAACTAACTAGATGAGCAATATAGTGAAAATACAGCCATTTCGGGCGACTTTTTCACTGAATTGAAACAATTTGAAGAAAGTACAATGAAATTAACAGTGACCCTACCTTACTCTGTGTCCAAATCGCACGAGGTCCTTTGACAACTCTAGTTTCGACTCACTCCAGTTAGTGCCGTGTGATTCACTGAGGTGATTGTAAATATTACCAGTGCTAACTGATCTAAATTAAAATCTGGACTTTCGCGTAAACCTCTCGATGTAAACCACTTTTTCATTGGCTGTAGTTTCCGTTGTTGTGTTTAAGATTAGTTTTTTCCGAAGTCACCTGCGTTTTACGAGGCTTCCCTTTGCCGATGCACTCACATTTATGTGCATAATGATTTAAAACCAATTATTTTTTACGTCAGTTAATTACGTAGTCACTCCCCAGAGAGGTGGCGCGCCCCAATAAGCAATAAGCTCGCCTTGAATCACAACAAAGGGGTTCAAACTTCATTGACGCGCATGCAATCAAACGCACATATTGTGAAAAGAACTCGTGGACATAGTATAATAAACAAGACAATTGCTAAAGATGGTGTTATAATATAACGGCTATATATAAACAGCGAAGTTGCTGTAGGTTTATTTATAGGAGCTTACGCCACAAATTGTGAATCGTGAATATCTCAATTTCCCTAAATCTTAGCCATCCTTGTTCCTTTTTGGTTCATTATTATTCAATGCCTTGCTCACCTGAAACACTTGAAATGAGTTATTTATCAACGTTTACAGTTTGACCCTATTAAGACCGAGCTTTTTTTGGCCCAAACTGAAAAGCCCAGTCTGAATTGGTGGTTTTCATCAACATTACAAAAACTGTTTGCTTGCATGAACAGCATCAGAAAATTAACAGTTACAAGAACTGGCAATAATAAACGTTTTGTCCAAATTATAGCTTTGTAGCGCGCTTTTCATAACCGAGTTATTGCCAAACTAATCACAGAAAATTACAGTATTTAGTATGCCGCCGCCATGTTTGTGTCCTTCAGAGAGGCACAAATATGGACGCCATAAAATTACACAAGAAGTAGAGTAGATTCTACCGTCAATATCATAGCTAAATATCCGTTTTTGTGACAGTTCAGAAACACGTTCATCCGGGACATCACAAATTTCAAATAGCTTATATTTCCAAAAGGAATCACTGGATCGATACCAAACTTTGCATATAGATTAATGATTTCCATGTCTAGAAGATATAAAAAGAAGAGCTTTTGTAGGATTAACAGTTTAGATTTTAGAATTTTGATGACGTCAGATGAAAACAAAGAATAGGGTCTTTCAGACCGGGGGGCGGATTCCGCCCCGGAGAGCATTAAAGCTACGACAATGAAATTCGGAGGGTATATACACGTATGCAACATGAGATGATGACGTAATATGACGTAGAATTTATGTCATGATTTCCGAACAGCCGTCATCTTGGATCCGCCATCTAGGATTTTTTGATTTTTCCAAATTAATTATAAAAGAGGCTAAGTAATAATAAATGTATCTTTAGTTATTTTCTTCCATTTACCTCCATACTCAGCTAAAGATTAAACAGGACGGAAATGATTTACTTCAACTGCCGAACATTAGTCACTTTACTTCAAGGTACTTGTTGTATGTTCAAATATTTTATTGGACTTGCGATCCAGGGGTGCGATCTGAGGACATTTTCGGGGTAAGAAATTTTGTGGTGACTGTTTTTGGGTGGAAGATTTTGGTAAGGACTTTTTGGGGGTTATTTTCTGGGCCGTTGGACTTTTTAGCCTTATAGGACTTTTTGGAAGGTCTAACAATTTGGCCTCATTCTGACATCCCGTCACTATTATACCTGAGTACCCCCTCTCCCCGGGCTACAAGGTACTCTGTGGCCCATATATAAATATCAGGGCCGCCCAGAATCAACACGAACAACGTAACGGCAAGAAAGACTTAATGTAATCATCAACAACAAACAACAACAATAAGATCAACAAAGACAACACGATTCTTAAAATCTACAGTGGAACCTCTGCTTTGGAACACCTCCTTTAAGGGGACACAAGCATTTAGCGATCTTTGTAATTTATTATACCTCCATTAAAAGGACACCTCTATCACGGGGGACACTTCTCCCTGTCCCGAGGGTGCACAATGTAATGACAACCAAACAAAGCTATTTGGAAGCGTAATAAATAAACGGATTTAGCATTAGGTATAGCATTTAGCACAGCAGCTTACTATTGGAAAACTCGAAATCTGGTTGCCTACGCAGATGGCTTCTGCACGCGGCGATCGATGGAAGGACCATGGGCTATGGGCTCGCGCCGTGCATCATAACTGAAAAGCATTTAAAAAAGTCGTCAATACATGCGTTTTATCGATATTCTAATGTTTAATAGATCAGCCACTGAGTTATGCTAAAATTATATATCTGCTTGCTATTTGTTTCTATCGACTTTGATAGTTGGCTAGGAGATTCGGCACCTCCCGCTCAACGCCCTCGAGTAGTCGAACATTCTTTTTTAGCGATCGAAACTACCGTATAGAAACAGCCTTAAATTCAGATGGTCAACACTAAGCTCCGTACTGCATGCGTTGCATCTGATACTTATAATACGATATCATTTAATCGTATTTCACTTTAAAGTGATGTACTTGCGAGCTGATTGGCCCATTTCGATTTTCCTTGGTAATTAACAACACCTGAGAAAGTATGACCAGAAAAATCGAAGATTCATTTCGAAAGAAATTGAAAAACCCAAATAAACACAGCAGGCACGAAATTCGTGCTTTTCAGTACCTACACCCAGGCGTGAAAATTAATTTTCATTGAAAGTTACTGAAAACGAAGTTTGCAGAAAGATTGAGAAGAAAAATCAGACCCATTAAGGCGGGGATTTAACTTCAATCCTGAACGTAAACACAGAAAAAAAATTGTCAGTAATACATTTTCTTCATATTTTTCATGAAGTGTTCAAATGAATGCCGCGTTCCTAAAAATCACGTACCATAAGGGAAACCGCGACACAAAAGAAAAACATATATACCTTGCGCTGTTGCAGTAGTATTTGAAGCGATGTTACAAGCAAAATCTCGTAATTCAATTTTCCATACGTTACTTTAAAATTTCCAAAATTTAACATCTTAGGATCGAGTCAGTGCCAGTCCCATGACAAACGCTCCACATAAACTATGATGTTGTGTTTGTGCAACACAACATAAAAAGAGGGGATATCCCCGGCTTTATTAACAAAATGCCAAAATGTGTGATACGAGCAATATCAGGATGATCCTGGGAGAAATATAAAGGCACTAAACCTTTTAAATACAAAGGCACTAAACGCAAAAACAACCAGCAACTGTGAACATTATTATTAAACATTTTTTTATGAAGTGTTCAAATGAATGTTGCGTTTTTATCTAAAAAACTGGCGATGTAACCCGACCTTACTGATTTTACAACGACAAATGTTCGATATAAGCAATATCCTGAGAGACCCACGTGGACTAATAAAATTAAACTGAAAAAATTAAACGGGATTACTTTTTCTAATAACAGTCCTGCAAGCAACCATAACTAGTATCTCCACTTTAACTTCGGGAAATATTTATTAAAACTTTTTCTTTTTAATTATAAAAGAAAATTGAAGCCAAGCAAGTAATTTTCGAGCCACCGTACTATTTTTCTGATACAACTTTCGCTGGAAAAAGAATAAAAAAAACAACAACAAGAACAAAAACGTAAACAGCCGGATATAGCAGAGTATTCCGGCACCGAAAGCAACTGTGAAATTACATTATTTTCATTTTCTGCATGAACTGCTTGAATAATATTTTTCGCTGTTAGAGGCCAGTACAAATTTAAAAACACCAAGAACAAGTAAGTATTGTCGCCTGGTTTGATACGGTCTTTGTGTTACCTATTTACTTGACACTGATTTAAAGCAAACTTATTTTTTCAGATCTTAACAGAATAGGAAAAAAAAATGTCCTACCTTTTAAGTTGATTGGATTTCTGTTCACGAACAATTCACCACACACTGCCGGAGCAATTTCTCAACAAACAGCCATGACATGAAATTTAATCCTATCGCCTAGAATGAAAAGTGGAAATAGTTGTTTTATAAGTATATGTAAATTATATTACACCAAATTTCGAAATAAAACGTCTAAAGATTTGTTCTAATTACCAAATGGCCTAAAACTGACAGTCCAAGGAGAAATAAGAAATCAGAGATTAATAAGTTTAGTCACGGTATATTGAAGGGCAAATCTTATATTTTGCTTGGTCACTTTTATAATTCAAGGCCATGAAAACTACTCCCAACAAAAAATCTTTTTAACGAAATTTTTCTAACTTGAATGTGGTTTTCGGAAACCATTATGGGGTTTTTATTATGCAAATAGTTTTAAGAGCCGGATATGTTTTTGACCTTCTTGGCCGTTCAAATCTATAATTTCCCCAGACATGGATCTAGAATGGAAAAAGCGACAGCGATGCTATAATACGCTCTAGAGGCAGTGATTTTATTTGTACTTAGCCACTTTATATTTTAGACCACACGACACAAGGTCATTTACTGTCATTAACGATGGAACGATCTTCCGGAATATTTATTAATTTTTGCTTATTTTGGCTTGAACCTTGACAAATAAAGTAATTTGGGTGAACAAGTTAAAAGGCTTATTGCCGGCATTTGAAGCACAAAAAGGGTTTTATGTTCCTAATAATATTTGCCTGTAAGCTTTTAAACATGCGTGGTTGTTAAAAAATAAATCCCCTTAGTTTCGGCTCCGGGTAACAATTAACAACACTTGAAATTAAAATATATACACGCCCGAGGCTAAATACGTGGTAAAATTCACATGAATTTAATATATATTCTTGTAGATTCAATTCATCGAAATCCTCAAAGATGATTGTTCACATAGAAAGCACCTTAATGCATCCATATAGGGTATTTGTCAAGCTAACAATTTTGACAAACGGAAAGCCTTTTTCAATATTCATTGAACTGAATATTTCAACACAGGATGTTTGCGATCAACTCACCATTTTCAATATGATATTATTTGGAAATGTTATTCCCTTTTACGTCTTCCTGTGTTAGCCATGATCAATACGTCTTCCTGTGTTTGTCAAGGTCAATCAATACTGTAGATGTTGCCATACAATTTGACTTTCAGCGCGAAACATCAGAATTTTACGTTCGGCATCGTGAGTGTGCTACTAAAACTTTATTGTAACCCCTGTAGTTTTGATGAATTACGTTAACCAGATTAGTCGGACAATAAATCTCTGTCACGAGTTTAATAAAATGATTCAGGATTATTGCTGAACGGCTAAAAAGAATGTTGCCATGCAAAAGGCATTTAGGCGAGAAATTAAAACGTTTTATAGGTGAGCAATACTTTTGTTTCAACTTTATTTGCTTCTACTCAATCAGTAATCTTTTTTTTTTTTCGCGCTTTTGGATAAGTAACCGAAGATATCTAAATTTATAAAGAAGTCGTTACCTGGTTACGGAAACATCTCTAGAAAACATTGCTAAAGTTCTTTGTCATTTTGTGATTTTTACGCTTTCATTAGGTACAGTTTTTGTACAGCCCAGAATGGCACCCTGACAGCTTTGTCTTAATGGTAATGGTGGAAATTGCCAAAAGGAAATTAGAGTCGTTCAAGCGGTCCGTGTGAAGTTATGGTTATATTGAATTTCACTTACTTAAAATCGTGAATTACCGGATAGTTAAACTTCTTTTATGTGATATTTCCAAAAAAGAGCTGGAATGTTTTATCAAGGGTTACAGACTCTGATCGAGAATGCTTGGCGAGTCCCTCACACAAAACAAGAAATTTGGAAATAGGCAGTCTCAATTGCGAATAACATTACACATCGAGCCCCACCCCCTACACACACCTAAAAAAAAAAACGCTGAGCGCCGTTTGGTCTAGTTAATGCATGACTACAGGGGAAAAATACGGTGCTTTTCACACTTTTAAAATATTTACCAGCATGCAGCTCATAGAGCGAGACAAAAAGAAAGACACGCAATTTTTATCGATCATTTAATTACTGCAATTTTATTTTAAAACCAGAATTCAGCCTGTAAAGGATGACAATATCAGTTTTTTTTTGCAGTGATCTGGAGAGTCAAAAATGCAATTGTATTATTCAGAGACTGTGTTAGCTTTCGGTAAAATTATTTTTCGTTTTGGGAATTTCCAGTGATAATTGCACTGCGAATTTCAATGTCAGTAAATCAGTAGAATTAAGATAATTATTTACAGAATGAAATATTTTAAGAATTATTTACAGTCACAGTGAATATTATTTTTAAAAGTATTTACCAATTAAACCAGAGATTCATTTCCATGCAAGTTTTACTTTTTTGCAGCGAGATACTGCAGGCTCGCAAGTACTGCAAACCATGCGTGCGCACCCGCGTGCGGGGTCACGAGCGAATACAAATAACAAGAGAGACGGTCGCAAACTGGTTACTTAGAATTTGTATATATTGCTTTCAAGATTATACTGGTAGCAAATTCACTAAACAAGCTTTGGCTTACATAGACCTTATTCCAAAATGGCTGCCAATTTATGCATTTACATTTGCCTCACTAACCTCGTTCTAGAGTAAAAAAAATCATTTTGAATTATAAACTAAAAAACGAGGTTAGTGAGGCTAATTTAAATAATAATTTTAAATTGGCAGCCATTTTGGAATAGGGTCTATTGATTTCCATCGTCAGTCGAATCGTGTAGTCTTCGTGCATAAGTCCCACGCTTGATTCAATTTCGCAGCTGCGCGCGCATCCCATAAAATTACGGGAAGTGCTATTAGATTAAAAATTAGGTCACAAACAAAACTAATAGAATTGTAAAAATGCCCAATTTCTGACCGGAAAGAAAGAAAAAACTAATAAAATGTTTCATTTTATCGCCAAATTGTTTGTCTCTTTGAGATTATTATACTTCCCCTCTTTGCAAAGTTAAACGTTCAAATGTAAACGCTAACAGCAAAATATCAGCTGAAGAATAGACTATTAGAAAATTTGTCACAATGTTTCACTCGACAAAGGACTTATTTATTACTCATCGAAATGGCAACTTTAAGTTATTTAGAAATGTCCGTAAGACCAGCAGGCATGAAATAATTTTCAAGAAGGTCACGACTTTTTTTAATGTAGTAGACATGTTTCGGATGATCTTTCATCCATCTTCAGTACAACAGAACAAGCTAGTGGGTGTGATATAAATATTGTGTGATATAGATATTGTATTTTTCTAATATTTATATCACACCCACTAGCGTGTTCTGTCGGTACTGAAGATGGATGAAGGATCATCCGAAACATGTCTACTACATTAAAAAAAAGTTGTGACCTTCTTAAAAATTTTTTTAGAAATGTATTATGCTGAATTCTTCGAAGAAAAAAAAACGTCTCGCGTTTAGTCAGATGAACTACTAAAAAAACCCACCGCCGCAACCTTTGCTTCGATCGCCCCAAGGACTTCAAACATGTTTTTCCCCGAATCATATGCGTCCAAGCTATATTCTCATGAATTTTACAGAGTAATCATTGGCAATTTGTAATTCGTTAAATTGCATAAATTGAAAATCAGATTAAGTTTTACTTCATTAACCGATAACCGATAGTAAATCGCGTGACAATCGCTTGAATGTTTGAAAAAAAAAAAAATGCTTCGAAAAGTACTAAAGATAACTTGAATTCAGGGAAAAGTGTTCCCGAAATGCTTGCCTAGTATTTTCCTCACACACTGAAAATAAATGTCTTTGTAAAAAAGTTCAAATTTCATTTTTCAAACAAGCAATTGGATGTCAACCGATACCACGTCGCTAAAGTCAAACGTATTACAATTAAGACACGAACAGGTTTCGATAGATTATTACATGCTTTTATATATAGAGAAAAATATATCAGATAAGTCAAGTTCTTACCAGTGTTTTACCTTTGTAAGTATGCGCTGTGCTTTATGGCGGGCACCTGGCTTCTTGATCTCGTTATTTTGACTGAAATCTCCCACGCTTTTTATTATCTGTTAATGTAAATTAAAGGAAAATATACAATTTAGGATAAATGAACTAAATTGCCAATTCTATATGAAATACTAAAAGCAATCGAAATAAATGTAGAACTCACGAAAATACCGCCACGTTACTGACAGCTTTCAATGGTGAAAAATACTTTGAAAACGAACTTAATATACAGGAAGCGAAAGGGTTTGAAACTAAACCATGCTTTTGTTTCATTGCATTGTGTCATAGACTATACTAGTCCAGTCTCTGAACTCTCTCTTACCCCCGCCCATGGGGACTGGAACCCAGCGGGAAAAGAGAGAGTCCAGCATCACTTGCTGGGTTCAGACCCTATATAGGGCGGGGTAAAGAGAGAGGTCAGGGACTGGACTAAGACTATACACACTTAATGCATGTTTATACTTCACAATCCCATAGCGGTTAAAACAAAAGATACTGATAGAAGCAGCTGCATGAATTTCATGTTTCGATTGATTTCTCTCTTTCTTTTGATTGACTCAAGACCACTATGTCATCTACAAACCTACAAATAGTACTCTGCTCGCGCATGCGTCCTGCAAGTAATATTATTTTGGTTGTATGCACTTTGAGACAAAATAAGCGTAGCGCGCGTTTCGCACTTTTAAAAGCTATAAAACAAGCTCACTAGTTGAATGATAAAACAATTGTTGAATCGCTTTTTGCAAAATATCGTGATTTGTCTGTCTCGCAAATCAATTAATTGCGTTTGTCTTCTGCATCAGCAAATAATTGACTGCACGCGAGTGGCAAATCACGATATTTTGCTCAAACTCGTCCAATAATTGTTTAATCAAGTTTTGCACCAACGCGGAAGGAATTAAGCGAAATAACCACCATTCGATCATTTTTGAATAGCACTACTAAACTGGATAACAAATGATCAAACTGAATTTAAGCCAAACAGATGAAAGAGAGCTTGGCACTAGTGATCTGTAAAAATTAGTGCTGGAAATTTCAGGTACTCCCATATAAAAGTGAGGGGGGTGATCGTTCTACCGGTTCAAATTCGTGCTTTGGCTACTATCGGTGTACCAACGTTAGAGTACCTTTTAGGGTATTAAGGCGGGACTTAACCTGAATGCCATTTTTCCGCGACTTATAACATGGGTTAAATGGAAATATCTCGTTCACGTTTCAAGCAATCCAAAAAATCTATGCTCATCCCATGAATCTATGTTATGGGGTGTTTTGTAAATTTTTGGGTGATTTTGGGGTATGTTTGGGATAAAATAGTTTTTCTCAAAGGAGTTGTAAAATTTAGGGAAATAAGAAATATTGAAGATTTGATGTAGTTTTTAAAATTAGAATTTGAAGTTGAAAATTAGTCGGTAGATTGACACCAACAGACAGTTGATAACCACGCAAGAGCACCCGCGGGGGTATCAACTGTCTGTTGGTGTTCCAAAAATCATTTTCTTCTTCTATCCCTTCTTTAAACCTCTTAAAATTTCATTGAAATTTTTGGCGAAGTCCCGCCTTAAGCCAAAAAAAAAAACATGACGGGAACAACTACTTGTCAGAAAATACTGAAATTGCATGGTTTCTCTTAGAGGTGAATTGGACCACGCCCACAAAAAGAGATACTGGAACTTGTTAGGAGTTGCTCCCACCCCTTCCCGGGGAAAGTAATAGTACGGAATAAATTGTTTTCAAAAACAACTGTTCCACTTGGTAAGGCACGAGACAACGTATGGAAACACGAGCCGTTTGTGAGTATTCCGGCCAAAGCTGTTTCGGCTGGGTTCTTCTAAAACTTTCACGAGATTTTCATTATGGAAACAAGGAGGAATGTTTGGTATTTATTTTATAAAAAAATTATCATACAACGTGCGCTCTAATTGGTTGATTAGTCGTTTTGCATGAAGCTATGTTAACATGGTTATGACGAATCCATTTTGTTCGCTTAATTTGATAAATACCAAATAGAAAACGTTGTCCGTGTTTCCATAGAGTTATGGTAACACGAGTGAAGTGTGGGAGAACGAGAAATAACAATTTCGAGTTCTCCCAAACTTTCACGAGTGTTACCATAACTCTATGGAAACACAGGGAAAACGTTTTCTATTGTTTTTATGAAATAAAGGCATGAAGTAATTTTCCATGTTTCCATAGAGTTATGGTAAATGGTTTTGAGCCAATCAGAGCGTGCGTGGTATCTTGTTTATTTTATAAAAGCAATACGTACACCCTCGCCTGCGGTTTACATCAGCTTTCAAATTCTCCCAAGCTATTTCTCGTGTTTGCATCAGGCTATGCAATTTTATATTTCTTAAATGAAATGATACAGGCATGTGAAAAAAACTTGCACCAATTTTGCAACAAGAACATTGGCATGTTTTCTAGGTTGTAATGCTTCCACTCTGATAAATAATTAATTTATCGAATCTTCGACTTTTCGACTGTTTACACATACGACGCAAGCATAGCGCAAGCATTATCCACCTGAAAAATTGTAGCCTTTCTCAAAGCCCGTTTCGTGCATGTTTTGTCAGTCATCATTTTAAACGTGATTTCTATAATGCTGGCATTAAGCTGGAAGTTTTTTGGGGGGTTGCGAAGGTATTTATTATTTTCATCATTATAATTTCAGATTACAAATATCGACAGCTGGACGTGTACTTGAACGTTATCTTATACTTCTGCTGATATTTTAAATATGGTATTTGAAGTATTTGTTCGGCTTTAAAAATATCAAGTATTTTAGAAGAAATGAATGTGACGCTGCCAAATTATAATATTACACTACAGTACTGACGATATTTACGACAATTCCGAAATTAGCGGCTTAGCTTTAATAATCTTTCTACTATACGTGTTTATTTTTTGAGGCCGCTATATTGCTGTTCTTAATTAAGTTTAGAACTGAAAGAAAAAAAACAGAACCATCATCATCAGTGTTCGTCACTAATTTTCGCTTTTTTTTACTACTTCCACAAATAATGTCGTAATTCATGGCAAGTTTAACTGTCACTCTATTCTTTAAAAAGAGCAAATCAATCAGGGCTGGTCAAAACAGGAACAAAGTGACGTCAACTAGACGTGTATGCCTGCCCTTTGGACTGAATTTGCAATACCTTTGCGACAATTAAATGTCATTAAAGCCAAATAATTTCATGCAGTTGTCCTTTAAAACCGCTCGTTTTATCGGAGTTCATCTATACGTAAAAGTCCGGTTGCTCGTTTATCCGAGGTAGTTATCGGAGTTACACTGCATTGTCAATGTGATCTGGCGATAAAAAAAAAAAATTCCGGTTCACTTAAAATTCTGATCCCGTTCAAGAATGCTGAAGTTTATTATTTTTTGGACGACAAAAAAATCACCAATTTCGTTTTCAGAATAATGAAAATATCAACAGCATCAGATGGAAGTGCTTTTTAAAATACTTTCTGACAGTTATTTTTAGAAAGCACTTCCATTCAAATTGCATTTGAATAACACTGTTTGATTTCATCCAGTCAAACATTCGAATTCAATAGAACGCAAGGTTCTAGTTATGGACTCTGTACATCATGATAGGGTTAAACTGCGATATTTTCGCCGATGCATCAGTGTTATTATATGACTATATGTGCCGTTAAAGTTATATGGCCATCATCAATCTGAAACTTACTTGTTCAGAAAAAGTTTCTGTCGAATGAACTGTAATGAAACGTCAACTATCTATTTCCCCCAAAAAACTTCCTCAAAGCCATTGACCTGTCAAGGAACAACCGAATGTCGGAGGAAAAGGCTACGAGCTCTGATTTCTGTCGCTATTGCCGGGAAGCAAACTTGGAACAGAGAGAACTAGAACTGCTTGAGAACTGCTTCGCTTCATAATTTATGACATTGTGAGAGCTCTTTTCTATATTAAAATACAAACAAACAAACTGAACTACTGTAACCGTCAAATGTAAGTCATGTACAGTTGTAATATTTGATAGGAAATCGAACTACTTCAGTTATTATAAAGTACCGTTACCTGTTAGCATAGCGGAAAAACTCCTCGAATGCGTCCAAACAACCAGAAGTCTCTCAATAAAGAAATTTCACAATTCAGTGCCGAATTCGTATATGCCGCAATACCTTTATTGGTTTTGTAATGACATTTAAAAAAAATAGATCTCTTTCTATGCCACCGCAATTGAAATGACAAAGTTGACAGTTGATAATTTTACAGCAATAAAGCCCCGGTCGGCATGTCCACGAGTGTCATTTCGGTACGCATAAATGACAGACTTGACAGTTTTAAGGCGATTCTCTTGAAATTAAAGTTTACATGGAAATTTTCTGAAACTTCCCTTGGTTTATAATTCCAATGTCATACTTCGAAATCAGTTTAGAATTAGAAGACTAAGTCACCATACCCGCAAAAGAGAGTAAGATGCCTCATCATTCCGTAAAATGTCAGCTGCTAAAGACGTGTTTGTACTGGGCAAGTTCTCGTTTCCAGTGGTCTGTATTTATTATATCAGTCAAAGAGGATCATTGCTATTGACTTAAAATATGCGCAACAAAGATTGGTACAACTGTCACCATACTATTCACTATTTAGCCTCTACCAGTCTCTTAGAGTTCTTTATAATAATTTAACCATCTGGTAGCATATGAATAATCTAAAACAGGACGTACGTATTTGATACGTCCTTGTGGCAGTGAGGGGTTAAGATCTCTCTGACGAGCCTGTTAGCCACAAAGGAAAAGCCGCCGTATTTTTACTTGCGAGCGCAAATTACCCCCGAAATTATGCGCAGTAAGGATGCGCAGTACAATACAAAGGAACTCCTTTAACATTGATTAAAATTAAAATCACTGTCAAAGCACATCACACATCACAGAATCCGAGACGGTTAAAACAGATTGAAATATGCTTTTAAGATCATGCCTTTAAAAAGGTCCATCGATTATCACTAACGACAGACAACATTATCATGTTGACGTGTCCGGCTATCATCTGTGTGTCACGTGCACGAGTCGATAGCAGTACGTCGGTTCTTTGAGAAACAACGGGTGTTCGGCGCAGCCTTACACACATCAAGCGGCCCACCATATGGTCAGTCTGTATGGTTAGTAAAGCTACGCGTGTACTTACTGAGTACTTCACGAAATGGTATATTTTCGCGTACATAATATATTCTATTATAAATCGTGATAAATGTGAAGCGAGCAACAGGTAAAAAAATAGCCACTGAAAAACTGAATCATGCGAGTTTCACCGTATATGTAGATACTTTTTCCCAATGAGGTGCCGAAGATGATGATACAATCCCTTACAGCTGGAGAGATTAACGAGTCAGATAGATGTGCACGGATTTGCTTGATAATGGGCCCACTAATCGAAGGACATTCCAAATGCTCGTTAAACCACCTGGCAACATATCGGTGCAACAACAAAACCTGTCCCGGCGGCGCGTGACCGGGACAAATTGTACCACATGCCGCTAACGCATACACAGGGGCATACATCATATTAACAAAATTGTGGAGATATATCGTGTGCTTTGATTGGATGGTTAGATGTTTTGTCTAGGATTATTTGTTACAAACTGTTATAAGCCATATGGCTAATCCGATGCCCAGGTTTGGAATGGACTTTAAAATCATTTTTATCGGCGTTATTTGAACTATGGCGTCATTTTAATTTTTCCTAATTTCCCGCTTTCATTCAACTGCAGCTTAGTATGACGCAAACACCCGACTGAAGTTGGGAGAACTCCATATAGAGTCAGTCTAGTCTCCACTGATCGCAGCCGTTATGGGTCATCAACGCTGCGTGACGACCCAAATAACGGCTGCGAAGCCGGGGGGGGGGGGGGGGGGGGGGGTGGGTACTCCCTTATGTGGCCTATACGGGGACGTGCCGCTGGACAGGGTATGGTTTTTGGCCTCCCAGCCCTGAACAGGGTATATAATTTCATGCGAGTCTGTCCTAAACAGGGTATTGTTCCGGGCTATCGTTGCACGGAGACGTTTGCCGGTCTTTAGCAGCTCATCACTCAACATCACATCATTTTCAAGACAAGATAAATGCTATTGTTGTCGGTATCCTACACTGGTTTTAGAACAAGAGAGTGTGTATTTTGTCGTTTGCCCTAAACAGGGTCCTAAAATGGAGGGTGTTGCCCTACACAGGGTGGGTATTTTAGGTTTTTTTTTGCCTAAACAGGGTCAGGGTTTCAAACCCTCAGCGGCACCCCTATACCCAAAACATGGGCCAAGTACCCCCCCCGGGCTGCGAAGGAGACGTATAGAAATTATTTTCCTAAATAAACGTTCTAGTTCTTCCAAACTCACGCTTCTATCACTTATTTAAATTTGCGCGTGGATCAGCTTAGATTAATTTAGATTAGTAGATGTTTTTTCTATATGTGCTATATACAGAAAGTCTTTACCAGTTGTCTTCCTAATATAAAGCTTGTTGAGAATTCTAAGAATCCTAAAGCGTGCGTCGTGTTGTTTACATAACATGAGTGGTTTATGGATAATGTGAACGTTTTTATTTCCTGTATTTATACAGGAACACGTACTTACGAGTAAGTAGTGTGATGTCATAATCGGGTGTTTACGTTGCGTTATGGAAGTCAAAAGTCAAAAAACAGTGCTTCATAAACATACATGCATTTTCATGTAGACAACAAATAGGTCTGGTCGAAGTATAGTATTACTAGTTTGTGTTCGTGTTCACCCGTTCAGCACAGTAAGAATAATCATAGCTAAACTCCAACCGCGAACATGTTCAACTCCCCGACGTCCACCGATATTAAAATTACACTATCCCTTTATACCCTCGCTATAAGTTTCATGTATATTAAATTTTGCGGTTACTACAGAGGTTACAACAGGCGAGGTTAGCTAGTGTCCAATCAAACTGCACTGAATGAAACTACAGTACCATGAACTCACCACCGGTTTTAATGCAGTTTGCAGCAATTAATTTAGGACATCTTTCTGCTTCCTGTCTCCTATTGGCAGCAATTCGTATACGTGCACGAGCAACTGACGTACGCCAAACAAACACCGAGAGAATGTCCTAGTGTTCCACTCGATACTAAACGGCAGATCTTTAGGGTAAGGTACTGATGTAAAAGATGCCTCCTGCAGGACAGGTTGGTTCAAAAAGCAGCAAAATTAGACCGCGTCTGCTGCTTTGTGAATCTTCGTTTAAACCGGGTCAAGAACTTCTTCATGCACGAAATGTCAAGTAAAGTCACGGAATTTCATTGTTATCACACGATAGGCCGGTCAGGTGTTGAAATTTAACCAATCACAATACTGATTAGTCGGAGATCATTAACCTCTAAGTTCTGCAAGTATGTGGTTGTTATTGCAGGTATTTTTATGTATTTTTTATCAAACCAAACCAAACCAAACAAATTAATCGCACAGCCAATCTAAAATGTCTCTCGACCTGATGGTAATCACGAGAAAAGTGCATCTTCAGTGTAGATTCATGACCCTGGCCTCTGATCTCTTGGTTTTAACTCAAATACTGCTGAAAGAAAATTTTTTTACAATACTTATAAGAACCCTCGCCATAAAAAAGGAAAGATATCTGTTAAAACAAAATAACTCTATTTGATGTCTGGTTAGCACATCTTTGCTACAGTATAAATTTAGAAAGTTTTAAAAATCAGCCAGTCATCAAACCATTAGTACGTAAGCCGTTTAACGCGTTAATTATCCCCGTGCTAGATAAGATATAATGTAAAATAATATTGATAAAACGAACCGTTATCAATTTTCGGATACTTTCAGGTTGGGCAGGAATCTTTACGACACAGGCAAACCAACACAAGGCTCGTGATATGTGAGCGCGGCGGATTTAACAGTTTTGTGCAATACCGGAGGGTGGGGATGGGGGGGGGGGGGGGGGGGGGTCCCATATAAAAGTGACGGGGATGATCGCCGGAAATTTTGAAAAGAACCCCTAATAATATAAAAGGTACCAAAATCCCATTTTGTGGGTGTGGCTCGAATTCATTTTTACGAATTCATTTTCAAGAGGTACCAATTGTAAGACAAAACTGGTTCTTGTCATATTACCGGAATTACTCTAACGGTGGTCATTTTAGATTTTAACACCCCTAAGCGGACCTGTCACGCAGGATGTCACAGAGTGTTTGTTACCAAACCACGAATTTTAACCACTAAAAGATACGACGATCACCCCGTCACTTTTATATGGAAGTCCCCCCGCCCCCTTCCCGGGCGCAATACGGTCGACCGTTCAGTCGAGTTGAACTCGGGAGATGTTACCGTTCGTCAGCTATTAATTGGGTAAAAAGAGTAACTTGACTTTTTAAAATTAACTTACTTTTGGTATTCCGTTGTCCTGTTGTCTGCCTTTAGCCTCGGTAGTGGCATATTTTGTGCGGTTTCCTATTCGTTTTTCCTATTCGTTTTTCCTCCCTCGTCGGTTAAGCCATTAATTATCATCAATAAAGCCGACATTTGACAATTTCTTTTCATTCGTTGTTTATTTTGCCAGGACGGTACGTTTAAAAAACTAATTTTCCCATGCCGTCGGCAGCAAGCACGTGAAATGGCAAACTTGACATTTGTTATCAATTCTACAATGATAAAAAAGAAACCAGAGCCGTCGCATCTCCTCAAGGTGATTTTCGCGCGCGCTCGCGTGCTCTCGGCCCACACGACTTTCCCTGAGAAAAATCGGGGACTGCTCGTAGTCTATTGCCGAGTGATTTAAAAGCCGGTTTGACGTATTTCTTTCTTCATATTTTTTTACACATGCTTTAAGGAAGTTTCTTTAGTTTACAAAAAAAAAAGTTTCTCTCTCAGCTCTCTGACGAAATAAAAGAGAAAAGAAAAGATTATAATAAACACTTACTGCTAGAATGGTTCGGCTTGCCTGTGTAGTTCAGTGTTTCATCAAAGATTGACCCATAATTGTCACACGGTGTAAAGATAGGCTGTAATGTCTCATTTCATTGGTTTAAAATTTATTAACCATCCAATGAAAAAGGGTAAATAAACCGTTGACAAAAATAGCCGTTTTATTAGTCGTAAAACGGTCTCAGATCTGATTATTTAGCAGCTCCTTTTAGAAAAAAAGCAATATTCTTTGTCCAATTGCACAAAGGTCACTCACTTAATGGTCTTTTTAAGCATAGTTAATAGAGGAAATGGTTATGAAGCCCGGCAAAGTTCTTTGTTATATGTTTTTTGTTCGTTATTTTTGGGGTTGACCGTGCACAAAACCTGAAAAAATACAATAGGTGGTTACGTGTGTTCAAGCAACTAACCAATAGAAAGATTGCGATTACGTAATTCGTGCATTGTGTATGAGCTCAAAACAAAAGATCATGGACCTTCCAACATAAATCTTGGCCTCTTTGTTTGCTTCTTTGATGTTTGCCGGGCTTCATAACCATTTCCCTCTATTAACTATGTTTTAAGTATTCAACTGCTCTCGAACATTTTGCGGGTCACTTCATGAATATATAGTTCAGAATTTCCCTGTAGTCGTGTTGCCCCCAAACAAGTTAAAATGTACTAGTTCATCGCACAAAGCACACGTCGTAAGCATAGATTCGAAATTTGAAATAAGATATTATTTTCAAAATGCATTCAAATTAAAACGGCCAAGTAAAAATATTTTTTCTAAATAACCATCCACCGTAAAAATTGTCTAAAATTCAACTGCCGTCGAACTGCCGTCGAACGTTAGTCACCATTATGACCCCCTATATGCTAACTGAGTTAGCTGAGAAAAAAATACATGGTACAAGGTGAACTGATTACTGACATATATTTATGCAATGCTGTATAGCTCTTACCTGTACGTATAAGACAAATGTATAGATGAAATGTAGAGACTTCCTTATAATTAATTTTCTTCAAATGCCTTTCGCAAGTGCATGTTTTTTGTTGAACTTAAAATACGTTTTTTAACAACACGTACAACAAGACTTTTTTAAAGGCACCTAAAATACAGCTTACATGTTATGTCTTATTTCAAGGAAGAAAACACTTAGTTACCTTTATTCGGTCCGGCAATGATGACCTATCTGACCTGCAGCCCTTTGGCCGTGCCACTGAGTCTTACAATAAGTTTGGTTTAGTTACACTTCAAGTGACGTCTCGTAAATGTATTTCTAAAACAAGATATCCAGCAACAAACAGTAGCCAAGCGATTTATCATACGTTGCGTGTTCCTCTACATTCAGAACGTTTTATAAGGAAAGGTTGGGATATGAAGTCGAACAGAAGGAGAACACATAGCCGATTACGTATGTAAATATTTTATATCAGTCCATTTTAAATATATTGCACGGTCATTATCATCAGGCCATATATCGTATTTCTGTCAGTAGTGAATAGATGGAACAAGTTCTTAAGTACACAAGCACTGGATATTCAAAATATTGTGCAAATACGACCGTGAAAAACAAACAAACAAACAAAACGGAGCCCATCGAACAACTTCCACTCAAGTCTACGTACCTTTTTTTTTCTCAACAGTACTTACTCAGCTGATGCCACCGGCGTAAATTACCCGACTAGCTACTCACAAAAAAGTTGTAGATACTCTAGCTTACTCTGATAAGCGGCGAGCCTTATAAAAATAAAATAAAACAGCAGTCTGCGTTTCATCAAGCTAATAAATAACCGCCTCCGCTCTTCGGTGTATGCGAACAGAGGTGAGCTAAAAAGGAAATAAATTTGCCTAAAATTGCTTTTACACACTGCGAAGACCATTTAATTAATTTTATCTTTATTATCCGCACTTTCATACATTCATTACGTCATCATTGTTCCATCTCGCATTAAGAAAATTAAAAATAAAACAACGAAATAAAATAAAATAAACTGAAAAGATAACAAAGAAAAAATGCCCTAACTGGCATGTAAAATTTAGTTACCTGCCACGTTTAAAACGGCTGGTCGAAACGTGCTACTAACGACGCATTCCGGGCGGAAGTTGTAATATTTGCAGACATTACAGAAAATATTATTATTCAGTATTGTTTGTATGGCTAAGTGGCAACTGGCTAATAGCGCTAGCCATGCAAACGACTGATACTTCAAACGGTTTTGAAAGAAAATATCCGGGGGAGGGGGGGGGGGGGGGTGTACTCCCTATAATGGACTATATGGGGAGGCTGCGCCCGAAAGGGGTACCTTTTCAGACTGGAGGCATGAAGTATAGAAAAGGGTAGGGAAAACTGTCATTTAGGTATGAGGTGGACTGCAGGTTTGAAGTTCTTAGCCATCGTAAGACAGCTTCCTTCCACTTCCTTCTGGGATACATATTGTTCATTTAAAAGTTCATTCCAAGGGTATAGAAAAGGGATGCAGTGTTTCTACTGTAGGTATGTAAAAGGGGTACCATTTTCATAATTTCTATGGAAGGTATATGAAAGGGGTGCCTTTCTGTCAAAAATGGTATTTAAAAGGGTAAGGGGTTGGGACCTCTGGGCGGAGCCTCCCCGCATAAAACTTTTTTTTCTTTTTTTGCAGTTTTACTGAGCAAGAGCAAGGTGAGTTTTCTTGGCTCTTGGCTGGTAAAAGCGAAGAAATTAAACAACTTTGGATATGTTTCTTGCCATAATTAGACTGTTGGCTAATTTCTTTAAAGGGAATCTCGGGCGCTGCAATCCGCTACAAGAAGCAAAATGGCAACTGGATTCACCTTACCGCCCCCGCCGGCGCTTGACATCCACGACGCCAACAACGTGGCAGAGAAAAGGAAGAAGTTTCGTCTCGCTTGGGGCAACTACACTCTTGCCACAGTACAGAGCTAAACAAGAAATCAGAGAAAATACAAGTGGCTATGCTACTTACCATAATCGGAGAAGAAGCGAGAGATGCGTACTCCACATTCACGACTGGGAAGACGAAGATAACAAGAACAAAATCGCCCCGGTTCTACAAAAATTCGCTGATTACTGCCAACCCCGAAAAAAACATCTCTTTTGAACGGTATTGCTTTCATAGACGAGCTCAGGAGGCAGGCGAAAGCTACGATCAATATAAAACGGCGCTGCGAAAACTCGCTGAAGGCTGCGAGTTTGGAACTCTTACACCAGAGGAGATATTGAGGGATCGTTTAATATTCGGGATTCGTGATGCAAAAGTCCGGGAAAGACTGTTGAGAGAATCTAAACTTACGCTACGAAAAACAGACGAAATTTGTCGTGCTTCAGAAAGCACAGCTGCTCAATTGAAGGAAGTTGGCCTGGAAGACACAGTGAATGTTTTAAATTTTAACAAGAAGCCCCGGCGCCCACGCGGGAAACAGACCGACGAGACAACCAAAGCATGTGGTAATTGTGGCCGGATCCATTACCCCGATAAGTGCATGGCTCGCGGAAAGATATGCAGTGTCTGTGGAAAATTCAATCACTTCGCAGCGGTGTGCCGCAGTGGAATCGAAAGCGTCGAGGTACAAAACCGACCCAAAGCCTAAAGGCTTTCGACGAAGAGTTAGATCCTGGCGAGGACTCTGAGGAGCTATACATGATAAGTGACATCGCCGCTGTCCACGCTAGATGACTCGCAACTCGTGACTCTACAACTGGACTCTGGGAACTGTCTACGTTTTCAGCCATATACAGGGGCACAGTGCAATGTTATCCCGGTCGACCTGTACAAGAAAGCCGCCAATGATCCAGATTTAAAACTTGTTCAGCCAGTACAGTCAGCGATCTCGGCTTATGGTGGTTCCAAACTTCCGGTCGTTGGTCAAGTCAAGAGTGTGGCGTGACAGCTTTAAGTGTTTATTAGATTCCAAGCCCGGATTGCAAGCTGGTCAACAACGCGGACATTCGTCCAATTTTAGGGCGAAAGGATGCATTGGCATGAACATTATCAAATACACTGATAACGACGCTATCAACAAGCCAACGACAGGCAACGCAGCGGTCTACTCAGTCCAGGATAGTAATCCAAATGGCGGCATGTCAAAAGAAGAGTCTTCTGAAACAGTTCCCACGCGTGTTTGCAGAGGAAGTTGGGCAGCTGGACGGCGAATACCACATCAAAATCTATCCCACTGTGAACCCCGTACAGCATGCACCACGCCGAGTGCCTGTGGCCGTACGTGAACATCTGAAGTAGGAGTTAGACCGTATGGTAGAGCAAGATATCATCTCCCCTGTAACGACACCCACACCATGGGTCAGCTCCCCTCCCCAAAAAGAACGGGAAACTCAGGCTGTGTTTGGATCCCAAGGACCTAAACCGGGCGATTCAGAGAGAACACTACCCCCTTCCAACGATAGAGGAGGTGGCGACGCGTTTTACACGGGGCCCAAGGTATTTACGAAACTTGATGTCAGAAATGGGTTCTGGCACGTCAAACTAAACGACAGCTCATCCTTTCTCACCACATTCAACACGCCTTTTGGCCGATACCGCTCGAGGCGCATGCCCTTCGGAATCAAGTCAGCGCCAGAGATCTTCCAGCGCAAAATGCATGAGCTGATTGAGGGGATGCCGCACGTTGAAGTGGTGGCTGACGACTTTGTCGTGATTGGCTATGGAGAGACGCACGAGCAAGCAAAGCGAGATCATGACAAGAACCTGACTGCGTTCCTACAGCTGTGTCAGGAGCGTGGACTTAAGCTTAACGTTGACAAACTTAAGCTTAGGCAGACGGAAGTATCCTTCATCGGACACGTGGCTACCGGTGGGGGCCTGCGAGTCGACCCAGCCAAGGTCAAGGCTATACGTGAAATGCCTGCCCCTACGGATAAGGTGGGAGTTCAGCGGTTATTGGGCCTGGTGCAATACCTGAGCAAGTTTCTGCCCAATCTATCAGACATGAAAAACCTCTACGAGAGCTGACGCAACAGGATGTCGAGTGGTGCTGGGATGACGCACAGACCACAGCGCTGAACCAACTGAAGGAGGCAGTCACTCGTACACCTGTGCTTCGCTACTACACTCTGAATGACGAAGTTACGCTCCAGTGCGACGCATCGCAGTCGGGTTAGGAGCTGCCCTGTTTACAGAATGGGCACCTGTAGCCTACGCATCCAGAGCTCTCACATCGGCCGAGACACGATACGCACAAATCGAGAAGGAGCTCCTGGCTATCGTCTTTGCCTGCGAACGGTTCGACACCTACATCTATGGGAGGGATGTGATCACAGTAGAGTCAGATCACAAGCCCTTGGAGTCCATTGTTCTCAAAGCTCTCAAACTCAGCATCACAGCGTCTTCAACGAATGCTGCTTCGTCTTCAAAGATACAGCCTGGAAATAAAGTACAAGAAAGGAAAGGAGATGTTTCTGGCAGACACTCTCAGCAGGGCCTTCCTTCCAGAAGTGAAAGCATTAATCGAATACCCCTGACATGTGATTTATAATTGATTTAGGTTACACAATAAGCGCGTTCTGTCGATCGCAATTTGACAGCCGAAACTGGCTTCAATGAGCATCAGAGCGTCTCAAAACAGCGTCTCCTCGAGCGCGCAAATAAATCCAGCAAACAACAATCGTCTCTTCGCGCGCAAATTCGAGCAAACAGACTTTTCACGCGGAGGGGACTGGTACTGCTACAAACATCCACCAGAAAATCACAGGCACAGCAGACCATCCAATGTTCAAAGTTGTCAGTGTTTATATTTATTTCACTTTTTATCAATAATTTACCCTAGACTTATTAAAATGGTCGCGAATTAAAAAGCGGTAGCTTATTTTTTCTAGCTTAGCCTTCAAGGAGATTAATCGATATCCAATGCAATGTCGAATTCATTGAAACATTTTTGTCCTTCTTTGGCTGTCAATTTTTAGCCTCAACACAGGTAAATATTGGTTGATTTTTGCGCTAGTGGCTTGTTGCTCTCATTATGCATATAATCCCGAATCGCCATGCAGTTGTACATTTCAGTACATCATGAATTCATTCCTCGCGAAGCGAGGCCGAAGGCCTCGCGTAGCGGGGTTTATAATTCTGTCCCCAAAGAGCTCACGCGAGAGCATTCTCGTGTGGCCTTTACGATCATATTTATTTATTTATTTATTTATTTGTTTGTTTGTTGTTGTGGAAATCGTGGTTGACAGAACTTTTAAATCTGATCTTCGGGATTGAGGGCGAGAGTTCAAACCTACTATGGTCCTTCTTTTTTTTTTTTTTTCCGGTTCAAATCCAGGCCGTTCTTTTTTTTAACCTCCTTTTCTTTGCTTAATAACATTGACTTCGACGTAATCTTTGTACACGTAAATGTAGAAACAGGAACGGCTGCTGAAGAATAACAATTTTTACTCCAAGTTTGTTTATCGAACGAATTTATATACGGGTCATTTGTGAAAAAAAAAAACCCGGCTTTATAAACATCCGTATCAACAACAGGAAAAGGAAAGACGACTCAGAATGTCTCAAAAGTACGATCAACATATGGCTTAGTTTTCATTGTAGACGTGAAGACGTGTGTCTGAAATAATTCGCCGATCCGATATTGCGAAGAAGATTTTACCTACAAAAGCGAGGTGGTTTCAGATCATTCGGACGGAAAGTGGGGAAAACAGTACAAGAGCGCTACAATTTATTACAGATGTCGGGAGACGAGCGAACTCCAATCGAAACCAAACCCGATACCCGGTGGCATAGCAAAAACACGGCGTTCGTCCGGCGATTCTCAGAAACCTTGCAGCGATTCTTGGAAACCTTGCAGATCAAATCGCAGCGTGCCCGTTACTAGGCAACAAAAGCTTCGCGAGGACCTGCGAGTCACGTATTACTAGTATAAAGCAATCAAGTGTTATATGCTGAAGCATAGTTAGTAGAGGGGACCTCTACTAACTATGGCTGAAGGAAAGGAACTTTTCTCTGAAATCGCTTGGTTGGCCTTAGTCCAGTTCTGGCCCCTCTCTGTCACGCAACGCTACGCTCACGTAGCGTTGCGTGACAGAGAGGGCTCCGTGCAGCGTGACAAGTGCCGTAGCTGTGCATTGACTGGGGAGAGCCTCGATTTCAGTTGGAACGCCTGGTGAAAAAAGTCAAATCATGTGTTTTGCTCGAGTCGCAGATTGATGTAATTTCGTTTCTTTACTAGCTTGTTACGGAAACTATCACTGACACTGGTGCACCCTAGTCGAACTGAAAGGCAACTGCAAGTTACAGCGAGCTTTAGCGTTTGTCTGAATTGTCTACAACATGGCTCCACAAGTGGGCATATCTGCTGGTTCAATAATTGCATTGATCATGCTACTTTGTGGACATTTGCCTTTGTTGAAATCCCAATACATCGTTTTTGGCAAGGATAAGTACGTGGAACAAAATGTTTCGATTAACTTGAACCGTTCCGTGTTTACCGTCAGTGAAAAATTTCTTTCTGTTGCGATCGATTCGGGAATTATGATGCATCACTGGCCACATGTGAATTTCACTTCTGAGAGGTTCTTCAACCTTGCCAGGGGCCTTTCTCCAGCATTTCTCCGTATTGGTGGAACGGCTGAAGATTTTGTGATCTATGATGATTCACAAGGGTTCCAAAAGCACAAAAACTTTAGTAATTTTACAATCACTCATCGAGATTTGGACAAGATTCATCTGTTGTCTTCCAAAGCAGGCTGGGATGTCATGTTTGGGTTGAATGTGCTTCTAAGGGAGCGAGATGGATCCTGGGATGCAAGCAATCCCAAACAAATCATGCAGTATGTTGCTGAACATGGCTATCATTTTGGATGGGAACTTGGAAATGGTGAGATACTGTATAATGCATAGTGGATCAAACCTGCTTTTCATTACTGCATTGTACGTGTGTACTTGTGTAATTATGCATGTACAATACATGTATTATTCTACACTGTATACAGTCAATATTCCCTTTATACACAGGTGGCTATTTACCCAAATACTTTACACTTATAGACCAAAATGATGGATCATCTGTGCATTTAATACAATTACTTTTTAAAGGGAAAATTATTCCTGATTTTGGTTTCAGATTTCTATCCTTTGTATTGTGTACTACATGTAGAACTATCTTTTTGTCTACTGATCATCCTCATTTTCTGTGATCTTATCAGCTTCTACTATTTTAAACTAGTAATACGCGACTCACATGGGTCCTCACAAATCTGTGAAGTCTGTGAAGCATATATTGAATCAAATTGAAGGTGTTCTCAGATGTCGAATTGCAGCGCAAATACCAAATATACAAGGTCAACACAATGTGTGTGTAATAAATTGTAGTGCTCTTAGTTTCGGAAATTGATATACTGTTTTCCCCGCTTTTCCGTGGAATGATCTGAAACCACCTCGCTTTTGTAGCTAAAATCTTCTCATGTACTCCTTAATTGTTGCATTCAGCCACCTGGCAGATTCGTAATATCGATCTGCAAATTACTTTTAGATGCAAGTCTTTATGTCTATAAATAATAATGAAAACTAAACCATATGTTGATCGTATTTTGATAAATTCTTGAGTTGTCGTCGTTTTGGTGATACCAGATTTAATGAAGCCGTTTTTTCCCCCAAAATTCCCTGCACTATTAACGTCCAACAAAGTCATTAATTTGATCGATAAACAAACTTGGAGTAATTCTTGAGTAGCCGTTCCTGTTTCTACATTACATGTACATCTACACAGATTACGTGTTACAGCCTGGATTCAAACCTAAAAAAAAGGACCCTTTAATTAGGATTCAAACTCTCGCCCTCAATCCTGAAGATCGGATTTAAAAGTTAGTGCCATACAGTGTAAGCCATTTATTTATAACATTAACAGACACACTTGAACCATACAAGGAAACATAGTCCCATAAATAGCGCTATATGTCGTGTTTGAATCCTCCAAACCGTGTCTGAACACATTGTAGAACTGGATACGAACTCTTCGTTAAATGTTCGGAAATCTTCGAATCATCTTCGGAAATCGGCAACGGTTGGAAATCATCGGATCAACTTCGGAAATAAAAGACAAAAATATCACGCATTTGACTCAGGAAAAGTTGGCAGGTATATTGTTGTAGAGAAATATTTTTAAACTCAGCTGAAACATCCTATTTAAAGTACATCCATTCAGGCATTTATTATTTATATACAGTACTTATTTTTCTTTGTTTTATTCTCCCCATAGAACCTAACCATTTTATGGATCATTTTAATAAGTCAGTTTCCCCAGAGCAACTTGCAAAAGACTTTGAAACTTTAAGGTCAATTCTCCAAAGCAGTCCTGAGTATGGACACTTTATTGTTGGCCCTGATGTAACTAAGGTTTTAAATCACCGCAAAAGTGCAAGCTACTTGAATAGGTAATCAACATTTAAAATTCTACTTCTGACATAAGCTTTCTCTCTAGAACCAAACCTATTTAAGAAATTCAATACGTCTGTTTCACCTGAGGAAATGGCAGAAGACTTTGAAACTTTAAGAACAATTCTTCGGAGCAGTCCTCAGTTTGGTAACTTTCTTGTTGGCCCCGACGTAACAAGGTTAAAAATGACTCCAAAAGTGCAAGCTACTTGGAGAGGTAATTAACAGTTAAATTTTGGTTTTTGCTTTTCCCTCCAGAGCCAAACCATTTTGAGAAATTCAATAAGTCTGTTTCCCCAGAAGAACTTGCAGAAGGTTTTCATACTTTAAGAGCAATACTTCACAGCAGTCCTCAATTCGGAAACTACCTTGTTGGTCCTGATGTGACAACAGTGTCAAATAACTCCAAAACAGCAAACTTTTTCGAGAGGTACTGAGTTATATAAAATAATAAAATAATGTTTATCCCGCATTTAGATACATGTACATAAGCTGATCTAAAGTGTGTTTTCTCTCCTGATTAGCTTTGTTTCACATGCCAAGGATGCTATAGATGCAGTTACATGGCACCAGTAAGTGAAGTCATACATGTATCAGTAAGCCATAATGATAAGGATATGCTATTAATTAAAAAAACTCCTGAAAATATTAATCTACTTTTTGTGGTCAATTTAATTAGTTTCATTCAAAGTTATACTAAAAAGGGCCATTTTGAGAAAACATTTACTGGTGCTTTGCTTATATTAATGAAAGATTTGTATTTTGCATGCGTCATACATGTACATGTATGTTAAAAATTAATCTAAGAAAGAAAGAACAAAAAACAACAACAATGAAAAACAAAAACAAAAAAATGGTACAAAGTAACTTAAGATCTTAAGACGAAATCCATTAGAAAATCGAGTAATATTTCTGGCCAGTGGACAAAAATCCTGTACTACGATGTCATAAGCTTTCACGCTTAAACTAGACATTCATGAGCCATATCTTAACTGTATTCACCAATCCAAAATCCTTAAATTGCTTTCCGCCTTGAGTTTCCTCCGTGAATGGGTTGAGTCACGAGAGGTGGCAGCCATGTTTTTGTTAAACATGGCTGCCACCTCTCATGACTCAACCAATTCACGGGAGCAAACTCAAGGTGGAAAGCAATTTAAGGATTTTGGAGTTATATTATTGGTGAATACCGTTAATGTATGGCTCATGAATGTCTAGTTTAAGCGTGAAAGCTTATGGCGTCGTAGTACAGGATTTTGTCCACTGGCCAGAAATATTACTCGATTTTCTAATGGATTCGTCTTAATACTATAAAGAATTCAATGCTACATGTACATGAATAGAAGAGCTCAGTTAATTTACTATAAATAATTTATTGCTATGAATAGAAGAGCTTAATACTATAAAGTATTGTGGAAGAAAGGGACTTGTGCAACCTTTTCTCAGGACTTATCCCTCCTGGGTACTGTACTTAATGCCCATGCAGTGGAAACAGCCAGGGTATAGCCAAGGCATTAATTGTCCTGGATTCCCCTATTGAATTCCCTATTGACTAAAATGTAGACAGATGTGATAGCTGCAGTATCAGGGATAAGCTAATGCAGATAAAAGCAGATAATTGACGTACTAGACTTTGAGTAGTCCCTAATTTTTCTCAGATCGAGCGGACGAGCGCAGATTAAGCGTGTGAGCGCGTGGAAATCTTGCGCCTGCAAGAAGATGCGACGCAAGGGGGAGAGAACAATTTTGCGTCTTCTCGCGGGCGCGACATTTCCACGCACGCGCGCTCGATCTGTGAAAAATTAGGGACTACTCGTAGTTTAATTACGTACTGTATAGCTGTACATACATGTACTAGTGTGCATATTGTGCAACCAGTACAGTCTAGGTGAATTATTTTGTATCTAGTTTATGAATGATATTAGAGAATAATTAAGCATTATGGTCAAGCAGCACTTACACTAACATGGGGATTTTAAATTCCATAATAAAGTCCAATTAGTACATGTATGTGCATCAATACCTGTCACTTTGTTGACTGCCACTCCCCACTCCCCTCTCTCCCTCTCATGTACATATGTTTCATGTGTTTTCTAAATAAATTTGTAATGCACTGTAATGTACATGACTACATTTTGTAAATTGTTTGTTTAACAGGTATTATATGGATGGAAGAACATGCTCCGTGGAAGATTTTTACAGTCCAGACATCCTGGATTATTTCCTACAAGAGTTGAATGCAGTCAATTCTATACTTTCCAAAGTAGACCCAGGCTGTTCTCGATGGCTGGGTGAGACTGGCAGTGCATTTGGAGGAGGAGCACCTGGTTTGTCTGACAGATATGTTGCAGGCTTCATGTAAGTTGAACTGTTGGTAGCATTTTTACCAAAAATTCTGATCCCATATCCCAAATGCGAGGCACATTTTTTATCCCTGATCCCACATACATGTATATTGCACAACCCGACCCCTGATCTTCAATGAACTGCTGATCCCAATCCTATCAGGCTTGTGATCCAAGATCTGAAGTCAAAAGATCCCAGATCCCATCCGTTTAATCCCTGATCCCACATGCCTTGTTACGACCCAGAATTCTAAGTTTCCAGCAATATTTTTAAACTCAAGAGTGATTTGATACAAGAGTGATACTGAAGTGATTTAACTCTACATTGTACATTCACAATTTCTTCTGTCAGTTATTAACTGTTAAATCGTGTGAATTCTAGAGAAACGTGAACTGTTACTAACATACTGATACTGTTATCCCACAATACAGGAACTATGTACAAATGTAATTATACTGCACGTCATGTGTTCAAGAGATAATTATACAAAATTGTAATAATTGTTTTCCAGGTGGCTTGACAAGTTAGGACTCGCAGCTCGTCTTGGTCATGAAGTTGTAATCCGACAGACTTTTGTTTCTGGAGCCTATGCTTTACTTGATACTAACCTGGAGCCAAACCCAGTATGTACTTTGTTGATACATCAAACCTGTAATATATGTCTGTTTCCCACCGAGAAGGGGCTTCAATTAAGCCCATCATGCAATACAGTGTATACCATTAAAAAATAATGGTATCAACTTTAGTTACTGATTTTGGGAGAGTTTTGTTAAGTTAAAATAGGAGTTATTAATAAATGGCTTCCAAAAATTGAGAAGAAAATACATTGGGAATTGTATTTGTTTGGGGGAAACAGTTTCCGAGATAAGTTGGTGTACATATACAGGTACACCGTATGAGTCGCAGAGTTGTTGGTGAAGCGCCCAAAATCGTTGTGCTTATTTGTAGGACACTATCATTAGGGCCGGCACCACACTTGTGTTTTTATTTTATAAGCATTTAAGACCAATATATTCCAGTTTACTGTACACTGTCTGATTCCCATTTTATTATTCTGTTCAGTAATCACAGAGGTACCTAGGGAAATGCAATGTACGTGAATTTTGAATTAGCGTAAATTTCGATTTCAGTTTTGTAACATTTCTATGAGGGTTTCTGTTATACTTATAGTTTTCGTCCTTCAGTTTTGACTTTGACTATATGCCACTTTAGCTGAGCATTAAAAACATGTATACTACTGTTACAGTAGATAAATTAAAACCTCGATTAACTTTTAATGCTGGACTAACGTTCAGAATCGGCTTTCTAACAACCGAAACTTGAAACTATTAATGCTGATACCGAGAATGTTTCTCTTACTTCCAGGACTACTGGCTTTCTTTGTTATATAAGCGGCTTGTAGGAGTTAAAGTCCTGGAGGTGTATGGTGGAACAGAAGAGAAGCGAACCACTAGGATTTATGCTCATTGTTCAAGCAGGTATGTAAGATTTTGTTTGTTTCAAGGACGACATGGTTCGTAAAAAGGCACAGTGTTCGTCGAATGTGTTTCAATCTCGCCGCGAAAGATGACAATCCCACATTCGCTCAATTCCTGAATAACACAATCTTGCCTATTCTAATTCTAATTTTAGATTTACAATGTAGCTAACCTTTTTTTTTGTCATTTAGAACAAAATACAGCTAACTCTCGTTATAGCGGACACCCTCGGGACGTAGTTTGGAGTCCGTAATTGCGAGATTCCGCAATAGCGGGAGTCATTTTCAGTCAAACTGCTATAGCTTTCGCCGGGGGGAGGCTGGATAATATTATTGTCTGTAATAGCGAGTGCCCGAATAACGGGGTGTCCGCAAGGCGAAAGATGACTGTCAGTAAGTAGACGCGGTGAATGATAAACACCTTTGAATTGTTTCAGGCGATATCCAATGGGTTCTATCACGCTTCTCGTTCTTAATATTCACAAAGACGATCCAGTGGTCTTAAAGCTCACCTGGGAACCTCAAAGGGAAAGATGTCGATGAGTACTTACTAACCCCAGAGTACAGTGACCTCACATCAAAGTAAGTAAAATGGCATGAATGGCACTGAAACCTAATTCGTTGATCTTTGATAGTTACATGTAATGATTAATTAATTAAAATAACTTCTTGTCATTGGATTTGGATAACATCTTCATGAGAAATATACGCAAATCGACATCTGACTAGCCACAACTGTCAGCTGGTGGTAAGATCGTGCTAGCTGTGCTCAACACCTTGTCTCAGTTCAGATGATCACGTCATTGGGTGGTGACGTTAAGCCGTTGACCTTGTCCCCTACACCTTCTCATATAAATTAGTACGGGACGTTAAAGAACCCGCGTCACTGTTCGAAAAAGAGTAGGGGACGTAGTCCCCGGCGTTGTGGTCTGGCCTATTCACATTGTTCTTTCATCTTATATCTTCAGTTATGGGTAGGTTGGGTGGATGAGATCATAAATGGACTGAAGTCCGATCTTATCCTCAGCATTCATTGATGTAAAACAGACATGTTGTCTGTCTGTTGTTTCACGACATTACATTACATGTCAATGCATAGTCATCACTCAAATTATTACCTAATCATTGTCAATGACCAATGATCCTAAGGGTAACTCTACGCAATTGTCATGACGGAAGCATTTTACGACACTATAGTACGTGTACCTGTACGTGAAATAGTAGAACCTTCTGAAACGTTTAGGGCTTGTACAAATTCTAAATACCGTCTACTGCATCTTGCATGTACATGCCCCCATACTTCTAATGAGTTTTTCATCGCATTACGTCCGCATGCAATTTAGCCCTTAGGTATAACGTAGCAACCATATAGACCGTTTAAAATGCTCCAAGGGTATAATCCGTTAGCTACGATCGCATTCATTCTTAAAACAATATCCTAATCTTAAAGTCGCAAATTTCGTGTCTCCCGTATTGAACTTCCAAACATTTGAGTTTTGTTTACCCCTTTTCAAAAGACAACAATTTGTTGCGTTTCTCTTTTTATCGTCAAAACAAAATAAAAAACAATGGTACTTACTTTCATAACAGGACAGTCAGGCTGAATGGAATAGCTGTCAAACTAGTGGATGACCGCACCCTTCCAGACCTAGCGCCGAAGAGTGTGCCAGGATCTGAACCTCTCATTCTACCACCTCTGACGTTTGGGTTTTATGTCATCCCAGAAGCCTCGGCGAGTGCTTGTGGTTAAACGCTTAATAATGCAATTTCTTAGACAAAATGGTGGTGTCAAAACACACTTAATTTTTTCTTTCATTATTTCTATTTTTGGTGAGCACGGGCTATTTTTTGGATTGAATTGAAAACATAAACTTGATATGCATGTAATTATAATGTATATGCAGGAGCAATATATTAATTTTTTTTGTAATTTTGGTAAAAAAACAAACAAACAAACAAACAAGCAAAAAGACAAAGGGCCGAATATTTAAAGGAAGTCTAAGTTAATTCAATGGGTCTAAATCTACATGTACTTAAAAGCAAGTCAGTCTTAGTAGCTAATTCTTTTTTTAGTCTCTGTTATACACCTTCTAAACATGTTTTACTGTAAATGACGTTAACACATTGAGGTTGGCCAGTTTAAAATTGAAGTTAGGCCACGGTTTTGTTAACCTAAATATTCGGCCCAAAGTGTTTGTCGAACTAACGTGAAAACAAAATTGCACCAATCAGTTATTAACGGTAAGATAGTAATCTAAGGTTTCTAGCGGGTTGAAAGGCGCGTGTATTTGTTACATGTACATCATGGAAAAATGATGTGCATGATTCAGTTTGTTTAAATTAATATTTCCAAGCTTAGATTAGGTATTAGGCAGACAGGCAACTAACTAATAAATACAATTGAATTGGCGATGTAATCGCTCTATAATGTCATTAGACAATACTGAGTTACGTTCTGCTCAAGTCACTTTGTTACATGGTTATCATTTCAACATTGTAAAATAAATAACCACACACACAAATGTAGAAAAATGTTTTGTAACAATAATGTCAACATAAGACCAGTTCCGACCATTGAATGACAAACAAGATCCCCCACCCCACCCCACCAAAAAAAAAAAAATAATCCCCACCACAGCTTCGCGAGATCAAGTGAGTCACGAAGTCTAGTGAAAACGTTTCGCAACGCAAGTAAATGAACTGCTTAAGCCAACTACAAGCACGAATCACGGGGCTCTCCTAGAAAGGCTCGTACATACAGCCACTTTCTCCCCCATCCGCACCCCATTACATTACTTACAATCTGATTATTTACCCTGCTAAAAAGAATACGATTACTTACACGATTTACATTTCAGTTTGTTACAGTTATCCCACTCATTACACGTACTGTGGTAGGCGGCTGACCAACATTGTCTGGAATTAACTTTATTATGTACATTTTTAAATTATTATTATTATGTACATTGAACCACAGATAAGTATGTGTCGTTCCCATTGCTGATTGGGCGAGCATCGCGTAGCATTTACAGTTATTTTAATTGTTTTGAATATTCCATGCTCTCTCTCTCTCTCTTTTTATTGGCTCTCCTCGCAACAGACAGTAAATACATACCATTAGGTTTATTTGCAGGTTTCGGCCGAGCACCAAGACTATGTATACGTACATATGTAAATATGTACATACTATGTAAATAAAGCTATAACCTAGAATTGTAGCATCCAACCAGTCGTATTCTTCTTCTGTTATATCCCAATGATAACTTCGACAGACCATATTATGCACAGTACCGCTCAGATATAAGGGAACCATCTAACGCGTTGTCCAAGCATTGACAAAGAACAGCCAACGCGTTGGTGCGTTTTTGCCAACGCGTTTTTCATCACGTCTTACCTTTGTTAGTCATTTTTCCACCTTCAGTTTATTATTATTATTTTTTTTGCGCTTTCTTAAAGCGACAGAAAAGACGTCGGAAGAGTCAAACTGAGAATAACTGAACATGCCTGCAAAAATTGTAATTATCAATTTTGAATCGCTCGACATTTGTATGTATATTTTTGGTGGGACACGTCACAACGTGTAGGTATTACGGCTTGGAAATGTAAAATATATTGGATGCATAGTAAAACCGTAATCGGATTCAGTATTGTCCCTGTTTTAGTGTGAGTATCTTGTTTTGATCTGCAAAAAAACCTTGAATTATTATTTTTGTTATCATACTCGCCGTCATGCAGTAATTACTTATTCAGTATTGTTGCTAGTATTTATCAGTTATTATATACACAGTATCTAGATAATTATACAAAGTTTTCAGACTGTTGCTGGATATATGGTTCCAGCCTAACTGAAAACCAAATTTACGTATCAATAATACATTGTATGAATTTATTGTTTTGATTTTTTTTTGGTTTTCGTGGCTCACTTATCCACCAAATGGGATTTGTATTGAGATATGAATGCCGGATTATCAGTTTTATTGCAGCTGTTTTTAGTGCCAAATGCCTCCTATTCTAAAGGAGATATAAGGGTTTTTCAGTAAGAAAAGAGGGGATTTAGGGGATTATCGCTGTCACAATCATGTAGATTAGAGGAACTGATTGCCAATAATTGTATGTGTATCGATAATCACGAATTTCGTTTGAAAAATTTAATAATAAAATAAAGCAAACACATTTTTGGTCAGTTATATCCCAAAACCAAAACACACAGACACCTAATCGAACGGGCGACCCGCTATGTAACTGATTATACTGTGTAGATATTGGAAATAGTGTGTATAATCCAGCTTTATGTTCTACATGCGTTTTGAGCTGGTGTAGTAGAACAATTTACAACTCTCTAGGTCTGAAGATTGTAATTATGTTATTTATCACGCTAAACACGGGGCAGTTGACTACAATGACCATATTTCCTTTAAAAAGAAGATCGCCGGAGTTGTGTTGTTTTCTTTTCATGTGGTTTTTGTTTCATCGTTTGATCTTCGAGAGATTGTATTTGTTTGTCTTACGCCTAATGGGTACCTTGTTCGATCCGCCGTCATAGTACTTGCATTAGATTCCACTCTGTTTCTATAACTACATGTCACAAGTCTTCGTAGTGCGGACTTCAAATTTTCACCGTAAAATCCGTACAATAACGGGTCTAGCGCCGCATTGAGACAAATCAAAAGTTGAGACGCTCTCCATCCAAGACCAGGAGAAGCCAAGTGAAAATAAATCAGTGTTCGAGTGATCATAAACGGAGACCAACATATCGCAAACGCTATAGTTAAAGCGGCTAGTGTCTTGGCAACTTTCTTATGTCGTTGATTTGATCTCGTAATAAATGAGTTGCTTGTTGGTAAAACTCTTGTACGAAGAGCGCGAAAAATATTTTTTTGCGTAAAAATCATGTACAACAGTGGGATAACAAAAAATAATATTGCATGTAGACTGTAGTATATTTGCCGGCCAACATTTTCCCATGTTGTATTGGCACAAACAACTTTACCGTCATCGTTCGTTTCGACGCGGTAGATATGCGCCAAAGGTGAACAGATGGCTAAGCACAAACCCCATATTAAAATTAGCTTCATGTATTTTCTGTCAGACCAGTTTCTAATCCTAGCATTGAAGGGATCCGTGATAGCCCTTAGTCTTTGATAGCTTATTATCACAAGAGTTGTGATTGATGTTGTATAGCTCGTCTCAATAAGGAATCCTTGAAGTTTACAGGTGATGTCGCCTCCTACCCAACGCCACAGAAAGGTGATAAGGTTGAGAGGTGTTAGAAAAGTAAACAGCAGATCCGCAGTTGCTAAATTTGCCACGAGCCACATCAGAGGAGAATGGTTTCTCTTCCAGCTCTTGTAGCAGGTCACCAAGACCCATGTATTGCCAACTGTGGATACGAGAAAAACAGTGCTATAAAATACACAGAGTACAATACCCATCAGTGGAGAAATATTGTCACTGGTTGTCATCGCTGATGATGTGTACTGAATCAATGCCTTGATTTCTGTATCTTGCTTTAAAAACCTGAATGTCGCCGTTGATCAGTACGTTTCTCGTTACCAGGATGATTCGTTTTGTAGACCGGTCAGCCTGGAATATCTGAACTGAACAATCTCGAATGCTTCCTGAGCAGTATTTTAAAATAACAAATTGTTCATTCCGTTTCCATAGATCCACTCATATTATTCCAGCTTTAATATATTTTTCTGTGATGTTCCCGTCTTTTGTCTGCAACAAGATTAGAAAACATTAAGTGAAAAGCTGTTCCAATCTGTAACATGTCAAACGCGAACTCGTATAGCGGAACTGGTGGAATACGAAGAACGGAGAAAGTTGTTAATATGGGGAACTCCTGCTTTCGTTAATTAGAGTTTTGGTTATTGTTTACTTTAATTTCCTGTCATGATCAGTTGTCAATTAATGAAGAAGACCGCACGAAAAAGGCTTAGATGTTATTCTGAATGTTATTTTACGTTGCATGACAGCAAACTGTCATTTACCGCGTTGCTGATGAGTGACATTATTTCGTTGGCGACCAACCTTTTTCGGCGACTGTCGTTTAGAGGAAAATCTTTGGGATCTCCAAAAAACTACATGTGCATCTGTTGTATTTTTTAACTGAAAGAACTGCGGCTTCACTTAGACACATTAACATGCTTGCACGAAATGCTATAACTATTGTAACTATTATTATTAAATGTATTTTTGCAAATACACTATGTAGTTAGCCCCCAATAAGAAACACCAAATTATTGATGTGGGATGACAGGTGCTGAAGGCTGCCTACAGCGAATCATATAACAACGAGAAATGGTAGAAAATACCCAAAATATGTTTCCTTGATTAGCATCCACTTTCTTCTCATTTTATTCTCGCCTTTGCACTCTCATTGGACCTTCCCCTTTCCTTCTAGACTACAAGTCTACATATATTGTTATTAATGTTTATCAGGCTTAATGAATGAAGCCGTTAATGGCTTTAACCGTTGTGGAGTTTTCAAAGTATAAATCGACAGCGAGGAAATTTAAAATTTGACATTCTGAATAAATTAACTTAAAGCCTTGTTTATCCAGAAAGCTTTATTTCAGTCAGTTTACTCTACAAGTTCACTTCGTTATTTTTCGTCTTTCGTAGACTCCGGCCGGCACCTTCAGGGAGCAGGGCCCAAAATGCGGATAACAAGTCATGCATGCCCAATCGGTCAAATTCGTTTTTCCCCGATTTTTATCAACACAACTTTGCTATACTTATAATATACGCAGGTCTTCAATCAGGACTTAAATTTACAAGTTATAAATAGTTAGATTTACTGCTGTTCGCATGCGAGTGTGAAGTAAAAAATCCAGTCAGGATGGAAATTGCTTTTCATTTAGTTGCTCTCGAAAATGCATTTATAATTTCATAAAATGCTTTCTTTCCCATCGCCCGACCGACTCATTTTTTCAAAAAGTAAACAAAAGTTTCTGATTCATTACCTGCGCCCCTTTCGCGGGTGTTTCCAAGTTTAATATGCCTTGTTTACATCTTAAAGTCACTCTGACACCAAAATCAGCCCGTAATTACGTCCTCGAACACTTTTCAGAGTGATATCGGCTAGTTGCAAAATGGTGGTCACGGGGAAGATATAATCAAGGCTCGCTTGGAATTATTTATGTATAATTAGTCAATATTTCGTAATCAATAGAGAAGGTTCAGTATGTGACGATCAGCAACTTTACAATAACTGAGTTAAAAGCAGATTTGTTGCCGATGAAGTTTATGAGAACTGTATGGCTCGTTTATACTCCGCGGCCAAAAACTGACAGTCCAATTTTCGTGAACTTCCTCTGGGTATTATTTTACGCTGCATGACAGCAAACTGTCATTTACCGCGTTGCTGATGAGTAACATTATTTCGTTGGCGACCAACCTTTTTCGGCGACTGTCGTTTAGAGGAAAGTCTTTGGGATCTCCAAAAAACTACATGTGCATCTGTTGTATTTTTTAACTGAAAGAACTGCGGCTTCACTTAGACACATTAACATGCTTGCACGAAATGCTATAACTAATTTTTGTAACTATTATTATTAAATGTATTTTTGCAAATACACTATGTAGTTAGCCCCCAATAAGAAACACCAAATTATTGATGTGGGATGACAGGTGCTGAAGGCTGCCTACAGCGAATCATATAACAACGAGAAATGGTAGAAAATACCCAAAATATGTTTCCTTGATAAGCATCCACTTTCTTCTCATTTTATTCTCGCCTTTGCACTCTCATTGGACCTTCCCCTTTCCTTCTAGACTACAAGTCTACATATATTGTTATTAATGTTTATCAGGCTTAATGAATGAAGCCGTTAATGGCTTTAACCGTTGTGGAGTTTTCAAAGTATAAATCGACAGCGACGAAATTTAAAATTTGACATTCTGAATAAATTAACCTAAAGCCTTGTTTATCCAGAAAGCTTTATTTCAGTTTACTCTACAAGTTCACTTCGTTATTTTTCGTCTTTCGTAGACTCCGGCCGGCACCTTCAGGGAGCAGGGCCCAAAATGCGGATAACAAGTCATGCATGCCCAATCGTTCAAATTCGTTTTTCCCCCGATTTTTATCAACACAACTTTGCTATACTTATAATATACATTGTACGCACGTCTTCAATCAGGACTTAAATTTACAAGTTATAAATAGTTAGATTTACTGCTCTTCGCATGCGAGTGTGAAGTAAAAAATCCAGTCAGGATGGAAATTGCTTTTCATTTATTTGCTCTCGAAAATGCATTTATAATTTCATAAATATAATGAATTCGAGGTTTGAATTATAATGGTGACGCGTTATTTTAAGCATTCGAATGGAACATGTTTTGGGTAAAATTGTAATTACGGTTAAGCAAAATTTACTTTTACATGTAACAAAAGCCGCCAAAATTCTGCAATCAGCTGTTTATTTTCCAGTTGAAATGTTACGTCTTATTTGTACAATCTCAACGACTTGAACCTCGGAGAAATGGGATCTTCATTGTTTATAATGAATGACAACATACATCAATATTTTTTGACGCTAATGTAATTTTTTGGCTGACAATTGTTCGTTATTTCTCAAGAGAAGCGCGACCTAAAGTTTGTTTTGAAGCAGCTGTTATTACAATAGCCCTTTTCACGGTTAACGGCTGAAATGTTTGCATAACAATACAGTTAAACATAGAAGCGAGGCAATTTCGGGTACAAGCTGTAAAACATCGTGATTTTCTTGAGCTCCTTGAACTTTCTTAGTATAAAAATATTTTTAAAACGGAGAACAACTTAATATACAACTATTTTAGTTAAAGTTTTCCGTAAAGATCGTAACCCGATCTCCCTGTTGTTTATGCGAATCTACTCTTTATTAATAGAGAAAAGTCGTTTTCCTTTTTTTCTTAAAACAACGTAAACTAAAATAATTTTAGTTCTTCTACATTTTAAAACTGTATTTATACTAAAAGAGTTGAAGGAGCTCAAGAAAAACACGATGTTTTACAGCTTGTGCCCGAAATTGCCTCGCTTCTATGTTCAAGTGTAGTGTTATGCATATATCACAAGATAACCGTCAAAAGGGCTATTGTTCACTACACTCATTTTTGTTGTTGTTGTAAATGTATATTTTCATGCCCAGGCTGAATACGATTTTAGGCTAAGAATATTCTTAATATATTCTTAGATTACGAAGTGATCCAGAGTATAGTACCGTAAAAGCTCTATTAAGCCCCCGGAGGGCTTATTTAATTTCAGGCCTCAAGAAGGGGGTGCTTATTAGAGAGGGGGGCTTAATAGGGGCTTATTTCAAATCATAAATTTTCAAGAAAATTCACATTATTTTTTCAAACTTTACTATTACACCACTAACTAAAAAAGAACAAGAATGGGTTATGTATGACCGTCTTACAAAGAAACGTCATTTATACCCTAACTCGACGATAGTTCTGGAAATTAAAGACCACGTTTCAATATAAAGTGACTGAAACGCCAGAAAATATTGCTGAAAAGTCATTTACATCAGCCTGACGGAAAGGAGGGGGGGGGGGGGGGGGGGCTTATTACAAAATCTGTCTTCAAAGGGGGGGGCTTATTAGATAGGGGTTGGCTTAATAGAGAGGGGGGGCTAAATAGAGCTTTTACGGTATTTCAGTTCAGTAAAATAACAGTAATAATACGACTTGAGCTGTACACGTTTTTATAATTTTGTTAACTCGTTTTGATACATAGTATAAGAAAAGGAAAAATTATACATTGTATATATTTACCATACTTTTAAATGAAACATCATGTGATTTTATTGTACATGTATTTTATTTTCTATCAACTTGCAAAAAAAAATTCTTAACTAATTCTCAGCCTTGGGTATATTCTTAGCATATTCTTAAAATTTCGCCAGGCTAAGCCTCAATATTCTTATAAACAAGATTTTTACATAAAGAGTGTATAACAGGAAAACATCGTGAAATTTACGACAGACCTTTAAAGTGATCACTATCATATGAATATAAAACTGGATGAAACTCGTGAACCACCACTTGAAATTCACCTAAAAAGGAATCACCTCAAGTCGCTATATTATGCTTACTCTTTCCCTTCGCTGTTAGGTTATTTGGTTTCGTTTCTTTTCCTGTACTTATTGTAAGATGGGAAACAAAATTCGAGAGCATGATTCCATTTAAGGAAAAAATACGGAAAAACATACAGCTGTAGACCATGATGCCTTGGTGTAAATCATCGCGCATCTAGCTTTATGAAGTATGCCATTGTACGTAAACAGACTATAATAGAGAAGTTATATTATGATTATAACTGTGTAGCGCCACTGTTGGAGAGTTCAAATTAAAACAATGATAACTGTGGGCGCTTAAAATGTTTGAAACGTCCAGACGTTTCGGGACTGCTGTCCCTTCTTCGGTGGAATCAATAGAGAAGGTTCAGTACGTGACAATCAGCAACTTTACAATAACTTTGAGTTAAAAGCAGATTTAATTTGTTGCCGATGAAGTTTATGAGAAATGTATGGCTCGTTTATACTCCGCGGCCAAAAACTGACAGTCCCATTTTCGTGAACTTCCTCTGGGTATGACTTCTCTACAACAGGCTATCGATTTTGGCGGCGTTGATTCTGGTATCTAAACTTGTTAAAACCTGTATCACTCATTTGTTGCTTAAGGCTTTTATCGAACTGGCGCATTGGCCTTCACAAAGGCATCATGTGGATTCTATTTATTGTATTTTATTATTTTTGTCCGGCCATGTTTGATGCATTTCGCTTTTTTGTTGTGGTCTATTAAGAAATAATATCTGAATCAGAATCCAAAGCCAACTCGTAAAGTCGAATGTAAATGCGAAATCTAAACGCATGAATTTATATTTTAAAATACAAACATAAAGTCATTAAATGTATCTGGTATTTTACTGACCTGGTAATTGAACAGATTGTCTGTCCTTTGGCTTTTCTATTTATTTTTAGTGCTCCAACATGCACCGCCTGCGCAACTTGTAATGATTACCTCTTTATAATTTTAAAAATATAAGAAAAATTACTTCGGTGCCATGAATAATTACTTTGACAATTTATTTTCTCGCCTAATGAGAATTGATCGTGTGAACAATTGATCGTGTTAAAGCAAAGAAAGTCAGCTGGCACATTATATTGCTTACTGTAACAGGTTCTTACTTTTTAACGTTCCCATTGTACTCATTGTGTTCCGCCCTTTTTCGGTATAAATAATTTAGTATTTCCGTGATTTTAGTTGTCTACTAAAACTGGATGAGTTCAGATAACTTCATTAATCAAATATGTAGCCATGATGCGGATCCATTCTAAACAGATATTTCCGAAACAAAGAAAAATTCATCAAATAATAATTGATAATTCATCAAGTTATAACAAAGGAAATCAAAATCGTGACGGAGGTTTGGATACCTAGTCTTAATTAGCACATTTGCTTTTCTTTTTATCTCCGTTTACTCCTTAGCTTTTGTAAATATGTACATACTATGTAAATAAAGCTATAACCTAGAATTGTAGCATCCAACCAGTCGTATTCTTCTTCTGTTATATCGCAATGATAACTTCGACAGACCATATTATGCACAGAACCGCTCAGAGATAAAGGAACCATCTAACGCGTTGTCCAAGCATTGACAAAGAACAGTCAACGCGTTGGTGCGTTTTTGCCGACGCGTTTTTCTTCATCGCGTCTTACCTTTGTTAGTCATTTTTCCACCTTCAGTTTATTTTTTATTTTTTGCTCTTTCTTTAAAACGACACAAAAGTCGTCGGACGAGTCAAACTGAGAATAACTGAACTTGCCTGCAAAAATTGTAATTATCAATTTTGAATCGCTCGACATTTGTATGTATATTTTTGGTTGGACACGTCACAACGTGTAGGTATTACGGCTTGGAAATGTAAAATATCTTGGATGCATAGTAAAACCGTAATCGGATTCAGTATTGTCCTTGTTTCAGTGTGAGTATCTGGTTTTGATCTGCAAAAAAAACGTTGAATTATTATTTTTGTTATCATACTCGCCGTCATGCAGTAATTACTTATTTAGTATTGTTCCTAGTATTTATCAGTTATTATATACACAGTATCTAGATAATTATAAGAAGTTTTCAGACTTGTTCGATATATGGTTCTAGTCTAACTGAAAACCAAATTTATGTATCAATAATATGTATCAGTTATAATAATATGTTATTTTTTTGGTTTTCGTTTGCTTCAGGACTTTTCAAATTCGAATTGGCCCACTTATCCACCAAATGGGAGTTGTATTTAGATATGATTATCATTTTTATTGCAGCCGTTTTTAGTGCCAAATGCCTCTTATTCTAAAGGAGATATAAGGGGTTTTCAATAAGAAAAGAGGGGATTTAGGGGATTATCGCTGTCACAATCATGTAGATTAGAAGAACTGATTGCCAATAATTGTATGTGTATCGATAATCACGAATTTCGTTTGAAAAATTTAATAATAAAATAAAGCACATGAATTTTTGGTCAGTTATATCCCAAAACCAAAACACATAGACACCTAATCGAACGGGCGACCCGCTATTTAACTGATTATACTGTGTAGATATTGGAAATAGTGTGTATAATCCAGCTTTATGTTCTACATGCGTTTTGAGCTGGTGTAGTAGAAACAATTTCCAACTCTCTAGGTCTGAAGATTGTGATGATGTTATTTATCATGCTAAACACGGGGCAGTTGACTACGATGGCCATATTTCCTTTAAAAAGAAGATCGCTGGAGTTGTGTTGTTTTCTTTTCATGTGGTTTTTGTTTCGTCGTTTGATCTGTAGAGATTGTATTTGTTTGTCGTACGCCTAATGGGTACCTTGTTCGATCCGCCGTCATAGTACTAGCATTAGATTCCACTCTGTTTCTATAACTACATGTGACAAGTCTTCGTAGTGCGGACTTCAAATTTTCACCGTAAAACCCGTACAATAACGGGTCTAGCGCCGCATTGAGACAGATCAAAAGTTGAGATGCTCTCCATCCAAGACCAGGGGAAGCCAAGTGAAAATAAATCAGTGTTCGAGTGATCATAAACGGAGACCAACATATCGCAAACGCTATAGTTAAAGCGGCTAGTGTCTTGGCAACTTTCTTATGTCGTTGATTTGATTTCGTAATAAATGAGTTGCTTGTTGGTAAAACTCTTGTACGAAGAGCGCGGAAAATATTTATCTGCGTAAAAATCAAGTAGAACAGTGGGATAACAAAAAATAATATTGCATGTAGACTGTAGTATATTTGCCGGCCAAGATTTTCCCATGTTGTATTGGCACAAACAACTTTACCGTCATCGTTCGTTTCGACGCGGTAGATATGCGCCAAAGGTGAACAGATGGCTAAGCACAAACCCCATATTATAATTAGCTTCATGTATTTTCCGTCAGACCAGTTTCTAATCCTAGCATTGAAGGGATCCGTAATAGCCTTTAGTCTTTGATAGCTTATAATCACAAGAGTTGTGATTGAAGTTGTATAGCTCGTCTCAATAAGGAATCCTTGAAGTTTACAGGTGATGTTGCCTCCTACCCAACGCCACAGAAAGGTGATAAGGTTGAGAGGTGTTAGAAAAGTAAACAACAGATCCGCAGTTGCTAAATTTGCCACGAGCCACATCAGAGGAGAATGGTTTCTCTTCCAGCTCTTGTAGCAGGTCACCAAGACCCATGTATTGCCAACTGTGGAGACGAGAAAAACAGTGCTATAAAATACACAGAGCACAATACCTATCAGTGGAGAAATATTGTCACTGGTTGTCATCGCTGATGATGTGTGCTGAATCAATGTCTTGAATTCTGTAGTTTGCTTTAAAAACTTGAATGTTGCCGTTGATCAGCACGTTTTTTTGTTACTAGGATGATTCGTTTTGTAGACCGGTCAGCATAGCCAATCTCGAATGCCTCCTGATCAGTATTTTAAAATAACAAATATTTTTCATTCCATTTCCATAGATCCACTCATATTATTCCAGCTTTAATATATTTCTCTGTGATGTTCCCGTCTTTTGTCTGCAATAAGATTAGAAAATGGCATTAAAATACGAAAAACTGAGAAAGTTGTTAATATGGGGAACTCCTGCTTTGTTAATTTAAGTTTTGGTTATTGTTTACTTTAATTCCCTGTCAGTTGTCAATTAATGAAGAAGACCGCAAGAAAAAGGCTTAGATGTTATTCTGAATGTTATTTTACGCTGCATGACAGCAAACTGTCATTTACCGCGTTGCTGATGAGTGACATTATTTCGTTGGCGACCAACCTTTTTCGGCGACTGTCGTTTAGAGGAAATTCTTTGGGATCTCCAAAAAACTACATGTGCATCTGTTGTATTTTTTAACTGAAAGAACTGCGGCTTCACTTAGACACATTAACATGCTTGCACGAAATGCTATAACTATTGTAACTATTATTATTAAATATATTTTTCAAATACACTATGTTGTTAGCCCCCTATAAGAAACACTAAATGATTATTGTGGGATGACAGGTGCTGAAGGCTGCCTACAGCGAATCATTATAACAACGAGAAATGGCATAAAATACCCAAAATATGTTCAGTGTGTGTGTTATTAACTTATCTTTTTACTTGATTAGCATCCACTTTCTTCTTATTTTATTCTCGCCTTTGCACTCTCATTGGACCTTCCTCCTTTCCTTCTAGACTACAAGTCTACTTATATTGTTATTAATGTTGATGGCTTAATGAATGAAGCCGTTAATGGCTTTAACCGTTGTGGAGTTTTCAAAGTATAAATCGACAGCGAGGAAATTTAAAATTTGACATTCTGAATAAATTAACCTAAAGCCTCGTTTATCCAGAAAGCTTTATTTCAGTTTACTCTACAAGTTCACTTCGTTATTTTTCGTCTTTCGTAGACTCCGGCCTGCACCTTCAGGGAGCAGGGCCCAAGATGCGGATAACAAGTCATGCATGCCCAATCGTTCAAATTCGTTTTTTTCGCGATCAGGACTTTAATTTACAAGTTATAAATAGTTAGATTTACTGCTCTTCGCATGCAGTGTGAAGTTAGGATGGAGATTGCTTTTTATTTAGTTGCTCTCGAAAATGCATTTATAATGTCATAAATATAATGAATTCGTGGTTTGAATTATAATGTTGACGCTTTATTTTAAGCATTCGAATGGAACATGTTTCGGGTAAAATTGTAATTACGGTTAAGCAAAATTTAACAAAGCCGCCAAAATTCTGCAATCAGCTGTTTATTTTCCAGTTGAAATGTTACGTCCTATTTGTACAATCTCAACGACTTGAATCTCGGAGAAATGGGATCTTCATTGTTTATAATGAATGACAACATACATCAATATTTTTTGACGCTAATGTAATTTTTTGGCTGACAATTGTTCGTTATTTCGCAAGAGAAGCGCGACCTACAGTTTGTTTTGAAGCAGCTGTTTTTACAATAGCCCTTTTCACGGTTAACCTGAAATGTTTGCATAACAATACAGTTAAACATAGAAGCGAGGCAATTTCGGGTACAAGCTGTAAAACATCGTGATTTTCTTGAGCTCCTTGAACTTTTACAACTATTTTAGTTAAAGTTTTCCGTAAAGATCGTAACCCGATCTCCCTGTTGCTTATGCGAATCTACTCTTTATTAATAGAGAAAAGTCGTTTTACATTTTTTCTTAAAACAACGTAAACTAAAATAATTTTAGTTCTTCTACATTTTAAAACTGTTCATTTATACTAAAAGAGTTGAAGGAGCTCAAGAAAAACACGATGTTTTACAGCTTGTGCCCGAAATTTCCTCGCTTCTATGTTCAAGTGTATTGTTATGCAAATATCACAAGTTAACCGTGAAAAGGGCTATTGTTGACTACACCTATAATGTATATTTTCATGCCCAGGCTGAATATTCTTATTTTTCTGCCGATTTTAGGCTGAGAATATTCTTAATATATTCTTAGATTACGAAGTGATTATAGTATTTCAGTAAAATAACAATAATAATACGACCTGAGCTGTACACGTTTTTATAATTTTATTAACTCGTTTTGATACATGGTATAAGAAAAAGGAAAAAGTATACATGGTACATATTTACCATACTTTTAAATGAAACATGTGATTTTATTGTACATGTATTTTATTTTCTATCAACTCGCAAAAAAAAATTCTTAACTAATTCTCAGCCTTGGGTATATTCTTAGCATATTCTTAAAATTTCGCCAGGCTAAGCCTCAATATTCTTATAAACAAGATTTTTACAAAAAGAGTGTATAACAGGAAAACATCGTGAAATTTACGACAGACCTTTAAAGTGATTGCGAACAGAATACTAAAAATAATCACTATCCAATGAATACAAAACTCGATGAAACTTGTGAACCACCACTTGAAATTCACCTAAAAAGGAATCACCTCAAGTCGCTATATTATGCTTACTCTTTCCCTTTGCTGTTAGGTTAGTTGGTTTCGTCTCTTTTCCTGTACTTATTTTAAGATGGGAAACAAAATTCGAGGGCATGATTCCATTTTAGGAAAAAATACGGAAAAACATACAGCTGTAGACCATGATGCCTTGGTGTAAATCGTCGCGCAGCTAGCTTTATGAAGTATGCCATTGGACATAAATAGACTATAATAGAGAAGCTATATTATGATTATAACTGTGTCGCGCCAAAGTGTTGGAGAGTTCAGATTACAATAATGATAACTGTGGGCGCTTAAAATGTTTGAAACATCCAGACGTTTCGGGACTGCTGTCCCTTCTTCGGTGGAATCAATAGAGAAGGTTCAGTACGTGACAATCAGCAACTTTACAATAACTTTGAGTTAAAAGCAGATTTAATTTGTTGCCGATGAAGTTTATGAGAAATGTAGACAGTCCCAATTTTCGTGAACTTCCTCTGGGTACGACATCTCTACAACAGGCTATCGATTTTGGCGGCGTTGATTCTGGTATCTAAACTTGTAACAACCTGCATCACTTATTTGTTGCGGAAGGTTTTTTATCGAACTGGCGCATTGGCCTTCACAAAGGCATCATGTCGATTCTATTTATTGTATTTTATTATTTTTGTCCGGCCATGTTTGATGCATTTCGCTTTTTTTGTTTGTTGTCTATTAAAAAGTAATGTCTGAATCAGAATCCAAAGCCAAACTCGTAAAGTCGAATGTAAATCCGAAATCTAAACGCATGAATGTATATTTTAAAATACAACCATAAAGTCATTAAATGTATCTGGTATTTTACTGACCTGGTAATTGAACAGATTGTCTGTCCTTTGGCTTTTCTATTTATTTTTAGTGCTCCAACATGCACCGCCTGCGCAACTTGTAATGATTACCTCTCTTTATAATTTTAAAAATATAAAGAAAATTACTTCGGTGCCATGAATAATTACTTTGACAATTTATTTTCTCGCCTAATGAGAATTGATCGTGTGAACAATTGATCGTGTTAAAGCAAAGAAAGTCAGCTGGCACATTATATTGCTTACTGTAACAGGTTCTTACTTTTTAACGTTCCCATTGTACTCATTGTGTTCCGCCCTTTTTCGGTATAAATAATTTAGTATTTCCGTGATTTTAGTTGTCTACGCCGTCTACTAAAAACTGGATGAGTTCAGATAACTTCATTAATCAAATATGTAGCCATGATGTGGATCCATTCTAAACAGATATTTCCGAAACAAAGCAAAATTCATCAAATAATAATTGATAATTCATCAAGTTATAACAAAGGAAATCATAATCGTGACGGAGGTTTGGATACCTAGTCTTAATTAGCACATTTTTTTTTCTTTTTATCTCCGTTTACTCCTTAGCTTTTGTTTCAATTGAGAAGATATATCGTACACTTTAGATAGTGTTTCATCCAACTTCCAAACAGAAAGTAAAAAAAAAAAAACGACGCGTAGCGGAGTATTTTTGACGAAATTAGAGGTGTTTGGAAATCGGATGAAACTCTGTCTCGAGTGTTTGATATATTATGTACTAAATTATTTGTCCGCCAATTCCACGTTATCTAAATCGCAAACCTGTCCTCTATTAAACCTTAATCGTTTCGTTGTTCTTTCTTTAACAATTGTCTCTACCGGGTAGATGATTGAAAGTTGGCACACTTGAATAAACTTTGAAGGTACCGTTTGAAATTGTCCCCGTAGATTCCGTACAGTATCGGATCTAAGGCCGTGTTCAAGTGGATTAGAAGTTGCGACGCTCTCCAGATATACCCGCCATCTGTGACGTGGAAGTACATCAACGTTCGAACAACCATAAATGGTGACCAGCATGTTATAAATGCCACAGTTAAGGCCGCTAAAATCTTGGCAACCTTATGATGGCGTCCAGAGCACGTTGTTGCAAAAGCGTTTTGCGTTGGAAAGACGCCCGAACGTAACGATTTAAAAATTCTTTTCTGGGCATAAATCATATAGATTAGAGGAACGAGGAAAAAGCAAACAGCATGGAGACTGTAATATATCTGCCGTCCTAAATCTCCGAATGTGATGTTCGTGCAGAACACTGTACCATTGTTATCTGTATGGGATTGATAAGCATAAAGCAAGGGCGAGCCAACAGTTAGGCTAACTACCCACAAGGCGATCAGTTTGCGATATGCGCTTTCCGGAGCAATGAATCTTGCACTGAATGGCTCGACCACGGCCTTGAGTCGCTCAAAGCTTATAAGAACAAGAGTCATTATTGAAGTGGTGTAGCACGCTTCGATTACAAAGCTTTGTAGTTTACAGGAGATCTGGCCACCAATCCAGGTCCATAAAAAAACTTATCAGGTCCAATATGCTCAGCGTGGTAAATGCCAGGTCTGCAACGGCCAAATTGGCGATGAACCATCTCAGCGAACATGGTCGTCTTTTTAATTTGTAGCATAGGTATAGGACGAACGAGTTCCCCACGATCGATAACAGGAACATCATGGAATAAACACAAGAGAATACAACAACAATTGTTGTAGGAAACCCATCGCTTGTTGCCATACCTTCCGAATTTTAACCTTAATCTTTACAAGCTGTGTGGTTTCTCAGAACAGAAAATGAATACGTGTGTCAATATTAACTAGACCTGTCAAGAATCCTTCCTTTATGGTTTGGAAGATTTCAGCCCGTTGAAAGTTTGCAGGGCGAGGGTAACTGGAATTCCCTTTTTCCAACTGAAAAAAAAAACAGAAATAAAAATAAAAATAGATATATAAAAATATGCAATTCTGTGGCTGTCTAATTGTAGATAATATCAGGAAACGTACCTCGCATCACATAACTTGATTTTGAGCATCTAGACTATTCCAACTAAATTTATCATAAATGCCGCCGTTACTAGATAAAGGTCTTCGGATAAAACAGTTCACGAGTGTTCCTTTCCTAGACCTTTAGTTTCGATAAGGGCAACTACAACTGAGTGCATTTGAAAACAATAATTTCTATACTGAATGTGTGTTTACATTGAATATAGCAGCGTTATCTTTTTAAACTATTCATAAACGTTTTGTTGTCTGAAGAAGGTTTTTTAGTGAATTGTTAAAACTTAAAGCATTAATCTTTGGCTATGGAAACTTGAAGCCACTGTTTCTTCGATGTCTAATCATCCTGTTGATCTTTCAAATGTCAATCCATCGATCGTAATTAAACAGAAAAAGCAGAAAAAAGAAAAAAGCAAAACCAAACTGAAAAGCATATGTCGGTTCGCCATTTTGTGTAAATGTTTGTGGAAAATGGATTTTAGAGCAATGGTAAAAGCATAAGTAATAGAGAAAAAAAAAAACAGAAGAAAAATAACTTGGAATTTTTGCCAACCCTTGGAGTTCCTAACAATTCTTACTGATAATGAAAACATGTTATTAACTTTGCATGCTATTTTATTGTTTCTAAAAAAGTTCAAATAATATATGCTCAATTCTGCTTCAAATGAGACTATTTGAACAATGTTTTATTATTTGAGACAGCTGTTTTAACAGGCAAATTTTAATTTTCTTCATGTCACAACCATGTGTGGAAAACAGCAATAAACAACTTCATACTCTTTGTTTCCGCAAAAAATGCTTTCTGAGCGTTTTACAAAAGACGACCGAAACTGAAGTCAGATTAACCATGCATATTTATTTATAAAAGCTTCTTTCTAACAGGCAGTGTAATATATCGATGTAGCAGACTAATTTGTTTTCATTCTCCATCCATCCGGAAAAATAATTATAAACAAGTGGACCTAATTGCGCTTTTCTTTCACAATATTCTGCACTTACATGTATATATAGCATCGTCTGTCTCGTCGTTATTTTAAATGGAAAGCATTTTATTTGCTTTTAGCCCTATTTAAAAGCCTCAATTTTGAACCTATAGTCCCTGTTTTCATATTGGAAGTATATTTCTTCAACAATTTAACTTTTCAGAATACAGTTTGGTTACACCACTTATATTTCCCAGCAACACAACGATCTAAGCATGCGTTGCACCCAGCCCCAAAGGTGTTAAATAAATGAGGTTGTGGGATCCAATCAAAGGTTTATCATGAAGGACGCCACGCAATCGTCGAAACAGGACCACTGACCTAATTAGCATCAAGTAAAATCTAAGTTACATGCTAAATAGATTTTTCCAAACAACTCAAAAAATTTAAATCTAAATTATATCACTTTTTTCTGCATTACTCGTATAGATTTCTTCGGTCATGCAAAGCAAACTATTGCTACCAGTCATTTGAACTGTGTCTCACTCTTGCCATTTAGTGCTACAGGTTATATTTGAACTTTAATATATGAGAACAGTAGCCTCAGGGATGGCTTCATCCAAGCTCCATAGAAGCCTTCGGTCTTCTTGATAGAATTAAAACTGAAACCTTGTAACTTCTCATTGTCGCTTTAACCGACAGAGAAAGTCGTTTAAAACATCCTTCATGTCCTGAGCTATTTTGATCACGAGCGCTTGGTCGCGTTTTGTTCTTTAATCGTGTTTCCCTTGACTTGACCTGCGTTAAGCAGGCGTAAGTGTTCAGCTTCAGTTCAAATTCAGCTTTACCCGGTTCGATGGACCAACATACGTTCATGCAAGTTCAATCTGTGCAATTGTTTCAGATATAAATCGACACAGCGCGGTTTTAGCAGCGCTAGCATCTCGACCACGTACTCCACTGGCAGTGGGATAACACTGAAGAATATTAATTGGTTACATAAAACAATCTTCTACATATGGACAACTCTTCGCAATGCAGACTTAAGATTTCCACCGTAATACCCGTACAATATGGGATCTAGCGCAGCATTAAGACAAATTAAGAGTTGTGAAGATGTCCAAACGAGATCAGGAGAAGCCACCTGAAAATAAATCAGTGTTCGAGTGATCATAAACGGAGACCAACAAATCACGAACGCTATAGTTAAAGCGGCAAGTGTCTTTGCCACTTTCTTATGACGTTGATTATGTTTGGAAATAAACGAGTTGCTTATTGGTACAACTCTCGAACGAAGAGCGCGCTGAATATGACTTTGCGTAAAAATCATGTACAACAAGGGAATTGTAAAGAAGAAAATTGCATGCAAACTGTAGAATATTTGTCGACCAGTCGTTCCCCATGTTGAATTAACACAAGCTACGTCACCGTTTTCGTACGTTTTCACGCGGTAAATGTGCAATAAAGGTGAACACACGACTAAGCACAAACCCCAAATTATGACTGGTTTAATGTATTGTCTGTTTGGCCATATTTGCATCCTATATCTGAATGGATCCGTTATGGCCTTCAATCTTTGATGGCTTATGACGACAAGTGTGGTGATTGAAGTTGTATAGGTGGCCTCGATAAGGAATCCTTGAATTTTACAAGTCATGTCACCTCCTACCCAACGCCAAAAAAAATTGATGGCGTTGAAAGGTGTAAGTAAAGTAAACAAAAGGTCCGCAGACGCTAAATTTGCCACCAACCACATCAATGGAAAATATCTTCGCTTCAACGTCTGGTAGCAGTTTACCACGACCCATGTATTGCCGACGGTTGACAGGATAAAAACAGTGCTATAAAATGCACAGAAGAAGACCACCATAAGTGGAGAAAAACTGTCGCTGGTTGCCATCTCCAACGGTGCGTGCTGAGTCAATAATTTTATATCTTCAGTGATTGCAATATTTGCCAAAAATCATCGGACGTTGCGATCAGTTATTTCTCATCATATCGTCGAATTGCTTCGGGTTTTCATAATGTCACGTAGTGCTGATCCGAGCATTCATCACTTTTCCCGGCATTTGAAGATCTTGAACTTCACTTCAGTTCATTACAAAGATCCACAAAATGTTATTCTTATTTCGTAATGCTGTTGCGCGTATTTTCTTTTCAATGAGAAGAAAAGAAAACAATGAAAAGGGCAACATTCAAACTGTAGCGTGAACTATGATATATATAAGATGATTGAAAGCTGGCAAAAGAAAAAAAAGTGGTTGAAAAATATAATCACTGCTAGTTTATCCACTGACAACAGCTTCCTTCAATTAAATATTCCGTTATTGTTTATCTTTGACTTTATCTGATGCCATCTTTCAATTATATTTAAAGACTGGAAGTAGGACATAATCTCCATATTATATTCGTTACCTTGGTAACACAATTTCATTTGCGGTCGTTCAGAATAGTCATAATCATTGACATTCGTTGCCGACCGGCCTCTGAGAGAGCGATCCCAACTTGAGAAATGTTTAAAAGTAGACCGATTTGCACAACTCTTCATATCAATTATAAGAATGAAAAAATGGATTATTTAGAGCAACACTGAATATGTATTAGCTTTCATTTACAATTCTCATTGGTCGAAAGCCCTAACGAGGAAATTGATCCACACGAAGTCTTTTGGTGTCGTACGTACGGTCTCCGGAACAGATTTCGTTTTGTCAAACTGATTTACCTGGTGTGTTTTTAATTTCCTTCATACTCCCAGTAGGTACCCACGTATTCATAAATAATTACCCCTTAAGAACCAAAATCGTTTTTACCTAGTTTAAGATATAAAGCCTATCGTATTGGGGTTATCTTATGTTGGCATGGAATTTAATTAGTATTGTTTTGCAAACGTATTTATATTCAATTAAGGGAGAAGCCCTTAGAATTTTAAATCTAAGATTAAAAAATATTGCATTTACGTTTATTACTGAATGTAACAGCTGCTCTAAGACCTTTTTCTGCTTGTTGACTTTAAAGCAGGGATTAAAGCAGGGAGCCAGCAATTGTTGTAACTGTATACCCAATGTAAGAAGCGTTTGAAAAGTGGTAGGAAACGCTAGTGCTTTGATTGCCACTTCGGTGCAATTTGACTAATACATTGCTATATGGAAATCCTTGATTTCGACCCACTACCCTAAAACCCAGAACACGACTAACAAGCTCCCTGTTTATTACGTTTCGTCTCGTTTCGTGTTATTTATACTCTTCTACTCTGTATCCAGACTTCATCAGTGATGAAATAAAGATTTAATACAGATTATTACTATTGCTATTACTATGCCATATAGAGGCTTAGAGTCAGTACGAGACTGTCGTTGTACCGCCGCAGTTTCAACTGTATTTCGTAAAAGGCGGACTTGTTTTTGCGTTACAGTGATTTTGCCATTGGTTGATTCCGTTTCAGTGCTGCCCCGCCAAAACTGTAGGTGCAACTTTCGGTTATCCAGAGATCGCGTAGAAATTGATTGCCAAATGATCGCTTTGGTAGGCAGCATAATGGTGTAATCTGGCAGCGAGACATGCTTTGTATGTTACATTTTGTGTTAAAATAATCGGCAATAATGAAACCAGAATTATTATTTTCCCCCTCTTTTCTTACTGAAGTATTTTCCGACGAAATATGTATTTTCTGTATACGAATCGGAACATATTGTAATTATCTGTCAGCCTGGTATAAAGTTGAAGCATGTGTCGTCGATCGATTTGATTATTCAAGTTTACTGGATGCCATGAATCATGTGATTGCCTTTCTTGTCGGCTTGACTTCAGTTGACAGCTGCTCTATTTCGATTCAAATCTTCTGTCAAATCTTCGATTCAAATCTATTCTTGAATTGGAATAATTTCTCAACTTACAAATAACTTGAATTTTCTTCATGTATATTCATAAGTATTCTTGATTGCTTGTCCAGCTGAATCCACACCTTCCTGCAACCGTGAATTAACTTTCTTGCCAAACTCCACTAAAAGTAAATATTAAAATTAAAATATTTCTTTCACACCGATTTCGGGTTATCATTTGCTCGTGTGAAGGATGCTTCTCCTATAATAAATTGGAAGCTTTACTTCATAACTCTTCTCATTGACTATGACTTCGTTTGTGAAATTTTCATGTCTCAACTCATGTGGAGTAAGTGAGTGAGTTCAGGTAAGCGTTGCGTCTATCAACAGCTCAAATACAATTCAAACTATAACCTTTCCTTCAGCATCATTGCGTTGTCCAACCCCTCGCATACGACGTAAATGTGGTGGCGTCATTATTTATTGTTAACTTTACCCGCAAGTCAATGTTGTATGATGTCGAAACAACAACAACAACAACGACAAAAGCAACAACAACAACAACAAACAATACCAACTGGAATTAAAACGTTTCATCCAAAAATAGTAACATCGCTAGATTTGTATGATGGCAAAACAACAACTGCAACAACAACAACAACAACAACAACAACAACAATTGAAACGTTCCAACCAAGAGTAGTAACACTCCCTAGACAACCCTAAATTGTTCTTCCTGCTACTGCATCAGTGTATTTAATCGAACGTGTTTGCTTACAGTCAGCTTAACAAGTTCCTATCTAACGACTATTAACTTAATATCAGCGAGCCTCAGCAGTCTGACAACACCGTGTCGAGGATAACATAACTTTTCGTAGTGAAGACTTCAGATTTCCACCATAAAACCCGTACAACAAGGGATCTAATCCTGTATTAAGAAAAATCAAAAGTTGAGACGCTCTCCAACCAAGGCCCGGAGAAGCCAAGTGGAAGTATAGCAGCGTTCGAGTGACCATAAAAGGAGACCAACATATCACAAACGCTATAGTTAAAGCAGCAAGTGTCTTCGAAGCCTTCCTGTTTCGTTGATTTGTTTTCGTAATAAACGCTGAATTCCTTATTGGCACAACACTTGTGCGGAGAGCGCAAAAAATGCGGCTTTGCGTGAAAATCATGTACAGCAACGGAATAACAAAGAAAAATATCGTATGCAAACTGTAATATATTTGTGGGACGATAATATTTCTCGGGGTTGAAGTAACACAAGCAACTTCGCCGTTTTCATGCATTCTCACGCGGTATATATACACTAGAGGTGAACAGACAGCTAAGCTTGAACCCCAAATTATAACTAGTTTCGTGTATTCTCTGTTTGACCATGCTCTAATTCTAGCGTTAAATGGATCTGTAAGAACCTTCAGTCTTTGATAGCTTATAATCACAAGTGTAATGATTGAGGTTGTGTAGCTTGCCTCAAGAAGGAATCCCTGAAGTTTACAAGTGCTGTTACCACCCATCCATTGCCACAAAAAGCCGATACCATTGAAAAGGGAAAGAAGAGTAAAGGAGAGATCCGCAGACGCCAAATTTGCCAATAACCACATAAATGGATAGTATCTTCGTTTCAAAGTCTTGTAGCAGGTTACTAAGACCCATGTATTTCCAACGGTCGATAAAATAAAAACGGTGAAATAAAACACGCTGAAAAACCCCACAATAAGTTTTGATACATTGTCACTCGTTGCCATCGTCTTTGATGATTATGTGTTGAATCAATAATTTCCCCCTTGATTTCTGTATTTCATGAAGTTTTTTCTTGTTGTTTAGATCTCGAATCTCTCCAATATGCTTAAAGAGTGTAGACAGTTTAGTTCATCCCACAAGTCAGAGTGTCTGCTTCGAATCTCTTAATTATCTTTGCGTGATGTCGCGTTTCCTTTGTCTTCATAAAACAAAACCCAGGAGATTGTTACTTTCAAATTTTAAACTTGGCCGGAAATTCACATGGCGTAACAAGTATGAAAATGTGTCGAATATTATACTTCTGGTTTCATCCCTTTGTTTATATTTTTCTACATAATTGCTTACTTTTTTATTCATATTTTGTCAACTTTATTTTGATTTTGACATCTGTATTTTCATTATACTTTGATAATAGACTGTCATTTGCCTTTGCCTTTGTTGGATCTTCAATGAAGCAACCTTTTTAAAATATTTAATTGCAAGGACGTATTTTAATGAACAAGCGCTAGACCTAGCATATTAATTGTTACTGAAATAAACCAGAAATGCTGAACACTAAGAAAATTTGACGTTGATAGATTTGAACCAACCAACTCTGGAACAGGTCACCGAGTTAAAATATTATATCTTTAAGTTGTAAGAAATCCGTGTTACCTTCACGTTAAGACTGGTTATGTATTGCAAAATGAATACGTTAGTTAACACCCAAAAGTAAACATTCGCTCCTCAAAAGTTAAAAATGTGTTGATGGAAATTAATTGAACTTCTCTTACGTCCGAGCTACAACAATAGTTCATTGTTATTACTTTATGTTGGTTATCTGCTGAAATATTTAACTTGTTCAACAATTACGCCTGGTCCTGAACTTTCTTTCCATTCTAGTTTAGCCAGTGGTGTTTTTTTTTACGAAAGAAGTGCTTGAGAGTCAATAATTGTTACTGTATCCACGATTTTCGAAGTAAGTGATGAGAGAGCGAAAAAAGTTTCTTGAATATCTCTTTTCAATGCGCGGTGTTATAAAAGTTTGGATGTGTACAATTATCCGCGTTCTTATTGATTCACTAAACTTGCACGAGGCTTTTATAAAACAACCACGAATAATGCGTGCTCTGATTGGCTGCCATAAGTGTTTCAATACATTGTGTAGACACAGTTAGTGAAGACCAGCTTATCATTATATATCTTTCGAACATGGGGTAAATAATTCGAATGATTTTGTTTATTATATTTATTTTAATCACTGAAACTAACTTGAACAGCGAACAGTAGAACGACGGGGTTAAATAAAGGTTGGAAATGGAAATAAGTTTCCTGAGACTAGAAACTCATAAACAAAGGAAATCATGACCATGAGCATATATTTTTACGAGTTTAATTTTCCGTTTACTCCATAGTTTTAGTTTCGATTGAGACAGTGTTTCATCACATTTCCAGCCACCTCGAACTACGTCAAAAATACTCCGCTGCGCGTCATACTTTCAACTCACTTCTCGGTGTTGGAAATATGATGAAACACTTCTTTCGTGTTTGATATATAGAGGATATTACACGGCGGCGCGAAGATATTAATTTTATTTTCGAGTGGTAAATTTTAACACGAGAAAATAAAATTCATATCTTCAAAAAAATACAAAAGCACAAGCAACTTTATCGCGAACTCTTGCAGCTCGGTGGCTGGACTTTCTTGAATTTCTCTCCTTTCGTCTTCACTTGCAAGGAACTCCTTGAATAATTTCACGTCTTTCTTCTTTGTGTTAGCATTTTCCTACTAGAGTGAACGATTTCATGTCGGCTTCAGCGAATTTCACGAATCTATCGCTTGCCAATAAGAAATTGACTTAGTTTTTTTGGGGCCAAAAAAGTTGTATTAACGGGGTAGTTATAAGGTATGTAGTTATTATTAGTATAGTACCACCAATATTTACCAGCCTTTTATTCGATTTTTACCGTTTTAGATCTGTTTCAGAACATTTGTTTACTTCACACAATACATGTACCCTTATTTCAACTAAGTGAAAAGGAAAATAATAATAATAACTAATAGTATTGATTTATTTACATAGCGCTATTTCCAATGTATATTTCCCAATAGCGCTTTACAAGTGTAAACTGCCTTACAATAGTATGGCTTACAAAAGTCTAAAAAGTTAAAATAACAGAGCTAGCCTATAGGTATATGTATATTATCTATTAATTATCTAATTAAATCTCAGTGTCTCAGTCCTCAATTTCTGACATGTTGATCGGTCATGATTTGACCTAATCAACGAAAATCAGTTACATTAAACTGGATGGCACCTCCTCTCGGAGTTTTGAGGAGCCCGTTTCTATGAAGGTACAAGACAATTTCCAACTATTTTTTATACGCAAAAGGTTTGGTGTTACCGGGTGCAAAGTGCAGCTGCATGTAAGCCAGCTTAGCGGAAATCTTGTCGATTATTTCAGTGCAAGGAGACTCGATTCCTTATTGTTCAGTGTGTTGTATTTTAATGGCTGTAATCTCCATCAGATATCACCTAGCCAGCTTTATTTCCAAATTTTAACTTTAGAAAACTGTACAGAGATAGTTAAATTCTGTTTTAAACCTCACTGAGATGTAAATTAGCAACGGTGTTCAGTTGGCTTGATATCGTAGAGTTATCGTTTCTAATTCGTCTCGTCATTCGTCCTTCCGTAAAACTTCCCACTGGCTCAGATTTCTGAGAATTCGTGCATGTGAAGAAACGTTTAAGAAACGGCTTCAAGTTTTCTCCATAAATTCCGTACAATATCGGATCCAAGGCCGTGTTCAAGAAAATTAAAAGTTGGGACGCTCTCCAAATATACCCGCCATCTGTGAGGTGGAAGTACATTAGCGTTCGAACAAATATAAATGGAGACCAACACGTTGCAAACGCTACAGTTAGGGCCACTAGAGGCTTGGCTGCCTTCAGATGCCGTTTAGAACCCGCTGTTGTAAAAGCGTTTTGCATTGGAAAAACGCTCGAGCGTAAACTTCGGAAAATGGTACTCTGGGCGTAAATCATATAGATTAGAGGAACGACGAAAAAGCAGACTGCATGGATACTGTAATATATCTGCCGTCCTAAAACTCCGAATGTGATGTTCGTGCAGAACAACGCACCTCTATCATCTATTTGAGTTTGATAGGCATAAAACAAGGGCGAAGCAGTAACTAGGCTCAGTACCCACGAGGCAGCCAGTTTTCGATGTACGCTTTCTGGAGCACTGATCATTGCATTGAAGGGCTTGACCACGGCCTTGAGTCGCTCAAAGCTTATAAAAACAAGAGTCGTTATTGAAGCCGTGTAGCACGCTTCGATCAAAAATCCTTGCAGCTTACATGTGACCTGACCGCCAACCCAGTTCCACAAGAAACTTATCAAGTCCAATATGGACAGTAACGTAAATGTCAGGTCGGCGATAGCTAAGTTGGCAATGAACCATTTCAGCGTATTCGAAGATGCTTGTATTTTTAGTGCTTTATAGCAGACAGATAGGACAAGAGAGTTTGCCATTGTTGATAACACGAAAACGAAGGAGTAGAAACATACAAATGCAACAACTATTGTTGTTGGATATCCGTCACTTGTTGCCATAATGTGTTTCCTTTATTAATTAAGATCTGGCGAGTGAGGGAATTAGTGTTTGAATAAGTATGTGTTGCATGTAGCGATGTTATGATTCTTCTATTTGTCAACGCCAGGTGTTTCTTGTTTTGGAAGATTGATAGTAAGATGGATGTCCTTTGTTTATTTCTGGCAAAAATAAAAATATTATACGAATTAGAGCAAATGCGATGCAATGAGTTAAATTGATCAAAAAATGACTTTGATTCAGTAACTGTACAGTAACTAACTTACTCATCAGCATGCCGCAGTGAAAGTCCTTTGCTCCAATCTTTAATTCTTTCTAAGCTTCTTAGTAGTAGTGGTGGTTCAGGTAGATCATATAGTTCCCTCTGTTAGAAAGATTGTCGCTAGTGAAGGGAAATTCCATGATATTACTAGATGAAACGTTTCAAGGGAAGCAAGATAATTATGCCTATTTCTCTCTTTATAGACCATCATTCCTACCGATTACCTATTTCCGTCAAATATTATTTACTTTTATATGTTTCTTTCCGTCGAATATATCAACGTTGACCTTAAATAACCTGTTTTTCGTTTTTCTTTTCTTTTAAAGGTATGTTAGTCAATTGTATATCCAACATCCTTAAAGCGCCTCTATGATATGTGATTATTAAAAACGTGAAACGGATCTTCAGTTTTGGTAAAGATAGATCACAGTTAGACGGAGTGAGCGAAGAAAAAGACAAACAACAAGTGAACAGTTCAATTCACTTTTTTCCCTTAAAAATAATTATTTCCCTTAGCAATAACCAGCATGCTCCTCCCTCTGACGAAAAAAAAAGGAACTATAGTTAACATGTGGTTTACCTCATTACCGTAGGACGGTTCAGTATAACAATTTGAATATGGCTCGTGTTTGATTCCTTATGCGGATGCTGTTGTGCATGTGTCTCAGTTGAGACACATGTGTAAGGATATATCAGGTGTACATGTAATATGCGCGAATATAGTTTGTTTACAGAAACGAATGTTGACTTTAATTTCTCTTTGGATTTGTATCCGGAAGTCGTTTTCAGTGTACCCATGTAAAGAAGGACTTACACATGTAACTCATCTACTAGATTTACAATCAGATCGCGCACGTTTTTCGTTTTTGGAAGGGATAAATATTTCAGAAAACTGCATTTATGTATACATGTATGTTTCCATTTATCTTTATTATTGTAAAAAGGCACGCATCCATCGACTGTTTGCCCTGTATAAATGTTTACCTTTCTTGCCATTTCTTGCCGTTTTCTCGTGCACGTACAAACCTGCTATTGAAGTTTTTTCCCCACTGTATAATAAAAACAAAAAATGTACCACCGTGGTATGCTTAAGAAGACTGACAGACATTTTCACGTTAAATGTTAGATCAGTTCAAGATTTGCACCCAAGCTTCTTTGGTTCAGAGCTAGTCAAATTGAACAATTAATACAACGAAATCCATAAGCAATGTTGGCATTATAACTTCCTCCTTCCAAGGGTAAAGAAAAATCAACAAGGGGGGGCTCGAAGGAAGGAAGGAAGTTTCATGTTTTGCATGTGATAATGAATATGAGTGAAACGTTGACTTTTCATAAAAGGACCAGCCATTCAGGTGATCTTAATCCAAACATCAAACTTATATTTTTCATCACAGATTTATACTTCTTACACTGTAAAACAGAGTGCAAGAGAGTTTTTCCTAGTTTGCGGCTGTATATTTTCAACACATAGCAACGAAGCTTTGGTACAGCATTCAGTAAATATTTAACAATTATTCCACGAATCGAGTCGTACATTAACTCATAGCCAAGGAGGCGTAGCCGAGTTGGCTATGAGTTTATGTACGACGAGATTGAGTGGAATAATTGTTTTATAATATGCTCACCACAGGATATTGCAATTAAAAATTACTGGGGAAAGAACAGAAGGAAAAAACAGAGGAAAAATGGGATAGTTATTACTTGAAAAACCTAAACTCGTAATTAGCGGGCTTCCCAAATAAGGTAGTAATGGTACATTGCCTCATATGCCTTGAGTAGGGAACCAATCAGATTGTCCAAAATTGCAATATCCTGTGGTGAGTATATTATAAATATATTTATCGAAAACATCGCGATTCCCTTACCGGAGTAAAACTCGTTTTTCCTATTATTTTACCAAAAAAGCCTAGTACTTTTAAATGGAATTTGAAAGTTCAAAATTCGGCCCAACCGTCATTTAGCGATGTTAAGATTCTTATATTTTTTTAACGCCAGCTGGTTCTTGTTTTGGAAGATCGAGAGTTAGACTGGATGCCCTCTGTTTATTTATGAAAAAAGGAAGATATTATAAGAATTTGAACAATAAAGAATAATGCAATGCAATGTCGATCAGAAATGACTTTGAATTCAGAATACGTTCAGTAACTGACTAACCACTTCTAAAGACCCAATACGACTGGTTTAGCATACGGCAGCAGTGAAAGTCGTCAGCTCTAATCTGTCTTTGCAGCTTGTATAAGTACTAGTGATCAGGTCCAGGTACATTTAATCTCCCTTGGTAACGACTGATTGTCGTTAGTGATGGGAACCTTTATTACATTACTTGGTAAAACGTTTCTAGCAAAATAATTATTGAGTATTTCTCTCTTTGGAGATCCTACCGATTGCCTCAGGATTTCCGTTAAAATATTATTTACCTTTATCTGTTTATTTCCGTCTGGAAACTGGGTTTTTGTTTTAAAAGTAAGGCTATTTAGTCAATTGTACATCTACTAGCTTCAATGATATGTGATTATTAAAACGTGAAACGGATCTGTTTTAGTTAGATTACAGTTAAACGGAGCGAAGTGAGGTCTAATGTGCGCGCGGGCATCTTTATAATAGTTTGTTTTCAGAAACAACTGTAAAAGTAAAACGTAGGTGCTCTTAAGTCTTACTTGCCTAGTGTAAAGAGGCCCAATAGTAAAACTAGATAGCCTACCGAGTTTTATCAAGTTTGGACAAAAGTTACCCATTGATATAAAAAAAATATGTCAATTTAAGGCGGGACTTTAAAATGAATGCCATTTTCCCGCCACTTAACATGGGTTTAATGGTTAAAAATTAGCAGATGGACACCAACAGACAGTTGATACCCACGCAAGAGCACCCGCGTGGGTATCAACTGTCTGTTGGTGTTGCAAAAATCATTTTCTTTCTACTATCCATTCTTTAAACCTCTTAAAATTTCATTGAAATTCACGTTTACCCCCGCCTTGACAGGCGATGGTCACTTATTCATTTAATTTCATTTCCGCAGTTCACATATATGATTTCATTCATATATTCATCATCACATAGTGACAGTTGACAGGCATTTCATTCTGACAGATATATGCTTAAATAATTAACTTTGGCGCGCGCATTTGCCGATAATGTTGCATTACAATATCAGTAGGGTTTTAAAAGAGCTTTTATGATAATTAAGCAACTTTATTTAACTAGCTTGTTTGGTTAGCTTGTTGGTTTATAGATCTCAACTTCGTCTCGATCCATAAACTTACAAAAAAAAAAAGACTCGGGCTGCATTTCCCCAATACGGACCGAACAAGCGTTCACTTCCATACTGACCATGTTGTGACAGGCTGTTCTACCCACATTTGGAGTTTTTCCGGTTAAAATTTTGCTCTTAACGAGATGTCAACTTTTTTGCAGTATCTTAACAGTTTTAGTATCCCTATATGATCTTCCATTGTTTTTTGTTTTGTTTAATCGATCCCACGAGCAACACAATTACACAAAGGCCCAGTCTAAATAGCTTTTACTGTCGCCGAAAGCTAAAGTTGTGGGCGGAAGCTTTATTCAGAAAGGATATATGAGTTGGTTGTAATCAATGTGTAGTTTTCATGGTTATTAGTGCGATCAGCCAGCACAGTTACATGTAGCTTAATTATTTGCCACAAAAGCAGAAATTCCGACAAAATAGCGAGATTAATATTTAAAAACCTGTTTAAACCTCGCTATCGTTTCCAATTCGTCTCGTCGTTCTTCCTGCAACTGTAAAACTTTCCACTTGCGCAGATGTCTGAGAATTCGCGCATGGGCATAAACTTTTAAGGAAAATGTTTCAGGTTTTCTCCGTAAATTCCGTACAATATCGGATCTAAGGCCGTGTTCAAGAAAATTAAAAGTTGTGACGCTCTCCAGATATACCCGCCATCTGTGAGGTGGAAGTACATTAGCGTTCGAACAAATATAAATGGAGACCAACACGTTGTAAATGCCACAGTTAGAGCCACTATCTAGCCACACTGTAAAACAGTTTGTTCACGGTTTTAACTGAGTTTAAGTCTAAACTCACTCGGAAAAGACTATATTTTACAACCATCCCAATTACTTTTGTCGACGGTTGTAGTTCAATAACATCTACATGTATACACAATTTCATGTTATGTATAATTAAAAAAAAGAACCTGAAGTGAAGTTCACTTCCATACCGACCATGTTGTGACAGGCTGTTCAACACATTTTTGAAGTTTTTCCGTTTAAAATTTCGATTTTAACGAGATGTCAACTTTCTTGCAGTATCTTTACAAGTCTCCCTATGATCTTACAATTTTTTTTTTTCAATTAATCTCACGAGCAACAAAAGGCCAAGTCTAAATAGCTTTTACTGTCGCCGAAAGTTGTGGGCGAAAACTTTATTCAGAAAGGATAAATGAGTTGGTTGTGATCAATGTATTGTTTGTTATGGTTATGCGATCAGCTTGATATCGCACAGTTAGTTTAATTATTTATTATTAATATTATGATTTACCATCAAAGCATATATTCCGACAAAAAATAGTGACATTAATATTTAAAATTATGTTTAAACCTCACTATCATTTCCAGTTCGCCTCGTTGTTCTTCTGTAACTGTGAAACTTTCCACTTGCGCAGATGTCTGAGAATTCGCGCATGGGCATAATCGTTTAAGGAAATGCTTCAGGTTTTCTCCGTAAATTCCGTACAATATCGGATCTAAGGCCGTGTTCAAGAAAATTAAAAGTTGTGACGCTCTCCAGATATACCCGCCATCTGTGAGGTGGAAGTACATAAGCGTTCGAACAAATATAAATGGAGACCAACACGTTGTAAATGCCACAGTTAGAGCCACTAGAGGCTTGGCGACCTTAAGATGGCGCTTAGAGCTCGCTGTTGTAAAAGCGTTTTGCATTGGAAAAACGCTCGAGCGTAAAGTTCGGAAAATGGTAGTCTGGGCGTAGATCATATAAATTAGAGGAACGAGGAAAAAAGCAGACTGCATGAATACCGTAATAGATCTGTCGTCCTAAATCTCCGAATGTGATGTTCGTGCAGAAAACTGTACCACTGTCATCCATTTGAGTTTGATAAGCATAAAGCAAGGGCGAGGCAGCAACTAGGCTCAGCACCCATGAGGCCAGCACCTTTCGAAAAGCACCTTCTGGAGCACTGATCATTGCATTAAAAGGCTTGACCACGGCCTTGAGTCGCTCAAAGCTTATAATAACGAGAGTCGTTATTGAGGCTGTGTAGCACGCTTCGATCAGAAAACTTTGCAGCTTACAGGAGGCCTGACCGCCAACCCAGGTCCACAAGAAACTTATCAAGTCCAATATGGACAGTGCTGTGAATGTCAGGTCGGCGATGGCCAAGTTCGCGATAAACCATTTCAACGAAGAGCCTTGTCTTTTTACCGCTCTGTAGCAGACAGTGAGAACGAAGCAGTTTCCCACTGTCGATAATATGAACACCACCGAGTAGAAGGATACGAATGAGACGACTATCAACGTTGGAAATCCATCGCTTGTTGCCATGATTTGTTTCCCTTAATCAGAGTGTCTCCAAAAAGCTGTTGACTAAAACTCGCTTTGTTTTTCATAAAGGGAATACGTGCTTGCTGTAATCAGTGTTGATCTGTAGCTACAATAGTGACGTCAGTTTCTTGTTGAAAGGCTTGAGAGGAAATCTGGATATCTTTTTTATTTCAGAGAAAAATAACAATAACGAATCAGGACATAACATGCAATCGTATAGCAATCTTATCATCATGGGTTCGAATCTAATCAAAATTGTATTTTGATGATCTTTTTAAAAGCAAGGGCTTACCCAGTTGATTGCTACTCAATACACCCAGTGCGGTACAGTGAAGTTTGCGAAACGATGAACCTTCCGCTCCTGTTTGTCGTTGGCACCTTTCAGTGATGGCCCAGGTGTATTTATACTTTCAAGGTAAGTATTAAAGCTTGTCATCGACGTTATAAAAAGGCACCTTCAGTGCATATATCACTTGTTGAAAAATCCCAAATAAAGGAAAGCCCTTATCGAGTCATGACTCTGGAGAATATTTACCTAGAGTTTGCGTATTTTCGTGAAACTAAAATGACTATATGTTTGCGTTCAATCGCCTACTTAAATATTCATAACTGTTTTCTTTTCTAAAGAAAGTCTAAAGAAAGTGTCTTAGTCAATAGCCAGGGCGCTTAGCACCATTATCTGTATATTTGCATTCGAAGCCAATTTTGACTTCGCCAGCACAGATCGCAATTAAACAGAACGAAAAAGAATCCAAACCGCAAACAATACCAATTTTTAATAGAGAAAAATGAATTCCACATCATTCAAATCTGAGGCCAAAGAAAGCCGGTTGCGAAAATGATTGCCATCCATTAATTTGCTTGTATATCTTGTCAATATAATGACCGGACAGTTCATTAAGTTTTCTTATTATTCCATTGGTTCTAAAAATTTCAAGGAAAACATTTTTAAGTTTATTTGAACTCTTTGTTTTTTCCGTCGGGCAGCTGTTTCAGTCACAGTCAGTTTTAGTTTGTTTTGAGAGAGATGTCCTGTCATTCGTAAACAAATCTACGAGATTCGAAATTGTTGTTTTAAAATGACAAAGGTTTTAAATCTAGCTATTTCTTGCAATTTTCTTCTGCCATAATTGTAAAATGATTACAAGTTTGGGTTAGATTTTCATTTTTTTTTTTGTAAACAATGAGCTTTTTTTTTTATTTAAACGTTGGGCAATCTACAGAAAAAAAATGTTTGTCTTTACTCTTGAATTCACATGATAGAAGTGACAAAATGGACGTCGATTCAATGCGTGTTCTTTCAGTATTCTGAGCATGTATAATGGTCTGTCTAGGTGACAATAAGCAGAAGGTTAGGTAGATTGAAACGTGTTTAAGTCTTGCTTATTTTGAATCGCATAAGCTGCTTAATGGGATTTATGGATTAAAAAATAATAATTTTAAACTAACCAGAATATTGACAATTGGTCGGTGAGGTGATAAGCTTCTGTCTATACACACTCAGAGTGATATCCCTCAAACAGGCTGAACAGTTCAATTAACGTTTTATTACTTGACTCTTCTTCTGGGCGCTGTTTTACCCACATTTGGGTTTTTTTTTCTTCAGTTTTTTTTTATTCAATGAGAGTTTCGGTTTACAGTGAAAAGCGCCGTAATATATGCCACCCGACAAGATTTTTGATTAATTTTTGACAACTTTATGACATTGGCTTCCATTTAAAACTAGCAAATCAAATTGCTAGAATTGTGGGATACGGAAATGTCCATTTTCAGAACGAGAACATGGAGTTTGACAACTCCGCCTCTCATAGTTCTTGCATTTTGATTGACCAGTTGACACGAAAGCCATTCGAAAGTTGTCAAAATGATGTCAACAATCAATCTTTGTCGAGTGGCAACGGTTAATAATAAGGGCGCTCTTCACTTTAAATGACAAATTTCTTCCAGTATCTGTTCATTGTTAAATGCGTCATTAAACTGTTTTCATTTTTTTGTCAAATGAATGTTGAAAATGTACTGATATTTTGAAAAATCTCAAAATTCAAGTAGCCTGCATATTTCTTATTTCCCAAATTTTACATATCCTTTGAGAAAAACTATTTCCTCCAAAACATACGAAAAAATCACCCAAAAATTTACAAAACACCCCATAACATAGATTCATGAAATGAGCAGTGGATTGCTTGAAACGTGAACGAGATATTTCCATTAAACCCATGTTAAGCGGCGGGAAAATGGCATTCAGATTAAGTCCCACCTTAAACACTACAGGCTGCAAGTTATGATCATCTTCTTGACATAACAGATTACCATAGCAACAATATAACCTTTTAAAAACAGTTAACTCAAACACGAGCTTGGTGACTCCCATTTTTTTTATTGAGTTTTGCTCAGCAAGTTATGGCTAAATATTCTACAAAGTTTCAAAAACACCTACCAAAATGGCTCAGTTTTATGGTCTTATAACTAGTTGACGAAGTTAATCGATTTTAACCAATTTAATGAATGGAATATATAAACCAAATCAACGTCACCATGCAGTAGGATGGATGTTAGATGATGGATAGTGACTAAATATGTGTCACGTCATACAGTAGAACCCCGCTAACTCCAACTCGGTTAACTCGAACTTCCCGCTATCTCGAACTCAAACCCATTCCCTTGCCCTTGTTTTTCAGTCATTTACTATCGGCTAACTCGAACCCCCGCTATCTCGAGCTATTTTTTTGTTTCCCTTGGGAGTTCGAGTTAGCGGGCTTCTACTGTATGTAATACTTCCCCAACGATTCCTCCCGAAATAGTGCTAACTTTATGGAGGAGTTTGAATAAAAATTGCTTTAATTAGCATAAGAAAAATCAAAACTGAAGGATTCTGGTAGTTGTAGTCAAATGACGTCATCGTGCAAATCGCTTTATTCTGTCGGTTCAAACTTCACTGACTTCTATTTTAATTCTCCTCGTTCTCCTTTTCTCTCGTATAATTCTGAAATTCGCCCTTTGGAAAAAACGTTGAAAAACGGCTTCAAAGTTTCTCCGTACATTCCGTACAGCATCGGATCTAACGCTGTGTTTAAGAGAATTAAAATTTGGGACGCTTTCCAGATATAAAAGCTAACTGTAAGGTGAAAGTATATCAACGCTCGAACAAATATAAATGGTGACCAACACGTCGCAAACGCTACAGTTAGGGCCACTAGAGGCTTGGCGGCCTTCAGATGCCGTTTAGAACTCGCTGTTGTAAAAGCGTTTTGCATTGGAAAACGTTCGAGCGTAAAGTTCGGAAAATGGTACTCTGGGCATAAATCATATAAATCAGAGGAACGAGGAAGAAGCAAACAGCATGGATACTGTAATACACCTGTCGTCCTAAGTCTCCGATTGAGATGTTCGTGCAGAGCACTTCACCTGTATTATCTACTTGAATTTGATATGCATAAAGCAAGGGCGATGCAACAAACTAGGCTAACGATCCACGAGGCCACCAGCTTTCGATACACGCCTTCTGGAGGACTGATTATAGCACTGAAAGGCTTGGACCACAGCCTTGTGTCGCTCAAAGCTTATAAGAGTAAGCGTTGTCACTGAAACCGTGTAACACGCTTCGATTAAAAAACTTTGCAGCTTACAGGTGACCTGACCGCCAACCCAGCCCCAAAAATAACTTATAATGTCCAATGTTGACAACAACGCAAATGTCAAGTCAGCGATGGCTAAGTTGGCGATGAACCATTTCAGCGAATACGCTCGTCTTTTTATTGTCATGTAGCAGACATAAAGAACGAAAGAGTTTCCCAGTGTTGACAACAGGAACACCAGTGAGTAAAGGGTTACGCCAATGGAATCTAATAATAATTTTGGAAATCCTCCTCTTGATGCCATTGTTGGTTCCGTTTATTAAGAGTCGCAGAAATCTTTCTACGTATAGTCTGCAACGATCTTACTATTCTTCTTCTTGTTTCCACCAGTTTTGTGTTTCTATCCCTATCCGATACATCTCGATATACCATAGGACAGTGGCGCTTAGCTCTGGTTCTTTTCTGTGTTTGGCAGCGTCTTTGAAGTGGCCTAGCAATGATTATTCAAACAGTAGTTATATAAGAAGGTTCATAAGGCATGAACGTTACCAGTAATTTTACCATTAGATAGAAGAAGAAGAAAAGGATAGCAGGGAAAACAAATCGGTTGCTATTCAAGCAGCAGTTATATGATAACTGACACATAAGTGTCTTTTACCTGAGTAGTAAAACTGTTGGATTATCTCCCAGGTGTGCATTGTTTGTGCTGTGCACATTGCATGTGCACATAGGCATTCTGATCAATACTGATACTACATTGTATATAAGTTTTATAAAATTTGATCATCTAACGCGCCCTCTGATTGGCTTTGAAGTCGATCAGTTCATTGGGCTATGTAAACACGGTTATGACGTATCGTTGTATTTTTCTGGCTTTATTTTATAAAAGAAATAGAAAATGGTCTCTTTTTGTTTACATAGCCTATTGGTGGTTTTCATCAACATTACAAAAACTGTTTGCTTGCATGAACAACATTAGAAATTAGAAAATTAACAGGTAAAAGACCTGGTAGAAAGAAACGTTTTGTCCAAATTATAGCTTTGTAGCGTTTTTTATAACCGAGTTATATTGCCAAACTAATTTTCAGAAAATTACAGTGTTTGCCGCCGCCATCTTAGTGCCCTTCTCTGGGGCACCAACATGGCCGCCATAAAATTGCACAAGAAGCAGAGTATATTCTACCGTCAATATCATTAGCTTTCACTTCAAATCTATTTAGACACCACTTCTAAATTATTATCACGTCTGAAAATTTAAAAATGATTTAAAATATCCGTTTTTTGTGACAGTTCATTAACACGTTCATCCTGGACATCGAATTATCCCATGATACTTTCTTTCTTGTTTGCATCTAATCTCGTACCCAGATCACCCTCTGCCACGCGAAAGGGAGATCTGGTAAAGTTCGATTTCAAGGCCCGATATACGGGCCTTCCCGTGGTTCTTAGTTGTCCTTCGGTCTGTTGTGATCGAATAAACATGTATGAATTCCTGGAACTCGACGGAGTTATTCTGAGAATTCTTGGAGACAGAGGTCTGGAAAACTTTGCTTAAAAGCAAAACAAAAGGAAGCTTTGCGGGGGATCGTTTTAAAGAAAAGGGACTGTTGACACTGTTTAGTTGTTCTTCCGACAGGCTACGGAAAATCTCTAGCGTTCCCGCGATTATGCGAAATGTTTCAGTAGCGAGAGCCAATCACAGCACACATTAGAATAAGACGATATTTTAAGTAGTATCCAATATAGAATCGGCGTTATTTCGAACTTTACCAGATCTCACTTTTTAGTGTCAGACAGAGGATCTGGGTACGAGATTAGTTTGCATCAGGTTATGTAAACTCGCGCGTCATTTTCTCGATTTCTTAAATATATAAGTACACAAACCGACGATAAGGATACCTTTATGTACAATCATCGTCGACTTATTTCGTATTCTGTATCACACAATTCTAATTTTAAATAAATAAACAAATAACTCCTGTTAGTCAATGGAACAAAGTGAATAATTTCTAATGAAACTGTTTAGTTTCCTTGAGTTGATTATCAACTCGAAGTTGATAAAGGTAAATTAACCGCCGTAGCGAATTTGGGAAAGCTGACGTTTTCGAGCGTTAGCCCTTCGTTGGAGCAATGTGGAGGATTGTGGGTTGTTTATTAAAGGGGCAGTGTCACCAAGATTTAGTACTACTTAAACATCCTAGCAGAAGTGTTTGTGTCAATAGAAATCCACTAATAGTGGCCTGGTCTTGCTAAAAGTTACTATACTAGTACAGAAAAAACTGTTAAACAAATTATTTGACTAAGGACGGGAAGGAAGGAAGTGGAATGAAACTTGAAAAAGTCGGGCCGACGGTTTCAGGTTTTACGGTGGTCTTGGGAAAAATAGCTCAAAATCAATGATTCTGGTTTGTTCCCACCTCACTGAGGAGAATGAAATGATGTCTTTCTCGTGTTGTCCAGGAGCCATTTTGTGCATCAGCGAGTGTACCTTCATAATTCAAGCGTAGTTTACACAAACACTTGGGAGAATTCTCGTGATACTGCCCCTTTAAACGAGAAGCGTTCGTTGATCCTATGAAGAGCCAAGGTGCCCATTTGAAAGATAAATTTTTGTTCTGAAGTTTTGCAACTTTCAGTGTTACCTTGATGAAGGGAGAGGCCGCAAACAACCGAGAGGAAACAACCAAGAGAAAGCCGAGTTTATAATTACTAAGGACTTCTTAAACTATATATGATTTTCTTCGACCTTAAAAACATCGGTTCAGTTGCAAGGCGAAGTATCGACTTCCACGCGCTTTAGATTGTGATAATTAAGAGGCTGTCTCTGTTAAAAAACCGACCAGTCGATTTTTCTTCGAAATTTGGATTTTTCTCATATGCTGGGATTTTGAAGCCTTTACCAAAGTAATCACTAAAATGAGTTTTATTTGATCAAAAATTCTAACTGGAGTTATTTATGATCGATCAAAGTTTGGGCCGGTTGGCACTAATTTCGGGGCCCCCGGAACTGCAAAAATGACGCGTATTGCCGTCGCCGTGAAAAAAAATAAATATTCGTCCTAAAGATCCAATTCTTTTTTTAATCTATATATATATCATAGAAGTTTGTTCAGACTGTTGCAATTAGAATTCAATTGTGTTACTTCGGCGGTAAAAATTAGATTTTCTACCACACCTAAACGAGTCTTGAACGAAACACGAAAAATAGCTCAACTTTGAGGGCAAATTTTAAAAATGTGGCACCTGTTTCCAGACTGCTTAACTACATAAACAGAAACTAGAAATGACTGTTAATTCGAAACTAAAATAAAATTTGTCAGCACTCCACGTTTGCAACACTAACAATTGTTTCAATTTTGGTAAATTCTGAAAATGTAACAGCATCGAAACCGCAAGGGGACTGGGAACGATTACACATGTAAACATCGCAGCATTCCTTTCTTCCTTCCATCCTTCGATGCGCGGCTCTATTTACTGTTCTTGTGGTGTAATAGTAGTCGTCAAGATGCCTCTACAAACTATTCAAGACTAATCTACATCATCAAAGCGGCTTCGAACAATATTATGGTCAGTAATGCAAAGAAGACCGTTCTTGCTACGTTGTGATGTGACCGTCACGCTCGATACAGATCTCAATGATGAACATATCTTACATGTAATATCTTTTAGTTGGTAACGATATAGCTGGAGGGACACGTTTAGAGTTCTGACGTTACTTAATAGGAATCAAGGATTACTGAAGAGACCAAAAATTACATCAGAAAGCCAGATAAGAGATTATAGTAAGTGAATTTCTCCGAACACACTGTGAGAGCGAATGTGTTCGTTTCTGTTACATTTTCAGAATTTCCCAAAATTCAAAACAGTTGTTAGAGTTGCAAATGTAGTGTGCTGACAAATTTTATTTTAGTTTCGAATTAACGGTCATTTCTAGTTTTTGTTTATGTAGTTAAGCAGTCTGAAACAGGTGCCACATTTTTAAAATTTGCCCTCAAAGTTGAGCTATTTTCGTGTTTCGTTCAAAACTCGTTTAGGTGTGGTAGAAAATCTAATTTTTACCGCCGAAAGTAACACAATTGAATTCTAATTGCAACAGTCTGAACAAACTTCTATGATATATCTATAGATTAAAAAAAGAATTGGATCTTTAAGACGAATATTTATTTTTTCACGGCGACGGCAATATGCGTCATTTTTGCAGTTCGGGGACCCCGAAATTAGTGCCAACCGGCCCAAACTTTGATCGATCATAATAACTCCAGTTAGAATTTTTGATCAAATAAAACTCATTTTAGTGATTACTTTGGTAAAGGCTTCAAAATCCCAGCATATGAGAAAAATCCAAATTTCGAAGAAAAATCGACTGGTCGGTTTAACAGAGACAGCCTCTTAATTACCAAACGAATCCCTGAATAATTAGCCCATAAAGAGCCTGCGAGTAGGCTACTGAATAATCGATATCCACCAAGGAAATACTCATTTTATTTCGAGTCATTTTACGAGCCGATGATGGTGATCGTAGGAAGGGCCGCATGTAAGAGATTACAGGTCTTTTATTCAGAACTTGCACACGCGCAATCTTCTGATTGGTCAGGGGACTACAATTGTTGTAAACTAGTACCCAACCCGCAGACTGTCGAACAACAGGAAATGCCTCTCAACAAAATGACATTATGCTTTCAACATAATGTTTGTTTTATCTCCACGTATTTCTTTTCTGATCGAGCAACGTTGATTTAGTAATTGAAAATGCTGTACTGAAAATAAATGTTGTAGTCAACATAAGAAAAGACTCATTTGAAACAATTTCACTTTGAAAGTGCTACAGATCGATACGGAAAAAGACTAATACTTCCGCGGGCTATTTACCGGCCAGGTGGTACTTATTCATTCTTGCACGCAATATATATACACGCGTTGTCGGATAGAAAGATTTTTAAAAGCCCTTAAGACAAGACAGAAAGGTAGCATGGGTAAAAGTAGAAAACTGCTGCACGCACCGAATACTAACGAGAAGTAACATGTAAAACAATATTTATAACGTTTCCTTTTCGTTTTAAGCCTGTAGAAGTAAGCTACTTTTAGCCAAACTAAATTTTAGCAGAATAAGCTAGCGAAAAAACATGGAAAAACAAATTATATAATTCGGGGCAAACCAATACATCACGTACGAAATAAAAACGTGTAGATTTATTTTCCAGCGATATGCAAATTCTAATGAATACCCAGACTACCATTTGGTCTTGTCTTGTAGGCTTTACGCTTTTATCCGATCTTTATCCGACAACGTTAATTGAAATAGGTGTATATGTATATTACTAGTTAACGTCACGTGAGTAGAAAGGGTACATTGAAATCTTAACGTAGATTGAAACCACTAAATAATGGTTTCAAACCATAGAAAAACATAAAACAAATACTAGGAAGCCGCAATGAAGTGCGGATGGTCAAAATTGGACACGTATTACAAAAAGATTAACTTGAAAAACGACAGCCCGACGTTTCTCAAAGTTTAAGTCCATTTGTAAGAAACAAGTGGTAAATAATGCCGAGAAATAATCTTTGTTTGATATGTAAGTGAGATTCCACCTTTCGATTAATATTTTATTCAAATGTTTGAACTCAGAGCTCATAAAAAAACAATACAGGGAAGAATACATTTTAACAAAAACAGCGTGACATAGCCCTTTAAAGTTATGGAAATAAAAGACTCGATCGCTGTCATCAAAAAGTCAGACAATGCTCACTGAATTAACTTGTCACTCCAAGGAAACACTGCCAAATTTATCTTCGCTGAATTTCAATACGATACGTATACCAATAAAGTCGAGAATCAAGATAGTTATCTTGCAGATGTGTGTTTCTTGATACGAGAACGAGAACGAGGTTTCAATACGATACGTATAGCAATAAAGTCGAGAATCAAGATAGTTATCTTGCAGATGTGTGTTTCTTGATACGAGAACGAGAACGAGGTCTTCTAAACATACATATACAATACGCATGGGATAAGGGTAAGCGCCGGGAGCATTGTCACTTATGTACTCCTTGGCTAATGTAGATACACTCAAAATATATATATATATTCTTGTAGGACACAATCATGCAAAGTTACCTGTTACGTTATCAGCGTTATCTGCTGGATTTAACTCTAACTTCTTTTTTCCAAAACTAAATGGCTCAGTCCTGTAGATCAAAGGAAGCTAAGTTAGAGATGAGTTCCTTCCTAATAATCAACCTAAAGTACACATCTATATGCAAAACTCTTTTGCAACGCCTCTCATAAGAAATAAAATTCAACTTTTATCTTTACAGAATAATTTCTCACCTTATAGCGTCTAAAATTTGGATCAGTAGCGATCCTGAAACAGAAACGTCAATTGACAAATGGTGGTGTTGCTATCTTGCATTTGAAGGAGATAAACCAGCAAAACAGGTTTTAAATTTGCAACATTTTCAATTTAGCCAGTTTTACTAATAATGAAGCTGCCTTTTCGACGCCATAAATCAACCCACATTCAAGTAGTGTCATTATAGCTTCTAAATAAAGAATTTTGAAGTGGGTTGTTGCTTTCCCTAATTAGTATGCATTAAATTGGACCCTTTTATAACATAGTCGAACAGAGAGACTTAATCCTGGTGTTTGATTGTAACGTAATTGTTTGTGAATATTATTTTTACTGACTTGCGCAAGTCAGTAAAAATAATATTCACAAAACAATTACGAGCAAACGATTGTATATACGCGTAAAATTACGAGTTAGGAGGGATAAGGTATAAGCAGAAATTTAGTAAGTTAGAGTAAACGCTGCATAATTCTTATATTTTAACTCAAAAATTAACTATCTGACGTTATAATTCACCACTAAATTCTGGTTCTGATTCTGGTTGGTTTAAATCGATCACGTGACGCGATAGTGTTCATCCGCGGAGAGAAACTGTCAGGCGAACCGGATTGATAGTGCTCGCGTGAGCAAAAAATACCGGCCCGTTTTATGCAGTTTTGAGCTAACAGTTGAAATAATTAATTCAAAAATAGCGAGGATTTACTCTAAAGCGCGAAAAAGAAGTGTTTACAAAGGAGACATTTGCGAACCGAGGGTATGGCAAAGCAATAAATGGACGTGTAGCGCTTCGAAGTTGAGGAGAATAGTTGAAATCTAACGCAAAATTCGAAAGCTCCAAGCGTAGCAGTCTGAGCAGTGTGTTAGAAATTTAAATAAATAAATTCATGTCGTTTTCAGTTAATAGATAGGCCGCCGCACGGAAAATTTAGTGGTGAACAATAACGACAATATAGTGTATTTGTCTCGGAACTATCGGTCTGATAGTTGCCCTTGGAAATTTTTTGTTCTAAAAACTAGCATATAAGCCCTCGAACGTAATATTTGTTTTTTAGAACATAACATTTCCGCGGGCAACTATCAGCCGAAAGTTCCTCGACAGAAAAACTCTATTGTTTAAATAAAAATCATGAATTTGAATATGATTCTGAATAAAATATTGAGACAGGTTTTTGTCACGAAGGCACTTCACAAAACATATCCGGCCCGACTTTACGTCCAGGTAATTAAAAAATAGGACATTATTTTATAACAGATAGTTATTTTCCGTTTGGACAAACTCGATTCAAAACCAACATTTCTAAATTCAGATTCGCGAACTGGTATAGATTTGTCAGTCGTATATAAGACTGTCAATTGTCATCCCCGTTAAACAAAGTCGATTTATTTATAGGCCCACTGTGGGACCTATAAAAATCGCCGTAATTTTGGGCGACTTAGGGAAATTTAAGCAAAAGTCGTTAGAAAACCATGGCGATTTTCAATTAGTGGGAATGAATTGTGCACAGAATCACCTAATATAGTCGAGAAGTCTGGGCTTTTTTATTTTATTTCTGAAAACAATACAAATAGACTGCTTTTTTTTTAATGACCCAACATCAATTTCATAAGTTAGGCCCAGTTCAGACGCCGTACTTCACATGAGCCGAATCGAATTCGAATTTACGCCGACCCAAATTAATTTAGACCGGCTGAATTGATTCAGACGCCGAGCTTAATTCAGCCGAACTTAAATACTGAAAAATACATTATAATAATTCATGCATTTGTTTCGGCTCACGTGAATTTCGGCGTCTGAATCAAAGCCGGTCCACAGCCGTTATTCTCGGCTGAGCCAGGCGGGAAGAACGGCTGAGCCGATCCGAATTGATTCAGCCGTTCTGAATTGATTCAGACGCCGTACCTCACATTAACTTAAAATTCATCGAATTCGATTCGGCTCATGTGAAGTACGGCGTCTGAACTGGGCCTTACTGAACCCGACGTGGTAGCCAGGTATAGGAGAGATGCATCATTATAAACGTTTTGGTTAAAAAAAATACGTAACCACAATATATGTAGAAACAAGACATTTCTACATTATTATAATGTTATATTTTTAGAAATATTTGCATCCTTTTTTTACAGCTACGACTGACAATTAAATAATACCATATCTCCTTTTGTAATTCTATTGATTGCGAAACGGATAGATAAATATCCCAAATTTAAATTTCTGAAATTTTTTAGTGCATGTGCAGAGATCTTTGTAAAGTATGTTTTTTTTTTATCTATGTTTTTTTTTTCTTATTTCAAGAAGGTATGCTTGTATGGTTTCTATTTTGTTGTACACGATTTTTTTCAGTTGTGTTAACCAAAACGTTTCTGGGCCTTGTATAACATAGTTTTTAACTTACTTATCAATGTATATAACGGGCTCACATAACAACTTTAACAAAAACTTCCTTTGGGCGGTCGACTTCTTAGCCTATTGCAAATTTCATCGGGATAAACTAATTTATCTATGTCAGCCTTGAATTGGTTTCTTGCAAATATTATTTGTAACACACATCGTTTGTATAAATTACTTATTTCCTAGTCAGTGTCCAAACTAAATTCAATCGATGCGTGTCCACAACTTTCGTTAGAAATCATAGTACTGACGCATAGACCTTATTCATAAATGGCCGCCCTCTAATTTGACTAAATGGATGTCATCACGTCAATGTGCACTGCAAAATATATCATCTTTGGAAGTTTGAGTATTTTTGGTTAAACGGCTGCAAAGTTATGGCTCATTTAAATTTGAGACATTTGTATGGGAAATCACAACCTATCCAAAAAAGCCTCGCTTACATGTCTTTTCCAAAATTGAAAAGGCTGTAACTTCTCTTCAAATATGAATATGGTCTTAAAAATACACATAATGATTCATTTGGACATGATCTTTCTTGTTATTCAATTCATTATTCAGTTATAGACATTTCAATTTTGGCAACACATGAACGTGAGGCCGATTTAGGATAGGTCAGTGTGATTTCCCATACAACTTTGGAGCCGTTTGAACCAAAACAGCTCAAACTTCTCAAGACAATATATTTTTCAGTGAATTTTAATGTGATTAACCTTAATTTCTTTGAAAACCTAGCCAAACAAAAAGTGGTAGGGCGGCCATTTATGAATAAGGTGTATAATGGTTATGTTTGGCAAACGAGCGCTTTTAATTGCTTTTATTGTGATTGGTATTTTTTTATTTTTTTTATTGTAAAGTGAATTACACGAAACAGTTTCCAAACATTTTCATTAGTTACACTTCATTTGTCAAGACGGTGGTGCACTATTAACAATGAAAAAGAGTAACCAAACAGACAAACTACGTTAGAACATGCTAATCGGAATTGTTTGAACAATAGTGAATGAAAATAAATTTTCTACGACTTACTAGTCATTAAAATTATAGAATTTATTGTTTTGTTTAAGTCTATAATTTAATGCTCTTCAGCCCACAATTATATGTGACAGTACTGTTCAAATTTTTTTTTTTGTCGTTCGGCTTAGCACAGACTATAAACACTTAGCACGTTGTTTGCATAACACTTAATTCGTAGCCGAATGAGTGTGGTTAATAATTTATTATCATTTCAGTATTCTTTTCTTTAAATTTAAAGTTGGCGTCGTAGAACCTGTCCATTAGTTCGCGCGAAATATTCCAGTTACAAGCTGCTAAATACCAGTGGAAATATGCTTTAAAGGGCTAAGTTAATAACGTAATTACGTCGTTTTCTCGAAGATGAATACGAAAAACGGGAGATCCTCTTGAAGTGACTCAGTTTATCGGTTCACAAAGTCCTCATACATAATGGCTGCCAGTGATGGATTTCCACCAGCTTTGGTGATATCATTCGTCGTGTTTTATTTATCTGTATTAATTTTGTCCACGGTTGGTAATACTTGGGTTATAGTGACCTGCTGCAAGAACTTGAAGAGGAAAAACGTTTCGTTGATGTGGTACGTGCTCAACTTAGCGACTGCGGATCTACTGTTTACTTCGCTAACGATCTTCAACGGCATTGGATTTCTATGGCACTGGGTTGGCGGTGGACCTGTTTGCAAACTTCATGGTTTCCTTGTTGAGACATCTTACACGGCTTCGATAACCACTCTAATGATGATCAGTTACGAGAGACTAAAAGCAATCACAGACCCCTTGAATGCAAGAGCAAGGAACTTCTTAAACAAAGGTTCTCGCAAGATATTAATACTTTGGGGAATGTGTTTGGCTGTCTGCTCACCCTTGCTATTCATTTATCAGTTGGAACAGGATGAAAACGGTCAACCAGTCTGTGATAATGCAGCATGGGGACATATTGGTCAACAGGTCTTCTACAGCTTACATGCTTTCTTTTCTTTGCCTTCCCATTGTCATATATGATATTTTCACAAGGTAAGATATTCCTCGCGCTTCGTCCAAGAAGAATCATTCCGTTTCAGCTTTCGCGGAATATTGAGAAATCCAACATGCGACATAAGAAGGTTGCCAAGACACTTCTTGCTCTAACAATCGCTTTTGTTTTCTGTTGGTCCCCATTTATGGTCAACCGAACTCTGATGTATTTTCATTCAGCTCAAGAAGGTGTCATATGGAAAATGTCGCAATTACTGGTCTGTCTAAATGCGGTATTAGATCCAATAATGTATGGTATTTACGGTGGAAACCTCAAAACAACCTTACGAAGGTGTTGTTGCAAATCTAGATCACCGGCTCAAGGCAGGCTTGAAAGGTCAGCTAGCGTTTTGTCCCAGAGCAGAACACAGTTAACAATGCAATGCAACTTACAAACACAGAACAAGGGTATAGAAATACTTGTAACTCCATGTTGAAATTGCCTATTCCACACCATGAACTGGCATTCTGAACCACTTGATAATAAATACCCGAAGGCATTAGCATCTCTTTTTAAAAGTTAATGCAATACATTAATGGTAGTTCAACAAAAATGTTGCGTTAGCAAATGTAATTTCTCCGCTTTAGGCTGTAGAACTCTGATCTTTACAAATGTAAAATATTTCTCAGTACACCTCTCCTCAATAGCTTTCGTTCCATATTCTCACTAATTTTCGTACTAATTTTGCGAAATTGGCAGAAATCCTGAATTGAATATCATTCAGCTTCTGATCAATAAAGCGTACCAAGAAGATTTTCAAGCTACGTTCACTTGATGGCCGTGCACGAAAAGTATTTATATATAAAGCGGATTTTATAAACAATGTCAAGCCGTCTTTGGTATTCGATAATAATTTTATTCTCTCCGATGACAATATCGACATTCAAGGCTAACGTCAGCCCGTTTGTATATATTTGTTTTTGAAAGCGGAGAGCATCAAGTCAGTACACGGTCATCAATCCGTAATCAAGAGTCACATTTTAACAAACTTTAAATTTCACGTCAAGCTGTTTTGATTGAATTACTAATTCGTTTTATTTATCAATAATAATAATAATAATTAAAATTTATATAGCGCAAATTTCATATCATGATCAAATGCGCTTTACATGGATAAAATGATAAAAATTAAAAATGATAATATATACAAAATTTACAAACATAAATAGGGATATATGTAGCGTTATTTAACGGTTTTTGACAACTCTTTTTCGAAAGCCTCAATATTCCCGATTTTTTTTTAATCTCGAATAAGTGCGAAAATTTAGACCCGCAAAAACATATAAGAAATATACGTGAGGTCATTTGCAGGTAGCCTGTTCTTGATTTAAGTTATTAAGTCTCTGGCGTTTGAGTAACGGTCGTCATCGAATTGAATTAGGTCAATTGGAAATCTTATGAATTTAATAATGTTTGTTATGTAGATTTATTTATCTTTTGTAATTTATGAAGCACACTTACTTTTAGGCCATTTACAAGTTTTAACTTACTTACATGTATCAACGTATGTATAACAAGCTCATTTAACAAATAACAAGAAACATTTAGTTCGACATAGCATAGCATAGCACTATTGAGTTTCTGAATCAGTGTGCTAAATTAAATTGTTGTCTTAAATTGATTGGGAATATGTAACTTAAAGTCATCTTTATCTTCTTGGGTTAAATAGTGATCAGTGGAGTCTCTTTTTTTGCTTCAATTTCCCATCGATGTTAGATAACACAGTACGGTATTGGTGCATAAATATGATGTATTAGCTAGTCAGTCTAATGGTCTAAACCAATGTGATTTATAATAATTGACGATTTTCTATATAACATGTATAAACATTTTTTCGTTATAAAATACTGACGAATTATGGATCATTTTGGCAGTTTGGTTTGGAATGACGCTTTCTGAGAAATCCATGACCAGGCTCCGCTTCGAGGCAGCACTCTATTCATATTATAGCACCTGTCCAACACACGACCAAGTCTTCCAATTACATGTACAACAAACACTTGTAAAAATGTTGCTTCAAAGTGTTATGTTAATAACGTAATTACGTCGTTATTTCAAGGATAAATTAGAACTATTCATTCAGTAATCATGAAACAACGAGCGATCTTCTTGTGTTTTTGGTCCTAATTATAAATAGTTATTGAAATCTTATTTTTAGCGTATCGATTGTAGTAAACATTAAGTCTTACTAGTCAGTTTTCAAACTAATCTTAACTTTGACTAATAGTTCAACTGTAATTAGTCATTTAATTGCGCTTGTCCAAGTAAACAATTCGTTATGAAATAATAACGATTTCAGTACCGTTATTTGGAGCTGTTTCTGATTACTACAACAACAAGAGACCAATGTTTACGTAAAGGCTTTTTATCACTGTTATTACTTTGAAAATTTCAGTCGATTGGACGCGGTTCATCAGTAAATCACTGAATGTCTCGTATCACAGAATACCGTAATAATACGGTCTCTAATTTTTTTCATTAGCACTTCATTCGAAGCTGGCAGAGTAACCAATAAAAAATAATGAAACAAACGGGCCATAAAGTTAACATTTCTGTGTAAGAAAATATTGACGAATTCATGTTATTGTACAATAAATATAATGGAAAAAATACGTGCTCTCTGACTAAATCCTACATCAATAACTATGCTATGTTTAGTTTTGTTTAAATATTTAATAATAATGAAATGTCTACTCAGTCCACAACTGAGGATGATACACAAGATCACACGGTTACCCAACCTCGTTCCCAGGGTCTCTCATCTTCCCGCCCCCTGGAGCGAGAGAAGAGAGACCCTGGTCTGGTCTGGTCACGTGCGTCCCAGATTCTGGGACGTAAGCAAATAAAAGATTAGTGGGAGGGGCAGATGAGTGTGAAATTTGTCTCCACTTTGCCTAGGGGTGAGCGGAAAGTGTTGTAAATCAAAATAACTGCATGTGGAAGAGCTTTCGTGGTAAACATTTTGGCCGTTCCGAGACGCCAAAAGACGATTAAAGAATTTGAAGCCTTCAAGACCGCGATCAAGGAAAGCCAGGGTTCTTAGATGTATCGAAATATCGCCATCTGTACAACGCACATTTGATCAAGATCCGCGAAGACGAAGGAGTTTAATAATGTTTCGAATCCAGGACAGGAAATGGGATAAAGAAAATCTTTATAGCTTTTATTTATTCGGCGGCGATGTTTTGTTGATTCTTTTCTCTGGTTATTTGACGGTCTCATGTATTTTGTCGCTACTGGCGGCGTTGCGAAAATGATAAAAGGTGACAAAAATAATGATCACCGACCAAGCAAGTCTCCGCGATCGGTATGAATCCTCAAGAAAATTCAACCCAACTCCAGGTAAATTACGTACTTTTGCTTGTTTCTGTTTGTTTTTATTACACTCGCCTCACCTTTACCCTTAGGATATATCGATCTTTAAACTGGAAAACTCGACATGCAACGCATTCACTTTGTTTTACATATTTCAGTGTGCGATGTGTACGTGATGTGTTAGATTTTACAGCGATTAGACTAAGAGTCAGCGACTCGCAAAATATATTGTGGTTTATTAAACTTGAATTAAGCCGATGGTATCTTAATATTTTCTTTCCTCTTTGTGGAAATGTTCAAACGTAAGTGTAATTTTATAATGATGACGCTTTGACTCCGATACGACATTAGCCTACTCCATCGCGCTTCGCGCTCCGACTCCTCGCGCTTCTTCGCGCTCCGACTCCTCGCGCTTTGCGCGCGTCGAACTCCCCTCCCTCCCTTTATACGCCTGCCACGCAGGCTAATACGACATTGACATTTCGAGACCTTGCCTGCCGTGGAGCAGCGCTAGCGCGCTTGAAATTCATCGATTTTCCGTAGCCCGATACAGCAACAACATCTCGGCCACAGTAAATTACCTCTAAACATTGGAGTAACTGCTGCAAACAGCGAACTGAAGATTGCTGTATAAAAACATCGCTTGCCTGTGAACAGTGCAAGTGGCCGTTAGCTCTGTTAGCTTCTGGCCTCACTTTGTTGTCGACAAAAGAAAGCGCGACAGAGATTCGTAATTATAGGAGCCCTCCTCCCTAGGGTTTAAAAATGTCAATTAGACACGCGACCAGACCAGGGTCTCTCTTCTCTCGCTCCAGGGGGCGGGAAGATGAAAGACCCTGGGAACGAGGTTGACGGTTACCCAGCGGTTTTCACACTTCATCCGAAGCAGGCCGAGTGTTGTTTAAAACTATCACCAGCATTTGTATGCGAATTTTAATTTGGATCGTTTTTGTTCAATTGAATTTGGACTGATATATTGTAAGAAATCAATCAATCTAGTTTGACAGCTGTGTAACACAAAGTCTTTTAATTAAAAAGTTGCCAAAATATTGGCAAAAAATTTTCTTCAAAGGGTTAGGCTGATATTTAGGGCGTTTTGTTGAGGAGGATGAATTAGCGACTTTTGATCGACCGTTTACTTTTCTCGAAATAATGGGAGATCCTCTTGAATTGACTCCGTTTACTGGTTCACAAAGTGCTCAATAATGTCTGCCAGTGATGAGTTCCCACCAGCTTTGGTGATATCATTTGTTGTATTTTATTCGTCTGTATTCATTTTGTCCAAGGTTGGTAATACGTGGGTTATAGTGACCTGCTGCAAGAACTTGAAGAGGAAAAACGTTTCGTTGATGTGGTACGTGCTCAACTTAGCTACTGCGGATCTACTGTTTACTTATCTAACTGTCTTCAACGCGATAGCATTTATGTGACGTTGGGGTTGGAGGCGTAACCGTTTCGCAAATTACAGGGGTTTATTGTCGAGACCACGTACACGCTTCGATAACTACTCTTATGATGATCAGTTACGAGAGACTAAAAGCAATCACTGATCCCTTGAATGCAAGAGCGAGAAACTTCTCAGACAGAGGGTATCGCAAGATATTAATACTTTGGGGAATTTGTTTGGCTGTCTGCTCACCTTGCTAGCGTTGTATCAGTTGTAACTTGACAAGCGAGGTGAAATAGCCTGCAACAATAGTGCAATGGAGAATATTAGTCGTCAGGTCTTCTACAGTCTACATGCTTTATTTTTCTTTGCCTTACCATTGTCGTATATGATATTTTCGCAAAAAAAGATGTTTCTTGCACTTCGTACAACACGAATCGTTCCGTTTCAACTTTCAGGGAGTGTGGAGACATCTTACATGCGACATAAGAAGGTTGCCAAGACACTTTTTGCTCTAACAATTGCTTTTGTGTTCTGTGGTCCCCATTTATGGTCATCCGAACTCTGATGTATTTTCATTTAGTTGAACCCGGTGCCATTTGGAGAATTAGTCAACTACTGATCTGTCTCAATGCGGTCAGTATTAGATCCAATAATGTACGGTATTTATGGTGGAAACCTCAAAACAAACTTGCGCAGAGGGTGTTGTTGTCGCAACTCTTCAGGAGACTCTCTTCAAAGCAGACTTCAGGGAGGATCAGCTAATCAGGTTTTCTCCCAGAAAAGAAAACAGTTAATCAAACAATGTAACAATGTGCAAACGCAGCACATTGAGGTTAGAGAAACATTTTCGTGCTGATATACAGAATGTAAGCAGAACATGTGTTTTTTTACTTTTATACGTATACGGCCAGTTCCCCTCTTTCGTCTCTTTTGATTTCTTCTCAATCTAATTTTGATCCGCGAAGCGAACTGAACGAAGAGATCATAGAGGACCAGGGTAACCCGTCTTCGAACTACACGGGAAATCACTGCTTATAGCATTTATTATGTGACTTTTCCCTGGCCGACCAGTGGAGGAAAAATAATGTAACTGACAGAACGATGTCACTGACAAATTAGACAAACTGATTATCAGTGCGCACTGAGAACGGGTATTGCGTGAGAGTTGATTGCGTGACTAAGCTTGGAAGGAATCAGATACGTCATGTATGTCTATCAGCTCGTCCAAGTGTGATTGTCGGCTGGGATTTTGTATTTCAGCCTTTATATTTGGTATTTAAACGTGATTTGTCATTGAACCCGCGAGGAAGTATCAGCTAGCTCAAGGTTTGAATATAACGTTTGAAGTTTTTAAAGCAGTTTAGATGGCTTTTTAAAAATCGATTCGAGTGAATTTGATCATTTATGCGGGTATGGCTATTTCAGCTATTTATAGTTCGGAATTCGAGTACGAGATCGAGTACGAGATTGAGTACGAGTACGACTTTCCAAACCTAGTGCGAAGGATTTTCATTAACACGCGTACGTCTAACACGCTTTAGGAACGTAATTGATTTGAAATTTGAAAGTCGTACTCGTACTCAATCTCGTACTCGTACTTCGATCTAAAGGTCGCTTGTCCCGACATAAATAGTAGTATGAAGCTTAATTATTGTAATGGTCTTAACGTTTGGAATCGTAAACAGGTCTCTTGACTGAAATGTTCGTGGCATATTTAATATTATTCGGAAGAACCAAGGGAAAAATGTGCAGTTCGTGTGCAGTGACTGCAGTGAACGTGGCAAATTTCTCTCTAGTAAATTTTGGAATCTGGAATTTGGAAAGTGGATTACGGAACCATAATCCATAACTAAAAAAATAATAATGATACTAAGAACTGGAGACCGAGGACAGAGAAAATGAACAGTCCAATGGGGGAATAGCAATACTCCTAGTTGCTTCATGATTATAGAAATCAGAGTGCTAATGCATATATGTACATAAAATGCTGCACTAAAATTTCCCAGGGGGAGTACCCAGGTATTTTAGTGACGGGGAGGTGCGAACGAGGCCAAATTTTTAGATCCATTAGGCTGAAACTAAACCCCAAGGGGGCTACAAAAAACATCAAGAGAGTATAAGATAGTTCATGTGTCAACCTTTATTCATTCATCGTGCATCTGTCACAAACTTTATTGGAGAGCGATACATTTTTATAAACCCTAAGAAAAGTCCCTGCCAAAATCTATAAGTAAGTATAAGCAACCAGAAAATGTCTAACCCCAAAAGTCCCCAAATCGATCAATTTAAACCCAAAAGGCCTTATCACACCTCCCTGTCACTAACTAATATGTACCTGAGTACGTATACCCCGCCCCCCCCCCCCCCCGGGTAAAATTTTACCATTGGTCATTTATTTGAATTTATTGCAGCTAGAGCAAGGCCAGCTTGAAATTGTGAACATAATTCAATTAATCTTATCAATAGCAAACTTTGAGGTTAGGAAGTTTGCACAAACCACCCTTTTTTAAAGTAAAAAGTCAGTGATACATATTCCATCAGTTTTAAAAATACAATTAAACCCCCGCTAACAGACACCTTTTGTAGGTGGACATCTATCTTAAGCGGACCAGGAGGTTTGACTGTAGTACAGTAAAAAGAAAGAAAAACACCCAGCTAAATATTGCATACCCATGGCACAGGTGTCCAATTACAGTAGTTGTAATTAAACCTTCAAATACATGTACACTGTAGGTTTCCTAAGTCAGAATGATGACATGGTCTTGCATTTAACCCTATTCTTCCTGTTTATTGGATTTCTTGAGCCTGGAGGGTGGGGGATGGGTGGGGGACAGGGGGGGGGGGGGGGGGTGGGGGGGTTGGTTGCATTACATGAAATTAACTTTGAAATCAGCATGAAAAAATGATGCTTCCTCCCCCAGGTAGAAAACGGTTGGAAAAAAAAATTGAAACCAGTGTAGATACACAATGGAAATGAATTAATTTGATGTAGGGATTACTAGTAGATTACGAGGGTTTGATGGGTTTCGGATTCTGGCTTCAGGGTCTTAGTATTTAAATGGTGCCACGAAGCTGTTGGGTTGACCTGTCAAAATGATGCAGGGTTCCACCAATGGACTTGCATCACGTCTACTGATCCTAGCTGCTTTAAAGGTACCGAAACCGGAGTTAAACACTGACCAGTATTCTGATGAGCCATCAGGCTTATCCAATCCCTATGGTTGGAACATAATAATTATTTTAAAGTCACTAACCTGATCTTCTTTTTCTCAATAGTGTGAATCTTTACAATGGTCGACAACACCCAATCCTCTGAGCCTTCAATACAGAGAATTCATGGAGTACCATGTCATCCAGGAACAACCAGGGAAATGATGGAGACATTTCCCCGACTGGTACCAAGAGAAAAAGACATTTATGTTGTTTCATTTCCAAAAGCTGGTAAGATAATTGAAGCGTTTATTTTTTGCAGGGTTAAGTCGACCATGTGTTAGCATGTACATATACCATAAAAGCTCTATTAAGCTCTGGGGGGCGTTTTTTAATTTCAGTCCTTGAGAAGGGGGTTTGCTTATTAGAGAGGGGGACATAATATAGAGGGGCTTATTTAAAATCATACATTTGCGAGAAAATTCACATTAATTTTTCAAACTTGACTAAAATTACACCACTAACTAAAACAGAACAAGAAATGGGTTATGAAATATTATATCTGACTAATACGACAAATAAATGTGAAACAGCACGTTTTTGTATGAAAAGAGCTTACAAATAGGTAAAGTTACTGAAAACAACTTTTAAGTTGTTAAAACACACTGATTTATGTATGGTTTGTGTTTAAAGCCTGCGCCTTGTGAGACCGTAAATATGAATGAGCACAACTGGCAAGAGGATAACCAATTGACTATTTACGTGGCGTGGTCGGGGAGTTAAACTGGGGTACTACCCGGGACCTGTGGATTAAAACGAACACCCCTTGCTCGGTCATGCTTCCAATTAGTATGGTAACCCTGATGCCAGCATCCAGCCATTGTCAAATGTTTATCTATAGGTTTGATATTTCATAAAGTTAAGGGACAGAAAAGTAAAGTAGAATTACCAAAAACTGATATGCGCCATTAAGCCACTGGGCTCTACATGCTTCGCGTATACCTGTTATATTTATTTGTTTAATATAGGGACGACATGGACACAGGAAATTGTTTGGCAAATTCTCCATGATGACAGGAAGGATTATAGGCGGATTGACGTGCGAATTCCATGGCTAGAAGGAATGCTTTACCCGTACAAAGAAAATCCTTATAAAGTATCAACAGCTGACATGATTGAGAAAATGTTTGAGAGCTTTCCGTCGCCTCGTGTTTTCAAATCACACCTGTGATATCAACTGATTCCCAAGGCTCGTGACAAGGCTACCAAGCCCCGCTATATTTATGTCATGCGTAATCCCAAAGATACCGCTGTGTCATTCTATCATCATTATCACTTCATACCCGCTATAAAAGACCCGACGTCTTGGGAAACCTTCTTTGACCAGTTTATAAAAGGAGAAGGTAAGCCACTCTTACTTGAATTAGTTAGTTATCTTGCCATTTGGGCGACTGACATAATAATTAAGGAGATCTAGAATGTGTTTTTAGATTTTACTAAGGGGTACTTTCCATTGCATTTGCTTTCTCGCTGAGTTTTAGCACATATAGTTCGATTATTTTTTTTAATGGTCTTCGAAGCAGCACTTACCCTGTCTCTTCCGGGGGTACAATCGAGAAAATGGTAATCTAAATGCCTCTAATGATGTTACCATATCCAGATGTTTTGCCGTAAGAAGGATAGCCTGCGTAGCTGGCGGTCTTGTTGGCGCGCGAAGGCAAAATTCGTAAGCGGAAGGCAAAATTCGAAGCCGCTATCGCGAGCGGCGGAGCCGCGAGAGTCTGGGGCGGGAGGGTCTGAAAGACCGCCTGCAAGGAAACGTAGGTTTTATGAGTGCCGCCCCTCCGACACCTATTGTGGATCCAATTAATCCAACTAATCAGAGAGCAGTTCGTAATATGAAACTGTGACAAGCCTACACAACTCCTACCGTTCGTGACATTTGTACATTTGCCGTTCTCTATTAAAGACCATTAAATGCAGAACTTTTGCTTCAAGTGTTTTTCTAACGGGCATATATGTTTAATTAGGGACTGTGCAATAATTATCAGGAGGGGGGGGGGGGGGGGGGGGGTTAAGAATGGGCTTCATGTAGGAAAATATTAGGTAAGCCCCCCTTCCTCCTAAAAAAGTGAATTTAGTTATTGCCCCCCCCCCCCCCCCCCCCCGCCCCTCTGATCGGTCAGAAATTACGAACAACCCCCTCCCAGTACACACACACCTTTATACAAGACCATAAAGGTAACCTGCATTTTCTCTACACGCACCTGTGATCAGGTGATTAAGATCTTATAACAAAAAGAAGAGCTCCTACTACATGTTTACTTGTTGGACATCCGCGTCTGGAACAAACACAGGCACCTCCGTAGCAATGTTAAACATAGGGCCTATGAACTACTAGGGGTTTTACCTGAACATTTGATTGGTGTGTACGCATTCTCAGCCAATCCGAATTTCCCGTACGCTGGCGTACGGACTACTCAAAAAACCTTTGTTTCCGAGCAGGCGATCTTTCAGACCCTCCCGCCCCAGACTCTCGCGGCTCAGCCGCTCGCGACAGCGGCTTCGCCGCTCTCGAATTTTGCCTTTGCGCGCCAACAAGACCGCCAGCTACGCAGGCTATAAGAAGGAATGCGCGTCTGTAGCTTTCACATAAATATTCAGTTATAGCAAATGTGGCAGGTTTTGATTGTTTTTAATCGGAGCTCACAGCTTGACCTCGCTGCTATCACTCAGACTTCCACGGTTAAACCCTCCGTTCTTCAGTTACACAGAAGCTATATTGCCATTATCCAATGGCTACAAGTACCCTTGCTCCCTTTGTGTTGCTTTTCCTTTCCATTTTATAGCCACATCTCCATTTCGTCAATGCAATGACCCACGCCTTTTTTACAAGAGAGATTGCGGAATACAGAAGTACGTGTCATGTATTTTTTCCCGTTTATCTTTATCCAGCTGCAATATTATCCTTTTTTCCTTCAGTTAGTTACGGCTTATGGTTTGATCACGTGCTGAGTTGGTGGGAACATCGAGATGACCCTAACATATTGTTTGTGAAGTACGAGGACTTGAAAGAGGTAACAATCCATGTATATTATACCAAAATAAAATTTGTTTTAAGATTGGTCCAACAATTTTGTAATGTAGGATAAACTGAAAGAGCGCTGTTTTGGTGTGTGTTACCTTTCATTCGTTCATTGCAGGTAAAAACCTTCATTCCACGGGTTAGCGGTAATAAATAATCATTCGATTTCACGCGTCCATTGATTGCCATGTAACTACAGTACCGCTCAGAAATAAGCGTCCATAGCCTTCGCGTTTCCTTCGCAATGTTAACGCGAAGGAAATGTGTCTTCGCGTTTTCTTTAACGCGTTAGGTCCACGCGTTTCCTTTAACGCGTTAGCCTGTAGTAGTGTTCATGATATATGGTGATCAGGATGGGTGATCGGTATTTGTGTGCTGCATTCGTATCACATGGACATTTTTGTTAGTTAATTTTGAAATTTAGCCTAAAAAACTCAGATATTAGATCTTGATGCATAAGCTTCCAATTTCACATGTATGAGCATAAAATAATGATGATACGCCATTACAAATATATTTTTCATATTAAATTTTATCATCTTAAACAAGTTCGAAATATTTACTTATTCATGTCATTTTACTTTTCCCTATACCTAAATATACGCACCTAAATTTACAAATATTAGTAATCAATATGCAATTACGTAGTTAAGTTAATTTGAGCCATGTTTCTATCTTCTGCCTTAGCGGCCTCCCCTTGGGAACACGTTATTTTCCATGTAGTTAATTACGTTGCCTGCGGGTCGGTATCGACCCACCACGAACGTCTGACTGCCATCCGAGGTTTTGGCTCGACCCATTCCTAACTCTTTGCTGTCTTTCCACACGATCTGAGTAAAATGTCCAGTCCCTCCCTGCCATCCACCACGACGGAAGTTGTAGTCCTTATACTCGTCATACCTATGATGGTAGAAAGGAAATCTCTATGTTATTCATCGTCTTTATTACAAATACAACATATATTTTATATTACAAATATTGGCACGTGCTTAACAAATGAAGAAGGCAAGCTATGCACTGTGCTGGACTATACTGCCGGTACTGACATTTGAGAACACGAGAGAAATCTTCTCAAGTTTGATGGAACAACAAATTACTGTTTATATGTTTCATGATACAGATTTGTACCCGCTTGTTTTATACACGTAAACATGCTTTTCGGCCAATCAGTGGGCACTTATTTTCCAATTAATCCGTGTTATTATTAAATTTTCAGGTATAATTAATAAGCTTGCTTTTATGCTGTAAGTGATCAAGTATGGATACAATTTTACAGTTATTATACAACTGGTATTTTTGAACAAATCAGCAGCCAAGTTTCGTGAAATTTATGCTGTTCTTGTTGTTGTTATTTTATTTGAAACAACAATTCCTTTGCAATGAATAAGGACTCCCATAATTCTAGCTCAGGAAATAAATGTATATATGTTTGTTTATTTCGGATCAAAAATAAATAAATTTAGCCACCGGGGAATTGTACAAAGATAGAAGGAATCGGTGATGTTACCCAGCGCATTGTATTTAGGTTTATTTCTTATCAGTTTGTTCGCTCCTTTGTTTGTTTATTTGTTTGTTTGTTTGTTTTGTTTGTTTGTTTCGCTCAAAAGGCTTGTACTTACCACATGGTAGTGGCTTGCTCTCCAGCAGAATCAAATTTCCCCGTAAACATGGCAATGTTTTCTCCAGCGTCCTTTCTTTCACCCTTGCTCGAATGCTGCAATGTACGAGCCTTTGCTAGTTTCTCCGCCCAGGTTTGGGCTTCTCTTGCTAGGTCGTCTGCCCACTTTAAAGGTGGAACGCCGTGCATGGAACGGCATTTGTTGTGTGTGTCCAGGGACTGCTTTGAAAATGGTCCTTTAGGAGATGATGTGGCTGAACTGGAAGGTGTGAATCTGTCGGCTAAAGCAATTAAAATTATTCTTAATTTCAATAAAAAAGAACATTGTCATCAGTTGATTTTATTTATAAGCGACCGGAGGCTGCATTGGTAACGTGTTATAGAGCGACGCCGGGTTTCGTTCCTCGATCCCCACCCCCATAAGGTAACTGTGTCGTACAGTATATATCATTTTCTAGATTTTTTTTCTTAATTAAAACTAAATTTTTAAAACTAAAATCCGACTTAATCTGGTATAAGGGATTTGTCGATGGAGAAAATGAACCTGGTCTCCCGCTAACGTCTTGCAAGTTCATGAAAGTTTGCCCCTAATGCTGTTCGTGATGTGGACTGAAAATTGTCGGTACACGTTTTGAAAGCCACCACTCGTATGCTGGATCATTTCATAACTGCTGTAAATTGATATTGTTACAATTATTATGGTCGTTCCTTTTATGTTTTCGTTCCGAACATTGGTACTTTTGGCATTTTAATCGTTAAAGGATTGTGTACATACATGTACCGTAGAATTCCGAAAGTAACGCCTCGTTACTTGTCAGGTTTAGCAGGCCCCGCGCCGTCGGATGGTTAAAAAACGTTTGTAATTCAGCAGCCGTTTCAACAAATTTAAAGAGGACGCGTAACATATTTTTCGCGTTCAAGGTATTTCATTGTAAGTTTATGCAAATAGAGACAATCTGGAATGAATTTGGTGTAGAATGAGGGTCAAAAGTTTTTTTTTACGTTCTAGTTATTTCATTGCATATTCATGAAAATAATTGTAATTGTTTCTTACCGGTTTGGTTTCCCTGGGTTTCTGGCTTGTCCACGAAGTTGAGTAAGATGTTGGTTGAGCTGAAATAATTATCACATACTTTCGCATTTAATTAATTTTAACTTAAAGAAGGTGCAAATTATATATATCCAGTCAATTAAATCTTACAAGAAAGAAACAGGAAAGAATATTACACGACAGTGGCAATATGACAACCTTTTTATGAAATCGTATCCGTCATAGATTCTGCAGTGTTAAAGTAGACTGGGTCGCTTATTAGAGAGTCTATTCTTGTGGATTGTACCGACTTAAACGAACGCCTTAGCAAGTCACTAAGTCATAACTTAATTAAATGTAAACATGAATGATTTACAGTTGAAATGGGTAGATCTGAAATATATGTTTGCGTGTGTGTCCGTAATCTCTTCTGTTATTTTTCTGTGCGTGTCCTCCAGTTTCTCATACAAGAAACATGAATATATTACTATTTATTCCCACTTGTCCTTTCTATCCTTGAAGGGGTCTGTAAAGAAAGAGCATACACTCATTTAATATGGCGACTATCTCAGCCATGGGGCGGTATAATTGGAAAATTCGGTTGATTGTTTAGTAATGGAAGTCTCAGACTTTGGTCACGAGCAGAATTTTAGTCCGAAACATGCATATGGCTGTTACATGTAAATATAATTATATTGAAAATATTTTCAGTGAAAGGAAGGTATATCTGGAAAAAATCTGACCTCCTTTTTATGAGAACCATAAATACATTGACCCCGCTTTTTCTGTAAAAACGAGCACAGTGACTAATGCGATGCGCGACTATCTTAACTGTAAAAGTTCCCCTTCCCCCCCCCCCCCCCCCAAAAAAAAAAAAAACATGACGGTATTTTCAATTTAGCGCTGAATAGAATATATACATGTACTTGCCGTCGTCAAATCCGCTTCTCATGTCCCTTGGAAATCTCTCAAATGAATCTATAAAATAAATGTCGCAAGGTCGTGAGGTTACTGAGCCCGGAGGGGGAACTCCCTGAAATTTTTGGTGGCGGTGTGAAGCCTGCTTCTTGAACCCTTACCCTATTTCAGACCTGTTCCAAAAATCGATACCCTATTTCAGACCTACAAAATTAGTACACGTGTCCTAATACATGACTTCAGCTAGCCAGGATTGGGGTTCCATTTGCGCAAACATTTAACAAGGGCTTCAAATTCCTCGATGTTAATGGCAAGAAATAGTTTATCGAAAAGCCAAAACCAAATTTCAGGCCAGAGTGCAAAAAAACCTACCCTATTTCAGACCAAAATGGTCAAAATCGATACCCTATTTCAGACCAAATCGGCCACGAAAACCATACCCTTTGACGCCGCACATATCTATATAGCTTATATTAGGGGTACCCACCCCCCGGGGTCACTGAGGGCTGATCTATTAGATATGTAGCAGTACGCGACGAATAAATATAGGAAGGGCTTAATGCCATCAAGTATGCAGGCTGAACTTCCGAACTGAACAAAACAGCCACGACTAAGGAAGGGGAGTAGTGGGTATTGGTGGATAGTGGATCGGAGGGCGATAAAAATAATGATGATGTTTTTGTTAATTGCCACCCCCCCCTCCCCCCCCCCCCTCCAATCAATCAATCAATCAATCAATCAATCAACAACACAAACAAACAAACATTCGATTGGATATACTTCTTGTGTCTGAGCGTTTCCAGGAGTGTTCCACTAAATAATTCACTTATATTTACTTTTTTGTGATTGCCCATGGATTAGGTCATTTCCTGTGTTTATATGTGAAATCCATGCTATCCACACTACAGTAATAAAATAAAATGACAGAAAACAGGATGTTACGAACCTCCCCTTCCTCCGTCGGTGATAATTGTTTTCGTCACTGTTGTTTTGACACCATCGCGGTCATAAGTTACCTGAAACCGGGAAGCGCAAAGTTGTGTTAAAATGCAATAATGCTGGATAAATCTACGCATGCTTTATTATTGTTTTGTACTGACTCCCGCGGAAATTAGAGTTATAAATTTACAGCCCCTTTATTTAAATTATTGCTCCGATACTCCGCCTTCGATTAATCGATAGATCACGTGTGTTCGTTGGTCTCACACTCCCTTACAGATCGCGCTCACTCTAGCTCACTGACTCATCCATTCATCCACTGACACACTTATACTCGATCGTAAGACCAACCGAGCGACCCTTAATTCATCCCTTAAGCCCCCTTACTACCTTAATCCTTTAAAAATCCCTTACTGTTTCAGTTTTCTGCTGGCGATTAGGAGATCGTCTAGCATCATCAAAATCTCGTTTTGGTTCCAGTCGGCTACTAGGGACCTCTCTCGTATCTCTTTCCCTAGAACTGTAACTTACTGAGCCGCCAAGCTAGAGATAAGTATAGATAAATATTTAATTATATAATTGGCTAATTAAAATGAATCTACAAATGCATGAATCATACAGGGGGTGGGGAAGCTAGGCCTCGTTGTGTATGTGATAGTAGTTCAGCGCCGGAAAGAGAACTGCAGAAACAGATAATAACTGGAAAATAAATATAATAATTAATATAGTTTATTTTAAACACGAAATAAGAAAATTCAAAATGACTCCACTTTACCTTTGGCTTCACATTATCCTGAAAGTTATTGAGGACATTTCCTGGTGGTCGATATCGAGCTACGACAACAATCTTCCCATCGGCACTCTTGGCCTTGCCTATTCCCAGTTCCTTTGACTCTTGCCACACGATCTGCGTAAAGTGGCCGATGCCGCTTTTGAATCCTGGCCTTCTAAAGTCATAACTGTTTTATAAAACAAGCACAGAAGTGGTTAACTTTGACTGAACAGCGTGAATGAATCGGAGGAGTAAGCTGAATACAGGTAGTGAAAAACTGACAAAATATAACGTCAAAGAACGCGTTATAATGTGATATAAAGGTTGCAATGTATCACGTTCCATACATTAGACACAAAAGTAACACTAATGTTTTATCATGCTGATTGTTGAAAACAAATCGCAGATGTCCTGTCAGTTTACCAATACAAATTATCTTAATATCCCAAAAGGCCACTCAAAAAATACTTTGACATTTTGCACCATAACATTTAGCGTTATAATTATGTATTACGTATACATATTGTGTCAATGCTAGTTAACATTTTGCGTAAACGAAGTTATTACATTTTGCATTACATTTTGTGTCAGCTATTACACATTGTGCCGTAACAGCCTTTTCGCATTCCAATTCTTCTCTACCTTGGTCCGTGGGTTCTTAATATTTTTTTTGCTTAGTGTTTAAAAACACTAAGCAAATGATAACAATAAAACTGGTAAGTACAAAAACATAAAATAAAACATTCCCTAAAAAAGGCGAATACTCCTACCTGCAAACAAATGCAATACATGTACGAGATATGTCTAGAATTTAAAGTCGGCTTTTCTTCTACTTTATGTAGTTGGATCCAAAATATCACAGTCAAATTTTGGCAAGGGTATATATGCTGTTTTGTTTCGTAGCCGGATACAGAATATTCAACCTCCTTTCCTGGGCTTTTCCATTTTTCTTTACCTGTCAACTTCTGCATACCACCGGTCCACTACTTCTCCGCCCGTGACGTCACTCTTTCCCGTTACAGAATACAAATTCTCTCCGTCGTCAATATCTTCACTTCTTAGACGACCCTCTTTAGCCATTTGTTTGGCCCACCTCTCCGCATCCTTTTCTAGCGATCTTGACCACTTCAGCGCAGGGGCCTGGTGCAGAGACCGGTATCTGTTGTGAGCGTCAAACGCGTCTTTACCAAATGTGTCTGGCATCTTTGAGCTTCATCAGGTAAATAATAGGCACTTATTCTGTGATATACTGATTTCTAGAGAATGGCACCAGCATTTTTACGTTCAGCTATATATTATGCAACTGTTAGTAGTGTCATATTGTCTTTGAATTCCAGAATTTTCATTTTTTGTAGTCATAACCTAGATTGGTGGGTTATGACTAGTGTTGGGTTCCAGTTATTTTGGATTGTTCATTCTCTCGAGCCCTTGATATAGAGTACTAAAGTCATGACGTCACAAAAATTAAATTTGCGAAATTATGAAATTTGATCAACTGTTTAGAGGAAGCATGCCAAAAAACGTCCACTTGCCAAAAATTAGCTTTCCATTGCAATTTGCGGCCGAGATATGGGCACTTTAGGTTTTAATTTCTTCATACAAACCCTTCTAATTTTGCGTCTGTTCCTTCAGAACAGACGCAAAATTAGAGCGGTTTGTTTGTTTGAACCTCTATATCTCGGCCGAAAATTGCAATGGAGAGCTAATTTTTGGCAAGTGGACGTTTTTGGCATGCTTCCTCTGAATAGCTAATCAAATGTCATAATTTCGCAAATTTGAAAATTTTGTGGGAACGTTCCTGGGGATAACATGACGGCCAGTTTAGCGACGCGTCCCCAGTAACAGTCCCCACAAGCGCCGACTGCGAGATGCGACTCGCCCCAGATTGCTCCTCGTTTCTAAAGTGGCAAATGACACACGTAATGATGATTGAACTCAAAATTCGAAAATTTTCTGAGTCTCCACATCCCACGCACGCATGCATGAGTATGTTTCATTTCACGAATATTCAAATTAATTTACCTAAATGGGCACTTCGGAAATGACTGTTTTTGATTTATTAACAAACTGAACGTCATCACATCAGCCGCTAGACATTTACGTGCCTAGGTCCTATATCTCATTCTTCATTGTTCAAAATAAGGAAATTATTCAAACAATTATTCACTTCGTAGTTGGTAACGATCTACATGATCTATATAATCATTTCCTCCCTCGTGTCGTCAAGTATATTCCCTTGTGGTTTGTCCATCTTTATTTTTCAAGTTTAGAGTTTTGTTGGTCGTTAACTTTGCGCTGACATAAAAGCTGAAAGGCATTAATTGATGGCATGATAACAGGTTACTTAAGTTGTTTGGGTGCCCCTTCATATTGTCTTTCATTGGCTCCTTGGTTGTTCAAATACTACAATTCAAGTGTATGTCTTCCTTGTTAACAATAATAACTTGAAACGGATATTGGTCCGCATAGTTTTGCACAATCTTTCACTCTTGTGTCACCCTTCGCATATCGTATTATAAACTATAGCTTAAACCACCATTGGCAAACTAAGAGCACAACGTTTTTTTAACGAAGGGCTTGTCTTGGCCTCCAACTGGAGGAGTTCAACAAAATGCCCGATTCGAAGCTAAATCTAATTTTGTTTTGTTGTTAATATAATTACGATTTGTCCAGAAAACCATGGATGACTTTGATTGATGTGAATATAGTTTTGAGTCTATCATTGAAATGTGGACGTGAGACTCAGGGTTTCACCTGCTCAAAGAATACAGACGCAATGGCTTGAAACGAAACAATTCCCGTCGTTTTGTTAATCCAACAAGGCTATGGTGACCTTTAATGTCCAAAATATCTGAAATGTCACCGAAGTTAGACTATAATTTGCATTTCAGAAAACGGAACTTGTCGACTTTCCTTTTCTCTGCATGGCTTTTAGGCAGTGTACGGTAGCATGTATTGCGGTATGGCAGATGTGGACAGTTAATTTCCTATAGTGACCTTGCAAACACGTCCACGTTACGATATGTTCAAAAGGTCGTTACATGTGTTAGATGATAATGCTGTGTAAATATACATTAAGGTTTCGTTATGAACCGTGTGGAATATAGTTGTGAAGTGTAAATTTTTAGACATGTCGGTAGCTCGCTCTTCGCTGTTTAAGGGCTTTGCTCCATTAGATTAGTAGAGTGTAATAAAAAATGTTTAAGGTGTCTTTGTTGTTCTCCGCTTGCGGTTACAACTATTTACTTTCAAATTATTTAATCGGCCGTCGTTACCCGCTATATTGGTAAGGTGGTGAAACTACAATTAGGTACCTTTTACTCCAGCCGTTGTCCCTTCTGTCTGCGGCCTTGTTGTCGCTTCTGTGTTAAACTGAGTGGTCTTTGCAGCTGCGAGTTTCTAAATGACAATAGAACAAGTACGTCGTGCTTATAAGTGCTCGCAGCTATTCCATTTATTCCACGTGAATACTAATCATAACACGACAATTTAACAATGTCGCCAATTACGTGCTAAAATAACCCATGCGATAAATGTACTTACATGATAATAGGATGTTTCCGAACTTCCAGCGGACGCCAACGACGATTGTTAATTTGAAAGTTTGCCCAGTTACGTTCGGGTTTACGTGTCTCTTATGTCGATAGGAGGTTTTACAGGTCAGTAGGCTGACAATAGCGCATTGCTAAATTGTCAAGGATATGAATACTGTTTGTTTTTCTTTTTCAATATTAGCATAAAGACTCGAAGGGATATAAAGGCCAATTACGTAAGGAAATGGTAATGACCTCATATATTAAGTGCTTTCGTTCTTTATTTTTTCAGTTTCATGGCATAATGCTTGAACGGAAACTAGAATTTAGCCTCAGTAGGTTGTGGCTTCCCTGCCATGGACAAGTTATTCTTTGAGTTTTAATAGCGGATGCTTCATTCTCAAAGCAACTGCATGCAAATGATTGACGTCAGTGGCGATTCGGTTTGGCTTCATTTGGCTTCAATGACACTTCGAGTTATCTAAGGTCAAATCTTTTAACACTATCCAACGAAATTAAAAGTAGTCTCTGAAAACAACCCACTTATAATCGGATCTATCAGTTTATTTTGTCTATGTCTGACTTAAAACGGCCACACTTTATGTTGCTTGTGAAATAAAATATGTGATTCTACGTCGTCATTGGTCAATGTCGTTAAGGCTAATGATTCACGTGAGATATGCGCGCGAAATTAGATCATTCACGTGCAAACGAACCCTTGGAGTGATTGTATGTACGAATTTCTTTATGGCGAATTTACATTCCCTCCAGAAGCCCTTGACGGAGGAACGAAGGATGCTTCAGCTGAGGACATCGAACAAGAACTACTTGATGACTCTTACAGCATGGCTCGAATTTTTGCAGCTGTGTCAAGCATTTTCAAAGTAAACATTCATTGATAACTTATTTTAAGCCCACTTCCAAAGATGACGAATTTGTAGACTTCATCCAAGGAATTGCATCAAACGCCCGTAAACAAACCTCATCGAAGTTCACGCATGCTCAAATAGCGATCTTGGCGAATTCCTATTCTGATGACGTATTTGTGGGGTAAAATGAGAAACTTTCGTCTTGGTTTTAACGAGTTTCCTTCGGTAAAAGTTCGTAAAATTTAGCGGAAAGGTTATGCTTATTTTGCTTTACTTGGTGCCCGTTTTTTTAGGAAAATTTATATAAGACGTTTTTACGCAGAGGCAAAAAACACAATTTTGTAAAAAGCGAAGGAGCTGCCTTGACAACCCCAATTTTTTCGCCTTTAAAATTATTGTATTTTATTATATAGACACGAGTGTTTTACTGGAAAATAGACCACTCGTATAATTCATACGAAACTACATCCGGGACCCGAGTGGCGTATTTTCCATATACTCACTAGTGAGGATATCGATGACGTCATTTCCCGCTTCATGGCTTTTTGTGCAAAGCTGCCAAACTCCGGTTGAAAAATGGCGAGCGATAGATTCGCGAAATTCACTGAAGCCGACATGAAATCGTTCACTGAGGAGTAGAAAAATGTTAACGCGAAGAAGAAAACTTCATATGACTTAAAATTATTCAAGGAGTTCCTTGCAAGTGAAGACGAAAGGAGAGAAATTCGGAAAGTCCAGCCACCGAGCTGCAAGAGTTCGCGATAAAGTTTGTGCTTTTGTCGTTTGTCTATATAATAAAAAGAAAATTACACGGTGGCTTGAAGATATGAATTTTATTTTCTCGTGTAAAAACAATATTTTACTCACTCGCTGCGCTCGTTCGTAAACTATTGTTTTTACCACTCGAAAATAAAATTCATATCTTCGCGCCGCCGTGTAATATCCTCTATATATTGTGAAAATTGTAGAAAATTTAGTCACCGAAGGAAATTGGAGAAATTTACAATTAAAGCTCCGAAAGAATTGACAAACTCCTGTGTTTGGACAGTTTTAATTCAAGTCAATAATGTTATCAGGGATGGTTGTCGAACACTATTTCATCATTACTTATTACATTCTGAAAATGTTTGGGTGCACTGGTAGTAAAAAAGAACGTGAAAACCAGCTTTCAAAATATAACCCACGCGCGCGCCATACCAGAAATGAAAACCCTATGGAGCCACTTTAAAGGGTGTAGTCCAACGTCACCGTTGGTCAAAATAATTGTTCTTGCTACAAACCGCAACGACATTTCGGATCAGAAACTGTTTTTATGTCGAATATCTGCTACTAACCTTGTCAGCAATTCTGTGTGTGTTTTATATTTATGGCCAGCTGCAGGCTAGATATTTTACAATCCAGGTCAGAACGATTTGAACTAGAATTTACGATTACATGCATATGTTGATGTTAACAAATGTCCGTAATAATGAATGCATCTGAACAGACATTATAACCATTCCACTTAGACTCTATTAACCCATAGCAAGAGTAATATTGGCGCTATAAAACACAATTTAACCGCGGGGATCAGCACAGTCATGCGATAATAATAATGACTTATATAGTTATATGGTTGCAGTGCGAAGCGCCTTACCGTAGCCACCCCACAAACTTTTTTACAAGTGTCCTATCGTAATGTCATAATTTTTTTGACGGACATGCCTCCTTGCAAGTTGAACACGATCAAATGAAAACTTGTCACATCGTATTTATCAACAAAAATTATGACAATTGTAAAAATGTTTGTGGGGTTGATACGGTAAGGCGCGTCGCACCCATAAACAGGAAGCACTATAGCTTGACATTTGTATTTCAAGCCAACTTTCATTGCATTTAGCTGTTTCAAATTCAGATACTTCCTTTGATTACTGCTTAAAACTCAAAAATCGATTTCTATCAATTTGACAATCATGCGAGTATCCTGATATAGTTCTCGTGTAATGTTTATCATGACTGACCCAATACATAATGTAGATCGATGATGACGGCATGCATTTATGGACATTGATTGTTACTCATATACTACTCACTGTGCATGTTAAAGCTCGTATAGTTAGAATTTCCTGATAGAAATAGGTATTGTTTTATTTATAGAAATAACTTGTTTGAGATATATAGAAACCTCCAATTGTTCTAAATACTAGGTTATCATGGTGTACGCCTGTGTAAGAAGGTGCAATATATACAAGTCACGTGTATGTGATTTTTTTGTCAATATGACGTCTTCGGGCAACAGGAAGTCTTGGCCGAGTCCTCAGTTTTTGGTTGCATTTTGGCATCCGTGGTTAAGTCGTAACTTTAAAAATAGATGATTTGGCAATTTTGAAGAGCCGTTAAGTCTTCGAGGACGGAAAGTCATGCCGCTATACAGACTTTCGAGGACGGGAAGTTGAACTACTTCAGTTGGGCCTTTGTTGCGGCTTTCACATCTGCCAATCAAATGGTTTCTGTGTCCTGCCTGGGTTGAGTGCAGGCATAGTCAATAGAAGGAAATGCTTATGAAACCCGGCAAAGTTCTTCGTTATATGTTTTTGTTCGCTATTTTGGGGGTTGACCGTGCACAAAACCTGACAAAATACAATAGGTGGCTACGTGTGTTCAAGCAACTAACCAATAGAAACGTTGCGATTACGTAATTCATGCATAGTGTATGAGCGCAAAACAAAAGATGTGCACAGTCATGTACATACCAACATATATCTTGGTCTCTTTGTTTCCTCTTTTGAAGTTTGCCGGGCTTCATAACCATTTCCCTCTATTAACTATGGTGCAGTGCAGCTTATTTTGTAGACTTTTTGGGTAATTATCGAGGTCCTGAATGGTCATATTACCATAACTGCCTTATTCTCACTTTTTTCGCGAGTACTAATTTTCGCGATTGAAGAAAATTCGCGAAATTAACTGTACCCGCGAACAAAAGGTGCCGCGAAAACCCCCTGGGAAATTTCATACCCGATTGCACAACTTCTTCGTTTGACATGAAGAGCTAAAGTGAATGAGCCACGTTCAGCATGATCAAGGCGTTTTTTGTTTGTTTTGTTTATATGGAAAAAATAAAAGCTTTATCAGGAGAACGAATCCTTTGAATTGCAATAATCAGAAAATGTGCATAAACACATTAATTACAGCTGTGTAAGAGGCACAACCGGCCGCTTTCAGGGGAAATTTAACACAAAATGGCTCATGTGCTGTAAATCCAATTCGAATTCAGTCAGCAAATGTTTAAACATTTTCTTCTCTCTCTACATTTTGCGCGCATGCCCTCTATCCCGGTGTATTTTAATTGAAGCCGCGATTATTGAAATCATTATCATGGCTTTTTGGATTTCTTGTTGGTCATTGAGCTCTTTCGTAAACATTTCTGTTACCAGTTGCAATCTGAAGCACTTCAACGTGAGTTATTCTTAGGTCTTCTAAAATAATTCTAAACGCATGCTCTTGCATGGTGTTATATTCAATTAGACATGAGAAAACACTCTAAACACTTGGTAATTCAAATTAGTTATTTATTTAACCATTTTCAATATTTCCACATTAATTATAAATTATGCATTTATTACTATTTATAAATAAGAACCAAGTCCCTTCTTAATACCCATATAATTAAATAATCTGAATGAACGTTAACTGCATTTCACAATAATCGACTCTTGCAAAGCATCGGAATATTGGTAATATGACTGAGTGGAATGCAATTCGGTCTGTAATCATACGAGTGATTTGTTAATCACGAGTATGATTAAACATGCTACAAAATGAGTTATTACAAGATGTCAAGTCGAACCAGATCTGCAATGATTGTCCAAGCTTTGATTAATTTGCACTACCGTAGCTGTTTACAGTGAAATCCCTATTTCTTGAACCCTCATTTCTGAAAAACCCCGATTACTCGAACCAAAATTTGTTTCTCTTGAATTTGTTTCACTGTCTACCCCGATATTTCGAACTTCCGCCGATTTCTCGAACCAATTTTCGTTTCCTTTGGAGGTTCGAGAAATCGGGATTCTACTGAATTTGTAATCTTGTTCACATATGTCTAACATGTTTATTTTTTTATATATATGCATTGGCGTCTACAATTTTCGTTTATCGTGATATATTCCCTTTACATGTTTTAGCATCTATATTTATTTTTAAAAAGTGTTTTCTTTGCTCCTTTTCGGGATTGTTCCTAGGTTAAACTTCTAAAAGTTTATATTTATTTTGCTATTCTGTACTGCTACTTTGTACTTTTCTGTTACTACAATGTGGACCAGTAATCAATGTACCCATTTAAAAGGAATACACTCAAACCATAGTTAATAGAGGGAAATGGTTATGAAGCCCGCGGCAAAGTTCTTTGTTATATGTTTTTGTTCGCTATTTTGGGGGTTGACCGTGCACTAAACCTGACAAAATACAATAGGTGGTTACGTGTGTTCAAGCAACTAACCAATAGAAACGTTGCGATTACGTAATTCATGCATAGTGTATGAGCGCAAAACAAAGATGTGCACGGTCATAGACCTTTCAACATAAATCTTGGCCTCTGTTTACTCCTTTGAAGTTTGCCGGGCTTCATAACCATTTCCCTCTATTAACTATGCTCAAACATATTTCAGTTGCTAATGATTCAAATCACAGCTACGGACGATGCTTGTATTCAAACTGGCCTAGATTTATTTTCTGTTGACCTGACAGAAACCAAATGTAAGCGCAAATAAGTCACTTTTGTCCGAAAATAGCGTATCCCTATAAAAAACGTCTTAAATTATTCTAAAGTTCTATACGAGGTATTTCATACTTGATCAAAATACTTTTCTTACTTTGCGTATATTGTTTTCCATTTACGTAGACTTGTTCTTTTCTTTTTACTTAATGGCTATTATCGCATAGTGATTCCCTTTATTAAATTTATATTACATTTTCACTAATTATTTATAGCTGATGTTTCTATACATTACTCATACTATTTCTATACTATAAATATCTATAGAACGCTTAATTAACAACTGGGTCCATTATTAAACTACGTACCTAGAGGAGCATTTCACTAACTGTAAATATTGCTATCCCATAGCTTTATGATATGAGGGCATTTTTAAAGTATTTCCCTATTTTAAAACCAATTTTATCAAAGCAATATTATCAAATGAGATCTAAATGTGTGAATTCAATTTATATTTTGGTTTTCATCCTTTGAAAACATTCTCCTGAAAATGATTCAACATATTCCCTGCAGGTCTGTACCTTGCCACAACAAATGTCATCCGGCCGTCTGAAGTCTGGGCTCTACCCATTCCCAGTTCCTTACTCTCTTTCCAAACCACTTGCGTGAAATGGCCAGTGTTTCCCTGGAAACCCGGCTTGTCGAATCTGTAGTCCTTAACTTCAGCGTACCACATGTCTGTTGCTTCATCTCCAGCTGAATCAAACTTTCCAGTGAACATGGCGATGTTTTCACCAGTCTCTTTACGCTCGGACTTAGAAGCATGCTGGAGGTTTCGGGCCTTAGCCAACTTCTCAGCCCAGGCCTGCGCGTCTCTTGCAATCTCGTCGGACCATTTCAGCGGTGACACGCGATGCTTGGCGCGGTATTTGTTGTGCGCATCGGTGGCCTGCTTTGGAAAGGCAGCTTTTGAGCTGGAGCTAGCTGCATGTGTTCCTCCTTAAAGTAAGGTGAGAAAATATAATGTGGCTCGTGACAATAAAAAGAAAATTTATATCGACACTTGCCGTATTTACTCTATTTAGCCCTCTTCCTCTACAAGGCCATCCTTTCGGGATAAGAGACAAGGTGACATTCACGCTTTGTTGAAACAACATCTGTCAAAAAATGTACGAAGGCTTGTATTTACGGTGACTATCAATCAGACGGTAACTATATAGCATGACACTGTGACTTAAATATTTAATATTAGCCCTCTCCCTCCATTAATTGATAAGGCACCCTTTGTGAGACTGCGAGACTTGAAATTAATAACACCCCCCCCCCCCCCCCCCCCCGCCCAGTATTTGTTTATATAAGCTTCAGTGTTCATTTTGGTTTCCATTTCTAACTTTCACATGCACTATATTGATAACGATGATAGAGAATACATCGAAACGTCGAATTGGTATTAATAATCTTTGCATTTTTTTTTTTTTACTGGAGCTAGATGAGACTTTTAAAATAAAATTAGTTTTATCTTACCTTGATACTAAACACCACAACTGTTGCTAAAATTGTATGGAAATAAACATATAAAACAGGGTTTCTTTACCTTCTCCCAGAGATTGTTTGGTATCCTTATCCTTATGTACCTTGGAACTTGGGGAATCTATACATGACAATGAAACAATTCTAGAGTAAATACAATATCGAAATATATCGATACAAATTGAACCTCTCTAATACAGACACCGAAGGAACGGAGCAAAGTGTCCGTATTAGAGAGGTGTCCGTATTATAGAGGTCATGAATATGACGTCACTTTAAAGGCTACACGGACGAAAATAAATATCGATGATAAATAGAGGTTATTCAGCGGAAAGTTGTGTAATACGGCTGGGTATTTTACGAGTCAGTTTTTATTTTTTTCGAGCCTTTAGGCGAGAAAAAAATAAACACTGACGAGTAAAAATGCCCAGCCGTATTACACAACTTTCCGCTGAATAAATTGTTTATTATACGACATAATATCTTTCCTAAAATATAGGCTTTCAACAGTGTTTTCCGTAGCGCGCGGTCAGGGGGACTGAGACCCGTGTAATACGGTCTCATATCTGCTCTCGTCTTTGTGCGTATACGCACTCTAAAATGCCATGTCGTATAATAAATGGCGATAACATGTCGATAAACTGATTAGAAACAAATGCTACTTTTAATTATTGTATGGACAATGGAACAATCTGTAACCACAAACAGGAAATTGTATTAAATACGAACTGTTATCACTGGAGTGTTCGCCAGTTTATACGAATTTGCTCTCTGGGGGCCGTATTAGAGAGGGTTCGTATTATAGAGGTTTTCTTTATAGAGAATATATGGGCATTTTGCTGGGACCAAGAGAACTTTCCGTAATAGAGAGGCGTCCGTATTAGAGAGGTTCGACTGTATTTATTATAATTATACATTATCAGTTTTTTTTTAAATAACCCTTTAAATTTAAAATATTCATAGGTTTATCAAAGGTTCGTATATACAACCTTTAGGAAGCGCTGCTTTCATATCTCGTGAAAATGCATCTTGTTTTCCTGTCTCTGCGAAAGTGAAAAGAAAACAACGCAACACTTCGTGAATATCTAGTTAATAGATAAAGCTACCAGTACTGGTGGTCTTTCATTAGCACGTTGGACTCTGGATCGAGAGGGGGTCAGATTGTATTGTGCTCTGGGGCAAGTCACTTTTGCCCCTCGCCATGCACCTGCGATGGACCAGCATTATATCCATAAAGAATAGCAACTCTTACTGATAGTCACTTGGCCCGAGTACTGGCTTCATTTCACAATATTCCCAACAAAGTTTGATAATTTAATACAAGGAATCATTTAGTCGATTTTATTAAGCTAACAAACACAAGGAACTTATGTGCAGCTTGTTAGATGGTACAGTGTATGCACTCCGCTCATTATCCGAAATGACTAAAAACATGTTATATAGTCTGTGTTATATAGACTTTGATAATCTCACCATGAACGGTTGTGACCGTCTGCTTAGAATAACCACTTTGATCTAAAAAATAGAACAGGCAAACAAACCCAGTATTAAAATGAACTCCAGTTCGTTCAAACAAAATTGCAGAGGAGCTTAAAGAAACTTACATGCAGGTTGTGTAAGTTTGATGTCACTCTATTTTCCGTTTCATAGTACCATTTTAATAGTTATAGCTTAATCCTTTCAAACTCCAGCTCCAAATATTAATTATCAGTCCCCACAGTTTGTGTCGGACATAGGACATCGCAGTTCCCTGTGTTGTTAGCGATGTATTGATATTGTAAGGAGAAATGTAAGGTTCATCATCATATCATTAAATACCTTCAATAACGTGAAAACTATAAAAAAAAAAAAAAAAAAAACCAATTAATTCATAACTTTTTTACTATTCGTTTCACTCACTATTTCCTTTTAAAGTCATCGTTACCGTGGATACGACAGTCTTCTTAGTGCCGTCAGGATACGTCACAACCTGAGATTAAAGACCTTCCTTGTAAGCAACTATGTTTTCTTTGTTTGTTTGTTTAATTTGTTAAGCAAGACATGTTACAGGCGTGTTAGTAGACTTATGTGACAACTGCTAAAATCACCATAATATAAAGCAATTATCTTAAAACAAAATTATAATTATTATATTATATTATTATAACGGTTTATTTAACAGATCCACGAGGTGGCTCTTCTCTGTTAAAATTTACATCATTTACAATTAAAATTTGGATATTAATCATTACACTTAGACTGCAACTACAGTCTCTGTACTTTAGTTGAACCTCTCTACAATGGCCACTGTGGCAGAATCAACTGCCTGTTAGAAAGGAGGCCGTTGCAGAGAGATTTCAATAAGAGTAAAGTGTATGGATCAGCGTATATATACGGTCGGGGCGAACTGTAATCGAGGCCGTTGCAGAGGTGGCTGATATAGAGAGGTGGCCATTAGTGGAAGTTCGACTGTATTCATATATCGATGGGGAAACGATTACAAAAGTTAATCATTTATTACCGTTTCCTCTCTACGCTGGTCGCCACCTAGCGGCGGTCTTTCCTCGTGTTTCTGGTGCTGATGCATAGGTGTGGCACCTTTCTTGGAGGGTTCTTTCTCAGGAATTTTGACATTCCCGTCCTGCAACAGAAGAAGGTTATATTTATTTATTATACGATATTCTTATTATACTGAAATTATAATAATGCAGATGTACCTGAATGTTGTGTTAAAACAAAAACAAAAAACGAAAATTAAGCAAATAAATAGATAAATAAATAAATAACAATAAGTAATTAAAATAAGCCATTCGTCATCATCATTCAGCCGCATTTGCGGGCTGCCACAAATCAAAGTCACTGTAGATTTTTATTTAAAAAAAATCGAACCGCTGCTGGGCAGCAACAATCTTCTTCCACAGGCTGTAGGCTGCAATGGCTGTTTCTTGTCCTCTAGAATAAGCCATTACGTAGTTCTGTTTTAGTTCATGTTTTTGTTTAGGGTTGCTTTTTTTACCATTTGCTGTAATACTGAATCTGTCTCCCCTCCATCCCATTCGTTGTATCTATAATCAAGTATAACGATTGTCTACTGGAATACCAGGGCTGTTTTCGGCAAAACTATTATGATTATCAGCATAGGAAAGCCTTGTTCTGCATTACGTACTTTTGATGGAAAGACGTTCTCTTGAAATGCCCTCATGTTATTTCCCGCCGGCCTGTAACGGCCCACCACGAACACCTTCCCATCAGCACTCTTGGCCTTGCCAATTCCCAGCTCCTTACTCCCTTTCCAAACGACTTGCGTGAAGTGACCGGTATTTGACTGGTATCCAGGCTTACCGAAGTCATAATTCTTCACCTCGCTGTACCAGCTGTTCACTGCATCGCTGCCATCAATTTCCCGCCCAAACACCATGAACACATTTTCGCCATCTTTCGTGTCGTCGTGACGAAGGCGGCCTTCGCGCGCAATTTGCTTGGCCCAGGCGTCGGCGTCTCGCGCAAGAACGCTGGACCATGTGAGTGAAGGCGCTTGATGGGCTGCACGAAACTTGTTGTGGGCTTCTAGAGCTTCTTTACCAAAAGAATCCATAGTTTTGTTTCACTAAAAAAGAAGATGAAAGTTACTTACTAGATAGATAAATGGCCAGGGTTACCTCCGTGGTTTCACGTGAAATACCATCAAGAAAATATGGATTTTAATGCAATTCTCTAAAAAAATGGTCTCCAAAAAAATACGTCCAATGACCGCCCTCGAGCATTCAAATCAGTGACCAATGATCATTCGAGAGAGATCAGTTCGCCTAGTGTACCATTTATTATGTTATAGGTTGAGGACTGCTCTATCAGGGTATTTCCAACGAATTTAATGTCGGTAAAAACTACTATTATGGCGAAAAATTAAAACGGCAACTGGCTAGAACAACGATTAATTTTACACTGTACCGAATGTAAACCACGAACCAGGCATAACGATCGAAACAGTCGTAGACACAAGTTGTAGACTTGCAGATTCACCATTAAGCTTGGAAACTTCATAAACCATAGCCTCCTACGCAGACGCGACGCTCTTTGGGTTCGTGCGTGACGAGCCCAAAGAATGTCTGCGTAGGAGGCTACATAAACCACGGATGCTTCGCAGCTGGCCACGAATACCAGTAACCAATATCCAGAAGCCGGATTTCAACGGCTATCGTGATTTTAGATCTTTTCCCAACATCATGGAATACAAATATGATTTTGAAATGCAATAGAAGGCAACAATAGTGAAATGAATATAATAGCAAAATGGAAATTTAACAACATTTCTCTTTCGCAGGTGCATGACAATATCCTATTTTACAATGACGGGAATTATCGATTATCGGGCTATTTCATATCATGATACAATTTTAGTATTGGGGACTGTATGAAAGTGAAAGGCGAACAAACTAAGTCAGTCCGTTGACGATAATTAATTGTGTAAATTAAAGAATTCGAATCTTATAGTAAAATAGCGCCGTTCTTGATCACTTTTCATACACAGTTGCTTCAAAAGTCAGTTGGTATAGCAAGGCAGTACACATTAGTACCTGTCTAAACGGTCGTTAAAATTTATTTTATTAGTAGTAGGAAATATGGAAGGTAACTGAGTTGCATTTTAATGTAATGATGCTTTTGAAAAGTTCTTGGAAACCTAGGAAACCTAAACCTCTCATAGGAATATCCATCTTAAAATGGGCCAAATTATTGCAGGTATATTTGTTGACATGCTGTTACCGTTGAGCTGATTGGTTGCTGCGATGACATTCGCTAGTGTGGAACAGCTGTCGACTTGTCGCCATGAGGCCAAGAATCGAAGCGACGAGACACATACTATTAAACGGTCCGGTAAAAGTTGCCCGATAGGCGGTTAAACATAAGCCACTGAGGCAGCTTGTGCAAAAAAATAAAAAATAAAAAAGAATAAATAAGAATTTTCTGAAGTGAAGAGTAGTTGTACTATTTTCGTAAACATGCACGCAATTACTCTGAAAGAATCATTATTTTTTATCTCCAACAAAAATACATGAATATTACATGTTGTTTTGAAGGCTTCTCCAGTTATGATCTTTATCTATATAGCACCGAGCAGTACTTTTTTTTTCAATTTCTTATAAAACCCATACAGTTGCATTCATTGAGGCCCAACAGCGCTTCAAATTAAAGAGAACTAGTTCAGTCGAGGTCCATAAAGTGTTATAAACGTTGCTGGGCTACTGCAGATTAAAAGATGATATGCAAATTTTAGAAGTGAAGGCCGATTTTGTATTAACTATAGAACGCGTTGGTGGATAGGAAAATCGACTTATGTTGACAGTTGTATTTGGAAATGTTCTTGAAGGTTGCCAACTAAGTGTTGATAAACCTGCCATTAAGCTTCTGAATAAAAAGAATAAAGTTGTTCTTTGCTAGCTGCGAGTGGTGATTTGTTTACAGTTGGAAGAATCGATCCAGAATAATGATTACGTTGAGGGATATCAAATTTAACATATCAAATTAAAGGATAAGATAGAAAATAAAGTTTTCGCTCGGATGTTTGTTTGTAATCGTAAATATCTTTAGGTTTCCCCCCTTTTTGAATCGAGGCTATTCAAAGGAAACACGAAACACCATCTAATAAATTATTTGAACATCCTGTCTTGGATCACAAAGATATTTAAACTGAGAACAACCACGGTTACTTACCTGGCCAAAGAGGATCGCTTCTAAAATTCAACGACTAGGTGGAATTATATGAAAATATTCCAATAAAAAACAAAAAACAACATGTAAACCAACTTAACACCTCGCGCGTTAGCAGTTGTCTCGGTTCAAGGCAGATGATGCTTAGTAGACTCCTGTTCGTGCAAGTGCTGTATTCAGCGGACTAGTCCTCAGGAGCACAATGACTGGTTTACATGTGGACACAGTATTATAATTCAAAACCAAGGCAGGTTTAAATTTGCATAAATTTTGTAAAATATATTTGGAGCTCAACCTCAAGTTCAAGGCCAGCCGCGTGTCTTTAACCAACTGCTACCCTACCCTAAGGCGTTTTATTGTCAATGGTCATTATTTGGTTTGTTTTATTGGGACTATTTTATTACTGTTTGTTGAACTGCTTCCGACAGTAGTAATTTATTCCAGTATATTGCTACCCGGCTACAGGGTGCGTTCTTACTGGTGTACTATGTATTGTCTCAGATTTCGATCGACGCGAAGGAGAGAGCGTCCCATTCCTCTCGCGGCTTCGCCCCGCGTGTATTTTGCCAGCCTACCAGAATTTTGACTAAGATGTTCACTTCAGTTAAATGGCTTTAGGCTTTTCGTTATAGCAGGCATGAACTCATGATTATAGTAATTTATCCCGGTTTAACTTTCATGAATTGCAGAATTTTTTCTTGTTAATTCTTCCGTTTCTGATTTGTTTCTGGTTTACCGCAGTGTGCGTCAAACATATCATTAAATTGATTATTGTCACTTTTTCAAGTACCGTTAGATGTTGTGGTTAATTTTGTGTACGTGCATGCGCATCGCATATATTTAACAAATAAAGAAGCCAAAACCATGTATTATGTTCTCATAAAACACTCCGGGAATTTGAGAACACTCGAGAAATTTAGAAAACACTCGCCTGCGGCTCGTGTTTTCTAAATTTCTCGAGTGTTCTCAAATTCCCGGAGTGTTTTATGACAGTATAATACATGGTTTTGGCTTCTTTATGTGCTTTAAATATAGATTTAACGCGCGCGAAACGATAAAACACGGCTTTTCTATGATTTATACTCTGATAAAACATGGTTTTTAACCAATCAGAGCGCGCGAAGTTTTCAGTTTATATTTTAATTAACAGATAAAGAAGCCAAAACCATGTATTATACTGTCATAAAACACGACGGTAATTTGAGAACACGAGAGAAATATAGAAAACACGAGCCGCAGGCGAGTGTTTTCTATATTTCTCAAGTGTTCTCAAATTCCCGGAGTGTTTTATGACAGTATAATACATGGTTTTGGCTTCTTTATGTGCTTTAAAATATAGATTTAACGCGCGCGAAACGATAAAACACGGCTTTTCTATGATTTATACTCGGATAAAAACATGGTTTTTAACCAATCAAAGCGCGCGCATTTTCCAGTCTATGTTTTAATACTCATTTAAGGTGGCCCGCGGTTATTTATTGGAGCGGAGGTTCCTTTTTTTAAACTACTTTTCGGCAGGAAAGCGTCAACCGATTTCTGTAATGTTTGGTATACAAAATAAGGAATCTTCAAATATTATAACGCTTTTAATTTTAGGGCAAACGAAATTTAATATTTAGAGATACAAGCGCTATTAGAAAACCTTGTTTTTTACGAAATCGCGAATATTTTCATAAAACGAAGATAGATTTTTTTCTAATTACGTTCAATAAGTTACAAGACTTCAATGTTTACTGCGAGCAAGTTTCAACAAAATCGGCTGCATAGAAATTGCTGCACAGTTCACTGCTGAATTTCAGCTTCAAAATAATATGCTCGTGTATTTGCTTCAGCTGTTGCAAGAACGCTTCAATAATGCTAAGATCGCAACTATTATTGGAAAGCTTGATACCACCTAAACCTTTGCTGAATAATCGGAAAAGATCGGAAATTCCCAGTAAAAGCTATAAGCAAACGAAGGACAAGGTGTTTATTGTGCGTAATTTATGAATTTCAAGATATTCAAGTTAGTTCGACTTGTGAAAAAACTACCGATTTGTTTTCCGTAATTTTTAAGTATGATAAAATCCAGCATATATACAAACGGCCTCGCGTAGTTTTAGGCGAGTAGCCTCGACGAAGCTCGGCGAATTAAGTCGTCAAGTCAGCTACTTCATGTCCTCCAGTTACCAATGCTTTGAAAACCCCTCGTCTTCCGTAAATTATTCAAATTTGTCGTGTTGTGGTATTTCTTTTTCACTTGGGAATTACGGATCATCGAATAGTAGGTCCACATCAGCCCTTTGGCTGCCTTTTTACCAACCTACTCATCAAATAAAGTATGTATGTATGTATGTATGTATGTATGTAAAATGTTCTTGGAATGTCATTGATCGTTCATTATCATTTAAATTTTCGATGATCCGTAAAATTCCCAAGTGAAAAATAAATCCCACAACGCCGCAAATTTGAATAATTTACGGCAGACGAGGGGTTTCCAAAACATTTGTAAAATGGAAGACATGAAGTAGCTAACTTGGCGACCTAAATTCGCCAAACTTCGTCGAGGCTACACGCCCAAAACTAGGCGAGGCCGTTTTTATATATGCTGGATTTTATCATACTTAAAAATTACGGAAAACAAATCGGTATTTGGAGCTCAACCTCAAGTTCAAGGCCAGCCGCGTGTCTTTAGCCAACTGCTACCCTACCCTAAGGCGTTTTATTGTCAATGGTCATTATTTGGTTTGTTTTATTGGGACTATTTTATTACTGTTTGTTGAGCTGCTTCAGACAGTAGTAATTTATTCCAGTATATTGCTACCCGGCTACAGGGTGCGTTCTTACTGGTGTACTATGTATTGTCTCAGATTTCGATCGACGCGATGGAAGAAAAAAGTCATACATTTACAAGTCTTAGAATGAGGCACACAAACGAGTTGGCAAACACGTTAGTCGCGTTTTCATTTTAAATGCGTCTTTCCTGTCCAGTATTTAATCTGCGTAGCTGGCGGTGTTCTCACGTGATGGCAAAATAATAGCAGCAAAGCCGCGAGAAGAATGGAGAGGAGAGAGCGTCCCATTCCTCTCGCGGCTTCGCCCCGCGTGTATTTTGCCAGCCTACCAGAATTTTGACTAAGATGTTCACTTCAGTTAAATGGCTTTAGGCTTTTCGTTATAGCAGGCATGAACTCATGATTATAGTAATTTATCCCGGTTTAACTTTCATGAATTGCAGAATTTTTTCTTGTTAATTCTTCCGTTTCTGGTTTGTTTCTGGTTTACCGCAGTGTGCGTCAAACATATCATTAAATTGATTATTGTCACTTTTTCAAGTACCGTTAGATGTTGTGGTTAATTTTGTGTACGTGCATCGCATATATTTAACAAATAAAGAAGCCAAAACCATGTATTATGCTCTCATAAAACACTCCGGGAATTTGAGAACACTCGAGAAATTTAGAAAACACTCGCCTGCGGCTCGTGTTTTCTAAATTTCTCGAGTGTTCTCAAATTCCCGGAGTGTTTTATGACAGTATAATACATGGTTTTGGCTTCTTTATGTGCTTTAAAATATAGATTTACGCGCGCGAAACGATAAAACACGCTTTTCTATGTTATATACTCTGATAAAACATGGTTTTTAACCAATCAGAGCGCGCGAAGTTTTCAGTTTATATTTTAATACTCATTATAAAGTTCCCACGAAAAAAGCGACATGTGCTCTTTGATAACACCAAGACATTTTGTGCCAGTAGATCAAAGGAAGGAAACTGGATAACTGAACACGTATAAAGCACTACTCTCTGCAACTCACTGCAACTCTTCGTATTTTTTAAAACTCGCCCTTTCAAGGGAGGATGTCAATTAAGTTTCTATATTCAGTTCAGTTCAATGGCTTCATTAAAGTAATTTATGCCAGAGTATATTTTCCCTTTCTGATCCTTTGTTCTGCTTTCTGGTTTGCGTAATACATGTTAATACCTTGTAGCTAGTATTCAATGCAAGGGAAACGAAAATATATAGAGGATATTACACAGCGGCGCGAAGATATGAATTTTATTTTCGAGTGGTAAAAACAATATTTTACGAATGAGCGCAGCGAATGAGTAAAATATTGTTTTTACCACGAGAAAATAAAATTCATATCTTCAAGCCACCGTGTAATTTTCTTTTTATTATATAGACAAACCACAAAAGCACAAACTTTATCCGCGAACTCTTGCAACTCGATGGCTGGACTTTCTTGAATTTCTCTCCTTTCGTCTTCACTTTCAAGGAACTCCTTGAATAATTTTAAGTCATATGAAGTTGTCTTCTTCGTTTTAGCATTTTCCTACTCCTCAGTGAACGATTTCCGTGTCAGCTTCAGTGAATTCACGAATCTATCGCTCGCCATTTTTCAACCGGCGTTTGGCAGCTTTGCACAAAAAGCCAAGCAAAAGCGGGAAATCACGTCATCGATATCCTCACTAGTGAGGATATGGAAAATACGCCACTCGGGTCCCGGATGTAGTTTCGTATGAATTTTACGAGTGGTCTATTTTCCAGTAAAACACTCGTGTCTATATAATAAATATATATATTAATTTTGTGATTAACGCCAGTACGTGATCAGAGTTGGCTGTTTTGATGATTCATGTATTTTATATTAATTTATTCTGGACACCTGCAACTCAAATATTACAAATTCAAAAGACTACAAAGTAACTACATGGTTAAGAAATAAAACTTTTTCAAATAAAAGGGAAACATTTTTTTATGTTCCTTTTGTACAAAAAAAAACCACATTAACAACAACTAGAGGAGGGCCTGATCGCAGGTTACAACAACGTGGACACTGTTGACTCACAAAGAATGAATAGTTGCATGCATCATCAGCTTTATGTTTGTATTGTGGATATCTGTTTCAAACTCTTGAGATAAGACGGTTTTGCCCAATGTTTAATTTATTGATAAACGTACTTTGCAATAATACCAAAGATACTGAATATTGTTGTAATCTAAAATACAATATGGCAAATAAGTATTTTCGTTATATTACCTGGTTTCCAACTGCACAAATTACTGACGACGAAGCTTAAACAAAGCTTTAATTACAAATTCGTCCTTCAAGAGACAATTAATTTTTCAAAGAAATTCTCATTAACAGTTTTTCTGCTAAATTAAAATATACCCTGATGGTGCATGAATATATTTATATATTTATATTATTGTATTTATTTTATTTTATCATTATTATTTTTCTTTTCATTTTAACTTTACGTCTCGGTCAGAAGAAAGATATCTTAATTTTAGAAGAATAGGATTAAAACGCAACAAAAAACTTTCACACACAGTTTTAATAAGTTAGAATGAATGGCCATATCAATGTGAAATATCCGAGGTATTATTTATTAATTAGTTTCAGTATTTCATTGCCACCGCTGGGTTTTTCTATTTGTATACCAGACTCCTTACAAGCAAATTATTAAACATTATAATTTAAAATAATACGTACTTTTCTCCGTGTAGTATTTCCATACAGGAACGCGAGAACACAACTTCATTTAAACCAATAGCAATTTTATTGTTACATATACTTTCAAATGAATTAGATATTTATTTTGACGATTACATATTGTTTGAATTACAGCCAAGAGTATAACGAGCGTTTGCGTCTTTTCTGTAGTTTCTCAACAGTGGAAAATTGTCACCGCCGTTTTTCTATAAATGTTTCTTTACAACAAAATTAGTTTTATAATGACGCTACAAGACCATTGTAAACAACAACAGCTAATCTATAGGCTCGTGGTTATACAGAGTAAGTACAGAAACTAAACTATTTTTTTGTGTCGTTTACAATTTTGCAAGTGTTTTAAGTTCAACTGTTCGTCTTCAGAACATTTTCATAGAACCTTTTCAATAGATTTCCAGCAGGGTTATACCTAGCTACAATATACGTGAGCCTTCCATCTCGACTCTTGCAAGTTCCAACTCCAACTTCAGTGGTATCTCGCCAAACGATCTGAGTGAAATGACCAGTGTCGAAACTGAAACCAGGCGAGTCGTATTTGTAGCTATTGATCTCCGAATACCAGATCCTCACAGCGTCGGTAACACCATAGTGGCTAGACATTCGGCATATGTTTTCCCCCTTAAACTTCCGCTCTTCTTTCCTCGCGTGACGCAGTTCGTCATTTCGCGACAGCTTCTCGGCCCAAGCTTGCGCGTCCTTAGAGAGCACAGGTGACCATTTCAGGCTGGGTACGCTGTGGAGGAAGCGGAGCTCATTGTGTGCTTTTTAGCACCGCGTCAATGAATGAATCTGCAAAGCAAGAAAAGTGTACACAGGATAAGGGAAATTATATATATGGCCTTAGCTCCCACGAGTCTCCTGTAGCTCAGTGGTAGAGCGTCCGACCGGTGTGCGGAAGGTCATAGGTTCGATTCCTGTTGGGGGAACTCGGAATTTTTTTCCGAGTAGCTTGTGTCACTGACAGAATAATATCTTTCTCATATATATCATGGTGTTGTTTTTATCTTATAATTTAGATGTTCAGTCCACGCCTACTGACATATTTATATCGAAAAGCACAGACGTAAATACAACGATAACACTAGAACAACCAAAACGTATAGTTAGCTAGCTGGATTCGTAATTTTAGACCTCTTACCATCTGGAATAGAAGGATCTTGCATGTTCACCAGGTCTTCTTCTTGCGAAGATATCTTCTCTGTTATTAAAAAAAAGAGAGAAATACTTTGAGAACTCCTTTGATTTAACCTCCACTATCCGTTAGTTGTTGTTGTTGTTGTTGTTGTTGTTGTTTTTACACGAGAGGCGCGATGGCCTAATAGTTGCCCGTTAGACTCCGGGTTCGAGCGCTGGCTGGGGTCATTATGTTGTGCAAGACAATTACATTATGTAACTCTCACAGTGCGTCTACAGTACCCAGGAGTATAGACCTTATTCATAAATGGCGGCCGATTAATTATTCTTTTATATTCATGCTAATCAGCCCCCCTAGCCTCGTTAGTAGCATGAATATAAAAGAATAATCAATCCACCGCCATTTATGAATAAGGTCTATAAATTGTTACTAGCGAACTGTCAGGGCAACCTTACTCGATGCTGGGGTAACCTGCGATATACTAGCATTACATCCAGGAGAAGCAGCAATACCCCTAGTTGGCTTCATGATACAGAATCAGAGATATGCTCCAGCCGGTGTGGGAGTGCGGAGTTACCTTTACAACCGGCTGTTTGAGGTCAAATAACTTTGAGATTGCGAGAATGTAATTATTGAAATGACTAACCTTGCATTTGATGCTTTTCTGCCGTTGACACCTGTGCCAAACAAAGCAAAATACATACATCACCTTATATTCTTGTCAGCTCGTTATTGTGCTGTGTTTACCAAGCCAATAACTCTAAAACAGTTCATTTTATAGATGGTAACTGTTGTCGTTTCTTTTATTGTCAGCAAGCAATTAGATGGGCAATCTAAACTATTGCGGAAGTATGACCAAGAATGACTTGATCGTTGTGTGACAATTCTTCATCCGTTGATATTGCCCCCAGAAGCATTTACTGAAACACCAAGCTGTTTTTCTTTCTTATCTACTTTCTTTCTTTCTTGGGATTACGTAAAAACTGAAAAGTATCAACAGTCGAACACCTATTAAGCGGCCACCTTTATTAAGCGGCCACCTTTATTATGCGGCCACGGCCACCTTTTGGCCGTCGCGATGAGGGTTCTTCTATTGTTTTTACCCCTATTAAGCGGCCACCAAGAATTTAATACACGCAGTTTTGCCTTGTTTTGAAAAAGCTGATGACAGATAAGAGTCCGAAATAGAAGGTGACGACTGATAAAAACATTCAAACACACGTTAATACTTTATAATCGCAATGCATTCAAAAGGTACAATTTCATATAATCTCGTACGCGTGGATGCGCGTGACACAAGACACTACGATTTGAATCTTACGACGAAAAAGCAAATTGACAGCAAATAGAAGGTCGAAAATATAATAAGAACAAAATGATATGGAGCATGCAAATCAAGAAATAGGTAAATCATTACCTCTTTCTCCGATGTGATCTGTGATTTCAACGTTTCAATCTTATCTGCCGCTCTAGAATACTCGACTCGACGGGAACTACTGATTTCATAATCGGAATTTGAAAGGTCAGAAACGGAAACTACGTAATAATCATGGTTAATCATTTACACTTACTGACTCACGTATTAGGCTCCTAAGAAAATCGGCGAGTGAAGCGAGCCGAGCGCGGCATGAATAATATATTTTCGTCGTTTAACCGTGACATTGGGGCAATCCTTCTTAGAATTTGATGAAGAAGGGGTTCCACTGCGCAGTTTCTTTTGACCATACACGGGAGAGGGTCTGGATGAGGAGATATAAATAGCAGTGTCGGGTCGGGTGTTGGGCCTGTTTACATGGAGGGAGGGTGACCCTCCTAGAAGGGGCACCCTCTTAGAAGGGTTATCCATCTCTATAGATCGTTTTCACGTGACGTCATCAAAACTTCAAAACTATTCATCCTACAAACTCCTGTTCTTTCAGTATTATTCTATATATCAGTGTCGTTAGTTGCTGGGGAAATTTTTGTGCCAGAAGATTGCTTCGTTTTGGAGATAAAGCGTTTTGAAATTTGAAACGGCCTAGCTCAACTTGACCTGACATGTTACAGAAACCAATATTTTCGCACTTTTTAAATACTTTTCAGATATGCTAATAAGTTAAAAATGACAACTAAAGCATTCAAAAGTGAACATTCATGACTTTAGTAGCAAAATCTTTTTTCTTCTCTCAGACATTTTTGGCCGCCACTGATATTGGTGTACCAAAGTGGTGCACCAATATGGCGGACCCATACTAAGTTCTGTAATTTTCCGAATATTGTTTTCCCAATAACTTCGTTGCAATGAACACTGACAAATCAAAACTTGGGGAATATATTTATTTCCACCTACTCTACAATCTCTGAGTTTGTTGATGTTTTTGATGCACGCAAAACGATCTTGTTATTTTGGCGGTGAAAACGATCTATTGTACTTCCCAGTTTCGTTTACATGAGAGGTAGGGTCACCATAGGAGGAGGGCCAACTTTGTGTTCTGGGGGGTCAAGTTTAGCGGGATCAGGTTACCGTCACATTGCCGCCAGAACAACTGAAATGGTTCCGGTTGCCTCGGCTTTAATTGGCGAGATAGCCCTAGGGATAACCCTTTGCATGTAAAGGGGGGCTATCTTTTGACCCTTCTAAGAGGGTGCCCCTTCTAGGAGGGTCACCCTCCCTCCACTGATGAAAACAGGCCCTTTATATACGTTCGGGTATACGGACTGTGTTGGTCATAGTCAATAATTTTCCAATTTCCAAAAGCTCCATCTAGACCCTCTACAATGTACAACAGGATGCTTTCATTTTACTCAACAGTTGACCAACTTTACCTTGGGAAGGATGTTGCCGTTAAAGGCGTTCAAGTCATTTCCCGCCGGACGATATCTGGCCACCACATACACACTTCCATTAGCACTCTTGGCTCTTGCCATGCCCAGCTCTTTAGAATTCTTCCATACTACTTGGGTAAAGTGGCCTGTTCCACCTTGATGGCCTCCTCTCTTAAAATCATATCGCTCTACCTATATAGTTAAGGATGAGGAAAACTGTTATAGCTGCAGCCGGTATATGGACTGTAACATTTGACGGCACCCATTGCCGTGAACAGTGGAATTAAGTATTAATTGTTGAACAAATCATTGGCGGATGTATTTTGAAACTCAGAATATAACTAGAATTTTCTGTGTAATTTGTAGCTCAGTTTCCTTCGCGGATTGTGGAGTATTTTAATTTATTTTTCGCTGCCGCTAATGAAGCGAACGACGCGTGGTACACGTACATCTCGCCAATCGACATGCATTGCCTGTAAGCTTCTGTAGGTTTGATAAATTGTTTGTTGGTATGACGCGTAATTACATGATAAATCCTAGTGTCTGTAGTTATGACGCGTCAATTCGATACCAGCATGAATTACCTGTATGCTCTCAGCCAATTAGAATAGAGATATATGGTGACCTCCGTGCAACGGGAACGATTACGTTCTATTATTTACCTCTGAATACCAAGTCTTCATAGCCTCTTCTGCTGCAGCATCGAAACCCTGAGATGCCATGAATATATTTTCACCAATTCCCTTCAGCTGATCGTGTTTGAGGTTCCCTTCCTTTGCTAGTTTCTTTGCCCAGATCTGTGCGCCTCTTGCAAGCTCGTTCGACCAGCTTAAGGGTGGCACGTTATGCGCAGAACGCAACTTGTTATGGGCCTCGAGGGAAGTCCTAGAGAAACACATCCATTGTCTAAACGTCTAAAGACAGTAAAAGGACAATATACATTATACGATTTAGAAAGAACATTTGCATTTGGTATGTCTATGTTGAAGTTTGGCGCTTAATTCAAGAAGCCAAAATCACTGGCTGGACACATGCCCATATTTGTCAGTTAAGTAACGCAATGTATATTTAATCATGTCAAGCGATCGCTGGAGTTACTATATCTGTAAAGAAAGACTAGTAAAGTGGAATCGAATGAAATTTCAACTCACAGAACGCCCGAACCTACAGTACAAACAAAATTTGATAGGATATATATTTTCAAAACATGTCATGGTTGATTACTCGTAAAAGTAAGCGAGAGTAAAAACCACATTTTGGAAAACTGGAGGGACAATCAATTTTGTCGATGTCGTCTGCTTAGCTTTTGAACAAGAGGTTAGAAGCGGCATTATACAGACCAACTATTAAGGTGGCGTTGTTGCATGATTGCATGTGTATTACCTCGGTTTCTTTTCAGTTTCCTTCAAGAAAATCGCGGGACACCTGGTTATCCACCGATTCTCTCTTATTTCCCTCGCAGTCACCGAATTCCGTGGATGTCCAATGACAAGCAAGCTAATATACGAAGCACAGCGTTTGAACAGAGTTTGGAGCTTTAAACATAAAACAGTTGATTGCGGCGTCCTGTTTGCTCGACACTTTCGTTTACCTGTTATTTGCATATTTAGAAATTCACGGTATTATTCAAAGCACGTGGTCGATTATTGTTAACTTTATTCCTAAGAGAAAACCTGTTTACTGATCATATGTGGGATATATGACTTGATAACGATAGGGTTAACACGGTCAAATACTGAATTGTGTATGATATAATTGTGTTAAGACATTTCCTTTCCATAATTATCGTTTGTCGTGTATTATATGCTTTCAAATAATATCTAAACAGTTCCGTGACTTTGTGAGAATGTATATTATGTATCAGTAACGCAAACATCTAGTACATGTAACGCAAAAATGTAACGCAAACATACATCTTAATACATGTAACGCAAACATCTAATGACCACTGTCCATAGACTCCATATTGCCTTGAATAGCCATAAACGTTACCGCGTGCACTTTCTTTACTTTGTAGTATAACAATTATTAAATAATGATGCATTTGCACTACTGGAAAAAGAGAGATTCAACTTGTTGAGCTTACCGTAAACCAAATTGTTTCCAATACTCTGCCAAGTACAGCTATCAGAACCCGAACTGTAGTGTATGAACAATTCAACATGCGCGTGTTAATTGATGGGGATTCAGTGGACACTGATATTTTAAACTGATCAGGCCGTGCAGTAATGATGAACCGTGTCAAAGCTTCCGAGACAACTCAGAATTAGCATTACAGCTAACATTACATCACAGCGCGACGGATTTCTCATTAAATGACAATCACGTTTCAAGTATTGACGTCCATGAAGTTTGCGATGACATTTAGCTGTCGCGAATGCACGAAATTGATCTGACGCGGTTTATATGCGCTGGATATTAAACCATCGTGTACATGCATATATAGAAAAGAGTCACGACTCTATACGTCGAATTCTAGCAAAAAGAACCCAGCACAGAAATCAATATGATTGTAAAGCCCATCTAGAGGGACGAATCTCGCATGACTATTTATTTTTTTTTGTAGCTTTTGTCGTCGCGTTCGACAGTCAAATAAGTGTATTTGTTTTTGTCAGTAATGTTTAAAGCCATACGACCGACAGATCTTTATTTCTTTTAGAACCGTACTTTGTTAATTTGAAACCATTTGGAGCCTTGAAAAAAACATGCTTAAGTGCCTAAATAAAATTGATTACGAAAAATTCGACGTACTAGACTCTACATGTTTGGGGAATTTCCTCATTGGCATACGTATATCCAAATTTCCAAGTTAAAAATTAATCTGGCAAACCTAAGCTACTGTATTTGGTAACTACCGTAAAAGCTCTATTTAGCTCCCCCCCCCTCTCTATTAAGCCCCCCCCCCCCCTCCTTCCGTCAGGCTGATGTAAATGACTTTTCAGCAATATTTTCTGGCGTTTCAGTTACTTTATATTGAAACGTGGTCTTTAATTTCCAGAACTATCGTCGAGATAGGGTATAAATGACGTTTCCTTTGTAAGACGGTCATACATAACCCATTTCTTTTTTCTGTTTAAGGGCCTGTTTACATGGAGGGAGGGTGACCCGGGTCACCCTCCTAGCCGGGCTAAAACATAGCCCGCCTTTACATGGGCGGGCTATTAGGGCGGGCTATCATATAGGCGAGCTATCTTTTTTTGGCGGGCTCTTGTTTTGGCGGGCTCATATTTTGGCGGACTATTTTTATTGCAACGGCGCGATTTATTTACGCTTAAAAGCACTACATAACAAACATGGCAGCAAGAAGAAAGGCTATAGCGTCGAGTTTGCTGTTTTTATCGCTTGTTCCGCCATTTTAGCGGGTTTTCAAGTCAACAGAGATAGCCCGCCTAGGAGGGTGACCCGGGTTGACCGTTTACATGCAGAAAAGATAGCCCGCCTAGCCGGGTCACCCTGGCAAGCAGACAGGGTGACCCGGGTAGGCGGGCTATCTTTTCTGCATGTAAACACTTCAGTGTGCTTTGAAAAGAAATGTATGAAAAGTTGGCCCTCCCAGGGTAGCCCGGCTAGGAGGGTGACCCGGGTTCCCGGGTCACCCTCCCTCCATGTAAACAGGCCCTTAGTTAGTGGTGTAATAGTAAAGTTTGAAAAAATAATGTGAATTTTCTTGAAAATTTATGATTTGAAATAAGCCCCCCCCCCCCCCCCTCTCTATTAAGCCCCCCTCTCTAATAAGCCCCTCCTTCAAGGCCTGAAATTAGAGCTTTTACGGTATGCCGGGAAAATTTGAGAGGAATACTTTGATAATTGTATGAGATTTTTCCTTTTGAGAAAAAGTTGCCACCCAGCCATGTTGCAACTTTTGAATGCTTCTTTTGAAGCATATTTCGACTCGTTTTCTTTTAAACTTGGCACTATAACTGATTTATTGTTGTTGTTTTTTTAGAATCTGGTGAATGTTCGACATGTTGCCAACGACTCAATAGATTTGATCGGATGTGTTCAGTTAACACGGAGGAGGGTTGGGACCGCCTAATTCGCAACACCCGGCATATCTAATTTCAGACGAAGATATATCCTTTTCAGCTGATTTTTAGTAACATATTTCTAAGCTGGTCTTTCAAACTCTGTATCTTATTCATATCCTTCATATTTGAACAGTTATATATCCAGGAAAGTAAAATCTTATAATTCTATTTCAGACCTGAAACAGATCAAAAATCATACCCTTTGCGGGGCGGCACTTAGCGATATTGTGGCTAATATATAAAGGGTGAGAGCAAAGTTTATAAAATCAATATCCAAATTGGTCCCACGGTGCTCGAGACAGATAGATTCATATAATGTCCGACAAGCTGGCGCCTGTTGTCTATATATTGATCCGTTTGCCATTCCCCTGCAAGGTCAATATAGAACGCTCTTTCATTTCTTCCAGATGATTCTAACATTTTTTAATGTTGAATGCAAAAGGTGAAGATTATCTTCTTAGAGTGAGAAATTGCATAACACAAAAGATAAAGAGAAAAGAGAGATGGGATCATATGTTTCAAAAACTGTAATGAATTCCTTAATTTACTACTTACCGACTATATCCAACTTTATTATACGACTTAGGACACTTAGCATTTTAGAGTGCGAATACGCACCAAAACCAGTGCACATGTGAGACCGTATTACACGGGTCTTAGTCCCCCCTGACCGCGCGCTACGGAAAAACACTGTTGGAAGCCTATATTTTAGGAAATATATTTATGTTGTATAATAAACAATTTATTCAGCGGAAAGTTGTGTAATACGACTGGGCATTTTTACTCGTCAATGTTTATTTTTTCTCGCCCAAAGGCTCTAAAAAATAAAACTGACTCGTAAAAATACCCAGCCGTATTACACAACTTTCCGCTGAATAAACTGATCAGCTCTGACAGCTGGCAATTCATTACCTTGAATATACTATTAATACTACATTCATTTATCCAAAGAAAAAAATGTGATAGTGTGTGGTCGGAACAGATGTGTCATTTTCCCTTATTCAAATACTAAAATAACTGGAATGCTAATTTCCACGAAGACATAATGGTCAATGGAAAGTAAAACGATTTCAGTAACTGAGAGATGATTGTTCATGTTGAAGCATGTGTATTAAAATTGCGTGATATTTTTAGTATGAGATTATCAGATCGATACAGTGGTGTCGTACTCTGTCTGGGAGGAAGTGGGGGAGGTGGGGGGGGGGGGGGGGAGTGTAGAAATTGACAGCGCTCAATTCAAACTTATCGTACTTAAAATAATTCAAGCAACAATAGTCAAACTTCGTGACTTTACCTTATAAATACTCGGGGAACATTTTGGTGTTTTAAAACATTTAAAACATTTTTAAAACGGTGACGTTTCCATGGCAATCATGTATTGACGCGGAGTTGTTTTACCCAATTTGAGGGTTTTTTATTTTTTATCAATAGTTTCTTCCAAAAAATTTGTATCCCTATATTTTTCGACTTTTTCGAAGCTGTTTTGGAGATTTTATGCGCCATCCGTGACTTAGCTCCTTTAAAGTACCTGACAAATAAGGCTAACTCCGTTAGATCTAGCGGATGGAGGGAAATTTAATTAGCCGTTTACAATCAACAAAATACATTTTCAGCCATTCCCAACAAATGCAAAGATCTTAACCTAAGCAATCACGCTTCCTTGTACAGTCTTCATTTATATCCGCAGTTATTTGTATTTCATTCGAAGAGTTTTAGTTATAGAATCAAAGCTCTCGTTGCGACCGCTCTCGTAAGCGACCAAGCTCTAGTTACGACCACCATTGTGAACCCCGTTTGACTGAATTGTCACTCAAACTCTGTAATTAAAAGCTCTCGTAAGCGACCAGCTCTAGTTACGACCACTTTTTCGAATTCCCGAGGTGGTCGCTTACGAGAGTTTCGACTGTATATTTTGATTAACTACAGGTATGCAATTAAAATACACCATTCTATTCATTTTCAGTCACGGGACATAAAAACGCAACTCATAATATGGCCAATTGCTTCCAATGTATGTCTTCACAGCTCAGATGGCAAACATCACACCGGTAAGTGATAGTTTTGTTTCGCTTCTTTGAAATTGCTTTTTACTTAGAGCGGTTTTCATTTGAGTGTCGTAAAACCAAAACCAAAACCAAAACCAAAACCATGATTGGTTTTGGTTTAGCATCTGATTGGTTGAGTAGATGGCGCGAGTTTTTTAAACCAATCACAGAACGTAGTAAAGCAAAACCAATTTCGGATTACTTTCGATACAGCGCAAGGATCATTTCTTCACTTAACACTCTAGTTACCCCGCAGTCCATACATAAATTCGTTCACCCATACATAACTTGTCATTATAAAGTAATTGAGTCTCAAAGTAGTTATTTTATTATTTTGTATTCTGTATTTATGGTTACATCACTTATTGTCGTTCACTTCAATCGAATGATTAAACAAATACGAGTCAGAAAAATATGGACTGATTGTTCTCTAAAGTCCAGAAATACCGTAAAATAGTTATAATAAGCCCTGGACGTATTTTTGTTCAAGAGGCTTGGTAGGCTTGTTTTTGGAGAGACTTATCGGAAGAAATTCGCGTTTCAAAAATGGTTTTGCTTATATTTGAAATTAATTTTCGTCTGAAAAAATTTAGGTGCCGATAAGAATACTGCATAAAATATGGTAAAACTCTCTAGCTCAATATTCTTCAAAGGTACAGCAATTTTCTGATCATACTGTAACATTATAGAATGCAAAAGACCATGTGGGGGGGGGGGGGGGGGGGATAATCGGAAGAAATGTTGGCGCTCCTTTGAGCTAACCTCTAAATATAAGCCCATGGGCTTTTATTATCGGAAGGCTTTTTGCGTCTTGGGGGGGGGGGGAGGGTGGGGGGGGGGGGGGGGAGGCTTATTATCAGAATTCTGCGGTGTTACAATTCGTATATCGTTTTACGACAAGTGTTGTTATGCCTGCACAACTACTTTTTTAGAGCAGAATTCGTTAAAGGTATATAAATCACGTCGTTTAAAATTAGAATTCCGAAAGGTTCCTATTTCGATCGTGCATGTCACAATGCAGAGCCAGCTTTATTTTAATCACAACACAAATGTACAAGCTCGCCGTTAGAGTATATTTTATAAACTACTCAAGAAATCTACAACAGGTCTCAGTGATTGGTTCAAGGGTTTCAATGCTGTTTATGAAGACAGCAGCAAGAAAGCTATATACTGATACAAGTCCATGTTTATCGCACAGACTATACGTTACCAAATGTTAAAAGCTAAAAGGGACATTCTCAATTAGAGTACGTTGTGAAAGTGAAGCGAGTTCTGATCGACTGCTAAGTTAAGTTTGTTTTTACTTTTCAATGTGATTGGAAATATTTTTAGTATTTTAGACTTGTAGGAAAAAGAAAGTAAGTAAACCTGAAAGAAAAAAAAACTATTATTCTAAGATATGATGGTAGTAGACGTGGTAAACTGTTAATTTCCTGTTGGTAATGAATTATCTCCATGGTGACTATGAACTGCTTCCTTCTTGTTAGCATTCATTCCTGAAAGGAGAACAGAAAAAATCTAGTTAGCTATGCTGCATATCATTCCTATACTGCAGGTTTGAAACATGTACTGCATGTTGAAACGTCAAGTGCTGTTCGGTTCAGTGACATCATTTCATTACACGTTGTAATTAAGGGATAAAATATATAACTGGATGAATTCGTTTTCCATTTCCTACATTATTTCCCGTGGTTCATTTAAAATTTATTCTGATAAATGATATCTCAGATTATATTACAATTTATTTATTTAATTATTTATCCACTCTTTTATTACTGTTATTTATGTTCTGCTTAACTTTCTTACTAGCACAGCATGCAATTAGTTTGTTATCAGCTTGTTACGTTTTTATTCGTGCACTTATTTTATGATTATTATTTTTATCTTTTTTTGTCTTTATTACTGGCTGAATGCTGAAATGCCATCAGAAGAATCATGTTTTACACTATGTAAGGAGACACAAAGTGTACCTTACTCAAAATTTCAACTTCTCAAGTAGTCTGAGGTTTCTTCTCAGGGACCATTCTTTTAGAGCCTGTGTCTTCCTTAAGCGGAGAGATCTTCAATTTGTTGACCAAACTTTTACGCGTCACCTCTTGTGTGGCCGCGGCTTTTATCCTCGTCCTAACCCCTCTTTGGGACTGCTTGTATTTACTTCCTACAAGTTAAATAATTCTTATATCGACATCATTGCCTGTCTTGTTTAAAGACAACTGTTTCATGCATGTGCACCTTGTTCAGTATATGTACAGGAAATGACGACTATAATGAATCACTGAGTTTTTTTCACTGTTTACTTCGTTTGCTCCAAGTTGTCGAAAACACAAAGTTTGAATTCTGCTAAAGCTTCAGATGTTTTTGTGGGTTACTTTGTAAGTTGCTTCATAATATATTGTAACTTCCGCGCACTAGCTAGTCCTATATTTTCACTGGCAAGATCAGTGCATATGACGTGTTTTAGCCAAGTAAATATGTCTGCACTCTTGAGACAACGTAATGACGTCATAACACGTACACACGCACAGTGTTTGGAACTACGAGCAATTTGTTAGTGTTCAAATGTTGCCTCTGTACCATAAAGCCAAAACAATTTAATTTTTTTTCTCGGTTTGTTAGTTAGTTTGTTATTTAATCAGATTTAGTTAGTTTGTTTATTTTGGAACACAACTGCTGTTCACTGTATGCTTACAAGTGAGTTAGTAGCATTAGTAGAGTGAGTAGCCACATAGTTAGCAGCGTAAACTGATATATTTTTTTGGAAACATAACACCAACAAAAATTTTGCAATACTAACAAATATGATTTTCACATAAATTTCGAAAAGATTGCAGCCAAACCTGCCGGGTAAAGGACTACCTGTTTAAGACCTACACTAGTCTCTACCGAATATAGGATTGTAATTCAGAATTAAACTTGTGATCAGGGTAAAATTTCGATGTAGCCTCCGTTGAATTACATCCAAAAGTGTTCAAATGCAAATAATGAATAATATTTTCAATAATCCACTTCATAACGAATCTAAAGTGAATATTTTGCTGCGAGAGGTGCGTGTCCTCTCAGATTTTAGACAAGAGCTCTCAAGACTAGCTGCATGGAATATTAAAATGTAGATCTTAAAAAGCATCTCTCCCATGCACTTCGTACTCCTTCCATTATAGTGATCTGGTTTAGGGTTTGAACTGGAAGTAACACGGGACTGTCTAACCACGACATAGTAGAGGCTAAATTGTATTATTACAATGCGGATGAGCCGCAGATTCACATAATCTGGGTTTAGACGCGGTGTAACTACTGTGGCTATTGGTTTAAATCCGGTTTACACCACGACTTTCTTAAATGCTGTCTAAAAATTGTTTAAATAATTGGGCCTTCAAGTCATCAACCTGGAAGGGAGGGAAAGGCAACTCGTCCTCGGAATGGTGACAAAGACGTCGAGCAATATAAATGTCAGTTATGAATCACCTTACCACACAAGTTACACGTGATCCCGCACGTTGTTCTCATGCTATTTGGAAACTTTTGACAGTAACCCCGAGTCTTCACTGACTGGCAAGAATCGCTGTCATAAACATCTGCGCAGACAACTGGAATAAATAATCATAAAAAAACCCAATTATAATCAATCAATCAATTAGTAAATCAGTCAGTTAGTCAATCAATGAATGAATAAATCAATCAATCAATCAATCAATCAATTAATCAATCAATCAATCAATCAATCAGTAAGTCAGTCAGTCAGTCAGGCAATCAATCAATGAATCAATAAAACTATGATGGAGTACAGAATGGAGTATTTATGGTTAATTAATATATTTTTTCTCTGATTTTGTAAAGAGTTTCCTTCTTTGTTTGTAAAGAATTATTTATTTGTTCGTTTTTCATTAAGGACTTTCCTCCCTACCGCGCAAGTAAACGTGTTCGAAAAAGCAGCACAGATTAGCACAGATTCCGATAAACAGGAAAATAACCACTTTTGAACATGTAGTAATATGTCGTATATAATCTAGCTTATACCTTTTAGAGCTGGTGGGAGTATTTATTATGGTTACTCTTAGGGCACTTAGGGTTGAAGTACCTGTAAAGTGAGTAAAGTCTCCTTTTTCAACAGTTTTGTCATTTCACTTTTCAAAGGAATTTACGTACCTTCAGAAGCTTGGTCATAGCTTTCTTCTTTAAGCTGCTCTATTTCTTCGTCGCTTAGCCTTTTTCTTCCTGATGAAAAATACAGATGCGGTTTGTTGATTCAGGTAGCTTGAATTGAGATGACTGCCTATACAGTACTGTGCAAAACGAACGCAAACGAATTTCGCAAGCGAATCTCGCTAATCTACATGTAAAAACGAGTCAATGTATATGTACATGTATTCGGTACACCTATTGTTTGATGTTTCTTACTTTAAACACAATTTGTCCAATACGAACACTGCGCTAGACACATGCTCGCATTAGGGACCTATTTCTTGCTTCGCGCGAGTCGCACGTATGCATTTCGGACCTATTTACTCTCACTTAGTAACGACAATTACGCAACATGAACGACAGCATCGCTACAAGAGCGAAAATTGCAAAAAATACTCACCATCACACCCATAGAGCAAGTTGGCCTGCAGAATGTCAAACCTACTGAGTGCCTTCCGTTGACCAACATCCACACCTCTGTGCAGAGGAACTAGTGTATCGAGCATAACGGGAAATCGGGAGAAGAATGCTGTATTGTAATGCATGATGGACCCGTAATCGTACGGGACGTCCCGTGAGTCAATCCACTTCTTGCCAAATCGGAAGAAGTTTCTTTCGTAGCCTGTATAAGAATAAATGAATGAATGGTTTCTGTGATATATAAATTTGCACTGAAGAGATGTCAGTAATCCACCGTACGGAAAAAAGATGACGCTGTACATTTTACCACAATAACAGCCAATAGGCACATAGAAAGCCATATTTTTTTGCGAAATTCGTCCCTGTACTAACAAAGTTGTGTATGCTACGGTTTGACGTTTTTAGAACTTTTCTGTGCGGTTTTATGAGCGTTTTAGGGTTTTCGTGCGCTAACATTTATGGGTAATGTACCAGTCGCCATCTTTTTCGGTACGGTGGATTATTTGCACCATTTATAGATATATGGAACATAATAATATATGTCATTAATATGGATAACAAAAATTCCTCACTTCCTCGAAGGAAATCTTCTAAGTTTTGAAATCGAGAGTGACTCTCAAAACTTCTCAAATTCATTAATAATTTCTAATTTATTACAAAGGAAATCATTGTGTAAAATTTTACTATTTTATTTATCCGTTTACTCCTTAGGTTTTGTTTCGATTGAGAAGATATATCAAACACTCGAGACAGTGTTTCATCAGATTTCCAAACATCTCGAATATCGTCAAAAATACTCCGCCACGCGGCGTTAAGAAATCCGATGAAACACTGTTTCGAGTGTTTGATATAATACCTGAAAATTGTCCCCAATCTCTCCAACTTTACAGTAGCGGATAATTGTGCACTTACTGTTAAGTCCTAAATAGCTTGTAAAGTCCCTTACCTGGAAGAATATTCTTTTTGAGAATACGGACGTATTTATTCCTATCAGGTCGACTGTGTTCGTGAAAGAAGCCGACGGCGTGACCCAACTCGTGAATAATATTTCCTATTTTACATCGCAGTGCCGGGCTACCTATAGTCAGTTTCTGGCTTTTGCTACCACCACGACCAACTCGAGAAGCACAACTAGAAAATAATGAAGCAATTATAAGAACAAGATCAAATACGTTATTAAATGACATTGGCGTGCCAGCTACATTGTACGCAGGCTAACATGAGCCAAATCGACGATGGTGTTGATATGGGGAAGGGTTGGGGTACGATGATGGGTGGGTTGGCGAAGGGATGTCAGTATAAATGTTAAGGGCCATTGGTCTGCTGTCTGATAAAATTTGGTTCATTTAACTTGTTATTGTTAGTTTAATTAGCTACGAGAATAGTCTCAAAGCACCTACCCTCCTTCAAACACGAAGTTGATGTATCCTAATTTTTGTGGCGGATTCTTGACCCGTTTAAACTTGAGACAAGTGTGTTTCTGCCAATGACGCATGGCTGCACGGGCTCTTCTTCTGCCTATCCTATCTTGAGAAAAAAAATCGTATTTTGATGTAAATGGACGATACTAATAGAATAATTAAGGCAGATGATATAATGATATTTTACATTTAAGCAATAAACAAAGAAATATCGTCAGAACCAGAAAGTTAACTAGGTATGATGCCCCGTCCACACGTACACACCTTGTCCATACTAAAACATATATCTTCTTGAAACATACTTTCAGAAGACTATGAGTGGAAAAATAATTATGATAGAACCTAATGACTCGTTCTAGACTTACCTACTCCTTTGTGGAAGTTGTAGTAGACATGGGCTTTCGGCCAAAGGTACATTTTGTCCTTAATGAGAGCTCGTTTGGTGCCATCTTGTGTGTTGTCGTCGTTTTTTATATTATCCAGAAAAGCTTGTTGTTCCGGTGATAATATCATGTCCCCTTCAAAGTAGTCTTTGCCTAAGTTCTCCTCTCCTTAAGAACAACCAACATAAAGTTCCTTATATTACTACATCTATTGTGTAAAGAATCGAAAATGATACTAAAAGAGAATGGCTAGCTAGGATCATAATCTTGTTTCTTATCAACAGTCATGATACTGCATCTTCTCAAACTCATTAGTCATAACCGTGTCGGAGGTTTAGATATCTGCTGGTCTTAAATAGCATAGATTTTACAATTGTATTTATCCGTTTACTCCTTAGTTTCGATTGAGAAAATACATCAAACACTTGAGACAGTGTTTCATTAGATTTCTAAACACCTCAAATTTTGCCAAAACCACTCCGCTGTGCGTTAATGTATTTTCAAGTCTTTCAACTCTCTTCTCGATGTTTGGAAATCGAATGAAACAGCGTATCAGGTGTACGACTACATCACACACTTTTCAGGTTCAATTCATCGCTTGTAGTTTGCATCTGTGCTTGATAATAAGTCGAGCTCAGCAGACATCGTGATAAAGGAATGGCAACATCTAACTTATCTAAAGTGTATACATAAACATATAGGACGAGTTATAATTGAAACATATTGCCATACCTATTTCGTCACTATCCTGTTGTTGAACTGCATCTTCTTCTTCCTGAGCCAGCGTTGCTCTATCAGTGGCCAGTTGATTCGGTGTTTCTGGAGCACTCACAGGCTTACTAACATCTGCAGAACAACGACAATTTGAAAACAAAAACGTCTTTAATTATTTTTTCTTTTTGTAGAAACTATAGGTAGCGCTATTTTGGCGATTCTGTCGCTGAAAATGGTCTTAAACTAGCATGAAACTGCTCAAAAGACAGTCGAACCTCGCGTAAGCGGACACCCTGATGGGACCTCGTCTAGATTTCCGCTTACGCATAAATTAAATATACTTTTTTAGTGTTTTAGCAGAGAAATTGTCGGGACGACAGTTTAGTGACCGCTTATGGGAGGTGTCCGTTCATAGAGGATCGAGTGGTTTGAAACTTGGAAAATAAATAGGACATAAATACCAGGAAGCCACAAGTAATTTTAATTCCTTAATTAAATAGCGTTTATACCATTATTGATAACTCAGTCATGAAAGTGACATAATTTGATAGGATTTGTTCAGTCTGAGTAACCACTGTTGAGCTCTGCGTTTGATGGATTTAGATCCTGTACTTCTGATACTTTTTATTTATACTATCGTGTTGCTACTACTATCATAAACAATTACTTATCAAAAGTGTTTTATCGCAACATCATGCACTTACATATACCTCGGGAGTAAGGTAACATATCGCCTTCGTCGTCATCTCCTTCCAATATATCTGCATCATCTATTCGGTAAGCTTTGTGTAACTGAGGTTTAAGCTGGTTTTCTTTGAACACCATCGACCTGGAATCAGCCGTGTCCTGCTTCGTCGTTTTGTCCCCTGTTTTAGCATGATGAGACGATTTGTCTGATGAAGTGATGAACTTTTTTGGGGTCGATTTGTTTTTTAAGATTGTATGCAGATGGCTGCTCTTTTTTCCTGTCTTGTGGGACGTAGCGTCTTTTTTCGTAGATGCCTCTTCTTTATTCCCGTTGTGCTTTTTGTGTTTATGTTTTTGTACTTTACTTCTAAGCACCTTGACCTCGTGTTCGCGGAGCGGTCGATCCCATAAATCGGTGTCTGCGGTTCCTTCTGATGTTGTATTATTTTCTTCCACTGCCCCTAGAGATGTTATCAATTTGTTGAATAATAAAACAATTATCCTGCTCAATCTTGCGGAATATCGCCTGATTTTAGCCAACTCGGCCCGTGGCCTCGTCGGCTAAGTATCAGGCGATATTCCTGGTGATTTTGCAGGATAATTGTTAAATATTTAACGTATTCCTCTCATATTTGCTACAGTTACTAAATGGCACAGTCGCTATCAATTTATAATAATTTTTATACATGTATATACGTTTGTCAGACGAAATTGCTAATTAAGCATCGGCCTATGTTCGATCGCCTGGTGAGGTGAATATAGTGTTAGAGTCAGACCTTCTATACCAATCAAAATTCACGATTCTTATATCTGGAAATTAGACTTACATGTACATGTAAAACCTAGTGCAAGTTTTTGCTAAGAGATTAAATCAACGACAGAAGTCGAGTAAAGCCACATAGTATTACTTTTTTTGTCAGTTAAATCCAGTCACAAGCTGACTACAACATGCATACCAGCCATACCTGGACAACTATACAGCAAGTTCCCTTGTTTAATATCCAGCTCACTGAGGCCAACCCTTTGTCCAATGGTATCGGTCGTGTATTGTATGGGCTTTAAAGTTTTCAAACCTTGAGTCTTAGTAAAGAAGAATTCTCCATAGTGCATAACAGAGCCAAAGTCGTAGGGCACACTGCGAGAGTCCACGGTGTCAAAAGTTTCTTTTTCAAAATTCCTTTGATAGCCTGATAATAATAATAATACAAGAAATATTTAAATACGTTAGAACAGTTTAGTTATACGTGGAAAGAAATGATGGTATATTTTAAGCTTAGTTGAAATATGAGAAATATATTATTCTGTCAGTGACACAGGCTACTCGGAAAAATTCCGAGTTCCCCCAACAAGAGTCGAACCTGTGACCTTCCGCACACCGGTTGGACGCTCTACCACTGAGCGTTCTCATTTTAATAATTATTTCCACGTTCCACGCTTCTTTAACAGGAAAACATGCGTTGAGTATAATTAGTACCACCTAGTTAAATGCACTTTATGAAAGTAGCCGTTACCTACTAGTTTATTGAATTGTATTATTTTTATTATATTATCCAAGGGACTAGGAACTAAAACACGTATAGATGCCATAAACCACTACATCATGGCGCATTTTTTCCTTTGTCACTCTCGTGATGGATAAATGAAACGTCACTATTCCCGCCGTTTCAAACTTTTTGAATGGAAGAGACAAGCTGTTGTCTAAGAACAATGGAGAAGACTAACATATTAATGAAAATAAGTGACGACCGAAAACATTCTACAAAACATTCTGAAGAAAAACCAGAAACAGATGAAATCCTCCGGCAAAGGAAACCGACCTTACTCATGTCGTGGAGCCAGACATTGCCGAGTTTTAAAGTCGTGGAGATTCGCTCCCCTAGATCTGTTTGGAGAAATTATTGTACATACTTTCGTATGAGGCCAGTGAAAGAACAAAGGGAACTGTGTTGGGGCGAGTTGGCAGTTTACAATAGATTTACAGTACTGAATCGCTTCATTGATTTCGGAGGTACATTCAGCTTGCATATTATAAACGCCCAAGTTTGGAAATTACAACCAAGTGTGTTTATTCCCCATAATAATAAGTATATCATATAATAAGTAACTCGGCAAAGATATACATTTTATATTCTCGTAGCAAAAATAATATCTGTTTATGCCACTTAAACATCAAATCCATATTTTGGGCATCAGTACAACGCGCGCTCTGATTGGTTACGTAGTTGTTTTTGCATGAGGCTATATAACACAGTGAGTGCTCTGGACACCTGTCAGTGTCCAGGGCAATCCCGGAGAATGTTTAACCCTGTCATTATCATTTCATTTTGTTAGATTTATCAGTGTCATAAAGGGGATAGAACCAACGCGCGTCATTTTCTATTACTTAAATATAAATTAAAAGAAAAAATACAGAAAAAGAAAAAAAAAGAACATGTGAAGGGAAAAAAATGGATAATGTATGGTAAAAAAAATAACGCTGAAGTCGGAGGAACATTTAAGAAAAGTGCTGCGTTATAAAACACCCATAGAGTTTCCAATTTTTATCTTTCAATACGAAAGTATAAAGAACACTCTCGAGTAGTGAGAAATATGTTTGGCCAACATTATTATAACATAACTTGGCGTTGGAAGGTACTTGTTCCCCCGACTTACCAGGATCAACATAACTCACCACTTTCAATATTATCCCATTCAACTTCAACGAAATCATCACGATCCGGTCGACTGTGTTCGTGAAAGAACCCCAAGGAATGCGCGATTTCGTGCACAATGTTACCGTGTTTGCAAGTAACTGAACCATCAGAGTTTCCTACTGAAATCGTTTGATGGCCGCCGATACGTCCCACATATGACGAGCATCTAAAATGAACCAGAAGTGAACGTTACCAACGAGGGGTCCCATGAAAGATGAGCATTAAAAACTGTACGGTCACTTTTACTATAAGCTTTGTTTGCCTTTGTTTCTAAAACTGGCGTGCAAGGACAGTCTTGCGCATGCTCAATTCTCTGCCAGCCTGGTGGTTAGGGTCTTCCTCTTCAGAGTGTTTGTCAGTGCATTTCGTTTTGTGGTAGAATAGGACATTGGATATTGATCATTTACTTTATTCCCATGACTCGTATACTCGAATTTTGAAATAATATGTTGTAGAGACTGAGTACATGCTTATGTACTGAAGGATGACTGCTAATTGGATAAGAATTGGCAGTTTAAAACATAATATAGTTAAGCTTATAAACCCTCCATCTACTTCAATTAAACAGGTGCGGACATTATATAGATACTGTAGGCAGTCAATAGTCTTGACAACACGGAGTGCTTCCCGATCTATATAAAACAGAAGCCTTTTTTCTTATTTTGATTAAATTGGGTGTATTCAAATTATAATCATGAACTATTGATTGAACTACTTTGTAATTAAGTGCAATATGGCGACTGGTACATTTACCCATAATTCTTAGCGCACGAAAACCCTAAAATCGCTCATAAAACGCACAGAAAAGTTCTAAAAACTTCAAAGCTAGCATACACAATGTTGTTAGTACAGGGACAAATTTCGCAAAAATGTGGCTTTCTATGTGCCTATTGGCTGTGTTAGGTTCGCAAGGTATTGTGGTAAAATTTACAGCCGCCATCTTTTTCCGTACGGTGGACGTTAATATTATTATCATCTGTAGGGGAAGCTACAACAAGCATTATAATTCTTTTGGTTTTAAAGGGATCCCCGACTGTTGGAACAAGTTGCCGTTAAAGTGATAGAAAAATAATCTGAACCTAAAATTTGTTGAAAACCGCGCAATATTATTTCAGTGTTAACGAAAAAACTGGCTACAAATCTCTGCCATTTTAGGTTTCAAATTTCCCGCGCGCCGCCATTTTGTATTATATGACGTATTGTGGTTGCCGCTATTGTCAGTAAACAATAGCTCTTTTGTTGTATAACAAAAGGGGCAACCATGAAACGTCATAAAATCCAAGATGGTGGCGCGCGGGTAATTTGAAACCTAAAATGGCAGAGATTTGTAGCCAGTTTTTTCGTTAACACTGAAATAATATTGCGCGGTTTTCAACAAATTTTAGGTTCAGATTATTTTTCTATCACTTTAACGGCAACTTGTTCCAACAGTCGGGGATCCCTTTAACCCACAGACATTTAAAATAACATTTGTTTGGCGAAAATTATCGAGGATTTGATTGGGCTGTGCTTGTCTTGGCCTTGGTTTATTATTATACTAAACCGAACCCCAAAAAGTTGAAATAGTATACCAAAGACTAATAGATTCAGTAGAACTCGAATTTGATCACTTTTGGAAGCTCTCAACTTAGTTAGAGGAGTTACATTAGGAGAAGTCGTACGTACCCTACCTCGTAGACAAACTCGATGTAATCTTGATCAGTATCGGTTTTTTTCTCTGAAACTGAAGGCACGTGTTTTCACCCCACTCAGTCATTGCTGACTCTATAAAACCACGACTTACATCACCTGCAATAAAAACATTAATGCACCGATGTAAATAATCCTTTCAGCGGTAATGGTAAATCTGCACTATCTATACATTTCCACCGGTATCATTAGCGTCAAGCAGGCTGCTAATTCATGGAAGGGTTTTAATGAAAGCGATTGCGTATGGACGATGGGCCACGTAAGCGTTGGACGGGGTCTCAATCCAAGCCGACCGGTTTGAGACTTTTTAGAATATCCTCACTATGGAGTGGTCGACAAGGATTGCTAGCGATCATTAAGGCAAACCAGCTCTTAATTTGCATAGCACTGACTAGAATGATAAAATGGCAAGGCTCCCTATTTTCTTTTCAGAATTCATTGGCCTAATTGGGGGAGGAGGGGGGCAGGAAGTGCCTCCAAAAGGATTAACGCTAACGCGGCGAAATCGTCGCGCCGCCACGTTTGATTGTAGAGCCGCCATCTTGGATTATTTGGCGAGCGAAATCTGGGGAGAAGACAAAACTACTCTGGGTACGGGGGCGAGGCGGGGCGCGGGGAGAAATCCAAGATGGCGGCTCCACAAGGGACGATTTTTAAGTTGTTGTGGTGGTCACTTGTCAATTAAAATGGCGACATCGCATTACAATATCTGCCATCTTGGATTTCAAACTTATTCAAAAATTGTTGAAAATAACATTTCAGTCAAATAAATGTTTAATGTTTAAATATATATGTATCATTAAAACCAAAAGGGTACAGCAGCATATCAAAACAGAGTTGCTTTGTAAATTTCAATTTAAAATTACACAATTATCACATTTAAATCTCAGATCAATTTGAGCAAAAAACACGTCGTTTGTTGATTTTAAGGTACATGAATTTGTGCTGGCATTTTCTGCGATTTTGAAGCTGGACAATAATTATTCAGTGCATAATAAAAAGTACCCTGGGTATCATGCAGAGGGATTTGTTTTTCCTTTGCGCGAACAGGAAAAAAAATATTCTGGCACCCAGGATAAATAAAAGAATACATTATCATTATATCTCAGTGTTACTTACTCAGACCGTCAGCAATCACATATGGAATCTCGTGATTGATCCACAATTTTCTGGCATCTTTTATAAGAGCTCTCGTTTCGAGGTTGCTTTTATGTCGCGATGACTTTATATAGTCACTTAATTGCGGAGTCAGCCTAATGTCCCCTTCAAAGTAGTCCATTCCTAGATTTAATTCTCCATATGTTGCTGAAAATCAAAAGAGCAGCGCCACAGTACATGTAAGAAAACGTTATGAAATCAGATGTCAAGGGGGCAGTATAAGGCAGCAGACAGTTATCCTCCCTCCGTATAAGAACATTGAAGAGTGAATGTCGAAGGAATTATGTGAAATAATACATGAGAAGTTGAGCATTGCAATTGCTCATAGATGATACGACCAGATCGATAACTCAAATAATTCATTTTAGGCATGAATCCGGGTGTGGGGAGGTGTCCCATAAAAAAGTGACGACGGTGATATTCGTACCTTTTAGGGATTAAAACGTTTGGCTTGATACTACTTAGAACCTTTTAGGGTGTTAAACCGAAACAATAATATAATATGGAAACCGTCACTTGAAAACTGAATTAAAGTTCCTATACTACTTCGCGATTATTCCAACACGTTCAATCTGTCCAATGTGGCCGAACTGTCCAGAAGCTGAATTCGTAGGGACGGAGTACAAGTCCAGATAGAGAAAGGAAAATTCATCGTCGTGTGTTCACGTTCTCCATAATACTTTGAATTTGGTCATTTGACGTTTTTGTTTTCCAGAGGATGGCAAAGAAATGTACCAAATGCAAAACGCACGTGCAGAGCAATTGTACTACTAATTGAACATATTATTTTGTGACGTTCTCGTTGCCGTCGCTGTGTCGCCGTCGTGGTTGCTTAAGGTCCTTACTGATGCTGGTCCTTACTGATCATGATCATAACGACAAAAACGTTTTACTTTTTATATTTTGCATCAAAGATCAAACGAAATGAAATTATCACTACCTTCCACTTCTTGATCGTACATCTTCATGGTTGTTGGATCTATAGTTGCTTCTGGCTCTGTAGCATTATTGATTCCTATGCTGAAAACTGAAGCAAAAGTACAACATTTTAAAAAGGTGCATGTATGTTAGGGCCTCGACAGACTAGACCAATTGTTATCGATAACTATTTTGTTGTCGATCATAAAAAGTTGTCTAGTTATCGACAACAAAACAGTTCTCCTTTTCAAACGGAAAACTAATTTAGTTGTCGATAACAAACGCGGCAGTTTTGTTGTCGACAACTCGTTTTTCCTAGTCTCTGTGACAGTTTTCGACAACTACGCCAATAATTTGGTTATTTCACGTTGTTGTTCTGCAGAGGCACGTGCAGAGCGGGGATACCTAGAACCTATAACACTGGTCAGTCAATGCAGGGATAATATTATCTCCTCTTACCTCTACATATGATAAAATGCTGTACGAACAGAATAGCAGGGAGGCCGAAACCTTTCATCCTTCCTCTCTTGGTCACTTTAGACTACGTGAAAAAAAAGGCAACAAAACAAACATTGATTATAATTAGGTAAAAGGATTTTGGTCGTTTCACTTTCCATAAGCATAACCACATCCCTCTTGCGTGTAGTATGTCGCGTTCTCTTCAAAGCGAATGCTGACTGCACTATGATATTTGATTGAGTGTCGTCGCGGATCATTATCAAGCGAAAATTAAAATGAAGCGCTTTAACCTCTTTGAAAAAGGGAAAATAAGCAGCAAATTTTGTTTATTGGTTCACTATAGCCAAGTTTTGCGGGTTTCTAAGTTCACTGTAAAGAAAGAAATATACATATATTCTAATTTTTACAATTATTCTATGTTTTTAGAAGCACATGTACAGAGAGTAAGGACATACGTCTTCGCAAAGCATTGGGTGATAGACTGAATGCCAAGTTGCATCAGCTAATGAATAACAGCGTGTTGCATTGTACACTCAGGTAATGGTTAGGATTAGGATTGCATATAACTGATCAGTTGTTATACCTTATTCTTCCGTCTCCTATAATGTCACATCAGCTAACTTATTTAGAACTCATGCGCATGGCTTACATGTACTAAGGGGTAAAAACATTCAGACTACGTACGGAGTACGACTTATATGCTCTTGATTTTTGTCAGTATTTTTATGACCCCATGCCAAAGCGAAAAATATATATTTATGGAAAGTCAAACAAAGGGGCTGGTACCAAATGATGTTCAGAAATGTAACTTGTAGGGGTTATACTAATTAGCAAGAAAAATGAAATTAAAGTAAATTTAAAGATTTCAAAATAGGTAATTAATTAGAAGCGAGTAGGAATAGATCGTTTCTATAGTTCATTTTGTTTTGTCGGCATTTTTAATGGCATGACCCTTGTAGAGTTGACAGAGGTATTAGTAGAAGGAACGACAAAAGTTTCCTTATAGTACCATTAATGAACGCAGATTCTACGTAAAATGACTTCGTATTCTCTTGTATTATTTCAAGCAAATACTTTGGGCTCTATGGTAATATAGCATTCGAAACTGATTCATATACCATATTCGACCACTTAAGCAAGATCTCGATCAGTCTGTAATCAAGTTAAAACGAGAACGGACAATATATCTAATATCAAGGATAAATTGGACAAAAAGGCAACTTACCTCCTCGATAAACACTGCGATGTTGAGACTTTTAAAATACAAATGTCTTCCCCACGTTTTTTCCTTTCAAAGGATTGTCTACTGAATCAAAGAGTAGTGTGGAGCATGCAACGACAAGCAACCTGATTGGTAGATTAGTTATGTTGTTAGACAGGTACTAGTTCACGGTTGAGATCACAAATGACAGGTATTTTGTCAAGCCTTAAAATTAACCGCCTTTATTTCAAGCATGAAAATATTTTGAGTGTGAGTATTACCGCCACTCTATGTCTTACAAGAATGAGAAATACTAACGAGAGATCGGTTAGGTTTTCGGTCTTATAATTATGCGCTTATTCACTGCACGAGTACGAAGACCATACGTGAAATATTTGACTCGAGGTCGTGGCGTATGACCTTGGCCCAAATATTGATTTTTCTCCCTTAAGACCCTTCTGTCAAATATTTTCGGCCCGACCTAACTCAGTCAATATATAACGACATTTATTAAAGGGACACTGTCCCGGCGTATTTGCTCAAAACTGTTATAAATGCATGAAATGGTCCCTAAATCTATGAAATAAGAACTTAATAAACTCTAACTAAATGATAAAAAGCAATTTCTTCAAGAAATTCCATACTGCAACAAAATGTTTGCAAAATTTCAAAGATTTCCGAGCCAAATTTGAAACTTTGAAAAACTGACATCCTGACGTTTTTTCAAAAATCCATATTGCAATCCATTTCCATCCTCGCTGTCGTTCGTCATCCTCACTTCCTAATGGGTTCCTGTCATTTGTCGAGTGTTATTCTACAGAATCAAACCATTATTGATCAACTTCCTATGATCTAGATATGTTTCTGAGCTTCCCAAAATCATGCTAAAATCAGGACAGTGTCCTTTTAACTATAAATGCACTTCGGTGATTGATCAGTAGCAAAATGCAAGAAAAGTGCACTGACTTGTTGCGGTGTCGTTGCTATGGGAGGAAGTAAATAGCTAGTTCGGCAAGACTGTAAATGCAAGACAGGTCCTTCTCTTGGTATATATCGCGTATGACAATTTCTTGTTTCTTTTATTTCCGTTCGGAAAGATTTTCAATATATCTGTATAAATATTGTAAAGCCAAATAATATTTTACGCGAATGTTGATATTTTATTTTATTTTTCTAAAATGCATTTGACGTATATTCCTTGTTATAAAAAAGTACTATAGAATTTGTACTGAAAAACTATACGTTTTGGATCTGAATGGGGATGTACATGTATATATAAATGTCAGATATAAGTAAAAAGTTGGATCTTTTATCATTTTCTGGTTATAATTAGTGATGATGTCGATGTCGATCGAGGTCGAGACGGCAGTTGACAGTTAAACTAGTTTTTGCCGTTTGTCAGTTATCCAGATCCTGTTTTTTTCTTTCATTTGATAATCTTTAATTGCTTTTAGTCTCTTTTTTTTAAGTATATCATCCACTTGTTCAAGCCTGATTGAAATGTGCCCAGTGTCTCGGGTGTCTCAGCTTCTGGTCACTTTTGTTCCTCCATTGTCAAATCTGAAACCAAGAGTAAGAGATCAAAAGATGATAAATTTGTTTTGTGTTAGTACATTAGAATCGTCAGAATTGACGTCTCAACCGTGTAAATCCAAATACTCGCTCTCCTCTTCTCCATTCATCTCGCGAATTCATGGCTCGTTTATCCGGCTTACCTTATATCTTCGATTGAAATGCTGAGCGTTTCATACTTCTATTTATGAACCGTATATTACCCCACCCCTGCCGCGCACTCGCACTCCTCCCTACCCCCACTCCCCACAACCTCTTACATGTACCTCATCTCCCCTCTCCTCCCCCTTTCTCTCCTCGACTTCCCCTAGACAATCGCTATAAAGGATTTGCATCCAAGACGGAACCAACCAGTGATGACTAGCCTAGCTATAGGTATCATTAAGAAATTTAAAACTGTCTCGCAAAATATCGATGTTTACCATTGCCTTTGTCGCATTGATATAACAATAGTCCTTTCTGAACGTCCAAAGCGCTAAGCCTTTCTCTTTGTCCAATGCGTACTCCATCAATCTTTGTGCGCAGAGTCTTCATGCCCCTCTCTCGGGCAAAGAAGAAAGAACCATAGTGCATCACCGAATGGTAGTCGTATCTGACATCCAACGAATCAATCGTCATAAAACGTTCCTTTCGGAAATTCACTCTGCATCCTGTGAACATAACGAACATATGTAACAGTTCAGATGCGAGGAAAAGATTGAGCCCAAAATATTCCACGGTCAGAAAAATAAAGATTATGCGTCAGAACATGGCTTTATATAGTAAAATAAGTACTCTTTAAAATGTATGGATTTCATCAATTATAACTCAAAGGCAATAAAAAAAACGTCTGGCATAAAGACCAAGAGCATTGTTATCTGACTCGTCCCCAGTCGTCTCTCTTGTCTCCTCAGTTTGTTGGGAGTCGCAAGACGCGGGGGATTTGCGCACCCCTCGGCCGCGCTTAATAGTAATAAGAGACGAGAGACGACTGGGGACGAGTCAGCATTGTTATAGTAATTATACTGTATTTCAAAAAGCATTTAGTTATAACAATATAAATTTTAAAGCTTGTGACTATTATTATAAGATTGAGGCCCACGGGCGAATAAACGCACGGGGTAGAAAAAAACAAAAACAAAAGAGGATTAGCTGAGAGCCTAGAACAGGCTTGCAGTTGACATACATGAGGCGTTTGATCCAAAGTTCTGGGTACAAGAGGTGTTCATGTGCTTTCTTGGACAAGCCATCGAAGGGGTTTGTGTGCGTCACAGTACCGTGAAGCTGTTTTATTGTAGATTTATAATTAGTTATCCAACTTTATTTTTAAGCAAAAAGTGACAATTTAATCTCAGAATACAGCGCTAGTTTCATTGTCATTTAGTTAGTGAAGCTGTTCGGTCTTTAACACTGAGTTTTTCACTCAGCAACGTGGTATATTTAATCTATTATGTTTTTAATTTCTCTGAAGTACCGTGCAAAAATCCAATGCCTGCAGCTCCTCGTTTGTGAATTTTTTTCTCAGCTCTAGCGTGTGCGATTCAATTATAAAATGGAAAACAACTGATTACTTGTAGTTCCCGAGCGGACAGTCTGAGCCCGCAGTTGTTGTCAGCGTATCTTTTGATAACTATCGGCGTGCTCGCACCATGATTTCATATCAAGAATCCGTTCGGTCATGACTAGAATGGATAGACCAAAATCAGAATAGACGTTACCCAAACCGACAAAAAATGAGAAAGTTAACCATTCTCAGGGCTATAGTAGGCTTACCGGGTTGCTATAGTAGGCTAACTGGGGTGCTATAGTAGACCAACCGGGGTGCTATAGTAGGATGATCGGATTTTGGGCTATCCAATAAAGACATAGCCAATTACATGTAAAGATATTCGTGTTCTTCTACAATGACGTTTTGTTTTCAATACTGCACTCGTTTACTCGACTGATTAAAAGCAAGTTAAATACGTGTTTTATTTACCAGGCATCACGTTTTTCAAAACCACCGTAAGGTACTGATCTCGATCAGGTCTGTTGTGCTCGTGATGGAAGCCAAGCGCATGCCCAATCTCGTGCAATATGCTTCCCTTGCTGCACGTGATGGTCACGTTGCTTCCATATGGCGTGGGGGATCTGCACGACATGTCAGCATATTCAGTTCCCTTAGAGCCCACAGAAATGACTTGACGACCTCCGATTCGGCCTATGTTTGATGAGCAACTGGAAGAGAGTACAGTAGACTGTGAACAGTCCCTCTATTTGTTGCGCTGAAATCGTCGCGCTCTCACGATCGATCGTGGAGCCGCCATCTTGGATTATTTGGCGAGCGAAATCTGGGGAGAGGACAAAACTCGGGTACGGGGGGGCGGGGCAAGGGGAGGCAAATAATCCAAGATGGCGGCTCCACGATCGATCGTGAGAGCGCGGAGAGCGCGACGATTTCAGCGCAACAAATAGAGGGACTGTTCAAGTGTAAGAGTACAGTAGGTACAACGCGTACAAGTTGTAATTGATTCACCGAAAACATTTTGCTAATTATATCCGAAAAGTATAATGACGAGACTATGCTGAATAGTAAAACTTGACATTGTTGGGCATTCAAAGTTATCAGTAAAACTCTGGAAGATTATTTTACTTTTTTACTTGGAAATTAGATCATGCTTGTAGCAATTCGTTTTCTACACGATTTTCTTTATGTAGGATACGTTGAACATGCACGGATATCATTATCAGCTTATAGTACCCAGGAGTTCTCTTCCCGTTAACTACTGACGTCAAGATCACGCATGACGTCACTGGATAGCAAACTTGTTCTCCAGGATCTTACTCTGCGCTTCACGCTTTCCAAAGAGAGGAAACCTATAGTAACTAGGCTGTTGACTCATATCTACGCTGTTAATTCATATCTCATTTTCGAACATCCACGTTGTTCTTCAGATATTTATAATTTTGTTCGTGCATGTAAATGCAAGTATTGTTTAATCGGATTGCATTTCTTCTATACGTACCCTCCCTCATAAGCAAACTCAATATAATCTTCCTCGCTTTGCCTCTCCTTGAAAATAATACACAGCTTGTCTTGCCACTCTTTAATAGCTGCACGAACGTTTGATAGACTCGCCTCCCCTGCAATCATATCAATCATAATGAAAATCTTCACAACTTGTATTAAGGCAGGTGTTCAAAAATAATAAAGAATGCACGAAAAAGGTCTCATACAATCATTATCATTATAATATTATTATCATTATTTGTTTATCCAATCTGCCTCTAGGTTATTACTTATAGACCTTATCTATACATTTTTTTAAATATAGGCTGTATTATATGGTTATGATACCTTATAAAAACGTGCAAGTGATTACACTTTGGGCTGGGACTGAACTTCTTAATTTTTTGGCGATTTGAGTCTGCAATGTTCTCAAAATGTTCTATTTTTCAGTTTTGAAAGCAAGGTGGTAATGCGATTTGAGTCTGAAATGTTCTGACTCAAAATGCTCATTTTTTTCAGTTTTGAAAGCAAGGGGTATTGCAGTAAATCTATCTGAGACGCATTTAAATTGCACACGAATACGTCACTGGTCACTGTCAGGTGAGTGTTGGCTCCAAATAGAACGTGAAGAAAGGCTGATTAATATTTTCAACTCATTTTCCCACTATGTCTGATTCTTAGCTAAAAACTGGGAAAACTTTTATGAAGTGAGATATATAAACTGACAAAAGTCCTGATTTATTAGTGTAAGATGCAGTTGCATAAAAGTATTTATGAAATAAACAAGATACTACGCGCGCTCGGATTGGCTCAAAACCATTTACCATAACTCTATGGAAACATAGAAAATTGGCTCATGTTTTTATTTCATAAAAACAACAGAAAACGTTTTCCCTGTGTTTCCACAGAGTTATGGTAACACTCGTAAAAGTTTGGGAGAACTCGAAATTGCTGTCTCGTTCTCCCAAACTTTCTTCGTGTTACCATAACTCTATGGAAACACGAAAAACATTTTCAATTTGGTATTTATTTAATATATCATTAATTCCACTTACGCATTCTTGTTAGGGTATATGGTACCGTATTGTTGGGCCAAAGTTGTCGAAAGCTCCTTGGTGTCAAATTTCTGCTCTGTAGGTTATCGTCTTGCCAATATGTTCGGATACTGTTTTGTTGCTCCTGCGTTAATTTCGTGTCACCTTCAAAGTAATCTCTTCCAAGGTTTAACTCTCCAAATGTTTTCTATTTCACCCATCAGTAAAATCCAAGAATAAGAGATAAACAACAACACGAACAGATCAAGTACAGTTAAAAAGGAGCCTCTATGGGTACCTCCAGTCTTCGATTTCGTCGCTTTTTTTAACAAATCGTCGATTTTTTAGCCAAATCGTCGTTTTTGCATCGGGAATTATTCAATGCATGACAGTGTTAGAAGCAATACAAAGCTATGTGGGTTTCACTGGAAAGTTCGTATTTCATACGCCGAAGTTTTACGCCACGGTTTTTGCCTAAAAAAATCGTTCGCCAGCCTGCCGTAAAAAGTTTTCTAATACGCCACATGCTGGCCAAGACCAGTGCTCTTATAAACTGTCCTTACGAGAATGGAGAATTGGAGATGGCTATGAATCAAAATTTGTTTCGGCCTCTACTTAACGGAAAATTTTTTGGGCCCCATCCTTATAAACAGGTCTGGATCCGCCACTGTTTATGTACCATAAGCGATGTTAAAATTGTTTAGGTTAGTTTTTTGTTTAGAATGTTTCGGATTTACGCCTCGCCAGCGCTTACAGCAAGAAAAAAGCCCTGTGAAATACTTGGCGTAAAAACCTAGCATGCCAAAGATCTTCGGCGTAACATACGAACTTTCAAGTATGGTTAAATATTTTACGCTTTGATGATCAAAGTATGTATGTATGTATGTATGATCGTTTCGATGTTGACGATGTTAGCGGTCGACATTGTTATTGTTGTGAAAAAGCTGGAAAAGATGACTGATAATCTTCTGACACATTTTCTATCTGATTTTGTAAATCTTCGCTTCAATCTCTAAGATCGTCGTTTTTTAATGGCAATCGTCGCGTCTTCGATTTCTTCGGAAATACCCATAGAGAGGCTCAAAAAGGTTAAAGCGTAGCTTTTCATTGAAACCCACATTACTGACTGTTCTACTTAGAGAAATTCTTGATTATCTAATCGCACCATAACTAATTTTATTTCTGTGTTAGTTCGTGGCCTCATTTGAGCAGAAACAGTGTTGTTAGCTCTAGGTGAAGAGATAAATGAAGGATGGACAGAAGGTGAATAAATGAATGATCGATTGATTGACTGACCGACCGACCGACCGACCGACCGACCGACCGACCGACCGACCGACCGACCGACCGACCGACCGACCGACCGACCGACCGACCGACCGACCGACCGACCGACCGACCGACCGACCGACCGACCGACCGACCGACCGACCGACCGACTGCTCGTGATCGATCGATCGATCGATCGCTTGCTTACTTGATCGATCATCGATCGATTGATTGCACTCACGCACGCGTGAACGAACGCATGGACGGACGAACGAACGAACGAACGAACGAACGAACGAACGAACGAACGAACGAACGAAACGAAACGAAACGAAATGGAACGGAACGAACGTACGAATATGACGTTCATTGTAGACGGACGGACATGCACACGAACGGACAGTAGACAAATGGAATGATCATGGATCATTTGATGGACCTACAGCGGCTGGTTGAACGTATAGACTTACGGGCGGACTGAAATACATGTAGACGGACAGACCGCGGCGTATAGATTGACGGATACGCGTTGTTGAATAACATTATATAACATGTACAAATTTAGGCCGGTTTTACACATAGGATATGATCGATAACTGATTTCTTTACCTTGCATTTGTTGGTCGTACAGTTCCAACGTCATTGCGAGATCTTCATCTGTGTCAGAATGGAGGAAACCAATGAAATATGAAGAATTAGGAAAATATGACATTATCTCACTAATGATTTAGAAATATTCTTGAAAAGAGGGACCGTTCACACGAGAAACGTTCATTTGACTTGGTTCTTTATTCCTTTTTCTGTGATGATTTTCTGAACAGGTTTACTGTTCATCAAATGCATCCTTGACCTTATCACATTTTTAAGCAACTTACCATCGTCCGAGGAAATCAATGAAGGAAAACCCAACATGGAAAAGACTATCACTGTTGTTAAATGTAGCGTCATGTTGACAGTATGACTCTTTTACATGAGAGCTCACTTATTATTGTTGTCATTATATCGATGATAAATGTATTATCATTCCAGAAGCTTACATATGGCTAATCGAATTTCTGTTACGACTTAGAACGAGGAGTTCTGGTACCTGACTGAAAAACTGTCAGTTTGTTTGCAAATTAAATGATGATAATCAAACTAATAAACGAAACAAAGCAATCTTCTAAGACCATCTGACAAAGACCGGACAAATGAAATCATCTAAATTTGCGGCAAAAGCTTATTTTTAATTTCTACGGGCGGTGAACAGGACTTATTCTACCATGGACTCGTATAACTGAACATTCTTTACATTGAAGATTTATATATTGTGTACCACCTCATTGTTACCTAATTTAATTACCATTGCTTCAATCTGATTGACAAGATCGAGTTTGCTTGTCTTCAAATGTTTATTAAATTCATGATTACATGTATACAGTTGACTTCACAAATCAACAAGAACCTGAGTTCAAACAAAAGATAATAATAATAATTACATTCCTTGTATTTCCTTACATCTGCACTATCGGGACGTTTCTTGAAAATGCAGACTGTTGAGAACATACAAATCTACTCCAAGATTAATTCTGCAAAATTAAATGTGAAGACTGATTGCGTTCTGAAAGCTGATTATTTCTAGCCTCGCTGTAGGGTAGGCTAAATACCTAATCCATTGTGTTTTACTTGATAGACTCGCGTGGAGGGCATATTTCACAACTATAGGTACAAACATATGATCGTGAAGGCGGAGAGTGCTCCTTTATTTCAGTCAAACCTGTATTAAGCGGACACCATATTAAGCGGACACTGTTTTAAGCGGACAGTAGCAAAAGTCCCAAACCTTATCAGTTCCCTTATTTACTATAAATAATACCTCTATTAAGCGGACACTAACTCATTCCGCGAGGGTGTCAACTTAATAGAGTGAAGTGACAGTAAATGTTTATTACGTGTAAGGAAATGCATTAGCTAGTGTCCTTCAATATATGCCGAGTACTGATCATTTTTCTTAAAAATTAAATTTCGTAAATGTCAGTGTTGAACAAAATTAGCCAAAGAGCAGGTACTAAAATATTAGTTCCCTTTTATCTCGACAGTAATGTTATTTGCTTTTGGTCTATCAGCTACGCACATGTTTAATTGTGATTTATCTTTTGTTCAGTCAAGCAGGAAATAAACTATGCGCTTGTCACACAGTTCTCAGCAAATCGCGGAGAATGAAAACCAATTAAAGTGACCGTAGTTCTAGATTTTTTTTCGAAATTAATTTACCTTTTGCACTCCGAATCCCATTCCTTCGTACCACCATACGATCTCAGTGATTTCTGAAAATCGGCTAATTTAATTTAGAAAGACTGATTTAACTCTCAGTAATCCGGCGATTCACTAATTTGCTCCTTAATTATTAAAGGTTAAAAGTAATTCAATTCGAAATTCACTCTTTCTTTCTTTATTATGCAAACTTGTATCAGTCTACTTTATTGGCACTTTTTTCTTCATGAGTCAAACGCACAAAAGGCACTATTTTCATCCATATTCAGTTCTGCGCGTTAATTAGGTCATAAAAGGTCCTGCGAGTCTCGGCAAACTTCGTTTCTACTCGTTGCAGTTTGGTGGAGAAGTTGGTGTAGCTGAACGGTATTTTTTTAGTCTCCTTTGCTTCATACAGATAACTCTCTTCTGTTCCCCGTTGTCTCGTGATGGAAACACATGTTGGAGTATTACATAACCAGCACAAATTTGAAAGCAGTGTTTAATTATATCCTAATTAATTCAGTACTAGTGATCCCTTGAAATGTTTTGAAGAAAAGAACAATTTCATTCTTCTCTTTGACGTATTTTATTTGCTACCCTTCTACCGTTTTAACTATCGTTTAGCACTGACTAGAGTCAGTCAAATCTTTTGTGTAAGAGACGTTTGTTGAAATGTTTGGCATTTCGTGTCAGCCGACCTCACTGTTTTCCTAAAAGCGTTCGCACGACGCAAATACGCCGGCTGGTGTTCTTCTGACTGTCTTAACCAATCCCAAATTCTCTTTTTGGTTTCCTTGTACGTGGGATCCCGATAGTCCTCAGGCAACTTACACTTTACTTCCATTCGAATATCTTGCTTGGTGCATGTAACAGGCCCTTTGTTCGCCAATGCGTTCTTATGCGTTGTTAGGCCCACTTGCGCCACCGTTGTTGTTGATTCTTAGATTGTCTTCTATGTTTCCTAGCCTTGTGTTGTTATACATCGGTGGAAGTTTTGTAAGCGGCCGGATTTGAGTCACCTGTTTTTCCGGCTTCGTTTGTTGCCGGTTGCTTGAGAACATTGTAAACTCACAAATTGATGGAAGTGTGGGGAAAGCAATCAGTTCTTGGCTGGTGGTGTTTTCTGCTTGTTTCCAAATCTCCTTCTGGCAAGACAATCGAACGCGTAACGGCCTTGCATTTGACGAGCTTTCAGTGCTTTGTAATTCTCCGTTCTTACACGGAGCAGAGTAGCTTGTAAAATTCTCTCGTTCCTGTATTGTTTTCTTTGGAAGTTTACTCTGTGGCATCATTCAATTAACCCAAGCACCAACGACATGATTGTGTGCCCGGCGCAAAAATTAAACTGTACTTTTCTACTTGGTGACAAAGAAGGGGCAAACAATAGACTCGTCTCTAAGAAAACAGGATTAATAAAGTGCTAACAATTTACACAAATGACAATATAACCACGTCCCACAGGAGCAAACTGTTTGTTGATATGCGACAAAATTAATCTAACATCCAGTTTACCACGCAAAGAAAACACAGGCCATGACTACAAAGACAAGGCGAGCTGATGTTGGTTACTTTTCACTTCATTAATGCTAATCCATGAACCTTCATGGCCGGTTACAGGAAGACGGTAGAGAGTCCGCGTTTATCATATTTTTTTGTCCAATATTCGTAAAAGTGTAAGGGCTGAATATTTACACAAGGTTTAGACAGGGCTTAACAAAACCGTGGCCTAACTCGAGTTTTAAACTGGCCAACCTGAATGTGTTAACTTCATTTACAGCAAATCATGTTTAGAAGGAGTATAACACAGACTAAAAAGAGAATTAGCTACTAAGACTGACCTGCTTATAAGTAGATTTAGCCCCATTATATTCTCTTCAGCCACGGCCGCCTAACTTATACTTCGTTTAAATATTCGCTCCTAAAGTATCAGTATGCAAAGACATTTTATTTTTAAATGTATAATGTAAATATAGCCATGAATACAAAATTGTCATTAAATACTTAAATAGGGCTTGTGCCAATTCTCCCCTCAGTTACATAAGATAGTTATTTACATGCTTCGATTCAGGACATTATGTATTTTTTTTATTTCAGTTCGAGTTGCGAGATTCTGTCATTATAATTTAAATTGGGCGAACACATCAATGAAAATCGCACAGAAAAACAACACATTCGGTGCGCGGTTACAATGTTAATCAATTTGACCGGACCCCTCCCTATCAGACTTTAGGTTTTTTGCTTTTTCCATTATCCATAGCAAAACCATCCCCAGGATCCACCAAAATGCACTTTTCAGAGCCTGAAATCTCAATTTTTTTTTCAGGGGGAGGTCCCCAAACACACCCCCTCGGCGCTTTTACTATACTGACGTCTACTTCCAAAAATTATCCTTCAATCTACTTCACATCGGAAAACCCTGGGACCCCCCCCCCCCCCCCTATCAAAAATCCTGGATCCGCCCTGAGGTACGAACTATACATGAATGTGCGTTCTGTATATCGTAGAGGCGACGTAGTATTTTCTCTCGAAAAGCGTCGGTTGTGCTGCAAACTTTGTTAGAAATAGTTACTACTGGTCGACTTGCTTGTCAAGTGTTAAATATATTCCTTGTCCACCGTAATGAAATATAAGCATCAACTGCATGGATTTCTCTAAAATTATCTCGTTTTTTTATATAAATTTCTTACAATAAGTATTTCAAAATAATTTGTATCCTGTTTAACCAAGGTCGGGACAGGTTTACCCTCGAATGCGTACACAATATACCATTCTTGCGAAAACTAGTCTAGTAGTTAATAAATCGAGCCAATAGTACAATTAATATATATAAAATGTTGGGGATATTACAATTTCCATATTAAAAAAAAACACAAAGAAAGTAACCCAATGGCTAACTCGAGGACTATATTAGTGTCGGCTATTCTTAACAGAAGTGACTCCAAGCTACTGCAAGGGGCAAAGCACTTTATACTCCAATATACGAAACAACAACGTGACCCAATGGCTAACTCATCGGCAATGCTGAACAGAAATGATACCAAAGCTACTGCAACGCTAAGCACTATATACAGTCAACTCTCTCTTAATGGACATCTCTATAAGACGGACACCTCTGTAAGAAGGACACTTGATGTTGATCCCTGCGCGCCATTTTTCAGTCATGTTACTGTATCTAAACTCTCTATAAGCGGACACCTATCTAAGACGCGACAGTTTGTGCCGGTCCCGATAATGTCCGTCTTCAAGAGAGTTCACTGTACTCTATATAGGAAACAAAGTGACCCAGTGGCTAACTCACGGATATATTAGTGTCAGCTATGCTTACCAGAAGTGACGCCAAAGCTTCTGTCAGGCAAAGTCACTATATACTCTATATAAGAAACAAAGTGACCCAATGGCTAACTTATGGACTGTATTAGTGTCGTAACAGTAATGATAGCAAAGCTACTTCAAGGCAAAGTCACAATATACTCATTGACTATATCAGTGTCTGATTATATAAGAAACAAAGTTTTTTTTTTTTTTCATGTAGGTGACCTTGAGCTGGATCTGTCCAAGTTAGTTCGCCATTGTTTTAATCCCAGGTACTGTGGAACAAGCAAAGACCCCAGAGAACACAACCAGTTTGTAGGATATTTTCATTCAACAAAGGATAACCAGCTGGAGGGCCTGTTATAATAAATCGGATCACGGTAAGTCGCTAATTACGTCAAATATCTCGCGCCCTCTGTTTTTCTGTTTGATAAATACGTCTAGTATCTCGTGCACTCTGTTTTTCTGTTTGATTATTAAGTGTGGTGTCTCGCACACTCTGTTTTTCTGTTTGATTATTACGTCTGGTGTCTCGCGCACTCTTTATTTCTGTTTGATTATTACGTCTAGTATCTCGCGCACTATGTTTTCTGTTTGATTGTTACTTCTTGTGTTTCGCGCACTCTGTTTTTCTGTTAGATTATTTCGTCTAGTATCTCATGCACTCTGTTTTTCTGTTTGATTATTACGTCTGGTGTCTCGCGCACTCTTTTTTCTGTTTGATTATTACGTCTACTATCTCGCGCACTCTGTTTTTCTGTTTGATTATTACGTCTAATATCTCACGCCCTCTGTTTTTCTGTTTGATTATTACGTCTAGTATCTCGCGCACTCTGTTTTTCTGTTTGATTATTACGTCTAATATCTCACGCCCTCTGTTTTTCTCTTTGATTAATACGTCTAGTATCTCGCGCACTCTGTTTTTCTGTTTGATTATTACGTCTCGTGTCTCGCGCACTCTTTTTTTCAGATTGATTATTACGTCTAGTATCTCGCTCGTAAATTTTTTTTTTCTGTTTGTTTTTTTGTTTGCTAATTACGTCTGGTGTCTCGCGCACTCTTTTTTTTGTTTGATTATTACAGCTAGTATCTGACGCACTCTGTTTTTCTGTTTGATTATTACGTCTGGTGTCTCGTGCCCTCTGTTTTTCTGTTGGATTATTACTTCTAGTATCTCGCGCACTCTGTTTTTCTGTTTGATTATTACGTCTAGTTTCTCGCGCTTTCATTTTCTTCTGTTTGAGTATTGCGTCCTGGGGTATTAAACATTCTATTTTGTCTTCGATTATTACTTCTAGTGTCTCGCGCACTCTGTTTTATCTCTTTGATTGTTTCGTCTAAGATCTCGCGCACTCTGTGTTTCTGTTAGATTACTACGTCTGGTGCCTCGTGCACTCTGTTTTTCTGTTTGATTATTACGTCTGGTGTCTCGCGCACTCTTTTTTATGTTTGATTATTACATCTTGTGTCTCGCGCCCTCTGTTTTTCTGTTTGTTTGATACGTCTAGTATCTCGCGCACTCTGTTTTTCTGTTTGATTATTACGTCTAGTATCTCAGCATTAAATTTTTCTGTTTGTTTTTTTAGTTTGATTATTACGTCTGGTGTCTCGCGCACTCCTTTTGGTTTTGATTATCACGTCTAGTATCTGGAGCACTTTGTTTTTTGTTTGATTATTACGTCTAGTGTCTCCTGCCGTCTGTTTTCAGTTGGATTATTACGTCTCGTATCTCGCGCACTCTGTTTTTCTGTTTGATTGTAACGTCTAGTGTCTCTCGCACTCTATTTTTCCTGTTAGATTATTACGTCTGGTGTCTCGCGCACTCTTTTTTTCTGTTTGATTATTACGTCTAGTATCTCGCGCCCTCTGTCTTTCTGTTTGATTAATACGTCTAGTATCTCGCGCACTCTGTTTTTCTTTTGATTGTTACTTCTTGTGTTTCGATTCTGTTTTTCTGTTTGATTATTACGTCTGGTGTTTCGCGCACTCTTTTTTTGTTTGATTATTACGGCTAGTATCTGACGCACTCTGTTTTTCTGTTTGATTATTAAGTCTGGTGTCTCGTGCCCTCTGTTTTTCTGTTGGATTATTACTTCTAGTATCTCGTACACTCTGTTTTTCTGTTTGATTATTACGTCTAGTTTCTCGCGCTTTCATTTCTTCTCTTTGAGTATTGCGTCTGGGGTATTACGCATTCTATTTTGTCTTCGATTATTACTTCAAGTGTCTCGCGCACTCTTTTTTTATGTTTGATTATTACATCTTGTGTCTCGCGCCCTCTGTTTTTCTGTTTGTTTGATACGTCTAGTATCTCGCGCACTCTGTTTTTCTGTTTGATTATTACGTGTAGTATCTCGCGTACTCAGATGTTCTCTTTGATTGTTACGTCGAGTATCTCGCGCACTCTGTTTTTCTGTTTGATTATTACGTCTAGTATCTCAGCATTAAATTTGTCTGTTTGTTTTATTGTTTGATTATTACGTCTAGTGTCTCGTGCACTATTTTTTTGTTTGATTATTACGTCTAGTATCCCGCGCACTCTGATTTTCTGTTTGATTATTACGTCTGGTGTCTCCTGCCGTCTGTTTTTCAGTTGGATTAATACGTCTCGTATCTCGCACACTCTGTTTTTCTGTTTGATTGTAACGTCTAGTGTCTCGCGCACTCTTTTTTCTGTTTGATTATTACGTGTAGTATCTCGCGTACTCAGATGTTCTCTTTGATTGTTACGTCGAGTATCTCGCGCACTCTGTTTTTCTGTTTGATTATTACGTCTAGTATCTCAGCATTAAATTTGTCTGTTTGTTTTATTGTTTGATTATTACGTCTAGTGTCTCGTGCACTATTTTTTTGTTTGATTATTACGTCTAGTATCCCGCGCACTCTGATTTTCTGTTTGATTATTACGTCTGGTGTCTCCTGCCGTCTGTTTTTCAGTTGGATTAATACGTCTCGTATCTCGCACACTCTGTTTTTTCTGTTTGATTATTACATCCGGTGTCTCGCGCACTCTTTTTTTCTCTTTGATTATTGCCTCTAGTATCTCGCGCACTCTGTTTCTGTTTGATTGTTACTTCTTATGTTTCGCGCACTCTGTTTTTCTGTTAGATTATTACGTGTAGTATCTCGCGTACTCAGATGTTCTCTTTGATTGTTACGTCGAGTATCTCGCGCACTCTGTTTTTCTGTTTGATTATTACGTCTAGTATCTCAGCATTAAATTTGTCTGTTTGTTTTATTGTTTGATTATTACGTCTAGTGTCTCGTGCACTATTTTTTTGTTTGATTATTTCGTCTAGTATCTGGCGCACTCTGATTTTCTGTTTGATTATTACGTCTGGTGTCTCGCGCACTCTTTTTTTGTTTGATTATTACAGCTAGTATCTGACGCACTCTGTTTTTCTGTTTGATTATTACGTCTGGTGTCTCGTGCCCTCTGTTTTTCTGTTGGATTATTACTTCTAGTATCTCGCGCACTCTGTTTTTCTGTTTGATTATTACGTCTAGTTTCTCGCGCTTTCGTTTCTTCTGTTTGAGTATTGCGTCTGGGGTATTAAACATTCTATTTTGTCTTCGATTATTACTTCTAGTGTCTCGCGCACTCTGTTTTATCTCTTTGATTGTTTCGTCTAAGATCTCGCGCACTCTGTGTTTCTGTTAGATTACTACGTCTGGTGCCTCGTGCACTCTGTTTTTCTGTTTGATTATTACGTCTGGTGTCTCGCGCACTCTTTTTTATGTTTGATTATTACATCTTGTGTCTCGCGCCCTCTGTTTTTCTGTTTGTTTGATACGTCTAGTATCTCGCGCACTCTGTTTTTCTGTTTGATTATTACGTCTAGTATCTCAGCATTAAATTTTTCTGTTTGTTTTTTTAGTTTGATTATTACGTCTGGTGTCTCGCGCACTCCTTTTGTTTTTGATTATCACGTCTAGTATCTGGAGCACTTTGTTTTTTTGTTTGATTATTACGTCTAGTGTCTCCTGCCGTCTGTTTTTCAGTTGGATTATTACGTCTCGTATCTCGCGCACTCTGTTTTTCTGTTTGATTGTAACGTCTAGTGTCTCTCGCACTCTATTTTCCTGTTAGATTATTACGTCTGGTGTCTCGCGCACTCTTTTTTTCTGTTTGATTATTACGTCTAGTATCTCGCGCCCTCTGTTTTTCTTTTTGATTGTTACTTCTTGTGTTTCGATTCTGTTTTTCTGTTTGATTATTACGTCTGGTGTTTCGCGCACTCTTTTTTTGTTTGATTATTACGGCTAGTATCTGACGCACTCTGTTTTTCTGTTTGATTATTAAGTCTGGTGTCTCGTGCCCTCTGTTTTTCTGTTGGATTATTACTTCTAGTATCTCGTACACTCTGTTTTTCTGTTTGATTATTACGTCTAGTTTCTCGCGCTTTCATTTCTTCTCTTTGAGTATTGCGTCTGGGGTATTACGCATTCTATTTTGTCTTCGATTATTACTTCAAGTGTCTCGCGCACTCTTTTTTTATGTTTGATTATTACATCTTGTGTCTCGCGCCCTCTGTTTTTCTGTTTGTTTGATACGTCTAGTATCTCGCGCACTCTGTTTTTCTGTTTGATTATTACGTGTAGTATCTCGCGTACTCAGATGTTCTCTTTGATTGTTACGTCGAGTATCTCGCGCACTCTGTTTTTCTGTTTGATTATTACGTCTAGTATCTCAGCATTAAATTTGTCTGTTTGTTTTATTGTTTGATTATTACGTCTAGTGTCTCGTGCACTATTTTTTTGTTTGATTATTACGTCTAGTATCCCGCGCACTCTGATTTTCTGTTTGATTATTACGTCTGGTGTCTCCTGCCGTCTGTTTTTCAGTTGGATTAATACGTCTCGTATCTCGCACACTCTGTTTTTCTGTTTGATTGTAACGTCTAGTGTCTCTCGCACTCTATTTTCTTTTTGATTGTTACTTCTTGTGTTTCGCTTCTGTTTTTCTGTTTGATTATTACATCCGTGTCTCGCGCACTCTTTTTTTCTCTTTGATTATTGCCTCTAGTATCTCGCGCACTCTGTTTCTGTTTGATTGTTACTTCTTATGTTTCGCGCACTCTGTTTTTCTGTTAGATTATTACGTGTAGTATCTCGCGTACTCAGATGTTCTCTTTGATTGTTACGTCGAGTATCTCGCGCACTCTGTTTTTCTGTTTGATTATTACGTCTAGTATCTCAGCATTAAATTTGTCTGTTTGTTTTATTGTTTGATTATTACGTCTAGTGTCTCGTGCACTATTTTTTTGTTTGATTATTTCGTCTAGTATCTGGCGCACTCTGATTTTCTGTTTGATTATTACGTCTGGTGTCTCCTGCCGTCTGTTTTTCAGTTGGATTAATACGTCTCGTATCTCGCGCACTCTGTTTTTCTGTTTGATTGTAACGTCTAGTGTCTCTCGCACTCTATTTTCTTTTTGATTGTTACTTCTTGTGTTTCGCTTCTGTTTTTCTGTTTGATTATTACGTCTGGTGTCTCGCGCACTCTTTTTTCTGTTTGATTATTACGTCTAGTATCCCGCGCACTCTGTTTTTCTTTTTGATTGTTACTTCTTGTGTTTCGCGCACTCTGTTTTTCTGTTAGAATATTACGTGTAGCATCTCGCGCAGTTTGTTTTTTCTCTTTGATTGTTACGTATAGTATCTCGCGCACTTTGTTTTTCTGTTTAATTATTACGTTTAGTTTCTCGCGCTTTCATTTCTTCTATTTGAGTATTACGTCTGGGTTCTTGCGCATTTTATTTTGTCTTCGATTATTACGTTTAGTATCTCGCGCACTCCATTTTTCAGATTGATTATTACGTCTAGTATCTCGGAATTAAATTTTTCTGTTTGTTTTTTAGTTTGATTATTACGTCTGGTGTCTCGCGCACTCTTTTTTTGTTTTATTATTACAGCTAGTATCTGACGCACTCTGTTTTTCTGTTTGATTATTACGTCTGGTGTATCGTGCCCTCTGTTTTTCTGTTGGATTATTACTTCTAGTATCTCGCGCACTCTGTTTTTTCTGTTTGATTATTACGTCTAGTTTCTCGCGCTTTCATTTCTTCTGTTTGAGTATTGCGTCTGGGGTATTACGCATTCTATTTTGTCTTCGATTATTACTTCTAGTGTCTCGCGCACTCTTATCTCTTTGTTTGTTACGTCTAAGATCTCGCGCACTCTGTGTTTCTGTTAGATTACTACGTCTGGTGCCTCGCGCACTCTGTTTTTCTGTTTGATTATTACGTCTGGTGTCTCGCGCACTCTTTTTTATGTTTGATTATTACATCTTGTGTCTCGCGCCCTCTGTTTTTCTGTTTGTTTGATACGTCTAGTATCTCGCGCATTCTGTTTTTCTGTTTGATTATTACGTCTAGTATCTCAGCATTAAATTTTTCTGTTTGTTTTTTAGTTTGATTATTACGTCTTGTGTCTCGCGCACTCTTTTTGTTTTTGATTATCACGTCTAGTATCTGGAGCACTTTGTTTTTTTGTTTTATTATTACGTCTGGTGTCTCCTGCCGTCTGTTTTTCAGTTGGATTATTACGTCTCGAATCTCGTGCACTCTGTTTTTCTGTTTGATTGTAACGTCTAGTGTCTCTCGCACTCTATTTTCCTGTTAGATTATTTCGTCTGGTGTCTCGCGCACTCTTTTTTTTCTGTTTGATTATTACGTCTAGTATCTCGCGCCCTCTGTCTTTCTGTTTGATTAATACGTCTAGTATCTCGCGCACTCTGTTTTTCTTTTTGATTGTTACTTCTTGTGTTTCGATTCTGTTTTTCTGTTTGATTATTACGTCTGGTGTCTCGCGCACTCTTTTTTGTTTGATTATTACGGCTAGTATCTGACGCACTCTGTTTTTCTGTTTGATTATTAAGTCTGGTGTCTCGTGCCCTCTGTTTTTCTGTTGGATTATTACTTCTAGTATCTCGCACACTCTGTTTTTCTGTTTGATTATTACGTCTAGTTTCTCGCGCTTTCATTTCTTCTGTTTGAGTATTGCGTCTGGGGTATTACGCATTCTATTTTGTCTTCGATTATTACTTCTAGTGTCTCGCACACTCTGTTTTATCTCTTTCATTCTGACGTCTAAGATCTCGCGCACTCGGTTTTCTGTTAAATTACTGCGTCTGGTGTCTCGCGCACTCTGTTTTCCTGTTTGGTTATTACGTCTTGTGTCTTACGCAATCTTTTTTTATATTTTATTATGACATCTTTTATCTCGCGCCCTCTGTTTTTCTGTTTTATTGTTACGTCTAGTATCTCGCGCACTCTGTTTTTCTGTTTAATTGTTACTTCTTGTGTTTCGCGCACTCTGTTTTCTGTTAAATTATTACGTGTAGTATCTCGCGTACTCTGATTTTCTCTTTGATTCTTACGTCTAGTATCTCGCGCACTCTGTTTTTCTGTTTGATTATTACGTATGGTGTCTCGCGCACTCTGTTGTTCTGTTTGATTATTACGTCTAGTTTCTCGCGCGTTCATTTATTCTGTTTGAGTATTGCATCTGGGTTTTTGCGCATTCTATTTTGTCTTCGATTATTACGTCTAGCGTCTCGCGCACTCTGTTTTTCAGATTGATTATTACGTCAAGTATCTCGTGCACTCTGTTTTCCAGTTTGATTATTACGTCTGCTGTCTCGCGCATACAGTTTTTCTGTTTGATTATTACGTCTAGTATCACAGCATTAAATTTTTCTGTTTGATTAATTGTTTGATTAGAACGTCTGGTGTCTCGCGCAATCTTTTTTTGTTTGATTATGTCGTCTAGTATCTGGCGCACTCTGATTTTCTGTTTGACTATTACGTCTGGTGTCTTCTCCCGTCTGTTTGTCAGTTGGATTATTACGTCTCGTATCTCGTGCACTCTGTTTTTCTGTTTGATTGTAACGTCTAGTGTCTCTCACACTCTATTTTCTTGTTAGATTATTACGTCTGGTGTCTCGCGCACTCTTTTTTTTCTGTTTGATTATTGCGTCTAGTTTCTCGCGCGTTCATTTCTTCTATTTGAGTATTGCATCTGGGGTCTTGCGCATTCTATTTTGCCTTCGATTATTACTTCTAGTGTCTCGCGCACTCTGTTTTATCTCTTTGATTTTTACGTCTAAGATCGCGCGCACTCTTTTTTTTTTTGTTTGATCATTACGTCTATTTTCTCGCGCTTTCATTTCTTCTGTTTGAGTATTGCATCTGGGTTTTGCGCATTCTATTTTGTCTTCGATGATTACGTCTAGTGTCTCTCGCACTCTGTTTTCCTGTTTGATTATTACGTCTAGTGTCTCGCGCATACAGTTTTTCTGTTTGATTAGCATTAAATTTTTCTGTTTGTTTTATTGTTTGATCATTACGTCTGGTGTCTCGCACACTGTTTTTTTGTTTGATTATTTCGTCTAGTATCTAGCGCACTCTGATTTTCTGTTTGATTATTACGTCTGGTGTCTCCTGCCGTCTGTTTTTCAGTTGGATTATTACGTCTCGTATCTCACGCACTCTGTTTTTTTGTTTGATTGTAACGTCTAGTGTCTCTCGCACTCTATTTTCTTGTTAGATTATTACGTCTGTTGTCTCGCACACTCTTTTTTTCTGTTTGATTATTACGTCTAGTATCTCGCGCACTCTCTTTTTCTGTTTGATTATTGCGTCTAGTTTCTCGCGCGTTCATTTCTTCTGTTTAAGTATTGCGTCTGGGGTCTTGCGCATTCTATTTTGTCTTAGATTATTACGTCTAGTGTCTCGCGCACTCTGTTTTTCAGATTGATTATTACGTCAAGTATCTCGTGCACTCTGTTTTCCAGTTTGATTATTACGTCTGCTGTCTCGCGCATACAGTTTTTCTGTTTGAATATTACGTCTAGTATCACAGCATTAAATTGTTCTGTTTGTTTAATTGTTTGATTAGAACGTCTGGTGTCTCGCGCAATCTTTTTTTGTTTGATTATTTCGTCTAGTATCTGGCGCACTCTGATTTTCTGTTTGATTATTACGTCTGGTGTCTCCTGCCGTCTGTTTTTCAGTTGGATTATTACGTCTCGTATCTCACGCACTCTGTTTTTCTGTTTGATTGTAACGTCTAGTGTCTCTCGCACTCTATTTTCTTGTTAGATTATTACGTCTGGTGTCTCGCGCACTCTTTTTGTCTGTTTGATTATTACGTCTAGTATCTCGCGCCCTCTGTTTTTCTGTTTGATTATTGCGTCTAGTTTCTCGCGCTTTCATTTCTTCTGTTTAAGTATTGCGTCTGGGGTCTTGCGCATTCTATTTTGTCTTCGATTATTGCGTCTGGTGTCTCGCGCACTCTTTTTTCTGTTTGATTATTACGTCTAGTATCTCGCGCACTCTGTTTTTCTGTTTGATTATTAAGTCTGGTGTCTCGTGCCCTCTGTTTTTCTGTTGGATTATTACTTCTAGTATCTCGCACACTCTGTTTTTCTGTTTGATTATTACGTCTAGTTTCTCGCGCTTTCATTTCTTCTGTTTGAGTATTGCGTCTGGGGTATTACGCATTCTATTTTGTCTTCGATTATTACTTCTAGTGTCTCGCACACTCTGTTTTATCTCTTTCATTCTGACGTCTAAGATCTCGCGCACTCGGTTTTCTGTTAAATTACTGCGTCTGGTGTCTCGCGCACTCTGTTTTCCTGTTTGGTTATTACGTCTTGTGTCTTACGCAATCTTTTTTTATATTTTATTATGACATCTTTTATCTCGCGCCCTCTGTTTTTCTGTTTTATTGTTACGTCTAGTATCTCGCGCACTCTGTTTTTCTGTTTAATTGTTACTTCTTGTGTTTCGCGCACTCTGTTTTCTGTTAAATTATTACGTGTAGTATCTCGCGTACTCTGATTTTCTCTTTGATTCTTACGTCTAGTATCTCGCGCACTCTGTTTTTCTGTTTGATTATTACGTATGGTGTCTCGCGCACTCTGTTGTTCTGTTTGATTATTACGTCTAGTTTCTCGCGCGTTCATTTATTCTGTTTGAGTATTGCATCTGGGTTTTTGCGCATTCTATTTTGTCTTCGATTATTACGTCTAGCGTCTCGCGCACTCTGTTTTTCAGATTGATTATTACGTCAAGTATCTCGTGCACTCTGTTTTCCAGTTTGATTATTACGTCTGCTGTCTCGCGCATACAGTTTTTCTGTTTGATTATTACGTCTAGTATCACAGCATTAAATTTTTTCTGTTTGATTAATTGTTTGATTAGAACGTCTGGTGTCTCGCGCAATCTTTTTTGTTTGATTATGTCGTCTAGTATCTGGCGCACTCTGATTTTCTGTTTGACTATTACGTCTGGTGTCTTCTCCCGTCTGTTTGTCAGTTGGATTATTACGTCTCGTATCTCGTGCACTCTGTTTTTCTGTTTGATTGTAACGTCTAGTGTCTCTCACACTCTATTTTCTTGTTAGATTATTACGTCTGGTGTCTCGCGCACTCTTTTTTTTCTGTTTGATTATTGCGTCTAGTTTCTCGCGCGTTCATTTCTTCTATTTGAGTATTGCATCTGGGGTCTTGCGCATTCTATTTTGCCTTCGATTATTACTTCTAGTGTCTCGCGCACTCTGTTTTATCTCTTTGATTTTTACGTCTAAGATCGCGCGCACTCTGTTTTTTTTTGTTTGATCATTACGTCTATTTTCTCGCGCTTTCATTTCTTCTGTTTGAGTCTTGCATCTGGGTTTTGCGCATTCTATTTTGTCTTCGATTATTACGTCTAGTGTCTCTCGCACTCTGTTTTTCAGATTGATTGTTACCTCAAGTATCTCTTGCACTCTGTTTTCCTGTTTGATTATTACGTCTAGTGTCTCGCGCATACAGTTTTTCTGTTTGATTAGCATTAAATTTTTCTGTTTGTTTTATTGTTTGATCATTACGTCTGGTGTCTCGCACACTCTTTTTTGTTTGATTATTTCGTCTAGTATCTAGCGCACTCTGATTTTCTGTTTGATTATTACGTCTGGTGTCTCCTGCCGTCTGTTTTTCAGTTGGATTATTACGTCTCGTATCTCACGCACTCTGTTTTTTGTTTGATTGTAACGTCTAGTGTCTCTCGCACTCTATTTTCTTGTTAGATTATTACGTCTGTTGTCTCGCACACTCTTTTTTTCTGTTTGATTATTACGTCTAGTATCTCGCGCACTCTCTTTTTCTGTTTGATTATTGCGTCTAGTTTCTCGCGCGTTCATTTCTTCTGTTTAAGTATTGCGTCTGGGGTCTTGCGCATTCTATTTTGTCTTAGATTATTACGTCTAGTGTCTCGCGCACTCTGTTTTTCAGATTGATTATTACGTCAAGTATCTCGTGCACTCTGTTTTCCAGTTTGATTATTACGTCTGCTGTCTCGCGCATACAGTTTTTCTGTTTGAATATTACGTCTAGTATCACAGCATTAAATTGTTCTGTTTGTTTAATTGTTTGATTAGAACGTCTGGTGTCTCGCGCAATCTTTTTTTGTTTGATTATTTCGTCTAGTATCTGGCGCACTCTGATTTTCTGTTTGATTATTACGTCTGGTGTCTCCTGCCGTCTGTTTTTCAGTTGGATTATTACGTCTCGTATCTCACGCACTCTGTTTTTCTGTTTGATTGTAACGTCTAGTGTCTCTCGCACTCTATTTTCTTGTTAGATTATTACGTCTGGTGTCTCGCGCACTCTTTTTGTCTGTTTGATTATTACGTCTAGTATCTCGCGCCCTCTGTTTTTCTGTTTGATTATTGCGTCTAGTTTCTCGCGCTTTCATTTCTTCTGTTTAAGTATTGCGTCTGGGGTCTTGCGCATTCTATTTTGTCTTCGATTATTGCGTCTGGTGTCTCGCGCACTCTTTTTTCTGTTTGATTATTACGTCTAGTATCTCGCGCACTCTGTTTTTCTGTTTGATTATTAAGTCTGGTGTCTCGTGCCCTCTGTTTTTCTGTTGGATTATTACTTCTAGTATCTCGCACACTCTGTTTTTCTGTTTGATTATTACGTCTAGTTTCTCGCGCTTTCATTTCTTCTGTTTGAGTATTGCGTCTGGGGTATTACGCATTCTATTTTGTCTTCGATTATTACTTCTAGTGTCTCGCACACTCTGTTTTATCTCTTTCATTCTGACGTCTAAGATCTCGCGCACTCGGTTTTCTGTTAAATTACTGCGTCTGGTGTCTCGCGCACTCTGTTTTCCTGTTTGGTTATTACGTCTTGTGTCTTACGCAATCTTTTTTTATATTTTATTATGACATCTTTTATCTCGCGCCCTCTGTTTTTCTGTTTTATTGTTACGTCTAGTATCTCGCGCACTCTGTTTTTCTGTTTAATTGTTACTTCTTGTGTTTCGCGCACTCTGTTTTCTGTTAAATTATTACGTGTAGTATCTCGCGTACTCTGATTTTCTCTTTGATTCTTACGTCTAGTATCTCGCGCACTCTGTTTTTCTGTTTGATTATTACGTATGGTGTCTCGCGCACTCTGTTGTTCTGTTTGATTATTACGTCTAGTTTCTCGCGCGTTCATTTATTCTGTTTGAGTATTGCATCTGGGTTTTTGCGCATTCTATTTTGTCTTCGATTATTACGTCTAGCGTCTCGCGCACTCTGTTTTTCAGATTGATTATTACGTCAAGTATCTCGTGCACTCTGTTTTCCAGTTTGATTATTACGTCTGCTGTCTCGCGCATACAGTTTTTCTGTTTGATTATTACGTCTAGTATCACAGCATTAAATTTTTCTGTTTGATTAATTGTTTGATTAGAACGTCTGGTGTCTCGCGCAATCTTTTTTTGTTTGATTATGTCGTCTAGTATCTGGCGCACTCTGATTTTCTGTTTGACTATTACGTCTGGTGTCTTCTCCCGTCTGTTTGTCAGTTGGATTATTACGTCTCGTATCTCGTGCACTCTGTTTTTCTGTTTGATTGTAACGTCTAGTGTCTCTCACACTCTATTTTCTTGTTAGATTATTACGTCTGGTGTCTCGCGCACTCTTTTTTTTCTGTTTGATTATTGCGTCTAGTTTCTCGCGCGTTCATTTCTTCTATTTGAGTATTGCATCTGGGGTCTTGCGCATTCTATTTTGCCTTCGATTATTACTTCTAGTGTCTCGCGCACTCTGTTTTATCTCTTTGATTTTTACGTCTAAGATCGCGCGCACTCTGTTTTTTTTTTGTTTGATCATTACGTCTATTTTCTCGCGCTTTCATTTCTTCTGTTTGAGTCTTGCATCTGGGTTTTGCGCATTCTATTTTGTCTTCGATTATTACGTCTAGTGTCTCTCGCACTCTGTTTTTCAGATTGATTGTTACCTCAAGTATCTCTTGCACTCTGTTTTCCTGTTTGATTATTACGTCTAGTGTCTCGCGCATACAGTTTTTCTGTTTGATTAGCATTAAATTTTTCTGTTTGTTTTATTGTTTGATCATTACGTCTGGTGTCTCGCACACTCTTTTTTTGTTTGATTATTTCGTCTAGTATCTAGCGCACTCTGATTTTCTGTTTGATTATTACGTCTGGTGTCTCCTGCCGTCTGTTTTTCAGTTGGATTATTACGTCTCGTATCTCACGCACTCTGTTTTTTTGTTTGATTGTAACGTCTAGTGTCTCTCGCACTCTATTTTCTTGTTAGATTATTACGTCTGTTGTCTCGCACACTCTTTTTTTCTGTTGATTATTACGTCTAGTATCTCGCGCACTCTCTTTTTCTGTTTGATTATTGCGTCTAGTTTCTCGCGCGTTCATTTCTTCTGTTTAAGTATTGCGTCTGGGGTCTTGCGCATTCTATTTTGTCTTAGATTATTACGTCTAGTGTCTCGCGCACTCTGTTTTTCAGATTGATTATTACGTCAAGTATCTCGTGCACTCTGTTTTCCAGTTTGATTATTACGTCTGCTGTCTCGCGCATACAGTTTTTCTGTTTGAATATTACGTCTAGTATCACAGCATTAAATTGTTCTGTTTGTTTAATTGTTTGATTAGAACGTCTGGTGTCTCGCGCAATCTTTTTTTGTTTGATTATTTCGTCTAGTATCTGGCGCACTCTGATTTTCTGTTTGATTATTACGTCTGGTGTCTCCTGCCGTCTGTTTTTCAGTTGGATTATTACGTCTCGTATCTCACGCACTCTGTTTTTCTGTTTGATTGTAACGTCTAGTGTCTCTCGCACTCTATTTTCTTGTTAGATTATTACGTCTGGTGTCTCGCGCACTCTTTTTGTCTGTTTGATTATTACGTCTAGTATCTCGCGCCCTCTGTTTTTCTGTTTGATTATTGCGTCTAGTTTCTCGCGCTTTCATTTCTTCTGTTTAAGTATTGCGTCTGGGGTCTTGCGCATTCTATTTTGTCTTCGATTATTGCGTCTGGTGTCTCGCGCACTCTTTTTTCTGTTTGATTATTACGTCTAGTATCTCGCGCACTCTGTTTTTCTGTTTGATTATTGCGTCTAGTTTCTCGCGCGTTCATTTCTTCTGTTTAAGTATTGCGTCCGGGGTCTTGCGCATTCTATTTTGTCTTCGATTATTACGTCTAGTGTCTCGCGCACTCTGTTTTATCTCTTTGATTTTTACGTCTAAAATCGCGCGCACTCTGTTTTTCTGTTTGATCATTACGTCTAGTTTCTCGCGCTTTCATTTCTTCTGTTTGAGTATTGCATCTGGGTTTTGCGCATTCTATTTGGTCTTCGATTATTACGTCTAGTGTCTCGCGCACACTGTTTTCAGATTGATTATTACGTCAAGTATCTTGTGCACTCTGTTTTCCTGTTTGATTATTACGTCTAGTGTCTCGCGTATACAGTTTTTCTGTTTGATTATTACGTCTAGTATCTCAGCATTAAATTTTTCTGTTTGTTTTTTTGTTTGATTATTACGTCTGGTGTCTCGCGCACTCTTTTTTTGTTTGATTATTTCGTCTAGTATCTGGCGCACTCTGTTTTTCTGTTTGATTATTACGTCTGGTGTCTCCTGCCGTCTGTTTTTCAGTTGGATTATTTCGACTCGTATCTCGCGTATTCTGTTTTTCTGTTTGATTGTAACGTCTAGTGTCTCTTGCACTCTATTTTCTTGTTAGATTATTACGTCTGATGTTTCGCGCACTCTTTTTTTCTGTTTGATTATTACGTGTAGTATCTCGCGCACTCTGTTTTTATGTTTGATTATTGCGTCTAGTTTTTCGCGCGTTCATTTCTTCTGTTTGAGTATTTCGTTTGCGGTCTTGCGCATTCTATTTTGTCTTCGATTATTACTTCTAGTGTCTTGCGCACTCTGTTTTATCTCTTTGATTTTTACATCTAAGATCGCGCGCACTCTGTTTTTCTGTTTGATTATTATGTCTAGTTTCTCGCGTTTTCATTTCTTCTGTTTGAGTATTGCATCTAGGTTCTTGCGCTTTCTATTTTGTCTTCGATTATCACGTCTAGTGTCTCGCGCACACTGTTTTCAGATTGATTATTACGTCTAGTATCTCGTGCACTCTGTTTTCCTGTTTGATTATTACGTCTAGTGTCTCGCGTATACAGTTTTTCTGTTTGATTATTACGTGTGGTGTCTCGCGCATACAGTTTTTCTGTTTGATTTTCACGTCTAGTATCTCAGCATTAAATTTTTCTGTTTGTTTTATTGTTTGAGTATTACGTCTGGTGTGTAGCGCACTCTTTTTTTGTTTGCTTATTTCGTCTAGTATCTGGCGCACTCTATTTTTCTGTTTGATTACTACGTCTGGTGTCTCCTGCCGTCTGTTTTTCATTGGATTATTACGTCTCGAATCTCGCGCACTCTGTTTTTCTGTTTGATTGTAACGTCTAGTGTCTCTCGCACTCTATTTTCCTGTTAGATTATTACGTCTGGTGTCTCGGGCACTCTTTTTCCTGTTTGATTGTTATGTCTAGTATCTCGCGAACTCTGTTTTTCTGTTTGATTATTACGTTTGGTGTTTCGCGCACTCTTTTTCTAGTTGATTATTACATCTTGTATCTCGTGCATTCTGTCTTTCTGTTTAATTAATACGTCTAGTCTCGTGCACTCTTTTTTCTGTTTGATTATTACGTCTAGTATCTCGCGCACTTTGTTTTTCTGTTTGATTATTACGTGTGGTGTTTCGCGCACTCTGTTTTTCTCTTTGTTTAATATGTCTAGTGTCTCGCGCATCAGTTTTTCTGTTTGATTCTTTCCTCTAGTATCTCGCCTACTCTGTTTTTCTGTTTTTTATTACGTCTGATGTCCCGCGCCCTGTGTTTTTCTATTTTATTAATACGTATAGTATGTCGCGAACTCTTATTTTCTGTTTCATTATTACGTTTACATGTAGTATCTCGAGCACTCTGTTTTTCTGTTTGATTATTACGTCTGGTGTATTGTGCATTCTGTTTTGTGTTCGATTATTTCATCTGGTGTTCTCGCATTCTGTTTTTCTGTTGATTGTTACGTCTAGTATCTCGCGCACTCTGTTGTTCTGTTTTATTATTACGTCTGATGTCCCGCGCCCTGTGTTTTTCTGTTTTATTAATAGGTATAGTATGTCGCGCACTCTTATTTACTGTTTCATTATTACGTCTACATGTAGTATCTCGAGCACTCTGTTTTTCTGTTTGATTAATACGTCTGGTGTATTGCGCATTCTGTTTTGTGTTCGATTATTTCGTCTGGTGTTCTCGCATTCTGTTTTTATGTTGATTGTTACGTCTGGTATCTCGCGCACTCTGTTGTCCTGTTTGATTATTATGTCTGGTGTCTTGCGCATTCTGTTTTGTGTTCGATTATTATATCTGGTGTTCACGCATTCTATTTTTTCTGTTTGATTAATAAGTCTAGTATATCGCGCTTTCAGTTCCTCAGTTTGATTAGTACGTCTAGTATCTCGCGCACTCTGTTTTTCTGTTTGATTAATACGTTTAGTGTCTCGCGCTTTCAGTTTTTTCTGGTTGATTATTACATCTGGTGTCTCGCGCATTCAGTATTTCTCTTTTACTATTACGTCTGGTGGCTCGCCTTTTCAGTTTGTGTGTTTGATTATTACGTCATGTGTCAGTCTCGCGCACTCTTTTTTGTTTGATTATTTCGTCTAGTATCTGGTGCAATCTGTTTTTCTCTTTGATGATTACGTCTGATGTCCCGCGCCCTGTGTTTTTCTGTTTGATTATTACGTCTGGTATCTCGCGCACTCTTATTTTCTGTTTCATTATTACGTCTAGTATCTCGCGCACTCTGTTTTTCTGTTTGATTATTACGTCCAGTGTCTCGCGCTTTCAGTTTTAGTTTTTCTGGTTGATTAATACCTCTGGTGTCTTGCGCATTCTGTTTTGTGTTCGATTATTTTATCTGGTGTCTCGCTCATTCAGTATTCTCTTTTACTATTGCGTCTGGTGGCTCGCGCTTTCTGTTTTTGTGTTTAATTATAACGTCTAGTATCTCGCGCACTCTATTTATGTGTTTGACTATTACGTTTGGTGTCTCGTGCACCTTATTTTTCTGTTTGAGTATTACGTCTAGTATCTCCGCCCTCTGTTTTTCTGTTTTATTATTACGTTTAGTATCTCGTGCACTCTGTTTTTCTGTTTGAATATTACGTGTGGCGTCTCGCGCACTCTGTTTGTCTATTTGATTATTACGTATGTTGTCTCGCCCACTCTGTTGTTCGGTTTGATTATTCCGTCTTGGGTCTTGTGCATTCTGTTTTCTTGTGCTTTCTTGATTATTACGTCTAGTATCTCGCGCACTCTTTTTTCTGTTTGGCTATTACGTCTTGTGTCTCGCGCACTCTATTTTTCTGTTTGACTATTACGTTTGGTGTCTCGCGCACTCTATTTTTCTGTTTGATTATTATTGTGTTTCTTATTTTATTTAATTCCTGATTGATCTACATTTACATGTAATTTCTTCTCACAATATAACAAAAAAATTATTAACGTACAGCTCTTTACGACCAAGTTTTCAATTTCAATACACTTCATGATCAGTACAAGTTCTTAGCCTAGTTCTTAGCATTTTCAGAACTGACATGTCAATCCAGTTTTGGTTTCTAAGGACTAAAGTCCCGTAAAATGATATATTTTATATTCTCTAAGATTCAAGTTTGAATTCAATTCTAGTAAGTTACACGTTATAACTGTTGACTATCTCATTATGCTGCAGGGTAAAGTGGAAATTACTGAGGCGACTCCCGTGAGACTAGGCCAATCAGAACCCATCAATAAGTCAATAGGTAAGTCACGTGATACTTGTTATACGTGCAGGGTACAGCCCTTTACAACCAAGACTGCAATTCGAATACAATTCCTGATCAGTACTGAAAGACCTTTCATTTTTGTTTTTCTTATTGAAATCTGATTTAAATCACATGCATTGAAGAAACGTCTAAAAGAATCAGGCGATTCTTCTTCAAATCGCATTTATCAACTCTTCAAACGCTCATAACTGATATTAATGGAGCCTATAGATATCAGTTCAAATAAAATTCATCTCATTGTCGATTTGATATTCGCTTAGTTTTCTGTCTCATCCTTTTTACGTTTTACTCATCACCGCAGCCGTCCGCCTTATTCGTTTTTGTGGTACTTGGCTCCACTCAAGACTTTTCGCTGCATCATTAGAGAAACTGCAAGAGCTTCTTCATAAAGTGCTTGGTTTTCTTGTTGCTGTTCTTGGTCATCGTCGTATACAGTGTTCCGGTAAGTGCAGATAGTTTTAACTGATGGCACAATAGATCAAATTGCATATTACGATATTCTACTGAATATTCTGCCAAGATAACGCAATGTCCGCCTATAAATCGCTCTCTTTCTCTCTCTCTCTTCGTAGCTTTAACTTAAAAAGTTTTGTGAAAAATGTTTAAGTCCTTCTCAATCCGATGAAAATTGTATTGACAAGTCTTGGCTGAAAATTTCCGGTGAATGTTTTTAGGTACACCCTAATACCCTGTTTGAACATTGCATACCTTAAAATCCCGGTTAATAAGCCCCTCAGCTTTGGAAAATATTTAAATTTCCGCATATTAAGTAAGCCTTTACTCGTTTCTTATCAGCTCAGCCCACCAAAAACTCCTTAAGAATCGTGAAGTTTTATAATCTCAGGGCTTATAACCGGGATTTTATGGATTTCAAAGATATAACTATGTTTTGCAGTTAATGCTTTCTTGTATTTTGTTTTCAATAAATCTTTATTCTTTCACCATAATTTTATCTCCATTTCATTAAATTCTTCATTATTCAGTTTTCAAATAACTAGGACAATGGCTTCCTTTTTTAGGGGAGGGGCGGGGGTGGAGGAGGGGGTTTGTTTCAATCTCATTTTTGTAGTTAAAAACGTGTTATTTTGTCGATGTCTGGTCTGTAATAACTACTCATTCCGCTTGTTTCTGTTTTATTTCAGAGTTGCACTGCTAAGAAGCTGCTTGGAGCATGAATACCAACGTTACCTTCCACTCTGCTTTACTATCACTTGTTAAGTTTAAGATATAGAACAATAGCTGAAAGAGCATTTTCTTTTTTCTTTTTTAAGCGAAAAAAAAATACTAGGCTCGAAATATTTCAAAACACTTACTTTTGAGTACTGAGTGATCTTCAGTTATTAATTTTAATATACAATGTTTACTAAAAGTTTAGGTAGCAAATTATTATGTTTATACAATGTTACATTTTGTAAAAATGACAAATGAGGTTATTTCTAATACATTCGACTGTGCTTGAAACCGGTAGATTCTCAAACTCGCCAATATTGAAGTAATTATGGAAAATAGTGACTACCATCTGCCAACACTGAGTTTGAAAGTATAGATTACTTTATGAAGGATTTGCCATATCGCGTATATATTTAATTTACTCCTTTTTATCATTTAGAAAAAAAGAAAGAAAACTGTGCAACCATTTTCGCTGAAGAAGGTTACAGTTAGCAACCGAAACGTCCGTAATTTTAAATTTTAGCCAGTGTCAACTTGTACTTCTTTACACAGTTATCATGGTTATATATATCAAAGAAAGTGTTTCTGCATATACTTGTCTATGTCCAAATAATAAAGCTGTTATAAACTTATATATTTTTCAGTTTATCTGATTTATTGAGACATTTCTTCGGGTTTGTTCAACTTAACTCTTTCTCTATTCTCCATACAATGCAATGTGATTGTTCTTGTTACATTTTATCCTGGGATTGTAAATTATATCGCAAATGAAAATGAAACATTTAGAGACGTTTGTATGACTGGGGTTTGTATGGCGTATACCTCCAGTCATACAAACGTCTCTAAATTGTCCAGTTTTCAACTTCCGTTTTCTCGATTCAGGTAGAACCAAACCTAACGAAACTTCGTACGATTACCAAACTAGAGGTGGTTTTTCAGGTGCTGGTATTGATTTTCCGCTCAGTTTAATTTTAATCATTTTGAATTTGCGGCGGCCATTTTGGAGAAAGGTCTATTATTAGTCTCCTTATTTGAGTCGTCGCACAACGCTTAAGGCCGTGGCAAACGCGGAAACATTGTTGCGGAAACATTGTTGCGGACGCAAATGTTTCCCCGTTTGCCCGCGCACGCAACATTTGTTGCGGATTTTGCGTCCGAGACGCAAAAAATGTTTCTGAATTCTTTCAGAAACAATTTGCGTCAGCAACAAATGTTTCCCCGTTTGCTCGCCGAAACATTTGCGTCCGCAACAATGTTTCCACAACAATGTTTCCTCGTTTGCCACAGCCTTTAGAAGAACTTAGAAGAATGCCGTTAACCCACCCCTTCCCAATTTTTATTCTAAATAGCAAACAAGGCGAGAGCAGTACAGGGGGCAGGAGGGAGAGTTTGGTTATTTGAATAAATAAAATAATAAGAGGCTAAATAAATGTAACAATTAGGGGATCGATATTGTCTTAATGTACTACAAATCTTTTGAATTACTTTGAAAAAAGTCAACAAGACTTAAGACCCTGGTTTGCTTAAAGGAGCTATGTCACGATATTTTAAGTCATTTTTTCGATGTACAAAATATTAACTTTCAAATTGAAGGAAACCTCAAAATAATTGTTTCTTGAGGTAGAGAAACACCAAATTGGTAATAATAAACCAAGCAGAAACCAGGCTGGTTAAGGATGGAGACGATGAAGACCGATTGCAAACGACGAACTTGAAAAATTTAGGCTAATTTTTTCCAAGATGCGCAAACCGTAACGTAGCTCCTTTATCTTTCAATTCCAAAAAATCAACAGCTTGTAATTTCTGGCGTGTGTAAGATCATAGACTTGACTCCTGTTGAGAGAGAACTCGGAATTCTTTTTCCGAGTAGCTTGTGTCCCAAGACTAACATTTACTATCATTTCTTTCCATACATGTCTCACATATCGACAAACTAATCCCAGCAGTGTGTGGGACGTTTGTCACATTTATTTGAACCTAGTTATACGACCAAAACTCCAACGAGTCTCCTGTAGCTCAGTGGTTGAGTGTCAGCCCGGTGTGCGGAAGGTCATTGGTTCGACTCCTGTTGGGAGAACAAGGGATTTTTTTTTCGAGTAGCTTTTGTCACTGGCTGAATAATATCTCACTTTTTTAATTTCTTCTTGCTGTGATATTTTGTTTTCTTTATGCTGCCAGACACATTTTTGAAATAAAATTAACAATTAAGGGATATTTTCTTAATATCCTTATGAGTTAAGAAAAATATTTTCAACTACTTTGAAAAAGTCAACTAGACTTGAGACCCTGGTTTACGTTTTCTTAATCCTTTAATTCCTAAACTTGCAAAGTCTGGTGTGTGTAAGGTCATGAGACTCGGCTCATGTTGGGAGAACTCGGAAATTGTGTCACATTTGAACCTAGTTATATGGCCTAAGCTCCCACGAGTCTCCTGTAGCTCAGTGGTTGAGCGTCCGCCCCGTGTGCGGGAGGGCATGGGTTCGAGTCCTGTTGGGATAATTCGGTATTCTTTTTTCCGAGTAGTTTGTGTCACGGACAGAATATTAACTTCCTTTTTGTAATTTGTTCTTGTTGTAATATATTTTTATTATTTTTTTAAATCCCTTGAATTCCTTGGTTTGTTTAATCCTAATTAATACCTAAAAATGAACAGCTGGTAATTTCTGGTGGGTGTAAGGTCATAGACTCGACTCATGTTCGGAGATAACTCAGAATTAATTATTTTTACAAGCAGCTTGTGTCCCAAGCTTAACATTTAATATCATTTATTTTCATACTTATCTCACATATCGACAAACTGATCCTAGCAGTGTGCCGAACGCTTGTGACATTTGAACCTAGTTATGTGGTCCAAACACCCACGAGTCTCCTGTAGCTTAGTGGTTGATTGTCCGCCCGGTGTGCGGGTGGTCATAGGTTCGAGTCCTGTTGGGAGAACCTGGAATTATTTTTTCCGATTAGCTTGTGCCACCAACTGATTATCTTTCTTTTTGTAATTTCTTCTTGTTGTAATACATTTTTTTCTTTTTCCCGCCAGACACATTTTTGACCAAGAACATTTATTTTCTTAATTTTATTATTTTTTTTGCCATTAAAAAACATCCAAAGAAAAGGGCTTTCTTTTTCTGGCTTGTGATTCGCTGATTAAAAAGCGTGCGTGTGACGTAATTGCCAGTGACTGGTTTCAGCTTCTAATCCATATTCATGACAAATTGCAGAATTCTTGTCAAACCACGCTGGTCGTGGATGTGTAAAGACGTGTCTTCTTACGGAAGACTGAAGAAGATGATCGATGTGCATAGAAGAAGCTGGGAAAGAAGACGTTTGGTTATTCCAACCAAAGGTAAGCACTGCTTTTGGAAAATATTACCGTTTTATTTTGTTTAGAAAGCTTAAAAGGTATCAAAATGTTAGCGAAATGAGTTAACATGTGCGCTGTTTGTATTCTTGAAGGAAGAAGATGTTTCATTGATGTGCAAAGCTGGGATGGATGTCTTTACGTTATTCAAACCAAAGGTAAGCGCTGCTTTTGCAAAATATTACCGTTTTATTTTGTTCAGAAGGCTAAAAGTATCGAAATTGTACTCGAGTAAGTCAACACGTGCACTTGCCGTTCGCTTTGAGCGTCGCTTCGACTCGACACTTATTTGAATTGTTTCGTTTGCAATACATTATTTTAAAAAGGCGGTGATTTACGAGTCTCTGGCATGAACTAGTGCTGCGTAATATTGTATGAGAAATTACAAACAGTTTAGTAGTCTTAACGCCTGAAACAAACGCTGAAATAAAGATTATAAGATTAAAAATTACACAGGACAAATTCGGAGGTCTTTTGGTGAGAAATGTTTTACCTGTTGAAAGTCGATAACGGCGTCCGGCTTAAATTTGCAACGAGGCCACGTGCATGCGATATTTTATATTTGTAAATGCGAAGAGACGTAAAGTTTTGTTGCAATAATTTAGAAAAAGCTTTGCTTGGTTTTCCTTTACCTCACTTCTTGTATTTTTGTGGCCGTGTTTTGTTCTTAAATTAAAATTTAACCTTCAAACTATTCAAATTTGCGAGCTTCGCAAGCAATAGTCACGCGTGTCAAAGCCGCCATTTTTAAACAGTTGTATAGGTTGGAAATTTGATAAATTGCTAATTATTTAATTTTTTATTTAATTTTCAGGAAAACAAACTTGATGAAGAGGAAAGGAGAGCAAATAATCTGGCCACAAGGACAAACTGGAATCACGGAATCAGGAGGAAATACTACAAAGATGAGAACTTTAAATTTATTAAGCAATTGTAGTGAAAATGTTGGCTGATCAAATGTCTAAATTTGAAAATGTTCACTCTCGGTTTTATTACATCGGATTTATTGATTGTCTGTTTAGAGGCGTGAAAACGCAAGGGACTGGTCGGAGGAAATTGGCACAAAGTACTTTATAACTTGTTTAATATCAGCCAACATTTTTTGGGACTAGCCTACAAACTTTGCAGACCATTATACAGGTTCAAGTTTAGCGATCATTTCATTTATGCCGGATGTTAATAATTTGATTTAGGTTGACTCTGTAAATTGTCTTGACTTGCTTGGAAAATTTATCGAAACTTGATTGCAAAAACAAAGGCGGGTTTTCAATTCTGTAGCTTTGATCTCTCAAGATATTTAGAATATTATGTATGCACACACAATCATGTGTCACAACGCAACATCACTTCGCTATATACGTTGCTATGGTTACAACTTCAGTTGATGTAGCAGGGATGTGATAATTTTTAAGGTGGCACTTCAAGACGAACGAGGAAAAAAATCTGAAACAAAGCAAAACTCGCCAGTTATTTTCTGGCAAGCAATAAGTGAGTTATTTGATTGGCTGTTTCTTGGTCGGTATTTTTTATGAATATGCCGGATATCTTGAGCTTTAAATATTACGGTGCGCTATAAAATGAAAGGGGGGATTCCCAAGTGCCACCTTTAAAAGATTCACACGCTTGCCTCATCAATAATTGAAGTTGACAAGAGAACACTGGCTTTTTGATTAGAAAAATTCGATTGAAACTGATCAAAGAAAATCAAACGAGATTCCTTCGTTTAAATTATTGTACGTCATAAATTGTTTTAAACAGCAACGACTGTAATTGATAATTCAATTTTGGCTTGTCTTGGATCGAAAAATATATCTTTGCCTATGTTCTCTTGTCGGCTTGGTATGATGGTAATTAAAACCCTAATGTCTGGTTCTGGGAATATCACGAAAACTCGAGTACGAACGGTTATGTAGACCAGTTATAGACCAGTTATACAGACCACAAAATGGAAAATCATTGTTCACTAATTCAAAACAAAAACAAAAAAACAGCACGATGTTTAATCAGCTATTTCGATTTTCCTGAAATTTTCTTGCAATTTTAAATTACAGCAGTATTACTTTTTGATGCTTTGCACGACGCAAGATAGAAAACCTTAAGACAATTGTCTGATTAAAAAAACTCTGTTCAAAGTAATTTTGCCAATTAACAATCTTGTGTAAGCAATATTTGGTTTGTTTTGTTTGAAAAAGCTCTATTTACCAAAACACAAATTCACGGAAAACACTTAAAAATAATTGTCTGATAAAAAACAATCAACAATCTTATGAAAGCAGTATATATGTCTACCACAACATACGTCGAGGAGAAAACTGAACTTGAAAAAATTGTCTGATAAACAAAACCAACTTGTATTTTTCAAATAAATATTGTTTTGATTGTTTGAACAAGGTCTATTTATTCACGGAGAAACCTCATGAAACAGCCACCAATCCTAGATAAGCAATATGAAATTTGTTTGTATAAGCTTTATCTACCAAAAACAGTCTAGGAGAAAATGTCTGATAAGAAAAAATAGCGATTAAAACTGTATTGAACAAGTTCTATTTACCAAAAGAAACATTTAAGTAAAATGAAAAACTTTGAAAAATACTTTGAAAGCAATCAATAACCTTATGAAAGCAACATTTTGTATTGTTTGTACATGTTTTATCTACCAAAAGACAAATAAATTCACACAAAATAGAGGACTTCGAACCTGAAAGTTACCTGATGAAAAAATCAAAAATCTTATGAAAGTAATATTTTATTTGTACAAGTTTTATTTACCAAGAGACAAATTCACGCAGAGTTGAGAACTTTGAACAAATTATCTGATAAAAACGATCAGCAATTTTATGAAAGAAATATTTTGGTTGTTTGAACAAGTTTTATTTACCAAGAGACAAATTCACGCAGAGTTGAGAACTTTGAACAAATTATCTGATAAAAACGATCAGCAATTTTATGAAAGAAATATTTTGGTTGTTTGAACAAGTTTTATTTACCAAGAGACAAATTCACGCAGAGTTGAGAACTTTGAACAAATTATCTGATAAAAACGATCAGCAATTTTATGAAAGAAATATTTTGTTTGTTTGTACAAGTTTTATTTACAAAGAGACAAATTCACGTAGAGTTGAGAACTTTGAACAAATTATCTGATAAAAACGATCAGCAATTTTATGAAAGAAATATTTTGTTTGTTTGTACAAGTTTTATTTACCAAAAGACAAATTCACGCAGAGTTGAGAACTTTGAACAAATTATCTGATAAAAACGATCAGCAATTTTATGAAAGAAATATTTTGGTTGTTTGTACAAGTTTTATTTACCAAGAGACAAATTCACACAGAATTGAGAACTTTGAACAAAAATTTAATTATCTGATGAAAACGATCAAAAATTTTATGAAAGAAATATTTTGGGTTTTTTTTACAAATTTTATTTACCAAAAGACAAATTTACGCAGAATAGACCAATTTCGATATATTAATATTCTAACTTGGCTCCGAGGCTTAGGGGAATAAAACAAAAGAAATCGACAATAAATCACATCGAGGTTGAGGGATGAATAAATCATTTCTTTTGTTTTATTCCCCTAAGCCTCGGAGCCAAGTTAGAATATTAATATATCGAAATTGGTCTATTGAGAACTTGAAAAAATTATCTGATGAAAACGATCAGCAGTTTTTATTAGTTTTATTCACCAAATGACACTTCACGCAGAGTTGAGGACTTCAACCCTGAAAATTGACTGATAAAAACAATCAAAAATTTAATGAAAACAATATTTTGTTTTGTTTGTACAAGTTTTGCCTACCAAGAGACAGATTCACGCAGATCTTTGAACAAATTGTCTGATAAAAACAATCAACATTTTAACGAAAGAAACAGTTTGTTTTTATACAAGTTTTATTTACCAAACGTTTCGCAGAATTGAGAACTTTGAGCTAATAATCTGATGAAAATGATCAATAATCTTATGAAAGAAATAGTTTTGTTTGTAGAAGTTTTATCAACCAAAGGAGAACTCGCGTAAAAAAGACAACTTGAAAATAATTGTCTGGTAAACAAAATCAATACCTTTATTCAAATTAATATTCTTTGTGGAAACATTTTTGTTTGTACACATTTTATTCACCAAAAGAATTGAAAACCTTTGAACAAATTATCTGATGAAAACAATCAACGATCTTGTAAAGCAATATTTTTTGTCTGTAAAAGTTTTACTTACCAAAAGGCAAATTCACACAAAATAGACAACTGAATATAATTCTCTGATAAAAACAATCAACAAGTTTATGAAAGCAAAATGTTTTTGTTTGAACAAGGTCTAATTACCAAAAGACAAGTCACGGAGAAAATAGCATTTTAATTGTGTGATCAATAAAACAATGGTTTATTCAAAATTTATTTTGAAAATTCATATTCTTTTGTGGGCAATATTTTGTTTTGTTTGCACAAGGTGTATTTACCGAAGACAAATTCACGCAGAATAGACATTTTTTTGTCCGATAAAAACGATCAACGATGTTAAATAACGCGAAAGACCTCGCATGAATTTTCATTGTAATTTTCCATATGTAAATTTCAACAACACTTGATTTTAGAATATTTAATGATTATTATTATTTCTCGTGAAATGCCAAAGCTTGTGAAAGCTTTCTTCAACAAAAAACCGTCGAATTCATGGAGAAAACATAATTTAAACAAACCGACGCGTTTCATCTTGATTTTGTTTCTTTTACTGTGGTCTGTATAGCTGTTATTTAACTTTTACAATGTTCAATTGTTAAGCAAAACTTGTGTCGAGGGTGGGACGGAATTCGCAATCACGTTTCTTTCCCAAGAACCAGACATTGGGTTTTACCTGATTTATTTTTAATGTTTACTCAGTAGAAAATATATTTTTCTGCCGGCATTCGATGTAACACAGGACAAAGTACGCGTCGCTATAGTTGAAAATAAACCTCGGCTAGAATTTTATCACAAGAATCAATAAACAACATGGAGCTAAGCAGTTGAATTGTTATATTTCTTGGCTCTTGTGGCTAAACAAAATTAATAGTGTTTGCTCCAACAATATTCAACCAAATTGCATAACAAGCGCAATTAAAACATCGGATAGATTTCTCTGCGTTTTCTCGTTTGATTTGTCCTGTGTTACATACGAAAATTGTTGGCTGAGAAATATTTTTTCAGTAAAATGTGTACAACATCTCGTGCAAAAAAGCCTAAACTTTCGGCGAGGGATATCTTCGGTTCAAAATTTTATTTTGGAAGACGAAAGTTTAAACATTTTCTCGGATTTCAAGGGTAGAAAGAATTGGCATTTAATTTTTTTTGCACGAGGTGTTGTTTACAATTTTTGGCGGAAAAATTACAAGGGAAGCCATTTTGAATTTTTTGTCGAGAATGTTGCCAGGGGAAACGCTGTGCAAAAAAAAAAAATTTTCCCGCCAAAAGACTTAGTACAGTTTTTTCAGGACACCTTTTTATTGATTTAATTGAAAATACTTAACTAATTAAAGAATAATTGAGTAAATAAAACTTATTGTTTATACAGAACACTTGTTTGTAGTGAATTTATTGAGTGATTGATATTTTTATTGAAGATAATAAAAGATGACACGGAAAACAGTTTACTTTATTGACTGATCTTTATTGTAGAAATATAATATATAATTAAAGAGACAAGACAAATAATGAAATATTTTTATTGACAATATAAATGAGTTTGAATATTTTTGAAAAAAAAATTGGCGCATGCGTATTTTGGGCGCCGTATTTTTTCTAAGTCTTTTGGCGGGAAAATTAAAAAAAATTCAAACAGATGTTAACAAGAAGTAATTTTTTTAAAAAGTTGGCGCATGCGTATTTTGGGCGCCCGTATTTTTCTAAGTCTTTTGGCGGGAAAATTAAACATTTTCAAACAGATGTTAACAAGAAGTAAATAATTAAAAAATGTTGGCGCATGCGTGTTTTAAGCGCCCGTATTTTTCTAAGTCTTTTGGCGGGAAAATAAACATTTTTCAACAGATGTTAACACAGAAACAACTATTACAAAAACGTTGACTTGAAAATTTGTTCTTGCAGTACTCAATTCACCTAAAGATTATCCTTGGCTTGAACTTAGTTGAGTGGTCTAAAAAAAATTACTTTGGCTGAAATTCTTTCCGGTAATCTCCTTAAAAGTTTGTTTTCTACCTCAGATTAAACTTGACTTTCACTTGGATGATAATCTTCTGAATCCTTCTTGTTTGATTCCGCCGGGCTTGATCGAAGCATGTGAAGCATCAAAGGCGATCAGCAACCTAGAAGAAAAACAAATAATAAAAGATAAATCAGTAAATATTATCATACTCTTTACAATAAGCAATAACCCCTCAAATGGAAGATAAAAATTGCGGTCAAACGCGTAAACATTAGCGTTGAGTTCAACTGCTAACGCCATACATTTACGCTGTTTCAATGTTTGATGTTAGCAGTTGAGCCCAGCGTTCGTGTTTATTGCAATATCAATATAACCACGGGCTGCGATGGAGACTGAAAGGCCAGACTAAAACTGGTTTCCATTCGATCACTGGCGATCAATCGAGGAATTCGAGGAAATTTTAAAAAGCGCACCAAGATTGAATATTATATTTGAATATTCGACGTATCGTCTACTTGTGTTCGCTTTCAAATAATAAATAATGAATCTGATATATATTTTGCGCGTACGACATGTCATACGACCAAAATCAACAATTACAAGCAATCAAATGGAAACCAGCTATAATTAAATACATCAAAAACTACAAATATGCTAATTAATTAATTATGCGACGAGCGCATAATTCTTTTACAACCGCATCTTTGCAACAACAGAGAATCTTATTTTTATAATTTTCCGGAAAAATTGCCAACCAAACAAAGAGAGCTTTGATAATTTTTGCCAGTTCTTGCTTCAAGCCGAAAAACAGCGTGCAGAAAACGGCCGAAATACACAATTACTCCGAGAAAAATGATTGCACCTTGGATGCCTTGGCATTGTAATGTAAAAATGGTTTCCAAGCGTGCGAAACTGTAATCCATATTAATCTGAACCATTCTTTCTCCTTTGGGTAATTATTAATTTTCTGTCATGGTCTTCGATGTGAAGGTAATTTTTTGTGCAAAATGACTTGCGAAATATAGTATTTTCCGTACATTGTTTTACTCTGGTTAATCGCAAATTATAACTTGAAATTAGCCGTGAAACGTTGGTGAACTGTTAATCCCGAATTAGCGTTAATCAGCTTTCACCTGAGACAGACCTACAGCTTAGTATGTTTAAAATAAACAACTTACCTCATGTAAACAAACATCATTCTGAAATTGTTCTCCTCTTCTAAGCCAGGATCGTTGGTTGATTGCCAGCTTTTTACATTCTATGCTTGACATTTTCCTGGAAAGAGATACGTTTTATGTAAATATCTGCTAACGTACCTGTCCACAAAATCATGGACCGGAAGTAAAAATATTAAGCTAAGATCCTCGTCAATAGTCTTTGGGAAAGTTATTTAATAGGTAAAAAAAGTTGATTGGTACATATTCTCACTACAATTACTACATAAATTATCATAAATACTATCAAAATAGGAATCCCCCCCCCCCCCCCCCCCCCCCCCCCCCCCTCGAACAACGAACAATGTTGAAGAATAGTAGATAACCAACCAGGGGAGAAAGACAGTCGTCCTAAGACTTTTGACTTGAATTGTAGGTTAAGACTAAGTAAAAACAATAACGTATACTCGTAAAAACTACAGTACTGAAATTTCCAATTAACGAACCCATATGTTAAAGTAGAAATCTAGCAATTGCTTACAGAGAATTTACGTCTCTCAACAGCGACTTCTCGTACAAGCAGAATGCTGAAATAGCCGATTTTCATCAGTTGTAAATTTTGCAGTTACACACTGTTTAAGGTGGCTCGCCTGGATTTTCAAAACAGCACACTATCCCGATTTACTTCACTGCCAGAGCCCAGAGAGGCCAGCTACTTAAGGGGCAGTACCACGAGAATTATCCCACGTTTTTGTGTAAACTACGCTTGAATTATGAAGGTACACTCGCTGATGCACAAAATAGCTCCTGAACAACAAGAGAAAGACATCAATTCATTCTCCTGAGGTGGGAACAAACCAGAATTGATTTTGAGCAATTTTTCCCAAGTTCATTCCACTTCAGTTCCTACCCGTCCTTAGTCAAATAAATTCTTTAACAGTTTTTTCTGTACTAGTATAGTAGCTTTTAGCAAGACTCGGCCACTATTAGTGGATTTCCATTGATACAAATATTTCTGCTACATGTAGGATGTTTAAGTAGTACTAAATCTTGGTGACACTGCCCCTTTAACCCATTACGTACGTTTGATGGGTATGGGTATTACCATAGCAACGCGGCGATAACAAATTTTCTCGCCGTCTAAACCTAAAATTTTAAAACAACCTATTGTTTCTTGAAGCCTAGATGTATTAAGTAACTTTCAAAAAAATAATTGATTGAATGCATGTCTTCCTTCAAAAGATGAAATATTCGCCTTAGGTTCTGTTAATTCGGATTGATTGAGCCGATTGATGTTTTTACCACATATGATACCTTGAGCCAGGAGCATATCACCCTGGGAGCATATCACCTTATTGGGCCTATGACACGGCGTAGTTACACCTTAAGCTATTTTTAGGATTACTTTTACCGCGAAAATCACCCGTTGCGAGCACGAGGACGAGGCTGTCATTCATGTTTCAGATTACAAATAAAACCAGGAATGAACGAGAGGAACGTGGAATAAAACTAGAATGGCGGATTGTCGTTACTACGAATTATTATACGACATAGCATTTTAGAGTGCGAATACGCACAAAGACGAGAGCAAATATGAGACCGTATTACACGGGTCTTAGTCCCCCTGACCGCGCGCTACGGAAAACACTGTTGAAAGCCTGTATTTTAGGAAATATATTATCTCGTATAATAAACAATTTATTCAGCGGAAAGTTGTGTAATACGGCTGGGCATTTTTACTCGTCAGTTTTTATCTTGTAAAAATACCCAGCCGTATTACACAACTTTCCGCTGAATAACCTCTTTTTATCACTATTGTCCGCGGACTTATATAGAAATCTTTTCGCGGGAGAACGGTTCTAAAAATATCCCAAGGTGTAACTACGCTGTTGTCATTAATCAGTACAGATAGAGGCTCCGGGGTGATATGCCCCTGCTTGAGCATAGTACTGCGTCCCATGAAAGTTTCAACCAATTTGTTTCATTTGATTCATAAATATTTCCGGCAAAAAAAAGAAATGATGGTATATTTTACAACTGAACCTGAACAAGGCGGCTGGTCTGGCCAGTTGAAATATTGTAAATCAAATATAATAACCGTTGTATCAGCTTTGTAGTAGTCACAGACTTCTCTCTGTTCATCGGTTTTAATTTTAGTTTGAACTAAATTTCAACATGTACTACACTGTCTCTGTAATTTTAAAATGAGAAAAGAAATGGCGGTTTTATTTTCTAACTCGATCTTGCAATAATTTATACTCTCATTTTCGATTGGAATATAAAACACAATCATCACTCTAACAGCTGAACATTTTTGCACAAAATCTAAAAGAACATTTCTCAGCAATATCCCGTTAAACGTAAATTAGGCGTTTGATAGTGTTTTGAGGTGCTTTAGCATAGTTCTTCGAAATGAAATATTCTGAAATCGTAGCCATCTGAGGGGCTTTATTTACCTTACATTTACCATCATCAAATATATTTCTACAAAGAGGAGGTAGTTATCCCTACAATTTATTGCAAAATATTGAAGTAAATGAGGGAATGCATAAAATTCTCCACCAAACGTTCGTTGTTGTTTTGCGCAAAACCGGCCAACAGATTTTTGTAAAACTTCCTCTACATTTGGTCAAACTACGAAATTTCAAAGAATTAAAAATGGATACAAAGTTACTTTACAATACTTTTACTTTAATAGTTTAACAATACAAAAGTTACAAGTACTGAAGAAAAAACCCTGAACAGGAACTACTTCCCTAAACATAGGACTACCCAGTCATAAATTATTGAATAAATAAAATCAAAAAATTCAATTTTCAATCTACTAAATTACACATAAATTATACAAACATATACTGTCAATAACATTAAAATTATCAGACTAAAATTAAAATATAATACTGATAAATCCAATTTAGCTCATGGCTTTAGTATGTTTCAGTAGCATCCGTTTTTAACTAGATCTCGAGAAAATCAGCTTTCTTCAAAAACAAAAGGATACTGCTAACGTCGCTATAGTAACCTCTGTTACTTGGAAATCAGTAACAAGGAAAACTTTGTTCATATGTTATCATTATGGTTTAGTGTGGTAAAAATCTAAGGTTGCCTTCTGATCGAACTTTTGTTTCAAATGCATCACCTAAAAAAACCTGCGAGCCTCTTTAAATCGATGGGTCAACTGTTACCATGTATTTTCGCATCTTGGGCAACATGCAGACAAACTCCTTTCATGAATGCGTGATATAAATTTATTTTTAATCGATAAAAGAACGGACAAAAAACGTACATGTATTGATAATTATATTTTGTCCAGCATTTGTTTAGGCCAAAGAACTCCTGACAGGAAAATGAAACGAATGATTTAATTACTCAGGACAAATTAAATCGTATTAAATATATAACATATTTTAAGTTACGATTTTGTCCTTTTGTGCAAGAGGTCTTTATACTAAGAAATTTATGTTCTAGATGGAGGTTTATTAGAGATGGGGCCTAATGGAGTTTTATGGTTCACTTCTGCTTTATAAATTTAAAAAAAAATGGTTTTGAAGCATGACAAAACAAATTTTGTTTACGCAGATCACTGGAGATCGATAGAGGTCCTATACCAAATCACTAGAGTCTTTTTGTGTTCTATTTAAACCAGTATTTTCGAGTAACATTTTTAGGTATTTGACCCTATTAAACTACTATTTAAAGATTTTCTACAGACCCCATTGCATTCAATTGCATTGAATTTCAGATCTACAACTTTGCGTTCAAAATAATCAACTCACCTACTTAAAAGACATCGGTCCTGAAGTTGTTCTCTTATAAATAGCCACACTTGATGATTTCCAGATTATCCTATCCCATGTTTGCCATATGTCTGGAGAGAGATAAGTACCAAGTTAATACACGTGACGTGCCCGTCTGTGATGAAGGCATTATATATAAATACACAATAAAAATTATAAGGAGTAGGTTAGGAAAGAGTTCGAGTGATTTCACATACCGTAAAAGCTCTATTTAGCCCCCCTCTCTATTAAGCCCCCCCTATCTAATAAGCCCCCCCCCCCCCTTTGGAAGTCAGATTTGTAATAAGCCCCCCTCCTTCCGTCAGGCTGATGTAAATGACTTTTCAGCAATATTTTCTGGCGTTTCAGTCACTATGTATTGAAACGTGGTCTTTAATTTCCAGAACTATCGTCGAGTTAGGGTATAAATGCCGTTTCCTTTGTAAGACGGTCTACATAACTCATTTCTTGTTCTGTTTTAGTTAGTGGTGTAATAGTAAAGTTTGAAAAATTAATGTGAATTTTCTTGAAAATTTGTGATTTGAAATAAGCCCCCCTCTCTAATAAGCCCCCCCCCCCCCCCTTCTTGAGGCCTGAAATTAAATAAGCCCCCTGGGGGCTTAATAGAGAGCTTTTACGGTAAATGTGCATGCATTTACACGTGATGCAAATCCTATAAACAATTTTTCCAGAATTAATCAAGCCATGGAATAAATACAGATTAAAAACTAGTTTTCAAAACGGTTTCCCATATTGCTTTATTTTTAAATTATGGTTCACTGATAAAATACAAACTCCCAACTAACAAACTAGTAGTTACGATACTTGCAAGACCTCATGAAAATAGGGGTGGGGTGTTTCGGGACGGGGGAGGGGGTAACCAAAAGCTTATTTCAAGAGAGCCTTAAAACATCCTTTGAAAATATACACATAAAAATGTAAGAGAGGGCAAACATGAGAAAGCACCCTCCCTAAATTTCCCAATTAACTCAGTTGACCTCTTCCGCCCAGTAGCTTTCCAGTTAGCAACAAAATCTGGCCTCAAGGTGTTAATATAAAAACATGGCAATGATCTCTTTTCACAGAAAACTAAAGTTTAAAATTTTCTCAGCTTGCAAAACGTCTAAAATTTACAGTCTACATCTACAACTGGCAATATTCACAAACACTGACCTGTTTTTTTTTAAGGAACATCATCATCATCTAGTGTGAGTCCATGTCAATCACGAGAACTTTCTCCTGAGAAGCATCTTGCCTAATGATGAAAAATAACGTGTTTAGATAAGAATAACAACTCAGTGTTTATTGCATATTGCAAGTGCCTCATAGATGACGAGTTTTCCCTCCGAGAGGAGGTGGGAAAGAGGAGGACAAATTAACCTGCCGCTTACCCCCTCCACCCCCTCCCCGGCCCCCTCCGGTCTTCCTCATAATACGGTCTTAAAAAGCTTATAAACGGTTATTTCTATTATCAAAAGTTTAATTGTAGATTACTAAATATTTTTGTTTCATGTTTTATTTTCCCGAAATATATTCCATACGACATTAATTTTATGCACAGTTGTAAATATATGAATTATGTTTCGTACAGGCTCTGTGGCTACGAATATCTTCCTTATGAACATTTAAAGTGCACTTTTTGAGAACAACGTCGATAAAAGGAACATAGAATAGGTTGATTACCTGTCGAGAAGAACCTTTACGAAGCAATTCGTCAACATTTCCGATGTTGAATGTCCACGTGTTTGCGGCCATCGTTTGAATGCAACGTTCTTGTCCAGGCAATAACTACTCCCGGTAACTACTCACTGTCTTGCTCAAGCCTCGTAACAAAGACATCTACCACGACAATATGGACGATTTTCGATGCAAATATCGTTGATTTGGAAGGTTTATTTGCCCCAGAATAACTACAGAACCACATTCGGCCATAGCGTCGTTCTCGTGTTAAAGTGACGGCAAAATATGAATAATTGAATATTAATGTTAAATGTATCTGCAATTCAAATGAACGAAAGGACTGCACAAGGGAGTGGTCGAGTCAAAATACTATCCGGAAAGAATTAAATGGTTCGGAAAATTTTTGGAAAATCTTTTTGGAAATTCTGGAAGTGGGAACGCTGTGCGGTTTCCAAAGACAACGATAATGAATTGTAAACAATAAACGTCATCTCTCCTCTCTCTCTCTCTCCCCCTCTCTCCTCCCTCTCTCTCTCTCTCTCTCTCTCTCTCACTCTCTTTAATTTAATTTGAATCAAGTTGAATAGTCACACACTTTACGGCTTCATCCACAGACTTTAAATTTACAAGCACCTTTTATAACAAAATGTACAACATGAAAGTAGTGCTCAGTAGCTTTCATTTTAATGGTCACGCACCGAGGGCTTCATCCAAACTTGAACAATAAAGAGCACGGCAACACATGAGACTACTGCTCAATAGCTTTCATTTAACGGGCCAAAAACTAGAGTTTTATCAATACAGATTTCAAAACATAACAACCACCCTGTGCAGCAGCGCGTGAAAGTTATGCTTCATAGCTTTCATTTGAATGGTCGCACCATATGGCTTCATCGGCAGACTTGAAAGTAAGAAGCACCTTGTACAGCATAATAAACAGTACACTCTTTTTTTGGTAATAATCGTTGTTAATAAGAGCGTTGAGACAAAAATGTTAATAACATATCACCAGACGTTGTTTAAATAAACAGTAAAAACACGCATAAAAGTGGAAAGTGCCCACGCAGATTTCAAACAATTATAGCCAAACTTTGTGACTTTTCCTAAACATTATCTGGGAACATTTTGGTGTGTCAATTGTTTGATCACGTGACTTGAATTTTCCATAGCAACCAATTTCCACAAGTCGTTTTACCCAAATTAGGCGTTTTTTCAGCTGAAAACAATTAATGTAAATTTGCAAGGTTTTTATTTATAGTTTCTTCCAAAATCTTTATAGTTTCTGCATTCTTATATTTTTCTTGATTTTTCAAATCAAATTTGGAGATTTCCTGACATTACTGAACCATTTTGAAATCCAAGACGGCGGCCTTTTTTTTAACGTATGACGTCATTTTGGCGTGATACGACGTCATAATTGTCACTTGCCCGTCACTAAAATAAACATTTTCGGCTGTTTTACACACCATATACGTTTCATTTATATAGCGTGAATACTTTTGGAGATACATAGAGGGGGGACAGGGGGGCAGGGGGGAGGGGTAGGGAGTAGTCAGAAGCAGCTGAGCTGGAGTAGTCAGAAGCAGTTGAGCTGAAGTAGTTAGAAGCAGCTGAGCTGGAGTAGTCAGAAGCAGCTGAGCTGGAGTAGTCAGAAGCAGCTGAGCTGGAGTAGTCAGAAGCAGCTGAGCTGGAGTAGTCAGAAGCAGCTGAGCTGGAGTAGTCAGAAGCAGCTGAGCTGGAGTAGTCAGAAGCAGCTGAGCTGGAGTAGTCAGAAGCAGCTGAGCTGGAGTAGTCAGAAGCAGCTGAGCTGGAGTAGTCAGGAGCGGCTGAACTGGATTGGTCTGGAGCAGATGAACTGGATTGGTCTGGACCGGATGAACTGGATTGGTCTGGACCGGATGAACTGGATTGGTCTGGACTGGCTGCAATTTCAGTCCACTGTACATACATCTTTATCTTCATTGTCTTCTGCAGCAGGCTGGCCGAAAGCATATAAAATAAATTAATTAACAAATATATACCCTAAAATCATGACTGTCATGGTTCACCCAATCAATACACATTAGTTGAGGTTTGCTTCTCTCAGTGGAAATTAGTGGACATTTACCTCCACTTTAGTAAATACAGTGGAACCCCGCCCTACGACCACCCCGTTAATACGACCACCTCGTTAATACGACCACTTTCTTTTCTCCCGAACTAAAGTTCTGTCAGTCATTTTCTTATTTAAGAACCCCTTTAATACGACCACCCGTTAATGCGACCAGATTTTGCTGGCCCGTTGGTGGTCGGATTAACGGGGTTCCACTTTTATTATTGTGAAATATATTTTGTCACTACATGAGGAGGCTCCGCCCGAAAGGGGTAACCTTTTTCAGGCTGGAGGTATATAAAAGGGTAGGGATTTCACGAGTTGAAGTATAGAAAAGGGTAGGGAAAACTGTCATTCTGCCAAAAAAACATGAATATAGAGCTATTCGATCAAGAAACGCTGACGGATAGAAGCATTATAAACCCGATACGATTAGACCGAATGGTGGTCTGAGTAGCTATTATAATTTTGCATATCAGTGTAAAAGAAATCTACACGTTTTTATTTTGCACGTGACTTATTTGCTTTGCACCGAATTATTACCAGGGTGGTAAGGGGTTATGCGTGACGCGTGATTTGAGCAAAAAAAAGCTCGTAACACGTGAAAATAGCTCAAATCTAGCCGTGATCCGTGAATTGATAGCCTAACGTGACGCGTGATCTTCTTATTTTGAGGACCGTGATTCGTGAATGATGTGTAAACATTCCTAAAACTGAGAATCGAATAGTCATGAATAGTGGCTCATTTATCAATTAACTTATTGTAAACGTTACAAATATAGCGTTTAATGCCATTTTTCCGCCACTTCAGTATTTGAAATATCTCGTTCATGTTTCAGCAATCCAAAAAACTCTATGCTCATCTCATGAATCTATGTTATGGGGTCGTTTGGTAAATTTTTGGGGGATTTTTGCGTATGTTTGGGAGGAAATAATTTTTCTCAAAGGAAATAAGAAATATTGAAGATTTGATGTAGTTTTAAAATTAGAATTTGAAGTTAAAAATTTACAGATGGAAGCACCGGCGTGGTTATCAACTGTCTGTTGGTGTTCCAAAATTCATTTCCTTTCTTCTATCCCTTCTTTAAACCTCTTAAAATTTCATTGAAATTTAGGATAAGGTCCGCCTTAAACAAGGTAAGACGATAACAATTCTCGGTTTTCTCTGTCAACGCCACTGTCACGCCATAAATAAAAAAAATCTAAACCGTTCAATGAATGAAGTCAAGGAATTGACATGTCATAGATAATGAATAAATAAGGAATCAGTCCAAGTTTCAGGTCTGTGCGGAATTCCGTACTCGAGTTATTTGTCAAAATGTTCCACACAAATTTATTAGAGCTCAGTATGGAAACGCCATGTTGGAGTCCCTCTGAGGGGCTCCAACATGGCCGCCGGAAACTAGGAACAAACATCTGGAGTTCACTTTTGCCAGAAAGGAGGTTTGTTTTTCTCTTGTGAACTTTCAATATTTAGATAAATATTTCTCCTTGAACTTAAATTGTTTAGAATGCTGAAAATCACCCGAAGAGTCATGTTTTTTAGATACGGAACAGCTCTGTCACGGCCGTCCTGCTGATGTCACGTACGATGAAAACTCGGAAATTTAAACCGTTCTATTTTCAAAAGGAAGCATGAGATCGAGCTAAAATTTTTGAAAAGATATATATTTAGGTATATCTAATGAAGGTAAAAATTCTGTAGGCCTCGCGGTTTTGAATTTTAGAATTTGATGACGTCACGTGAAAACCAAGAATAAAGTGAAAAGCTTTTTGACTTGCGCTTTTGAAGGCAATCTCGTTCTCATTTAAGCAGGACTAGACCTTGTGTGGTGATCACGTTTTACTTGTCTTTTGGCCCGATGTACCGACTATTCTGGCACTGTGTACTCGCCCTAAGGAAAATATGTCTTACTACTAAGAAATTTCAGACCAAATACCAAGAAATCGAGTGAATTTGCGATGATCGTTTCTGTGATGTCATATGAAAATACGTGATTCATGAAATGCCATCAAATACACACGTGATTCGGGATTTGAGGAAAAAAAGGCTCGTGACTGATGATTGAGGTGATCACTTTCATCTGGTTTGCCACGATATCCATATCTGCCATATCTCCATACATTCTCTTAAAAAATCTTGCCGAAGTCACGCCAAATAATCGTCGATTAGAAGATGCGGAACCCTTTAATGAAGTCAAGGTTCACGGCGCCATATTTGAGTGACTCATTCGGCCAGATATCGGAAGGAAAGGCCATAAACTCAAAAAAAGTTTCCTTCCCGTCCGCCATTTTGTTTGTTGCTATTAATCCCGTGATGTTTCACGGGATATAAACTAATATACAGGCCCAATAACTACTCCAGGCTAGGCTGAATCAGTGTCACAAAAGGTACCGTGACAGGTATTATTTTACGACATTTACGTCCTCTTTTTTTGCTCTCAACCGCTCAGCTTGGTAGATTCCTAAAATTTCCGTTGAAGATGTTCTCTTCTTGTTATTTTCATCGTAAAACAGATCCATAGAGCTCAGATTATTTAAAATATCGTAGTGCTAATGCTTTAGCCTGTGTACATCCCCTCTCCGATTTTTTTTAGGGGAGGAGGCGGATGTACACAGGCTAGTAATGCTTTCGCTCACTGCCTTTGTTGATCGCGGCCATTTTGAAAATGAGATGCCGCTGACAATTAATCACGGGCGTGAAATGTCCACGATTTCTGGAAATAGATAAGTTTACATGTAATTTGTTTTTCTGTTTCACTGTTGTATGGCTTTCATTGGAAAATTCTTCTAAAATTTAGTTTGGCTAAAGCTAGCTCTCTTCTACAGGTTTAAAATGAAAAGGAAACGTGAAAAATGCTTTTTCGTGTTGTTTGGTATTCAATGCGTGCAGCGGATTTCTACTTTTACCCATTCTACCTTTCGGCATTTGCGCTTCTACCCTTTTACGCTTCTATAGGACAACCTTTCTCGAAACAGCTGTATCCAAGCGTCAGTGAGTTAAAAAACATCACCAAACCATTTTAGCTCATTTTCTTAAACTGGGGGCATCCTCGGAGACCCAATAAGGGGCAGATAGTCGGGATGGGGCGAAGATTTCACGGAGCCACAGATGTCCGAGAGAAGATTCGACGACCAATGTTATTAGATGCACTCAAGAACTCTTACTCCTAGACCAAGGAGTTCTAAAAATACTGAAATACAAAGTACCACTAGATCTGAAAGTCATCTTTCCAATCCTAAATCCGCACTTACTCCGCTCAGCATAGAAAACTATATTCGTTCACATTGGCGCGTTCACAAAAGGGTGCCCCTCGCTCCGGTGCCCTGAAATCCTGACATTTCCACGAACGTTACTCTTGAGGAACAAACACATGGAATTAGAAAGACTAGGAAGTTTAGGACAAATGCAACAGCCATGAATGTTGCTGGTGCTCTGCCTAATCGTTGAGACAACAATGAAAAGTGTGTTGAGTCGAAAGCGAACAGCACGAGGCAGTTTGCGCCAACCAGTAACCAATGAGGGAGAAACCACGAAGGTTTTAACGCTTGGGAAGAGCTTGACAGTTGTCTGCACAACGTTTGATGTATCGCGATGACGTCATCAAGGTTCCCTTCACCCATGTTACAGATTTCCTGGAAACACACAAAACTGCCCAATGCGCATGTCAACACCGCAAAAAGGCAGCAACAGGTGAACACTCATATAGACAATTGAAACTGCTACTCCGTACATTGCATACATTTTAATTTTGCTGTGTTCAATGACTGATACTCGAAGGGCACTTGCAACAGTTATGGCAAGCGAGCAAATAACCAACATTTTATATATTTATCAACGGCCACTCGCGAGAGGTCACCTTTTCTTGGGCGAGCGAAGGCAATTTTTGTTGCACGCGACATAATGTGTAGATTAATAGAAGGTAAGTCGTTGTATCGGAGAATGCGAAAATTGCCAAGTAGGACTCAGTGAAAATCGCCACATTGATTCTCCCATTTGTGACATTTGTCACGGGCTTTGAACTGTCACGCAACGATCCACAAAGGGGCTCAAATGCTGGCATATGCATTAAAATTTCTGCCAGGAGCGATAAAATGTTCAAAACTACAGAAATGGCACAAAGCAGAACAAAAACACTTTTTCCGCGGGTTCCACAGCCCGGTAATATATAAGTTTACCAAGACCGGAAGGTGTATTATTAAAATAGATACCGAACATATAATGTTTGATCCGAACAACTTCCAGACCGTTGTATTCAATCACTGATTCAATCAAAGATGAGGGAAATATACAAAATGAGATTTCCTTCCAACAGAGCGGTAGACTTTCAAGTGAAGACACAAATTTTGACGAGCTCGAGGAATCTGGACTCATTTCAGATCCACAAAGCGATGAAACAAAACCTTCACTCACTCTCAGTGAAAGCGGGAAGAGGTAAATTAAGCGAGTAGAGTCTGGGGAGAGATAAATTTGAAAGCGCGCGGGGGACGCTGGGAGAGGTGAAGGAGCAGTTCGAATGGAGCTGTTGGAATTTTCCACCCTTTCAGTAAACAGCATAAACGCAAAATCCTAATTCGCCGTTTTGAGCCACAAAAACGACAGTACACAACAGGTAAGGTAAATTTACGTTCATTCAGTAGGTATTTGTTCATACGAACCTTGCATTCAGTAAAACTGCAAACAAGCAAAAGGACACACAGTCAAAAAGTGTGTGTGGGTGTCCTGTGATTAGAGAATGGAGCTAGGTGAGTAGATATCGTTTTTGTGGTTGAGTTTCACGACTATACACAACCAAATCTGTATTTACCAAAAGACTCATTTCTAAGATGATCCGGCCGAGTTACTAGTAGGATCCAGCCCTACTGCCTAAAGGCCCGTTTACACAGGTGATTTTTTGATGCGATTTTAGCGGCGATTTATCGCGCAAGTATAAACTACCTGCGATTTTACGGCCATTTTTATGGCGATTTGTATGGGAGTTGTAGGAGATGTATCGCTTTTTAGTCATAAAATCGCCGATTAATCGCATCAAAATTCGAGCAAGTTCGAAACAGCGGCGACAAAATCGCATTCAAATCACCATGAAATCGCGCGATCAATCGCCACTAAGTTGCCGCGATAAATCGCATCAAAAATCGCATGTGTAAACGGGCCTTAACGCCTAACCAGGGGGGGGGGGGGGGGGGGGGGGGGGGGGGGTAGCTACTTCCCATACATTCTCTTAAATCAAATCCAAACCATGCTCTCACAACTTGCAAAGCAATGTTCACAACTTTAGCCAGCAGATTCATAATCTGCACGTGCGTAGTAGTTGTGTAAAGCCAGAAGAAAAGCTAGAAAAACATGGCGGCCGATGAGGCGATGGAAGTGCGTACTGATGTATGAATGATTATTGTATTTTTTCACTTCGTGATCCTTATCCTAAACCAGATAAACTTCTTCCTCAAGTTTTTCGTTTTTAAGATGCAGCCACGACCGCGACGACAACAAGAACGTCACAAAACAATAGGTTTAATTAGTAATACAATATTCTGCACGTGTGTTTTGCATAGTTTTCATTTACATTTCTTTCGTATGCAAAACAAAAAAAATCAAATGTCCAAATTCACGGTATTATGGAGAACGTCAACGCGCGAAGGTTAATTTTTCTTTTCCTGTCCTGGATTTGAACTCACGAATTCAGCTCCTTTAATTAATTTTTTAAGGAATTTTGCGCGCGAAAAGAAGCCTTAAGAAAACACCGCTGACCAAACGAAATTGATCGCTTTGCAAGTTGTGAGAGCATGGTTCTCGGTCCCAGGCCCTGTCTCTATCCCCCCCCCCCCCCCCCCCCCCCACCCCCCCCCCCGGGTCTAACCATCGAATGATCAGGTCCCGTTTGCACGGACGCGGTTTCAAATCTACACAGATACACAAATTCGTATCCGTGTTCAAAAGTATACGGATACAAAGCATTTACACGAAAACGATTTTTCCGTTTTCGGTGATGTTTCGTCCGAGTGGCCGTGACAGGTTCTGTTAGATGGGATCTGGACACGATAATACCTTGAAGTGCCGTAATTTTTCTTCAACATCGCGAAACTTAAAAAGAAAAAGACATGTGAGCTGAAATAATGAACTGCTACACCGAAAAATAAAGTAGTTACGGCTAAAGTATCAAAACCAAGCGCTGCGTTCACCATTTTAAGCCTGGCTTTTTCGCACCAAAAACCAATCGTTTTCAAATCCACACGGTTACCCGTTTACACGACACTCGTAACCGTATCGTTTTGAAAACGCTCCACTTTGAACAGCGTTTTCAAAAGTACACGGTTACACATCGTTTCCGTGTAAACGGAAGGTGTAACCGTATACAAAACTATACGGTTACGCAAATGAAACCGCGCTCGTGTTAAAACGGGGCCTCTGAATCAGGCTATAACTGACATGATTAAAGATCCGATTGGAAAGATATTAGAGACCTTAATCAACCACGACGGAATTGAAACGCCATGGAAAACGTCACTTTAAATGTAAGGGAAAGTTCAAGTTCTTCATAATACCGTGAATTTGGTCTTTGGTCATTTGACGTTGTTGTTTTTGCAGAGGACGGCAAATAAATTAAACCTGTTCTTTTGCCGGACGTTCTCGTTGCCGTCGCAGTCGTGGTTGCTAAGGTCAGTACTACTAGATCGTGGCCATGGCAAACGAGAAAACATTGTGGCGGAAACAAATGTTTCCCTGTTTGCTCGCTGAGTAAACTGTTGACTAGATTCCAGGCCTAGATTATTGAGCAAAGAATTCCAAAGCGATACTGCGCGGAACAAACAGGTCCGCTAACCGGATGCAGATTTGTAAAATGGCCGGAATATTAAGTATATCCTTGCAATTGCGAACGAGTTTCATATCTAATCTGTTAGAAAGATACCCTGGCGCTATAAACCCCGATATATAGTCAGTGGTAACTGCTTCAGGACACGTCAGTTGTATGGTCGCGAATTTTCTCGTACTACTTACAAGTCTTGCTGCGAGTTTGCACACTCTGAAGCTTGCGAATCTTTTTCTTAGACGGCGTGTTAGACCAGACACACGAGCAATAGAACAACTTGCTGAAACCTAAAGCATTGATAAGCTTAATTAATATTTATCAAAGTTACATGTGTAGGCGTATCGAATGGTCTTTGTGAGCATTTGCGCGCGAGCGTGCGAGCACAGCCTTTTTCTTTGCGAGCGCAAAGTTAACCTTGCGAACAACGAGCACTTTTGAAAAAACTACCTTCACTAAAAACCGAGCATGCGAGCATTTGTAAAAATATGCGAGTACGAGCAAAGCAGCACCATGACTAAAATTTTGCAAGAAACTTGAGCAGAAGCCTAATTTTGCGAACACTTAAAACATTTGAGTCCATTCGATCACCGCCCGAATTTTTGCAGCTATGCCAAGCATTCAATAAAACATTCATTCGTAACTTATTTTAACAATTGTTGATTGTCTTCAACGATGAAATACCAACCTTCTCCGAGGCTTACTGCTGGAATGTCAGTTTCTTCGTTAACGAATACAATCTCCATGTTCGCGCTTTCGACCATCAACAGGAACTGACCGAAACGGCAACGGCGGGAAACGAAAACGTCGCAAAACAACAGGTTTAATGAGCAGTGATTATACAATGGCTCTGCACGTGCGTAAATAAATATTTGTACATTTCTTGGCCGTCCTCTACAATTTTGTTTTGTTTTGTGGAGAGCGTGAACCACAACTGAGGCGAATTTTTCAAGCTTCGTTTTAGAATTGAGCGCGATCTTTACATATTCAGCCGAGGATAGCTCTGACACCGATAGACAAACTGAATTTTAGGTGTAATGACGTTGTTGCCCCGGTACGGGTCAATTGTCTTTTTTAACCCACTTCAAGATGGTGGACATTAACGCCATTTTATACTTTTGAAGCAACTGAATATTGTTTTGGGTTAATGGGGTTAAAACGGTGGTTAGAATTATGTTGTTAAGCAACTAATTTATGATTTATGCTAAAGTCTGGTTTCCATATGATCGCAACGATCGCAACGATCGCAAGAGTGGTTTCCATATGATCGCAACGATCGCAACATTTGTTGTGACATGTTGTGACCATGCCCGGTCAAACGGCCACAACAACGTCCTCGCAACATTTCAAGAACAAAAGAAATGTTGTGACGATGTTGAGACAAAGTTTACAGTGAATTCAAACTCTTCACAACATCTCACAACATCTCATAACATTTTTGTGAGGGGTGGTCAAACGGTCACAACATCGGCTCACAACAAATGTTGTGAGAATGTTGTGACAAATGTTGTTACCGTTTGACCGGGCCTTAATGTTTTTCTTTATCAACCGAATAAGAAGAGCAGTACAATGGCTCTGCGCGTGCGTAATTATTTTGATTAGCCTGTTCCGCTCTTCGAGCTTCGCGCGTCTTTTCGCGTCGCTTCCCACGAACAGGCTATATGCCGTCCTTTGCAAAACAACAATGTGACATGACCAAATTCTGGGTTTTCAGAGAACGTGAACCCCGGCGACGAATTTTTCAAGTTTCTCTTTGGACATGGACGCTACCTTTACGTATTCAATGGGAAAAAAAAAACATTTTTTAAAACTTTTAGACTGCCATAAAATCTTTGTTTTTCTTCATTTCAGGCATCCATTTCACCGGATATATGAATGACAAGATCATGTAACATGGCTATGCAAAGGGCCTACTATGGAATTCGGAAACGTACTGGAATTGGAACCGAAAAGCAATCAATTATATTTTTGCACTTTTATAATTACGTGCGATTTTTGGAGACCACGAAAAATATTGACAGTGTAATTGAAATGTCGAAATTTGTTGAATAGCTTTCGATATACATGTATAAACCCACCCTTTTCAGTCGAGGAAACAAGTGCCGTTCTGGGCAAATATCTTCGGTGAAGCACTCGAAGAGTTTCCGAATCATTTTATCCAATCAAAAACAAGTGCGGGTAGTCACGATTACATGAATAGTCCGGCCTTCCGGATTCCGGATTCCATATTCCATATTTCACATTCCATCTACATGTATACTGAAAGTATTTATTTATTTATTAAGCGGCCCATGCGCAGCGGCCGCTTCAAGAAATGCACTTTTTTTTTCGTGTCGCTAGCCTTAGTCCTCTTCTCGGTTGACATGATCTTATCGCATCTCGGTCTGAAATTAGCCAGTAGAGAATTTCTCTTCCACATTCTTTCTGTAGTGTCGTGTAAGTGCGTAGATGTATTTAGTTTATTACAGTAATCGCATTGGAAAAAGCAAAGACAAATGTCCCATAGCAGTGAACAGTGGTGTTGTTGCAAAATGTGCTAAATTTGGCGGTGTGACCTTTGCGTGTGAGGGGTTTCCCCGTTACATTGTAAACGTAGCCAGGAGACATGCAAATAAATAGCCACAAGAGAATTTCTGTTCTGTTTAATACATGCACCTCAACCAGTAAACGAACGATAAAACCCGGTCCCAAAAACATAACAGTTTTTCTTAACACAATTCGACAGCATATATGTCATTCACAATTTATTTTCACGTTGAGCGAAAACATATCTTTGCCCAAGTCGAATATGATGCAATCTACATTAGCTAAAATTTACCACAAGAGAATTTCTCCGGCTTCCGGAGCATGATGCAATATATTACATCAGGCAGTCACGTTTTTCGTCACGCAGGTTCGTGTGTTGACTCTTAGGATTTGGAGGGTGCACCTCAGAGTCCAGTGACCGCGGATAGTTTTCGTGTCGTGTAAGAGCTCTTTTCATGTAAAGAAACAAGCGAAATATTTAATTAGACAAGGGAAAATAACCTCAACTACTCGAGAAGAGCCACTACAGAGCAGGAAATGGAGGGGTCCGTGTCACGAAGTAACGAAAGTTAATTTTATATTTCTTATATTTATATTTCTCGTCACGCATGTTCGTATGCTGACTCTCGCTCATTTTAGGGGTGCACCTCAGAGTACAGTGACCGAGGGGAGTCGGGGGAGGAGAGATCGATTGTTGTTTCCCCCATTATTAAGGTAATCGGCCGCTTGTAAACTACTTTAGGAGTTCTTGTTTATTTTTTTCGAGTTTAGGGTTAAAACGGTGACCATTCAGTACTATTTTTCTATGTCAACCTCTTCGAAAGTCTTTTCGCTATATAGCAACTGACTCTTTAGCCTGCGAGCGCAGACGTATTTCCGGCTCGAGTTGCCCCGCCGACTCGAGCCGGAAATACGTCTGCGCTCGCAGGCTACTGACTCTTCGATTCCGATTCGGACACTACAGCAACTCATACACAACGCCCGTACTACGCCGCTGGTTATAATAAGTGCGGGACCATTGTACAACTTTCAAAATGGAGAACGTAACTCCTGTCACAGCTTTGAGTTTTATGCCGACGTTTTCTGCTAACCAGGAATCCGAGGGCGATAAAACAAGTTTTGAAACGGCTGCATCGTCAGTGAATTGTTTTGCTGAGGTTGTCGTGACTCAAAATTACTCAGATATTTCAAGGTAAGTGTCTAGTTAATCTACATAAGCTTACAAATACACATCGATCATTGTACAATTTGACAAAAGGTTTACAAAGAAGTAGTGCTGACAGGCACTATCATTCACGTTTTCCTTAGAACCAAAACAAAAATTAAGGGCATCTGTTTTAACTTGGAATTTTCAACAACAAGTTACAAGAACCTTTGATAAAAACAAAAACAAACGAAAGCAAAAACAAACAAGCAAGTAAAACAAGGACATATCAAACATAAACAATAAGCTTTATTATTATACATTCAACTCACAAATCTATTTTCTGATTGGCCGAAAGCGTACAGTGAATTTTTGAAATCAGCGCCTTTGAAAGCATCTACGTCATCTACCTACAGATTATACAACAATCACGTCAAGTTCGCGAGAGGATCACGGGTAATCACGGGTTCGCGTGCTTTTCAATGGCTTGCTTGCCGCTTAAAAGTAAACAACATCGGTGGCAGAAGCATTATTTTTTCGTTGAATGTATAAATAAAACAATAATTATTAGATTTGGTTTTTGTGATATCCAGAATAATCAAGGTCTTGGTAAGAGTTATCAGCCTCAGCCTTCCCGTCGGCTTTGGCTGATAACTCTTACCTCGACCTTGATTATTCTGGATATCACAAAAAACCTCATCCAATAATTGTTAATTATTACATGTATATGGCTGGCTCTATGAGCGGGCAAGATGAAGCAAATCCAGTGCTGTGATTTGCTACCCGTGTGGTCATCTTGAATTGACCACTCGGGATTGCCCGCTGTGTTCCCGCAAGAATACTATTTCCCCACGTCCTTCTAGTCATATAATAAATCCTTTATTGACCAAGCTTGTTTGGTCAAGATGGCAGGATATTGGTGTTGGTTTTGAAACATGATGTCTTTAAAGCAACGCGTCATTATTATTAGAATTTGCTAAAGATAGCTATTATACCAAGAAATTATTATGCAGTGATAATTTCTGTGGTTGCCCAGCCCTAGGCTGCTATTTCCTCCTACAAATTGCAATCAACCGCTAAATTTATCAAGCACGTTTTCTAGTATATATAAGAAAGCTTTCTATCAAGTAAGATCAGTTCAGTGTAGACGCTACCACGATAGCAACCGTCCGGCATTTCAGCCATTATCTATCTACGCTCGTTCTCATCTTCATCAAGTCAAGTTTGGTGCGTGTGCTAACCAAAGTGAGTACTGTATCTATTTCTTGTTTAGTTGCCATTATTAATTCGTTTCAGTTAAGTCTCAGTTATTACCCAGCTATTGTAATCAGTGTTACGTTACCGAGTTGATTTCATGCTCGGAACGGTAGGGGTGTATCTTTTAATACTGTAAAATGGATTATATTTGTCACGAAGGACTATTCAACTATTCTAGGGTTAATCGTGTCTTCTAGTCTTCTAGTTTTTTATGGTAATAGGTTTATAGATTTATCCTTATATCGTTTAGGTCACTGCGTGTTATAGCTTGTAATTGCATGTTTAGCTGTTTTATCTTATTTACGTCAGCTTGTACATATATGTTAGTTATTTAGGTTTCTATTTTTCATTATCATATTTCAGTTCAAACCGACTTTCAATCGACTTTCGTTATTCACCGCATGAATTATCTACCTTCAACTCTTCAATAGAGTTTTGGAACATTTGCTAGGAACATTGAATCTTATCTTCAATAAACTCTGTTCACGTTACTGTCAGCAATTCTTGCCGAGTTCGTATTTAAAGCTACGGACCACTCTACGTATGCGATTGCTTTGGTTTTGGTATTCTATCCTTGCGAATTACATTAGTTTGAATTTGTGGCACCGTGAAGGAATTCGAAGAATTTACCACACGTCATGACATCTGCGTTACGCTTCCGTAACGTCTTCTCTTGGTCAATTCTAATTTGGTATCAACCGCAAGTAATCGGATTGGATTACCAAGGATTAACAGATCATAATGGCTTCCGGAAATGAGCAATTAATCGATCAATTTAAAGATATCCACACTTCCGCCGAAGCACATGTGTCGGAAAAGGTCAACAAACTCAACAAGTTAATGACAGCGTGCGAAAACATTGACGCTCTAAAGGATGTTCAAAAGGAACTAAAGGGAGTCTTAAGAGAATTTCAAATCGCCCACAAGGCTTATCATAGCCTGATTAAAAGTGAAAGAGAACAACAAGAGTCCACACGGTAAACAACTCAGTGCTAGAAATAGTCTCCGAACTTGAAAGGGAAATTAGTTTGTGGCTCAGGCAACCAGAACCCCAAAGTCTATCGGCAGACCGAAGTGAGCATGTTCGCTCCGAAGATTCTATTAGTAATGTCGAGTCTCGCACATCTTTTCGTACACGTTCCGCAGCAAGCTCAACTAGGAGTTCAGCCAGCGCAAAGGCAAGATCCGCCGCGAGAAAGGCAGTGCTCGAGGCAAGGGCCTCTACACTCCAAAGCTTACATCAGCTTCAGATTGAAGAACTAAGACTTCAACAAAGAAAGGCGGAAGTGGAGCTTAGATCCGAAATAGCAGAAGCTGAGGCCGAGAGAAAAGTATACGAAGAAGCGGAAGCGAGTGAGGCTAGAGAGTCATATCATCGCCAAGGTGAAACCCACCAGGTCAACCAGTCAGCCCAGCAATCCCAACAAGTGAAGACTGCATCTACCCCGCTTGAGGGACACTTCACGGACTCCTTCGAGCCAGACAAAACACCTCTGAACCCTAGCGCTCCTGAATGGCACAGTGCAACACCCGCACATCGGCAAGGTCTTCCAGTCAGCTACCAAAGTGGCAGCTTTCATCATGACGAATCATTTCAACGTCTCATGGAAAACCAGGACCGTCAAAGCCATGCCTTTCAGCAGCTTGTACAGCAGCAACAACAAGGCGTGATGTCCCTCACGTTACCTCAGCCAGACATGCAAGTCTTCAGCGGAGATCCTGTCGACTATTGCGACTTCATTCGCGCCTTCGAGCATCTGGTTGAAAGGAAAACCCCAAGTTCAAGCTCTCGCCTGTACTACCTGGTACAGTACACCTCTGGTCCCGTACAAGAGCTGATGAAGAGCTGTCTATCAATGCAAGAAAAAGAAGGGTACCTCGAAGCAAGACGTCTACTACGAGAACGTTACGGGCAAAACTACAGGGTCACTGCTGCGCATGTGCAACGACTGACAGAGGGGCCACTGATCAAAGCCGAGGATGGGGCAGCACTCCAGCAGTTTTCAATTCAATAATTAACAAGCTGCGTTAACACTCTAAGAGAAATTGGATACATCAACAAACTGGATAACCCCGACAACCTTAAGAAAATCATCGACCAGCTTCCATACTCATTCAAGCTAAAGTGGCGAGACACTGTTGACCGCATCATAGAGAAAGAGGCCAGAGATGTAATGGTAAAGGATATAATGAACTTTGTCACTGCTAAGGCAATTTAGAGCAGCTACTCATCCGATCTTCGGCAAGATCGTAAACGAGAACAAGGCAAAGCAACCTTTCGACAAAGAAAGGAGACAGCGTCGCAAAGCAGGTGGCTTTTCAACTCAAGGTAAATCCCAAGATCCTCAAATTCAAAATGGGAAACCTTTACCTACTTGTCCTTTGTGCTGCGCTAATCATTGGTTATCTCACTGTGATAAGTTCCGAAAGCAGTCCTTCGAAGAAAGGCAAAAGTTCATCCAAGACAAGAAACTTTGTAGCAACTGCCTCTCTCCCGGTCACTTCGTACTTACATGCCAAAAGGAAAGCTTCTGCAAGGTTAAAGGGTGTACCTCCAAGCACTCAACTTTCCTCCACCCGAACAACAGCAAGGTCAGCTTAAACGCACTGGGTGACAACAATGCGGATTCAAATGCTAGTCAAAAAGCAAGCAGGGGACCACAGCCCGATAATACTGGTTCTAATTCAGCTACCAATGCCTACGTCAAGTCCTGCTATTCAACAAGCACTTCTGTGACAGGGCTGGCGATCGTTCCTGTTCGGGTCAAGGCAAAGGGAAGGCAAGAGGCAGTGGAAACATACGCATTCTTGGATTCCGGCTCCAACACTTCCTTTTGTACTGAAAGCCTCTTAGAAAAACTTAACAGTAAAGGAAAGAAGACAACGCTGTCGCTGACAACCTTGCAAGGTGAAAATGCCCCCACTGAATGTTCCTTAGTCAGTTTACAAGTATCCGATCTGAATCAAGAGAACGTCGTTGAGCTGCCCATGGTCTACTCTAGGCCAAGTCTACCTATTCCCTCTGATGCTATTGCCCAGCAAGAGGACATCGACCATTCAAGGCCATACCTGAAGGGGATAGATATCCCACACATTGAAGCCGAGATCGGTCTTCTCATCAGAAGCGATGTACCACAGGCGAGAATGGCGGTCCCTTCACTACTCGAACAGTGCTAGGCTGGGTGCTAAATGGCCCAAATCTCACACCGCAAACTTCATTCAAGTAAACAAGACCCTCGACTAGTAGTTCCAAGAATTTTGTAACCTTGAGTTCAACGACACAATCTACGAATCGAAAACTTCTATGTCACTCAATGATCGGAGGGCCCTAAATATCATGGAACAAACAGTGAAGCTGTAAAATGGTCATTATGAGATAGCTCTACCTTGGAAAATGTACCCCCCAAGTCTTCAAAACAACAAATCAGTTCCAGAACGCCGACTAACCCTATTAAAGAAACGACTGCAACGAGAACCATTGGTGCATGAGAAGTACAAAGACTTTATGGATGATCTGCCGAAGAAGGATTACGCCAGGAAAGTATTAAAGCAGTCAGCACCATGGACCATTAGAGACTCACTGGTACCTCCCACATCACCCAGTGTTCAATCCACAGAAGCCTAGTAAAGTCAGAGTAGTGTTCGACTGCTCTGCCAAGTATGGCGACACATCGCTGGATGGGTGAGTCAGTCGAAATTCAGCCAACCAGCAAGTTCATGCCTATTAGCGCCTCAGAGCTAAACAACGCCGAACTTGAAATCCTGAAGCACGTTCAGCACCGGTGTTTCAAACAAGAACGCGAACGTCTCAAGCAAGCAGACAGGCAGACCAGTGCAAGCAGACAGAATGCGCTAAAGAACTTCAAGCTTGACCCAACCCTAACTCAAGACCTCCTACGAGGAACAGAACTTTCATTCCACTTGACACCTGACTCCTTAAAGTGCCTAGATAACCCTTGCTCAGACTATATTTACCCAAAAGTAATTGCCTTATGGAACATTATTTTGCCAAAAAAACTTTCAAGTTTTGAATTGCCATTTTTTTACAGCTATTCAAAGTTAGCGAAAAGTCATCATTTGTGCTTCCTGTGTCATAATATATCGAGCGATAAAAGAGTCTGGGGATGAGTGTTACAATAATTATAATAATAATATAATACATTTATGACGTAGCCTCCGGAACACGCTTCTGACATTCTTCACAACTTCACTGCTTTTCTACTCTCTAAATCATCAAAAAAATGCCAGATCGATGCACGGTATACAGGTGTTCAAACACAAATAATTGCATGTTTCCTGATAAAATTAAAGTGCCTATAACCCTTCACTAGCTATATATTTTTCTTAAACTAGGAAAGTTGAAGGTATTATATTCAAAAGAAAAAATCCAATTCGCTTTTTCCTTCATTACTTTAGAAGCATTTAAACCTGCGCCTCAGCGCTGAAAATCTGCACTCGCTCAATAGGCTGTTAACTTTAATAATGTTAATATGCATGCATAAATTAATAGCACAATTATTGTGCTATTAATTTATGCATGCATATTAACATATTAATTAAGGTGCAAAATGTGGTCGATCATTGCAGCTGTGTTTGCAACTTACACATGCATGAAAAGCATGAAAAACATTCTACAATCAGAGTCAGAGAGTGTGCAATTTACAGTACTGCATGTATACAGTAATGTAACAAATACAGCAGCTGTAGGTAATTAACTACAATTTTATTTTTTCAAGGAGTGTTACCATACCAGGTAATGGAGTGGCAACATTTGCTGTTAGTTCAAGTGGTGCCCTGACTTGTCCAGGTACATGTACATTATATTATTTATTATTTTGTTTATTTTGACATAAAAATTGGAGTGTGAAAAGGCACTTTGATGAACAATAGTTATTACACTAACAATAATGTAATGATACGGGTTTGCATAAATTCAGAATATCCAATAGTATTAAGTCAATATCTTCAAAATTACTTTCAAATGAGAAAAAAGACTACTGGAATAGGGGGCGCTTATTGGAAATTATAGGGGCGCATATTACACAATAGGGGCGCATATTACACAATAGGGGCGCTTATTGGAATAGGGGCGCATATTAACAAAACAACACTCAAGGGGGGTGCTTATTTAAGAAAGGGGTGCTTATTGGAAGGAGGGCTCTAAATCGAATAATTACGGTATAATAATAATGGTTTGAAGCCACATGATTATTATTTATTCATGAGTAATCAATGACTTTAAATCAATGCAATCAATGACTATGAATCAATAATTGATAACTTTGTGCCTATCGATTAGTCATTGATTACTCATTGATCATTGGCAATAACCGATGACTAATCAACTGATTACCCAATGTCATCAATTTGTTTATACGTCTGGCTGCAATGGACTAGCAGTGTCCCATCCTAGTCACTTCATGTTATGGAAACTGGAGTTATTGTCGGCCAGCTGATACACCACCTGGTTTATAAATTAAAACCACAACAGTTACATTATTTGTACAATGTACAGCTCATGATTTTGGATACAGTCTACTTCAAATAAAAATTTGTTTTTTTTATCCCAAAACAGAAAGACTAGTGTGTGATAGTCTTTATACAAATTGTACATGATTTTATACACAATCATGTACATAACCAGTCGTGGTTTAATATGAGAAAGCAATTACATGACTTTTTGTGTTAATGTACATTGTAGGGTTGCTTTTTTTTATCTGTTTAATATGAACCCACTGACTTTGATTAATTTATTCCAAATTAAGGTGCAGTTCTCAACAGTCAAGTAGCAGTCGTCACAGTCCCTGAAAGTCAGCTGTTTGCTGTTCAACAGTCTCAGCAAGCAGATTCTGTCCAACAGGATACAGACTTAACCAGTGAAGAGGATGTCACATCTGTCACAGGCAGGGCATCAAATGTCAATGATCCAAATGAGCTGACAATAAGTGTAACATTACAGCCTTCCTCTGGTTCTTTGTCTGAGGGTGGAGTGTTAGCTGAAGGGGCACACAGTACACCAGGTGATCCAAAGGTAAGTGAGACGTGAGACATTTATTAACCATCCGATGTAATCTCTTACATTACATTACAACCTTGAGTACAAGCGCAATGTACTGTACATTGTGTACGTCCTGATTTAACAAAAATACCTCTGTAACTGCCACCACAAAAAGTCAAAGTCAAGTCTTTTTTTTTATCTGATTGTTCATCTGTGTAGCAATTCTAAATACTTTTAATTATTTAATTTCAGGATTTTTCAGGCCTTTTTCAAAGAAAAATTTAATGTTATCTTCCTCAAAATGTGACTGAATGTATAAACAAGTTATATTTTGAAATTCTATGTAGAGGCTATTAAGTGTATAATTTACGGTACTTTATGTTACATAATATGTAAGTAATGTTTTTTTTTGTAGAACTTATTAATTTTTAGCAAAATTATGACGGGCAAATTTACATACATGTACAAGTTCAAATTTAAATAAACTTGTCAAACTTTCTGAACATTTTTAAAAATAATTAAAAGGAGCTGAATAAACATGAAAATTAATGGTAATACATGTAATAGTTGGTACAGTACCTAAGGGTTTTTTTAATTATTTAATGTGGTCTTAAAATACATGACAGTATTGTATGTACTTTGGTTTTTTAACCACTATTGTGTGACAATTTTGTTGCTGTACAATGTATCTGCCACAACCGTTGAACACTTTTGAAGTCTAGAAAATAAGCTAAATGCAATTGTCACTTGCTAAATTCTAGACCTCATAACATCTTATAAATTATATACACCATTATTCTATTATTTTGCTAACTTAATTTAAGGCTAATCTGTAAATATTGATACCAAAATAAAATGCAGAATTGGACAGAATTTCAATCTGTATATTAAATATTAAAATGAAATTCAGGTACAGTGTGACACTGTATGTACATGTACCACACTAATTTCCTATAAATAGGAGACAGTGTATATGTACATTGTTTTTGTTCAGCTGTGAATCTTTCTACATGTACATGACTTTTGTGTAGTCTGTCTTGCAGTAATAAAAAATGAATTTAACCTGCAGATATTTTTTCCAACATACCCTATAGCAGAAACGAAAAGGTGGTTGGCCAAAAGGCAAAAAAAGAAAGAAAGACTTTGGGGATTTGAATAAACCAAAAGCCCCAATTACCGGGTAAGTTTATCATTATTACATGTACTTCATTGTTCAGTTTTTTTTTTCAAACCAGTTTGATTTTTATTTTCCTTTGTCTAATATTCATTACCATAATCTGAAACAAAGGAAAATAACAATCAAACTGGTTTGAAAAATTTTAAACCAAAAATAAATTTAAACCACAGCATATATACACAACTGTCAATTATTGAAATATTTTTAATATAATTCTGACTAGTATAAATTAAAGTTCAATAATAAGTTTAGATCTGAGAGGAATATTTATTTATCTGTCAGTAATTCTCCTAACAGCAGTCGAACCTACACTGTATGACCTTCCACACACTGGTCAGACGCTCTACCACTGAGCTACATGAGACTCATGGGAGCTTAGGCTGGCATTTAACTACATTGTGACAAACTTCCCACATGCTGCTAGGATTACGTTTGTGAGATACATGACTGTAGAAATAAATTATGGTGAATTTTAAGCTTGGTAGAAGCATGAGAAAGATGTTTATCAGCCAGTGACACAATTACAGGCTACTCGGAAAAATAAATTTCCGAGTTCAGTCCCAATAGGAGTCAAACCTATGACCTTCTACACACCAGTCAGACGCTCTACCACTGAGCTACATACAAGAGACTCGTGGGAGCTTAATAGACCATAAACTGGGTGCAAAATAGCCGTTATAGGCTCTCAGTTAATTGGTAAAACGCAAAGCATGGGCAAGCATATAGGGGCATTTTCCTTTTACATGACTTATGTATTTCCCGAGTTTTTTATTGTTTTTACAAGATTTGTTACCACTCTACAGGAAAGGGTTTTGTTTATTCTAAACTGTATTTATTTATTTATTTATTTATTTATTTAATGCAGGTATGTGAGATTCATCAACAGTCGTCGAGCTGAAGTGAAGCAACAGCATCCTCATTTGCTGTTTCCAGAAATAACAAAGATACTCGGATTGGAGTGGAGCAATCTTCTACAAGAGGAGAAACAGGTGGGAGAAATCTCCTATTTATAGTTGTCCTGACTGTTTTATATTACATATACAGTGCAGGTGGTGTGCGCACTACGATCGCTACGCATTGTGGATGTAAAATTTTCAAGATGGCGGCAAAGCTTGAGAAATTTAGTAAGTTTTGTGCTTCGTTTATCGATAGAAACATTTCTTTTCTGAAATCGTTTTCTACAGTTACAAGAAGTAATACTTAGTTAGATCGTATTTATGTCAACAAAATAAGCAATATGTGTTATTTCAAGCCAAAACGTGAAGCACGAAAATTCATCCCGAAAACGCATGTAATTTGAACCCGTTTTGTTAAGAGCTATAATTTCTATTATGTTGCCCATTGACCGTAAAAAAAGGTTTAAAGTGTTTCTACAAAGCTTTTTATAAGCCAAGGTATAATCGCTCCCCATCGCGCCCCACGTTTTGTCACAGATTTTCCGTATTTAAACCGACATGTTTTGGTAGTAAATATGGCTTCGAAGACGTGACACGTACCAGAAGTGTCACCCTTGCGATCACAAAATAGCGGCGAATGGTTTTCTCCAACAATACTAAGGCCACCAGCTCTGCTTAAAATGCTTTATATTGGTACATAGCAGTGAATATTTTGATGTAGATCTATATAATAATTATTCTCAAGCTTTGTAAATTTCAAAATATTTCCTTATTTGTAATTCAAAGGCTTCGTTATCTATAAAATCATGTAATTTAATGGACAATGTTTTATTCAGGGTTCCTGATGAGCATGTGAGATGTAGGAGATTTAACATAACATTCAAGATGCCACAAAAATATATATGAATATATAAAAATATTGAAAAGGAAAACAAGAGGTGTTTCCTAAAGAAATAAAATGTCTTGGCTTTGTGTGGAAATTGTTGATTTCATGAAGTTGTTTGAATTTAGTCAAATAAGAAAGATTTAAAACCAGCCACTCTGGGGGAAATGATTTTCAGGAAAGTTAATTTGAGAGGAGTTTCATGTAGAACATGAATTTCCAGATCATCTGCTTAGCTGACTGAACCCGATTCTTTTTTCTTTCTTTATATAATAGATTTTTAGTGAACATTACAGTCTGCATGCTCAAGACTAGTGTTTATTATTTCCAATGTACATGTTTGACCATTGAATAGGAGTGTTCACTGTTGATCAACATTACGTCAAATTTGTTTTGTTATTCAAATTTGCCAACCATTAAACAAAAGAACTCTTTGTTTCAACAGCCAATAGTTCTCTGGTTAGCACATTAATAACAATAGGTGACGTAACGAGAAACATCGCTATACAGATCAAAAACAAAATACACCGGTTTAGACTTTGTAAAAGGTGTGTGGGTGAGTTAAAATTATAGAGCTGACTGCTAAACAGGACCTTGAAAACCCCGACTGTTTAATATGATGAGATTACTGTCCCCGGGTTCTCCCTAAAGCCCGGGCCTAAAGCCTGGTTCACACTTGTGTGATAAGGACGATAAGCATAAGCATAAGAAAACTTGAGAATGATCCGGTGTGAGATAAGCACAAGCACAAGATTTGGCTGTTGACGTGACTCCCATCATGCAATGTTCATCAGAATTTCTAAAGCACTGCGCTTGTGTATGTCGTCTTGTGCTAAAAGCAAGTGTAAACATCCTTGTGGTTATGCTTGCGGTTATGCTTGTGCTTATCTCACAAATGTGAACCAGGCTTTTAAAAAATAAGTTCTTAAAATCCCTTAGTTCTTCATGGCATGACACCATGGGAGACTTAATATAATTATTTTTCTGATCTCATCTCATTACACCTGCTAATGCAGCTCTGAAGCTGAATGGTTCAGAAGTGTGCTATATACTGTTATATAATTTTAATAAACAATAATGTGCTTATTTATGTGTGATTCTGTTTTCAGGGGAGGTTTAAGAAATTAAAAATGGCAATGATGTGTTTACATAGCCTGATGCAATCATGAAATAACTAACAGAAACTATGAAATTCTCCCAAACTCCATCTGGTGACTCCATCAGGCTTTGTAAACACAAATGCTATTTTCTGTTTCATACCTTTTATTACCTATAAAACTGCTATATTACTGATGTATGGATCATACCTATAAAACTGTCAATGACAACAAGCATACAAAAGTTGCAGTATTTCTTTTATTTGATTTATCACTTCCTATATTGTAAGGCAACAGGTCCAAATATTACTGAGGAGTTAGAGGGAAGATCAGGGGTAGTGGTGCTCAATTTATAAAAAAATATGTAGGACCAAAACCCTCAAAACAACAATAACAGCCAGCAACAGCAAGCCCAAACAAAGCATCCACTGTATTGTTATTATTTGGTTCAGTGTGAATAAACATAAAACATTGAAATGCATCAGTACAATATTCATCCAATCATGCAGACCATGCAACTCATACAACAGAAGATCCTTGACAGAACATCAGCTATTGAATTTACCTCTTTTTGACGAAAATTATGTTTCGATGCAAGCAATATTTAGAAACGATCAAATCGATTTCAGGAGCCCAGAAATCAAAATTACCGAACTGGCCGTCTTACCTTCAGTTCGCTCGTGCTCGTGATGGGGCCACTGACTTCAGTGAACCGGAATCAAAAAGTGAAGACTGAATCATCGAACAAAGCGATGGTTTATTGCCCGACAGGCCGATGGAAGCTCATCCATTGCTCTGAGGCAAGCAGTCGGGAATCACGAACAAAAGGTATTTATCAAGAGGAGGAGACTGATTTTCCCAGAGAACTCGATGCAGTTTGTTCTTCAAAATTCTTCGAAAGAAAATAGAGTAAAATCGCTGATTTTCACGGCGTATTTAACGATTTTAGTCGATTTTAGTCGCTTCCCACAAGATGCACACTCCACCGAGTCTTGGCACAAATGATCAGATTTTGGATACCGTCCATGATGCATAGCGATCGTAGTGCGCACACCACCTGTATACAGTGTATGTTATCATTATTTTTAATTTTATATCAGCTATTCCCATTATCCGAATTTAATAAATGCAATCTGCTGCCATATATGTACACGGTGGCCGTGCACAGATGTTATCGAACTACAGTAATGTGAGTTCTGTATCGGCGATCTGAAATTTTTGCAAACACGCGCACCAAAGTTAAGCACATACTTACATTGTGAACCCAGTTTTGTAAAAGTTGAACCAAAATTGCCGCCCGCCAGACAATATTGTTCACTGCTTCATAAAAGGAATCGGCTGAATTAATTTGCAAGTTTAGAGTGTATTGTGCAAAAATTGAGATCGCTCAGGGAACCAATCAAACATGTTCATGGTGCATGGGATGTTCATTTTCCTTAATCATTGATGTAGCAAAATAGTAAATCAGAACTACATGTACATGTACATGTATATGTATGACATAGTAAAAATGTAATATGTAATGTTTAAAGTGCCACTACGATCAAGGCTTGGTTGCGAATTAGAGAAAATGACGTCAGATACTCAAAAATACCTCACGGGTTGAAATTATAAATAACAACAAGTATAGAAAATTGCACGAAGAAAAAGTCCAAAGTTTTTGTTGCTCTTCATGCAATTTTCTATACTTATTGTTATTATAATTTCAACCTGTGAGGTATTTTTTAGTATCTGACGTCATTTTCTCTAATTCGCAACCAAGCCTTGGAACAAGTTCAAGTAATGGCGGCCGTAAATTCTCGGAAATAAAAGTCCAAAAACAATGACTAATGTTCGTAATGGATTGAACTTTGGCAAGATATATAAGAAAGTCAAATTGTACACGAAAATGTAAAAAAATTAATATCAACAATTTGATCGTAGTGGCACTTTAAAATAATTTAAGGATTTACCATAATGATAAAATACCCATTGTACATGTAATACAATTTTCTTTTGAAATTCAAAATTTGTTTGTTTCTCATTGTCTTTTTTTTGGTATTTTGGAATGTTAAGAAATACTTGGATGAAGCAGAAGATGACAAAAAGCGCTACATTGAAGAGCTAAAAATTTACCAACAGTCTGAACAATACCAGGCATTTATGAAAAGACAAAGTGCTAAGAAAATCAAGAATATTGTTGGTAAGACAATATTTTATTGTTTATCTATTTATTTATTTTTATTAGGATATATTTATTGTCCAACGTACATAAATTTACATGTAGTGACCATTGGAACAACACTCTTGCTACAACCTGTAAAGTCAAATGAAACTAATTCAAACAAAAGTTATTAAATAAATAATTTTTATATAATATATACAACTGTGAAATTAAACTAGCATCAATCAATCAATTTATTTGTTTTAAGAAACAGAAAACAACATGTGTGTTAATAATTAATTATTGCAGTGTTCTCATTAACGCACAACTGTGCGTATCTGACGCACAAAAAATAAAAAGGACGCACAGTTTTTAGCCACAGTACGTCCCAGGGACGCACATAAATCAGCGCTCAAAATTTCGAGTGTTTTCATAGTTTGGTCTACTCTTGAGATAAATAGGATTTTTCAAGATACAAAACACACATAAGAAACAATGTTAAAGTTTCACTAGTTTCCTTTACCTTTTCATTACCTCTCCAAGCTGGAAACTATGAAAATTTGGCTGCAAACTCGAAAACGAAGCAAGAATCACAATGATAATCGGGACGTTCCATTTTTAAACCGAACCCCCCCTATGGATGAGTCAGATTCCTACAGCCCCAATATTTTGTCGGAATCCTTTGAAAAATCTTTCCTACCCCCCTAATTTCTTGTCGGTTTCTTTGAAAAAAGATTCCTACTAGTCTTACTCCAACGAACCTCATCCATAGGGGGGGTTCGGATTAAAAATGGAACGTCCCATCACGCGAACGAGCGAACAACTCTCGGCTCGTTGATGGTCAGCGGTCAATACTTCATGTAATATTACATGATGTGTATATCACTTAAAATGCCTTTCTCACTAGGGGACCCTTAAAAAATAGAAAGGACCCCCAGTTCCTGGAACTGGGGGTCCTTGGGACTCCTGTTTTCCAAAATGAGTGGGGACACTGTATTGCATGATGTACATGTAAACACAAGTTTGGGAATTCAAATATTTAGTTAAATCCAAAGCCACATGCAAGGGCTGACATATTATTTAGTACTGTCAAAATATTTATTTCCAAATTTCTCAAGTGTTTGCAATTTAGGCCATGTAAACAAAACGTCTTATTACATGTCATAGGAAATGCTTTAGTACAGTGCCAGGGGCTGCATCACAATGCAGTCATGTAGATTACAACAACAGTCACTTATTCAATAAGGTTGCAAAAAGATCTGACTTCTTAGCTGCATTTGTTAAAACAGTACATGTAATTCTGAGAAGTTGTACAGTGTACCTACAATTTTGTATGTGTAAGTTGTTAGGTCTGGACAGAAAGATTTGTTGGTTCACTAACTGGATAAGATGTTAACTTTTGCACTTATATGTTACATGTAAATATAGGTAACAAAAGTATCATCTTTGTCAGAACTACTACATCTAACTACTTCTAGTACTTTTGTATGTGTACAGTAATATACATGATTGTTGTATATTACTTGCAAGATTACTACCTTGGAAATATAATTATACATGTAATTTATATAATACTGCAAGCAGTAGAAAGAGGGACTGCTTGCAGTCTAATAATTATTAAAACTAAGTACAATTGAACCTCCACAAACGGACACCTCCCGTAGGTGGACACCTCTCGTAAGTGGACACTTGGTCATGTTCCCAGCTACATACAAACACTACATTTTTAACCTCCCATAAGCGGACACCTCTCTTATGCAGACGCTTTTTCTGGTCTTGAGGGTGTCCGCTTACGGGAGGTTCGACTAAGTAATGCATGTACATGTACTAATATTTGCTTTATCACCTCATTTGCAGGGGTGGATACAGCAGAGGAAGTGCCTTCGAGTTTACTTTTGAGTGAACAAATGGTAAGAAAATTCATTTTTAGCATTTTGGTGTATTTGGTCTCCTGGGGGGACCTCCATATAAAAAGTGACAGGGGTGATCGTCGTACCTTTTAGAGTAAAATTTATGGTTTGGTACCGCTTAGGGTTTTTAAAAATTAATATAAAATGTATTAGTATTACACGAACTAGTTGTGTGGTGGTACCTCTTAGGGGTGAAAATGAATTAAAACCACACCCACAAAACGAAATTCTGATATGTCTAAAGGGTAGGCCATTTTCGATATATTAAAATTATAATGCTTAGGAGAATGAAACAAAAGAAATCGAAAATAAATCACATCGAGGTTGAGGGATGAATAAATAATTTATTTTGATTTATTCCCCTAAGCCTTGGAGCCAAGTTAGACTTTTAATAATCATATCGAAATTGCCCCATTTTGACGATCATCACTGTCACTTAAATTATATGGGAGTCCCACCTCCTCCGGGGCATTTGGCTCAATGCTTCCTTCGATCGTACTTATATGGGAGGAGTTTTTAGTACTAAGACCTAATCTTTGTTTGCTAGCTCCTGGCTGTTGTCGTCATTGTTTGTTTGTTCTTTTTTTTTTTGCCATTCATTTGTTTGTTTGTGATTTTTTTTTTAGGAGGATGATTCTGATGAACTGTACTGCAGGGTTTGTAACCAGTTCTTCAGCTCCCTGCACAACAAGAAAGAACATCTTTTTGGAAAACAGCATCTTGTGGCACTTACCGGGGAATTTGAACGCGAAGCTGAACAAAATGCCAATGGCACTGATAAAATCGGGAATGACTCTCCTGACCTGGCTCCATGCAATGCTGTTGCAGATACTGTAGGAGCAACTTTGATACCAACGGAATCAATGCTCACCATCTCACAGTTTACAGAAAAGTTCTTGGAACAAAACTTGAGTGAGTATCCTATACAAGTACATGTCCCCTTAAGAATGCATTTTGACTTTTGTGAAGCTCTTCAAACTGATGGATCAGTACATTATATACTTGTTATACATGTACATGTATTGTTGAGGAAGACACTTACATGTACATGTAACTCTCCAGCATCCCATCCAGGGGAGTAGCAATACTCCCAGTCAGCTTCATGCTACAGAAACCAGATATTAAGGTCTGGCTGTGTGGTGGCCCGAGTACGGCTTTACCTGCTTACAAAATGCATAATATTATCGGTTTTTTTTGTTTTTTTTACTGTGTCCAGGGTTCCAGATAAGTTTTAAAGGCAATTTATCAACGAGGAATTGCAATGGGTCAATAGATATGGGCCTCACAAAATCCTCAGAAGTCTTCCATTAATTTGTCAAGTAGCCACCCTTGTCGGGTTTTTGACCTCACTCTTCTTTTATCTGCAACACTGCGTGCATGTTTTTCTTCAAATATTATTGTCAAAAGCGTTAAGTTATTTCCTTTCAGACAGAGAACTTGAACTGAGAGAACTTAGGAAAGTGGTTCTTTCGTCACAGGAGGAGAACATTTCACTCAACAAAGAAATGGAAGAGCTTAAGGTATGGTTTTAGTGAGTTTAACCATCACATGGTGTGACAAACGTCCTGACCGAAAGCTTGGCTGCAGCTGTGGACTATCCTTAAACCTTCACTAGTTCATCAGGCCAGGAATTTCATTATAATATATTTGTATTTTTAAGTGCCTGTTTCCCTGGCGTGTGGGCTCATGGCTGGGTTGCCAGGATTTGCCAGCCATGGGGGCGGTTCTCCATCTAGGAGCTGGCTGCCAAAAGTGGAAGCTCCTGGATGTCTCAGGCACCCAACCTCCACTTAAGCGATACTGTTGTTAATTACTACACATCTACATGTGCTTGTTACATACCAATGAAAAATACATGTACCTCTTTGCTATCGAGGCTAGCTAAGCTCGGACATTAAAACACATACCAAAGATCATGGAAAGGCTAAGAACGGTTTGCACTTTTCAAGCCTATTTTCTTCTCAACATGTGTATACATGACGCCCGTTAAGTTCTTGTTTTTTTTTTCATTTTGATTTATTGACCTTATTAATTCGCCCAACTGAACTGTTTAACTGTATTATTTCGTTTGTTGTTCTTAGGTAAGCCTTGTGTTTTATTTGACAGCAATGAATACACTATACGATCTTTTTCTTTTCCCTTGTTGTAGAACCTGCTACAGAAAGTAGAAGATGATCTTGGATCAGTCAAAGCTTATGGTGCGTCACTTACAGCTCAGCTTAACAGCTTAAGGATGGTACCAACTCTCTTTGGTGTAATTAACTTCTAGGTTGGCTCTTGTATCGTTCCGGACGAAGTTTTTCCCTTTGGCTACAACAAAACACCCACAATTTAACTTGTAGACAACAAGCCAGATAAACAACCCAACAGGAGCACAACGTGCTGTCGAGTGCATCCCCGCAAGCTCGAATTTGCGGCGTTTTAATCGGAAGGTTCGAGCAAGGGTGCTGATCAGTCAACGTCGTGGAATACATAACATACGCGTCAAGAGAAGCGTGGGCATGCGAGCCTATTACGCGTGTCTTAGACCCCCAGGCCACGCGTAACACAAACATGCCTCAACTATTCGTTATTACCTTTCGAATGGACAACAAAACAGCATAATTCCCACCGTTTATCTTTTTGCCATGTAATTTAGAATGGAATCATAGCTCGCAACAAAATATGGGTTTAGGGTTAGTAACATTATCTTCTGTAAGCGTGGTGGGTGCATGCTAAATCCCCACACTAAATATTATTGGGCAAGTCTTTGTGAAAAAGAAGGGACAAAAACAAAAATAGATGAAATAATATTATGTGTAAAAATGTAAATACAGTAATTCAAATTGTGACGCCTCTTACAAAGATTAACTGGATAAAATGACTAATGTGCAGATTTACTTGTAGACTAAACTATATTCATCTGTTAATAATTGAATTCTTTCTTCATGTAATATAGCAATTACCTTGTTATTATTAGTTTTGCGAATACAATGATTGTTTTCTTTCTTTCTTTTTTCTTCCATGACAAATGGATGTTAATGTGTTCATATTTTACTGTTTTGCAATGCTTGCGAGACTAGTTAGCCGCAAGATGCCCTTTGGATGAGTACTTCAGGTAGAGAAGGCTAATTTTGTATGGCAAACGAAATTAGCGTCTCTCTTTAGTAACATTTCTAAGTTACAAAGCTTGGTATTCTTGGTTTGCATCTGACGTCATCAAAATTCTAAAATCTAAACTGTTAATCCTACAAAGCTGTTCTTTTCACATATTCTAGACATACAAGACATTAACCTCTCTGCAAAGTTTGGTATCGATTCAGTGCTTCGTGTCGAAAATAAAGCATTTTGAAATTTGCGATGTCCCGGATCGTGTTTTTGAACTGTCACTAAAACGACCAAAAACGGGTATTTTTATGTATTTTTTTCATTTTCATACGTGATAATAATTTAGAAGAGATTTGTAAAGAGTTTTGAAGTCAAAGCTAACGATATTGATGGTAGAATCTACTCTACTTCTTGTACAATTTTATGGCCGCCATGTTGGTGTCCCAAAGAAGGACACCAACATACTAAATACTGTAATTTTCTGAAAATTATTTTCGTTATAACTCAGTTATGAAAAACGCTACGAAGTTATAGTTTGGAGGAGGCATTTATTTCTGCTCTATAACCTGTTGATTTTCTGATGTTGTTCATGCAAGTAAACACTTCTTATAACATCGATGCAAACCACCAATACCGCCACACCAATTTTTGTTCGTATTATAAGAAAGCGGCGAGGGAAAATGTCAGTCTTCGCTGATTTCTGATCGGCTATTTCGGCTTTCAATTCACTAGAGCCTATTATCTGCCCATGGGTCTGAGAGAATATTGACATAAGACCTAATACTCTTGAGATTGAATTTAATCATCACAAATATGGTTGGAACTTCAGGCATGTTTAATATTATGCAGTACAAATATATAAACACGTTTATTAACTTAAGTAACAAGTGAACGCTGGCATGCGTCCACCTGCCTTGCGTGCGAGTCGCCTCGAGCCGAAATATTCTGCTGGGACGAGTCTTTGAAGCACCAGAAATGGTCACCGATTAAACTAAACTGAAATTCCTCTTAAGAACTTTGCAAAAATAATTTACAAAATTCTGTATAGCTCCTTATTTCCTAAATTTTAGCTTTTGATATAATGACTCGTGTATTGTGACGTCACCAACATTGGTATGTTGCGTAGTTGTGTATTTTCTCTCACAAACCGTTACATGGTTGCACCTAGCCCGCCTGCGTCGCAGACGAACTCAACCGCCGGTAAGGCTAGGTTGCACCCATTTCGCGTGTCAACCCACCTCACAACTCTACTGATAATTCTACTTTTTCAGACTGTTGCCATTTACAGCAGTTCTAGATTTTGCCCATGAAACGTATTTCATGCGGGCCCTATATCGTCTGGATAGACATTCCAGAAGATGCATTGGTTATAGGAATGGGTACTTGTGATAGTAAACTTTTGTCAAGTGTCAATATAGTGAGTGATTTTTACAATCCATTATTCACTGTTCCAACGGTGGTATTAATCTATAGGAGTATTTAAAATGATAGTGTAAGTGTTCTGTACAAATCTGTCTCTTTTTAGGGACACACTTTATAAGAAAGGAATAATCTTTGCCTACGCCAACGCTTCAATTCTTTGGTGATTAGCCTGCGATGTCAAACCGATTAGTCTCCGATTATATGGACTTTTGCTTTAGAAGGTTTCCACTGAGCAGCACAAATACGCTTAACGGCGTGTTATGTATATATTGTCATGACCGCACACCACTCTCACCTTGACAAAATACCTTTAATTGGCTAAGCCTCTTGAGGTTTGAACTTCTTGAAATTTTCCCACACGAATACGTGCAGTGAATACATCAGTTACTTTACATAAATTAAAGCATCAAGACAGAGCGATCAACAAACTGACTATTTAATTTTACGCAACAGTGAGATCGTATTGTTCACTATCTTCGGCCCTATTGGCTATCGGTTTATTCTTCGACTTAGTAAAACAAGCCAGCTAGGCCTTGGTATGTTGTTGACCAATACGCCCAACTCTCTAAAGATAGCTAACGGTCAGCCAAGTATATTTCGACCTACATGTAGCGTGTGATTTGGGATTGAAGTCATTTATTGGTATACGTGATAATTATAAACATCGTTGACTTCTCGACCACGGATCCGGCAAGAACTCATACACCCATCAAAAGACGGAAACGGACAGGACCACAGTCACACATCGTTAAAACTGGGCGCAGGGAAGCTGAATATAAAAACGTGCGGTTTTTATGACGACAGTGTAATAACAGAGTAAAAGATCTGAAAATTGAAGGTAAGAAGAAGCTTGATGAAATTGTGTTGCCAATCTGAGTGATATAAAGAAAGGCTGTGTGGATACTAACTAAGGAAAATATAATTGGCGTCAGATTTAGTCGCGAAGGGTTAGGTTTATTAGATCGAGGGTGTCGTTAAATACTTTGAGTGAATATAGGGTTTTTTTTTCCAATGTTACTTTATTAATGTTATTTTCATTGTGCTTTTTTGTTCTCGAGTTTTAAAAGACCATTGTCAACATGAGCATAACATACCAAAAACAACGGGGACAACTCGGGTAATCTGTACCGTATTTTGCCAGGCAAGGTTCAAAGTTGTAGCAGCATTTCCTGTAAAGCTATTAATTTTGCACATACATAAACGAAGGGCTTTCAAATTGGAGGCAAATGGCTCGCTCACTTTCTTTTCTTTCGCAATAAAGGAGTCGGTGTAATTTGTTTACTGTTTTGATTAGGCGGTACCTGCGTAGGCAAATGTTTGCTCTTGGGTCGGGGTGCTTTGTTGACTGAATTCTGATCTTTTTCTCGACAGTGAACAAGGTTTCTTTGCCTGACATGCCGATCCTGTTCAGATGTAGTAGCACAAGACATCGGAGAAAGGTAAAGTTTCCGTTTTGCTTGAGTAATGCTAACCCTTTTCACTCCCTCCATCTGGAGTTTCGGGGTTAAAGCGAAATAATGAATATTTGTCACTGGAAAACGAATAATGAATATCGACCCGAAAATAGACTGGGAATATTGAATACTCGTGGATTATCAGCTAGGAGTATATAAATCAAGGTCACGGATAGAGTATTTCCCTTCAACATCCGAATTCAGAGTAACTGCATGACCAATACTATGGTTCTGTTCAAATGAAAGCTGTTGAATAGTACTTTCACAAAGTGTTTCTAACTGAAGATAAAAAACTTTTACGACGATTCATACGAAAACTATCTAGCCAGTACTTTCTTGTGATACGTTTTTGTTTATTATGCTGTAAAGGAATTCGGCTTTTTTTGATGGTGATACCCTTGTGTATCAGTGCCATTCAACTCATCAAAGCTAGTGTGTGCGTGTGCTTCGTTATTAGTGTGCCGTGTTAGTGTACAAGGTCGTTGGCTAACTTGCATTAGTCTGTTCAATTTTTCATATGGCTGTTTGTTTTATCAGTCCTTGGCACTCAACGGAGTGAAAGATGCGGGGGAGGGGGGAAGTGGTGTAAAAGCAAGGTTTCTGCTTGCATGGTGCCCCATGATGCTGTATTATTCAAATGTTTTCGTACTAGTCTTACCTGTACCTTTATCTATAAGTGCATGTGACGCAATTGAAAATAACCACGACGTTTTGACTGTATATGAATATATTTGCTAATTTATTTGGTAATTACAGTTGAATCCCGATAACTCGAACCTCCGCTAACTCGAAGTAAATTCGTTTTCCCTTCAGATCATTTTCTTACTAATGTTACCCTCGATAACTCGAACCTTTTTCGATTCCCCTTGAAGGTTCGAGTTATATATAAATCAGTTATGTTGTCGTTTAGAGAACCTGTTTTTGGCCTGAATGATAATCCTCTCAATTCCTAAACAGTTAGAGAGGTGCTATTATTGTGTTATAGCGAAATACGAAATACGTTTTCGCGATAAACCATTCCCTTTAATTTACAAGACAAGAGGTACTTGCTATCTTGAAGAAAAGATTGTTGAATGAAAATTGTGCTCTCCCTCTCGTAAGGTATACGCTTTGTTTTTTCTCAGTTTTTTCTTTCCTCTAGATAAATGCCTTTTTGTACCTCGCTGATCTGAGCATATAGTTGATTGCAAAGTTATTTTGAACGGCCAATACTACAATCAGATCAGATACACTTAATTAGTAGTTTTCGGAAGGTGTATCGGCAATAAATTTTAAAGCTCTATATAGGAACTGTTCTGTTTCTCGTGAAGTCGAACTGAAACGCTTCATTGTAAGTCAAACTATCACGAAAATCTACTTATCACTTGTGCAAGAATTGTAAGTGATTCTATATTGTGAAGATTAAGGTTGCGATTGCTTGTAATCCTAAAGTACAGCTTTATCAAAAGCTTAATGAGAGGCATTAATGACGTCACAAAAATTGCACGAGACCCGAACAACAAATGTCAAATGTATTTTCCCCGACGGTATCACTCACGTGTTTATACACGTGTGCCCAGTTGTATTTCACTCACGTGTTTTATACACTTGTGCCCGGTTCTGTATTTCACTCACGTGTGTTATACACTTGTGTTAGTCGGGAAGGCGATATTGATGTAATGGGCACGGTTCTTGTAGAAACCAATCACGTGTGTATTGCTGTATACAGCGTACAGCACCAATAAATGTGATTATCAGAGGATAATAAGGCAATATTGGCTCCGTGCTTTTAGCTCCAAGGGAAACTAACGAAAATGTTTTAAGTGCTCTTCGAATCTTTAAAGTACTTTAAACACGTGCAACGTTTCATTCTGAGTTCCATGCCTTTGAGATAATTGATTTCTTTGAATATTTCTTCCTCCTCCCCTGCCTTCCTCCCTTCCTGACCTTCCTTCCTTCCTTCCTTCCTTCCTTCCTTCCTTCCTTCCTTCCTTCCTTCCTTCCTTCCTTCCTTCCTTCCTTCCTTCCTTCCGTCCTTGATTTGTTTATTAGTTCTTTATTATTTTGTTTAGCGAGCTAACATGGCAAGAGATATTAGTATGAACATCTAGGGTTAAAAAATTCACATTGCGCGTGCGTAACTAGTGCCACTCCCAAGCCACGCGCGAGAATTAGAAATCCCCAAAACTCGGAGGAAAAGTGATAAAGTTTCAATTTCTTTTGAGGATCAGAAGAAAACCTATCCTCCTTTATAAGCGGTCGTATGGGATTACTGTTTACGCTTAAAACTGCAAATTAGAAAACGTAAAATTGTGTCTTTATGACGTCATAACTTTGGTATTAATATGCTTACGTCGCTTTATGCATTGGAACGTTCTCTAATCATTGGCATTGTTTCTAATGTTAAATAATGTAAGTTGTTTGAGTTTTTCTGTCCTGGTCACGTGACTTGCCAAATATGGTCATGACTTAAAAATTTTGAAGGGACTTTCAATTGAACAAACATGGCCAAACAGTTTATATGTAGAAGTCGGAGATCCAAAGATATGATAGTTTGAAGTTTAAATTGACTATGCGTAGTATACACAATTCCTTCAAAACAACTGCTGATCAATGGAAAATTTCACCACAGGCAGCCCAGGCTCTGTATGCGAATATTAAATATTCAATGTTGATGTTCATGGCGGCGATTTGAATATTTATAGCAAATGTATGAGAAACTCACGAAATACATTCTAAATGCTATATTTTCGAAGGAACCTAACTAAAACTGACTTACATTGTGCAAGTGCTTTGTTATTTTAATGTTTGGGTGTTCCTGGTGCCAGTTTAAAGCCATTTAGACGAGTTTTGCTTTTTCAGTTGACCGTCCATTATGAATAATTTAAAGGCCGGCGACAATTATTTGAGAAAGGATCCAATGGTCCGCACTCGAAGCTCAATAAATTCCACAAAAATACTCCAGTCTCCTCAAAATTACCTTCATTGCAGACGTCCATGCTCTTAGCTTCTGTTCGCTACCCCTAGGGTTCCAAGGTTGACTTTAATTGCTCGAGAAACTCTCGTGTTCGAGCTCTTGTCTTTAATATTTTCTTTCGCGTTGTGCGTGTCCCCAACGTCTGAGACACCTCATTTGAAATTCAGCGACATCGTGACCAAATTTACCTCGACCGTGGAGAGGCATGGTGCAATTGTTTCCTTGCAAAAAAAGACACCATGGGATGGTCCCTTCGGTCGTTTTTTTTTTACCTTAGAATCCGGCGCGACTCTCTAGTTTCATTCTTTTCTTTTTTTCGGTGTCAGAACTATCCTCAGTTGAACAATTTAAAGGCAGCGTTCAAATACACAGTGAAACTTCAAACATTCTTCGTTGCGGTTCACATTCTCCGAAAAACCCAGAGTTTGGTCGGGATGTTTCACGTCAGTTGTTTTGCATAAAACTGCACGTGCGGAGCTATCAAACGGCGTGCTTTTTTTATGCCGTTTGAAATCGACCGCTTAAAGCGTTGTCTATGTTTATGGCGATTTAATTTACAACTTACGTTGTAAAAACGTGTTGAAAGAGATTTTATGTAGGGTTTATAATCACGAGCATAAACCAGCTTACTCCAAAACAAGCTGAAATCAGCCTTGAGTTTTGCTAAAAGTGGGCACAATCTAACCGCAACGAGGAATTTTTGAAGTTTCACTTTGTATTTGAACGCTGCCTTTAAATCGTTCAACTGAGGAAGGAGCTCCTGACTGAGGATAGTTCTGACACCGAAAAAAAAAACTGAATGAAACTAGAGTGTCAGCGCGAGATTCTAAAGTAAAAAAAAAAGAATTTTTAATCGACGTTGTATCCGATTGTTTTCCTTCCGTTTCCGGTCAAATCGACCGAAGGGACTATCCCATGGTGTCTTTTTTTGCAAGGAAACAATTGCACCATGCCTCTCCACGGTCGAGGTAAATTTGGTCACGATGTCGCTGAATTTCAAATGAGGTGTCTCAGACGTTGGGGACACGCACAACGCGAAAGAAAATATTAAAGACAAGAGCTCGAACACGAGAGTTTCTCGAGCAATTAAAGTCAACCTTGGAAGCCTAGGGGTAGCGAACAGAAGCTAAGAGCATGGACGTCTGCAATGAAGGTAATTTTGAGGAGACTGGAGTATTTTTGTGGAATTTATTGAGCTTCGAGTGCGGACCATTGGATCCTTTCTCACATAATTGTCGCCGGCCTTTAAATTATTCATAATGGACGGTCAACTGAAAAAGCAAAACTCGTCTAAATGGCTTTAAACTGGCACCAGGAACACCCAAACATCAAAATAACAAAACACTTGCACAATGTAAGTCAGTCTTAGTTAGGTTCCTTCGAAAATATAGCATTTAGAATGTATTTCGTGAGTTTCTCATACATTTGCTATAAATATTCAAATCGCCGCCATGAACATCAACATTGAATATTTAATATTCGCATACAGAGCCTGGGCTGCCTGTGATTTCACCAAAGGGAAATTGTTAATGCTTAGTACCACTGAGACGAAGCCGAGTGTTTTTGATAAAGGACTAACTGGTCATGAAAACGAACAAAAGACAAGTGCATGTACTGACTAAACTATTTACTGTTTGTGTTCTCTTTCCAGTTTTTTCCCCTCATCGTTTTGAATACGTGTAGTAGGAATGCATAGCCAACTTTAAATCAAAATATTAGATGCATATCCAGCTTCAGCAAAAAAATCCATGATCCTTGGAGAATCATAGTGAATGTGAGTGCAATTAAGGATTTACACTACAAGTGATATAAATGGCTTTGAAACAATTTTCAAATATCACGAGTAGTGTAAATCCTTAATTGCTCGAGCTTTCATACGATTACTCTGCGATTACCTATTTATTACATGACTGAGAAAATTACGAACGCACGCGCATTAATTTGCACTGCAGTGGAGTGCAAATTAAAAATTAATCGTAAATTTGCCCGCCCCCAGCCAATCATAATGAAATGATAATTCAGTTCTCAGTCACATACTAAATCATCAAACAGCAGCAAGTTACTATATTTACCTGCAAGTTATAAATCACGATATCCTCGCTATCACTAGCCTGCGAGCATGCTCTCAAGAGAGGTTGCTCGCAGGCTACGCTATCCCTCCCTCTAACAGAGAAGAAGATAAACTCTTTTAGTCTCACTGGTGCACAATCGTAATGCTACTTATTCTTTTTTGGCCGTAGCATCTTTCGATTTACATATAGTGACGAACCATAGTTCGTGCGAACTTGAGAGTCTTTTCAGCTGAGTTATTTCTCACCAGGTGGTTTCTTTCCTGTTAGTCTCTGTCCGCAGAAACCGCAGACCATCCAATACATTTTCCTTTATATAGAAACAAAAAACTGGGTTCCTGTTTACTTCCAGTGATCATTAAGTATATTATTTCTAAATCTTGATAAACTACGGTGATCAATCCCGCTTTTGACGCGATCCTTCACAATTTGACTCTTGACCCTTTTAGGGTGTTCAACATCTAAATTCTTCTTGCAATATCAATACGTTTTCAAACAGAGAAGTGACAAGAAGAAAGTAATCAATTTGGGAATATTGCCGTGATGTGAGCCAAATCCACAGAACATGCAAGCACAAACAGTAAGATGTTGACCCATGTCGTGCATGCAATGACGTCATTATTGCTGTGTCTGATTTTGTCGCTTGTACTAATATACGTGTGAAGCGTCCATTGTTTTTGTTAAACTGCCTTGTTTGCATTTGTCATAATACCGCTAGTTTGTTGTTGCGAATCTAAAGGCGTGAAACGGAACATTAAGTTACAGGCAGCAGTAGAGTGCATGAGGAACAATAGGTAATTATTGGCCCATTAGTTTTGTCAGCCACCCAGCAGTGGACTGTCATCCGCATTATTACAAAAGTCCCATTGAGACAACCGCTCTTTTCTTCACTGAAGACATCCAAGGACGCACTAATGTGCCTTCGAGCTCGCCCATTTTTCACAAGGTACTTCAAGGCTTGACACCTGTAAGATATTGGTTAGGTCATTAGTCCCGAGGGCTTATTTTTAGCAGTCATTCCAAAGGATGTTTTGAATCTTAAATTCATTACCACAACAGAGTAGCAAAATCAGTTGTAATGAATAGATATTGGCCAAAGAGTTGTTCACGCTCGGTGATATGTTTTATGCAAGTTCGCCTAAATAGCGGCGCCATTAAGTCGACGCGTTGACGTGTCATAACGAAATCTCTTCAGTATTAAGTGCTTTTCTTGCTTTGTGCCCCAATTGTCACGGCAATGTGAGCGTCTTCCTGTTCTACCAGTAGATACGTTTTCATATCTAATCCATATGCAGGCAGTTTTGATACCAGAAGTATTGCGCCATAAAATAGTCTATAATTGACGGATAAAGCATGTATTGTTTATCGTTTTCTTAACAGATAATGCCGAAGTGTATCCGTCTGGCTGCGATTTGGCTGTTCGTACTTGCTTTCCAACTATTTCAACACCCAAGTTCGTCGACATTAAACTGCCGCCTTAAACGATACAAAGAGGTGATTGAAGTTGAAGATGGTTACAACTGCAAGAAGACGAGGGTGAGATTCGGCATGTGTGTTGGTGTGTGCAATTCGTACGCTCTCCCAGTTCCCATCAAGGGAGATAGCAACGTGCCAAGATTTCAAACAGAATGTGAGTGCTGTGCTCCAAAGGAACTTCTTAGAAGAACCATTCGATTTGGTGATGGATGTGAGAAATCCATTAAGATTGACCAAATTCGCTCTTGTGAATGTAAAAACTGCTCTCGACGTGATCTTTGAGAACTGCGTTACCTTACGAATGGTTGACGATGCTGTACATGTAAAATGGCGCGAACCACTCGTCAAAGAACACCAACTACGTTTACATTACGTTAACAAAGATAAACTAAACTGTTTCGTCTTGTCAAGGATTGTAAAAATAACGTTATTTGAGAGATGAAAACGGATGCCATGTGTTCGCGAGAGTTCTCTGAGAACACTTTGGTTTATAGTCGAACAACTGGAATGAATAAGATCATTTTTCGGCAGTTTTTCCGGAAGCTACATTTATATTCTACAAACAGTGTACATTCAGTCCTCAATCATTCGCGTTACATCGTGTTACTGGTCGATAATAAATACTTTCGTGTTCACAGACTTACTTCGAAAAAATATTATTGATTGGAATCCAAATGTTTATTAAAGAGGCTACAAAGAAGGATCGCCTGCGGCAAGTTTAACACAAGGAACTATTGTTTGTACATTTTGCACTTGGGTGAGTCCAGTGTGAAAAAATCGGAGAACATGCTAATTGTAGAGAAAATGTAAACCTAGATTATCGCTTGTATTTTTATATACAGAGTTTCAAGGAACCACGGTTTATTAATGTACAAAGGGAGTAAATCGTTTTGTGTGCTTTTCGCCTGTGTTTCTTTTTACAAATCAATTAATGTTGAAGAAATTACATACTTTAGGTCCTACCAAGTTATAGTGAGGTTTTGTAACGTTTCTTGCTTGAATCCATTGGTACACCAACGATTCTTTCACTTAAAGGACTATACATTTAATTTTATCATAAATGGAAACAAGTGACTCACTGATACGTATCCGTGAACGAAAGTCACTCGTATCGTTTAGTTTCCCATAAAATCTTAAGACGAAATCGAGTAATATTTATGGCCAGTGGAAAAAAAATCCTGTACTATCTAGTCATGAGAGGTGGCAGCCATGTTTCGCAGAAACATGGCTGCCACCTCCCATGACTCAACCCATTCACGGGAGGAAACTCAAGGCGGAAAGCAATTTAAGGATTGTGGAGTTATATTATTTGGTGAATACCGTTAAGGTATGGCTCATGAATGTCTAGTTTAAGCGTGAAAGCTTATGGCGTCATAGTACAGGATTTTTGTCCCCTGGCCATAAATATCATACTCGATTTTCTAATGGATTTCGTCTTAAAAGCTTAAATATGTATATGAACTACTTTGAAAACATAATGCTATCGATTTTCATTTACCTCTTTACCGTACTATTTCGGTTTAGCTTTGAAATGGGATTTTGTTTATAAATCCTTGTAGCCTCGAGGCCATTCTTCTTACAAATTATTCATTTCATTTATCAAAGAAAGGGATAATTTTGGTCTTCTCGTGACTAAAAACGCAATATACTTTTATTTCAAACAAGATGAGTATTCCTTAAAGGAAGTTGAACGTTTTTCTCACAATATAACGTAGGAAAAAAAACAATCTACTTTATTTTGACTATATGTATATCATTAATAAACAATAAATGTATGATGACAAGAAGCCTTTGTTTGTTTTTAAAAATAAAAGTTAGCCATAACGACTGCGTACAATGCTGTCAAATGGAACAATACTGTGAAATGGAATATATTTTGCTTTGAGAACAATAGGCAAATCTATGTCTGCTAACTAATTTTAAAAGAACATTGTTTCAACGGAAGTTACATACAGTCGAACCTCCACTAACGGCCATCTCTCTACAACGGCCAGGATTTTTCGTCCCAACCGTACACCGATACATACACTTTACTCTAATTGAAACCTCCCTACACCGCCACCTCTCTACAACGGCCAGTTATTTCGGCCCCAAGGTGGCCGTTGTAGAGAGGTTCAACTGTATTAATAAATTCATGGGTTATTTTACGTCTGTGCAATTTGGGTGACGTCATGCAAACGTTGACTTGCGAAAAGCAGGTATGACGTCGACCCATGAGGAAGTGTTCGAGATCGGCAAATTGAATTATAACTATATACATATAGCGTAGCCAGAGTGAAGGACAGCATACCGTAAATTTCTGATGATAAGCCCTGAGCTTATAGTTGTCCAAAATTATTTTTGTGGGCTTATTTTCGGGAGGGCTTATTCTGGGGGACTTTATATTATCGGAAGAAATTTTGCGTTTCGAAAATGTGTGGGCTTATATTTGGAAGGGATTTTGCGTCTGGAAAATTTTAGGTGCATACAAAAATACAGTATGTAAAACTCTCTAAACATAACGTCATGAAACACAAAACAAGTTCTACAGTGGTCAATTGAACATCACAAGTATCAGCCCGCCAGTGCATTAGTTGAATACTTTAGTCAGCGTTTTATAAGTGAAATTGTCAACAGAAATTAGGCCATGATCTAACAGCCCCAGGGAGTACAGGGTCAGGGGTTTAATTGCTTCCTGGCTGGGGCGTGGTCCAGAGTCGGTTTTTGTGGCTAAGGGATTGGAGACCCTCGGCCTCCAATCGAACCCCTCCCACCGACCAATAGCGTTCGGGAATTTTGAGGGGGGTTCCGTCAAGGACACCTGTGCCAGGTAGCCCAGGCCATGACCTAACAATCCCGGCGAGTACAGAGTCAGGGGATGCATTGCTGTCTGGATAGGGGAGGTGTAAGGGAGTGACCCTTTAGTAGCTTTTTAGAGCATTGCGGGGCTTTTCTCGCTGTTGTTGTTTTATTTATTTATTTTTGTATTTTTTTGCTGCTTAGCTGAGCTGCCTTGGGCCATTGTTAGGTTATCTTAGCATCCAGCAATGTGAGGACCTCGCGCAGGTCTGCTTGGGTCGGTCATATCCCGCCGGAGATACTGTGAACAGGAGTACTCTGGTTGTCAAACGGTGTTTTTCCTGCGCGAGGAGTCAGGACATTATTCAAACCAGACTACTAGTAGTATCATTTTGTAGCCTGTTCCAGGCATTCCGTTAGTGAAGAGCAGTGTTAATGCCTTGAACAGGGTACATCATTTGAACCTACCACGTTAAACGGTAGTCGTATTAAAAACTGGGAACGTTGATATATAAATCCTGTTCTAACTGATATAGAACTAAGTGAAAGACAACGGACTGTTAAGCTCTCAAGCTCTAATTAATCATATCATGACAAGGCTATCACATCCGTGATTGGTTCCTAACATACCTTATTTGACTGACAATCCTAGTGCTCACAGGAGTGTCGTATAACTCGGTTATGTTGATCTTTCACTGTATATAAATTTAATTGTAAGCGAGCGTTAGATAAACAAACTGCAGCGTCAGCAGCCAATATGAAGTTGGCAATTGATAAGACGAATAAGGAATAGACTAAATAAGGAGATCAATAATGGCCTGGACTATTGGAATATTGAAAAACAGTCGTTACTACAAGAAAGCAAGAAAGGTTTTCTTGCAGTAAAGACATGTTTCAATAGTCCAGGCCATTATTGATCTCCTTACTTAGTCTATTCCTTATTCTTCTAATCAATTACCAACTTCATATTGGCTGCTGACGCTGTAGTTTGTTTATCTGACGATCGTTTAAAAGTAAATTTATGACACAAACGGGTTTCTATATACATGCACCCTTTTTCACAAAATATCGACCATCAAATTAACAAATCTTGATCTCAAACTCGAGTTCAAAACAATTTGTGTCGACCATAACTGATTTTTCTTGTCCACAATTTCTCGTGATGATAATTCTGATTGTGCAACTTGGCGTCGTAAGACTCTTAAAGAAAGGGTCATTTGTTACCCTAGCCTTGATTGGCAACAGACAGTATTTGTCGAATCGAGGTAACTTTATAATCATTTTAGAAGTTTCTCGAGCCCCGGCGGAACATCTTTTTGTTATTGTCTAATACAAAATAATATTTATAAAACCTGAGTTGACGTAGTTTGCTGATATTGGTCTCGAAAAGTGAAATTTTCAAAATGCTTATGATAGATTGTGAGGATAGTAACCAAAAAAAGCCTGATCAGCCACAGAAGTAAGATACGTCTTGTTTCATGAGATCTTTCCCAGTCTCTGAGCGGGTGTCTGCGGTGTTCGGGTTGACTGCGGTGAAGGATCTGGCAATTTCCTCCAGTATTTTGAGTTTTATTATTTGATTAATTTGTTTTCCTGCATACATTGTTGAACCGAATTACTGAGAATATAATGCTCATTGAGAAATTTTCAAATTGCTTACGGTAAATGTATATGCCACGGACATTAAATCTACAGCGCGGTTCCCAGTAGCCTGATTCTTAGACGGTCCGAGAGAGAGGGAGCGAGTGACTCGGACCGTCTGAGAATCAGGCTAGGTTCAACAGCGTCCTTCGTTTCGTTCTAAGAAACGCGGAAAGACTGAATATTCTCTGGTTCACTATTTGGTTACTCGTTACCGTGTGCTTGTGTTTTGGAGTATAATCTTTCTCGTTCTACGTGAGATCTTCCTATGAGAGTGTGCTGAGAATGACTGAGAAAATTTCAGAACTGATGCGTATGGCCGGCCAGATTTAAGGACATTACAAGGAAATAAAGTACTAGTTCCCCACAGCTACAGCTGTTCTACTGTTCCTAAGACTATAGTTATATTCACTGGTTAATGTACACTGTTAGCTCACTGATTTGATTTTGTATAGAAGCTTGTGTCCTGTTCTGTCTTGTGTTACGGAGTGAAATCTTGCCACTCTGAGAGGTTGCCTTAATTCCAAGCTGCTGCGATAATGTAGGATAAGGCATTTCGGGTTGACCACGCTTTTGTTTTCCAGCTGGTTTGTCATCCTGGATTCGTTGCAGTCTGTATGTGATAAATAATTACGACGATGATCTCTCGATTTGTCTCTCAATGTTATTTAGAGTTGGTTTTAAGTTTTTCTGTATACATGGATACACCGAATGACTGAACTGCCATGGACGTCTAGAACTGATATGCATCTATAATGTAATTTTCAGAACTGATACATGTACATGGCCGGTACATCTAGAGGAAAATGAAGTACTAACTGCTACAATTGTTCCTGTACGTCCTTCTTCATATTTACTGGCGAATGAAAAGCTCACTTTTCTGCACTCTGTTGTTGTAGAAGCTTGTGTCTCGGAGTGAGATCTTTTTTGTGCCACGGTGTGATGAGATCTGTCTTGTGTTACGGAGTGAGATCTTTCTCTGAAATGGTATCTTTCAAGCTGCTGTGATGATTTGGGATTGGTCATTTCGGGTTGGCTTTGCTTGCGTTCTTCTTCAGGTGGTTGGACGTCGTTATCCTGGATTCGTTTCAGGTTATGGTAAATAATTGAGAAATATCTGTCAATTTCCTTCTGTTATTTAGAGTTGTTTTCGACTTTTTTTGTATCCATTGTTGAGCCCACTAAAACTTCACGTCTAGAAAGCATGCATCTCCGTACAGCGCGAAACAAGTATGCAATGCATTTCGCATCAGAAAACTTGAATCTCATAACAATTTATTTGCCTGCGCCCTTCAACGCTCCAGAAATCAGCAAACATGACAGGTTTATTAATAAATTACTACTCAGTGTACTCGAGGTGTGTCAGTTATACTACTTGTTGTGGCTACTTGAAATTTCCGGTATGGTTACTGTTCTACGTGTTCCTGATTAGCATATGACAGAAAACTATCCATCTCGTCCACTTAATCATAAACTCTGTTACGTATTCGACCAGGGCAGACAATTACTGAATGACAACTTCGAGGTTTGGTAAATAAAGTTTGAATTTAGTACGACCATTTTCTTCTCTCTCTATCCCCACCCCCCCCCCCCCCCCCCCCCCCCCCCGCATTAATGTATGTTAATTTCGTATACTACAATGTATGTTTTTATTTATATTTTCATTTACGTAGGTATACGAATGTTAATACGCTGTGTCTCGCCCATTGTGGTCATCGACGCTTAAAAAAAACATTGCCGTAATTCCAATATTATCGTTACCTTAGACAATTGCCTTCTAATCCAAACGTTCTGTTATATCAGTATATAATTACGGTAAGATATTTTTGTTGTCTGTTTATTATTCGATGTTATTTTATTCAACATGGCGAACGCATTAAACTAAACTAAACAGAAACTTTGCTTTTCCTATTATTGTACATATTTTAAGTTCACATACTGGTAGTAAAATTCAGTTAAGATGCTCCTTAGAATTAACTGACTGCAATACCATGCCGTTACTGCAAGAACAGTTCAAGAAATCGAACTTGCCAAAACGCCAGTCTGTGGTCATGAACATCGTTCCTCGCTGGATTTTCCATTACTCTCTCGTTGAAAGATTTCATACGGCTCAGGGTCAGGTTTAGAAATCTTCAAAGGCTCATGGCGGATTTAAAAAAAACACGACGTTAGCTAATTATCGTAAATTGTACGTAACGCATGCACACATTGTTCCTAGCTAGACATAGGGTCCTTCAGTTCCTTCTATGTAACAAAACATTCTGAATGTGTTCGAGGCTAGTTCACCATTTACAAGAGTTAGAACAGTTTCTACCATCGAATGAAAACCTCACTTTTCTGTTTGTCTTCTCAGAAACTGGTGTCACGGAGTTAGACTTCTTTATGAGAGGATGTCTTTGGGATGATTCAGGATTAGGCATTTCGGGCTGGCTGTGTCTTCTTGTCCGTGCAACCGTTGTCGTAGCTTGAATCCGCTGTAGATTGTGATAGATAACTGCGAAGGATTTCTCCATGTTCTTCTGGTATGTGGAGTTACTTTTGACTTTTTCTTTATCCATGTTCGAACCAAATGAAAGTTTACTTAGTTTGCCTGCAGAAGGAATCAAGCGATCAACCCTCCGAACTGTTGAGTCTGATTAAATTCTAATCGGCTTGGTCGCTCATCCCTGGAAGACTTGAAAAAAATATACATGACAAGTTAAAACTTCCGTTACTTTGATATTTCGAAATCCGCTGCATTAATTAATGATTGTCTTTCCCTGATGCTCAGATGGATTCGCCCTGCGGCCCTACGTACGTCAGAGAGATTAGAGAGCTTATTAACGTTTTTGAGCAACGGACGGCAACCGGAAGACGAATGTTCTTGTTTTTGGCGCGCTTTCACCCCCACCAATGACTTGGAAAGCCCTCGTTTTAGTATTTACAACTTAGTGTTACGGACAAAAAGTCGATAATGCGCGCCAAAGAAGAGAACATACGACTTCCGGTTGCCGTCCGTAGCTCAAAAACGCCCTCTATTATCCTCACAACTTCAGCTTACTCTGCTTAAAGGGGCACTGTCACGGATTCGCATGCGCGAAAACTGCTCACTTCCTGTCGACCATAAATTATTTGGCCGCCATTCCATAATGACGGTTAGTGAAAATATTTGCATGTATTTTGTTTCTAATCACGATTTTGTAAAACAGATAAAGTCGTAATATTACTGTAACAGCGTGCGCTGTTCGCATACGTATTTCCGAAACATGATTTGCATACAAAATATTTTTGCAACGGCCGTAACGCAACGCACTTTCGACAGCCAAGCTTAGATTTATCCATTCGTACATAAGTTTTCAACGGATAACCGTTGCCGTTTGAACGGCTCAATATTTTTTCTCAACGGATAACCTGGCTTAGCTTCGAACGGGTGAAGATTTTTTTCTGAACGGGTAGCAGCAGCCGTTGGAACGGCTGAATATTTTTTTCGAACGGCGCGACACATTTGTTGTTGAGGAGACGAGTGATCGAAACAGATGTGACCTCAGCTGTGACCTCTCACGCGAAAACGTACAACACGGCTTTCCGTTCGAAAGGCTAAAAGCCGTTCACTACCCGAACGGTTAGCAAGCCGAACGGCTGCTACTAACCGTTCGAAAAAAAATGTTCGAACTGCTGCCGGTATCGTATCACTGTATCCTTCGTAACCTGCAACGAATTTCGCTTCAAGCCATGTTTTGAAACTGTTATCTTCAAGATAAATGCGTTTATGGGGTTTTGTCCACTCTCTCTTGGCTCTTGTCGGGGTATTGAATATTCTTTTTCGCCCTGAATTGCTACGCTTTCCACCGTGTCCGCCGCCGCCACTAGTCGACGCCATTTTGGATTTGGCAACTCAAACTTGAAAAAGTTGGCCCAACCTTTTCAAGTTCGACTCGCGAGACTGGCGCATGCGTCCTTGTGACAGTGCCCCTTTAATTGCTATTGATTTGGGTTACGTTTCCGCAAATTACCAAAAAATATTTTCAATAAGGTACGCCTAGTCGCTTCATACGGCATGCGGTGGTTTTGAAGGCGAGGTTTTTAAGACGAAAAAAGGAATAGGAGTAAAATATTGATTATTATAGGGGGCTCTCCTCGAAAAGTCCAGTAGGGTTTGCTGAGAACTCCCGTCCATTGTTGAATCTATCTTTTAAATATCTTGTAACTTAGAGCAAATAGGGCAAATAAAGGTTGATTGATTGATAGGAGTAGAAGGTTGTCGACTAAAGTCTGTAGCATTTTATTGTTTTTTATCTAATACGTATCTGACAGAAAATATATTAATGAAGCCACTTTATCGTGTTGATGCTAACATGGTCGGCTTTCCATATGCTTGATTTGTTTTCTTTATTTTTCTTATCTCAATCTCTTGTGTACCTGATGCTGGTTTTGGTAAGATTTATTAATAATAAACAACTTTTCACATGATGAAGGCAGTACTGTCAAAAGTGGAACCTCGCCTTACGACCACCTCGATAATGCGACCACCTCGTTAATATACGACCACTTTCTTTTGTCCCGAACTAAAGTTCTGTCAGTCATTTTCTTATTTAAGAACCCCTTTAATATACGACCACCCCGCGACCAGATTTTGGTGGCCCGTTGGTGATCGGATTAACGGGGTTCCACTGTACTTAATGCTTGAATTGAAATTGGTGACTTTACGTTAAGTAACTTAGCTAGGTTTAATGCAACTTTATTATTGATTTCCCTCAACCTAATACATCAATTTACTCTAAAGGTATATCATGCAGTTAAGCAACATTTAGCAACAAAATTATCGATTAAGCTATCGCGTTTTTGTTCCATATATACGCTCCTGGACCGACTGTTAAGCTCGGGTTTTCCATCCCAGTTGTAATTTTAAACAAAATCTATTTCATTGGTGTCTTCGCGTCATACTTAATTGCAAGTTTGTAGTACATGAATGGGTGAAAGGATATATATATGACTGGAATATTTTCGAGGACTCAAGTTTTTACAAGACAATCTTCAGTTAAGCAAATTAAAGCAACCTCTCATTGTTCGTGCAAATACGTGATGATGAAAGAATATTTCAACAACATTTCGAAACATTTTTCTCCTTGAAAAGCCCATTAGGGTTTGCTGAGAACTCCCGTCCATTGTTGCATCTATATTTTATATATCGAGCAAATAGGGCAAATAAAGGTTGATTGATTGATTGATTATATTCAGTGTGAATCCAACCATGTATAACCCCTGTGCTCCTTTTAAAATTATTTCATAAGTTCTTATTTCTTCTAGAATCCATGCATCAATGATTGTCATTGTATAATTTGCAACGCTCGATATATACATGTAAGATATTCGAACTATTACTTGGACTTTTCGCAAACTTTTCATGTTCCCAATGTCCGACAATGATAAAGATCCTGTCCGTATTTGCCATTACAGAAAATGTACAGGGTATCTCTCTCACCGCGGTAACATGATCAAGGTATATTAAACAATGTGAATCCGTTCCCACAATGCGCCGGCCTATAACTTAGTATCGTAAGCACATTTTTGTCGTGAAAGGGATTACCCAGCTTGACGTTTACAAAGCCTTCTCATGTGTACTACCAGCTACATAACTGCAGAAGGAACAACACACTCAGTTTGGATACGGCATGTAAGGTGTTGACTCTTGGACTCCTTCTGGAAAATTGCACGCTTGTTCGACAGATTTCGAACGGCTTTTCTCTTGTATCGTCTGGCGAAATGTATGAACCATGCTACTACAAGAGAAACTAACTCGCCTTGGTTTTGGCTCCGATTCTGTAGTTTCTGTGGACTGATCAGTCCTTTGTTTAGGAGTGGTCTGCTCGTATTTTTGCAATAATGCAAGATTGGGTACTTGTGACTCGCTGTATCTTCTTGTAGGTCTCTCCTGATGTGGTTTCTCGTCTTTTATACGTTTCAGATTATGATAAATAACTGCAAAAGACCTTTCCATATCTCTCTCGTATCTGGAGCTGTTTTTCACTTTTTGTCCGTTCGTATTTCTTGACTTGCTCATGGTTTTGTATTCGAAGAGTCCAAACTTTTTAGTAAACTTGATCGTCGATCGTGACCCAGTACTTTATTGTATTGGCTTTAGTGGCTTTGCTTTAGAAATGCGTATGCGTGTTATGATGGCACCCTGCTGCCTTTGGCCATTGCTATGATCGATGATGCTTAACTGTATTGTTCAAGTCCCAATTTTAACAGCGTGGCGGTTTAATTAAACAGATTGTTTTACTGATAATATACTTAAAATGGAAACTTTGAAGTTCACTTTAAGGTCTTTTTATTTCGAGGTACCAAAAGAATTTCATTCATGACTTAACTTGATATTGATCTTTAACTGCACATAATGTAATGTTAAACGATCGTAAGAAAAACAAACTGGAGTGTCAGCCCATATGAAGTTGATAATTGATAAGCAAATGAGGACTAAGTAATAACAGTAAGAATAATGGCGTTAATGACTATTGGACTATTGAACCATTGGAAAATTGGAAAGCAGTCGTACCTGTAAGACGCCTGCATTTGTCTTTTAATTGTTGCATATAACTTTTTTCACAAAATATCAACCATCAAATAACGAATCTTGTATTGAACTCGAGTTAAATATAATTTGTGTCATGATAATTATGATTGTGCGACTTAGCGTCTGGGCAAAACCATTAGTCCGATAGAGTAATTTGATATCCTTGATTGGCCGAAGACACTGCCAATATATGTTTTTCTTCTTTCTTTTTTTTTTTTTTTATTCTTGGGTTTAAGTCCCGGGTTCCAATTATTGTATGCAAACTATTAAAGCTTTTAACTCCGTCTAGCTAATTATAATACCATACAGACTCTTAACACCAGGTAGCTCTAATTGCTCTGTTGCGATTGGTCATCACTCATAATCAGTAGAATTAATGTCACACTGTTTGTTGTGTTTGTTGTCGTTTCCAAGCTAAAAATACCCCCCCCCCCCCCCTCCCCTCCCGCCCCTTGTTTTTTCATAATTATAAGACACATCGAGCTCTAGATAAGAGATGAGATTAGATTAGATAAGTAAGTTTAATTATACGCGAGGAATTAAAATAGTAATTACAAAATATCAAAGCTCTAATTGACACTAACTACCTAAATAAATAACAAAAAAGTCCTGCTTTTCAGGGATGCCGTGTGTTGTTTATTAGGCTTGATTACTTGATATCTTTACTCAAAACTTAAATTCTTGGATAATCTTATATCAGTAGGAAGGCAAAGCTCTGCAAGACAAGCCGATGGTTATCTGTTGGTTGTGACGTCATTAAATCCACCATCTTGAATTTCACTATTTCCTCGTGACGTCAGTAAAAAGCATAAATCATAATGGATGTTAAAATGGGTAACTGGCATTGACGAAGACTTATATCTGAAAATTCGAAATTTAGCTAATAAACCTACATGTCATTAATTACGGACAAACAGTTGTCACATCAAAATGTCCAGGAGAGATCAATGAACAGTTCAAAGTTTCACATCCCAGAGTAAATCCGATCTTGTTTTCAAACTCCTATATCTATTTGTTGAAATAAAAATATATCTATTATTGTTATCACAAAAGTACACCGGTGGTAGAGCATAATGGTTGTAAATGGTAAGGACTTCTCTAAGGAGCTATTGTGGCTTCAGGTAATTAAACTAGAAAGGGAGAGGTAAACAGAAATTATCAGTAACCATCAGTATAGATTCATTGGCCAAATCTGGCGCTCACAAAATTCATTGACAAGACAGTGAAGTGTTTAGGCCAAAAAGAAGTTTTTATCACCAAGTATTTCCCAAATTTGGCAATAGGTAGTCATATTACATATACGAATGGTTTAGAACTTACAGTATATCATTGATTATCTATTTCGAGAAAAAAAAAAGTATAATGTGGAATTCCATAAGTCTTAGTCTAATATTGTGTGCTTTACTATTTCTATGTACATAATATTAATAGCCCTGAACTAGATACGAATTTGTGTCGCACTAGAGAATACAGACCAACTAATAATTTAGATGAATGAGAAATAAGACTGAAAATAATTACTTCAGGTTAAAATCAAATATGTGTTCTCTTATCACTCAAAAACAAATATTTTTTTACTGTGTACATCAATTATACCTTTTTGCCGTCGAATGGTGTTTGTTTTAACAAACGCCTACCCCACACCGAATAAAATGTTGTATTTTATTTTTCATTCAACCTAGCCACAATATTTCAACATTGTTTTGGGGAGAAGGGGGGTTCGGAAATTTGAACTTTCTTTCTTCAAGTTCTATTTTGCAAAGTGTCCCAAGGACTTAAGGCTAGGATTTTATGTATCTTCTCTATGTCCTTTTGTTTTTTTCGTTTAAATCAGTTTTGTCTTTTCCTCTTTAAAAATCAACTTAAACACGAGAGTGGCCGTAAGGACTCAAAATGATGCACCACAAGACGGAGACTTAATTGGTTGAACAGTCAATTCATTTAGCCATTGTAATACTCAGTTAAAACCGAGTGTGAGCGGTGTCGGTGGTAACCAATGGTCCAACCGAGTCTCCCTTAGTAGTCATTTATGCACAAACGGATTCCGTCTGTGATTATTGCTAGATGATGATAATAAACACTCAATTACAAAACTAAATTAATTTTTGTTAACAATAATTAGGAGGTCGACAACAAAAAGGGTCAAGGCGGCCGGTGCCTTTTTGTTGCTAAATATAAAACGCCTTCACAGGAACAATACACAATTTTAACAACATGCAGATAAAGTTTATTGTTATTATTGTATAATGCTGACATTTCTTTTGATTTTACAAATAAACAGCGTGCTTACAGCGATATTAATAGTTTTCTTTAATTTTGTTGTTAATGGTTGACTTGAATTTGTCTGCGCTTAAATCAATTATAAACATACGGCGTGAACGTACAACGGCAATCATCTGATTATTTGTTGTGCATAGGTCATTAAGTATAGTTAAAAAACAAGCAGCAGTGTTTCCTCAGACGAGAAAATTGAACCAAAAGTTCAGCCGTATCTTTATCAAATATAAAGACACTCATTAAACATTCATTTTATGAATTATTAATGAGTTTTTGAATAGCATTTAACAACTATCAAAGAGTTATCAACAATCTAATTGCTCCAGACAGGTCTTAAGAATAAAGACAACACCATTAACAGTATATCAGAACTAGTAGCTATAGAGGATATCGTTTCGTTCTTAAATCTCAGAAACGAACCAACATTATTAACTTTAAACGTATGATAATGATACAGTGTAGCTAGTAGGGTTTAGGTTCTCTTTGATCGGTGGATCAGATGGAATGAATAATGTAACAGGGAAATTAATTGCAGACGAATGCAGTATGTGATACGTAGAATTGCGGTTATAATACTTGTGACTTGTGCCGGATTTATCGTCTTTGGCACCAAATCCATATCATCCAGAAATATTTGATTCCTCCATCAGAGTGTCGGAAAAAGCTACCTTTCTTTTGAATGTTTTCGGACTGTAGGAATGCTCCGATTGTGACGTGTGAAGAACGAAGTCAGAATGCCGTCGAACATCCCTGTGGGCAGCAGGACCGCTATTCTCCATAAATGACTGTTCTGCGGGTGCTCCACTACACAGTTTTAACTGATGAGGCTCACTGCAGGTCCTTCTTAATGGTTTCTTATCCTCCTGAAGCCTGTTTACGTTGTGATAAATTATAGTTAGAAACTTGTTCATGTCTTTCTCGTACGTGTTAGAACTATTATTCCGACGTAGTTGTTTCTTTTTGGCTCCTCTTGAATCAGGCATTCGTTTGTCCTTGTCTTTCTCGTCCATATTTACTTTAATAACGGAGAGCAGTCAGCAACGAGCTAAAATCGTGACTCAAGTGTCGGACGTCAGCTCCGGTCGTGATAAATCAATTTCTGAGTGCGTTCGAAACATTAACAAATAACCACCGCGATATCCCTCGTGATTGGCTGCGGTTATAATCAAATGTTTCTCACGTACTAAGTAATTGCTGCAAGATATTATAGAAATATTTGACCAAATGACAGTTGCTCATTTTCTGTTACATCGATCTGCAATGAGTAACATATAATGACTTGTTCCGAAATATAAGTTAGAACTACTGTCTAATTAACTAGAAAACTTGATTTAAATTGCCTCAAGCATGACAGTAAAATATTAAATTAATGTTAATTTCAATGAAGCAGATCATGCCTTTTATACAATGTGTCACATTAATTTAAAATTGAAGAGTATGGCGAGAACTGGAAAATATCTCATTCAACCAGCGAGTGTACTCATTATTTTCAAGAAGTTTGAACCATATTTAGCTTTTACAAGAAAAATATTTGATCGGTGTTTAATTATACAGACCTCGGGGATGGTGTAATGATATGGGATTGGAAAAAAGGTTACCTTAATTTTTTGTGTACGCCATACGAAGGTTCAAAATAATTTCGGTTCTAATCTGATTTAGGGATGCATTTCTTCCTATAGCTTCTAATTCTAATCTCGATTAGCGAATACTTCCTTTACTTCTAGCGAACGTTATTGTATTTTTAAGATTTTTATTAGTGAACAGAAACTTTGTTTTTCGGAAATTGTCTTAAATCCTCAGTTGAGAACAAAGTTGCGGTCAGACACGTGCGCGTAATTCATGGGATTCGTCCTAAGAGCTGTATGATCAGATCGCCGAAATAGCGAAATTGCTTCCATTCACGATAGTGTCAGAATGTGTACGGATTTTTTTTTGTTGCGAAACAGCTGACGAAATCCCCGAAAGTCTGGGGACACAGAAATCGTACGGGCATGACTTGGCAGTTGTGACGTAAACAGGCGCCCACAAAATTACGTTTAGACAAAATAGTCACGTCCATCGGCATGCAAACTCAAGCGTACTTCTACTAGATCGTGGAAAGAGAAAGTCACTTTATCCAGCAGTGGTAAGCAAACATGGACAGATCTCAAAATCGGCCTCAGACAGTGAAGACACGGCTATACGAAAATGGAAAAGAAAAGACTGTTCGGTTCAGCGTTATTCGCGAGCCGAGTGCGAGAATTCGTTATATTTCATCCGTGCTCTCTCTCTTTACATGTAAAAGGTCATAACGGATTTGATCAAAAGAAAAACAAGAAGAGATAAGAAAGAGATCAAGTTACTTAATTACTGATCCAAATATCAACTGATGGAAGAAACAAACCAATAACCACACAGGAAGTGCAAATTTTGGGAGAGAAATTAGTGAAAAGCGTAAAAACTTTAACTTTGTCTTAAAAACTTTCCACAGCATCATAGTTGTAGACCTCAGAAATGAACTAAAAGCTAGTGTTCGTAATTCATAAATGACATTTATAAAAGCTCAAGTTTACTTCAATGTATTTTATTTGCCGACGACATAAATTTATTCTTCCAACACAAAAATCTTAGTTATTTGTTACAAATTACCATTTAAGAAATTGGTTACATTCCAATAAACTAAAATTAAATGCAAGTAAAACAAAGTTTATGATATTTAAAACTAACAGAAAAAGCAAATATTCCTGTAAGCATAACAATTAATAATCAAGAAATAGAGCAAGCAAAATAGGCAAAATTTATTGCATTAGAATTGATGACCCATATCAATTATATAACTAATAAGATATATCAGGCATTGTAGCTACATTTAGACGCTACTTAGATGTTTGTACCTTAAGAAGTATCTACTTTACAATGATATACCCGTATTTCCCATATTGTAATATTGTACGGGGAAGTAATTATTCATCTAGATTAAAAACCCTACATAAAGTACAAAAAAAATTCGACTAATAACATTCCCAAAATTTCGGGAATCTACAAAACCTTTATTTATACAACTAAAAATATTGGACATATTTCAGCTAAATACGTTTCTGGTTAATGTTTTCGTGTACTCATTGGTGATTACAGCTTTTTATCAGTAAAATGAACAAGATACTACACGCGCTCGGATTGGCTCAAAACATGAAAAATATGGAAACATAGAAAATTGCTTCGTGCTTTTATTTCATAAAAACAATATAAAACGTTTTCCCTGTGTTCCCATAGAGTTATGGTTACACAGCATTTCTCGTTCTCCCAAACTTCACTCGTGTTTACCATGTAACATGTTACGTTTTATATTTGGTATTTAGAAAATAAAGATCTACTGCCACCATAACACGAGATCAGCAAAGAAGTTACATGTAAAATATCAGAACAAAATAATTATGGAAAGTTCTCACTGAAAGTTAAAGGTACTACGATATGGAATGATCTACCTGATGAGGAAAAAACTGACTCAAAATCATATTTTATATCAGTAAAAGAAAAATGAAACAAATTATACTCAACTCATAAATAGAAACTCTACTTGACTGTCCTATTTTTAATAATTAGAAATATATATATAATAAGCAATCTCATGTTATTAGCAGTTTTTATAGAAAATGTAACTGTAATAGGGGATCACCTAAGAAAAGTTTGAGAAAACGTACTGGGATATTAATGTAATTAATAAGAGAATTGTAATAAGAAATGGGGCAAACACATAAACTCAATTCAGTTGCATGGGTATAAATGACGTGACGCAAGTTCACATTGTATGGTGCTGATTTTGGTGAACAGAGCTTTAAAAGTGTTGTTAATTTGATTCCAAAGATAATTTGGTTAAATGTGCCACGCCAAACTCCGGGTATAAGACTGCTTTAGGTATACTACCCAGATAAAACCCGAGTACTAGCCAGTCTGAAATATCCAAACGATAATTTCGCGAGTCGTTGAAGATTCGCAAAAATTAAACTCGTGGAAATTTGCTCCTTTAAGAAAGAAAAATATATGTTACCTTCGTGACTCATTGCATATCGCCGATTTTTTCCCCCAAATTTCTTATAACTGACCTATTTTGCAAGCATCTAAACCTCGCCAAAAAAATAAAAGGATCTGGGGTAGGGTAAGGATTTCGTGAACCGCACTGTAAACCTCCCTCGGGGTTGGAATGAATGTTTTTAGTTTTATAAATACTATGAAGTGTCCCCTTAATAGAGGTAATAGATTACAAAGATTACAGCTAAAGATTATATGAGCGTTAATTTTGCCGGCACAAAAGGTTTGTGTCCCCTTCCACTGTAGTTGTTGAGCCACATTTACCGTTAAGTACCTCGTCACCTAATGTGTAAACATCATATATAGCACTTAAGGTCAGCCGTAGGGCAAACACAACTTATTAAACCAGAGGCAAACTCAGTGCAGTATAGACGCTATTCATATTCACATAAAACCAATTTAACGTTGTTTTAGAAATAAGTTTTGTTCTAGCTATTAATATACCACATTTTCATGAAAATTCAGACTTTGATAACTGAAAAATCTGAAGTGATTCAAGACAAGTACTTATTGCGACATTCTACTAATATTATTACGGTTTCTAAATTTAGACACGAACGATATTAAATGCTTCTAACCAACAACAACAAACATGAAGGCCGCCGCCACCTTAATTCGACATTTTCACCATTTGAAAACCTTTGGACGAAAGGACAAATTAAGAACAATTACCCATGATTCATGTTTATTCACCCAAACTATTTTATTTTAACATTGACGACATTGACTGGAAGAAAATTTTCCGTGATTTGAAAGAGCATTCAGGCATAAATAACATTGATTGTCCCGCAATACAATAGTTGTTTTTGAATACTTCATTTTTCTCAGATTTTCAAATTTTTATGTACAGAAAATGTTGCACTAACACAAGTTTAGTACATATAACAGTTAAGATAGTCTTTGTTACGATCCTGAGATTTGTCACAAACATAATCGAACAGAACGGTTTCATAAAGAAAACTATGACTTCCACACAAAGTCAATGGTAGAAGATGGTGTCCTCTGTCTCTTAACTGTATTTGGCTACTTTGCTATTAGATAAACAAGCCAGTAAAGTCTATAGATATCCTGGCCACGTTTTATTTTAAACTCCAGAATCAATAAACTAAGAAGATATTCGAAGATATTCTGTCGCATAATTCTGGGATCTGGGACAGCATTTATCCTTGAATGGAGTAGTTTTGATTCCCCATCTATGGCCATCTTGGCTCTGTGCTTGTTGAGCTTGTATCAAATTCATCAGGTTCAGACAAGCTAGCCTTTTGGGGATATATATTTTACTCTACAGTCTTCAGCAAATCTGACTTTTCTTCTTTGCAGTGAGTTCTCGAGCTCAGGGAAAGTACCGCGTCGAGTGGGCGAAGCCTCTGTTTGTTGCACTTGTACCCCAGCGAATGCCAAGAAGGGTTCTGACCTGCTTCGTTTCCCAATTAAAGGTACCTTCAGTGTCGTAGCCGGTTTTATGTCCCGTTTTGCGTCAGTATGAGCGAGGTTAGGATCACTACCGTATGAATGGCCCTCTTGCAGCCTCTTTATGTTGTGGAAGATAAGAGTGAAAGCGTGATCCATGTCTTTATCATATTTCTGTCGACTTCTGGATGGGCAGTTATTCATGTTTTGGCTTAGTTCGTTTGTGGTCGCTACTACAACGACTGTAACATTACTTTCAATCTTATTACCATTATATCTGCTGCGATGACTGTAGATTGTTTGAGAGTATTGCGATATATCACGTACTAAACCGTGACCCCGTTGAATTATTTGTGGAAAATTTATTTTTGGCTCTGCCAATCACATGTGACATCAAACCGCAAACCTAAAACAAAAAAGTTTCCGCCGCCAGTCACGAAACAGCATGATTTAATTGGCTTTTTCTTTTGTTCTAACAAACTGACATCTTATTAATTGGAAAGAAATGATGCTGAACTTTATCAATTTTATTATTTTTCTGATGTTTACGATTTGAAAACGAGGGACGAATGTACATTCAAACCAGCAAATTCTGCGTGAGAAGTGTTTGTATTACGGCTTATCGTACACGACGTCAGACTTTTCCTTTTCAAATAATCTAACCTTTTATGTCTAACCACATGCTAGCACGTACTTGCGTGTTTCAGGCGCAACTCTCAGTATATGGCTATTTTCATAATTCTGTTTATTTCAGTTGCTTATTTTCAGTCTATCCCTCTCGCCTTGGCGGTGATCTACAGTTAATGACTTACTTTAATGTGCAAGACAGATACTTCACATTTCCGTATGCTTCGTGACAAAATCTCTTCCAGCCTAATAATTATTGAGAAAAACGAGCGCACTTCCCTTATCTCATTGATAGTAATAACGATACAAAAGTATTTCCAGCATGATATGATTAAATATTTTCTGACCTTAGCACTATGATTATCTCTTGCCGCCCTTCCTTTGCGTAGGGCAGCGCAGACTGGCACCGTGGCTCTTCAATCCGTCACGTACACCCAGGGCCAACTTATGCGCGCGTCATATCACCGATAGATAACTCTTCGAGGGTCCTGAAGGAGTCAAATGGGAACTGGAACTTGCCTATTTTTTCACTGGGATAATGGGATTAACATTTGGGGGACTGGGATTTGGGATCAATTTTGCTGCTGGGAATAGGATTTGGACAAGAATTAAGCTGGGGTACTGGGATTTGGGCAAAATTTGGGCTGGAAAAATGGGATTTATACCCCCCTTTCAGGGTCCTTCCTCTACGGATAGTTTCAACTCGCTGTATTCGATACCCCATGCAGGGTTGTGTGCCATCTCCCGAGGCTGCATATGCAGTCTGAAAATATCGTAACCCAACTCGTTTGTAATGCGTCTTATTATATGGCTGGCTCTATGAGCAGGCAAGATGAAGCAAATCCTGTGCTGTGATTGGCTACCCGCGCGGTCAAGATGGAGCATCTTGACCGCTCGGGATTGCCCGCTCTGTTCCCGCAAGAAGGCTATTTTCCTGCGTCCTTCTAGTCATATAATAAATCCTTTATTGACCAAGCTTGTTCGGTCAAGATGGCGGGATATTGGCCTCGTTCTTTTTTGCGTGTTTATGGACCTCGACACACAAAAAAGAACTTGGCCAATATCCCGCCATCTTGACCTCACGCTTGGCCAATAACCCATATTCATTTGAAACGTTAGATTTATTTTGCTTAGCTATAGGTTGATTCCTTTTTTTGTATTTCAAAGATGTTTATTGTCTTATTAAAGTACATTACATTGTAATTTCACATACATACATACATTTTATTGGACACTCCCCATAGGGCTTTTCAGGCCAATTTACAAATAATGATAGTTAAGAATATATACATGTTTACAAAGGTTTGAAAAGTACTAATTAAAACTAATAATGCTAAACTAAACTAATAATGCTAAATATAAGAAACTATTTGATCTCATCTTTCTGCCAACATTCCAGTAATGATCTCTTGAGAGAGTTTTTGAAAACTTTGACGGACTTTTTGTCTTTGAACTCGGCTGGAAGGGCGTTCCATAACTTTGTACCTCTGTATGAAAAACACTGTTGTGCAGTAGCAGTTCTACAATTAGGGATCTAACCTGCGATCAGGCCCTCCTCTATAAACCTTGGGGAGCGAGAGGAGGAGTCAGGCGTTCCTTTTCCTCTCTCTCTCTCTCTCTCTCTCCGCGCTCTCGTTCTCTCCGCGAAAAGAAAGAAAAGGAAAAGAACGCCTGATCGCAGGTTATTAGGGATCTGAAGATCGTTACAATTACGTGTATTTCTTCCATGGACGTCAGAACGATTTATAAACATAGATACACACATTTACATAAACAGACACACATACACACAAAATTAACAACAAATCAATTATAACTAAGGTCATAAGAAGAGACTAACCACTTAAAACTACTAAATAACATGCGTGTTCCGACAAGAAGAAGGTTTATATTCATTGAGAACTTATTGTTTGATTTGGCGATCCTGCTTTCGAGTTGATAAATTGAATTGAGACTTAATAAAAGGACGTTAAACGATGGTTTTAAAGTGTTGTTTCTGCAGAAATAAATGCATTGTTTCGCAATAATTACAATCTGATTTTAATTAACAACAAAAATTCATCCTTTCTTTTCCAAAGACCAAACAATGTCATTTTCAGAAAGTGATGTAATTTCAATATTTCTATTGTTACACCAATATCAATAAGATCTGTCCAAAGTGTTGTGACGATGGGGCAGGATGTAAATAGATGTTCGAGGGATTCGTCTACAGTACCACAAAAGGAGCAAGCTGAAGAGTTTGTTATCCTAATTTTCTTTAGAAGTCTGTTCGTTGCTAAAATTCTGTTTAGTATTCTATATTGAAATTCTCTCGATTTTGTATCTAAAGCTACCTTGAACGGTAGTTTATATATTTATTTCCATTCTAGAGTTTCATTGCTATAAATGTTTGTGTACCTCGTCTGGGCTGTCGGTGGAGTTATGATTCTAGATCTTAATTCTGCGCAGATGCCTTTAGAGATAGCCTTACTAATCAAAACGCTATGCCCCATCAGATCCAATTGAATTTGGTCTTGAAGAACAAAACTTTGTTTATCAATATAACCATTTATCTTCAAAGACTGACGCCACTGTGCAGGAATAGCATCTATTAAAGTCATAAGTTCAAAAGCATCCATTGGGGAGAAATCAAGCTCAATTAAATTGCATGATGTAATGAGTCGGTTTTCTTCTGTTATTAAATCACCAATTCTTATTATACCCTTACTAACGAGCCTATTTTTAAAGGCGGATTTTCCATTAATACATATGAATTTATTGTTCCATATAACTGCATTTGATATTTTCTCGTGCGACAGATCAAATTCATTTGTTTGTCCAGCAGCCGAACACTCTGCAAAGTACTCAAAACACTCCCTGTAATACTTAGGAAGACTGATTGGAAGTAGTCACAACAAAGAACAAATTTTAATTTTTACAACATAATATTCTTTGCGTTTTAATTATAGACTCTAAGTGAGGAGCTTTGAGTCCACCAGGTTGATTCTGACTGTTTTTGTTTTTATTTATTTTTAATTTTAGCATCCTTTGGTTGTTATATATATACTAATGGAAGTTTCTTGTCTTGCGCTTCACACTCAAAGTGTAAAAACGCCTGCCATACCGCCTGTCTTGAAGGTTAGGCTACCCTTATACGGTTTCACTCACACGACCTACGAAATAATGATGAGTGTGTGATAGATTGACAAGTCTATGCAGACACGTGTGGAATCCCGCTTCGGGGCATCATGGAATAAATTAAAAAATCATTCATATAATGAAACTCACTCAAAAACACAACTCTCTACTACCTTCTTTTTGTAATTTTCAGCCAGTCTACATGTCTAGAAGTTCAATACTCTGGCAAAGGGTGTGATCATCTCAACAAATCGAGACCAATACGGTTGATAACCTGGCTTCCCTTCCTTATAAAGTTCCCGGTTAACTTTAATAGGGTTAAATTAATCTCGCTTCAGTAGCTTTTAATAGGTTGATGTTGACAGTGTAAGTTTTAGAAGTTATCGTACTATAATATATCTTTGGGTCGTATATTATGTTAATGGAAGTTCAGTTTGGATTTTGTTCGGTTAATACCCGCACTTCGAACGTCAAAAGCAATCCAAAGCAATTTATTAGTTACGCAATGCATGGCGCGTTCTTCTTGGAATAATAAGTTACGCACGACATTCTGTGACGCCGACATGATACGTTGTAACAATCTGCACGCAAATACCACAACGCCGACCCTTAATTCCAGTTTCCACAGCATGAAAAAGCCATTGGAGTAATGTTTATTCTCCATCTGTATGGATGCTAGTAAATCGCAGGTTACTCCCATTATATTTTGTCAGATTGCTCAACAATCTGCCCATGCCAATCTTTGGTTTATATCATTGTTTTATATACATTTCAATTTGTAATATTTCATTACAATTCGATTTATGCCACTCTTTGAATAGTTTTGTCCATTTTTAAAACCAATATCTACTTAATCCCTTGTAACAACAATAAGAGGTTGTAGATCTGACCATGGTCGTTTGGTTAATGGTGGTCGGCCTTGAAGTTTGTCTTTTGCTGCATAATCATCGGCGAATCTGACCTTTCGTCTCTGCGTTGGACTAGCATCTCTACCGCAAAAAGAACTAGATTTAGCACGAGTGCTCGAATGCTCCACATGTTGCTCCACGTCTTCTTCTTCTGTATGTCCCAGTGAAGGGTCTGACCTGCATCGTGTTCGCCGAAAAGGCACCTTCAGTGTCATAACCGGCTTCATGTCTGGTTGATCGTCAGCATTGTTGAGGCTGGGAGCACTGTTGCACAAACGGTCATCTTGCAGCCTCTTGATGTTGTGGAAAATCAGAGTGAACGCGTGATCCATCTCTTTGTTGTAGTGGCTTTGTCTTCTAGATGAGCAGTTATTCATGTTTTGGGAACTTTGTTTGTTGTCTCTCATAACTGACGTTATTTTCCAATCTTCGCCTCTGGGCCGTTGAGTTGACTGCAGTTGCAGCGGTGGTGTGTCTGACTGTTTACTGCACAACCAACTACAGGCTTTTGTATCGTATTAAACAATGTTCTCTTGAGATTACAATTGCGTCAACAAACACTTTAATTTGAAAGCGTGTTTTAGACCAAGCTCCTTTATTGCGTGCTTTATATTGATGTCACGTTTTCAGCTTCGGGGCATTTTGCACAAATTAAAATTATTATAAAAGTCCATTACGTTTTTTTTTTTTTTTACTTTTCAACCATGCATGCATTACTCTATATATTTGATGCTCTAGCAAAGATTGTTTTACCTCCTGGGTCTCGAACTTAAGTATCGATATTAAAGTAAAGAGCAAGTTAAGAGGACAACTAAGTGCTGAAAGATAATAAGTCACGGTATAACACGTTTCACATTTTGCAGATGATGCAGAAACAATCTTGATGACGCTGACATGACATGACAAGAGTATTATACTGTCTAGTCATGCTTTATCTTAAAATCAATTCCCGAAAAAGAAATAATACGTAAGATTCGTAATTATTTATCTTTTATTAGCTAACTGTTCTCATGAACTATGAAACTACAAATATTAACATGCAAGGCTTAGCTGTAGGTGACTATAAGTCTTCTCGTAACCGCTATCTTCGCAGTATGCTTTAAATGGACAATGTCCCGGCGTATTTGCTCAAAACTGTTATAAATGCATGAAATGGTCCCTAAATCTATGAAATAACAACTAACAAACTCTAACTAAATGATAAAAAGCAATTTCTTCAAGAAATTCCATACTGCAACAAAATGTTTGCAAAATTTCAAAGATTTCCGAGCCAAATTTGAAACTTTGAAAAACTGACATCCTGACGTTTTTTCAAAAATCCATATTGCAATCCATTTCCATCCTCGCTGTCGTTTGTCATCCTCACTTCCTAATGGGTTCCTGTCATTTGTCGAGTGCTATTCTACAGAATCAAACCATTATTGTTCAACTTCCTATGATCTAGATATGTTTCTGAGCTTCCCCAAATCATGCTAAAATCAGGACAGTGTCCCTTTAATGCCCATTGAGATAAACTTAGAGATAGATATAGCGGAAGTTTCCACGTCCACAATTTTCAGCTCCCATGCAATCAAACCACAGAACTTAAAGACAACGCATCATAACCATTCTTTGTCCCCTTATAGCGAAAGGCATAGGCATAAAATACACCTTTGCCGGCCCTACCCAGAAAAGGTTACGTAATTCATTTACCTTGTTATATCACCGTCAGATATGGTAAACGTTTAGTTTATCGGGCCAATGGCCAAATGTTTACTAATTAATAAATAAATGCACAGTGACTAACTGCCTTCACGAGACTACTGTGCCCGCTTGTTCGAAAGTTGCCGGATTAACGCTAATAAAGGATTAAAAGTTAATCTATGTTTTAATTTTTCTTGTGTAGGCTATGTTTTTGTCTGCTTATGTTTGGTAGAGTTTGACATAAGTCAAAGTGAAACCTGAAGAACAAACAGAAGTTACAAAACCGATATCAAAATGCAGGCACGTATTCAAGTTCAAGTATTTTGAGCTCATTTGAACTGCGTATTCACTGAGATATTTGAAATGTTACATTTTGTTAATGTTTTGAAAGGATACTGGAATATTGTATTTAGAGCTCGATGCAAGAAACAAGTGAATAAAAATGTTCTTAGCTAAGTCTCAACCTGGCTATGCCCTTAGAGTGTTCTTAAAATTTTGGTCAATCTCAGCCTTAACGTTCTTATAAAAAAGGTTCTTATAAAATAAAAAAAAAGAGTGCATTCCATCGAGTGTTTCAGCCGCCATCTAGAAAAAAACAATAACACTCCTATTCCCTCTACGCTTTAAGAGTGACTGCCTGTTGGGATCGAGAATGACCCGTCAACGACCAATTTGGCGAATCGCTGATATTTTGCCCAAAGATACCCTTGGGTGAACTATTTTCAAAAATCATATTTAAAAGTTCCAGCGATTTTTTAATTTTCAGAAAATCGCGAAAATTTGAAAGTGCGGTCAAAATGCGGTTTTTCGCTTCATCAAATGCCAAAAATAAGGTGCAAGAACGAAGCACCGCCGAAGCGTTCAAATAAATCTAATTGTCGCCAAACTTCACACAAAGTCGGAACAAGTATTCCTATACATTGTTCACTTGTAACAATTTTCAAGTACGTTGATATTGTAATTTTGCAAGCCATTTTAAAAACACCTCCGAAGACCGCTAAAAATGGCGGCAGAATATTGTTAATGTTTAACACCATAAAAATCCATCTGGTACCTCATTTTTCGAAACTTTTATTTTACAGCCCTAACATATGATTATTAAACTTTTACCATGCCTAGTTTCAGGGTCGAACTCGAAACGCTTCCCTTCGAAAAAATCCAAAATCTATGTAATGTGTCCGTGCCAAATGACGCAAGATTTAGAGACGAATTTGAGGTTATAATCAACTTCAATTTGGCCCATAAATTCTAAAATTAATTTCAATCTTGGCAATTTGCAGCGTGAAGCTAGCAAAAATATCCAATAGCATGTAGCAAACGCATTCAGAGGCTTTGGAAGATTTGAGATAGAAATCTCTCTAATTTTACCATCGGCTAGTATTCGCAATGTACAGTAGTTACAAGAAAACAAACGATTGTTCGTCGATCGGTTTCTCGAGAGGTCAGGATGTCAAGAACAGTTCAAAGGTTCGGCAATGTATCACTGGAGCGAATATCTAGCAGAAGACCAAAATGTCAGTGTTGTAGTCTGGTAGTAATTTCAAAACAAATGGCGTCTAAATAATTGACCCATCATTGAAAAACAAGAAGCGAAACTATCCGACCCCAAACAAATCATTTAGCGCTAATTATTGCGCGAAGTAGCCACAGGAAACATACCCAAAAGCCATACGTCCACCTCAGTGCTACATTTTAGCTTCCACAATTCCAAGCTTTCTGTTATAAGCATCAGGGGGCATATTCTGGCGGCATATTCAGTACCATCCGGCATCGGCATGCGTATTGTCAGGCAAAAGTGTTGTTGACATTCGAGCCTCAACAAATGTCACGCAAGTCAACGCCTGAATTAGCTATCAGGCCAACTTTACTTGACAACTTATTTTATTGAAAAACTCTGACAATATATTAGCACCATAATTATGTGAATTGTAATGAATTTCGGGGGATTTTTTGCGGGAAATATCGGTCTTTGTGCATGGGATCTATGTTTTTACAAATTATATGAGAGGGAGACCGGGAGAGGTGGATAATTTTTCCAGGAATATTTTTTTCCGAACTTTTGTGTAATCAAATATGTAAAGATCTTGCAACATTGGATTCCTGGCCATTCCCGAGATGGATTGTGCAGAATTTTTCATTCTTCTCCGGCTAGCACCACTGGATTTTATTTAAACAACCTTCCCCGCCAACACCCGACGGCTGCTTACAAGTACCTTATTCTCACTTAATTATTTTCGCGAATTATTTTCGCGAGTAAATAGAAGGCCTTCGGAGCGCGCGCATAGTGAACAGTGCGTATTAGCATGTATTACCTTCCCTCAAACAAAACCCCAATACGTCACCAAGAGGCCACTGTTTTTTCCAAAAGAGGGATGACCAGGGATGGGTCAGTCAGGGCAGCCAAGAAGGTGCATGGATTTAGCGACAAGCAACAGTCATACCTATTAGCCAAATTCCGTATTGGCCAAACGACGGTCCGCAAGCTTGACGCCGCGGTTGTTGCGCGGGAAATGCGACGAGCCAGTAGCACTGATTTTCCACCTCGCAGGTCGCCTCGTTCGTCTCTCGCCAAAGTTCTTGCAGTGCGCCAAAGGGACCCTCAGATGAGATGGATGTCCAGGAATGACAGGAGGAGACTAATTTTAGTCAGGCAAAGGAGGCAGTAAAAATAATCCAGCTCCAGCATATTCTTCTCGTGTACTATCAGGACGACGTGTGTGCAATGCGCTGAAGCTACTCAAGCTACCGATGCTGCAACGCGTGTGCGAAGGCCTGGGCCTAGATAGAGCTCTCCCACCCGTGCGTAAAAAGGCTCCAAACTTGGCACTTCTGAAGGACAATACTATAGCAAGTGCACGTGCCGAAAGTAAATTATCGAGAACTGTCATTATTTCGTGCCTTTTCATACTTAGCAAACATATCTCATAAGCGATGGACCATTGTAATTTTTAAGAAAGAAGAAGGGGAAGGGGGTGTGTGGGGGGGGGGGGAGGTGGGGGAGGTGTAGGTTGTTACAAATAATCCCGTATTGCTATCCGAAGAATGAAAAATGCTGCACAATCCATCTCGGGAATTGCCAGAAATGCAATGTTGCAAGATCTTTACATAGCTGTTTATAAATAGTTCGGAAAAAAGGGTCTCTCCAGGGTCTCTCTTCTTCAATCGCGTTTGGATGGAAGAAGAGAGACCCTGGGAACGAGGTTGGCAAAAATTATCCACTTCTCCCCCCTCTCATAATTTGCAAAAACATAGATCCCACAAAGACCGATATTTCCCGCAAAAAATCCCCCGAAATTCATTACAATTCACATAATTATGGTGCTAATATATTGTCAGAGTTTTTCAATGAAGTAAGTTGTAAAGTAAAGTTGGCGGCCTGATAGCTAATTCAGGCGTTGACTTGCGTGACATTTGTTGAGGCTCGAATGTCAACAACACTTTTGCCTGACAATACGCATGCCGATGGTACTGAATATGCCGCCAGAAAATGGATTCAGATTTTCCCTGATGTTTATAACAGAAAGCTTGGAATTGTGGAAGCTAATATGTAGCACTGAGGTGGACGTATGGCGTTTGGGTATGTTTCTTGTGGCTTATACTTCGTGCAATAATTAGCGCTAAATGATGTGTATTTGTTTGGGGTCGGATAGTTTCGCTTCTTGTTTTTCAATTATTTGGACGCCATTTGTTTTGAAATTACTACCAGACTACAACACTGACATTTTGGTCTTCTGCTTGATATTCGCTCCAGTGATACATTGCCGAACCTTTGAACTGTTCTTGACATCCTGACCTCTCGAGAGACCGATCGACGAACAATCGTTTGTTTACTTGTAACTACTGTACATTGCGAATACTAGCCGATGGTAAAATTAGAGAGATTTCTATCTCAAATTTGACTTTCAATATCTTCTAAAGCCTCTGAATGCGTTTGCTACATGCTATTAGATATTTTTGCCAGCTTCACGCTGCAAATTGCCAAGATTGAAATTAATTTCAGAATTTATGGGCCAAATTGAAGTTGATTAACCTCTAATTCGTCTCTAAATCTTGCGTCATTTGGCACGGACACATTACATAGATTTTGGATTTTTTCGAAGGGAAGCGTTTCGAGTTCGACCCTGAAACTTGGCATGGTAAAAGTTTAATAATCATATGTTAGGGCTGTAAAATAAAAGTTTCGAAAAATGAGGTACCAGATGGATTTTTATGGTGTTAAACATTAACGATATTCTGCCGCCATTTTTAGCGGTCTTCGGAGGTGTTTTTAAAATGGCTTGCAAAATTACAATATCAACGTACTTGAAACTTTTTACAAGTGAACAATGCATAGGAATAGTTGTTTCGACTTTGTGTGAAGTTTGGCGTCAATTGGATTTATTTGAACGCTTCGGTGGTGCTTCGTGCTTGCACCTTATTTTTGGCATTTGATGAAGCGAAAAACTGCATTTTGACCGCACTTTCAAATTTTCGCGATTTTCTGAAAATTAAAAAATCGCTGGAACTTTTAAATATGATTTTTGAAAATAGTTCACCCAAGGGTATCTTTGGGCAAAATATCAGCGATTCGCCAAATTGGTCGTTGACGGACCATTCTCGATCCCAACAGGCAGTCACTCTTAAGAATCCAAGCTCATGTGGCGGCTAAATTCTTGAACGAAATTAATCCATGGCTCGCCCACCAAAAATGCCTGCACTGAAGGCTACGCTAATCCCGGGGACGCTAATCCTAGCTCTGGATTGTTTTAAAAATAGCTTGCCTTTTAAATGACAACTGCTGTAACTCTTGCTGATAATACATGTATGTATGTAATAGCTTTTAAGCTAACAAGGGAAACAAAGAAAAACAACGTTTAAAAATGTTGTTTTGTTTTTCGGTATTTTACAATCTAAGCTATTTTAATTAGTAACTTTCATGTTTTTTAGTTTTGCAAAATATATATTGTAAATAGTTTATAGCAATAGGCTACTTTCGATACATTGCCATTTAGCTTGGTAGCGAGGCTTAGCTATATGACACCGTGAAACAAAACAAATGAACAGCATGTTTATTCATTGCTTTTGTGTCCTCTAGGCCTCGCTATCAAACTGATTGCTTCAACGAATTTCGTCGAAACTGAGCTGTGGATCGTGCCTAAGACAGGCTGAGCTATTTAATGTGGGAGAGGGGTTGGTCTAATGCATGGTTCAATCAGTGGCACGTTGGACTCCGGAACGAAACGCTCCGAAGTTCGAGTCCTGGCCGGGTTCATTGTGATATGTTCTCCGGCAAGACACTTCAGTGCTCTCACAGTGCCTCTCTCCACCTAGAAGTATACTGAAATAGGTCCTGGCGACAAGATGCTGGGGGATAAAACTTGCGATGGACTAGCTAGCATCTCATCCAGGGGGAGTAGCAATACTTCTAGTCAGCTTCATTCTACGGAAACCGGGATAAGCGCCGGCAGTGTGGGCCACTGAGTTGTTGGCCCGAGTGCGGTTGACGCTGAGACCGCAACTACAATAGTTCAATTTCTCGGCTTACTAATTTTCGCATCGAATTTCTGCATAACAGTATTAGTAATTATTACACAACTAAGACATGCGCAGTTGAGAGGGCCAATAACTAAAATCAGCCAATTAGAATACATTGTATTATTGCCAGTCCTACCAATAGTTTCTAACATTGTCATAGCTTAATTTCCACAGCCTTGTTTTAATCACAAGTCATGTAATAAATATTTAACCAAGCTTGCTCGGTACCGTACTGGGAGAATATCGGCCCTCGGTCTTTTCTGTACAGACCTCTCTCCGCTCGTGCCGATATTCTCCCATGCAGTATGGCCCTCACGTGGTTAATAATATATATATTTATGCGATTGGATATCATCAGTCATTCTATCTGTATAGATAGAATATATCACATTTCTGTATATCACATTTATTTTCAACAATTGGTATTTGACCGTGGTCGTTTGGTTAAAATTGACTGTCGAAGTTGTTCTTTTGCTGTCAGGTAATCATCGGCAAATGTGACTTTTCGTCCCTGTGATGGACTGCCTTCACCGCCGAATGACCGAGACTTAGGACGAGCGTCCAATGCCTCCGTGTATTTGCCAAAACCTCCTTCTGTTAGTCCATTGAAGGGATCTGACTTGGCTCGTGGTCTCTGCCAAGGTAACTTCAATTTCATAGCCGGATTGATCTCCGCTTGACCATCAGCTGTGGTGCGGTTAGACTGAGCATCATTGTCCAAACGGCCGTCTTGCAGCCTTTTGATGTTGTGGAAAATCAGAGTGAAAGCTTGATCCATTTCTTTATCGTAGTTGCTGCGTCTTCTAGACAAGTGGTTTTCCATGTTTTGTGGTCTGTCATAACGTTATTATTTACAAATCTGAGGGTCATTATCTTCAGTCGAAATGGTGCATAGTGATGTGTTTCTTTCAACAATCTGTATTAACTATAGCTTGAAGCTCTTTCGTATGGGATATACAATGCTCTTTTGAGTTACGTCAAAAAACACTTCAATTAATGGTTGCGTGTCGCATCCATCATGGCTATTCGTGCGTGCTAAAATATATGCAGTCAGTGATCATTGTTGTCGTGTTCATTTTCCGCTTGCAAGCACTGCCGGTCACTCTTAACTGTTCACAGCCGAGTAAATAATCAACTGTTCCTCTAAGGTTTAGATAACAGCAAGCCCAGTTAGCATGAGAAGAAGGAAACCTGAATGATCTGTGGTAGCGGTAGTCAAGCCAAGTCATTTTTGCGATACATGTACGAAAATGGAACACAGAAAAGTCATGATGTAATTGTCTTATTTTTTACATTATCCCATACTTCCACGTCACGTAGGTTAGATGACGTGGTGTTTGGTTTTTTAAAATTCGTAATTATAGTTTGATTACGCACGTACATAGCCAACGCAGCAAATTTTATAAACGTTGGTTTGTCGCCAATGTTTAACGTTACGCGCTATTATCATATGCACTTTTTATGATGACCAATTTTTTTTTTTTTCGAAAAGGCCAAAATTTCAAAAACAGGCTTAAAACACATGAATTTGGGTAAGAAATTTGTCTTTTCTTTTCATTTCTTGTAGCAACACAGTATTTCAACCTTAGCTTTGTTCACATTACGCGCCAATTATTACTTTTTTTCCAACGTCGTACATTTAATGCATTCCTGCAACATCACCTTGTTTCCAGAAATAATAAAAGAGCATTTTAAGAACATTTTCCTCTCAACTAAAACCTTCAGCCTCAACCCCTAAAACAACGTTCTTAGGTCCGATTATAGACGGTACAACTTTATCGCCTGTGACTTTTGTAGCTCGCGCTGCTCGCGTCATGCAAATATCGTATACAACTCTCATCTTAACCCTATTCTGCCTGGGCTTTTTTTTCGTTCCTGAGCCTGGGGGAGCAGATAGTGCCCCACTATGTATCTCGAAAAGTATTAACGCTATGAAAATGAAACTTACATGGTGTGTAAAGCATTATTTTAGTGGCAGTCACGTGTCAATTATGACGTCATACACGCCACAATTACGTCATACGTTAAAAAAATCCGCCATCTTGGATTTCTAAATTGTTCAGAAATGTCAGAAAATCTCCAAATTTGTTTTGAAAAAATCAAGAAAAATATAAAGATGCTAAAACGGCAAAGATTTTGGAAAGATTTCATCGTAAAAAGCAAAATTTTAAGAAAACTGAAAATTAAGCTAAAAAAAAAACGTTTGGGTAAAACGATCTGTATCTCGAAAGTTATTTGTGCTATAAAAATGAAACTTATGTGGTGTATAAAGCATTCAATCATGTTTATTTTAGTGACAATCACGAATCAATTGTGATATCATATCACGCCAAAATAACGTCATACTTTTAAAATGTCCGCCATCTTGGATCCGCCATCTTGGATTTTTAAATTGTTCAGAAATGTCAGAAAATCACCAAATTTGATTTGAAAACATCAAAAACAATATCAGGATGCAACAATTGCAAAGATTTTGGAGGAAACTATTCGTAGAAAGCGGAAATCTCAAAATTTGAAAGCTGAAAATACCAAATTTGGCTAAAACGGCCTGTCAAAACATGGTTGCCATGGAAACATCAAGTCACGTGATCAAAATATTGACACACCGAAATGTTCCCAGATAATTTTTAGGAAAAGTCATAAAGTTTGGCTATGATTGCTTGAATGCTCTTTAAGTACGATAAATTTGAAGTCAGCGCGGGCACTTTCTGCCCCCCCCCCCCCCCCCCCAGGCAGAATAGGGTTAACAATATCTGTGGCTACGATTTGTCGTAGGATTTTATAAAGGCCGATTTAGACGGTGCGATTTTGTCGCATGGGACGTGCTTACGACAAGGCTATGACATGAATTGTGTCGTGTTAATCAAACCTACAACTCGCGGTTTACGATTATCGTATACGACACGAAAAATGTCGTAGGATTTTGAAACATGTTTTAAAACCCTGCGACATGTCGTAGCCACAAAGTTGTATACGATTTTTGCATGACGCTAGCAGCGGGCGCTACAAAAGTCGCAAGCGACAAAATCGTACCGTCTAAATTGGCCTTACTCATATATAGCAAGATTTGTGTTGATATCAGGAATTAGAAACAAATAAGTTATCAAGTCAAAATAAAGGCAAATAACTTCGTTCATGCTTTGAAGCATTCACTCGTTAAAAATGAACTTGCCGTGTAACGTAGATGACTAGATGAAATTTTTGCATGAATGGCTTTAAGTTATTTTCCCTCACACGGTTTAATCGTTAGGTTTTATATATCGTTCACGTCATAGTAAGACTGTTAAAATTGATGATTTCCTCTAATCTGACTAATAAACTAGATTCAGAACGGTCTCGCTCGATTGAAATGAGTTTAGAGTAGTCCTTTTATTTCGTGTACTTCAACGATTCTTGTTTCTTCAATTTTAAGTAATACTTTGTCTTGCTATCCGACTGCATTCTCTGAGACAGCAGCAGGATTCCATTCCTTGATACCCTCAGAAGCACTGCTAGCACGAGGCTGGGATCTGCACTGGGAGGGCGACTGGTACCTAGATTTGTCGGCACTAAAGCCTGACCAAAAATCAGAACATTTCTTCACATTCCTTTGGCTTCTAATACAGCTTTTTGATGACTCAGCGATTTCTTGGGCGGGTAGAATTATATTCCATAGATTGACTTCTGTCAGATAGACGACCTGACTGTAATAGGGAAACACTTTTAAGGTTCCACCACCTGCTAATTTATCCACTATAATTCCTCCAGGAGTATCACTACTACCTTTGGCAGCATTATCTTGAATACCGTCCACGTACACCATCGTCACTCCAGTGACACCGTTCCAAGTAGCGCAAACTTGATGCCAGTTATAGTTGTCAAGAAATGTCTTCGAAATTGTGACAGATCTGCGTTGGAAAAAGAAAAAGTGCAATACAATGTTAGTGGAAGCTTCGTGTTGTGTGTATACTGAATAACAGCAATACCGATGTTCTTTGGTTTCTTGGTGAGCACCATAAGTGGTTTTAAAACCACGTACATTTTCTCCCCCCCCCCCCCCCCCCCCCCTATACAATCAGGCGTTGTCCATCGATAATCGATAGAAATCGAAATTTGATATCGGCAATCGTTGAAGAAAACAGTTATGAGTTCGACTGATATATATTGCCGATACAAATCGATATATAGAGGTTATTCAGCGGAAAGTTGTGTAATACGGCTGGGTATTTTTACGAGTCAGTTTTTATTTTTTCGAGCCTTTAGGCGAGAAAAAATAAACACTGACGAGTAAAAATGCACAGCCGTATTACACAACTTTCCGCTGAATAAATTGTTTATGATACGACATAATATATTTCCTAAAATATAGATTTTTACCCGTGTAATACGGTCTCATATTTGCTCTCGTCTTTGTGCGTATTCGCACTCTAAAATGCTATGTCGTATAATAAAACGATTTATTGATCGATTGGCTGTCGATTACATTGTGATCGGACATGATTTTTGTCTTTTTAAACGTTACGATGAAAAATCGTTGACACAACTGATTTGTCTTTATAGTTCCAATGAATAATTCAATATGCAAATGTTTTACAATTATCACAAAGAAGGAACAAAAAATATTTTAAAATATTGTTACGCAGGTATGACTGGACATGTCCAAATGTTTTGCCTAGGGTGAGTTTGTTTTCCTATCAGATAAGATATAAGATAAGATACTTTATTACACGACATGGCATTTTAGAGTGCGAATACGCACAAAGACGAGAGCAGATATGAGACCGTATTACACGGGTCTCAGTTCCCCTGACCGCGCGCTACGGAAAACACTGTTGAAAGCCTATATTTTAGGAAAGATATTATGTCGTATAATAAACAATTTATTCAGCGGAAAGTTGTGTAATACGGCTGGGCATTTTTACTCGTCAGTGTTTATTTTTTCTCGCCTAAAGGCTCGGAAAAAATAAAAACTGACTCGTAAAAATACCCAGCCGTATTACACAACTTTCCGCTGAATAACCTCTATTTATTTAACCACGTATCACTGAGGAGCTAAAAGAAGCTCGTTAAAACGTGAACGTGAAATTATAAATAAGTAAAATGGTAAAAATTATTACATACATTAAATATAAAATCAGGAATAATAATAGTCACGTATAACACGTACTTTCGTGCTTTGAAGAGGGAAAATGTTCCATAAGGAGAAATGTTTTCTTCAACCCCATCCCAATGAATGATAGACAAGTAAAAACCATGTTCTGTGCCTTGTTCATCTCATTGATCGTGGTTTTATTAACTTCTACAGGGCAAACCAGCGCAAAGACCAATTCAAATCAAATGCCAATTCTACCCAGTGAAGAATCGGTAGCAAACGGAACTTAAGACGTAATATATTATCATGTAGTTCATAGCGTTCAGTCCCAATTTCGAAGAATATAATTTGCTCTTACTCTTACATTCCTTTTAATGTCAGTTTTGAGAATTTGATGGTAAATAAACTGTCTTTCCCGTCTGTTGATTGTCTTTGTTCTCGTCAATTCTTCACATTTTGTCATTAAGGAGAAGTTTTAATGAATTAAAGTGCAGCGTATTTGCTTTTTAAGGTGCACATTGATCATGATTTTAGCGAAAAAGTGTCATTTTATGAAAAACTTCGTGGGCCCAAACTCTGGCATGCGCTTTACAGTAATATCGAATTACAAGTTCTCTCATCGAACTTGAATCGCCCCAAACTGTTATGAGAGTCAACGAGAGCTTCTGCACGTTGAAGAGTACATGTTGCCAAATCTCACTAGATTGACCGCAAGCTGATGATAGCCAATAAGAGTTGAATAAAACTCTCGTCAAACTTTAATCCCTCAACTCTCGCCCACTCTCGTTCTCGTTTGATCAGGCTTTTACCCTAACTCAATGATAGTTCTTGAAGTTGAAGACCACGTTTTCAATACAAAGTGACTGAAACGCCAGAAAACTTTGCTGAAAAAGTAATTTACATCAGCCAGACGGAAGGGGGGGGGGGGGGGGGGGGGGGGGGGGGCTTATTACAAAATCTTACTTCCAAAGGGGGGGAGGGCTTATTAGAGAGGGGGGCTAAATAGAGCATTTACGGTACTTTAAATTGTAATAGGTTCCCAGCACTGTTTTTGACTGATTGAGTTCGTTTTCGGCTTTTGTTAAACTGCCAAACTCTAAGAACTCCAACGATATAGGTAGACAGGTTAACCGCGCGTGTAACACGCGTGTTTAAATTAGTGTGACTTGCGAAGCGTGTGAAGAGCTTTTTTCATTCAAGTAGAATACCTGACACTCTCCATTCTTTTGTTTTATCACACGCTCTTTTCTTTTGTTCATAAGCGAGCGTTCCGTTCCAATAACAGAAACGTGCAAAAAGGGGAATTAACATTTACTCATATGCGAAAACCCTCATATTCCGTGAAGGTACGGTTATTTTATTACTTTATAGCCAAGCAAAAACATTTTTGTAACTAAAGTTGGCAAAGCGAAATATATATATATTTTTTTAACAATAATAATAATTTTGGATTTCACATTGAAATTTGTATCAATTTTTTACTACATAATTCTTCCAAATCATGAAAAAGTAAAATCCGACCCATTATATCAAATATTTAATTTACTCGCACTTGCACTTTGATGTGCAGATCAGTTCTTGTGAAATCCTAGTCGGGTAATACAGTCGAACCTCCACTAACGGCCACCTCTACAACGGCCAGGATTTTTCGTCCCAACCGTCACCGATGCATACACTATACCCTAATTGAAGCCTCCCTACAACGGCCACCTCTCTACAACGTCCAGTTATTTCGGCCCCAAGGTGGCTGTTGTAGAGAGGTTCAACTGTATTGCATTGGCACCTTTGTTTCAGTTGGAGACTGATTTAAACTGTACTATATACCTTTTTCGTTCGGTCCTCGGAATTACGCTCCGAAAAATCACTACTTTGGCAGTTTTAGGCAAGGATGTTGGTCAGGTTTCACGGTGACGTGAAAACGAGGAGCGCTTGTGTGATTTGCTATAGAACAGTAAAAATCTGAAACTCTTTAATAGGTATTTCTACAAAGATTTACCAAAATCGGTACAGTCGAATCTCTCTGATCGAGCGGACACTCTAGTAAGCGGACAGCTCTAGTTTCGGACACGTTTTCTGCTTCCTGAGGGTGTCCGCTTACCGGATCTTCCCACTGTAGTTGTTTTCCACATTGGTCTTGGCTCATGGGCTCCTTGTAATAAATCGAACGAACATTTCGGATGCGATGCAAATGGTCCAAAACGCCCATGACTTATTTGGGAAGGCTCGCCCTTTCATTTGCTGTTTAGTTATCCTTCGGGCGTATTTTTCTGAACGTTTGGCGAGAATCGGGTAAGAGAGACGAGATATTTGAGAATCCGGCGGTTTAGATTGGTAGAAGGTCGATAATTTCGATATTTGCCTGTTTCAAAATATTTCAAAATGAAGATAATCAAGGAGATTACGTTCCGACTTTTTTTAATTGATGTTCTTTCTCTGGTTTTAATGGTTTTCTTCGTTTCTGTATATACAGTCGAACCTCCACTAACGGCCACCTCTCTATAACGGCCACCTCTCTACAACGGCCAGGATTTTTCGTCCCAACCGTACACCGATGCATACACTATAATCTAATTGAAACCTCCCTACAACGGCCACCTCTTTACAACGGCCAGTTATTTCGGCCCCAAGGCGACCGTTGTAGAGAGGTTCAACTGTATTTTAAACCTTAGGATTAGTTGCAAATTTTGGTTAGTTTGGGAAGAAATGCAAATGGCCACCCTGAAATCGACTTCTCTGGCCTAAAGCCTGATTTTGCCGTACCTTGAACAACAATTGAATTAAATCTCTTCGAGGCCAAGGATACACCTATTGTGAAGCTCTTTGTTTCTTGGTGAAACATACTCAAGTTTAACTGTTTATGCAAAACAACTACAGACAAAAAGATGATGAAAACGCCGTGAAATTTGCACGTACCTAGGTCGCACAGTAATTACATTAAACGAAGCAGCTTCACTAACATTTTTACACTCCTTCCTCCGGGAAGCTGGGATATTTTAAAGAAAAAAAAATCACATAACAAAACTGCTTCGTTCAAAGCGCCGTCAGTTTTTCAGTTGTGTTCAAAAGAGTCGAAGTTTATTTAGTGCGCAATAGTGGTGTCCAAGTACAAGAACGTTTAAATAGAAGAATAAGATTACATGAAAGTCTTCTTGGTATGTAGCCGTAAATTGTATATCTTTTAGGATAATACATGCCACCGTAAGGGCCCCTCTGACGCAATTGTATTGTAAACAAATTCACGATACGCCGGTCCGAACAAGCCGTCCGGCCCCGCACACGCCATCTGTTATTCGTTTAGCGCGCGATAATTCAATATTCACTAAGTATTCGCCAAAGGCTTTCATAATTTTACCATCAAATCAAGCAGAAAAAATCTGGTACAAAAAAATGTTTACTGACTGAGATAGTTCGGGCCGGATGGGGGGTAATCTGCGATGGACTAACATCCTACCCAGTCAATAAGCTCATAATACTAAACAAGGCTATGCATGCAGTGAAGGACAAAGAGCTAACCAGTTTTTGAGCACTACTGATATAAACGTTTAATTTGTGGAAAGAAATGATGGTATATTTTAAGCTTGGTAGAAATATGAGAGAGATATTATTCTGTCAGTGACACAAGCTACTCGGAAAAAAATCCGAGTTCCCTCAACAGGAGTCGAACCTATGACCTTCCGCACACCGGTTGGACGCTCTAACTGACGTACACTGAGCTAAGGGCATATAGCATTGTAGGTTCAAGCGTGACAAACATCCCGCATACTGCTAGGATTAGATTTGTCGATGAATGAGAATTTGTGGAAAGAAATGATGGTGTATTTTAAGCTTGGTAGAAATATGAGAAAGATATTATTCTGTCAGTGACAGAATAATATATTTCTCATACTTTTCGCATTCGTTAAGAAGAAAATTGTACGAAGCACATTATCCAATGCTAAACAACAAATGTGAGAGATATTTGATGTGAAGTTTCATTTTGAAGTGTAGCATTCCAAGCCTCGACAAGTCCATCGTTCAACAAAATTAATGTTAAAAATCCGCGTCCAAATTGTTAAAATAAACCATAGTTTGTAAAGGGGTACTAAGCATTACGCTTTGAATAAAAAAAGAGCTGTGTTTTGAAGAGTAACTTAGTTTGCATAGGTATCAGGTAGCGACTCCGGCTGAAATTAAGGCGGGATTCTACCTGAATGCCATTTTTCCGCCACTTAACATGGGTTTAATGGAAATATCTCGTTCGCGTTTCAAGCAATCCAAAAACTCTCCACTCATCCCATGAATCTATGTTATGGGGTGTTTTCTAAATTTTTGGGTATTTTGGGGAGGAAATAGTTTTTCTCAAAGGAGTTGTAAAATTTAGGGAAATAAGAAATATTGAAGATTTAATGTAGTTTTAAAATTAGAATTTGAAGTTAAAAATTAGTAGATTGACAATTGACGACAGTTGATAACCACGCAAGAGCACCCGCTTGGGAATCAACTGTCTGTTGGTGTTCCAAATTTTTTTTTCCCCTTCTATCCCTTCTTTAAACCTCTTAAAATTTCATTGAAATTCAGGTAGAATCCCCCCTTAAGCTAATTTAATACATTTCTGCCTCTTCCACTGATTACTAGTTTGAGCTGGTCCTCTCAATTGAGTATAGTTTGTAACCAACATACCAAAATGATTATTTCCCCTATCATCCCGATCGTCCTAACCTTGATCTTTATTTTATTTAAGAAAATAAAGGAGGGAAAAGACAACATTGGAGGAGAGGAAAGGCGAACCAAGATCAAAAGGTGACACTAAGATTTTTCATTATTAAATGTGATAAAAGCTTTTTAACTGACACAGAAAAGACTTTTGGACATCGCTTTTGTCTTGATCGTATTTCGCCCCTCGAAAAAAGCGCTTTTCAGGGAAAAAGGTTAAAAAGGTGACACTAGATTTTTCATTACTAAATGTGTTAAAGGCTTTTTAAACTACCAGACATAGTTAATTAAACTTCTTTCAAGAACTTTCCTTCAAGCAATTAGCAATATTCACTATATTTGAAAGAAAAATTAACAATCTTTTGTATTTCTATATTAAATTCTTTCGATTCACAAAATGTAACTGAACAACTAACTGAGATTTTCATTAATTACTACAGTCGAAATTAAATAGTTAATTCATTTTTATATCTACATTGTGTATGTTTTGCAATTTCTGGCGATTACCAAATGTGATAAAAGCATTTTTTACAGTTTGGACAAACTAGTTAATTAAATCCTTTTTAAAGCCATTTCTTTTGGCAATTAGCTATATTCACTGCATTTGATTACAAATTCTTCCCTATTGATCATGCATAAAGTAGCTAAACAACCATCGCTAAGTATGATTAATTACCATTCAGTTGCGGACCAGTCCATGTTTACTCTTCGGAGATCCAACATCGACTTTCAAATTTTCTCGTTGGTTGACGGAAAAGTATCCAACGCGTTCATCAACATAGGTGAGGGATATTTTAGTTGAATTTCAATTCCGATATGTACTCACTATTTTATCAAGAATCTAACGACTAACATATATTATTTATTGTAAGACCCAAAATAAATTAAGTCACTGTTAACGAATTTGAGTGGGAAAAAAGCGCCGTAGTAAAAATGGCCACGCCGAGCTGATTTCAACTGAAGACTTTCTGCTGATGGAAAAATTATATTTGAGCGGGTCCACAAATTAGTTCCTTAATTCGAACATTCTGATCTGTTCTGTTATCCGGACGGTTTGATCATCGATACTTACCTTAATCGTTATATCCTCTCAAGTTAAAAAAAAATAGAAGCACCAATTTGATGATTTTATTTGGGAATACAGATTACGTAACTGATATACGCAGATTTCTTTCCTCGGTTCTCCGCGCCCTGTATATTTATTTAGCTATTTTTTGATAGTTTTCCTCCTGAGTTCTTTTATGCTATTTTTTGCACTGCGGCGTAAATTCTTCAACTATTTATCTAATTTACAGCAATAACAGAAAACTGGAAAAATCAATTCGAAAATCGGAAGGGATATATATAATTACAAAGAAGATCTTTAAACAACCTTGAAAATGTACCGACTCAGTTTGTTTATGAAGAAAATGCTTCAAGATAATAACTGTACAATAAATAAACTAAACAAACCAAGTAACTCGGAAAACAAAAGAAAAAAAGTGCAGCAAAATAGTGGATTTCAAATTCCATCTTCATTTTTTTTTATTCCATAAAGCTTTCACAAAATATAAAAATTCGTTTATATTAAAAAAGATACATTCCGCCCGAAATGATAAAATTCCTTGTAAATTTTTAACTCGCAACTGCTGAGTCCACAGTCAAAATCGTCGTTTACGGCAAAAATATCAAAATCGAAATGGGTTTAGTTCTCACTTCGAAAAACGACTCCAATCAAAATGAGGCAATGGAAAAGGTGATTTGGTAGAACAATTCATTACCGACTAAAGAACAGAATTAATAGAAAAACTAATAACATCAACTGTCCAGATTTCATAGAAAATACTTTTTGATATCGGTTTAGTTCTTGATCGTATTTCGCCCCTTGGAAAAAAAATACAAATTTCCCTGAAGGAAACATGCATAAAAGTTTCTATCACCCTTTCGTTGTTCGGAGGATTATTCTTATTTTTTATTCAACTTTCCAGCATGTTTCACGCGTTTCTTTTCTTTATTTCAATCTTAGAATAATATATACTTAAAGGAGCTATGTGACGATATTTTGGGTCATTTCTGCGAATTGTAAAATCACCTTCAAATTGAAGAAAGCCTCTAAATAATAGTTTACTAAGGTATAAAAACACAAAAGAGGTAATAATAAACCAAACAGGAACAAGGATGGTTGGGGATGGAGAAGATTAAGACGGATTGCGAACGGCAAACTTGAAAAAATTGGCCAATTTTTTTCAAGATGCGCCAACCGTGACGTAGCTCCTTTAAGAACGCACAGTATGCAGTGAAGGACATGGGTTTCGCTCTTTCATCTCCTCTCTTGCTGGAGGAGGGCAAGGGAAAAAATGATCAAAAGGTGACGCTAGATTTGTCATTACCAAATGTGATAAAAGTTTTTTAAACTACCAAACCTAGTTAATTAAACTTCTTTCAAGAACTTTCCTTCAAGCAATTAGCAACATTCACTATATTTGAAAGAAAAATTAACAATCTTTTGTATTTCTATATTAAATTCTTGCCAACTCACAAAATGTAACTGAACAACTAACTGAGATTTTCATTAATTACTACAGTCGAAATTAAATAGTTTATTCATTTATATAATTATCTACATTGTATTTGTTTTGCAATTTCTGGCGATTACCAAATGTGATAAAAGCATTTTTTTACATTTGGACAAACCTAGTTAATTAAAATCCTTTTTAAAGCCATTTCTTTTGGCAATTAGCTATATTCACTGCATTTGATTACAAATTCTTCCCTATTGATCATAAAGTAGCTAAACAACCATCACTAAGTATGATTAATTACCATTCAGTTGCTGTCGATAAATAGTTATTTTGTACGGACACGGACCAGTCCATGTTTACTCTTCGGAGATCCAACATCGACTTTCAAATTTTCTCGTTGGTTGACGGAAAAGTATCCAACGCGTTCATCAACATAGGTGAGGGATATTTTAGTTTAATTTCAATTCCGATATGTACTCACTATTTTATCAAGAATCTAACGACTAACATATATTATTTATTGTAAGACCCAAAATAAATTAAGTCACTGTTAACGAATTTGAGTGGGAAAAAAGCGCCGTAGTAAAAATGGCCACGCCGAGCTGATTTCAACTGAAGACTTTCTGCTGATGGAAAAATTATATTTGAGCGGGTCCACAAATTAGTTCCTTAATTCGAACATTCTGATCTGTTCTGCTATCCGGACGGTTTGATCATCGATACTTACCTTAATCGTTATATCCTCTCAAGTTAAAAAAAAATAGAAGCACCAATTTGATGATTTTATTTGGGAATACAGATTACGTAACTGATATACGCAGAGTTTTTTCCTCGGTTCTCCGCGCCCTGTATATTTATTTAGCTATTTTTTGATAGTTTTCCTCCTGAGTTCTTTTATGCTATTTTTTGCACTGCGACGTAAATTCTTCAACTATTTATCTAATTTACAGCAATAACAGAAAACTGGAAAAATCAATTCGAAAATCGGAAGGGATATATATAATTACAAAGAAGATCTTTAAACAACCTTGAAAATGTACCGACTCAGTTTGTTTATGAAGAAAATGCTTCAAGATAATAACTGTACAATAAATAAACTAAACAAACCAAGTAACTCGGAAAACAAAAGAAAAAAAGTGCAGCAAAGTAGTGGATTTCAAATTCCATCTTCATTTTTTTTTATTCCATAAACTCTTTCACAAAATATAAAAATTCGTTTATATTAAAAAAGATACATTCCGCCCAAAATGATAAAATTCCTTGTAAATTTTTAACTCACAACTACTGAGTCCACAGTCAAAATCGTCGTTTACGGCAAAAATATCAAAATCGAAATGGGTTTAGTTCTCACTTCGAAAAACGACTCTAATCAAAATGAGGCAATGGAAAAGGTGATTTGGTAGAACAATTCATTACCGACTAAAGAACAGAATTAATAGAAAAACTAATAACATCAACCGTCCAGATTTCATAGAAAATACTTTTTGATATCGGTTTAGTTCTTGATCGTATTTCGCCCCTTGGAAAAAAAATACAAAAGGAAACATGCATAAAAGTTTCTATCAGCCTTTCGTTGTTCGGAGGATTATTCTTATTTTTTATTCAACTTTCCAGCATAGTTCACGCGTTTCTTTTCTTTATTTCAATCTTAGAATAATATATACTTAAAGGAGCTATGTGACGATATTTTGGGTCATTTCTGCGAATTGTAAAATCACCTTCAAATTGAAGAAAGCCTCTAAATAATAGTTTACTAAGGTATAAAAACACAAAAGAGGTAATAATAAACCAAACAGGAACAAGGATGGTTGGGGATGGAGAAGATTAAGACGGATTGCGAACGGCAAACTTGAAATAATTGGCCAATTTTTTTCAAGATGCGCCAACCGTGACGTAGCTCCTTTAAGAACGCATAGTATGCAGTGAAGGACATGGGTTCCGTTCCACCAATTAGCACCTTTCATCTCCTCTCTTGCTGGAGGAGGGCAAGGGAAAAAATGATCAAAGGGTGACACTAGATTTGTCATTACCAAATGTGATAAAAGCTTTTAAACTACCAAACCTAGTTAATTAAACTTCTTTCAATAATTTTTCTTCAAGCAATTAGCAACATTCACTATATTTGAAAGAAAAATTAGCAATCTTTTGTATTTCTATATTCAAATTCTTGCCAACTCACAAAATGTAACTGAACAACTAACTGAGATTTTCATTAATTACTACAGTCGAAATTAAATAGTTTATTCATTTTTTATATCTACATTGTATTTGTTTTGCAATTTCTGGCGATTACCAAATGTGATAAAAGTATTTTTTACATTTGAACAAGCTAGTTAATTAAATCCTATTTAAAGACATTTCTTTTGGCAATTAGCTATATTCACTGCATTTGATTACAAATTCTTCCCTATTGATCATAAAGTAGCTAAACAACCATCACTAAGTATGATTAATTACCATTCAGTTGCTGTCGATAAATAGTTATTTTGTACGGACACGGACCAGTCCATGTTTACTCTTCGGAGATCCAACATCGACTTTCAAATTTTCTCGTTGGTTGACGGAAAAGTATACAACGCGTTCATCAACATAGGTGAGGGATATTTTAGTTTAATTTCAATTCCGATATGTACTCACTATTTTATCAAGAATCTAACGACTAACATATATTATTTATTGTAAGACCCAAAATAAATTAAGTCACTGTTAACGAATTTGAGTGGGAAAAAAGCGCCGTAGTAAAAATGGCCACGCCGAGCTGATTTCAACTGAAGACTTTCTGCTGATGGAAAAATTATATTTGAGCGGGTCCACGAATTAGTTCCTTAATTCGAACATTCTGATCTGTTCTGCTATCCGGACGGTTTGATCATCGATACTTACCTTAATCGTTATATCCTCTCAAGTTAAAAAAAAATAGAAGCACCAATTTGATGATTTTATTTGGGAATACAGATTACGTAACTGATACGCAGAGTTTTTTCCTCGGTTCTCCGCGCCCTGTATATTTATTTAGTTATGTTTTGATAGTTTTCTTCCTGAGTTCTTTTATGCTATTTTTTGCACTTAACTGCCATAGTCAACAGTCCAGCATAAGACTGCGACGTAGATTCTTCAACTATTTATCTAATTTACAGCAATAACAGAAAACTGGAAAAATCCATTCGAAAATCGGAAGGGATATATATAACTACTATCAAAGGCAAACGAAAATAAAAGAACTTAACTTTCATTACTTTTTTGTATTCCAGTAAAAACAGTGATTAGCCTGTCTAACGAGAAGAAAACGTTATTTTGCATTTTCGGATTGGATCGGATTGATTTTTATAATTTTATTACAAAGAAGATCTTTAAAAAACCTTGAAAATGTACCGACTCAGCTTGTTTATGAAGAAAATGCTTTAAGATAATAACTGTACAATAAATGAACTAAACAAACCAAGTAACTCGAAAAACAAAAGAAAAAAGTGCAGCAAAATAGTGGATTTCAAATTCCATCTTCATTTTTTTTTTATTTCATACAGCTTTCACAAAATATAAAAATTCGTTGATATAAAAGAGCTACATTCCGCCCGAAATGATAAAATTCCTTGTAAATTTTTAACACACAACTGCTGAGTCCACAGTCAAATCGTCTTTTACGACAAAAATATCAAAATCACATTCGGTTTAGTTCCCACTTCGAAAAACGACTCCAATCCAAATAAGGCAATGGAAAAGGTGATTTGGTAGAAAATACTTTTTGATATCGGCTAAGTTCTTCATCATATTTCGCCCCTTGGAAAAAAAATACAAATTTTCCTGAACGAAACATGCATAAAAGTTTCTATCACCCTTTCGTTCTTCGGAGGATTATTCTTATTTTTTATTCAACTTTCCAGCATGGTTCACGCGTTTCTTTTCTTTATTTCAATCTTAGAATAATATATACTTAAAGGAGCTATGTGACGATATTTTGGGTCATTTCTGCGAATTGTAAAATCACCTTCAAATTGAAGAAAGCCTCTAAATAATAGTTTACTAAGGTATAAAAACACAAAAGAGGTAATAATAAACCAAACAGGAACAAGGATGGTTGGGGATGGAGAAGATTAAGACGGATTGCGAACGGCAAACTTGAAATAATTGGCCAATTTTTTTCAAGATGCGCCAACCGTGACGTAGCTCCTTTAAGAACGCATAGTATGCAGTGAAGGACATGGGTTCCGTTCCACCAATTAGCACCTTTCATCTCCTCTCTTGCTGGAGGAGGGCAAGGGAAAAAATGATCAAAGGGTGACACTAGATTTGTCATTACCAAATGTGATAAAAGCTTTTTAAACTACCAAACCTAGTTAATTAAACTTCTTTCAATAATTTTTCTTCAAGCAATTAGCAACATTCACTATATTTGAAAGAAAAATTAGCAATCTTTTGTATTTCTATATTCAAATTCTTGCCAACTCACAAAATGTAACTGAACAACTAACTGAGATTTTCATTAATTACTACAGTCGAAATTAAATAGTTTATTCATTTTTTATATCTACATTGTATTTGTTTTGCAATTTCTGGCGATTACCAAATGTGATAAAAGTATTTTTTACATTTGAACAAGCTAGTTAATTAAATCCTATTTAAAGACATTTCTTTTGGCAATTAGCTAAATTCACTGCATTTGATTACAAATTCTTCCCTATTGATCATAAAGTAGCTAAACAACCATCACTAAGTATGATTAATTACCATTCAGTTGCTGTCGATAAATAGTTATTTTGTACGGACACGGACCAGTCCATGTTTACTCTTCGGAGATCCAACATCGAATTTCAAATTTTCTCGTTGGTTGACGGAAAAGTATCCAACGCGTTCATCAACATAGGTGAGGGATATTTTAGTTGAATTTCAATTCCGATATGTTCTGACTATTTTATCAAGAATCTAACGACTAACATATATTATTTATTGTAAGACCCAAAATAAATTAAGTCACTGTTAACGAATTTGAGTGGGAAAAAAGCGCCGTAGTAAAAATGGCCACGCCGAGCTGATTTCAACTGAAGACTTTCTGCTGATGGAAAAATTATATTTGAGCGGGTCCACAAATTAGTTCCTTAATTCGAACATTCTGATCTGTTCTGTTATCCGGACGGTTTGATCATCGATACTTACCTTAATCGTTATATCCTCTCAAGTTAAAAAAAAATAGAAGCACCAATTTGATGATTTTATTTGGGAATACAGATTACGTAACTGATATACGCAGATTTCTTTCCTCGGTTCTCCGCGCCCTGTATATTTATTTAGCTATTTTTTGATAGTTTTCCTCCTGAGTTCTTTTATGCTATTTTTTGCACTGCGACGTAAATTCTTCAACTATTTATCTAATTTACAGCAATAACAGAAAACTGGAAAAATCAATTCGAAAATCGGAAGGGATATATATAATTACAAAGAAGATCTTTAAACAACCTTGAAAATGTACCGACTCAGTTTGTTTATGAAGAAAATGCTTCAAGATAATAACTGTACAATAAATAAACTAAACAAACCAAGTAACTCGGAAAACAAAAGAAAAAAAGTGCAGCAAAGTAGTGGATTTCAAATTCCATCTTCATTTTTTTTTATTCCATAAAGCTTTCACAAAATATAAAAATTCGTTTATATTAAAAAAGATACATTCCGCCCAAAATGATAAAATTCCTTGTAAATTTTTTAACTCACAACTACTGAGTCCACAGTCAAAATCGTCGTTTACGGCAAAAATATCAAAATCGAAATGGGTTTAGTTCTCACTTCGAAAAACGACTCTAATCAAAATGAGGCAATGGAAAAGGTGATTTGGTAGAACAATTCATTACCGACTAAAGAACAGAATTAATAGAAAAACTAATAACATCAACCGTCCAGATTTCATAGAAAATACTTTTTGATATCGGTTTAGTTCTTGATCGTATTTCGCCCCTTGGAAAAAAAATACAAAAGGAAACATGCATAAAAGTTTCTATCAGCCTTTCGTTGTTCGGAGGATTATTCTTATTTTTTATTCAACTTTCCAGCATGGTTCACGCGTTTCTTTTCTTTATTTCAATCTTAGAATAATATATACTTAAAGGAGCTATGTGACGATATTTTGGGTCATTTCTGCGAATTGTAAAATCACCTTCAAATTGAAGAAAGCCTCTAAATAATAGTTTACTAAGGTATAAAAACACAAAAGAGGTAATAATAAACCAAACAGGAACAAGGATGGTTGGGGATGGAGAAGATTAAGACGGCTTGCGAACGGCAAACTTGAAATAATTGGCCAATTTTTTCAAGATGCGCCAACCGTGACATAGCTCCTTTAAGAACGCATAGTATGCAGTGAAGGACATGGGTTTCGCTCCACCAATTAGCACCTTTCATCTCCTCTCTTGCTGGAGGAGGGCAAGGGAAAAAATGATCAAAAGGTGACGCTAGATTTGTCATTACCAAATGTGATAAAAGCTTTTTAAACTACCAAACCTAGTTAATTAAACTTCTTTCAAGAACTTTCCTTCAAGCAATTAGCAACATTCACTATATTTGAAAGAAAAATTAACAATCTTTTGTATTTCTATATTAAATTCTTGCCAACTCACAAATGTAACTGAACAACTAACTGAGATTTTCATTAATTACTACAGTCGAAATTAAATAGTTAATTCATTTTTATATCTACATTGTGTATGTTTTGTAATTTCTGGCGATTACCAAATGTGATAAAAGCATTTTTTTACATTTGGACAAACTAGTTAATTAAAACCTTTTTAAAGACATTTCTTTTGGCAATTAGCTATATTCACTGCATTTGATTACAAATTCTTCCCTATTGATCATAAAGTAGCTAAACAACCATCACTAAGAATGATTAATTACCATTCAGTTGCTGTCGATAAATAGTTATTTTGTACGGACACGGACCAGTCCATGTTTACTCTTCGGAGATCCAACATCGACTTTCAAATTTTCTCGTTGGTTGACGGAAAAATATCCAACGCGTTCATCAACATAGGTGAGGGATATTTTAGTTGAATTTCAATTCCGATATGTTCTGACTATTTTATCAAGAATTTAACGACTAACATATATTATTTATTGTAAGACCCAAAATAAATTAAGTCACTGTTAACGAATTTGAGTGGGAAAAAAGCGCCGTAGTAAAAATGGCCACGCCAAGCTGATTTCAAAGACTTTTTGCTGCTGGAAAAATTATATTTGAGCCGGTCCACAAATTAGTTCCTTAATTCGAACATTCTGATCTGTTCTGCTATCCGGACGATTTGATCATCGATACTTAACTTAATCGTTATATCCTCTCAAGTTAAAAAAAAATAGAAGCACCAATTTGATGATTTTATTTGGGAATACAGATTACGTAACTGATATACGCAGAGTTTTTTCCTCGGTTCTCCGCGCCCTGTATATTTATTTAGCTATTTTTTGATAGTTTTCCTCCTGAGTTCTTTTATGCTATTTTTTGCACTGCGACGTAAATTCTTCGACTATTTATCTAATTTACAGCAATAACAGAAAACTGGAAAAATCAATTCGAAAATCGGAAGGGATATATATAATTACAAAGAAGATCTTTAAACAACCTTGAAAATGTACCGACTCAGTTTGTTTATGAAGAAAATGCTTCAAGATAATAACTGTACAATAAATAAACTAAACAAACCAAGTAACTCGGAAAACAAAAGAAAAAAAGTGCAGCAAAGTAGTGGATTTCAAATTCCATCTTCATTTTTTTTTATTCCATAAAGCTTTCACAAAATATAAAAATTCGTTGATATAAAAGAGCTACATTCCGCCCGAAATGATAAAATTCCTTGTAAATTTTTAACTCACAACTGCTGAGTCCACAGTCAAAATCTTCGTTTACGGCAAAAATATCAAAATCGAAATGGGTTTAGTTCTCACTTCGAAAAACGACTCTAATCAAAATGAGGCAATGGAAAAGGTGATTTGGTAGAAACAACTAATTACCGACTAAAGTACAGAATTAATAGAAAAACTAATAACATCAACCGTCCAGATTTCATAGAAAATACTTTTTGATATCGGTTTAGTTCTTGATTGTATTTCGCCCCTTGGGAAAAAAAATACAAATTTTCCTGAAGGAAACATGCATTAAAGTTTCTATCAGCCTTTCGTTGTTCGGAGGATTATTCTTATTTTTTATTCAACTTTCCAGCATGTTTCACGCCGTTTCTTTTCTTCATTTCAATCTTAGAATAATATATACTTAAATGAGCTATGTGACGATATTTTGGGTCATTTCTGCGAATTGTAAAATCACCTTCAAATTGAAGAAAGCTTCTAAATAATAGTTTACTAAGGTATAAAAACACAAAAGAGGTAATAATAAACCAAACAGGAACAAGGATGGTTGGGGATGGAGAAGATTAAGACGGCTTGCGAACGGCAAACTTGAAATAATTGGCCAATTTTTTCAAGATGCGCCAAGCGTGACGTAGCTCCTTTAAGAACGCATAGTATGCAGTGAAGGACATGGGTTCCGTTCCACCAATTAGCGCCTTTCATCTCCTCTCTTGCTGGAGGAGGGCAAGGGAAAAAATGATCAAAAGGTGACACTAGAGTTGTCATTACCAAATGTGATAAAAGCTTTTTAAACTACCAACCTAGTTAATTAAACTTCTTTCAATAATTTTCCTTCAAGCAATTAGCAACATTCACTATATTTGAAAGAAAAATTAGCAATCTTTTGTATTTCTATATTAAATTCTTGCCAACTCACAAAATGTAACTGAACAACTAACTGAGATTTTCATTAATTACTAGAGTCGAAATTAAATAGTTTATTCATTTTTATATCTACATTGTATTTGTTTTGCAATTTCTGGCCATTACCAAATGTGATAAAAGTATTTTTTACATTTGGACAAACTAGTTAATTAAATCCTATTTAAAGACATTTCTTTTGGCAATTAGCTATATTCACTGCATTTGATTACAAATTCTTCCCTATTGATCATAAAGTAGCTAAACAACCATCCCTAAGTATGATTAATTACCATTCAGTTGCTGTCGATAAATAGCTATATTGTACGGATACGGACCAGTCCATGTTTACTCTTCGGAGATCCACCATCGACTTTCAATTCAATTTCTCGTTGGTTGACGGAAAAATATCCAACGCGTTCATCAACATAGGTGAGGGATATTTTAGTTGAATTTCAATTCCGATATTTACTGACTATTTTATCAAGAATCAAACGAATAACATATGTTATTTATTGTAAGACCCAAAATAAATTAAGTCACTGTTAACGAATTTAAGTGGGGAAAAAAGCGCCGTCGTAAAAATGGCCACGCCAAACTGATTTTAAAGACATTCTGCTGCTGGAAAAATTATATTTGAGCCGGTCCACAAATTAGTTCCTTAATTCGAACATTCTGATCTGTTCTGTTATCCGGACGGTTTGATCATCGAATACTTACCTTAATCGTTATATCCTCTTAAGTTAAAAAAAATAGAAGTACCAATTTGATGATTTTATTTGAGAATACAGATTACGTAATTGATACGCAGATTTCTTTCCTCGGTTCTCCGCGCCCTGTATATTCATTTAGTTATTTTTTGATAGTTTTCTTCCTGAGTTCTTTTATGCTATTTTTTGCACTTAACTGCCATAGTCAACAGTCCAGCATAAGACTGCGACGTAGATTCTTCAACTATTTATCTAATTTACAGCAATAACAGAAAACTGGAAAAATCCATTCGAAAATCGGAAGGGATATATATAACTACTATCAAAGGCAAACGAAAATAAAAGAACTTAACTTTCATTACTTTTTTGTATTCCAGTAAAAACAGTGATTAGCCTGTCTAACGAGAAGAAAACGTTATTTTGCATTTTCGAATTGGATCGGATTGATTTTTATAATTTTATTACAAAGAAGATCTTTAAAAAACCTTGAAAATGTACCGACTCAGCTTGTTTATGAAGAAAATGCTTTAAGATAATAACTGTACAATAAATGAACTAAACAAACCAAGTAACTCGAAAAACAAAAGAAAAAAGTGCAGCAAAATAGTGGATTTCAAATTCCATCTTCATTTTTTTTTTTATTCCATACAGCTTTCACAAAATATAAAAATTCGTTGATATAAAAGAGCTACATTCCGCCCGAAATGATAAAATTCCTTGTAAATTTTTAACTCACAACTGCTGAGTCCACAGTCAAATCGTCTTTTACGACAAAAATATCAAAATCACATTCGGTTTAGTTCCCACTTCGAAAAACGACTCCAATCCAAATAAGGCAATGGAAAAGGTGATTTGGTAGAAAATACTTTTTGATATCGGCTAAGTTCTTCATCATATTTCGCCCCTTGGAAAAAAAATACAAATTTTCCTGAACGAAACATGCATAAAAGTTTCTATCACCCTTTCGTTCTTCGGAGGATTATTCTTATTTTTTATTCAACTTTCCAGCATGGTTCATGCGTTTCTTTTCTTTATTTCAATCTTAGAATAATATATACTTAAAGGAGCTATGTGACGATATTTTGGGTCATTTCTGCGAATTGTAAAATCACCTTCAAATTGAAGAAAGCCTCTAAATAATAGTTTACTAAGGTATAAAAACACAAAAGAGGTAATAATAAACCAAACAGGAACAAGGATGGTTGGGGATGGAGAAGATTAAGACGGATTGCGAACGGCAAACTTGAAAAAATTGGCCAATTTTTTTCAAGATGCGCCAACCGTGACGTAGCTCCTTTAAGAACGCATAGTATGCAGTGAAGGACATGGGTTTCGCTCCACCAATTAGCACCTTTCATCTCCTATCTTGCTGGAGGAGGGCAAGGGAAAAAATGATCAAAAGGTGACGCTAGATTTGTCATTACCAAATGTGATAAAAGCTTTTTTAAACTACCAAACCTAGTTAATTAAACTTCTTTCAAGAACTTTCCTTCAAGCAATTAGCAACATTCACTATATTTGAAAGAAAAATTAACAATATTTTGTATTTCTATATTAAATTCTTGCCAACTCACAAATTTAACTGAACAACTAACTGAGATTTTCATTAATTACTACAGTCGAAATTAAATAGTTTATTCATTTATATATCTACATTGTATTTGTTTTGCAATTTCTGGCGATTACCAAATGTGATAAAAGCATTTTTACAGTTGGACAAACCTAGTTAATTAAAATCCTTTTTAAAGCCATTTCTTTTGGCAATTAGCTATATTCACTGCATTTGATTACAAATTCTTCCCTATTGATCATAAAGTAGCTAAACAACCATCGCTAAGTATGATTAATTACCATTCAGTTGCTGTCGATAAATAGTTATTTTGTACGGACACGGACCAGTCCATGTTTACTCTTCGGAGATCCAACATCGACTTTCAATTGTTCTCGTTGGCTGACGGAAAAGTATCCAACGCGTTCATCAACATAGGTGAGGGATATTTTAGTTTAATTTCAATTCCGATATATACTGACCATTTGATCAATAATCCACCGACTAACAGATATTATTTATTGTAAGAGCTAAAAAATATTAAGTCACTCTGTCAACGAAAGTGAAAAAAAAATCACTATTGTATAAAACGGCCTCGCCGAGCTGGTTTTAAATACTTTCCACAGCAGACAAAATACTAGTTGAGCCGGTCCTCAATTTAGTTCTTTTTACGGGTAACTCGAAAAATAAAACAAAATAAGTGCAGCAAAATAGTGGATTTCAAATTCCATCTTTTTTTTTTATTCCATACAGCTTTCACAAAATATAAACATTCGTTTCTATTTGAAATAGCTTACTGAATTTCGCCCGAAAAGCTAAAACGTCTTGCAAATATTTCAATCACAATTTCTGAGTCCATAGTCAAACAAGAAGCTGTCGACAGCTTGAATTCGGACGAATTATCCTTTACTCGCTGCATCAAAAATAACCACATAACGGAAACAGCACTCAGTTCTCACCCTACCGCTTTAGCCGAGCTACTCGACTGAGACGACTGGGGCGAGTCTGCACTTTTCTGCCGTTGAAATCTCGGATCATGTCGGATTATAATTCGTCCGTATTGTAAGTACGTCCGAATAATAATCGCACACGTCAAAATATCAAAATCACACTGGGTTTAGTTCTCTATGGAAAAGCTGATTTGGTAGAACAATGAAGTATCGACCAAAGAACAAAATAAAAACAAAAACCAATAACATCACCTGTCCAGATTTCACAGAAAATACTTTTTGATATCGCTTTTGTCTTGATCGTATTTAGCCCCTTGAGAAAAGCGCTTTTCAAGGAAAACAAGTTAAAAAGGTGACACTAGATTTTTCATTATTAAATGTGTTTAAAGGCTTTTTAAACTACCAAACATAGTTTAAATTAAAGCTCTTTCAAGAACTTTTCTTCAAGCAATTAGCAATATTCACTATATTTGAAAGAAAAAGTTAACAATTTTGTATTTCTATATTAAAGTATTTCGATTAACCAAAAATAACTAAACAACTAACTGAGATTTTGATTAATTACTGCAGTCGAAATTAAATAGTTTATTATTTTATATATCTACATTGTGTAGTTTTACAATTGGCAATTAGCTATATTCACTGCATTTGAAAGATTAAATTATTCCCCATTGATCATAAAGTAGCTAAACAACCATCACTAAGAATGATTAATTACCATTCAGTTGCTGTCGATAAATAGTTATTTTGTACGGACACGGACCAGTCCATGTTTACTCTTCGGAGATCCAACATCGAATTTCAATTCAATTTCTCGTTGGTTGACGGAAAAGCATCCAACGCGTTCATCAACATAGGTGAGGGATATTTGAGTTCAATTTTAATTCTGATATGTACTGTCTATTTTATCAAGAATCCACCGACTAACAAGTCTGTTAATTGACGAAATTGAAAACATATCACCGTCGTATGAAAGTGCTACGGCGCCGAGCTGGTTTTAAATTACTTTTCTTTGCTGGAGCGCTTTTTCTTTGAGCGCTTTTCTCCATTCTAACATTCCGGTCTATTTTCCAGCCACTCCTGCAATCCCGACTTTTGATTATCGAATACTTACCTTGATCTTTATGGTGATTAATTTAAAAAAATCAGTAGCTGCAATTTGATGGTTACAAATCACATAACTGATACTCGGAGTTCTTTCCGCGCCCTGTATATTCGTTTAGTTCTTTTTTGTAGTTTTCTTCCTGAGTTCTTTTATGCTATTTTTTGCGCTTAACTGCCATAGTCAGATTCTTCAATATATCTAATACATATTATGCAGCAATAGCAGAAAACTACACAATTAAATTAGAAAATCGATAGGGTAATGCATGAAAGGGTCCCTAAATCTATGATATAAGAACTTAATAAACTCTAACTAAATGATAAAAAGCAATTTCTTCAAGAAATTCCAGTTGCAGCAAAATGTTTGCAAAATTTCAAAGATTTCTGAGCCAAATTTGAAACTTTGAAAAACTGACATCCTGACGTTTTTTCAAAAATCCATATTGCAATCCATTTCCATCCTCGCTGTCGTTTGTCATCCTCACTTCCTAATGGGTTCCTGTCATTTGTCGAGTGCTATTCTACAGAATTGCGCCATTATTGTTCAACTTCCTATGATCTAGATATGTTTCTGAGCTTCCCAAAATCATGCTAAAATCAGGACAGTGTCCCTTTAACTACCATTAACGTTTTAATTGATTATTTGTCTAACTAGAAAAAAGGCTGTTTTGCCCTTTCGGATCGGTTTGATTTTTTTATTTCATTTCAAAGTAGATCAATAAACAAGCTTGCAAAAAATTTCCGACGTTGAGATCATGAAAAATATAGAAAACGGGCTTATAACCGGAAGATACCGTATCGCCCTTTCCTTTAACTGGATTTTGCGTTTTTTTCTTTGGTGACGAAGGGGGGAAGGGGTATTTTTGTTGGGGAGGGGGGCATATTTTCGGAATTTTTCGGTATACATGTATATTACATAATTTCTAGTTTAGCTGTTAAATATTTAATTTATGTTGTTTTTTAAAGTAAAGTAAAGCAACTTTATTAAAATTGTGTTATATTCGGGTCCGCTTCAGTTGGTTAATCTATCACATGCAATCAGTTGAATAATTGTTTGAATAAATGTTTTGATCAGTTTAAAAAAATAGCAACGGTGTCTCCAAGCACGGTTGCATCGAAAAGCGTTTCGCTTTTTTACCTCAGTTGTTAGCTTGTGATTAGTTCATTAGAACGCTCTCTATGCCACACTTGATATATTACTGCGACTGTAATTAACTTCTTTATATCATTGTAGGAGATGGGACGTTTTTTGTCGTGGATGACAGCGATATTCTGGGCAGTCTTGTGTAAGTAATTGCGAAATTCGGTAACGGACAGTTAACTTGTAACGGTAATATTAAATGGAAAAATATTTTTGGAAGAATGTGCATAAGCAATCTGTACTTTTCTATTAATGGTTCTTAACGAGCTACAATTGTAGTCTGGAAAGTGAAGAATTAATATACTACCGAAATTACACTAAAGAAGATTAGCTAAGATTCAAAGCCTCTAGTTATTATTGCACACCCCATTTTAACTCGAGTATACCATTATTAACACGTTATTTAGGTGTCACAAGCTACCTGGATGTCGGACAGGCAAAACCTACCAAGGTTTCCTCTCTACCCGAAAAAGAAAAAAATGAAATGGGTGAGTTTACAATATACATACAGCTGTTTCGAGAAAGGTTGTCGGAAAAAAGCGCACGCGACAATCCCGAAAGGTAATTTGGGATATGATCAATTAATTTTAATAAGTGAAATAAATACATCAAACTCGCGATGCCTACATTTGTCGCTTTCTTTTAGCACTCGCAAACATACGTCCATGGCATCCCTTTCCATTTTCTCAGTGCTGAAGTCAAGGAACCGTGAACTTAAAACTACCCACAATACCTTTCGGGATTGTCGCGTGCGCTTTTTTCCGACAACCTTTCTCGAAACAGCTGTATGTCCGTGTTATTTAAAACACTATCCAGACCGGGGCGAAATCTGCCCGCGCAGAGTTAACCGTTCAGTTGTGATTAAATATTGAAGTAAAAGCCCAAACTTTTCGACTTGACTAAAATTTATCTTGGAACAATTTGGTATGATATGTTACTGTTCACTAAACTTGCTGTTACCATCGCAACCATAATTTGGCCTGCATAAAACTAAAATTTTAGATCATTTTAGAATTATTTTATTGGTTTTCATTGCTTTTGAGTCAATTTTGGCAAAGTATTGCACAGAAATCCAAGATGGCGGATCTAAGATGTCGGCTGTTTGGAAATGATGACGTAACTTTCACGTTATATGACGTCATCATCTCATATTGCATACGTCAAATGAAAAATGTTTGGACGTACTATATCCTCTACAAGTTTTATTGTCGTAGCAATCTCCGCCTCACCTCCGGTCTGAAAAGACCCACAACAAAAAAAGGGTTAAGGAAGATCGTGAATAGGATGCTATTTTCTCGCTAACAATTTCAACAATTTAAAGTTTTGTTAATCTGCACACACGAGTTTAACTCAAGTACCGCGTTAGAGCGGTTTTCAATTGAGTGTCGAAATTAATCCGAAATTGTTTTTGTGGCTACGTTCTGTGATTGGTTTAAAAAACTCGCGCCACCTACTCAACCAATCAGATGCTAAACCAAAACCAATCATGGTTTTGGTTTTGGTTTTGGTTTTGGTTTTGGTTTTACGACACTCAAATGAAAACCGCTCTAACATAAGTTCAGTAGCTCACAATTGCTTCTGTTAGCCTAGGAGATCTAGATCTGAAAAGTATGATCATGTACACAAATTTATACTGGCGTTCAATACCATTAGGTTCCACAAGCTACCAGAATGTCGGACAGACCAAACGAGGGATAAAGACGGCGCTTGCCGGTGTCGCGGGAATGTCCAGTGAGTTTAAAACATACATATATCGATTTTTAGGGGTTTTGGATTTTCTGTACAATAGCTAGGCTGTTCTTTTTCCGTTAACAAACTCATCATATGGCGATGATGAATATATGAAATAATTTATATATGTGAACTGCGGTGGAAATAACGAGAGAGAATGAGATCTTCGCAGTGATATATCAACTTAAGCAATTGAAAAGAAGGCCTGAAAAAAATTCAGGCTCCAACGGGATTCGAACCCATGACGCTAGTCAAGTGCGAGTTCTACCCGGGGGGGGGGGGGGGGGGGGGGGGGTACTCCCTTATATAAGCTATATATGTATGTACGGCGCCAAAGGGTATGGTTTTTGAGCCGTTTTGGTCTGAAAACGGGTATAGATTTTGACCATTTTGGCCTGAAATAGGGTATGTTTTGCCTACTGGTCTGAAATAGGGTATAGATTTTTGCCTTTTTGACTTTAAAATGGGGAAATATTCCCCGAAATTTCACATATTTTGGTCTGAAATAGGGTAAGGTTTTCAAGAAGCGTGCCGCACACCCCCACCCATTTTTGGGGGAGTATCCCCCCCGGGGAGTTCTAGTGATGAAATGTAGATGCTGAATATATGAAACAATTCATATATGTGAACTGCGGTGGAAATAACGAGAGTAACGAGAGAGAAGGAGTTGATATATCACTGCGAAGATCTCATTCTCTCTCATCATATTTCATAACATTTCATTTCACTTCACCAGTCCAGAGCATTTCCACTTTTGGAAATGTGCGAAACAATAGCGTGACGTCACAACATGGCGGCTTTAAAATCTTTCCGAGTGGACTCCACTTGAGTTTGAAATTTGCATTTTTTCGAGTCTTCCCAGCTTGCTTTGCCTGCCTATTTGTAACACAACAACAAAGAAAGCGGTGGAGATGCGTTGTGCTTGAGATTCGCTTCATTTGATTTTGTGCTATAGTTTGTCTTTTTGTGTCGGGAAGACGAGACATAAACTGGAGTGAATTGAAGTAACTTGCTGTCTCTAATATTCAAATGTGCCCACATGGTTTATGGTAAACATTAGCCTGGGGGTGGGGTGGGGAGAGGTTTCCTTGCCCCCACCCCCAAGAGAGCGCTCACAAGCTAGGTAAAAACCTGATTCGTCTACTTAACAAATAGATTCTATTTGCCCGTGGGTCTAATAGAGTACAGATGACGTCAAAACGTGACAAGAACAACTAAAGTGGCCCACGAGACGCAGTCGAGTGGGTCACTGTTGTTCTTGTCACGTTTTGACGTCTTCTGAACTCTATTAGAGTACAGACCCACGGCCAAATAGAATCTATTCGTTTTTATATAATTTTGGAGATATTCGCTTCGGATTTTCACTTGATTGTACGCTAAAAACGATAAAAATTATGTCAACAAACATCGCGTTTAGGCCACAGTGTTTTCATGCACTCAAATAAAACTTTGTGAAAACTAAACGAGAGTAGCTAAGTAGCTAAGTAGAGTAGCTAACTAAAAAATAAACTACAGCTGAACTCAGCGAATGTTTCGAAAAGCAAATATTTAGAGACTAACCTCTATTCCGTCCTGATATGAGGAAAAACAATCTGAATTATTCCAGTCCAAATCCCGTTGCAAGTCGCTTCACGGCGAACGATAATCCCGCTAAATTTCTCGGATTCTGTTCACAATGAGCTATAAAAGTCCATCATATTTGCCTCCAAGTTCTAGCCAAGCTTGAGCAACCGATTTAAAATTCGTATCAATTGAACTACATTGAATTTCCTACGGAATATTTCCAGTTTGATGAAAATATTTCTCTGTTTTGAGCGAAGGATTTGTTGGAGCAGGGCGCCCGCGCGTGTTTTCCCGCCATTCGTGACGTCATTCGTCCGCCTGTACTCTAATAGATGACAGTTCTAAACCAATCACGGCGCGCGTTTTACACAGTAAATTATATAAATGTAAATATCCTGAAACCATTTGAGGTGCAGTGATTGTAAAAGTTGTACGATTGGGGTTACCATTTGTCAGTGAAAGACTATTTAACAATTATTCCACGAAATCGAGTCGTACATTAACTCATAGCCAACGAGGCGTAGCCGAGTTGGCTATGAGTTCATGTACGATTCGATTGAGTTAATGAGTTTGAGAAGACCACTCAAGACGGCGGCCATTTACGTTTTTTTAATTCTTTAAGCTACTGAACCAACATTTTACTGTTTGGGATTTAAACATGATTTACAGTCGGTACTGCGCAATCTCCGCCTGCTATGTTTATGAGTCGCATACGAAGGAATGAAAATTCTAGCGAAAATAGAAATTGTTGTACAAACTTACATTTTTCTTCATTATTAACGCCAGATATCCTTGCCAAACAATAATAACGAGTAGAAGAACCTCGGCGTTTTCCCAAACCGACGTTTCAGCTCATCGAGCATTCAGGAACTCAACGACACGTAGTGGCGGACTCAAAAACTTCATAACAACTTCATGTACGCTATCACCAAAGTGTAACGTATCAACAAATTCAAAACAAAAATGTAAACAAACCCTGAGCATGCGCAGTACGGACTGGAAATCATCTTTAAAAAAAAGTGATTGTTCTTGGGAATCAGGTTAATGAGGGTTCGAATTAACTCAATTCGTGAACTAAAAGGTCGACGTCGATTCGTAGGGGGAGAGGGGATAGTAAACTACCCACGTGGAAACCAGCTGGTTAGCGTTCTAAAATAGATTATCATATAATGTATGTATCATTCGTGTAATGTATGTATCAATCACTCGCCTAACGGCTCGTGATTTTTTCTCGTGTTCGCACAACATCCCGCCTTGGTTTATTGCTCCGGTAAACTCATAGAAAGTGCGGTCTATTGCTAAATTATCACGGGGAAGGCGAATACTGAGTGGCACTGAAATGTTGCAGGTAATTGAGTTTTAATCACCTGAATAGACTTTGTTTCATTCCTAAAGAATTAGGTGGTGTAAAAGGACAGTTGATAGGAAAAGCAATTGAAATTGGTGGAGAGGTGATTGATAAGCAGTTGGAAAACTACCAGAAGGCACAGGACAATGCTGCTGACTTCTTAAACGAAAAGGTATCACGGTGGGGCCAAATATCCCGAAAATGGGTCATTTAGACTATGCATGTTTTGCAAATTACTTCACCAGACTTGGCATGATGCCCCAATCGTTTTGATATAGCCTGAGATCAGGCTCCTTAAGAAAACCTGCGAGCAAAGCGAGCCGAGCCTAGAGAAAATATTCGAGCGAAGCGAGCCGAGTCGCTGCCTGGGGCGGGAACGAAGACGCAGGGGCAGGTATATTTTGCAGGTTGCAGGTTGCAGGTTGCAGGTGTTAAAATATAAAATGATTACCTTTAGAGTTATTCCGTTACCTTTAAGGGTATTAAACCGGCAACAAAATATGACAAGAACTAGTTTTGTCTTAGAAGTGGTAACTCTTAGGGGTGAAAATTAATTTGAAAAATTCCGACGATCGCCCCGTACTTTTTATATGGGATCCCCCCGGAGCTCGAAACGTAAAGCCCGCCGCGAGTAACATCTTATATATAAAAAGCTAATACCCTCGAACGTCACGGTACTGAACCATCAGTTTACAGCATATAAAAACTACAGAAAATACATTCCATCAAGCGTACTCTGACACTTAGTGTTTAACCTTTGCAGATACAACTCGACATCACACCGGACATGGAATTATCGGGTGAAGGCTGGGAAGTTCCTGAAGGCTATCACCTTACCGCTTCGATGGGAGGTGGTTCCTCGCCTCAACACGAGGCAGGAGAGCCTCCATATATTTACCAGGGGGGCATTGGACAGACCATTATGAACGGATGTTGGGGAACTGGCTACCAACCTCACGATCCATGTTATAAATCAAAGACAAGTGCGTCACTCTGCAAGGTAAATACAGTCAAACCTGTATTAAACGGCCACTCTCGGGAATTTGGAAATTTACCGCTTAATTACAGGTTGGCCGCTTAATACAGGTTCACCAAAAATACTTCGTGGGCGTGGTCAAATGTCAATTTTATTAACGTACAGTATTGTACACTAGCAACTCATTCAAGCCAGCAATAACCCAATCAAGCGATCTTTACCTGTCTTACCTCTTACAAACGGAGATTGTACTTTGTAACTGTATATGGAAATAAGAACAGTCAAGCCCGTTAACGCGAAATCCGAAATTTTCCTCAACTATCTTCTGTGACTTTCAGTTTATTTTATGCTGTAGTGTTGATGGATACTTTTTTAAGCGACTGTGATATCTGTCATGTACGCCGATGACATATACATGTAACAAGAGCTTTATGGCTTTATATTGATTGAAGGAAATTTTAAAAAATACTCAAATTTACGTTTCCAAATTGATAACAAAAGAAAGGAAATGCGTGAAAAAATCTATACAACAAATAAAAGAAGAAAAAAAATTGTTCCTTGCCGGTTTCGTACCAGCGACTAATACGTTCATCCCTGTGCTCCACAACGGCAGTTGTTTCATTTGCGAAAGTTTTAGTATATAAAGATGCGTTCCACTAATTCCTGCAAAAAAAAAAAAACTAAATAACTCCTTTACTCCTTATATTAACAGTAATACGCCAGTCAGTTTACAACAACCCATATCAATAGCTTTCAGGCCATGTTCGTCAATTTTCTTATAAATTCGTTGTTATAAAAATGATTATAATTATATTTATTATATAGACACGAGTGTTTTACTGGAAAATAGACCACTCGTAAAATTCATACGAAACTACATCCTGGACCCGAGTGGCGTATTTTCCATATCCTCACTAGTGAGGATAGTGAGGAGGTGAGGATATCTAGTGAGGATATCGATGACGTCATTTCCCGCTTTTTGGCTTTTGTGATGAAGCTGCCAAACTCCGGCGGGTTGAAAAATGGCGAGCGATAGATTCGTGAAATTCACTGAAGCCGACATGAAATCGTTCACTAAGGAGCAGGAAAATGTTAACAAGAAGAAGAAAACTTCATATGACTTAGAATTATTCAAGGAGTTCCTTGCAAGTGAAGACGAAAGAAGAAAAATTCGGAAAGTCCAGCCACCGAGCTGCAAGAGTTCGCGATAAAGTTTGTGCTTTTGTCTTTTGTCTATATAATAAAAAGAAAATTACACGGTGGCTTGAAGATATGAATTTTATTTTCGAGTGGTAAAAACAATATTTGTTTTTACCACTCGAAAATAAAATTCATATCTTCGCGCCTTTTTTAGTTCAAACTTGGCCAATAAATCACCATCCTGACCGAGCTTGGTAAATGAATGATGTTTTAATAATCATGATTACTTATTAATTCCAGAATATGATTGATGGTGCTGCGTTCATTGGCGTTGGGTTTGACGGAAATGGCGAGTACAGTCCCGAGTCGAGAAGAATGAGTATAGTCCAGAGGAACTGTGCCAACAAAGCAACGTATGTTTTTTATATTGTACTAGCGACACTTTTTAAATTATTGATCGATTGATCGTTCGGTCGCTTGATGACCATTATGATCTCACCCCACCCACCCAAACCATGCCAAGACCACAACGCCAAGAACTACATCCCCCACCCTTTTTAGAACTTTTAAACCCTATTCTGCCTGCCATGTACGTGTACGTGTGAAAAATTGTTTTATTTGTTTGCATGATTATCTTTACACGCAAAGGCGCTAAGGCCTCAAGCACAAGTGCAAGCACAAGAGCCTGCCCAAATTAAAAAGAACGCAAGCGCAAGCACGAAATATTCACCAGCAAATATTTGATCATTGTTAACTGACCAGGTTTTTGTGCATTTGACTGATGGAAAATTACAGCGTATTTTGTCCAAACATAATTTAAAAGTGTCTTTCTTTGCTTCAGTTACGACGACTTGGATGTTCCGGATACCATGAATGTACACGGAATTTATGACACGGCGGCGTACATGTATACCTTTGATAGCAAAGAGGCGTATAAAACGTATCTTCAAGACCAGAGTGCAGATGCAGGACATGTATTAGGCTTTAATTTTGGTGTGAAAAAAGCCTTTGGAATTGGTACTGACACAAACTCTGAACAATTCATGGCCCAGATGAATGTTGATATTGACAGGTAGGAAACCAACCCTGGCACCAACCTCCTTCCCAGGGATCTCTCTTCTTCCCGAGAAGAAGAGAGTCCCTGGGAAGGAGGTTTCTCCGGCCCATTGGTATCTAAAGAGTTAGACTGTGAACAGTTCCCCATACGGCGGGCGGGGCGCGGGGAGGATGGCGGCTCCACGATTGAATTTGACGGCGCGACGATTTCAGCGCATGCGCAACAAATGGAGGGACTGTTCACAGTCTAACAAAGAGTCTATAAAGACAATTTGCCTTTTACAGCAAGGCGCCCAAAAGTGTGACCACTTTTAATTCATTCAAATTCTTTCGTGCGCGTATACTATCCAATCAGAAGTTAAGGATAGCTATTCTTCGGCTTCTGATTGGGTAGTCTGCACGAACGAAATAATTTGAATTAATTAAAAGTGGTCACACTTTTGGACGCCTTGCTGTAAACATCAAGGAGCAAATTTTTGATATTTTTGAATGCATTTTAGGGGGGGAAATTATTCAGTCTTTGACATACATAACCCGAAATCTCGGACATGTTTTCCGCGCGTACGAGACCTTATGGTGGACAAACTCTCAAAGGCTTGTATGACAGAAATAAACAAAATCATGTAGATTTCATATGTAACTTACTTGGGACACTTGCCGAAATCCGATGTAACAGGTTTCCAGCCGAATAACTTCGATGCTTCCCAGCGATTGATACTGCGGGCCCTGTTCAGTTCATCAAAATACTCGAAATGCTCAGTCTGTATTCAAGACGCCATGCCGTTTACAAAATTGCACTCAAAACCTGCTTTTCCATAGACTTGATGAAAAAAAAATCCTACTTGACGAAATCGGAATTACCGATCACTGCATGAAGCTAATATCAGAGCAGAGTAGTGTTTACAGTGCTTTAGGCAGAGCATTAAATTCCCCTACATGAAGAATATCACTGGGTATAAAATAACTCTGCGAAAAAGTGATTGTAAGTCTGTAAGTAAAATAATTAAGACGATTTCCGCTGGACGTTCGAGCAAAAAGTGCAAAAAATTAAGTTACCAAAAAAATACTCATAGCACGGTAACATTTTGAATACAGTTAAGAAGAAATTATCGATAAATTAGCTCCCAAGCTGACCCCGCGAGAGAAGTCATTACATATTTTAATTAAAAAGACGCTTCATGTCAGTTCAAAACAAAATGGCGTGCGTTTTTATCATTTTTTACGAGGTTTTGACATTAATTTTCTCGAGAATGCTTGAGAAATTAATTGCGGGGTTACTTGGAGAAGCTATGAGTAGTTTTTTAGTAATTCATTTTTGCACTTATTGCTCGAACGTTGAGCGGAATCCGTCTTAAAAAGTTACGGAAGACTGATCGGTCCAGTCTCGTCCTTTTAACAACGCGAGAATCAGTTCCGTCGTACAAAACATGTATTTGTTCGATATCATTATTAACATATTATGGTTTCATCCTTTCAAGGTATGAAATCTTCATGGATGAGGTAAAACCAACTGATCTCAGTTTGACTTTTATGAGGGATTTTTTTGCCCTTCCAGCTAACTACTTTTCTCCTGAGGATCAGATGAAATACCGTAAGTAATTCAGTCAGTCGATCATGTGGAGTTATTTTTGTTACTTACTTTTCATCAAATATCCAGCTGGTATTATCGAATGTTATTGTAAATTCGCTTTACTCGTGACCATGTACCAGCTGTACTATCCTGCTGACTATCAGCATTGACAAACCCAGTTGAAATACAGTCGACAGGAAAATATAAGCCTAACACACTAAAGCATGGTCGGTGAGGGGTTTGGGATATACAGCAAGGGCGATCTTTTGTCCCTTCATCTCACTGAACATCTCAACAGTACTTTTGTTCTCGAAATGTTGAAGCCGTTTGACACGCTCTCTCAACTCCTCTCAACATCGTTCTCAGTCCAAGTCCTCACGCAGAGTCACTTGTTGAGCATTTTTTGAGAGGTTTGTGAGGCCGTTTGACACGGCATTGTCTCAACATCTCTCAACACGGACTCAACAGATGTTGAGGCAAATGTTGAGACCGTTGGACAGGGACTTTAGCCTGATAAACTTATAGGTACGATAAATTGAAAGCGATTGTGTCATTTGGTAACTGTAGCAAATATGAGATCGAATTGGACTGCCGCTTAGTCATATTACCATGTTCTTTCACGTTATATGTGATATCTATTTTCAGTTTGTCTTTAAGATCTTAGGGTGAATTTGTAAATATGACGTCAGCAAATATCACTCTATAAATGTTTTGTTTTTTTACTGGTGTACTGTATTTTTACGTTTGGTATATTTTGGAGGTGAAATGCACAATAGGCCTTGTCTCAAAACTCTTGTACGTTCATCGTGACTTGTTTTCACATGGGTACATACATACAAACATACATAAATACATCATACATAAACTTTATTTCCACTCGAATTTACAGTGTGCATGGCTACAGTGTAACTAATATCTTTGAGAAATAAATAAACAAACAAACAAACAAACAAATTACAAAACAATATAAAATTACATCAGCGATGATATACATTAATAAAACTAAGTAGTAAACTTGTCTCAGTTAAAATTATAAAGGCGGATTGCTTTTTTAAGTCATTAAAAAAAATAGTTTATCAGGTAGAGAGTTCCAGGATTTGGCGGCTAAATTTCTAAGTGAGTGAAGACCATAGGTTGTTGATGGCTGGAATATACACCTATTTCAATTAACGTTGTCGGATAGAAAGCGTAAAGCCTACAAGACAAGACCGATTGGAAGTCTGGGTATTCATTGTAATTTCCATATCGGTTGAAAATAAATCTACAAGTTTTTATTTTATTTTCGGACGTGATGTATTTGGTTTGCCCCGACTGATTAGATAATTTGCAGTTTCCATGTTTTTTCACTAGCTGATTCTGCTGAAATTGAGTTTGGCTAAAAGTAGCTTACTTCTACAGGTTTAAAACAAAAAGGAAACGTTAGAAATAATGTTTTTCATGTTACTTCTCATTAGCATTCGGTGCGTGCAGCAGTTTTCTACTTTTAACCATGCTACCTTTCGGTCTTGTCTTGCTGGCTTTGCGGGCTTTTAAAACATTTCTATCCGACAACGTTAATTGAAATAGGTGTATTCAGAATATCGATTCCTCTTAATCGTAGTGTAAACATATCGTTTAAGTATCATGGATAATGATCCAGAAGCAGGCATTTAAAAATAATAATAAGCATATCCTGAATTCTTCTATTGCTAAGAGTGGTATTTACCATTTGTTGGAAAAGTTGATCGTAAGGGTATTTGTTTCATTTTTGCTGCTTTGGGAATTCGTTCATGATAATATTTTCAAGTTTGGACTTTGAAAGCGAGGCTTGTCGTGTCAAATCGCCGGCCGAGGAAAGCACTGACTAATATTGGGTACTAAGCATTTTTACTTAATTTTATTAAATGTGCACAGCCCTAAATACCAACGTTAGAAAGCTTAATATTTACAATAGCAGGGGTGGCGAATGGTAAATCCGAGACTTGCCGAGACGCCGAGACCCTGGTTTAAAAGTCCGAGCCCGAGACTTAGCGCTCCAAAAATCCGAGCCCGAGACGCAGTGATCCAAAACTCCGAGAAAATAGAGTATACAAGAAGCTGCATTTGCGAGATTCAAAATTCGAGACTCCAAGATCGTCCTATTTCTGGCGAGCCCGAGATTTCGAGACGCTTTTTTTAAGCTCCGAGATTCCGAGACACGGCTTAAATTTGCCGAGATTCGTCATTTTTGATAGACCATTCGCCACCCCCTAATAGCACTTACTAAGAAATTTGAATATCTTGGCTACCTGTGAAACAGAGGATGGTAGGCTATGTTTTTTCTTATAATTTTTAGCCTGTAATTTGTAGTGATATTTTTCTATTGTTTCACAGTGGCCCCGGCCAGTGCTCGTACCCAGCTCACTAGCCATTACGCCTCCACGTCTCCCACAAAACAGAGGGTGTGACAATTCCTTAAAAAGTCGGACATTTTAAGTTAACTCGTCGCCTTACTTATCATCCACTGGGCGAATATATACTGCAGGCTATACTAACCGTCTAATATTCAATTTATCCATTTGCGCCAACAGAAGAATTCATCCAACGTTGGGGTACCAGCTATGTTAAATCAGCCATATTCGGAGGAGAACTGCAAATAATGAAGGTCCAAAATAGAGATACTTCGGGAACAAAAGAGGAATTTGCCGAAGAAATGGAAGCTGAATACAATAATTTATTTTTGGCGGTGGAATAAAAGAAGCAAAAACACTGGAACTGAGTCGGTGAGTTCAGAAAAATTTGCAAGAACAACTGTTGAGGCTAAAGGTGGACATCAAGAAATTGCAACGATTGTCTCGGACATGTACTCTCCAACGTTTAAAGACGATTTCAAAGACTGGTTGCAAAGTATTCCAGCTTACCCTAAAGCCATCAAGTTTAAATTGGGATCGATAGTGGACCTGGTTAATTTTCGAGCAAATGATTTGTTTCATGGAGAAGATATTGATTGGGGCTGCGAAAGTCACCACGCAGAATTAAAGGAAGAAATCAACGGCGTGTCCACGCCGACATGGTACTACGAGGACGGGTCCAACCAGAGGATCTATTGTCCATTTCGGGATAGACAAGAATTAGATGATGCCATCAGAGAAAGGAGAGATAGTCTTTCGTTCGCTATCGATATCTACTTTAGAGAGGGAGAGGTAACTACTGATAATATAGTCGCTATATATATATATATTACAGAGGTAAAGGTCTAGACCTGTAAAAATCATCGTTTGGACCAATAAGTAATTTAATCTGACAAGATCGATATTTTAGTGCGGTCCGATAAAAAGTGGGCCTGTTGGACATGGCAGCCGGGGTGATGCAGACTGATTGTTTTGAACAGACTAGAAATATTTTTGAACGCCAACAGAATTATTTTGATGTTTAACAGCTTGGCCGACCGAGATCTTCCACGACATAATAGCCGTCATTTGGCTTCAAAAATATGCAGGGATATTTGTCCAGTGGACATTATCTGTTCCTAGAAGCTCACGGTGGTTCTAAGGGCCTCCACAGACTAGAGAGATAGTTGTCGACAACTATTAGTATTCGAAAACTAAAATGAGTCGACAACTAGTGCTCGATAAAGCTTTTCCACAAACTGAAGGCCATAATGATCGATTACTTGTCTTTTATGCGAGAGCTTGGTAACTAGCGTTCCTGCGCATGCCAATACGAGTACACGTCTGGGCAAGATGGCAGACGCGGAAGGACCATCGAAAAGCAAAAGTAAAAAAACGCTTTTCGGAGAAGGAAAAAGGCGCCATGTTTGTTTCTACGTAAAAGAAAACGCTGCCAAGGAACACTGGTAATAGGGAACTATGCCAAAACGTATCACACAGGCGCAGAGCTATATTACTGCTCATAATAAACCTTTTTGTTTAGCGAGAACGTCGCTAAACAAATGGTTTAATGACCAAGGCCAGGTTGTTCGAAAGCCGATTAATGCTATTCCCGGATTAAAAATTGATCGAGGTTTAAATTTCTCTTGTACAGAAGTGTCTTTCACTGCTAAAGTTTTGTAGAGTTTGAGATTACTCAAAGTCAAAACTGAAGGACAAAAAATATAAACAAAAACACTCACTGAGAAGTTGCAAAACTGATATCAATATTCACACTAATCCTGGATTAGCTTAATCGTCCTTTGAACAACCGGGCTCTGCAGCAGTACAATAGCTCCAGGTCTGCACGTGCCTCTGCAAAACAACAAAGTGAAATGACCAAATTCATGGCGTAGTTGTCGACAACTGTCTCACAGACTAGGAAAAACGAGTTGTCGACAACAAAACTGCCGCGTTTCAGTTATCGACAACTAAATTAGTTTTCCTTTTGAAAAGGATCAACAACTAATATTTTTTTTTAGTTGTCGATCATAAAAAGTTGTCGATAACAAAAAAGCTAGTTATCGATAACTAGCTTCACACACTGGCTTTTTTGTTATCGACAACTTTTTATGATCGACAACTAAAAAGTTGTCGACAACTATCTCTCTAGTCTGTGGGGGCCCTAAGGATGATGGATGGATGGTGGATGATGTCCACCAGACTCGAATCACTATCCAGTGGATAAAACAGACTACGCTATTTACTGGATAGTGATTTATCCGGTGGATATCCATGCTTTGAACAACCGGGACCTTTTCGCGGCGGCCTCAGGTATGCTTGGCTTCGGTTGTCATTTTAATTGAAAGCCGACTAGCTCCTGTGTATTCCGCACCATGCCGAATCTGTACAGGTTCACTGTATTATATGTCTGCTTGCGTAAACAAAACTCCCGTAACGATGAGAAATCTCAGAACACCTAAAGGATGGAATACCATCAAAAATTCATTAATAACAGCAGGGTATTTTCTCAATGAGGATTCGGCACAAGAGCAGACAGATTTACGATGTGCGCAAATGCGCATGCAAACAAATTGGAACCATACAGCAAACCATAGAGAGTGAAACTAGTAACTTACCTTTGAAACTGTAACGAGAAGGAAAACTGTCATTCACTCAAAATAGGCAAAAAGCTAACTTGTACTCCGAACGAGAACAACATTACTTAGTGATGCGGACACGATAACTCGTAAAAATCCACACAAAAACATTATGTTCAATGTACACATAGAGGATATAAACTTTCAAATCAAAGACTTGCTGTGATGAAATGTGCCATACTTGCTATACTCAACAAGGGAACAACACGTGCATGACACGTGGGGCGGTCAGTTTTTGTAAATAACAATAATTCAGAGTAAAATTAATATTATCTTCATTTTACAAATAGGGTGGATTATCTTTCTTAAAACTACCGATTGAAGCATGTGGGACGTCACCGGCATCGAATGCCGCCGCCTGGTTACCATGTAACTCGAAATGGTCCAATGCCTTCAAATTTGACCCAACAACCACAGATGGCCGCTGCTTGCATTTCACTGCCTCTTCAGCTGGTGCTTTCTACGTTAATTTTGCATCTATACCAAGTCGAGTTGCTACTTGGTACAGCGTGATGATCGGACGTAATAAGGTTTCAATTTACAAGGTAAAGACGAAGCAATAACTGAAATCATTGTACGTAATTAAGCTCCCGAGAAGCGAGGGGTCTAGCCTCTCAACCATTTGAGGGATCGAAATGACGTGCTATCATATTTACAGCTAGGATACAAACTGAGGCTTTAATTGGTGGTTTTCATCAACATTACAAAAACTGTTTGCTTGCATGAACAACATCAGAAAATTAACAGGTAAAAGAACTGGCAGAAAGAAACGTTTTGTCCAAATTATAGCTTTGTAGCGTTTTTCATAACCGAGTTATTGCCAAACTATAATTTTCAGAAAATTACAGTATTTAGTATGCCGCCGCCAGGTTTGTGTCCTTCAGAGGGGCACAAATATGGCCGCCATAAAATTGCACGAGAAATAGAGTAGATTCTACCGTCAATATCATTAGCTTTCATTTCAAATCTGTTTAGACATCACTTCTAAATTATTATCACATCTGAAAATTTAAAAATGATATAAAAATATCCGGTTTTTGTGACAGTTCAGAAAGACGTTCATCCGGGACATCACAAATTTCAAATAGCTTTATTTCCAAAAGGAATCACTGGCTCGATACCAAACTTTGCATAGAGATTAATGATTTCCTTGTCTAGAAGATATAAAAAGAATAGCTTTGCAGGATTAACAGTTTTGATGACGTCAGATGAAAACAAAGAATCCTTTTTTTAATTGCTTAAAATATAAAAGGAGCAAAATTACGACAACTTTTAAGTTTTGTAATACGCCGAATTGCGTTGTGAACAAGTGAGAATATAAAGTATTCATTACAAACTACATACTAATTTTTATAGGTCTAATATTATTAGACACATTGTTTTAACTCTCAGTTACATGATTTGCCCAAAATTGTCATCTTTCCGATGTTTGCTCCCTGGTATTTTGCATAATATGAAAAAATATCATGGCGGCTGTCGAGAATAAGGGCTACCCTGTTCAACATTTCCAGCTAAAAAACTCCAGACAGATACCCTGTTTAAGACGCTACATGTAAATATTGAAATTGTATGCCCTGTTTAAGACGAAAGGCCGTAAACCAATATCCTTCAGCGGCATTTCACCCGTTTAGGCCAAACAAGGGTGTGCCCCCACAAGCTCCCACACCCCGGGCACCTTGCATAGTTAGAAGATTCAGTGTTTGATACTGAAGGTGCCTTACCCACGCTCGTAGTATCGAGTTGGCTATAATAACCAATTTACAAAGCGTTCTTCCGGCCGCCACTGACAAGAGATTCAATGACTGTACGTTGCAATAATCAGCGTGGCCCTTTCCACAAGGAATAGTACAATGAATTTTCTGATACGGTTCTAAAATGGACAACTACGGTTGATCTCTGCTGTACATTTACTTCAGTCATTTTACTGTAACTAAACTCTCTATAAATAAGAACAATACAACGGACAGTTTTAAACCGCAGTCCACGGACACCAGATAAGTGAATATAAAATGTTGAATACGAAAGCAAATACGATTTGGAGAAGCAATCTTTGTACTAAAATTAACAAATACTCATATCTGGAGTTTGTATTCAATCTGTATTACAGTTAAGCCAAAACGTGAGCCAAAACGTTGACTGTTTTTTGGCTCGTACAGGAATGAGATATACAGCACGCGTTTTCGGCTTCATTCAAATTTGCAAGTGAAGTCAGCCAGATATCCTAACAAACATCAGCTGATTAAAAACGAACGCTTTCACCCTCAATGTCTCAGAATCACTGGTGTCAGGTTAATCAGCCTCTTTCTAAAGCTGACACCTCCCTAAGACGACGAACAGTTTGTGCTTGGTCCCAACAGTGTCCGTCTGAGAGAGAGTGTTAACTGTAAAATTACCTTTCGTTCAAGTTTGCTTATATGAATTCGTTCAATACCAGACTGAAGTTGTATTATGTTATCATTTCTTCGGTGACCTAGACTAGATGAAACAACTTTCATACGTACTAGACCGTTAATGACAATACAAGGCCAGGCGTTTGGTATAACTGAAACAGGAACGAGAAAGAGACGTTTTATTTAGTCTTGACATCTTGAAAACAGCATATCATGATGATACCTGGATTGTCCTCTTACCTATATATTGAGGCTGAGGTGTTCAGCCTGCCAATCACAAATCCCAACGGACGACCAACGGTCTCATTTGATTGGTTAATCAGTATTGTTCAACACAAAGCTTGTAAATTTGAATAATTTTGAAAATCCCGCCAAAGTCACCTTCACGAGACTCGTTCTAGTTCTCAGCATGCTCAGATAAATGGAAACAGATGGCTTGTTGATGCAGGCTTGAGCTTTACAACAATCTTAGTTAGCCGCGAAATTTGAATTCTCAGGGACTTGGACTGTACTATCGAAACGGGCGAAGAGAATTCGTAGTTTACATTCAGTTCTTCCAAACGGTGAATACACATATTTGTTTTGCTCTCAATAGTTATTATTTCGTTTGCCAGTTTGTATTCGACATAAACATGAGCTGACATGAATCAATTATAGTTGTTTAGATAAACCAAAACCCCAATTTTTCCTCGACCGTTGTTGTGCGACCGTTATTTCGGCTTCCACCACATGCCATTAATGATAAAATAAAAACCAACAAAGTGCGTCAGAGGGGAATTGTCCTTGCCTTTTATAGGCTCGCTCCGTGTTTAAAGAGGGCCACAATATAAGGTGTTCAAACAGGGTAGCAAAATGAACGGATTTTTTCTTAAACGGGGTCAGGGTTTGAAGGCCTCAGCGGCACCCCACCAAGCTTTAGCATGGTCGAAGGTTTTCGTGTCCAGCCCAAAGCTAAGATTTTTATAGTTTAAATACTGCTGAGTGCGAGTGTTGCTTATTGTCTGGTCATATTTTTAACACAGGGAGGACAATTAAAGAAAGAAACATCTGACTTGAGAGCCGTATCTTTAGGAGATGACTCATTGCTTGAGTCCTACTTTGTTTGCCTATACAAAACTGCTGGAAGTACCCTGATTGAGTATGGGAAGACTGTGGGCACTTCGAATGAGAATGGAGATGTATACCTCATGTTTCATGACTCTGATGATCACATGAAAGTGCGGTTTTACGGTTTTAGTAACCGGAATGAACCTGTTGACATATTTCATATTAGTATGAAACCACGCAATCAGATGAATCTAGAGTGCAGTGGGGGAACACACAAGGATTTTGAAACACAACTATGCGTTCCAAGATGCCATACGTTTTGTGATCCTTTGGAAGGTAATTTGGATTTGTTTTGATAATGATTCTTATGATTGATCTCAAGTTTTGTTTGTATTTACCACACAAACGAAACGCTTCTCTTCAAAATAAGAAACAGTTGATCCATGTAATAATATAAGGAAGGAAAAAAAATAAAAATAAAAATAAAAAAATAAAGAAGGAGGCTTTTTCTTCCGATTGCGCCAAGAATCAAATGAGTATCGTCGTGCATATTTCAGCTTTCAGCGTTCGTGTTAATTTGCTATTACATGATTTAACCTAAACAGGTCAAACAGGGAATAGTTTATCAAGCAAAACGTGAATAAAATTTGATCTTAGGTTATACTGAATTTAAAACGTCCTTGTTCTGAGGACAATGACAATACTGGTTCGAAAAAAATATTGCGATTAAGTCGGCGATTCATCGATGTTATGGCTGGAGAAGTTTTATAATACCGCAGAATCTCATTCAGCTGAGTTGTCAATTTTTCATACAACTAATGCCACACAAGTTGCAGGAAATATAATTAGTGCGGGCCTTATCACCCTCACATTCCGAAAATAATTCATCCCCATCCCAGTTTCGCGAGGACCTGCGAGTCACGTATTACTTGTGATGGTTCTAACTACTTGTAACCACGTCTAAGGTTCTACTCTTGACTAAGTTTTTTTTTTTTTAGGTTGTACAGAACCCGACACAGATCCGTTAAGGGCCACAGATTGTGTGGCTTGTAGGTATGCAAAGGATAGCGGAACATGCGTGGAAGAATGTCCATCTGGAAAATTTCTTAAAGGCAAAACCAAGACATGCATTGGTAAGCGTATACAAACTTTAGACTACAGTTCTTCGTTTTAATGATAATCCCATTTGTTATCCAGCTCTACTCAGTAGAGTACAAGTAACGCGCGTATTTGTATTTGTATCTCACGAAATTTGTACTCCAGGAGACCGGTTAAACAGGTTTTCTGTAGTCTTCGTATCCGCGCGCATCGCAAAACACGGTTCAATGCACCGTACGGAAAACGATGGCTGCTGTACAATTTACCACAATACCTTGCGAACCTAACACAGCCAAGAGGCACATAAAAAGCCATGTTTTTTTTCGAAATTCGTCCTTGTACTAACAGCATTGTGTATGCTAGGTTTGAAGTTTTTAGAACTTTTCTGTGCGTTTTTATGAGCGTTTTTAGGGTTTTCGTGCGCTAAGAATTATGGGTAAATGTACCAGTCGCCATCTTTTTCCGTACGGTGGATTATGCAAGTCTGGATTTCGTAAAATAAAAGTGTTTTTAAACACTAAAATAGATAATAAATCTCTTATTAGACATTTTAGTGTGCAGTATCGCTTGTACGTTTTTACAGTAAATGTTATACAACATGTAAATTGACAGATAATTTTTTAAAAACCGGAGTAATCGCACACAAATAGATGTAAACATGAATTTTTCGGAATTATAAAATTCCCCGAAAAAATGTTTTTGTTGATTAATGTTACCTCTCCAATTTCGAAGAAAAACAACCACAATCGCTTAAGTTGTAACTCTTTAAAATCTCGCTTTTAAGCTTAAAAGAAGGAAATCGCACATCTCGAGTAAACAGCGCTTGAAAAAAAAAATAGAAAGGAAGATTTTACTTCCCGTTCATTCGTGAGGTTATTTTGCCAATTTGGATAATTTTACACTGTTTACCACGAAAATGACTTTTAAAACAAACGTAACGAAAAACGTTACAATTATAAGAGTTTATACTTTAATTCTACAACTGAAGGCTTTAATTCGATGAACATCCAACCGTTTTCGGTCGTCAGGTAACAGCCCATTTTCGAGTTGCCCTTAAGGCTTTGCCTCCGTTTCAATATTAAATGAGGGCTTGGTGCCTAATCTTTCTTGCGAAAATGAGTTTGATTTGCACGAAAATGAACATGTGAAAATAAAACTCATTTTCATAAGAAAAAAGTTGTGCACCCAGCCTCATTTTGAAACCGAGGCAAAATAATGATATTAAACTCGCTGCAGCATCATCAGTTTCAAGGTATTTTTAAAACATTTTAACCTTGTAAATTATTATTATTATCTTTTTCGACAGCCTCATTTGATATAATCGCGGATCCCACTAAGAGCAATGAGAATCAGATACACAAAGATATAGAGCTAGACAGACCATTTAATACAGTGTGCTTGTGGAAAAAATTCATCAAGGCATGCACAACACAAACGACAGGAGAAAATGTTCTTCTTTATTACAAAAACATGGATGGAGGGCATGGAGGGATAACAGTAGCTACTCACTGCACTGGAGGAAATTTCGAAGGACGTATAGATTTTTTTAGTCCTATCTGGTCCATCACACAGTAAGTGACTTAAATACTCTTTCTTCTTAGAACACTGGGAATTAATATTATTTAATTTAAACTCGTGTATGTCACGTGGTCATGTCAGTCACCAAAAGGCGAGCACTTTTTTTTCTTACAATCCTAATTTTTCAAACTTTCAAATCGCTATAAACTAATCCATCTCGTTCGTTCCATTTCTGGCATACATGTCGTACTAACCCGCTTTTTATGACACATAGCACTGATTTATTGTTTAGACTGTGATAGAATGTTTTGACGATATACCATCACCAATCAAGTGAATATTTCACTTCGCCTTCGGGTAATAATTATTAAAAATTCAACGATGACGTGACATAGATAATCTATGGCAAAATGCACCGATTAGCAATACACCACGAATATCATGACAGTTTTTACCAAATATATACAGTTTTATAGTGCTTCCCTTGACCCTATTCAGACTGGGCTATTTTTGGTCTTTTGCTACCATACACCCCCCCCCCCCCCCCCCCCCCCCCCAACTTGCAACTTCAAGATTATTAAAGCTAAGGGCCTCCACAGACTAGAGAGATAGTTGTCGATCATAAAACGTTGTCGATAACAAAAAAAGCCAGTGTGTGAAGCTAGTTGTCGATAACTAAGGCCTGTGTAGGGACTGTGCAATAATTATCAGGAGGGGGGTTGGAAAATGGGCTTCATGTAGGAAAAGATTAGGTAATACCCCCCTCCTAAAGGAGTGAATTTAGTTGTTTCCCCCTTTAATCAGTCAGAAATTATGTACGAACTGAGATGTTTAATTGTTGGCCATCCGCGTTTGGAACAAACATCACCTCCGTAGCAATGTTCAACAGAGCCATTGGCATGGATCCGCCAATGTAATGTGTACTTGAAATAAAATGTTCAGCCCCCTCCCTCTGGTTTTCCAACCCCCCTCCTGGTAGTTATTGCACAGACCATTAGAGGGTATATAGTACGTCCAAATATGTTTCCCAGAGTTACGCAACATGGGATAATGCGTGTTACGTGGCGGAAATACGTCATTATTTCTGAACAGCCGCCATCTTGGATTTTCGGCTTTTTCTTAAATATTAAACTAAATTTATACGTAAAAAGTCTGTGGAGGCAGAATCCCCCACCCCCCTCCCCCCTCCCCTCCACACCCTTTACACCTTTCCAGGTCTGAGGTCTGAATAGGGTTTTAAAATGTACGGCACGTGAATAGTTATTCTTTTGTTTTCTTCCATAAGCAAACCTCACCTTTACAGTTTTCATTAGAAAACTTCACGTTTTCTTTATTTAGCCAGCGTAGCTGGCGGTATTGTTCGCGCAAGTTTTACAAAATGAGCGGCGAAGCCTTCAGTCCCAGACTCTCGCGGCTTCGCCGCTTACGAATTTTTCCATGACCCGCGCCAACAAGACCGCCAGCTACGCAGACTATCTTTATTATGTACCAAAAATATGTGTCCTATCAAACGAGTTTAATTTTTACCCTTCCGGGCCATTCTTCTTTTGGACGTATGCAACAGAGACACATAATCACTAGTGTGGTGATGTTGTATTGGATTTACAGACTCGAGCAGAAGGTGAGAGTTTGTAAATACAATACAACATGAACACGAATTTTGTATGTCTTTTCAAACTTCTACTTGTCCACATACATTTTATTTAGCATATACATTTTTATATATTTTCTTCACTTATTACAGAACAATCACGTTTTCGGAGAAAAAACTTGACGACTTGAAATGGCATCATTTTTGTGTGACATGGAACAATCATATGGATGTAGATGTGTACATGGACGGCGAAAAAAAGAAAAGCACAACCTTTTTAGAAGGACGAATGAACTCCTTTTATTATTATTATTATTATTATTATTATGACCATATGGTCCGCGGAAAGTTAAATGTGCTACCTAACTTCAACCAGGAAATTCACCTCTCAGGTCTACAATTTTGGTACGATCAGCTTTCTGAAAAGAAAATCAAGAAGTTATCAAAGAGCTGTATTAAGAGCTTCTCTGTAACTGACAAGGTCAGCTTGGCATGGGATGAGTTTGATTCCACCACCACCAGTGCCGGCAATAGAAAAATCCGTCGTAAGTCGCCCTCTCAATGTGAAAAGCCGTCATAGACAGCTTCTCAACTCTTGCATATTGCAGAAAGTAACCAGATTAATTATAATTAATTATGTTAATTATAGAAAAACATCTGGTTACTTTCTGTAATAGTTAAATTTAAAAATGCCACGAAATATTGTTTTAATAATAGAACAGTTTCAAATATTCGACTTACCGTAAAAGTACTAATTTCTCCAACCAACATTTAATTGCAGCCCTAAGTGAAACAAAACGCTTAACGGCCCCTGTGTATCACCGTTTTACAAATGCAACGACTATCCGATTTTTTTTAAACAGGAAAATATTATAGGTTTTTGGTATTTTGATATCTGTCTATACGGTTTCGTAATAAATGGGGGCTCTTATTAGAGATGCCGGGGCTTGATAGAGCTTTAACGGCCGAACTGAATATTCCGTAGTTTCTTGAAATCATTATAATTATTGGTGTGGTCACTGTTGGTACTTAAGGTTGTTGGTTGGCATTTGGTGTGGTTGGTGTAGTTTGAGTAAATCGGGTAGATTGCGGCTGTTTTTTATTATAAAATATTTTCATGGCATTTAATCTGGTTAAGGAACAGTTTTACAATAACAGGGGGGGGGGGGGGGGGGGGTACTCAACAAAGTTTTATACGGGGAGGCTCCGCCCCGAGATCCAAACCCTTACCCTTTTATACACCATTTTAATTTTGACAGAAAAGGTAACCCTTTCATATACCATCCATAGAAAATGGTACCCCTTTCACATACCTACAGTTGATACACTGCATCCCTTTTACGACTTTTACTAAACTTTTAGCTTGAGTAGCCCTTAAAATATTGGATGAATCAGCCGTTAGGTGCGTTTGTTCGAGATATTTTGAAAAGCTCTTTTAAACAATTAAATGACAGTTTTCCCTACCCTCTTCTATACTTCAACCCGTGAAATCCCTACCCTTTTATATACCTCCAGCCTGAAAAAGCTACCCCTTTTTTCGGGCGGAGCCTCCCCGTATAGTCCATAATAGGGAGTACTAATTCGCCTATAGATTTTAAATGTTATTGTAAAAAACAAATGGGCCACTTTTTTCATGTTCTACACTCTTTTAGTAGAAACTTGGCGTGTTCTATTGCAAATCCGCCAATTTGATTAGCTGTGCCATCGTTTCAGTCTATTCGCCGATAGACAACGTTCGCGCGCGCGTTGTCATATTCAGGATTCAACAATTGTCATCTCTTTGGATTTAATTTGGAAAAATTACATAAAATATATGTTTTCTGCAATAGAACAAGTAAAGTTTGTACTGAAACAATTACACTACTCGCCCTCATTTTCTACGAGCGATAATTCACTCGTAGAAAACTCGAAGTCGTAGTCTAATTGTTAAATAGACTACAGAAATGACGCCATAAAATGTCCAAAAATTTGAGTTTTAGACATTTTATGGGGTCTTTGCTATGGCCTATTTAACAATTAGACTCCTCGCCTTCGTTTTCTATATGAGCTTATAGTCAATGCAATGAGGATAGCAGTCGAAACCTTCAATTTAAGCAGCTGATAGACCACAATAGCACTCGCGATCGATGCGTGCCCTTAAAAGAGGAAATATTTCTTATTTTTGGCTTAAAAATACCTTAAATTGTAGGTTTTTGCTGTTATCCTTTATATAAAACAATACTTATCCTTATAAATGGAGGGGGAACATTGGAACCACCAAAACACATATATAAAGCAAAAGTAGAATATATGCCCTATATCCGAAATATTGGGCATATATTCTACTTTTTCTTTATGTGTTTTTGTGGCTCCAACGTTTCCCCTCCATTTTATTTAAGGATCAGTTTGGCATTAATTTTCGCTGTTCAAAAATGACAAACCGATGAAATATGCCCGATCTTTAGCAGACCTGGATCAGTGAAAATACTTATTAAGCAAAACCCTGAGATCGGGCACATTTCACCGAGGTTGTGGTCTTGTGGTTGTGGTCTGCTATCAAAAGGGTTTTGGTAGTTGGCGTAGTTGGGGTAGTTACGTACGTATGTAGTTAGGATAGTTGGGCAGATGCCTGGGGGGGGGGGGGGGGGGGGGGGCTCCCATATAAAAGTGACGGGGGTGATCGTCGTACCTTTTAGGGGTGAAAATTTGTGGTTTGGTACCTCTTAGGGTGTTTAAGTCTAAAATGACCACCGTTAGAGGTATTTTGTTATCTTTTAGGGTTCTGAAGCCGGAAAAGGATCTCAGGAGCTACCGTAGTTTTGTTTTAGAATTGGTACCTTTTAGGGGTGAAAATTAATTTGAGTCACACCCAGAAAGCGAGACTCTAGTACCTTTTAGGGGTTCTATTCAAAATTTTCGACGATCACCCCCGACACTGTTTTTATATGGGAGTCCTCCCAGGGGTATATGGTGTTGTTGGGGTTCTTTATACAGTTGGGGTAGATAGTATATATGGTGTTGTTGGGGTTCTTGATATATTTGTAATAGTTGGGGTAGATAGTATATATGGTGTGTTGGGGTTCTTGATATATTTGTAATAGTTGGGGTAGATAGTATATATGGTGTTGTTGGGGTTCTTGATACAGTTGTAATAGTTGGGGTAGATAGTATATATGGTGTTGTTGGGGTTCTTGTTACAGTTGTAATAGTTGGGGTAGTTAGTATATATGGTGTTGTTTGGGTTCTTGATACACTTGATGCAGTTTTGGTAGTTAGAGTTACTAGGGTAGTCTAGATATAGGGGTGTTGATGAACGTGATATAGTTGGGTTTGATTGGGTACGCGGGTGAGTTTGTAGTCAGGGTAGTTGGTGTTGTTGGTTTAGTTGCAGTAGATGGGGTAGTTTGGGGGTATTTAAGTGGTTCCATCTGATGTTTTTGCTCTATTTATAAGGATTAGTTTGCCATAGTTAGCAAACTGATGGGTACTTGGACTAGTCGGGGTAGTTGGGTACTTGAAGTGAATACCTCAAGTAACGCAACTAACTTTACTCTTCCACTGAGCAGAAGAGTACAATAGCTTACAGTTAGTAGAGTTACTTGAGGTAATTGGCATAGTTCTGGAAAAGTTGATGATCCTTGAGTTACGTTTGGGTAATTCGGTTAGATTTTGTAGTTGGAGTATTTTGGATAGTTGAGGTAAAATAGGGTAAATAAGTTACTTGGAACAATTATTGTACTTGGTTTATCTTGTGTAATTGTTATATGTGGAATATAAAAGAAGAAAAAATAATAAAACTGGTGAAGGGATTTCTGCTGATTCATTTTTCTTTCTCTACATTTATCATGTGTTCTACAAGTGTTGTTGACGCTTTCTTTGACAAGCTGTCAAAATTTTCGATGCGCTACAAGAATTAGATGCGCCTCTGAATTAGTCCATTCCATGGCTATCATGTTCCCTGAGCCAATAAAAATCTAATCTATTACATGCACAGAAATAAAATTGACCCTATAACTTGTTGACCACTATGAAGCTCTTAGGATGCTCTTAAAAATGCTCTTGTAAATGATCGGCACCAATGGCGAATAACTGCGCGACTCTGCGCTTCAGAGTGTAATTAATAAAGAAAGTTTCTGAAACTTTATTAGTCATAGAGGGCTGAAAATATTTTCGCATTCAAGTTTTGTAAAGTACTACTAGTCTTAGCTCTTTCGAGAAATATTCTCCAAAAAATAAAAAAATTCACGAGAAACAAAATGTTTCCGTTCCCAAGAGAGCATAGAGCCCAGGGGGGTACTCGGGTATAATAGTGGCGGGGATGCCCGAATGAGACCAAATTGTTAGACTAAAAAAAAGTCCTATTAGGCTAAAACCAGACCCAGAAAAAGTCCAACGGCCCAGAACGTAACTCCAAAAAAGTCCCTTTTTCAATGCATTAAAAAAATTAAACCGCTAAAACACAAGAAAGTCTCCTTGTCATTTACATGTAGTTTACGTTTGGAAATGAAAATTGACAACAACAACAACAACAACAAACAACAACAAATTGAGAACCCTGGGTTATGCGGGTTATGCTTTTTTGTCAAATAACCCCCCAAAAAGTCACCACAACATTTCCAACCCAAAAAAGTCGATCGCAAATTTCAAACCCCAAAAAGGTCTTCGGACATCCCCGTCACTATTATACCTGAGCAACCCCTTCCCCCTGGAGCATAGAACATCAACCAGTGTCCTAATCGCATTAGTTAATGTGCATCAAATTTCTCTTGGTTCCCGCCTCCTTATATTGGGAATAAAGTTTTTAGATTGTAAATTGTAAATTAACTCTGAAAAGCCCCTTGGGGAGAGTAATAAACATATTGTATTATTGTATAACTGCAGTAAAGGTTTTTAGACCAGTAAAAGAACTGTGCACAATCAAACTTGTCACTTTGGATCAAGGAAAGATCTTCGTTTGCAATAAAGGAAAATAAATTTAAATTGTCCAAAGACAACTGTTACAAGCTGACGTCCGATCTCACCCCTGGGTTGAATTGTAAAGCGCATTTGGATATACTATATAGAAAATGCGCTATATAAATGTCATTACCATTACCATTACCATTACCATTACCATTACCATTACCATTACCATTACCATTACCATTACCATTAAAACTGTAAAACTGATCTACATACCAATTAGAAATCCACAGAGTTAATGGTTGCACGAGTGAAGTTTGGGAGAACGAGAAATGCTGTGGAAACGTACGAGCCGTAGTTGGCGAGTGTTTCCACACCAATTTCCCAAAATTTCACGAGTGTTACCATAATAACTCGATGGAAACACAGGAAAACGTTTTCTATTGTTTTTTATGAAATAATAGCATGAAGCAATTTTCTATGTTTTCATTGAGTTATGGTAAATGGTTTGAGAGAGGTTTTTTTTTCGATATTTCAGCTGGCCAAGTACCAGCCTCCATCTGCTGATTTATTTGAAACTATGTAACCAGTTGTGATCTCCACATTAAATCGTTGGCTAAACTTGCTGGAAATGAATACATTTTCCCATTAAAACTACCATTAAGATAAGCATTGGAGCGATTCATCAGAAATAGAAGAAACTGCATGCATACAACATTAACATATACAAACTTTAATAGTCACTTAAAATATAACAGAATAGCTAGTAGCCATGCATATGTCAGGATATCTACATATCGTGGATATATATACCCGATATAAAGAGGTTATTCGGCAATAAACTCTGACGAGTAAAAATGCCCAGCCGTATTACACAACTTTCCGCTGAATAAATTGTTTATTATATGAATGTTTATGCTGGTTTTGCAAGCGGTTTTAAAACAAATTAACTTAAGCTTATAACTTGACTACAATAGTAAGTAAATGTTTTTCATAGCAGTCTCTTTGCTCGGGAAATAGATGCATGTACATCATGGCAGAAGATCCTGTAGGACGGTCCACATGCAAGTTTCAGGGTGCAGTGTAAAATAAAAGGATTTATATATAATTATAGACCGGCATCTGAGTTTAATTTACTGGAAATTAGTAGAAACTTGTCGTGTTCTATTGCAAATCCGCCAATGCCATCGTTTTCTATTCGCCTTTAGTAAAAATCTACTAGTATACTAATGCAAATGAGACAATCTGATTGGCTGAGCCACTCGTACACTATCAGCCTTTAGTGTGCAGTGGCTGGAGGTCGTCTACAAAAGTGCGGTTTCTTCTCGTTTCTCCGAAGTTTTGAAGGAGGATTTGGAGTTACTACTAGACAATTGTTGTGATTTTTACTAAAACAATACGGCCTCATCAACTATCACATCATAGAAATCTCGAGCTCATAATCTAATTGTTAAATAGTCATTAGACAACGCTTGATTTAAGTTGGAAACATTGCATAAAATATCATTTTTGTGCCATACAACAAATAAAGTTTCTACTAAAACAATTAGAACGCCTCGGTGACTATTCGCTCGTAGAAAACTTGAGCCTGTAGTCTAATTGTTAAAAATTCATACGAAACTTCATCCGGGGCCCTAGCGGCGTATTTTCCATATCCACGAAAATATCGCGCCGCCGTGTAATATCCTCTGTATACAGCTGTTTCGAGAAAGGTTGTCGGAAAAAAGCGCACGCGACAATCCCGAAAGGTATTGTGGGTAGTTTTAGGTTCACCGTTCCTTGACTTCAGCATTTCAGGGAAATCTGAGAAAATGGCACGAGACGCCATGGAAGTATGTTTGCGAGTGCTAAAAGAAAGCAACAAAGTGGGTTCGAGAGCTAGTGTCAGGAACGTACCTTGCTGATCATATCCCAGATTACCTTTCGGATTGTCGCGTGCGCTTTTTTCCGACAACCTTTCTCGAAACAGCTGTATTTAACAATTATTCTCCTCAGGCTCAGTGAATATTGGTGAATATTTATCATTATAATATACTCACCACAGGATATTGCAATTTTGGACGATCTGATTGGTTCCCTACTCAAGGCATATGAGGCAATGTACCATTACTACCTTATTTGGGAAGCCCGCTAATTACGAGTTTATGTTTTTCAAACCAACAAATATCCCATTTTCCCTCTGTTTTTTCCTTCCGTTCTTTCCCCAGTAATTTTTAATTGCAATATCCTGTGGTGAGTATATTACTCAATCTCGTCGTACATGAACTCATAGCCAACTCGGCTACGCCTCGTTGGCTATGAGTTAATGTACGACTCGATTTCGTGGAATAATTGTTAAATATTCACTGAGCCTGAGGCGAATAATTTGTTTAGTCTAATTTACTAAGGTGAATATAAAGAACTACAAATTACGAGCAGAAACATGAAAAACAACACACGCAAGTGCTCGCCATATTACCGTAGTTACATCGTTTACATATCAAATTAAGCAGTAAAATACACAAAAGAACACTACGAAAAAGACATTGACCAGGTTCCTTTGCTTTGTTGATTTCATGAGCAGCTGTAGTTATCTTCCTGAAATAAGAAGCTTTAGGTCTGAAGAGAAGCAAATTTCTGTCCCTCTATCCGACACAAACACGGCCGCCCTGGTTGACCACACCAAAACCTTTGTTTTTGACGAGTTTTAAATGCGTTAAAATCATTTCTTGAAAATGTTTTCCGTCCAAACGTCTTGGTAGTTATTTACCTAAATTCCCAATGCTTTGAATATTCCGAACGTGGAGTGATGTCTTTAGAATAGACGGAAATTTCATTCAAAAACGAGTCGCCCTCTTTACTTGCCGCCACAAGAAATGTGGCTTTGCTTAGCAACCACGCCTTGATAGCGTCAGATTCCGAATTTTTCGACCAATCAGCTAGTCGGATTTTTTATATTCATCTTAGTAAATTAGACTAAAAATACATGTGTGCGAGTGCTAACAAAATTAACAAAATGGGTCACAAATGGTCGAGGCTATGTTTATGAGCTGCGTTGGTAACTATTGTTCCAGTCGTCAATGATGGCCAGAGAGAGAAAATTCTCTCTATCTAGTCACTCAGCTCGGGGAGTAGATCAGACAAAATAACAATCTGACATCTTTAAACTGGGAGAAAAACGGGAACATATGAGTCAGTTTAGTCACGTGTCATTTGTGACGTCACATCAAACCAAATCGATCGATTTCAAAATCTGCCATCTTGCATCCGACATCTTGGATGCAAGAATGTCAGAAAATCGCCAAAATAATACAATTTCCCTGTTTAAGTTTAGGAAAAGTCATGATCAAGTTTGGTCATTATTATATTGCTTGAATACTTAACAAAAATTTGAAATTAGCGTGGGCACTTTCTGATCTCATCACCACCCCACAAAAATGCAACCCGGTCTAGATCAGCATTAATTCTTCATCATAAAAAGAGCAAGAGTCGTAAATAAAAGAGTGCTGTAAGCGCTAATTCTTGGACATCTGGCGGTACTGGGTGAAGGAGGCTCTTTAGTTGATACGTGTACGCCTGAAAACAAAAATGACATCAAGATAAGAATCAAATTGGACTCTACAAAGATAACATTAATTAAGGTGATTCCCCATCATCGACCATAGAGCTCTTTTCTTTGCGCACATTTGACCGGAGTGAAAAGCTCTGGGGAAACAGCGCGTGTGCTCCAAGAACCTTCTTTCATTTGATAAAAGGCACCTACGTACATATAAGTACAACCCTCGTCATATTTGTTGAAACACTTTGGTTTTGCACACATTTTGCCCCTCCCCACCCCTGTGCAATGTTGATAAAACACTTAGAACGAGCACACGAGTACATCTTGCCATTTTCCAACATTGAAAGAGGGAAGGGGGTGTAGACAAGTATTTAGTAGTTGTTCTTATTATTATTTCAAGGTTTTGTATGTGTTTCAACTAAATGTGACGGGGGTTGTAGCCTATCAGATCGCACGGTTACCAATATTCAGCTACTGGGCTATGCTAAATGAAAATGGTTTGGATACGATCTAACTTTTAATGCTGTGTACGAAATAAAATACATTCTTCTAGCACCGTAGCAACTTACTTGTCGGAGCCAAAACAGTAAACAGTGTCTTCATCCCACCAGTCACGTGAGCATTCACGTGACAGTGTAGCATCCAGGTTCCAACCGCGTCAGGAACCATTTCCACGGTGGCAAAAGATTCAGGCAACAGATCGTAGACATCACCGCGATGGTAAGTCATTGATTTCTATGACGTAATACAGCACAACAAGTGAACCAGTTGTTTATAACAGGCAATTCTCAAGTTAAAACAAACGAAATAATATCCTTTTCGGTGGTTTGGATATCTGATCTTAATCCATCGTAAGAAAAAAGATGGCGACTGGTGCATTTACTCACAATTCTTAGCGCACGAAAACCCTAAAAACGCTCATAAAAACGCACAGAAAAGTTCTAAAAACTTCAAACCTAGCATACACAATGTTGTTAGTACAGGGACGAATTTCTCAAAAATATGGTTTTCAGATGTGCCTATTGGCTGTGTTAGGTTCGCAAGGTATTGTGGTAAAATGTACCGCCGCCATCTTTTTTCCTACTGTGGATTAGCATAGATTTTTACGATTTTATTTCTCCGTTTACTCCTCAGTTTTAGTTTTGATTGAGAAGATATATCAAACACTCGAGACAGTGTTTCATCACACTTCCAAACACCGAGAAAAGAAGCATTTTTGACGCAGCGAAGTATTTTTGACGAAATTCGAAGTGTTTGGAAATGTGATTAAACACTGGACTGTCTCTCGTATTAGTCTCGTGTTTGATATCACGTGGATGGATAACGTTATCCACCAGATCAGTATGCAGTGTTGACAAAACAAACTACACTATCCACTGGATAGTGATTTATCCAGTGGATAGCGTTATTCATACTTTGAACAATATGAAATAAGCCAATGTATATTCCCCAAGCATAACCCAAACCAATGAAGTATTTCAGGGATTATATTCAATATGGAGTTATCAAGGTAACAGTTATCAGTATTGAGTTACACTCAAGTATGGGGTTCGTCCGTCAAGTCGAATCGACGACTTATATGACGAGCGATGCTTTTCAAGATGGCGGCTGATCGAGAGAAAGGAGTCTTTCCTTAGAGTGTCCGCCATCTTGGATTTTCCCGCCTGAAAGACCCTGGGGACGAGTTCACATGCGCGCGCAATAGTATTATGACATCATTAGAAGCGTCGTCTTGAGAAGGCACCGACGTCGAAGGCAAGGATTGATTCGAAGTCGTCTTTGTTTCCTAATTTTTGTTTGAAGAAATCTTTTAAGTTTGTCTTATTTGTAAATCCTACACAATGTAGATTGATATTTTCCGAGATTCCTCAATAGACCTATATGTAGTTCCATATGTTAATTGCACATTTCAACTCACTTAACTTTCTCTGGAGAAGTAGCTCTTTGTCTTAAATTCTTCATCCAATGATATTTTGTAATCTCCGCCCCGGGGAATATAAATGTGACGGGGGTGATCGTCGGAAATTTGCAAAGGTACTGTCTGGGATAACTGTAACTTCATTTCATTTTAGATTAAAACACCCTAAGCGGTACCAAATCACGAATTTTTACCGCTCAAGATACGATGATCACCCCCGTGACTTTTATATGGACTCCCCAACCCGGGAATCTCAGATCTCCGATCTAAGTATATGTTTGTGATAAGTGCAACGATAGCCAATTATAAAATTACTTACATATAAAATGCTCTGGCCATGAAAATGCACTGTGTGCATGTCAGTTAAACCACCAACTTGAAGAAGATACCAGACAACCTTCTCGCCGCTGTACATTGTCAAACCCGGAACATTTCCAAACACATATCCGTTAATCGTGGACTTGAGATTGCTTAACCAGAAGTCAAAAGTCGCTTTGAGCCTGCTCAGGGATCCTGGATCCTCAGTAAGATATGTTTTGATATTTTCATCAATGTACCAGTTGTTATTCTCGTCAAACACATCAAACAAGAGTGCAAACTCTTTGTCGACGTCCTTCCTCTCACCTTTATCGTTCAATGTTCCCTAAAAAAAGAAAAAACTATCAACAATGCAAGCGATTTTCAAATTTGTGTAGCAACTGCATTCGTCCGGCGAACAAGTGCCAATTTTGGCGAATCTTAGGCAATCAGTAGGCTTCTTTTTAAAAAAATGGTAATGTTGGTTGTTGCTGCTGTTGTTGTTGTTGTTGTTGTTGTTGTTGTTGTTGTTGTTGTTGTTGTTGTCTGGCTGGCTAGCTGGCCCAACACCAGCAAACTTTAAACCCGACATATCAACGTACGAAAGTTGTTGTTTCATAATGAGGGTAACGATAACAATAATAACAATCTGGACGAAACACTCGAATGCAGTTACACGCTTATTGCTATCAAAGAGTAGAAGTATATAGATCAAAAGCTCTTATGAGCAACTCGTGAATAATATTAAAATACCTGTAGTGGTAATCATAACTTCATAACCATTCCTTTTATTAACTATGTGGTAATGAACGCAAACAAATTCGATGAATTTCTCAACGCATTTCGAATCACCCGAAACTAAAAATTTATGTCACGTTGTTTGACATGGTCTGGTCACAATGTAAATAAACTAACAGTTCGCTTGGGAAATCCATGTATTCAAATTATAAAACTAGATGGGCTGATGTTTTCAATTATTCTGTGAATGAACATGAACATTCGCTTGTATGAACATGAACGTTCGCTCAATTATACATTGTGTTATAATAAGATTTGCGATACCTGCCGCGGGATGATCGAAAATGATAGAAAATGTTTCTTTCTGAATTTGCATATTTTACTAGTGAGGTATTGCCTTCGAAAAACATTTTCAATATATAATATATTTTACTCATACAAACCGAAATATCAAAATAAAATAATATTTTCTCCTTTCACGAAAATCAATTTACTTTTTAAAAATAAAACTTAAACCTAACTGTAGAAAAAAAGTCTGCAAACGTGTGAAAGACTGAAAGGTTTGTTTATTTACATTTCATTGTAATCAGTGCGACGATATCCGTTTGATTTTCGTGAATTATAAACAATCACCGGTTGCAACCGAGATAAATAGCTAGCCGTGCGACATCCATCCACATCAAAGCAATACTGAGTACATTACCATTTCGCTTTCATGAACAGAAGTCTTGAGAACATCCGAAAGTATGTGAATTGTAAGCTTACCCTATTTTGAAACAGCACCGGCGGTCCATATCTTCTCAAATTCTTCTCACCATCCATTTTGAGGCCACTTGGAAATTTATGGGTGTTTCTCCCTTTCATTTTCAGCTTCAAAGAGGTAATTTTCAGCACTAGGCCTTGGAAAGTTTGTACATACGTGCCGCCGGCCACGCGCCATTTATACTCGATCGATGGTCCGCGATGACCCCGAAATGTAAGACGGCTTCTCGCCCTCGATTTATACTGCTAGTACAGTGGAACTTTAATAGATTTCTCGAACCCTCGATTTCTCGAAAACCCCGATAACTCGAACCAAAAGTCGTTTCCCTTAGACTTGTTTCACTGTAATTTTACCCCCGATATTTCTACATTGTAACTTCCTGATTTCTCAAACCAATTTTCGTTTCGCGTGGAGAGTTCCACTGTATGTCCCACTGTATATTATGCGCAAGCGTTATGACTAGTCAGCGGATTTACAAAAAGTTAACAGGAAGCGAAGGAGCGAAGGAGTGAAAATTTGCATATCTGTTTCCACAGCTAAACTCCTTTCATTCCATTCACTCGTAAAAATGATGCGCGTGTTTACATAGACTTATGCAAACACTAGAGTACACCGCGGACTACACCGCGGTCAAACGCTCGAGCATGCGCAAAGGCGTAAATTCTGCCAATTTACCGCGCAAAAGTTTGAAGGAAAACCATTGCAACAACCCGAAATCAAAACCTTGATAGTAATTTGCGAAAGGAAACAAAAGTAGGTAAAAGGAGAAGCTTAGACTTTTCAAACACAAAGTTCAGTATATTTCCAGCATTCTGTTGATTTACCTTTTTTTGAACGTTTACCAAAAAAGTTAGACGTGTTTAAAACATGGTGTAATGATGAGGTTTGTCGGCGTAGTTTATTTTTGTTTGACCTTTGACCGCGGTGGGACACTAGAGACAGTTTGGGAGAATTCGAGAGTTTAGGTAAATCCGAGCCGCAGGCGAGGGTTTACCTAAGTACTTTTCATTTCTCACAAACTTTCTCGAGTGTTTGCATCAGGCTATGTAAGCAAGAAGCAGCCGTTTTCTACTAATTTCTTTTATAAAATAACGCCAAACTAAATGCAATGATACGTCGTAATTGTGTTACATAGCCTCGTGCCAAATGACTGTACAACCAATCAGAGCGCGCGTTATATGATCATTTTTTATATAAAAATAAATACAACGTTGGCTGGCCCGTTACCGCAGGACTGAAATCCATTTCTACGTAAAACTGCCTCTTTAGTTGTTAGCTAGCCTGCGTCGCAGATGAACTCAACCGCCCGCGGTAAAGTCCGTCTGAGAATTAACGCACAAAAGCTTGTTCTGATCCCCGCCTGCTAGTATGATTATAGACAGTAGATTCTGATTGGCGCTTGTATATGCTCGTTCTTTTCTGTGCCATGATTGGCCGAGGGGTTGTCACACGAGTTTGTGAGAATAAACCGTGATGGCGAGTTTTTCCGGCTGAAGATATGTGGAATTTTTAAAAAGCTTTCGAAGCGGTGAAAAAACAGTTTGAAATAGTGGACATCCTTCCGGAACAACGAGAAGCCATCAAAGCTTTCTTCGAGGGGAAATATGTCTTTGTACATTTGCCCACCGGATTTGGAAAATCGTTGATCTTAATACCGGCAGTGTCTTCCGATTGTCGCGGATATTCTTCATTCTGAACCTCGTGGTTCGAGTGTTGTCGAACGTTGCGGTTATTTCGCAGGCTAGTTGTTAGCTCTTGCCACTTATAGCAAAAGACATACCTTTCTGCAAATGATCAGTGGTCCTACCAATCCGCTGTTCGTATCCTTGATTGGGTTCACGTCAGAGTAGTAACCCCATGTCAGGCATGCGGTGTCTTTAGACCCAGGCCCTGCTCGTTCAGACACTTCCCACACGTAATTATAAAGTTTACCAGGAGCAATTGCGTTATCAGCGGTATCTGTCCCCGTCGTGTTGTCCTTGTAGGAAGATCCCTCATCGTGTTTGCTTAGCAATTAAGAAACATAATTTAATATTTCATACATTGAGTCTTTTTTGTGTTGAAATACTTGAACTGTATATTTTGGTTATTACATTGTGCATGTCGTTATGATAAGAAACGCTGTGCATGTCGTTATCATAAGAAACGCTCTTTTCTCGAGTAAATTGAACGCTAAAAAAAATGTGTTCCAATAACTTCTGTTATTTAAATGGGAGGCTGGCGAAAGCAGGCCCTTGGGTCATGTACAACAGTACGGGGCTACCTTACATATTTTGACAATTTAAAAAGGTACGTGTACTTACCTACCTGCTCAAGATTTTGTTCTATTTCGATTATATTCATGGGGATCAACAGTTTTCGGTTCGTTGAGTTGGTGGTTTCTTTTTAAATAATCTATTGGTAAAACCATTTTAATTTGGCTGCAGTGGGTGTATCTACATTTTCAACCGGCATCAAACTCGGTTGGAACGATTGATTTGGTGGTAGTTTGGCAATATAACAGTTTTTTTCAACCGCTTTGGGTGTTACAATATCCAACAGCTGATCAAAATCAACACGGAAAACTGGACTCACTCAATCAACAAAAAACATGGTTCTCAATAGAATCTGTACCAAATAGCTATCAACCATTTCAATCAGGTGGTGTGCGTCACGAGATTTGGCCAATCAGCGAGCTGTATTCGAACAATAGTCTTCGCGACAAAGAAGAAGGCATTTCGGAGCAGAATTTGTCTATTTTCCGGGATTTCTTGGTCGTTTTGGGAAACACGTTTACAGGAAATTGAAGACAGTTATATTTCGTTTGCTCTGGTCATTTTTATTGATTACTTGCGAACATTTTGTATGCGCTGGCACCTCTCAAATGTAGCGCGGTCGATCTGGCGCACACCGCCTGCATTTCAATCAAAATGGTTGGAAAGTTCAGTTCATTGAGACACTTCAGCCACTCCAATAGAGCACGACTCAAGTTTTTGTAATCCCTTGATGAAATACGAAAGCACGACTTTACCGGCGATATAGCTTCTTCAAACCGCGCATAACAATATAGAGCAAAAGCGTGTCGTGTTTTAGCATACATCTTATCGGGTGCGTTAAATTAATAAACTAGCACGCATTATTTTAACAGTGGAGATATGTACCAGCACTTGCAGCTTAGCTCTCGTTTCAAGATTCAATTTATCGCTGTTGTGGATCAGAGGGAAAGGAAACTGAAAGTATCCGGCAAATTAACGGTAAGATATCATTTAAAATATTAACAATTACTAGCGGTATATATCATGTGACGAACTTCGCGGTATATACCCAAACACAACTGTAATTCCCGTTTTTAGTTTCTTCACTGTATCAGTTCCAATCCCCGATAATCAACAGAGTATCAAAATAACAAGATGAATATTACATAGTGAATTTGACATGTTGGGTAATGTCATGTCTCACAGACAGTAAATGAGACTTAGGATACCAACACAACAACTTTTTTAAATCAAACATGGCCTGTTCAGAACAGCTACCAATCTCGTCCCGCGAGCCCGCGATCCTTTAGTTGGTGCTGACCAAAGAATCGCGGGCTCTAGGGACGAGATTGAACAGCTACAAACAAACAAACACATGGCATGCGTGTGCATATAATACATCAAGAACCGCTGACCGATATGTACGGCATAACAGATACCTGTAAAGGATTCCATGGGGGTGTATCGAATACTCTCTTGTCGCCAAGTTCTTGAATACCACTTCAATCGTGTCTCCCACCTCGGCCTTTATCATAGGTCCCATGATTCCCAAATGTTCCTCGTGTTTGGTTCTTTGTTTCTGCTTGGTGAATGTGGCATCGGTGAACTCCCGGTAAATCGCCTTCTTGTTTTTACGGCCGATAAAACGAGGACCTGGTACCGTGTAACGAGAGGCAAACCTGTAGGAGATTACGTTTTGATTATTTTACAACCAAAAACAGAAATTACGTACAGCCGAGCTGTAATAAGAGTGCACCCTTATGTTGAGATACTACTCCCTGAGGCAAAATAAGACATAAACTAAACGAGATCTATTTATACTAAGGGCGCATTCTTTTGGGACTATTCTGGCGATTCTCATTCCGGTTTAGGAATAACAGAATATACGGAACATCAATTACCTAAAAAACGCATATTCTGAAAACGGTATACTAGTGGCGGAGGTGACCTGAGAACTATTGTACCTGCGCAATAATAGTTTACTGAGGTAGAAAAACACCAAAGAGGTAATAAGAAACCAAACAGGAACAAAGATGGTTGAGGATGGAGAAAAAAACTGGCCAATTTTTTCAAGATGCGCCATCCGTGACGTAGCTCCTTTATAATGATGTTGACAGAATGTGATTCATAAAAGACATAAACCGGAAAACTCTGCTTTTGGGTTTAGCACCCTGTCAAAACATCGTTGCCGTAGAAACGTGACCAATGAAACGTTTATCACGTACACAAAAAAAAAATAGTCAAAAGTCAAATTTGTGGTATCAGTTGCTTGTGGTTCAAAAACGTACTCACTCGCTATCTGTAAGATTTACTCCATCCATTAAATCCTTCCCAGATGGTGCGTAATCCCATGTTTCCTCGACTGCTGCAATGTAATACCATCTTTTCAGCCCGCTAATTGGCTTCTTACTAGAGGCCTTCCCACAATCCTCTCTAACGGTATACTTAGCAACCATTCCTCCTCTCAGGTTGTTATTGGTGCGACAGGTTAATTTCCACACCCCGGGGTTGTCTGAGGTCATCTGCACGCTGGCTAATGATCCTGAGGGCAAAAAAGCTTGTTTTCATTTAATTTATCTCTAATAAGTTGTCTAACTTTTCATAATATAATGACTGGCCCGGACAAGTCGAGGATTTTATCATCTCTGAGCGGAGACATTTTAAACTTTACATAGATGTTTGTCAGTAAAATTAAAGTCGTCTGAAGAAATATTTCTACGGTCAAAACCAATGGTTCCGGATTTAACAGTTTCCTAGTCTCCTTCGCAGCCGTTGTTTGGGTCATCGCGCAACGCTTTTCTCCACTAATGGCTGCTTTCAGCCCGAACCGCATTCCTTCTCTTTGGTTTTGACCGCAGCAACTTTGACACCTTTCGGCAAAAAAGTGACAGTTCCGGGTTGCTGAAAAGCTGCTAGATCTCTTCAATTTGATGCCTGTTGTACTTATAATGAAGTCGGTGAAGAGACACGTCGCGTGGCGATCCAAATAACTGAGTGCAGGATTTGTATTTCATTTCATTTCATTCCCAAGCTAAGAATATTCAACATGCGTATTTTACGTTAAGTTACTAACCTTCCATCATTCCCAGTGTATCGTGGTTATTCCCATTCCGAATGAACGTGTTTCCGTAAAAGTAAACTGTGTGCATTTGTCCTGAGCCGGGACCACCCATAAAATGCCACGATACATTATCGCCTTTGCACATGCGCAGACCTGGCAAATTGCCGTACATGTAGCCATTGATATTTCTCATCTGGTTGCTCGCTTTGAATCCGGAATCATCTTGAAAATAGAAAAGAAAACTAATCAAAACAAAAGTCATAATTATAATATTCACCATCAAATCACATTTGTATATCGCATTCATTATATATTTAACAACGACACAGTGTTTCATCCGATTTCCAAACACTGAGAAGAGTGTTGACGAAATTCGAGGTAGTTGGAAATTGGATGAAACACTGTCTCGAGTGTTTTTTATATATTTTGAATCGAAACAAAAACTATGGAGTAAGCGGAGAAATAGAATCGTAAATTATATTCTAAGGGACTGGGGGGCTCAAAGTAAAATAAGTCACTCAAGAGAGGGGGGCTTAACATTTTATTTCAAGTACATATTACATTGGTGAATCCATACCTATTTATAAGGTGGGGACCGAAAAATAGGAGGAGGTGATGTTTGTTCCAGACGCGGATGTCCAACAATTAAACATGTTGTAGGAGCTCTTCTTTCTGTTATAAGATTCTAATCCACAGGTGCGTGTAAAGAAAATGCAGGTACTTGTATAAAGGTGTGTGTATACTGTGAGGGGGGGGGGGGGGGGGGGTCGTACATAATTTCTGTCTGATTAGAGGGGGGGCAATAACTAAATTCACTCCTACAGGAGGGGGGTATTACCTAATAGTTTCCTACATGAAGCCCATTTTCCAACCCCCCCTCCCCCCCCCCCCCCCCCCTCCTGATAATTATTGCACAGTCCCTAACTCCAGGTATCCAAACCTCCGTCACGGTTATGATTTTCTATGTTTTAACTTGATGAATTATTATCAGGTTTGGGAAGTGAACTTTGTACCTTGGATGCATGCTTTCGTGGTCCAGTTCGGACCGGCTCGATTAACGCTTACCTTTCTTATACGACCTCTCTCGCCCGGACGAACACACATGCACAAGACAAAACGATGAGTAATTTCTCTTCATTTAGAAAAAAGCTGTTTTCGTGCATACTGTACTTACTTTCGTTTATTGCTGATGCATTCTTCGCTAAGTGCTTGTTTTCATCTAAATACCAGGAGACTCCTTCGTCGGTTAATGCAAAACGGAGGAAAAACTCGCGGTCGATGTTTTTCTGTTCGCCATTTTGATCCAGGGTGCCATTTTTACAAATAAGGAGTGGACCAACAAGCCCTGTAAAGAGAAGGAATGGAATAAGACTGAAACGGACCGGGCCGGGCAATTTTTTTTTTACGCCCACTTCAAGATGGCGGCAAGATGACGGCGTTAAGACTTTTCCACAAAAAGGGAACACAGTTAATGAATTGAGTTGATTCTAACCCACAATAACCTTATTCCCTAATTGAGCCGCTAACTGCCCAAAACAATAACGTGCTCCCGTAACATACGTCAATATTGACCAATACTAACCGGTTTACTATGAACGAATCATAAAATCGCTACTTAACATCAAAATTTAAACTATGTTTTAACCCCAAACAGTAAAACGTTGGCTAAATTCAAATTATAAACTGTTGATTAACCTGAAACAATATTTAGTCGCTTAAAAAAAATACGAAATGTAAATGGTCGCCATCTTGAAGCGGGCGTAAAACATTTTTTTGCCCGGGCCGGATTTGGTTAAATATATTATTATTATTATTATATATACTTGGCTTGACACCAAGTTACTCACTAGCTGTAACTAAATTATACTTCTGGGAAAGTAGTCACGCTGATTAAAGGATTTGATAACAGCTAAAACACACCAGGCCTCGCAAGCTGCAAGTTTAAAGTTGCATTCAAAAAATAGATAAATGCAATGTTGTATGATCTTTTCTCTATTTTTCTTGTTTTCTTTCTTTCTTTCTTTCTTTCTTTCTTTCTTTCTTCTTTCTTTGCTTATTTAACCTTGATGAAAAATATATATAGTGACTTTGTTAGACTTTTTAGGCTCAAAGATCGAGGTGAGCCACCTCGCACTCTCTCCCCACTCCCTTCGTGACTCAAAAAGATCGAGTATATACCACAAAATTAATATTCTCTCCAGCACGGACCTGCAATAACGTTATCCTTTCATTTTCAGGATGGCTCAACTAGAGCAACTATCGTGTTCCCGATATTGAGCTGGATTTAGCTTACAATGGAGGCTAATGCGGGGGGATCTTTTCAAATGCAAATGGTGAAGCTGTTTTTAATCATATTCCCCCGCATTAGCTTCCATTGCAAGCTACAATTCTCGTCAAACGTCCTTGGGACACTTTAAAAAAATACTACTCAGTGAGAAGTCAGTATTCAATTTTTCGAACCCCCCTGCCACCCAAAACAATGTTGAAATATGGTCGCAAGATTGGAGGAATAAAAGTCAACACCGCAATGGGGGTGGGGAGGGGGAGGGGAAGACAACGACCATTTATCGTCGAAAATATGAAGTGTCCCAAGACTTATGACGAGAATTATAGTTTCAGTCCAATACCGATAATACAAAAATGGCCTATTCGTATCTTTACCACTGTGTCTGTCCTTGGTCGAGTCAACGTTTGAATGATAGATCCACGTCAGACATGGAGGATCGTTGTCAGTTGGTGCTACTGCTTCAGGCACAATCCATCTGTACAGGTATGTGTTATTCGGCATTATTGCGTTATCTTCGGTGTCATTCCCAGTAGTACCATCTTGATACTGGGCTCCTTCGTTTGCCTTGTCATAGAAAACACCGAGAGGGTGTATACTGTAATTACGGCTTGCCTGTGAAAAGAGAGTAGAGCAAGAGGAGTGTGTCTAGAGGATGTATACTGTAGCAAGAGGAGTGTGTCGAGAGGGTGTATACTGTAATTACGGTTTGCCTGTGAAAAGAGAGTAGAGCAAGAGGAGTGTGTCTAGAGGATGTATACTGTAGCAAGAGGAGCGTGTCTAGAGGGTGTATACTGTAATTACGGTTTGCCTGTGAAAAGAGAGTAGAGCAAGAGGAGTGTGTCTAGAGGGTATACACTGTAATTACAGCTTGCTTACATGTGAAAAGAGAGTAAAGCAAGAGGAGTGTGTCTAGAGGATGTACACTGTAGCAAGAGGAGTGTGTCGAGAGGGTGTATACTGTAATTACGGTTTGCCTGTGAAAAGAGAGCAGAGAATGAGGAGTGTGTCTAGAGGGTATACACTGTAATTACGGCTTACTTGTGAAAAGAGAGTAGATCAAGAGGAGTTTGTCTAGAGGGTGTACACTGAACACCGAGAGGGAAGAGAGTAAGAGCATGAGGAGTGTGTCTAGAGGGTGTATACTATAATTACGGAAAAAGTAGGGTGCGGGGGTGGGGGGCTTATATCTCGGGGCTTATATTATAACCGGAGCATTTTTTTGTTAGCGGGGTGATAGGCCCTTCGAGTGTAGAGCATACGACCGCTGTTCGGTGCGGAAGGTCATGGGTTCTACTCCTGTTTGAAGAACTTGCACTGAATTCATTTTCCATGTAGCTTGATCTTTCTCAAGATATTTATTTTTTCATTTTATTTTATTCTTTAATTACCTTATTTTTGAAAAGCACCGTGATTTCGTCACCAACTTCAGCACGAATCACAGGGCCCAAGAATCCCAAGTGCACTTCATTCGAAGATCGGTTCATCTTAGTAGTAAATGTGTCGTCTGTGTACTCCACATACACTGCTTTCTTGTACTGCCCTCCTATCCTATCATCAGCGTGGGTGAAGTACTTAGCAGATTCACTGTGGGACAACAGATGACAAAATAAAAACTACAATTGAAAATGTTGCTTTCCTTCTCTGGAATCAACCAGTAACAAATGAAGGTTTTTCGTAACTCAGAGCGTAGTAAAAGCGTTTAGTAAACGTAAAAAAAAAAAAATTCAAAAAAAGGTTTCTAAAATGGTAGGGAATGTATGACAAATTACACTGTTTCTAAAAGACTAAAAGCTTCAAGAAACGTTGTCCATGTTTCGTATTTCCCTGGTGAAGGAAATAAATTTAGATATATAACATATCAAAAAATCCAACATTTCGGAAATGCTGCCTTAATTAATCATCAGGGTCTAAAAATACTTGTTCAGTTTTGTTCAGTTCAGTTAAGGCCGAGTAACATAACCGGCTTGTTGTGCAACGATGCAGGGAAGGGGGTGGGGGGTGGGGTAGTAATACGATATAAGCGATATAACCTCCGGTAGTGTGGGTCAGTTTAGCCTGAGCGTGGCTTGACCGAATGACTTAATGAATTGCTGTATGCACCTTTTGGGGGAGGTTAACGATTTTCCATCGATGTTATTGTCACCAGTTGGCCCGTAATCCCAAATCACTTCATCAGCTGCGATGTAGTAGTTTCTGGTTTCACCACCGCTAACTGTGGGCAAGGCAACACCCTTTCCGCAGTCTGTGACATCAAAGAGCGCCGACATCCCATCATCAAAGAACTTGCCGTTCATGCAGTTCAACAGCCAGGTTCCCGGATTCAAGGCTTTCATGTAAGCCGTCATGAAAGTGGATGGAAGGAGCGTTGCTGTGTTTCTGCGGTGAGTACTGATCTTGACTGTGTGGCCGTGGAATGAAGCTACGGAAAACAGGTTATACAGGAAAACAGGTTTGATGTTATATAATGTAGAATGTAAAGGTTGTGGTAAATTATCAACTGAACCGTTTACTGTTGAGTTATTCTGAGAAACAAATTATAAGGGGCTAACACCCAGTTATAACACATGTACGTCTTTAAGCTTTTTAGATAAACATGGTGAAAACTTATTTCCTAACTGGCGTTTATAGCTTGAACGTTTCCGGAGAATGAGACCGCACGTGGAAGCTTATCATTATCTCTGTGTAAAACTGAGGTTTCCAGTTATCTCAGATGATTTTCAATTTTCGGTATAGAGTTTGTTTAAATGTTAATATGTTCACTTGGTATGAACGGAGTATAAGACCTGTACTTGAGCGATTCCGGTTCATCAGAGCTCCAAGATTAGATAGCAAAAAGTGGACGATATCACACTGAGATTTGTAAGATTTATAGCCCGCGTTGTAATGAAAATGTATAGCGTAACATGGCCGTGTATTGTTGTTCCTTTCTAAAAGAAGTAGATCTAAATACTGAGCCAGATATTTTCATGCCGAGAAGAAAAACTTGGCAGGTTAGTTGACATCGTCTCTAATCAATATTGTTTGGCTCTGAACTTAAGCCCTTTCAGACAGCATTGAGTAAGGGGAGGGGGGACTGATATTATTTTGTGTGTGTTTTGGGGTCTTCGACTTGCAAGAGTGCGTATTAGAATAGCTAGGTTTATCCCAACAGGTTATGTCAGAGGTCTACTAGTACTACAGCTTCGTTCTTCGAGTCTCAGTTTCGGCATTCGTTTTTTATTTTGAAAAACGATATATAGCATCACCACCATTTTTAGGGTGATTTCCCTTTTAGAATAATAACTCACGATTATGGATATCACTCCACGTTCCCAATCCAATCATGTGCCAACTGACAGTGTCTCCCTGGCACATGTTTAGACCCGGAAGGTTGCCGTATATGTAACCATTTATCGACTCCATCTTGTTACTGGTTATGAATGCTGCGTCAGATTTCAGTGCTTTGGTGGCCGCCGGATTGGAGGAGAAGCTGTCAATGTTGTCATCCAGCAGCCAGCTCTCGTTCTCGTTCATCTCGGTGAAAAGAATAACGAATTCGTGGTCGACGTTTTTTCGTTTTGCACAGTTTTCCATCAAAGCGCCGCGTTTGCAAATCAACAGTGGACCTGCGAAAGCAAAAATCAGTTATTTCCTTATCGGGAAGCTCTATAAATGAATATTGCTAACTGAAATAAGCCAGGAAAGGGAAAGGGAAAGAGCCAGGAAATTATTCTCGAGAAAAAAACTTTGATATTGGATTCCAATACCTCTGGTATGTTTGTTTGCCTGCACGTAAATGGCTACCAAAAGCCATGACAACGTTAAATGTACATTTAGACGTAGTTACACTAAGAGCTTGGTAATTATGGTAAAGCCATTTAAAACTGGGCTGTCATTTTATATACCTATCAATCCAGTGTTGGTGTCTTTCACGGATATCACGTGGGAATGGTACATTCTGGTGACGCAATCCTCGTCGGTTTCCGTGGGCGCGTGCTGTTCGTTAATCAACCAATGATATGTATGAACTTTGTTGGGTTCCACGTTGTCATCTCGCTTCTGCTCGTCACTGCTGTGATCGGCATAAATGGCTCCCTCTGAGCTCTTATTGTAGAAGAGTCCATGGGCGTGAACAGTAAAAGGCCTGTGTCCCATGTTCTTGAAATGGACTTTAATAGTGTCTCCTACTTCGCCTTTTATTACTGGACCCAAAAACCCCAGGTGCTGTGGATGGGGTTTCTCATGTGTAAATGTCCCATCTGTGTACTCTCGATACAGCACCTTCTTGTACACGGTGGCTATCCTAGTTACACCGCGTTGGGTGAATGGTATTGCTTGGCTGCGAAAACAAGAAATTCCTGTTTTATATCAGGGGCACCCAACGGATCGTTTCGGTGAAATATCTGTTCGGAAGGCCTATAATCGCCTCAGATATTCGGATTAAAGTTTGGAGTTTTATTTAGGGAAATATCATCTCGAACTTTCTTAAGATGGGAAAATTAATGCCTATTATTTTCGGAGAGATAAAAATGTCGTTTTGGGTACAAAAAAGGTCAGTTAGGATTTTCGGAAAGGAAAAACGGTCAGCTAGGATTTTCGGAAAGGAAAAATCAGCAAGGAAGAGCTGAGGTTTTCGGGAAATGACTAAAAAAGCCCTAATAAATTCGTGAAGTCTAAAGTTCCCCTAGAATGACCGAACATATATAAATTTTATAGCGCAGCTTAGAATTAATTTATTGATCTTTAAAAGCACACCAGACAGCCTAAAATAGTGTTTAAAGCATTTTGGAGAAAACCGTCGTTGGGTGCCCCTGTTATATCAACCGCCAGCAACCAAAGCATGCATTTGCCGAAACTGCCATCTTGGAATAAAGAGTATGAGCGATTGATATGAACCGATAGTACGCTCATACACACCGTAAAATTCCATAAATATATCAAGTCAAGAGAGGATAATCTCTTGATCAAGTTGGTTATTTTCTCCATTTTAACATCCCCTCGGGTCGCAACTTTTGGGTAGTGCAACGTTTGCATGGTTGTAATAGTCACTACACTCTAGCTCAGGCTCTGCAGAAGATGGCCATAAAAGGTCATAAAACTACCCTATTTTAATTATTTCCGTAGCTCTAGCCTTGGCTACCTTGAATATAAGAAATGGCATATTACGTCAGTTGCTCAAAATTCACTTCAAGCCTCGTTTTCGTGCAATTCCTTTCCAACCCTTTCGCTCTTCCATGTATGGCTCGATTTCCGCCGCGTGGGCTCATTTTCCCGAACAGCGGCTGATAATCGAGCCTATCTTCCATGTTGTTTTCGTGTGGGTATTATGTCATCCTACGCAGACTAGCTTTAAAGCCGGACTCTTGAGCCGGAATTTTCAATCACATTAAGGCCTGGATCAAAGACTTTTACTGGGAAAAATAATTTATTTGATATATTTGGCAAGAATGGCAATGGAACCAAATTTAGCACACAGTTAGGTTTTAACGTCCTTGACATTTTAAGGTGGTATTGGGGCTTCTGGCAGGTCAGTCACGTGACATTTGGCGGAAAATAGCCAATATTTGGCCGGCGGTGTTCAGTGAAATCATCAACCAAAAAGGCTTTCTTAGACGCAGATCAAATATTTCTAGCCCTTCACGTTTGCAATGACCTCCTTAAATTAATCGAAATCATGGACGATCGTTCCAAACGTACCGAGGTAGATCACTTAAACTCTATCGAAAACACTCATTTATTGATTAATGCATGGATCACCCTAAAAAAGCTGAAAGCTTTTTGAAACGAAATACAATAACAGTGAACAGTTCATTCACATAGTTTGTTGTTCTTTTCTTACTCAGAAAACAGCAACAACAAAGGTTTAAGCGACTAATTCCTAATTCCTCAGATTCCTAGTTAAAGTCCTAATTTATCAGTTCAACAATGCATCTAAAATCAGTTACATATCATGCATGATATGGACATTTTGCCCACATAAATAAAAAAAGTCTCTAGTTAAACAACGGAAGATAAGGTCAAGCCGAAAGAGCTTTGTTTAATACGTGTATGCATCACTGATGGTAGTCGCCGACGCTTCTTGACATTCTTGGCATGTTTGTATGATTCCAGTCAAGGGTGGCCATAAAGAAGATTATATCCGTTAAAAAAAAAACACATTGACGTCAGTTTGAATGAAATGCTGAACACACTGACACGTTGTCGGATAAAAATCGGATAAAAGCGTAAAGCCTACAAGACAAGACCAAATGGTAGTCTGGGTATTCATTATAATTTGCATATCGCTGGAAAATAAATCTACACGTTTTTATTTCGCACGTGATGTATTTTGTTTGCCCCGAATTATATAATTTGTTTTTCGATGTTTTTTCACTAGCTTATTCTGCTAAAATTTAGTTTGGCTAAAAGTAGCTTACTTCTACAGGTTTAAAACAAAAGGAATCGTTATAAATAATATGTTTTACATGTTACTTCTCATTAGTATTCGTTGCGTGCAGCAGTTTTCCACTTTTACCCATGCTACCTTTCGGTCTTGTCTTGTGGGCTTTTAAAAACATTTCTATCCGACAACGTTAAGGAAATAGCTGTATAAATGTGCAATAACACGGTTCATTACACCGTCCAAATCTGGCTGGGTTACCCATTCGACACCAAACGTTCTCCGTTCATTTTAGTTTCAGTATCTTCTAAGTAAATGAAAAATAGCGGCATTACCTGTCCTGATCAAGTGGCACCCCTTTGATCTGGTTTCGCCTGCTAGCCGCGTAATCCCAATTTCTCTCCACGGCTGCAACATAATACTCGCGAGTAGTCGAGTGTACCACTCTTGGTAGGTAACTCCAAAAAGCAACAAAGCTCAATGCAAAACACAGCAACATCATGCACCGGCTAAATTACTCAACGTTTTCGGACACGATTTCTGCTTGCTGATATAGGTATGTGTCTTAGCTAGATATGTCAGTATGGGTCATTGGCTTTGTGGCCTTCGTTTTTTTTATGAAATCACATGCTTGTTTCTAATTGGCTCTTCCACTGTCTCGTGTTCACTTCACGCGACTTCAAGGTTGTTTCTCGCTGTTTTTTGTTGTTGTTGTTGTTGTTTATTTCTTTCTCGCTTGTCGCTTGTCTTCTTTCCTACTAAGCGATATGCTAAAAAATGATTGTGCTTTAGCGGCGGAACAACTTGCTCGCGCGCTTTGCGACTCTAAAATTCTTGTACTATTTGTAAAAGACTTGGCTTGTTACGAGGGAGGTACTGCTGCTCATAATTAAGGTGCCATGCTAGTCACTACACTAGCTCAGGCTCTGCAGAAGATGGCCATAAAAGGTCATAAACCTACCCTATTTTAATTATTTCCGTAGCTCTAGCCTTGGCTACCTTGAATATAAGAAATGGCATATTACGTCAGTTGCTCAAAATTCACTACAAGCCTCGTTTTCGTGCAATTCCTTTCCAACCCTTTCGCTCCTCCATGTATGGCTCGATTTCCGCCGCGTGGGCTCATTTTCCGAAACAGCGGCTGATAATCGAGGTCGCGGCTTCGCCGCTTACATCGCGCGCCAACAAGACCGCCAGCTAGCAGGCTAGCTCAGTTAAAGCCGGAATTTTTAATCACATTGAGGCCTGGATCAAAGACTTTTACTGGGAAAAATAATTTATTTGACATATTTCTGGTGACAAGAAATTCAAGAATGGCGAATTGACCAAATTTAGCACACAGTTAGGTTTTAACGTCCTTGACATTTTAAGGTGGTATTGGGGCTTCTGGCAGGTCAGTCTTGTGATATTTGGCAGAAAATAGCCAATACAGTCGAACCTCCACTAACGGCCACCTCTCTACAACGGCCAGGATGTTTCGTCCCAACCGTTCACCGATACGTTCACTTTACTCTAATTGAAACCTCCCTTCAACAGCCACCTCGGCCCCAAGGTGGCCGTTGTAGAGAGGTTCAACTGTATTTGGGGAATTGCCGGCGGTGTTCAGTGAAATCATCAAACAAAAACTTAAGGCTTTTTAGACGCAGATCAAATATTTCTAGCCCTTCACGTTTGGAATGACCTCCTTAAATCGAAATCATGGACGATCGTTCCAAACGTAGCGAGGTAGATCACTTTGAACTCTATCGAAAACACTCATTTATTGATCAATACAAGTAAAATCAGCTTGGTAGAACAAATCTAACCAGAGATATTACTGATAAACCATACTTGACTAGGTTCGAAGTCATGGCATGAAAACGACCTAAGAAGACATACATCGTTCAGAGGAGTGATTAGAAGTACAGTCGAACCTCCACTAACGGCCACCTCTCTATAACGGCCACCTCTCTATAACGGCCACCTCTCTATAACGGCCACCTCTCTATAACGGCCACCTCTCTATAACGGCCACCTCTCCGGCCACCTCTCTATAACGGCCATCTCTATACATTCCATCATCTTAATTCCCAAAACTTTGCGACAATTGTTTTTGTGAGAGCATCTTTTTTAGCTTTCCGCATTTACAAAATCCGCACCGTCTATCGAAATCAGTCCAATCTCAATCTGGCAGATTTATTAATCGACAGCCTGTATGCATCGAACAAAATTCCAAAGCCATTTTTTAAACAACTCCGGTGTACAAACTCATTGATTAACAGGGTGACGTAATGAAATATTTCAAACCTGATCAAGTTTTGAAAAAACAAATGGTGAACGGTCCAATATCGTTAATTAAATAATCTGCGAAAGCAAAATAATGAAAAAGAGAGTTCGGCAGTATTTTATTAGGAAAACCCAACGTCACCAAACCTGCTTTCTATCGAGTCATTGAAGTATATTGTTACTACACACCCCTTTGAGTGGCGCAAAAAAGAACATGGAACTGATTTCTGAAGAAAAATACTTTCAAGCTTCTCTAACCGCCAATCTGTTGTAAAGCTATATGGCTTAAAATGCCTCGACAAGAGAAAATAAGGGAACTCGCGACTATGTTACGTTTTGCTTAGTAACAAACGATTTTAACGAGTGAGCTTTTCGTAAGGTTCGTGAAAGCGTAGAGACTAAGGATTTGAGTCCTGAGGCCCGAGGTTTTGGCATTGTTGTAGGCTAGAGCATACAAAGAACATGACATAAATACAGTTGATCCGTTCCTGCCATTTGTAGTACAGTGGAATCCCGATCAAGTTCTCGAACCCTCGATTTCTCAAACAGGCGATAACTCGAACCAAAAGTCGTTTCCCTTGGATTTGTTTCACTGTACTTTTACCCCCGATATATCAAAACTCCCGTTTCTCTAACCAATTTTTTCGTTTCCCTTGGAGGTTCGATAAATCGGGATTCCACTGTACTAAAAACTAGGACCACGGAACACGACGGAACACCGGGGCGAACACCCCGGAACGTAGGGTTGGGATTAGTGTAAGGGTTAGTGGTTAGTGGTCAGTAGTGGTTAATACTGGTTAGTTACAGGGTTAGCTTTGGTAAAGGTTTCCGTGCTGTTCCGTGCTGTTTCAGCATGTTCCGGTGTTCCTAGCTTTAGTACATGTCGTCACGTAAATAATTGCATGTGCGCAGCGGAACTTTGAACTCTGATATATATCCGGTGTAACAACGCTTAACTTTCATCAAGAATTAATAAACCAAATACTGACTAGCTACAAAAAAAAAATCATGACAAAAAAGTATTATTAAAACTGTAACCAAATAATATGTGCTTTATTAATCAGGCAAACTAAGAGATGTTCCGTATTCCTAATGACTCCTATGAGTACTTCATTAAAGGAAATCCGTTTCGTGAAGGAGGTTTGGACTGGACAGGTCTTAATTAGAATAGATTTTTGCGATTTTATTTCTCCGTTTACTCTTTAGTTGTTGTTTCGATTGCGAAAATATATCAAACGCTCGAGAAAGCGTTTAGAATTTCGTCAAAAATACTCCGCTGCGGTTCGTATTTTCAAGGGTGTTAGTAATCCGAGTAACGGCGTAACGCGTAACGGCGTAACGGCGTAACGAGAATCGGCGTAACGAGAATTTTTTTCCAATTTTTTTTTTCAATCATTTTTTTTTTTTAGAATCGGCGTAACGACAATTTTTTAACAATTTTTTTTATTTTTTTAAATTTTCCAATTATTATAAAAGATTGTACTGAAAAGGAATTTTAAGCGTGATGTAGACAAATTGATATTCACGCCAGCAGTGGGCACCTTCAAAAAAATAGAAAAATACGCGATATTCTGCAAATGTTGGTCAATGGATGGATACAAATGCACAGTGACTGTGCTCACCGGTTTTCATTGTGTCCGCCATCTTGGAGATCAGCGCCAAAAATATCGCAGGCTCGGCTTCTGTCGATAAATTGGCTAATTTTCAACGTACACAGGATAACCACAGGCCGTCCCCAGAGCTGATGCGCCGATCAATTCGAAGCTTCACCATCCCCCCCCCCCCCGGGCAACCCCCGGGCATTTGACTACCTTCCGAGCCCGGGGAGTAGGGTATTTGACGCAAGGCCTTCCCGGGGGTGGGGAATTTGAACCTTGCCTGGGTAGGGTGGGGAATTTGAACCGGAAGTGTCAAGTCTTTCCGGCACTAGGGTAGGGCATTTGAACGCAATTTTGGCCCAGGGAGGCAGGAATTTGAACGAGCCAATCTTCAAAAGTTCAAATGCCCGGGGGGTTGCCCGGGGGTGTGGGGGATGGTGAAGCTTCGAAAGAGAAACAGTGTCACGGTATAAGCGGTATTGTGTTACAACGGCTCGATTTATAAGGGTTTGTATGGGAACGCAACGGTTATGTTTTAGAAGATATAAAATCAAATGTTTTGTGAATAAAAACGACTTACCCTGTTGCTGTGTTGTATTCTTTGTAGTTTGCCAGCTTCTCAGGCCGATTTGAGGCGATTTCGGCGAGTTATAGTTTGCGAGGTTTTCCGTTAATATTGGCGTGAGTATCAATTTGTCTACATCACGCTTAAAATTCCTTTTCAGTACAATCTTTTATAATAATTGGGAAATTTAAAAAAATTAAAAAAATTGTTAAAAAATTGTCGTTACGCCGATTCTAAAAAAAAAAAAATGATTGAAAAAAAAAATTGGAAAAAAATTGTCGTTACGCCGATTCTCGTTACGCCGTTACGCCGTTACGCGTTACGCCGTTACTCGGATTACTAACACCCTATTTTCAACTCTCTTCTCGGTGTTTGGAAATCGGATGAAACACGGTCTCTCGTGTTTGATATAAGTCATATACGGCCGGGAGGTCGCAGCGACCTGTCGCCTAGTGTGCACTGCATCGGCGACAGTGAGAATTTGTGTCATTTTGTCGCTGCCAGTTTAAATTTGTGGGATCTGTCGCGGCGGCAAAATTCTGTCGCAGCGAGAAGGATTTTTCATGAAAACGGGCATGTCACACGAAGGGAATTGTTGCTGCGACCTGTCCTTGGGTCATGTCTCTACAACCTGTCACCTTAAGTGTGCCCCGACCTATACTCAAACGATAAGACTAGCCAAGGGTGGCCATAGAGAAGATTATATCGTTTAAAACCCTTTAACAATATGGGATAACAACACTATTGACCACAGTTTGAATGAAATGCTGAACACACTGACACACAATTCATGTAAATGTGCAATAACATGGTTCATTACACCGTCCAAATCTGGCTTGGTTAAGTTAATTGATTAATTGCACGCAATAAAACACCCATTTAACACCAAACGTTCCCCGTTCATTTTAGTTTCAGTACCTTCTAAGTAAATGAAAAATAGCATTACCTGTCCTGGTCAAGTGGCACCCCTTTGATCTGGTTTCGCCTGCTAGCCGCGTAATCCCAATTTCTCTCCACGGCTGCAACATAATACTCGCGAGTAGTCGAGTCTACCACTCTTGGTAGGTAACTCCAAAAAGCAACAAAGCTCAATGCAAAACACAGCAACATCATGCACCGGCTAAATTACTCAACTTTTTCGGACACGATTTCTGCTTGCTGATATAGGTATGTGTCTTAGCTAGATATGTCAGTATGGGTCATTGGCTTTGTGGCCTTACGTTTTTGTTATGAAATCACATGCTTGTTTCTAATTGGCTCTTCCACTGTCTCGTGTTCATTTCACACGACTTCAAGGTTGTTTCTCGCTGGGTTTTTTTTTCGTTGTTGTTTAATTCTTTCTCACTGCTTGTCTTCTTTCCTACTAAGCGATTTGCTAAAATCTGATTGTGAATTAGCGGCGGAACAACTTGCTCGTGCACTTTGCGACTCTAAAATTCTTGTACTATTTGTAAAAGACTTGGCTTGTTACGAGGGAGGTACTGCTGCTCATAATTAAGGCGCCATGCAGTGAAAAAGACGGCTCATTCACACCCTCAGTCGACCCCATGGCGCTTGTTCCTTTTAAAAAGCTGTGAACTGCTATATATCGACTCAATTTAAAATCCATTTAGCGTTTTTTTTTAAACTTAAGTAGAGATAAATATGTGTTAATTAATCTATTGTAGTGAACAAGATGCAATTATCACTACAGTCAATTCTCTCCATTAATTTCAACTTTTAATGACTTTTATGGTATAACAGGATATTTTGGTACTGCTGACGCAACTGAACAACAATACATGAACAAAGCAATTAGTTTCTAAAGAAACTGTTCTTAGCTGCGTCGGTGGGCAAGCGAAACACTTAGTTAATTGCCAACTTGACGCTGATAAGTTAAGGTAAATTAACCGCCGTAGCGAATTGGGAAACCTGACGTTTCGAGTGTTAGCCCTTCGTCGGAGCAAAAGAAGTGCTAACGCTCGAAATGCCAGCTTTCCAAATTCGCTACGGTGGTTATTTACTTTAATCAACTTCTAGTTTATCATTAACGATGAGGGACTACTATGACTCAATCTTATTTAATAGCGTTAGGTCCGTCAGTGCGATTAATTAAACTATCGAGAGATTGCGAAGTATTGTATCCGAACATCTCAAAGTCACGTCGATATATTCTTTGAAGTTGTATAACATCTTCCCTTGAAACCTCGGAATAATAGCGCTGTAAATTGTCCTTAGTCGATGTAAAATGAACAGGAGGGAATGAAACTAGTTGATCGACACCCGCTTCATGTAAGACAAACGGAGCATCCTCCTCTAAAGTCTCGTAATGTCCAATAAAATCGAAGTTTATTTCGCACGGATGACAGAGTTGGTCGTAATGATGCCAGTGCTCGTTAAGTCGGCCTCCTTTGTTGTTAACGTCAATCAAATACGTGATGAATTCTTTGAACTTGATTTCTGCATCCCCCGCAGTTGAATTAGTGCCCAGCCTTTCTCTGACAGATCGTTTGATTTTCTTTGCGTACTTTTTCAAAACATTGTTTTTTCTTGTGAACTTGTCTTTGTACGCTGACAAGAGTCGCTCAAACGGCTCACGAACGAAAATAAACTTGTAGTAGTTTTGTAAAATAAAGCGTACCTTGGCTTTCGAGTGAGAGCTGAGCAAGTTAAACCTTTGATCGTGCACAGATTTGCTTTGAAGTCCAACTAGATGCGCCATCGTTTTCTTCCAAGTGGTGCAAGCGACTTTAGGAATATAACAGTAGACAACTCTGTGTTTGTTATCCACTATGAAGTGGTTCAGGGCTTTTGGTTGCAGCGTATTTGCTTTGGTCGTTTTACAGTAGGCCGAGACTTGACGTTTACGCCCGTGCTGTCTGGATACCATAATATCAGCAAACTGAAAAATACAAGGGCAACATAACAATCTGTTAGTATTTGGTTAATTTGAAGCAGTTTCGAAAGAATGTTTAAAGTTTTTTTTTATTACTTTTTTTTGTTTTCTGAGTTGTATCATTGGCTGATTACAAAACACGTGAAACATGCTCTAACCAATCAGCGATAACCTGCATTTTCTTTCAACCAATCACGAGTAAAACCAAATCCAATCGTGATTGGCTAATGGTCGCGTTTTCCCGCGCTTGACGCCGATTGCGGGTTTACGCGCGCGTTTCCCATGCTTGGCACCGGTTGCTTGTTTTTGTTTCGAGTTGATTGGCCTGATCTGAATGTTTTGGTTTTTTCACCTTCAAGGAGCTATGTCACGATATTTTAAGTCATTTTTGCGAAGTGCAAAATCACCTTCAAACTGAAGAAAGTCTCAAAATAATAGTTTACTAAGGTAGAAAAACACCAAAGATGTAATAATAAACCAAACAGGAACAAGGATGGTTGAGGATGCAGAAGATTAAGATGAATTGTGAATGGCGAACTTGAAATAAATGGCCAATTTTTTCAAGATGCGCCAACCGTGACGTAGCTCCTTTGCTACTTGAATACCTGCTACCCACAGTCCCACCCCTTCCCCCTACCCTTCCCCCTGTGTATAAGACCGTGTGGTTGCGTGATGATTCTTTATACATGGCAGTGGTCCGATCATTTGAATGACACAATAACTGCTGTTCTTACCTCCGCTGCGTTCGACCTTTCTGATCCTGATATATTATCCCTTAATGCTTGAGAGGAATAACCTGCCAAAAAAAACCTACTTAGAAGTCTACCACATTAAGCTCGCTGTTGACCTATTTATAATGCTGCAGCTTATTTAATTATACAATGTATAGGACACGGATTGCTCAATAACTATATATAGACTATCATAACCGTAAACCACATGGAAATTGTAATCGTTTCATGAGATCTAGCTAGATACAAGCAATACAAGAGACCGCTCATGTTTTGGTGTTCGCGAACAATAACTCCCATATCATACAGATTGTCGGTAGATTGTCGGCCGACTGTAGGTCGTCGACTGTTGGCCGACAATCTACCGACAGTGCACCAACAGGCTACCGACAGTCGGCCGACACACAACCTGACAAATGTGAACATTATGAATTTGTTGTACTTGTTATTCAAAAAAGTTATTCGTTTGGTCGCCCAAAAAATGTCAAAATTAGCATTTGGCAGCTCACCGGGGTCAGTTTAATGCAAAACTCACGATATTGCATGCGTTGTGTCACAGCTTACGTCATCCATAGCTCTCGACCAATGAACGTACGAGAATTCTGCCAGTAGAATTTTTTTTTAAAAACGCTTGGCTCTTCGCCCCGCCCCTGGCCGTAAAATCCACCCAATCGTCTAAATTCCCTTACCTTTAAATCTCTGCTTCTCTGTTGATATAAACAGCCAGATGAAAGAAAGTCCGCCCAGGAGTGCCATAGATGTGACTACTCTTTTACGGATCATCCCGAATGTATCCGCGGTCCTCTAGGCTCTCACAGGCAGGCTCTCAAAACGGGAAGAATGAAGGCTGCATGGCCGGCCTAAAAAAGAAACGATTCAATACATCCGTGTCTCACATTTTCTCAAAATAGGTAACGTTCTAGAAATTCTTGTTAGCGCGCTCGCCATTTTAGGTCCACTTGTCACTTGTCACTTGATTCAGGTGTCAGCGTGCAATGCATATTTCAAACAAACAAACAAACATGGGAAACTAATTATATATTACGATGATTTTTTTTTTCTCTACTTAAATTTGTCGCATATGTGAAAAAAGTCACTTGGCATCTGTCGTCAGTGAGACTCCTATATGAAAGTGACGCCGGGGAGAGGGGGGGGGGGGGGGGGCGAGGGAGGGGGTGATCGTCGTATCATTCAGGGATTAAAATTCGTGGCTTGGTACCGCTAATCTAACATGACCACCGTTAGAGTCATTCCGGTAGCTTTTAGGGTACGGTATTGAGAAGGGAAAAAATGTCACAATAACTACTAGCTACCATTGACGTCGTTTTACATAATTGGTATACCTCTGGGGTGAAAATGAATTTGACCCTAACGCCCACAAAACAATATTCTAGCACCTTTTAGGGATTCCGTTCAAAATTTCAGACATTCATCCCCATCACTTTTTATATGGAAGTCCTCCCCTCCGGGAAACTACATGTAAATGCAACATACAAACATCGAACAATATCCTGTTACGACCGTAAAACCCAATAAAGGAAATAACTGAATGGTACCGGTACGGAGAAGGGTCGACAATGGGCGTTGGTCGACGCCGGAATGGGAAAACGAAACGTTGATTTAGAAAACTGAAAATATTAAAGAATTGCGTCTTGGAAACAAGTTCTCTTATGTGCGGTATTTGTAAACGTGACTGCGCTAAACTTTGAGTTCACACGGCCCTCGGAGCCAGCACAAAAGTGTCCGTCTTAAAGCCAAGGATAGAGAGAATGTAATAAACCATCGCCGTCAATTCTGAGATCTACGACAGACATCTTTCATTGCGTTCACTAGTCCTTAATTAGTCCTTCCCTAACTTTGCTCAAGACAAGCGCAAAAAGGCACTTAAGGAGCTACGTCACGGCTGTCGTAAACCGTCTCAATTTTCCTTATTCTTGATCATCCTTGTTCCTGTTTGGTTTATTACTACTTCTTTGGTGTTTCTCTACCTTGGTAACCTAATAGTTTGCGGTTTTCTTGAATTTGAAAGTAATTTTGTACATCAGAAAAATTACTTAAAAAACAGTTATTGTGACACAGCCCCCATATGACAGAACGTGAATGCTTCTAAAATTTCTTTTCCGAGCAGACTGACACTGATTTAATTAGATTTGTAACAAGCAAATTTCGTCGTTTCCGAGCATAACTATTGTACTTTCAACAAACGTATTAATTAATTGAAAATGATGATGACATTAAAGCATATCAGGATATAGCCTGTAGGATGGTCTTCAGCTTCGCGTCGGCAATTGCAGCTTTTTTGTTTGCGGCTAGCACGGCCTTGTCGCATTCGAATTTAGCTCTGGCATTTTGGCGTTTTCGCTCTTCCTCTGCCTCCATTTCCACCCTCTCGCGTTCTTTTTCGGCCAGCAGTCGGTCGAATTCCGCTTCTTGCCTCGCTGCCGCTGCTTCAGCCAAGGCTCCGCGTGACGCTTGACGAAGACGAGAGGCGAGACGAGGACGTCGCGCGTGAAGTCGCGCGTGCGCGAGCGAGAACATTTCTCTGATGTTTGCGAGACGGACTCCAATCGTTCGCTTAAAAGCGGCTTCATAAGATGGTTCAGTTCGTTTCCGAATGATGATGGTTTGAAGTTTTTCGCTAGGTCGAGAATGTTACGACGAAAAATCAAGAATTAGAATTTGGGGGCGGTGCGCCATACGGTATTGCGTAACGACAATACAGTGTTTATGCTGCTCCGAAACTCCGGTTATCCTTCGTGGATGTTCTATTATAACTTCTCACTGTCGCGTTCCCGACTCGAGTCCTTGCGAGGGAAGTATCGGTCGGAGTTCGCCGTGATCAACCAGCACACTTCACTTTGATCTAAAGATGATTTATTCTCTTGATTCTTGAAGGCATGCGGTAAGAACTAAAAATAGGCCCGCGAGGCGTGCTCATGGCTACTGCATTTTTTACTCAGAGAATGCGCATACATGTAGCCCATGAGCCGATTAAACGAAATGGGTTAGGGACTCTCACGATTTCAATCAGTAGGTTATATTTTTCTCTACCCAGCAGTCATGAATCCACATCATCCCTTTATAACATGTATACTAGACATACTAGATATAAACATTTCCACGCCAATGGCTTTCGTTAACTCTCACCAGACCTCTCAATTGATAATATAGGTCAAGACTTCGTTCTCCGAGTTGTCGCCGTTGAGGATAGTGCAGCAACTTTGTTGGTTTTGTTATTTTTTTCTTTGGTGTATTGCATTTGATAACCCTAGCCCTAAGGCAACATCTCTTGCTTTGGCTAACCACACTAAAATAATCAGGCCCGTAGGGCGAGGGATGCGACAGGTGCGTCCGTGGACCGATGGCTGAAAATAAAGTGAATGAAAAGCTCTAATTCGCTAACTGGTGTAGTCTGGAAATGAAGCCTGAATCAACGAAGATAACATCGAAGGTCCGCCATTTGTAGATTTGCTGGGTGACATATTAAATTTTGGACCAGATCTTGAGATTCTATAAGCTGAATTTAACGTTAACGATAAATTCGACCTAAAACCCTCATACGGAATTTTAATCCCCAGGCTCTATCAAAATGAGAGAAGACTGGGTACCCCAATAATGAACTGCAAAAGGGCTCAGCATGTGTGTCAATATTGGATAAAATGGACCGAACAGAGCCAGAGGTCACAGAAGAGCGAAATAGAAAGGCCGCAGCAAAATCCTGTCAATCGATAGATACATTTGTCCGTAAATTGTAAATTACATGTCACATAAAGTTTCTTGCAATTGTTTGTCATTAATCCATTTTGAATTTAAAAGTGCAAGAAATTTTTATGTTTATACGTTTGCTTTTTGCTGCCTGGTTTCATATCAAAACGCACGAAATGCGAAATACAGTCGAACCTCTCCACAACGGCCACCTTGGGGACAGAGGTAAGTGGCCGTTGTAGAGAGGTGGCCGTTATGGGGAGGTAGGGGTGTAATATGACACCATTTGTTTTTTTTGGGGGGGACAACATTTTTATTTAAAAATGCTTATTATAGCATATGAATACGTAACACAATCAAAATGTATCAATAAAACAGAAACCAAAATGATGTTCAGAACAGGAATGTTAACAAAACAAAGCTAGTAAAGTACAGTGAGTACATCAGTTTGTACATCGTTTACTTTCTCTTTCGTGATCATGAAATTAAGTTGTCAAGGGTTGTTTGCTTGAGTGAGTGGCTGCGAGGTTCTATTTTAATGTGACTTACTGTGCCACAAGGCATTTTTTTTTTCAATTTCGCAATGCAATTTAAACACAGAGCCTTATCAGCTGTACTCGATTTACGACTGAAATAAAAATACAGTACTGTAAAAGCGTAAAAAAAATGGAAAATAGAAAAAAATGGGGGCCTTGTACTTTCTAGTATTGTGTGATTCTTCCATCAGTGGCCAGGCGGTGTTGGACACGCGTCGCGAAGCATGCTGGGAGAAAATCGATCGCGAGCTCATTTGCAACATGTCGGCGATCAGTAAACATCTCAGCTCTCCGCCGTCCGATGCATTTCTTGAAGAAATCTGCCCGCTGTTTCATCCCATATATTTATCTACTTTCTTCACGACTACAACTGCTTCATTTGTGCTCAAGGAACGGACTTTAGCGATGAATATTCGACCGGATAAGTTCTTTTCGGCGATGTCGTAATTCGTTCATCGTTCAATGTTCGAATCTTGTAGCTTTTTGTCGAAACCAAGTTTTAACTCGTCCTATAGTTTTCTCCTTCTAGTTGTGTGAACGTGTACATGGAAATAAATTGAGTTAAATCTCGAGAATTGAACGATGTTTTGCTGAATGTAAATTTGGATCGATGTCTGTCACTAAGGTATAAGCTTACAATGAAAATATAGCTTTTCACCTAAATAATAGTTGTACTACTTCACTCGGTGTGGATTTGGAATTATGGCACTGCAATATATTGGACAGTTTCTGTCTTTCATGAAATATCGAAAGCTACATGTATGCATTGTTCACACTGCACAGGATCCATATTTTTTAATTACCCTGGGTGCCAGAGGTTTATGTTTTATCTAGTGAGTTTAATTGCACCATTGTACCTGCTCAAAAGCAGGTCCTGACCAGCAATTTTGGATTGTTTTTTTTTTGTGTCATTTTGTGTATGCAAGTTTTGTGCCGGTACAATAATATTTCAAATTGGCATATCAAATATGAACAAATATAACCTAAATTAAAATCTGCTTCGGCCTCCTTTCTCAATATCCTCAAGGTTGGCAGACACGAGGGGACTATAGTCACACTTGCACACACACAAAAGGACTAGTTGAACACGAGGGGGACAGTCCGGTGACTAGTCACAGGGACCAGTCGCATGAACAGTACACACAAGGGTACAAGCACAATTTGAGGGGATAGTCCCTTCAATTCAACCAGTTTGAATTATTTTATTTACCATTAACACGAAGGGACTTGGTGCCCGGAACTAGTCGGTCCCTGCGACTAGTCCCCTCATGTGTGCCAACCTTTAGATGTAGCATCCATAGAGGGATAAAATGAAGGTGTGACATCTTCAATCATAAGGCTATAAAAGCAACATTCTATTATTGTTGCAGACCTCATGCTCAAGGGTTCAGTCATTTACTTTATAGGGACCATTTTTCCATTTTATTTCACTAAAATGGCCTGCAAGAAGGCTCAGGCTCATGTTGCCAGGTTTGCACATGAGTGGATGAACTACCGGTGAAGCTCACAGGCTATCACATGTTAGAGAAACTTGTGTCATACTTGCACTAAACCCTTGCAGTAACAGTGCGAATCAGAAAGTGTGACTGTAACCAAAAATTCTGGAAATACAGTGGAACCCGGTTAATATGGACACCAAAGGGACATGAAAAAGTGTCCGTAATATCCGGGTGTCTGTATTAAGCGGGCTGATATAAGAGAAAATATGTGTCGTCGGGACAAACAAAACTGTCCATAAAGCGGGGTTCCACTGTAATTTGACTGCCATGCAGGAAAACCAATGAGATCCAAGATATATAAATTGCAAACCCTAATAATGGTATTATCCCTGTGGTTTTATTTCTTGTCTGATTGGACAGCAAAATAAAAGTGTTCACCCCTGTGAATGGCCAGGTGACCACTAACCCAATTTCACTCTTGGAACACAGAAAGCACTATGCAAGTGTGCCTGAATTAAATTTTGGTTAAGAAAACAGGAGATGAAATTACAGGTGGCTGAGAGATCCTGAGAAACCAGCTTCTTCTGTCGAGCAGCCAAATTTTGTAGAAAAGTATACCTTTATTATGTTCATTGAAGCAAAGCTTTTTTTAAGACTCGACTGTGAACTTTTTTAGTTTTAGCTTTTTTCCAAAATTTGAGCTTCTAAACTTGGGGTGCGGCTTATCTGCGAGTGCGGCTTATACGCCAGTGTTTACGGTATGCTTATTTGAAGCACTTGAAACCTCAGTGCAAGCTACTAAATAAACCTTGCTGTATATTCAATATATTCAATCTGAACTCAGGCTATTTGTTATTGTTTTTCATTTCCACAATCTAATGGATTTAATAAATGGCATGCTAGTCTCTCACAACTCAGCCTCCAGAGATATTATCCACAGATTATCAGCAACAGTTTATGAACACATATAAACATAATCACAATCAAAGTTGGCTAAAGTTGGACACTGAGTTGGAGGAAGAGGTCTCAAGTGGAGCAGTGTTTTGAATAACAATACAAGTAATACAAAGAAATAGCAACATATTTTGGCATCATGGCAATGATCCTCTGTTGTCACGAAGGGCATTTAGGCTGCTAAAACCTATCAAACAAATGGAGAAAAAAAACATGATTAAACATGTGAAAAGAAACGAATATAACTCGAAAACAGTAGTGTGAACTCGTGCTGATCACTCCCGCGAAATCAAAAGTACATGTCACGAAACACGAAAAAAGCTACAACTTCAAGTCCAATTTTGACCGTTAAAACGGCGGGGCCCGCCTGGGCCCGCCGACCTTTTCATAAAACTTAACTATCCAACTACATTTCTGTGTAAAAATAATCTAAGATACTGATCACCAGTAGCAAAGAAAACGCCATATGTGTACCCATGTTACACACGAATGATAAACAAAGGTTTCCAAGACAGCTCGGTTTTCATTGACAAATTTTGATACGAAAAATGCTTACCTGAACTTATAGCTTGAACCATAGCTTGCTGAGGTAATCCTCTAACAGATCCCCGAAAATGATGAACTGAATCGCTCGATAACAGAAGAAATCCACCGAAAAAGGACGAGCTATCCTCACTCACGACACAAAAACACGTCCGCCATAAGTATCGCCCAGCTGACGCGTGATTGGACGATTTTAGTCACGTGAACCGTGTCCAACACCGCCTGATCAGTGGCTAAACACGTGCCGCAATATAAGATACTGTATTGCCCGACGATGCGTGGTACAGATGAAGTTGCGTGACCTTTTATTACTGTATACGCCAAAAAAGATAGGGTTTTAATGGCCGTTGCCGTTGTGGAGAGGTGGCCGTTGTAGAGAGGTTAAAACAAGAGTGAATGTATGGACTGTCCGCCGGGACAAAAGAAAGTGGCCGTTGTGGAGATGTGGCCGTTGTGGAGAGGTGGCCGTTAGTAGAGGTTCGACTGTATCAAAAATTTCCCGGCGGTACCCCCCTACAAACTCGGGAGGCACTCGAAAGTTAGTACGCGCAAGGAAAAGGAGACATCTGCACGCAGGCTATCCCCTCCCCTTTCGCACTTATTACGGACAGTTTTGTTTGTCCCGACGAAAAGCTCATATATTTTATCTTACATTACAACGGTCACTTTTCCGCTCTCATACAAAGTTAACCTCGCTTATCTGTGCACTGTATATTGTCATGACATGTTTGACAACTGTCTTGCTCACTGTGCTGCGTGGCAGGCGTAACACAAAAGTTTCACTTCCTTGGTCTTTTACTGCAGTCATTAGACGTTGCTTAATACGGACAATTGTTCGTGTCCGTCTTATCCGGGTTCCACTGTACATACGAGGCGTTTCAATCACAGTCAAAACAAAGGGATTTGACTTCACGAAACTGAAAAAAAAACCTGCCAAAAAACCCCCTGCAAACTGTCAAAGCTATTTGCCTTTATCTCTGTAATTGTGTAATAACCCGACCAATTACACGCCGCGAAATTATTGACATATTATAAATAGACGACGAATTATTACACAAGAATCCATCAAAGAACAGTTCTCATCTTGACTCTGCTCATATCCTAGCTAACTGAACTGGGTAATTACAGTACACTGCACGATTCACGTTTAACGTAACAAATTTATTAGGTCACTTTTAGCAACACTCTGCTCTCGTAAACTAGCTCGCCGACTTGTCAGTTGCGGACAACAAACTCTGTTCAGTTTATTTACCTTCATGTCATTTTGATCAGTACATCTAACAAGACTTAAAACCCAAGCTAATTTGAATACAATCACCCACTGTTTTCTTAAACAACGGAAACTGTGCTCAAATGAGATGATCTTATCTTTCGTCTACAAACCAAGCAGATATAAAGTTCGTCTTTAATTTTAGAAGATATTTTCATATTAAAATCATTCCTCGTTTCGAAAAAAATTTAACACACTTAACAATAGTAGATCTAAAATCCATTTTCTAATATCATTTTGTCACGATGTCCAACGTCAGACTCCCGAAAGCGCGGTGAATTAATTTTCTGCAATCCAGCACGCGGCTTTGATCTGTGTCACAACAGCATTCGCAGCATTCATGCTGACATAACAAAATTCTCAAATCACTCATCACTCATACTCTTCTGATTGTCGTCATACTGTAATATCTTTGTTTACACAGCAGCATTCGCGCTGACATAACAGAATCTAAAAATAATTATATAATTCACTGTGTAAAACTCGCGCCGTGATTGGTTTAGAACTGTTATCTATTAGAGTACAGACGCACGAATGACGTCACGAAGCGGGAAAACGCACGGGCGCCCTGCCTGCTCCAACAAATCCTTCGCTCAAAACAGAGAAATATTTTCGTCAAACTGGAAATATTCCGTAGGAAATTCAATGTTGTTCAATTGATACGAATTTTAAATCGGCTGTTCAAGCTTGGCTAGAACTTGGAGGAAAATATATATCCTTTAGCTCATAATTTGTGAACAGAATCCGATAAATTTAGCGGGATTAAGCTTATCGTTCGCCGTTTATAAGCGACTTGCAACGGGATTTGGATTGGAATAATTCAGATTGTTTTTCCTCATATCAGGACGGAATAGAGGTTAGTCTCTAAATATTTGCTTTTCGAAACATTTGCTGAGTTGAGCTGTAGTTTATTTTAAGCCGTTTAGTTTTCACAAAGTTTTATTTGAGTGCATGAAAACACTGTGGCCTAAACTCGATGTTTGTTGACATAATTTTTATCGGCTTATTTAGCGTATATTCAAGTGAAAATCCGAAGCGAATATCTCCAAAATTATATAAAACAAATAGATTCCATGTTGCCGTGGGTCTGTTCAGTAATAGATCACAGAAGACGTCAAAATGTGGTAGATTATTATCTGTTTCTCTGGATCATGCTGGATACATGACGCACGCAATAAAAAACTGCTAACAGCTAGTAGAATTAACACAAAAAAAATCCATAGAGTGCATTAACTGAAAAATTGAAACAGAACTACAAACGTATGTAAAAATCGACCGCCATTTCCTTCATTCAAGATACAAAAGAATGTCGCGCTTTTGTGAACAGATGATCGGCGGACTGATTAAACTAAAGATAACACTGACGTCTTCGACCTAACACTGTTTGAAATGTGTTTCAAACGGGTTTCAAATGCGTTTCAAATATAAACGCCTTGAAACGCTGATGCGATAAGCCCCCTTTTCCTATGGAGGGTCACAGTTAACGAATATCACGTCACACGACAACCTTTTACCTGTAGAAATTTCATTTATCTCTTCAGTTATCAATTGCTCGTTTTAAACAACTGAAGCTGTGCCGGAATGATTTTCAAAAATTCTGCTCCAGTAAACTAGCTCGCCGTCTTCTTTTCGCGGCTTCGCCCCTCGCGCGTGAGGCTTAAACGTAAGGCCCCGGCCGCACTAGGCTGACAAATTTGTTTGGCGCTACCAAAATATACTACAAATTTTGTCTCCGCCAAATTTTCATTTTGATAAACGCGTACGCACTTGAAAACCAAAAATCATGACAAATTTTTCGCGAACCACAACATATCAATCACGTAGAAACCGAAAAACCTCTGTTGTTGCTGTGAAATTTTGCATTCAACTCCTCGACAATCTTTTAAAACCAGTACTTTCTAAAGTTTTTACTCTCCTGCCTTCGTGGTATGATACACAAACTGATTAACTAGATATTTCTTCTTCTCGGACTGAAATTTTAAACGACTTGCATGTTTCTTGCCGCTTTTCCCGACTGTCACTGTCACTTTTTAGCGCAAACTTGTACCCGATCGGACGTGCACTGTTCACTGCTTGTAAAGCAAATTGTGCTACTCAAACATCAGTATAGGTGCTGCTAGCAGGTAAAATTTTGGACCGGTACAAGTTGTACGGACCGAGGCAAGCGAATAATCATCGCTGTAACCTTGAGATTAATGTGTGTGAATTGACGAATCTGTCAGTTTTGACGCTTGACAAAATTTTGTCCTGCTCTGGGGCAGGATGACGGCGCCTTTGAAGTTTGGTAAGGCTTGACAAAATTTTGGTAGGAAAAAAATCGCCGTTCGCACTTGTGAAACGGAACTGATGACAGATATTTTTGCAAAACAAACAAAAATTCGCCTAGTGCGGCCGGGCCCTAATCAAACAAATGAATTGTACGAAGGACTCTAAAAGACCGGCGGTTACTCAACAAAAGCTTCAACAATGTGACTCAATCAAACGCGACCCTGTTCGTGCAGTTGTCAAAGAAATACACCTACGTAAATAAAAACATTTAAAAACAAACGTGTCTTTCATATTTATTTTGCAACGCAATTTCTCTCCATATAGCTCACTAAAGATGCCAATCTTCTTTTTAAGCATTGCACTTGACACCACTGTCAATGAAGCGAAACAATCGAACAATGCCATATCATGTTCAGTTATTCAAAGAATTGTTACAAAAAAGTCTTACGAAGGAAAGTCTTACGAAGGAATGTTAAGAATGCTTCGACGACGACAATAATGGGCACTTGCGCAAGCGCAGTACCCATAAAAATTACAGTAATATGCGTAACCTCTCGTTACGCAAAGAAATGACTAAAATGAAAGTAAAACGAGCACTGAACGAAATGAATAGTGAAGGTCAAAGCTAAAGCAAAACTTACGTTATAATTCCTGACTCCGAGTCCGTTGAAAGGAAAACCATAAAAATATCTCCAATAATTACTCCTGAATCTCAATGTCTCCCGTGTCTCCTACCCGAGCGATCTGATTACATGTTTTGGTTGTCAAAATACTGGTGAAAATTAACTTGAACAAAATGGCAAAAATAAATTGAGCGTATAAACAGGGGTGGCGAATGGTAAATTCGAGACTTTGCGAGACGGCGAGAGTAGCGTTTTTCTCTGCGAGACCGAGACTTTTTGAATTTTTTTAAAAATTCATAAAAAAAATTCAAAAAGTCTCGGTCAATTTAAAAATTGCGAGACCGAATTGAGACTTTGATATGCCTTTGCGAAAAAAACGAGACTGCGAGACCTGTGAAATTCGACTACAATTTTTCGAGACCTGTAAGTTTTGAAAGACCATTCACCTCCCCTATAAGCGCAAGGCTAAGGTTCGTGACATTGACTATCACTCGTTGTACTGCAAATGTTTTCAACTGGTCACAGTGTCTTCATCTGAACTTCAAACAGTTCAAACCTCGTCAAAACTGTTGCCCGGTTGCTAAAATTCTTCCTTTCCTCTCACCCCGTCTCAATGTTGAGTCTCAAGCGTAAATTGCGGAAAATAATCGTTATCCACGAAGCGTGCAGCATTGAAAGAGGAAGGGGCCTATCATGGGTGGTTTTCATCAACGTTACAAAAACTGTTTGCTTGCATGAACAACACCAGAAAATTAACAGATAAAAGAGAAGGCAGAAATAAACGTTTTGTCCAAATTATAGCTTTGTAGCGTTTTTCAAAACCGAGTTATTACCAAACGAAGTTTTAGAAAATTACAGCATTTATTATACCGCCCAAGGGCCGCCATAAAATTGCACAAGAATTAGAGTAGATTCTACCGTCAATATAATTAGCTTTCACTTCAAATCTGTTTAGACATCACTTCTAAATTATTATCACGTCTAAAAATGACATAAAAATATCCGTTTTTGTGACAGTGTTACCGAACAGATTTAAGATGTTCTTGAACAGCGTGACGGAGGAAAGATGATTCCAAATTGTGTCAGAACTTTGCTTTAATGTGAACTCAACGAGTACAATTATCAAGTGTTGGTGTACAGTTCTTACATCATTGAGCTTAGCTCTATACAAATCGAGCTCCGTTCTCAACTGAACTAAACTCAATTCAACTCAATTCAACTCAATTCAACTGACTTGTCGAGACTTGCTGTTAACAAGTGCTTCTATTTATGCCTAAATTACATATTCGTAAATAACTACTGTTGTTTAGGTCTTATGAGGTAGTTTCAGCTGCTAGTGGTCTCCGAAAGAAAAGAATCTTAATGAGGCTAGTTATGTTTACTTGTGCAAAATTCTGTATTTCAAGAAATAACTCAATTAAGTAAACGGACGTATATTGAGATGTCAACTTTTCCTAAGTTGCCATCGAAAGAAAGTTAAGTTCTAAGATGTGGAAGACACTTATTTTAGGCCTTAAGTTCACGAATCGAGAACAAAGAACTTAGAAGGTGTTGAAAACATGGAGAGAAGCTAGGTTTTAATAATATACAGAAAATGTATTAGTATGCGAACTTTCCTCGAGAAGTGCGAGAGTTTCGCGGGTCAAGATAAATAGTTCGTTATACTTTTATTGAAAAGGAAATTGCTTATTTAGAAAGCTTGCCATCTTACGCAAATTGCTTAATAAAAGAAATCACTTGTTTAGAAAACTTCGACAGCTGAAACTCACTCTGTAATTAAGAAACGATAGCTATGAAATTACAATTTGATATTTTGATTCAAAAGAACTATAAAGTTCGACGTTTTATATTATTTTAAACCCATCACCTGAAACGTAAGATTTATTTCTTATCTTAAATACCCAAAACTACTAAACATAATATTAACCCAAAATATGCTCTTACAACAGTTCAGAAACACGTTCATCATTTCAAAATGATCAGGCTATTTCCGAAACGAAGCACTGGATCGATACCAAACTTTGCATAGAGATTAATGATTTTCATGTCTAGAATATATAAAAATAATAGCTTTGCAGGATTGACAGTTGAGATTTTAGAATTTTGATGACGTCAGATGAAAACAAAGAATAAAAAGGTTTGTGTGGCATATTTTCCAAGTTAAACAGTAAAGTGACTGCATTGGTGTTTTTTTTTAAGCGTTCCAACTACTTAATTGTCTACGGTTACTGCATTATTTTCATTGCGTATCAACCGACCTTCTTTGCAATTGCTTTTGGTGTGTCTGCTCTATTCTCTTTATAGATGCATGGAAAAAATTCAGTCTTCACCGCCAAAAATCGTCGAGAATTTGATAAAGGAGTTTCGACATTACTGCCGGCCAGCAGGGCTAACTATTACGGATGTGAACTGAAGATACGGAGTTTCGAATCTCAGTGTGCTCTTTACTTTCTGCAGGATATCGAAAGTAAACATAATTTGCCCACGCCAAGTTTAATAAGATTATACCATTCTAAAAGATTATATCATTCTTTTTGGAGTTATATTAAGAGACTTAGCTATAGGCTGTCTGAGTCCCGGACAAATTGCAGCACGGTAAAGCTAGACACATAAGACACACATACCAATTATTGTTTTTACAAGTCATTAGTGCTTACAAACAAGTGGCCGATGTTACACAGGAGGGAAAATACTCGATATTCTGAAAACCGAACTTTATATAGTAAAGTTTCCTGCATGCAAGGGATTGTGTGTTCTGGGTTGACAATCTCCTTACAGAACGTCTACACAGTGATTACGTTTCTACAAGAGTCATGACTACAGTGCATCGTATACCCCATAATTGAAATGAATTACCCTAAATCCTCTCATTGCGGGTACCGTACGGTTTATATTTTCAAGTATCTCTCAGGAGGCCATAAGTGAATCAAACACTGTGTTCATGCAGGGGAGACTTATCCCATATCCCATATAGCTATTATTGGATTGAGATACTTTTAAAACAACTTGAAGTATATTACCGATGTAACGGTGCAACAATATTTCCTGCTAGAAACTCAGTAGTTTCACTGAAATGTATCTGGAACAAGAAATTTAAAGCGAGGGGTCATGGTCGGTCATGAATGGTCCCTCAAAACTGTGTTTTCAAATTCTCGCAAACTGATTTGGCTTCTGCTCGAATTGCTCGCAAAATTTTAGTGGGTGCTCGTTTGCTCGTGCTTGCATATTTTTGCAAGAGCTTGCATGCTCCAGCGGTTTGTGAAGGTAGTTTTTTGCAAAGTGTTCGTTGCTCGCAAGGCTAACTTTAATTGTATTAATTTGCTCGTGCTCGAAAAGAAAAATGCTGTGAGACCAGTCGATAACGGCCCTATTAAAAAGCGCAATAAGACCGCTGTACTACGGTAGTACGTACTATCAGACGGAGTGACGCATGCAACAAGAAACTGAGAGATGAACGAAAACAGATGTGTGGGAGTAATACTAAAACAAAATGAACGAGAGACCGAAGAGATGTTAGCTTCATGGTGGATAGTATTCCTTCATTTTGTTTTATATGAAATTCTCAAATCATTAATAATTCATCAAGTTAAAACAAAGGAAATCATAACCGTGTCGGAGGTTTGGATACCCGGTCTTAATTAGCATAGATTTTACGATTTTATTTCTCCATTTACTCCTTAGTTTTTGTTTCGATTGAGAAGATATATCAAACACTCGAGACAGTTTTTCATCGGCTATCCAAACACCTCGAATTTCGTCAAAAATACTCCGCTGCGCGTCGTATTTTCAACTCCCTGGTTTCAACTCCATTCGGCGGTGTTTGGATATCCCGATGTGTCTCTCGTGTTTGATATAACCTATCAGCTGGTTCTGGATTCGGGAGTAATACTGATGGTAGATCAGTATCATTATAAATTGATACCCTTTTCTCCTCATATAAAATCGCGCCATGTTACCTTATTATATATGCCTTCTCATGACATTAAAATGAGATTTAAACATGAAACAGACGAAAGATTGTTTTTATGTTCATAGGAAAGTTTTTAGGTCTTCATATTGGAACGGTTTCTTTTTTTCTAGTTCAACAAACAACAAGCTAACAGGTTGCACCTGGTTGCACGTGTTTCAGTACAAATTTGAAACAAAGCATGGATTTAGTTTCAGGGAGTGAACACATATTTACATGTCGACTAAAACATCTGTCGGCCATCCGGGTGATTATTGCATTATAATCAAGTGAAACTAGAATTATACTCTCCACGTATTTCAAATCTGTTATAGAAGAACATGTTGTATAAAAAACTAAAGAGAAATCAGGATAATTATAACTATCCGTCAGCTTTGCGTGATTCAGTCCGGCTTTTTCAATTGATTGTGATGCCGTGACTTGACTTCATTTCATAACATTTGTTGTGTCAAATTCACAAAATTTCACTATTTCTTGATTTCGCTCAGTTTGCCGAATTTACTAAAAGAAAAGACCGAGTTTGCAGTGTGTACAAGTATAAACAACACTGTATCTAAAGTTGTAGGTAAATGATTCTACCAGAATGTTTTAAATAAGGCCGTTTTTACTAATCGCTGGTCGGCCGAACAGGGTTTCCAAATCAGTGAAAAATATGAAACCAAATACATCAAATACACAAGATGATTCGAATAATGAACTCTCGAGTTTGGACAAGCCTTTCACGAAGATAACACGAGAGCGGAGTAGTTTTAATAAGGTCTGTTAGCCGCTTTCAAAAGAACACTTTGGCAACAAAAACCATAACATCAGACAGCGTAAAAGACTAGCACAATGTACTTAAAACCTCACCTCTTGTAACAGGATTGAGTCTGGAACCTGTACATGCGAAAGATGTTTCTTTTTAGGTTTCTTTCAAGCCATCAGTTAACGATTTAGAGTGAACCGAGGCCAACTTCAGACTTGTGTGTTATTTTTGTCCGGCGAACCATGCAGACAACTAAAAACCGAAGCTGATCAAAATACTGAGAGTGGTTTATAACTAGCGGCGAATTTATGCTAATCAGACAATGACAATAATGGAAAGGCTTGCTCCTGCCGGCCTTACGAAGTTCAGCGCACTCACCTTTATAATGAGATGAAAAATCTCTTTCCGTAATCAATTGCAGATGTCCACGATCTGGATGGATTACAAGATGAGCATAGAAGAGGACTAGTGACGGGAGAGTCACGTTCAGTGTGTGCGGCCGGTCGGGCCTCGAGAGTATTAATACTAGCAGGTACAGTCAGGCCAGTGCAGGCTGAAATTGGCTAATTAAACCCCCAAGACCACTTTAACCTGACCAATGAAGCAGGTTCTTATTTGGAAAAATTAGTAAAATTCAGGAAACACAGGCTTAGACCAAAACGTGCTTCGAATAATATGTAAGAGCATATTTTGGGTTAATATTATGTTTAGTAGTTTTGGGTATTTAATTATAAGATAGGAAATAAATCTTACGTTTCAGGTGATGGGTTTAAAATAATATAAAACGTCGAACTTTATAGTTCTTTTGAATCAAAATATCAAATTGTAAGTACAGAATTTTGCACAAGTAAACATAACTAGCCTCATTTAAGATTCTTTTATTTCTGAGACCACTAGCAGCTGAAACTACCTCATAAGACCTAAACGAAGTTGTTTATCTTTAGTGTTAACAGTAGTTATTTACGAATATGTAATTTAGGCATAAATAGAAGCACTTGTTAACAGCAAGTCAGTTGAAGAGAGTTGAATTGAGTTGAATTGAGTTGAATTGAGTTGAATTCAGTTGAATTCAGTTGAGAACGGAGCTCGATTTGTATAGAGCTAAGCTCAATGATGTAAGAACTGAACACCAACACTTGAGAATTGTACTCACGCGTTGAGTTCACATTAAAGCAAGTTCAAAAACATTTTGGAATCATCTTTCATCCGTCACGCTGTTCAAGAACATCTTAAATCTGTTCGGTAACAGGAGGTCCGCATATTCACAATGTACAGTATAAATGTGATTGCCTATCTGAAAACAAATATGAACTACACCCATGTTAAATTACTTTTATGGTCAGCAGCAAGCAGTATTTGCTATGTGAAAACTAAGAACCTAAACAGCCTGATTTCTCATTAGACGGCATCCAATATATAAGAACAATTTCTGACTTGGAAAAAATCGGGGTTGATACGTGGTATTTCAAAAAGATGAAATCGTGTTTCTTTCCCGCAACTTAGGAGTTGTGGTATTGGTTGATAAATTATTTTAGGTGTAGTCGGCAGTTGAATGGTACTGGGCACCTCATATATAAACAATAGCCTCCATTTGGCGAGGAAATATGCTCGGATATTTGTCCTTGGACATTATCTGTTCCGAGAAGCGAACAGTTTTCCGAGAGCGAAGCTCGAGGAAAACTGTGAGCTTCGAGGAACAGATAATGTCCAAGGACAAATATCCGAGCATATTTTTGAAGCCAAATGGAGGCTATTGTAGTTATTATCCTTCAAATATTTTTTCACAAGGCCGCTCTGTTTGCCGTGGAAGATCTCGGTCGGCCAAGCTGTTAAACATCAAAATAATTATGTTGGCATTCAAAAATATTTCTAGTCTGTTCAAAACAATCAGTTTTATTTAATTTAGCAATTTATTTGAGATGGAAACTGAACCTGCGAACGTGAAACGCAAATTTTCAAAACTGGGGAATATCACTTGGGGAATATCACCCGGATATTCCCCAGTTTTGGCTGCGTCACGTGACGTGTTTAGACCAATCGCGCGCGAGAAAAAATTTTGATGGATTATAAATATATATATTTTATGTGACGTACCAAATTATTCTGAACTTCCAATGAACTTCCAATGAACTTCCAACTGAGCGGAAAATCACCAGCACCTGAAAGACCACCTCTTGTTTGGTAATCTTACGAAGTTTTGTTAGGTTAACGGAAGTTGAAAACTGGAAAATTTAGAGACGTTTGTATGACTGGGGTGCCAGTGATACTGAAACGTCTCTAAATTTTCCAGGTTTTCTTGACTCAGGTAGAACCTAACCTAACAAAACTTCGTACGATTACCAAACAAGAGGTGGTCTTTCAGGTCATGTGCTGGTATTGATTTTCCGTTCAGTTTAATTGTAATCATTTTGAATTTGCGGCGGCCATTTTGGACCGGAAAGGTCTATTCGTGTCGTATAGACCAGAGTTAATAGAGGGAAATGGTTATGAAGCCCGGCAAACTTCAAAGGAGCAAACAAAGAGGCCAACTTATGTTGAAAGGTCCATGACCGTGCACATCTTTTGCTTTGCGCTCATACACTATGCATGAATTACGTAATCACAACGTTTCTATTGGTTAGTTGTTAACCACCTATTGTATTTTGTCAGGTTTTGTGCACGGTCAGCCCCCAAAATAGCGAACAAAAACATATAACAAAGAACTTTGCAGGGCTTCATAACCATTTCCCTCTATTAACTATGTATAGACTTGTCGTAAGCCAATGTGTTTTCGACAAAGTTGTACCATCTAAATTACTGACTGACTCGTAAAAATACCGTTCGATCCCCATTTACCGGCTTCCTATTGTGATGTGCAGTGTTTGTGTAGACTATGTATTTCGCTACCGACTCTGTCGCTAGTGTAAAGCAAACCTAAATGCACTCGCACCGCCGCTAGACCTCAAGTTCTCATGCAAGCGTGGTGTGCGAATCGGTGAATTTGATTGGCTATGTCATCGTTGACCAGAGCGCGCGTTATATATAATGACAAAACTTTATAATCGTCGTTAGGGATGGACCATTTTATTTTGAGGGAAGGGGGGGAGGGGAGGGGGGGGGGGGTTGGGCAATTTTTCTGAGCTCGAATTTTGTTTTCCGTCTTGAGTTTGTGCAAGAATTTTTTTCACCTTTTGCTTGTGAGTGAGTGAACTCGCTTTGCACGATTTTTTTTTTGGTAATTGCCCAACCCTCCCACCCTCCCCCCCTCCCCCCTCCCCCCCTCAAAATAAAATGGTCCACCCCTTAGCATAACCACTGACCGACTTTGAGGTAAACGCGCAATCTGATTGGCTACACAGGGGCCGTCTATTGTTAAATACAGTTGAACCTCTCTACAACGGCCACCTTGGGGCCGAAATAACTGGCCGTTGTAAAGAGGTGGCCGTTGTACATAGGGAGGTTTCAATTCGAGTTAAGTATGTATCGGTGTACGGTTGGGACGAAAAATCCTGGCCGTTGTAGAGAGGTGGTCGTTATAGACAGGTGGCCGTTAGTGGAGGTTCGACTGTAGTCAACACTCGCCTATGTGTTGTCTTAATTGCAAGATTATATTATTTAGTTCAGATATTCATCATCGCCTGTTCATTCATGTTGGGAAGTTACATAAAATGTATTATATTTTCAGTTTCAGTGACAGAACAATCGGGAACGGGAAATTTCTACTACAGCAATTAGAACACTCGCTTTTGTTTTCTTCGAGCGGAACTCAGTCACGCCTTTCAGTATCGGCTCGGAGAAAACTCGAACATAGAACATGGGAAACCACCTTCTACTGGTACTTAGAAACAAAGAGCGAGCTGTCCACTTAGTGATTGCTCGGGTTAGGAGAATCGACCATAAAAAATGCATCTCTTATCTTTACTTTACTTTTTACTTTAATAGTTTTTAACACTGTACAAAAGTTATAAGTACTGAAGGAAAAACCCTGAACAGGAACTACTTCCCTAAATATAGGGCTACTCAGTCATAAATTATTGAATAAATAAAATCAAAAAATTCAATTCAATTCATCTTCTTTGTATAGTTTTCTAAAAAGCAATATAGAAACACTCTCAAAAGTTTGGTAGATCTCGAAATGGCTGTGGAAACACTCGCGTACGGCTCGGGCTTCAACTGCTAGCTCGTTCATCCATAACTTCCATATAAAACGAAAAATGCAGAAAAACGGAAAAATGTTTTCTATTTAATTTCTCAAATATTTAGTTGTAGACTGCGAGCAGTCTCTTTCTTTTCCTAATGTTTTTAGGGCACGCGCGCGATCGAGCGGCGAGCGGTCTCTCCTCGTTTTTTCACCTAATTTGCATAATTATAACATTTCCGCTCGCGCCAAAGATCTGAGGAGAAAAGACCGACTGCTCGCAGTCTAATTTAGTTGTAATTCTTTTGGGCTCCTGTAATAAAATGATATATTGTGATAAAAACTTTCAAAATTCGCGCCCTTAAAATTACGCGACAGTGGAGACACAGCGCGACGCTGGCGAAGTATGGAAAAACTGGAAAAAGATAAAATTGTTAGACGTGCGATCGATTTGATCAAGCGTTTGTCCAAGGACCATTTGGTCAGGTTATTCCCCAAGCAATCAAAGGCTCCTATGAGCCAAAATAAATTTAAATGGATAAATTAATTAATAGCCCGATTAAAGTTTACAGCCCATTGACTGACCGAGTGAAATTTGTCCACCAAATGCGATATATAACCCGTTCATTGCTTTCGCATTCACGAGTTAAAATTTAAAGTAGTAACGCGCGAAACGCGCGAGGCGAGGGATCCATCCACGCGCGCAAGTCAGCGTTCTTGTATCGCTGGCTCGTATTGCGTTCCGTGGTAGTGAAAATGATTCCGCCATGTTTGTTATTTTCCGCGAACGAATGTCTATTTTGACACCGAGTTTTGTTCTTTTCGTGGTCCTAGGGTGGTTTGTGCCACTCTCAATTAATCAGTGCAGTGATAATAGTGACTGTAATTTAAATGGCTACTGCACGGAAGCCGCAGGCATGTGTATTTGCAATCCTGGATGGTGGGGAAAAAAATGCCAGTTTTGTCGACTCAGGTGAGAAAACACACTTCTTTTCATATTTAGGAGTTAGTAATGTACATAAACAACTATTCGCTGAATATATTAGTTGTAACGTAATGTTTAGAATCGCCTCTTATCGAATATTTCGATTTTGCCAATTTTAAACTTTACTGTATATTTTCGTTTACCTTTTCACTTTCCTAAAGCCACCGTGTATTAAAGCTTTAGCTTAATTCCAGCACAACGCTAATGTAAAATATGTTAAAATGAATTTAAAGTTAACTTGTTTATGTTTAGTTTTTGATCAATGTGAAATCAGTGCACTTTAATTTTGCAGTGTTTTCAAAACCTGATTTTATACCTGGTGTTGAGATGGTTAACTTTGTAAAATTAAGTTAATTATCGCTACATGTACATTTTGTATATGCATGGTTTCTTAGTCGCATCATTAGATAAGATTTTTCACAGTAACTGGCAAAGACTTGATCAAATTTGAGCACTGTACATATGATACATGTATGCGTACAAACCCTCACTTGAAAAAGAACCCCCCTCTAGAAGCTGGTCCCGATGGTGTCTTTCTTTTAGAGAGTTGACTATACATGTACAAATCTGTATATTTATAATTTATACATCGTACTGTCTCGGTGTTCTTACATCTACAGTCAACTCTCGCCTTGCGGACACCCCGTTATTATGGACACCCACTATTACGGACAAAATCCACCCGGCAAAAGCTATAGAGGTTTGACTGAAAATGACTTCCACAATTGCAACCTCTCGCTATTACGGACTCCAAACTAAGTCCCGAGGTTGTCCGCTATAATGACAGTTGACTGTACATGTAGTTTGAATTAAAATAAATGAAGGGCTTGATCAAAAACTATGCTTAGTACTGTAAGTAGAGCGTTTAAACCCATTTAGCATAGTTTTGGATCCAACCATATACATAGGCTCGATTTCTGCTGCTCTCTCGAGCTCGGTCTTTGTTCCTCCCCGAGAAGAGATGGCTGGATGCGTGAGCGGCCAACGTGTCTGTGACGTAAAGTAAACAAATTAATTTATTCAACTCTAGATACTCTGGTTTGTGACATTCGTTTATTTTCCATTATCTCTTATATTTTCTGAAGAAAAGGATCTGATTTGAAACGTTCCGTGAAGGATGTTGATTTTTTGCCTTTATTGTGACGCCAGGCTCGACTGTTGTTACATAAAAACCCGGAATGAAAAATATTACAAGACATGTAGTAACATGACCAGTTTGTATACGTAACAAGAAACAATAAGGTTTTGATGCAATTTCTCCAGAGACGTCGTGTTCTGGTACCACATGATTTTGATAAAATCCCAGATAAAATTTATCACACAAGGCTCCCAACTTACTATTTTGTGTATTGTACACAAAATTAATGTACAGTTACTGTAGTAGATGTACATGTTGAACTAGTTCCAAATGGATCTCATCAGTTGCCATGTGTGGTATTAAAATGGTAGTGGCTTAGCACAAACTTTCTGTGAACTTTCCTTGACACGGATGAAAAATCCATCCTGTTAGTTGAATAATTTGTAACTTTACAATGAAGACATCATGCCCATTAATTGACATTAACGATTCCTGTTGCATATCTTCAAGAGTTTCAAGGTTAAATGTCTCTTGAAGACGATCAAACGCCACATCAAACAACTCTTTGCATCTGTGAAATATAATTCATGTCGCCTGCTCGATTCGGGCAGGCACGTTTCTCATTGGTGGAAATTAACAATACCTACATGTAGCTCATGTGTCCAGCCGTGCCATCAGGGAAAGAGTGTGGGTTCATTTTCCCGAACAGTGGCTGGTAATTGAGCCTATGCAACATAGCCCATCTTTGTTATAATTGTATGTATTTTTTTATCATTACAAGACTGGATCAAGAGAGTGGAGTAATTACTGATGGAGATGGTAAATATGCCAATCCTTCAAAATGCTCATGGCTTATAGAATCACAGAGGTAAGAGTCTTTCTTATCATACATTTACCAGGAGCACATCACCCTGATTTACATATAATTATCTTCAAGTATTCTCAATGTTAAAAATTAATGTTAATATTATTGTTACCTGTGTGCTCATAAAATTTTATACTGTACATGCACATAATATTGTTATGGTAAACTGTACTGTGTACTGTACACAAGCTTAGTGGTCCACAACATATCCTGGTTTGAGTAGCTTGAAGCAACTAGGACCCTGGATGCAATGCTAGTCCATCGCAGGTTACACCCCAGTAGTTTTTATCAGGTTCCCCTAGCAGTTTGCCGGTACCCATGAGGATTGAGGGGCACTAATGAGAGTAAAGTGTCTTGCCCATGAACACAACACAACATGACCCTGGTCAGAACTCAAAGCCGAACCATTCAATCCAAACTTTGATATGTAATGATATACAATGTAGTAACACATACATTGTACTTTTCTTACAATGGGACGTTCCAAACATTTTCCGCATCTGGGTATGGAGGGTCAGATTCCAACACCCCTGTTTTTAGCTGTCGGTACATTGTACCTTTGAAGATTGCGTCCGAGGGCCCCAAAATTTTGTCGGCTTCTTTGAAAAATTATTCCGACAGGCCAAGAGCCAAAGCTTGACCCTCCATAGGGGGGGTTCAAAAAAAATTTGGAATGTCCGGGCAATACTAATTTATAAAGTTCTAGTGGAAGTTGGCTTTGTCTTCTGAAAGCCGACATGCATGTATTCATGATCTAGATATAATTATTCACCAAGTACATAATATACTGTGACTACTGTAGGTTAATTATTTACTAGCCTACTGAGATACATTAAGTAAAATTATAGCATTTTACAATGTCATTGATATATGTTTTGTTTCCTTATTCCCTGTGCAATACATACATGGTAGTGTCGACTTACAATATTGTATTATAATTTAACTTATGGAAACATTGACTTTAAAAAAATAAGAGCTGACCCTTCATGAAAGAAGGCATCTTTGGTTGGAAAGAATGATGATTTTAACAGCAGTGTATGCATGTTACAGTAGTGTGCAGTGCTGTAATAATATTGTTTAAGTCAAGATTATTAATTGAATTTCCCTTAGTCTGAAATACAAATTGGTATTTTTTTCTCTTTACTGATACTAACAGCGATTACATACATGTAGTACATTAAAAAATAATTAATTGTTGTTATTACAATGTATACATGTAGGCCAAATAGCACCATTCATTTGGATTTTGAAGAGTTTGCAACTGAATGCAATTGGGACCATTTATATATCTACGATGGCAAGTCTGTTCAAAGCCCCTTGATAGCAGTAATAAGGTATGAAATTGTAATTAAATCAGTTGCTACATGTACCAGTGCAGTAGTCAGTAGTGTCATACATGTAGATTGTTTACCAGGTATACAAATAATGTTAATAATAGAATAATAATAGAGTACAATTTTATATAGCGCCAAATCCAAACGTCCAATGGCGCTTTACAAGAGGAAATGGGAGTACATGTACATACTTGGCTATGGCTTTATAGTACAGTACTGTAGTTTGAATTTTAAAATGTTAATTAACTTATAATAATAATTATTGATACTTTTTCCTCCAAGTGCCCCCCTCCCCCAAAAAAATTTAAATCGCCTACGAGCTCGCCAAAATACTGCAAGACTCATAAAAATATATAGATGTTATTGAACTAGCGTGAGGTCCGTATTGGGAAAATATTGGTCAAGTTCTTTTTTGCAAGTTTATATTCGGCTCGGTCCATAAACTTGCAAAAAAGAACGAGACCAATATTTCACAATACGGACCGAACAAGCTAGTTCAATAAAGTTTTTATTATAATAATAATGGATTTTTTTAAAATTTGCTAATAAATTAATGCAACCATTCTCGGTTAACGCGCGCTCGCCAAAGCTAAGCATATTCTTGCATTTTGCAGGCCACTTTGCGAAAAGTTTAACCAAAATAATCCGCCAGAAATGAGGAAACATGTTTCTACTTAATAGAAAACAGTTTTCTTTTGCTCAATGTTTCATCATATATAAAACGAATTCGGCAAAATGAGTTTGTGAGTGGTCCATCTTAGCGGTCCGTATTGTGCAGGGAACCAATCAGAATGCTCCTTTTCATCGTGGACCAGTTTGCCTTATAATAAACTGTGATGCACTACATACTGTACATTTTGTAAGATATATGTTTGTATGTAACTATGTATGTATGTATGTATTTATTAATTAATTAATTATCAATAAGAGTGCTTGTCGAAAGTGATCCGGGATTGCTTTGTTGTTGTTGTTGTTTTTTCTATCCGGGATTGCTTTGGTTTTGCTTTTTTAATTACTACTCATACAGGACACTCTAAAAAAATCTTGCCCCTTTGGTTTTGAAAACCACTCTTACTAATATCAAACTTAAGGACTTCATACATGTACATCAACCAAATCAAGTTGTGTGTACAGTCATGTACATGGGTTGTAAAGTTGTTTCTGTCTGATTATACACAGTGGACTAATAAAAGACAAATCAAAGGAGGAGTACTCTGACGGGCAAGTTCTCAAGTTACAGGCCAAGTCAGGAGCTGCCTTTCTGTACTTTTACAGTGATAAAAACTATGTTGAGGATGGATTTAGAATTAAATACAGGTGGGCTGTTGTACAGTGGAACCCCGATTTAACGAAGTTCCAGGGACTGGGGAAATTGGTTCGTTAAATCGGGGTTTCGTTAAATCAAGAACCCCGATATAACGAATTTGTTGAAAACTGACCAAAAACTTCGTTAAATCGGGGTATAGTTAATAATTAATTTGCCGTAATGTTAACTGATTAAAGACAAAGAAGATAAAGCCGATTAGATGGCCACGACAGTACTATTTTTAGCAACATGTATGACTGTAATGACTGCTGACAACTTTCTTAGAGAATTAAAATATTGTACTGTAGTCGATTATTCATCTTCTGTGTCGTGATGACATTTATTCGTTATATCGGGGTAGATTTTACATTCGGGCTTCTAGATTGTGTTCGTTATATCGGGTATTTCGTTAAATCGGGGATCGTTAAATCGGAGTTCTTTCCCATGCATTTTATTGTAATTCTCGCCGGGCTGAATAAATTTGTGCGTTAAATCGGGGACTTCGTTAAATCGAGGCTCGTTAAATCGGGGTTTCACTGTAGCTTGCATGTACTAATTTTATTATAATGCATAGTAGGCATTCCTCTTGTTGGGGACAAGCGCACAGATGTTTTTCCAACTCGTAGTAACAAAACTCAACGTTTAATTTTCCATAGCACAGCAATATTCTAAATCATCCGACCACACGTTCGATGTGTACAACATACGGACCAATGTACGACCGGTGAAAAACTAAATAAACAAGAAAGATAAATCACAATTATTTCACAAAACGTTCGTACACTGTACTAATAGAAACTATGAACACTCTACTCACAAGTTCTGTGCGGGGTATAACGGCAACAACTCGCTCGCCAGAACATGTTCGTTTACCAAACCATGTGCAACTGAGTCACGTGATCTGGGTGCACAGTCCTACCAGTTCATTGTCGCGTTTCGGACCAGGCCGCTAATCGGCCTCAACACCTCTGTCTTGAGAGACTTAATTGGTTGGTCAAAAAATGTTCAGATCTGTTGGAGACACTGTGTCTTGAGTGACTCAGTAGACTAACTCTGGCATGGCAGTCTCCGCCACACTTGATGCATATAAAGTTGGAGATCTGGGTGGAATCCTGGATTTCTCTGATTTCTCTTCTCGGCCAGCTGGAGGTTTGTCTTCTCCTCGCCCTTCTTGACACCCTCTCTGACAGAACTTTGGACAATAATACATGTATATCAAACTCAAGAGACTGTTTTATGTAGTGTTTGATCGCGATATCCAAACATCAAGTTCTAAGAGGGTTGAAAATATGATGCACAGCGGAGTATTTTTGATGAAATTATGTGGGGTGTTTGGATGGCTGATGAAACACTGTCTCTTGTGTTTGATATATCTTCTCATTCAAAACAACAACTAACGAGTAATAGAAGAAAATAATAAAATCGTAAAAATATATGCTAATTAATACCGGTTATCCAAACCTCCAACACAGTTATGATTTCCTTTGTTTTAACTTGATGAATTATTAATGAGTTTGAGAAATACATGTACAATAAAATTGTACAAAATCTTGCATACACTTTATATTATGTATAAAAGCAAGAAAGAATAATTATAAAGCAGGAAAGAATACATAATCAAATGGCTTGGGGGAACAAAATCAACAAGCCATTTTGAAGACATTAAAAAATGAAGACAAGGGAAAAAATCAAAAAACTCTTCTACAAGTTCATTTACAATGTAAGAGAACACTATGCTCATCATCTGCCAAATTATGTCATTGATTTTATTTACTTTTGATTCACTGCAGTATATCAGAAGATTGCTCAGCTAAATGCAGTTTCCATGGCTATTGCGACAAACACAAAAACTGTGTGTGTGACGCAGGATGGACCGGTTCAAATTGTAATGTTCAAACCTGTATTGCTGCATGTGTGAATGGATATTGCAATAATGCCACAAGGCTGTGTGACTGTAATGCTGGATTCACAGGTAAGAAAATGGTGAAATGACCACATAATTCTGTAGAAGTGATATTAGCTAATTGTCTGCACGCTCAACAATAAAACAATGTGCATGTCAGTTATTTTTTTATGTCATGGAACTCTGTGAAATGGAAGTAATTTGCCAGAATGATCCATCACTCAATCTCTTGAATAGCGATTACTAGTGACTAGTGGAGATGTTTAGAAATTTGGAGAATTAAATATTGTCACTTGTTTTTTTATCCACTGGCAGTTAATTACCACACACCCAAAGCTCGATGGTTAGTGTGTTGGACTCTGAATCATTGCGGTCCGGGTTTGAGTGCTGTCCAGGGTCATTGTGTTATGTTCTTGCACAAGACACTTTACAAAATACAAAACAAACAAAATGTTAGGCGCACGTCCATGGGAAGTAGCAATACTCCTACAGAGTCACTTCATGCTATGGAACTGAACCTGACTATCAGCTTAAGTAGTGCGGGACACCGTTTTAAGCCTGTTAGTGCAGACTAACTTTATATTGTTATTGGCATACAATGTACTTTCATTCCACTTGTCTGGTATGTACACAAGTCATGAGTTGCTACTGTCCTTGTGGTACTGTACTAACAAACAAGCTGTTAACATATGATTGTACATGACTTTGTACATGTGTACTCATACCTAAATACTGAAATCATTGCCTTGGGTGGGGAGGAAGGTCAGTAAAAGCAAACTGAAACAACTGTCTCCCTACATGTATAATATTAAGTCATGTGACTGTACGTGTAACTCCCGTGAACCCAGTTGCCAGCAGTGTACATGGAATAATATTTTATTAGACATTTTTTACCTTCTTCAGTCAAACCTGTTGACAATAAAGTGGCACACTCGGTCTTCTTTGTTTCATAGGTGCATCATGTAATATGACTGGTGACAGAGGACACTGGGTTCAACATTCCTCAAAAGGCCAAGGTGGGTCTTGAACCACTGTAATGGTAATGGTATTTAGTATATAGCGCATTTTCTATAATATTCAAATGCGCTTTACAATTCAACTCAGGGGTGAGATCGGACGTCAGCTTGTAAAGGCGTCTGTGGCAGCCGCTATCAGTCCATTCATGACCTCGCCCCACCCACCCAACCCACGAATACATGAGAACAGGCCAGACCACAACACCGGGGACTACATGTACGTCCCCTACTCTTTTCGAACAGTGCATCAGTGTATCAGACCTGTGCAGTGACTACATATTATGTGCAGTTGATCAAAGGGGAAGAATTCTTTTTCACGAATGTCCAATCAGTATATACATTGACTTGTTTATTTTTTGTCACTGTCATACTGTAGCTGTATTAAACATGAGCACTGTCTGACTGGGCTCATAATTTGAAATCCAGCTTGCTCTGACAGGCAAGTAAAAGTTCTCGGGCAAGCAATGTGTAAGCTTCATTTTAAACCCTTGCTTTACCCAAATTATGTGCCTAAAATTACATTTATTTTGGTTTTAAAATCATTATTAGTCAGTGGGCAGCTTGCCTGGGTCCTTGCCCATCGGACAAGTAAGCAGGAAAAGTTACTTGCCGACAGGAAAATCTACTTGTCTCGAACTTGTAACCAGATGGCACTTTAATTTGTCGAGCTCCCTGCTGTCAGTGACTTACATGTCTGTTGATTTAATTGAAAGTAGATTTTATTATTGAATGATGTAAGTTTGCAAACTGGTCCATGAAGAAAAGGAGCCTAATTGGTTCCCTTCAAGTGGTCCCAATCTTGCAATAATACGAACCACTAACCTTTTTTTCCAAAGTTCAAATACGCTTTACAATTCAACTTGAACATCAGCTTGTAAAGGTGCCTATGGCAGCTGCTATCAGTCTGTTCATGATCTCACCCCTCCCACCCAACCCATGAATATAATAATAATTATTATGTGAACAGTTCAGACCACAACACTGGGGACTACATCCCGTACTCTTTTCAAACAGTGAGGCCTTTTGTGCCACTAGCTTGCACAACCTTTAACATTAAAATGTTATCAATGTTGTTCTTTGATCTACAGACTTAATACAGGGTCGGGCATCTCATGCTTCAGTTGTACTGGGTGACTACATGTGGGTGTTTGGAGGTTTTTCATTTAACTCAGAGCCCTTGGAAAACCTCAACAGGTACATGTACATACATTATACATACCAGTTTTAATATGTATATTCACATCAACAAGACATGATTGTTTAAAGTTAATAACATGTACATGTAAGTACTACACGTATGTAACTGAAACTCAGTGACAGAATCTGACTGGAAGTCCCCATTTTGCACAGGGTTCAAAACACTAAATGACAAGCATGTATGAGCTACATGTAATGATCAGCTTGCCAATCATACAATCATGTACTCCACAATAGGAATGTTTTATTAGTTCATCAAGAAAAGTCAGTAAAGGTTAAAGTGACTGTCTGCAAGCCTAGTGGCTTATCAGGCTAGCATTTAACTCCAGTTTGGAACCATAGCATGAAGCAACTAGGAGTAATTTCACTACTCCCTCTGGATGGATGCTAGTCCATCGCAGGTAACCCCCCAGCATTTTTGTCAGGTTACCCTCGGCTGACTATTCGCCAGTACCCGTTTACTCCTGGATGGAGACAGGCAATGTGAGAGTTATTATAAGTATCTTAATTGTCTAAGAACACAACACATTGACCCCGGCCAGGGCTCGAGCCCAGACTGCTCGATTCCGAGTCCAAGGAGCTAACCATGCATTAATTAGGCCTCTGCACCTCCCTCAAGAAAAATCAGTAAGGAGCTTCTGTATAAATTTACTTCATCAAAGATACTTGTGATATTCCCACTTAATAAAACACAAATCACCAAGTACAGCTGTAGCAAGAAATTAAATGTACCAGGAGAACATAATATTAACCCTTTCACTCCCAAGAGTGCTAAGTTCAAAACTGAGGAAAAAATCTAGAATTTCATTTTGCAAAATTGTCAAAAGCAAACAGCACCACTTGAACATTCTTCTCAATAGCTTGCATTTGAATGGTCATGTCACACTAGGTTTTCACCCACAGACTCAAAAGGTACAACCACATTAATTTTATTGACTCTCAAGGTTTGACTATGGGAGTGAAAGGGTTAAGGAAGGACTTACATGTAGCAGAAAGTGAATTAACAAACATTTTAAGGTTGTACTGTACCTACATTCTGTTATACCACAAATTTTAGTTTCAGCAAGTTAATTTTGCTGACAGCCTTTTGATTTTGTTGTATCATCATAGTAAAAACTACAGACTGTAATAAAAAACATCAATTGAATATTATATTTTCCAGGTATCACATTCCAAGTGACAGTTGGGAAGTTGTATCACCTGCTACTAATTCTAGTGAAAGTCCGTCTGGCCGTTATGCTCACTCCATCATTGTTCATAATGTAAGTACTGAAATTGTGCATCTGGTTTGATGGCCATCTCATTTTCTTTCTTTCTTGAACCTACAAAAAAATTTGGAACCCATGAGTTTTACTGATAAATATTTTGGAATGTTCTTTGCTTTTCACAGTCATCCTTATACGTATTTGGTGGTAGAAAAGAGCAAAAAGCCACCAGTGAACTCTGGTCTTTTGACACACGTACACTACATTGGCATTTATTACCCAGTCAAGGTGACTCACCTCTGTCTGTCGCTGGACACACAGCAACTCTGGTGGACTCTAAAATGATTATCCTCTTTGGTTATGGTCCAGAGAGGGGATACACAGACAAAGTTCAAGAATATGACCTAGGTAAATATATTATAATAATTATTATTATTATTGTAAATCACTCTTGTGCAGCTTCAAAATATGTGTGCTTTTGAGTGTCTTCTGCAATTTGGATTATGTAAGTCTCAATTGGAGGTTGCACAATCATCCAAGGATGAATCAGCGGTGTATGGCCAGTGATGAGACCCAGTCCCCCCCCCCCCCCCCCCCCCAGTTCCAAGAGGGAAAATCCACCCAAAGGCTGGCGTCTGTGGCCTGCCCACAACCCAGCTATGCACATCCCATGGCAACCATTACACTGACAACTTCAGTGGAGGAAATGGGGGAAAAATTCTTCAAACTTCTACCCCATGTTTAAACTACACTGAACATACTGTAGTGGAACATACATGTTCAAGTCTGACCCAAACCGGTACCACTGACCCTACTTGAACCCTCACAGCTGCTGTGGGGAAAAGCAGCTGACCTGTGACATGTAGGTGATCCACTGCTGCCCTAGAACCTGCATGAAATGAACGTACATACACAGTACAAGGAAAAACAAACACCACATAAAAATATGCTGTATGCTGCATTATAAACACACTGGAATTCCAAATGCCAAACACCAAAGTACATGTACATATGTACATGTACTGTATTATGCTACTCAAAGGGACAACATAAACATGCAATGCTGTTCCTGGTTTTTAACTGGGTGGAATTTCATGCACTGCATTAAAAGTAATCTTGATGAGCAGCGACCAACATCTAATAATAATTTTAATTAATTCTACTTGTACATTCTTGTGAATTCACAGAGACTGGCTTTTGGACTGTATATGATACACCCAACGATATCATTTTGCCAACATATGGACATAGCAGTGTTTATGTTCCAGCACAAGGGCTAATCTACATCCATGGTGGATTCACGTGGAATGGTGCAAGAGATGAACTATCTACTGCATTGACATCTTATAATCCCATCACAAGAACATGGTAGGTGCTAGTCCAGTTCTGGCCCCTCTCTGTCACGCAACGCTACGCTCCCCCAGAGGGTCCAGCGATAATTGTCTGCGCATGCTCACGATAAACCAATCACAGCGCATCTTAGCTCACATGTGACTTTTAAACTCGACAAACCGACTCGAGAAAGATAAAATATATTTGGTCGCCATCAGTGCCTTCAGTGGAGATTTTAAAACTAAAATACTCCGCTCTTCCTTTGACTTAACACCTCGCAAATTATCACAGGCATAAAGGGAATGTGTAGGAGAACATATTTCAGTGTTATCTTGATCAGTTGGTATATTATCATTCACGTATTAATTAATCGCTTATATGTCAGCACGTTTATAATTGCATGTTTATAATAAATGTTCTCGCGTGATTAATTGTAGCCTAGTTGTTTCGTCGGATATGATGTTTCAATTACTCAAGTCACGAATGCTGTTATTTTAGTGTGTGAGTTCTCTTGTAACAAAAGCAAGCACTTTTCGGTGGAGCTATCCCACCGAGTGAAATAAACCTTCTAGATTGTAGTTGGAGTAGTTTTGTCCGTTACTGGTACCTGCTACATCTTTACACAAGAAGAAACAGCCGAACTTACAGCATCTACAAATACAGGATCGTATTTAGGAAACATTTCTCTATACTTTTCACTGACCGAGGCGCCCGAAGAGATCGAAACATCCGTCATCTTGTCAGTATAAAAATACATGCGCAGTAGCGATTAGCTAAGAAGCTGACTAACCGTTGAGCATGCGCAGACAATTGTCGCTGGACCCTCTGGGGGAGCGTAGCGTTGCGTGACAGAGAGGGGCCAGAACTGGACTAGGTAGGTGCCTGTTGAGTGAAAGGTGAACTTTAATTAGGAACATTGTTAATAGTGATTACGGTCAACTCTCTCATAACGGATACCTAGTCTATAAGACAGACACCTCCATAAGACGGACACCTGGTGTTGGTCCATGCGCACCGTTTTTCAGTCGTTTTACTGTATCTAAACTCTCTTTTAATAAGGTGGATACCTCTATAAGATGGACAGTTGGTGCCGCGGTCACGATGGTGTCCGTCTTAGAAAGAGTTGACAGACTGTATTATAATTTTGTCATTGGTGTACAGTCTTACACAGGGTTTGTTCATGTCCTTGAAATCCAGGAAAGTCCTGTCAAATTTTGTTCTGGCATTTTGGTACTGGAAAGTGATCCAGTCCTGGAAATCTGAAACTGAATGGTCACAAAATAAAACATAGGCACGCAACGCGTGCGGGAGTTATTTTTTTAAACGACGCGCATTCAAAATGGTGTGTTTTGATACCATCCCATGCAAGTATGTGATAAAATTCATGTTGTTTATCCCAAATTGATTATATTTTATCCTTCTTTTCCCATTTGCATGGATCGTGATAGGGCTATAAGAAGAAAATAAATGCACAGGAGTGAAAATAGGCAATATTTAAACTGAACGCAAAAAATAGCTTAATATGTAATAAGGTTGGGATAAATTATCACATGAAAAACAAAACTATCATATTACATGGGTTTCGGAAAAAAAAACAATAGTATTATGCTACATATGTTCGCGAGGAAAACAACAGCATGATCTTATACGCTTGGGAGCAAACAAAGACAAATGCTGTAGGAAATCGACCCACACAGAAGCAACATAACCATAAATTTTCGTTGTATGGTCCTTCCACGTGCGCATATTAAACAACGTCAGGTATCTGATTGGCTATGATTAACTTAACTTTGTACCAGTACAAGTGCACAAGTCTAATCAGAACAGAAATACCAGCTGAAGAATTTGGACAATTTGACACTTACCGTGAAAACAGCAAAATGTAAAAGCAAAGCCTGTACATCGCAGTAGCACAGACTTTCTTTTGGCTCGTAAGTCGTAACGCAATCTGGGCGTGACTAGCTTCGCTTCAAATTTCAGATCGTTCGACGGTCGCAAGGATGTCGCAAATCGACCTGCGTTGACGAATTTTGGCATTTCTTTCACTGTTTCATGCAGCCCAAAATAACACATTTGGAAGTCAAGGTTATTTTCTAATATTTCGAACTGAAGTAAAAATAAATCTCAAATGACTGAGGTTTTTAAAAACTGATTTATTCTTGAATTCCGTGCTCAAAACAGGACTGGAAGTCTATGTCTATTTTTATATACAAGCGTGGGAAACAAAGCTTCTGATTGGTCAGTCGGTAATTCGATTTAAAAAGTCAACAAGGCTGCTTTTACATGCACGTACTAGCCTGCTCGTAGTTCGAAGATATCATAGGATGGAATTTGTATAAAAATTAATTGGTCTCACTTTTTCGCTTGCTTTGTGATCGACCGGCTTTCGATTTATAATTCTCTTTTTTAACTCTTTTTACTTATAGAAAATTTCCAAGTCTCACTGCCGATCATTTAGTCTATTTCAAAACCTTGACCGGCTGCCTCTCATTTCGCCTTAATCCTCACAACTTGTATAATATAAATCTGATATACATGCTTCCATTATTTCACACTTTAGTCTGCATTTTACCCCTGGTCTGTAGTCTTCGTTGCATGCAGTTCGCACTCTGCATTAATACACTGACCGGATTTATTCGTACTTTCTGAAACTATTTACGTCCGAGCTAAAATTTACGAAATCACGTCTTCTTTCGACAACTTGAAGTATTTTGATACTTGCCTTTGAAGTTAATGAACAGCCATCACAAACGTATATTGATGTATTAAATCACCTAACCTAGATGCATCGAACGACAATAACACTAAAATACAAACTTTTACAGAAACACTGCACAACACCACTGAATAAAATCGACCCAACCAGATTTACCTCCAATCAACTGTTGACAAGAGATCATGACAAACTCCTGAAGCACATTTCAAATTATCTCCTCAATTTGACCACTTTCCGTAAAAACAACGAAATGCACAAAGAAAGCCTGTACATCGCAGTAGCCGCTCTCTTCGCCATTCTTCTAAACATCAACAACAGTATCAACAAAGATGGCCGTCACCAAGGACTCTCAAAAATCTATATCTACTCGGATATTAGAATCAGCTATTTCATTGGTTGTTCATAGTAGCCCCAATCTGATTGGTGTGACATACAAGGCAGCAAGATTGCCCGTCCAAACCGCCGGCTAAGAGTATTTTTTTTAGAAAAAAAAACTCAATAAACTAAATCAGGAGGAAGAAATTATCTTCAAAATGCAAAAGAGATGACTGTGCTGAAGCTGCAGGCTAGGAGTTGACTAAGTACTGGAAAAGTCCTGGAAACGTTCTGGAAAACTGTTTCTGAAAAAGAGTACAAACCCTGCCTACAGTTACAGTACATGTTTATGGATTATGAGAATTGATTGTAGAGACATTAAACCTGTTGTTGTTGTTGTTGTTGTTGTTGTTGTTGTTGTTGTTGTTGTTGTTGTTGTTGTTGTAAGCTGTTGAATTATGTCTTTATTCCTATCATCCCTTTCTTGAACTACATGTAGGAGAGATGAAATACATATTGTAGGAGTCTCTCTGGTTGTTAACTTGAGTTATGTTACGTGACTGAGTGTATAAGTGAAGGAAATTGCATTAGGTGAACTTTATAATTTAATTTCAGGAAATGCCTTAAACAAAGCAGCGTTCCTCGTTACCTCCATTCAGCCGTTTTACTGGGTGACACGATGCTTGTGTTTGGTGGCAATTCGCACAATGGCTCAGCACAGTTACAGTCTAATCTGCCATGCTTTTCTATGGACTTTCTTGCTTATGACATGGGTAGGTTTAGGGTTCCAGATTTAAGTTTTACAGGCCTGCACAGTCGGGGGAACAAGTGCTGGTTTTGGCAAATCTTCGTTAAAGCACTTGTCTGAAGAGTTTCCGAATCATTTTATCCAATCAAAAACTAAATAAATGCAAGCATTCACAAGTTCTCCAAGAGCAATCGCACTAGCATAGTGCAAATAAAGATATGTCATGTTGCTTAGCAACTTCGGGGACAAAAACCACTGGCTCAGTCCTGTCTTGGAAGCGGGATTTCTTGTACTTGTTCCCATGACTCAGTGCAAGATGTCAATGAGGAATTGCAACAACTCGATAGATAATGGCCCTCGCCAAATCATCATAAATTTTACATTGTTGGGTCAAGTGCATGTAGCCAACCTTGTTGGGTTTCTGACCTGAGACCCCTGGCTTATCTGGAACACTGTACAAGCCTAGTGTGTAAACTTATAGCAAACTGATGCAACATGTACATCCACAAAAATATAATATGTACCTAATGGGACCATTTTGATTTTAAACCGTGGTTTGATTTTTGCAAAAATTATTGGTTGATTTTTGATAAATTTATCATAAAATTTTCAAGGAATTGTGTGCCTTTGATTGGTTTAATCAAGTAATGCAATAATATTGCAGCCTAAAACCTGCACATACATGTACATCGATTTGAATGCACACAATTCCTTGAACATAGGAAATAGCAAAGTTGGAAATTTTTAAGAACACCATGCCTTGTGCTTCTCTAGGCATAGTGAGTTCACCTCAACAATGCACTTGAGTGCATTCCCTACCGGTATTCCCTTACTGCACAATCATTGATTTGAAATCATTTGGGAGGCTGATTTTGTTTGTTGTTGTTCAGTAACTTTTTAAATGTATCATTATCATCATCTTTTTAGCTTGTGATGAGTGGCGGAAGATTCCTGAGTCTGGAATTCTGAAAGCTGCTGGACGATATGGTCATACCGCTTTACTGGTCAACAGGTAGGAACAGCTCTCAATTTAGGACTGTGTTTCATTTTCTAAAAATTTCATTTAATACAGGCATCGTGTCTGAATTTATAAACACCTGGGGCGTTTAATACATGTACAAACTCAGTATCTTAGAGGGGGCATTAATTCCAAAAACCAAAACGAAAAGCCAACTAAGTATAAGACATGCAGAAATTGATGTACAGTGTATCCTTTATACGTCTGGATATTCTGAAAAACAAAACACTACCTTCCTATAACATCCCAGGGCATTTATTTGTCTTTTAACTGTTCAATAGGGGTTGTTGATTGAAGAGAGGTGTTTATTCAAGTAAAATGGTATTAGTTGTTGTTAATCATGCTTTGAGAAAGACTGTTGACAAAAGTGGTCCTGGAAATATGCAAGACGTTTGCCACAATATACACTGTCAGTAGTAGTTATATGGATAACAAAGTTAAATAAACAGCTGTAAAACACAAACTGCTGTATCTAGATCAAGTTTAATTCTCTACTTTTGCTGGAATTGTTCCTTCATCGTCTGAATTTAATTATAGACTCAGATGTTTTGATACTGGCCATCATGTTGTATTGCTTGCTAAGTTTCTGTGCAAAGAATTGTTACATGTAGCTTATAATGAACTATTTCTGTCCAGTATAGCATTATATTGAATGACTTCCATGTAGTGTCTGCAAGTACATACATGATAGTATCATGTGATCAGGATGCATCCAATGACGTGTCCCGGAGTGGGGGGGGATGCTTCTTGGAAAATTTGAATTAAACCCCTGAAGGGTTTAATTCAATAGTTTCTTTCTTCTTATCAATAGTTTCTTATATTTAGCATTATTAGTTTAGTCTAGCATTAGTTTAGTTTAGCATTATTAGTTTTAATTAGTACTTTTCAAACCTTTGTATTAAAATAAAACATGTATATAATTCTTAACTATCATTATTTGTAAATTGGCCTGAAAAGCCCTATGGGGAGTGTCCAATAAAATGTATGTATGTATGTAAAGGAGACCAATCTGGGCCCGTGGCTCAAGCTTTATTTGACTCCCAATAGTTGAGACTGTTAAATGATGGCTGTGACACATTGAACTAAGTTTGATTTTTATTATTAAAATTTACTTTGTTGCACTGTACTCTATGTCACTGCTCATGTACATGTACAGTATGTTAGAAATTATTATTTTATTTAAATAATTATTATTTTCTAACATAAGAATATAATTATCATATTCTTTCAACAGAACCATGTATGTGTTTGGAGGATTCCAAGGAATTGTTTTCAATGACATTTTGTCCTTCACTCCAGGTGATTCAATTTTTAACAGATTGCATACATTGCTGTGTTGAAGTATACATTGGCAACAACAACAAACACAATGATCAGATCTAGACACCTCCCATAAATGGACACTCAAGTCATGGTCCCATTGCATTTTTATTAAACCTTTCATCATTTTAATTAGTATTATTTTTTCCAAATCAGTTTGATTTGTATTTCCCTTTGTTTCAGATTATGATAATGAATACATGGTATGAGACAAAGGAATATAATAATTATATTCCTTTGTCTCATACCATGTATTATTCATTAAATTATTTAAATCAAACTTGTTTGATAAATTTTTAACCAAAATAATTTTAAAACCACAACATGCACATGTAACATTCAATAGTGGTCATCTACATGTATTCATGGCAACAAGAAATGAGGTGGCCTAACATTTGGTTAGCGTGTTGGACAATGGATCGAGCAGTCTGGGTTTGCAAACCCATGAGCACTGGCCTGGGTCACTGTGTTGTGTTCTTGGGCAAGACCATTGCAGGGGCGTAGCTAGCGGGGGGGCAAGGGGGGCAACTGCCCCCCCAAAACCTTTTCACTTTCTGAAGTGAATAGTTTGAACTTTACTGTGATCTGACCTTTGCAAGTTTTCACAACTGATTCGCTCATCCTGTTGAGATGGCAAACAAAAGGAGAGCGATTCAAAGACAATGAAATGGGTAATGCATTCTGAAAAACAAAAACTGCGCGTATGTTTTTTTTTCGTGTTCAAATAGCCGCTTTTCTTGATTAAATATGCCAAGCAGGGCTTGGTACTCTCCCCAGATTTCGCTCGGCATATTTAAAAGTCAAGATGGCGGCGAACAAAGAGACTTAGTTAACAAAATCTCGGAAATGTTGCTGCAAGCACTAAAAATACCTGTCATTTTACACTTAATCAACATTGAAATGTATCATAGAGAATGCTGAAAATAGTATTTCCGAGCCTCTAATTTTCAAAATTTTCCTCCCAGACCCCCCTAGCGGCTATGGAAACACAAGTTAAGCAATGGCCTGATAAAGCCACTTGGCTTTAGACAGGTTAACCTATTCATGCAAACTTTTTACAAAATACAGTTGGACAGTCCCATAGGCGGATACCTCTTGTGAACAGACCCTTATAGTCGTGTTCCCAGCTACATACATACAAATGTTCACTACTTTTTTGTAGCCTCCCATAAGAGGACATCTCTCTTAAGCAGACACTTCGTCTTGTCCCAAGCAAGGGTGTCCACTTACTGAAGGTTCAACTGGAAAATTAATTAAAAATAATGATCATACTTTGTAGGCCCATGTGATTTGATAAAGGATAAAGGCACATGTGAAACGCACGCTAATTCATCTGACTGTATGTGGAATGACTCCACTTCTTCATGCCTTGGGCCAGGGCAATGTGTTCAACCACAGATCTCAGGTAAGCCAAGTTACATGTAGTAGCGGTACAGTTATACATGTCATGCAGGTGACACTACCATTATTTAACTTGTCGATGAGCACCGAAATGTGCAAAACCGCCACAAGCAAAAGGCAAAAAAATGCAGCAAAAACATGGCAATGACGAGGAGCAACTGTCGCCTTATAAGGAAGAGCACAAAAAAGGTAAACCGAAGGTGGCAAAATAAATATCAGAGACTAAATATGTTGATTGAAGAAAAATTAGTTTGTCAATCCCTAGTTCATGGAGATTGATAATGTGTGGTTCCAGAATATATCCATACCTCCCCACGAAAGGTTTTTTGGTTTGAACCCCCCCTCCCCCCAGGAATTTCCAGTTTAGCTTCATACTTTCCTTTAAAATGTTTGGCCTTTGAGACACCCCTCCCCCTCGGAATTTCCAATGACCTTCCTTGGGGTGGGTATGGATATTTTCTGGAACCGCACAATCTGATAAAACTGAAACAGTTGCAAGATTTGAAACAGCTAGTCACACACCTTAGAAATGACAAGCATTTGTCTGATGACACTTGATATCTGTTAAACTATAGGCCTGATTTACATGAATAACAAACATAAGGATATATAACCAACCAAATTGTGGAACCAAGCAAGGCTGTGCTGTATTTAAATAATATACATGTGAAATAATCAGGTGTTCCTATAACCCCTCAGCCAATTCAACTGCTTTGGGGCTGCGGTGAAAATTACTAACTAATAAAACTATTAAAATTCCTACACAGTAGGATTATGCTGGTAGTTTGTCAAATTTAAACCCTGTAGCTCAGTGGTAGAGCGTCTGACAGGTGTGCAGAAGGTCATAGGTTTGACTCCTTTTGGGAGAATTATTTTGAAGCTTGTGTCACTGACTGAATAATATCTTTCTCATTACTAACAAATAATATTTATTACTTATTATTCTTTTTTTGTGTTTAAATTCAGCTGAACAAAAATGCTCAGAATTTGACAAGAGCTGCAGTAGATGTACATCTAGTTTACATGGCTGCACTTGGTGCAATGACTTCTGTGTAAAGGGAAAGTGCCCAGGGGGGAAACAGGTATGTACCAGTGTTCCCATTAACGCACAACTGTGCGTATCTGACGCACAAAAAATAAAAAGCTCGATCGTCCAGCGGAAATCTCTATTGCTTTAATTCCACAATATAGCATTAGGGGTGACAAAATATTTAATGGTAAATTCAAGACTTTGCGAGATGGCAAAACTAGCGTTTTTCTCTGCAAGCCCGAGACTTTTAGATTGTGAGACCGATTGAGACTCTGAGTTCTAAGGCTTCGTGAAAAAATCACAACTGAGATGTGCAGAACTACTCAATCGTAAAACAAGACTGAGCTAGACCCATGAAACTTGACTAAAATGTTACGAGACCCATATTTTTTGAAAGACCATTCACCACCCCTGCATTCCTAGCTAAGCATGTATCCATGTTAAATAAAGTATTGTACAAGTATTGTATTGTATTCCAAATGTGTACAACAACATTAATTCTTGTATCTTTTTTTTTCTCTCTCTCTCTCTCTTTCTGTAAGAAAAATTTCAATTCTCCTGCTGAATGCCGCAGAAAAGGATATGATTCCAAACTAACTCTCTGTCAAGGTACATAATTTGTATCATTATTTATTCTTGATTCTTCTGTGCAAATGCACATGATTGTAAATATTATAATGAGGCTTAACCCTTTCACTCCCAAAACTGAGGAAAACATCTTGAATTTCATTTTGCAAAATTGTACTGCTTGAAGGTACTGCTCAGTAGCTTTCATTTGAATGGTCACACACCAGGTTTTCATCCACAGACTTAAAACACTTTTATGGACTCAAGGATTTATCTATGTTACAAGTGTATGAAAACAAATAAAAAATAAACATGGAATTTGTGTCTCTCTTGATCTTCTCTTCCACTGTTTCCAGATCGAGTTGGAAGTTAGAAATGTTAGTTTTTGTGGAAGAAGTAAAACTGGAGTACCTGGCAAAAAAAAAACACACAGCAAGGATGAGAGCCAACAACAAACTCAACCCACATGACACCGGGTCCGAGATTCTTACCCGGGCCGCATTGATGGGAGACAAGTGCTCTCACCACTGCACCATCCCTGCTCCCTTAAACTTATGATGGTGCTGCATTGCACCAGTGGCAGCCCTTACACAGGTTTTTATTCCCTGACAGGTCAGACTTGCGAGGAGCGGTTGTGCCACAACGTGAGCTCTTGTCATGACTGTACCTCTAAGGCACGTTGTATGTGGTGTGAGTCACAGAAGCAGTGCGTGGCTACCACTGCCTATGCTGTTAATTTTCCTTTTGGGCAGTGCCGCGGCTGGGTCCAGTCTCTGACTGACCACTGTACAGGTTAGTGTACATCATTAATTTTGTACCACTGAATAGAGCTGTTTTCAATAAGTTGATCGACTGTCAAAAGGAATTATTTCTTGCCTTGGTTTTACATTTCCTAAGAACTAGAAAGTTCAATAATTATAATTATTATGATGTGCTCTATTATTATTTAGAAAATAGCTGTCATATACATGTCATGGAATCTGACCATGCTCTATTTCTTATAGAGCACAGCTAAAGTTATAGAGCACAGCTAAAGTTATAGAGCACACATGTCCCGGATGTTCACTATGTTCAGTTTAATCTTGATTTTCAAAGTTGAACCTGTAGCTTTTCTTGACTCTTTTATCCGACTAATTAAGTTGAATATATTATTATTACAAGCTTGACCAGTAATGCTTTACCTGTATTGAAAACGAAGTGAAACTGTATCATCGGAAGATTCAACCCTACACAGCCGTTATTTGGTTCACACGCAACGCTCTCCTCCCCCACTACAGTACTTAGTGGAGGAGGAAAGCATTACTTTGCTTGACAAGCCAAATAACAGCTGCATAAGAGACTACAGAAATACAAGGTTTGGTTAACTCATTTAATCCCGGATTTATAGCATTAATTGGCTTTTAAACAATTGGAGCCAGGCTAGAAACTTTGTAAAGTAAACATTCTAAGAAAAAATCTTAGCACAGATCTATTTACCACACTGACATACATGTACCACAAACATTTTCAACATATTAATTTTGTGCTAGCCCCTGATATGTACAGTATACTGAACCCTTAACATTCTTTAGCCTGTTTCATATTCACTAACCTGGATATGTTGAATGTTCAGTAACTGTTACTCCTTGGAAAAATAAATGGGAATTTCAGTGGAAATCCACAGAGTGGCTCCTCTCTTCCACTGTTTCCAGATCGAATTGGAATTTAGAAATGTTGGTTTTTGTAGAGGGAGAAAAACCCTCGGAGCAAGGATGAAAACCATCAACAAGCTCTACCCAAATATGATGCCGAGTCTGAGATTCAAACACGGGCCGCATTGGTGAGAGGTGAGTGCTCTCACCACTGCACCATCCCAGTGTTCCCCTGAGTAAAGTACACCTTGATAAGGTCACAACTGATCATGTGTTTGTGTATGTTAAGCTGTGAGCTGTTCTGGGATGAAGACTTGCGATGATTGTCACACCCTCCCAGGGTGTGGCTGGTGTGATGATGGGTCAGAGACTGGTTTGGGGCAGTGTATGGAGGGAGGAGATGATGGCCCTTTCACCAAACCAACAAATACTTCAGTGAACCAGTGCCCAGTAGACCGCTGGTACTTCATAGAGTGTCCAGGTGAGTCCTCTTACTTGCTGTTTTAGTAGCCACCTGGCTTACATGTACAGTACATTGTATGATTTGTAGACAATAATATTATTACTTTCAAACAATAGTACTTGTGTCAAATAAGCTCGTAAAGTGTGCCCCAACCAAACAAGTTCAAATGTTTCTTACTCCTCGCAGATTGTCAATGTAATGGACACAGCAAATGCATCAACAAGAACATCTGTAAGAAGTGTCAGCATCAAACAGATGGTGAGTTAAAACTGTCTTCTTGGAGCTAGAAGGACATGGAGTTCTTGTAACTTGTTGTTGCATTGGAGCAGACAGTACCCTGTGGAGACCCAATGGTTAGAAGTCCAGGTTCTCATTGTGTTGGGCAAGACACTTTACTCTCACAGTGCCTCTCTCCACCCAGGAGTAAATGGGTGTAGCGGCGAATTGCTGGAGTGGGAGGGAGGGGGGAGTGGCATCCAGGGGAGTGGCAATACACCTTGTGTCAGACATTGTTTGCTGTTTCATGCGGTACCATGTAAAAATGTGAACATAATTTACACTTTTTATTCTCGATTTTCTGTTTGATTTGCAGTGAAACGCACCCTACCGTTGCCACTTGACAAAGTTTTTTATTGATCTTTGACAACTTTTTGACATCATTTTGACAACTTTCTGATGGTTTCTCTTTATACTAGCAAATCAAATCGCAAGAATTGTGAGACGCGGAGATGTCAATTATCAAAAATTCAACGTGGAGCTTGACATTTCCGCTTCTCGTAGTTCTGCATTTAGATTGGCCAGTTGAAATGAAAGCCATCAGAAAGTTGTCAAAAAGATATCACAAAGTTGTCAAAAATTAATCAAAAACTTTCTCCAGTGGCAACGGTAGGGTGCGTTTCACTGTAAAGTAACTAGAGGGAATCTTTATATTTCATACTTTAATGAGTGTTGTACTGATGTACCCTCTTCCCTTTCTCTCTCGCATGTCCCCTTAATAGTGCATGTTACATACTGTACAGTGTAATCTGCATGACTTTCCCTCACCAAAATTCTTTACATAGGGTGCTAGTAAGACGGAGCATAAATGTTATGCATGTAGTTCACAGTTTCGTTGTTTGTTTTATTCAGGGCCCCACTGTGAGAAGTGTGCAGTGGGTCATTTTGGTGATGCCAAGAATGGTGGAACATGTAAAGGTATGGTGTCACTCATGCCTGTTCTATGTTCATTGTTGTTTCAGTAGCAGAAGAAGTAAAATACCGTGTGGCATGAAATTTTCGCGTGATCTAATCTTCGTGGATTTTCCAACGATCCGCGAAAATTAGATCCCGTAAAAATTAACTCCTGCGAAAAGAAATCCGCGAAAATTTACTCCATTTATTTAGATTTAATACTCAAAACAATAAACAAGACAACAGTGCATCCCCTAGTTGTTATATAAAAGTACCGTGCGTGAAATACCGGACAACAACTTGCCACAGACTCGCGCAAATGTTTTCCCAGGGAAAAAATTTTTCCCGTGAAATGCAAAAAAAAACGGCAATCCGCGAAATTAAACTCCCGCGAAAATGTCATGCCACATGGTATTAGTCTATTAGTAGAGACTGTGAGCTTCTTTTGTCGTGGATTGTTGAGCTAGTGGCAAAATTGCAAGTGAAAATAGCATCGCTCTCTTTCGCATTCAGTTTCTGTGTGCACAGCCAAATAACGACTCAGTGCCCAAACCAGCATGTGAAGCATTCAGTTTTAAATAATGGATTTTGTTTTATTTGTCATGTTTTTAGGTTGTGATTGTAATGGTCACGCAGAGACTTGTGACGCGGGGACTGGTGCGTGTGAATGTTTAGCTCGATGGGTGACAGGAAAACACTGTGAAAGGTAATCTGTTTGGCGTTATGGCCTTGGGTATTTCTGTACCGTGATTTGATTGCACTGTCTAGTAAGTTAGTTCACAACAGGCTGACAGCCTGGTACCTGTTTTTACTCTGCGTGATTTCTGATTGTTACGTTGCCCAACTTAACCTCAGCCTTTTTCGGGCAGGATCCTTGCTCGACAATAGATCCTTCCACGGTTTTTTCAACTTTTGATATTATCCAGTTAGCAAAAATCTATCGACAGTGCTGGAAAAAGCACCTTGAAATTAGTCAAATGGCCAAGTTTGAGTGGTACCTTGCAAAATAGCGAAAATGTAAATTTTGTATGCTGGGGGGTTAAATTTGTAAAATTTTGCGACTTTGCGGAACTACATCTTTGCGATTTTACAAGATTTGAATCTAAAATTTGCCCAATTTACTAATTTCAAGGTGCTCTTTCCAGCACTGTCGATAGATTTTGGCTAACTGGACAATATCAAAAGTTGGAAAAAAAACCTGTGGAAGGGTCTATTCACTGAGCCTGCGATCTTTATAAGAGAGCTTACTACATGTGAGTAACGTCAACGTCACGATAAGCGTTGCGTGACAACCCAAATAACGGCTACAGAAGGAAACTTCTGGTGAGAAATAGCCTGTCTTATTATTTATGAACTGAGTCGAATGTTTTTCTTTTTGTTTTCTTCGCACAGCTGTGAAGAAGTAGAAGACAACACAGAGATAGTTGGTAACGCTACAAATGGCGGCCATTGCTACAGTAAGTGGCGTAAAGGATTTCATCCGGAGGGGGGGCTCCTATATAAAAGTGACAGGGGTGATCGAAGGAAATTTTTAGGCTTGAATTTTTAGGCTTTTTGGCTCGAATTCAATTTTACCTCTAAGAGGTACCAATTCTATGACAAAACTAGTTCCTTTCATATTTTTCCCCGGCTTAATATCCTAAAAGGTACCGGAATAACGCTAACGGTGGTAATTTTAGATTTTAACACCCTAAGCGGTACCAAACCACAAATTTAAACCCTAAAAGGTACGACGATCACCCCCATTACTTTTATTTGCAAGTCCCCCCGGGGGGACTTTCATAGGCCAATGTTAGGGAAACAATCGGAAAATCTTGCGAGTCACTTACCTACGGGTTGAATATTACAAACCCTTCTCGTGTATGACAGTCAAACGCAGTTTGAACCATTCACTTGACTGTGCGCAATGCATCAGTCAATTCATCCTGGTCAATTCCAGCAGTGCCTATCCCCTCCCAGGCCAACCCTCGGGCATAAGCATTTACATTATACCATTATACCGATTTACATTATACCAGGAGGTAAAAACGTAAAATCAAGTGACAGCAAATAAATGGAATAAGCTCTGTAAGGATTACATAAAGAGTCAAAAGAACGTCTACATTGTAGCCGGCTAGCCAGGTCTTGTTCAGTCTAAAAACACCGATGGGCTTGTTATTGCTCGTAATAGAGCGGTTTTCAATTGAGTGTCGAAAGTAATCCAGAACTGCTTTGGTTTTGCTTTTAAAAACTCGCGCCACCTACCCAACCAATCAGATGCAAAACCAAAACCAATCGCGACTTGGTTGCACGCGTCTTCCCGCGCTTGGCGCCAGTTACGTGTATCTGCTTCGAGTTCTCATTGGTTCATTGTGTTGTTTACGTTTGTTGTGATTGGCCATTGTAATTGATTTGGTTTTGGTTTTCCGGCAACTCAGTTGAAATCCATTCTAATGACATTACTTTTTGTTGGCAGATAAACTTGCGAGTAATTATGAATACACGTTTAATGTGTCCAACAAGACGAGCATCAGCTTCCTCAACACTCCAGAACAGGTGAGATATTATCTCTGCTCCTTCCACTCCGGTTATTCCCAGCAGTTTGATTATTCGGGATTACGTAAGAGACTGCCTTGACTTCATTGTGGGAGACGCGGTGGCCCAATGGTTAGCGTGTTGGACTCCGGGTTCGAGCCCTGGCCGGGGTCGTTGTGTTGTGTTCTTGGGCAAGACACTTTACTCTCACAGTGCCTCTCCTCCACCCGGGAGTATAAATGGGTACCGGCGACAAAATGCTGGGGGTTACCTGAGATGGACTAGCATCCCATCCAGGTGGAGTAGCAATACTCCTAGTCAGCATCATGCTACGGAAACCGGGATAAGCTCTGGCAGTGTGGGCCAGTCTAGCTGGCCCGAGTGCGGCTTTACCATTTTTTACCTTGACTTCATTGTCTCTTGAGCAACTCGAATGTCATGTTTTGCTAACCCCATTCAGAACCATATTCAGAGGATGGTAAAGGGTATTTTCGAGAATCTTGAATTGTCTTCTTTTTTCAGCCTGCAATGTGAAATTACTTTTATTTCACGTGAAACGAGATCTGCTAAATAGCCGTGAGCGGTGATTTACCGTAGCAATTATCCGGGCAACGAGAATCAAGTTATTTTTGTAACCGTTTAGTTTGCTTTGAACTGTGATTTAAAACATGAAATGAGCGTTTATTTCCATGATGTGGACCTCCTTTACCACCCTCCGTGTATTAATTGACACAAACTAACTCCAAATTGTCTGGGAGTGAAACGACTAATTAGCTGCCAGAAGCTACACGCCCACCTGTAATATGGTCCAATTCTTGCACACTGTCAGAGTACACGTTGCTTTCCTACGGAGGGAAGAGGAGGGAGGGGCTTAACAGTGAGAGGAGGTTAAATCAATGAATGCTAAAGGCCGATCAACAATCGTAAGCAAGTTGTAAGTTTTATTTACACGAAACAATTCGTGTCATAGGCTTGCTGTAAGCATGTCGCATGCGACAAAGTTACACCGTCTAAATTGTCCCTAAGATATATTTTGTTCATTTACAGGACGACATTGACGTAAAGGTTGAGGTGGAAATTAAGAGCGGCGAGAAGGCTTTACTGAATCTGTCCATCAGCTCAGGTAAGATATAATTATTTACGAATTTTATCTTGGTCAGCCTGACTAATGGCATAGCGAAGCAATCGTTCCGTAAACTTCAATCCTCAGAAAGTACTTATGAAATTGAATCGACGACTTAATTCAATTGATGCTGGGCAAGATACTTTGCTCATACAGTGCCTCTCTTCGCCCAGTGAGTATAAATGGGTACCGCGACGAACTGTTCGGGCAACCTGATAAAATGCTTGTGTGGGAGGTAACTAGCGATGGACTAGCATTCCATCCAGGGCGGCTTCATGCTACGGAAACCAGAGTTAAGCGTTGGCAATTTTTCTGTTAAATAATTTAAATCGTAGAATCACTAAGGAATACAGTGGAGCCTCTACTTTGAGACACCTCCATTAAGGGGACACCTCCTTTAAGGGGACACAAACTTTTTTCCTGGCAAAATTAACACTCATAGCAGTATAACCTTTGAATCCGAGTACCTCTATTAATGGAACACCTCTATTAAGGGGACACTTCTCCTTGTCCCGAGGGTGTCCCCTTAATGGAGGTTTCACTGTATGCAACGCAGTTTTCCTTCTTGTTTTGATTAAAACTGAGGAGTTTTCTTTTTCTTCTTTTTGTTTTACTTGCAGATGTTACAGAAGAAGAAACGCTCGTGGCTTTACGTGAAATAGGTGAATACGAACAAGTCTTCTCATACGAAGTCTTCAAGTTTGGTGGTCGTGACCGATTCACTTTTAAAGTTTACGTTTACAATATCAAAGGATTCGTCAGCCTTCAAGTAAGTCTAGTAATGCAAGTGTCACGCAATGCTCTAAAGTAGCCTTGCGTGACACAAATATTACTTCCTAGTCCGTAGCTCTGAAGTTATGGAGGCAGCATGCTCGAGTGATCATAACGTTAGATACATAAAGTTCTTACTTAGACCACTAGACAAGCTCCCTGGTAGGGAGCTTAAGCAAACTACGACACATGAAAATGAGCACGTTTACCAAGTTTGGTTATGTTACATTGCATAATAACCAGGCTGTGAGCTGTCAAAGGTGGCTCAAATTCCATACAAATGTCTCTAATTCAGAGATGACGTCCCCCAAATCCATACAAAGTCTCTAGTTTTGTCTGATTTGCGAAAGCCTTCTACATGGTTGCAATCTAAGGAAACAACCTCAAACTTGGTAAACTGACTAATCTTAATGTGATCTTTCTTGTGATGGGCTTCAATTTTTATTTAAATTCAAATTTAAAATCTCGTCTCCAGTCTCCATTTGAACTTCGGAATGGGCAATAGAGGTAGTCTGGTACAAAGATTATATGAGCGTAAATTTGCCAGGACAAAAGTTTGTGTTCCCTCAATTAAGGTGACACCTCTTTAAGGGGACACAAACTTTTTCCCGGCAAAATTAACGCTCATATAATCTTTGTATCTGACTACCTCTATTAATGGAACACCTCTATTAAGGGGACACTTCTCCTTGTTCCGAGGGTGTCCCCTTAATGAAGGTTTCACTGTATACGCAGTGAGATTACGCAGTGCAATACTAGGGAAGTTTTTCAATAAAACAAATCCGCAACTTGTTTCTTTTTCCCCGCCCAAACTCTGCTTAACAGGAACAGTTAGAGTGAATTGAACAGTTTTTCTCAAGACTAGCACAGACAAGCACGCTGGACAAACTAACCTTTGAATATCCCTTGCAGATTTCTTTCACCCAGACTCGAAAATTCCTGATCCTCAACTTCTTCATCACGTTTTTTGCGTAAGTATATAAACTCTTTCAAATAACACTTGTTTTCTTTTTAACAACCTTACTTGTCTTCCCGTGTGGTCTCTTGGCACATATGGCGCTTGCATTTAAACTTCGGCGTCCCTGGTTTATTAGCTACATTTGAGTCCTAAAAAGCTGAACAGCGCGCAGTGGAAATAATACCGCACCATTCTCGTCTAATTCTCGTAGAGGTGCCCGAAGAGCTTCCGATTCTTATCAACCAATCAGAAAACTTTCCGACACCTTCCGAAAGCTCGTTTAGGTTACGTCATGCTTCGTCACTTGCTATTTATCCATCTTATTATATGAAAGACTGCATACTGTCCAATTTGGAAATAATTGGTTGTTTAAATACGCCTGTGATATCTCAGGAAAACTGCTTTTTTTTTCTTGCGGGTTTCCTGCTGGCTGTCCTTCCACAAACTGCGCGTCAAATAAATCCCATGCAACAACAATTTTGCCGGCTATTTTGCGAAACACTTGCAACTGTGAAGACGACGTCTTACACGTGTGACTAAGTACTGTTTGCTGATTGGTTCAATATCAACTGCTCGTGTTTTCATTGGCTGAGAACAAGCTAATCCAAATTACTTAATATTGATTTGAATGGCAGTGTTTTTCTTAAAAAATAAATAGCATCAACGATCCAAATTAACCTGTATTTGATCTGAATAGTACGAATAATTAATAAATAATGCTGTGGAAGCTTGTATTTGAGGGTAGCAATATAATTACAGTCGAAGCTCCCGTAAGCGAACACCCTCGGGAAGCAGAAAAAGTGTCCGCATTTGGAGCTGGCCGCCTACGGGAATGTGTTAATACAGAGTTTGTATGAACTAGAGTTCAAACGGGGTTTTGTCAAGACGGCCTTAAATAGAGCTGTCCGCTTACGAGAGTGTCCGCTCAGAGAGCTTCGACTGTACTAACCAAAACATGATGACAGTGGGCCCAGTCGATTGTGGGAGGTGGTACTTCCACTTGAAACACGTCATGTTAAAATCAGCATTTGCGTATCTTTTTGTTTTACCAGTTTGATTAAAATGTTCTTTTTCTTTCTTCATTTGTAGCTGTTTCTTCTCGCTTTTGTTCGTAGTGGCTTTGATATGGAAGATCAAAGTCAGATATTCAAACTACGTGATGGCACGGGTAAGTTGGTTCTAGCGATGTGACAAATTTTGTTCGCTTTTCTCGTTTGGATCTTTGATCTGTACGATGAAATCGCGAAAATTAAGTGTCTTGATTTCTCGCGAAATTAAGTTAGCGAGAAAATTTCCTGTAGTAAGTTATCAAAAGTCATAGGTGATTTTAGATGTTGGTTATTGATGGTCATTCGTTTGGGCCTGTAAACTATTACTTGTACCAGATTTAGCCACTCTTAGTGCACGCTCGTTTGTGTTTAACCCCTTGTAAAGTAAGTAACTTCCTTTATCCCTTTGCTTCGGTACTTAGGAGCTATATAAAATCACCTTCGAATTGAAGAAAACCTTAAAATAATACTGAATTTGTTAAGGTAGAAACACACCAAAAAGGTAATAATAAACCAAACAGGAACAAGGATGGTTAGGGATGGAGTAATTTTTTCGAGATGCCCCTTTATACTGATTCTCGATCCTTTATTCGCAGCAACGTGTTGAAGAGATGAAACTGATGGCCAGCCGACCGTTTGCCAAAGTCTGCTTGGCTTTCTCAGACTCCAAACAAGTGAAGACATGCAACAAGGTAGGTTTGTTAATGGTAAAATAATTCCCAGTATCAAAAGGTCCAGCGAGGCCTTTTAAGCAATCTGTTGTTCGTCAACCATTTAAAATGTAAACTACCGACAAACGTGCGTCTTAGGCCCAGTTCAGACGCCGTACTTCACATGAGCCGAATCGAATTCGAATTTAGGCCGACCCAAATTAATTTAGACCGGCTGAATTGATTCAGACGCCGAGCTTAATTCAGCCGAACTTAAATTAATAGGAGAAAATTGCTGTTATACTGAAAAATACATTATAATAACTGCATTTGTTTCGGCTCATGTGAAGTTCGGCGTCTGAATCAAAGCCGATCCACAGCCGTTATTCCCGGCTGAGCCAGGCGGGAAGAGCGGCTGAGCCGATCCGAATTCATTCAGCCGTTCTGAATTGATTCATCACATGAACTTAATTCATCGAATTCGATTCGGCTCATGTGAAGTACGGCGTCTGAACTGGGCCTTAATTCCGCGATCAAAATTTCAAAGAAATTTCATTTATGCCGATACATTGTAGTGAACCACGGTCGTGCTAATTTTGCTGAAGATGATATAGTTTACAACGAAGATATATACTCGTATGTTGCAATTATTTGGCCACTACTATACTGTGGTGGTTTTAATTGAAAATCAAATAAAATTGCATTAGTTGACAATGTAAATATAATGTTCAGCAAAGGTGGGGCGAGAAAAGCCCCCCCCCCCCCCCCCTAGATTAGAAGACTACGCAGCATAGAGACAGACGGCGTTGGGGGAGTGGAGGGAGGGGAAAATGTTCCCAAGAGATGTAATCGCTGTGATGGTGAATTATAAGCAAGAGGGAGTTAATGCGAGGGCGACCAGTTCTTTATACATCGGTACGCCCAGTTATGATTGGCTGTTAAGTTGTTATATGATAAACCACCATCGGATGAACAAATATGCGCCAAGACTACAATAGGTCATTGTATCGACATAAATAACATTATGCCTCAACATAATGTTTAGTTTTTCCTTAAACCCGAGCGAACATCCATTCGCAATTCAGTTTTGGAGACTTGAAATACACGAAGACGTCCCGATTAACATTGCCCAATTAGAAATAGCGCGAGCACTCCGAAAGCTTTGACGTCATGTTACTTGGCAACATGACTGCTGGCCTAAAATCGTGGGCGCGGCAGATTCTCGGAGACTGGCACGAGTTCTCTCGACTGTTTCCAATCTGTTGTTTTTATTTTTGGTGCAGAAACCATCGTCTGCTATCGCTATCCAACCAATGGAAAACCACGATGCTGCCGTGGGCGTGTTCATGATGAGACTTCCTGGGGCAGAGGGCGGCTTCACGCCTATTGGTCAGATCGGGATCTGCTGTGCAACCGCGCTGGGGACACGCGGTGACCCTGTTCCCCAGTCCCACCCTTTTCATATGGCGGGAAGAACAATCGTCAAGAGATCCAGTATGGTGAGGTCCTGCTGTTTATAAAGATGATCTGCGCTCAAGTCGCTTTTCTTCGTGAAAGCCGAAGGTGTCCCGAGGATGTTCCGAGGATACTCCGAAGATGCGATACGTTTGAATGATCACGACAGGAAGAGTTTTCGAGGTAGCGCACTAACAGGCCTATTCGGAAAATGGCGCCCAATTTAAACACTTACGAAAGGGTTATACACGTATATGCGAATCTAGCCATCGTCAAAAAAGAAATATTTAAATTGGACGGCATTTTTCTAATGAGAATATTGACCAATAGTAAATTGAATTATTTTTACCTCCAGATAAAATTGTGCACAAGATTGCACCAACAATTACTGCGATTGATCATTGTTAATAATTATATTTAAATCGATAAAGGTCAAATATTAGGGTTGGTTATAAAGTGAGGCACACAGTTGGCTCACAAAACAATAGCTTAGCCCTAAAATGTAAATAGACGCACATAACTATGAGGCCAATAGAGATTCACAACTGAGGGGCCCAGAGACATACACAATTAAGGGGCCAATAGAATAGTAATATAAGGTAAGCGAGAAAGGAGCCCATAGTGGTACACAATTTAGTGGCTAATAGAGAAACACTATTAAGGGGCCAATAGAGATACATAATAAAATGGCCCATACAGGTACACAATTAAATATGTTCTTAGTGAAATGCAAGAAGGCAGATCCCAGGCGATGTGTCTCAGTTTTTCATGGTTTATTTTATAGGAAATATTTACTCTTAATAATCACATATAAGAAAAGAAAAATACCAAAAAAGGACTGACACTGTTTGGTTGGTTAGTTCGTTTTGGAAAGAAGAACAAAAACACCTGAGGGCCCGGTTGTTCGAAAGCCGATTAACGCTAATCCAGGATTAAAAATTAATCGAGATTTGAATTTGTCTTATATAAAAGTGTTGTTCACTGCTAACGTTTTGTAGAGTTTGAGATTACTCGAAGTCAAAACTGATGGACCAAATCTATAAACAAAAAATGTCACTGAAAAGTTAGAAAACTGAAATCAATATTCACGCCAATCAATCCTGGATTAGCTTAATCGTCCTTTGAGCAACCGGGCCCAGGCATTTTTGGCCAAAAAAACCGACGAGTTCACAACTGCTCATTTTCTCGCGGCTTCCTGCACACGGGCACCATGCATCTGCTATCTGCTGGACACATTTCATGTATTAGCTCATTCGTATGCTACCAGGGAACGATTTTATCCATTGCACCTCTTTTATGATTTAGATCTAGCTGTATTGTGTACGCTAAATGAGCTGTTTTTATAGGTTTGTCTTATTTTAAGGGGGCTTGGTCAAGCTGGGGTTTTTTTAGCATTCTTTCCTACGTTCTTTAATTACAAGCTCCAACTTAATCAAACTCAGTGCCATGTGGGCGTATCGTGAAACAGAACTGGCGGCTACATAAAGCCTGAATTTCACTAGCGACGCTAGTACAAACACAAGCTCAAGCAGAAGACTCCATGTACACACTGAGAAACGCAGGTACAAAGGTCAAAACACTTTGTTCCTTGTGCGTGCGTTTCTCAGTGTGTATGGACTCTTGTGCTTGCGGTTATTCTTTTGAAAACCAGGCTTTACAAAGAGGGTTTGTGACAACTGCAGATCGCACTTTGATGTAAGTTGTGGTAATCCGTATCAATCTCACCTTCTTTTGACCATCCTCACTCGTGTGTCTTGCTACTACAGTCAACTCTCTCTTAACGGACATCTCTATAAGACGGACACCTCTGTAAGACGGACACTTGGTGTTGGTCCCTGCGCGCCATTTTTCAGTCATGTTAGTGTATCTAAACTCTATAAGCGGACACCTTGTGCCGGTCGCGATGGTGTCCGTCTTAAGGCCGATTTAGACGGTACGATTTTGTCGCATGCGACATGCTTACGGCAAGCTTACGACACGAATTGTGTCGTGTACGACACGAAAAATGTCGTAGGATTTTGAAACATGTTTTAAAACCCTTCGACATGTCGTAGCTACAAACAATATTAAAAGATGAAAGTCGTATACGATTTTTACATGACGTGAGTAGCGCGCGCTACAAAAGTCACATGCGACAAAATCGTACCGTCTAAATTGGCCTTAATTAGAGAGAGTTCACTGTAGTCATCTTTGTTTGATATCGTTTCAACGCAGTTCTTAAAGGTTTCACGGCGCGATCTCGATTTTAAGATTAGTTTGTATCCTAACCTAGCATGACCTAGCCCTTTTAGTCTCAAGCTCGAAATATGAATTCTCCTTACTGGTTGCCATACGTTCCTTTTTATGTCAATTCTGAGAATTTTGTGGTACAGCAGAAATATATTCATATCAAGAGAGGATGATCTAAGAGTTTCGAGCCATGCTGTGAAAATTACTTCCATTCCCTTCTGATCGAGGTTCCGACATCACGTTACTCGAACTGACCAATCAGGTAGCGCTCTTAAAATAGCTCAGCTAATAGCTCAGCTATGGACTGAAAGTTAAAAATAGACTTTAAAAAATTATCATTGGAAGAGTCCCATGTATGGGGGATGCTTTTCTTAGATCATCGTCTCTTTAGGAGCTATGTCACGATATTTTAAGTCATTTTTGCGAAGTGAAAAATCACCTTTAAATTGAAGAAGGCCTCAAAATAGTTGTTTACTAAGGTAGAAAAACACCAAAAAGGTGATAATAAACCAAACTGGAACAAGGATGGTTGAGGATGGAGAAGATTAAGACGGATTGCGAACGGCGAACTTGAAAAAAAATTGCCAATTTTTTCAAGATGCGCCATCCGTGACGTAGCCCCTTTAATCATCCTCTCTTGTACATATATATACACCAGTTGTTGATGGTTCGTTCTCTATAAGATGTAACATTGGACACTGAACTAGTCAAGAAATAACATGGAAGCGATTTCTCCAGTATTTTAATCGAACAATATTAGCATATATCTTCTTTTATATTTCTATAACTTTTTAGGCCAGGAAGTATTGCTTAATATATGGCGCACTTTTCAGGTTGTCGGCATCAAGACGCCAATTTTTGTACTATATGTCTATATGTGTCTTCTAAAATAAAATAAAGGTCTTTTTTACAAATCAGTTTGTTATTTCTCGTTTCAACCCAAAGTTCATCTCGTGAACTTTAAATATATATATATAGGTTATTGGTCAAGCGTGAGGTCAAGATAGCGGGATTTTGGTCGTTCTTTTTTTTTTTGCGTGTTTATCGACCGAAGCGAAGTCGAGAACCATAAATAGGCAAATAAGGAACGATGACAATATCCCGTCATCTTGACCAAACAAGCTTGGTCAATAAAGGATTTATTATACATGTATGGCCAGAAGACGCTGGGGAAAAAAGGTTTCTTGCGGTAACACAGTGAGCCATCCCGAGCGGGGTTAGCCAATCCCAGCACAGAACCCGCTCATAAAGCCAGCCAACCTTCGTTCCTATGTCTTTATACTCTGATAAAAAAACATAGCCACGTCATTTCGCTCTCGAGATGGCGGGTTTGAAGGCAATTGTATACAAGACAAACCCGCGACTTATTATATCGTGACTTAGTTCCTTTAGTTTTAATCTATTTTATGGCTTTTAGTATAGAACGGTTTTCAATTGAGTGTCGCAAAAACTAAAACCAAAGCAATTACAATGGCCAATCACGACAAACGTAAACAACACAGCAATCCAATGAGAACTCAAAGCAAATACATGTAACCGGCGCCAAGCGCGGGAAAACGCGTGTGACCAAGTCACGAGTGGTTTTGGTTATGCATTTGATTGGTTGAAAAGGTGGCACGAGTTTTGTTAAACCAATCACAGAGCGAAGGAAGCAAAACCAAAGCAATTCCGGATTACTTTAGACACTCAATTGACCCCATTCCAAATTATTACCCTGTCTCCAATAAGCACCCTTCCTTGAGCTCCCAACATGATTTGGTGTCCAGGGGCACACGTCACATGGTAGCACGTAGCGCACCATGGCAACAAAAGAAGGCTTTTTATAACGAAAGGGCGTGAGTGCGATCGACGGATGAGCTCGTATCAAGCGTCTGTAGGGCTCCTCGGTCAGCGGTTGATTGCCGGTAGATAAGCGCGTGAAGGATAACGGGATGGCCGAGTGCTCGTGTGAACGAACTGAAGGAATCTCTGAACTCAAGCCAGTCGCCTTGCTTTCGCACAGCACTCTGGGCTCGAAGCTTCGAGGTAAGTAAAGTAACAATGTGCCCAGGCGCTCATGGAGAAGAGAACACTTCACAGAAAGCCCCTCCGAAAGCTCCCGCGTGTATAAAACGGGGCGCCTGGGCATGTACGTAGTCTCCTTTGCAGCCCTTATTTGGGACGTCACGCAACGGTTCTCCTCCACTAACGTTGCGTGATTGCCCAAATAACTGCTGCGAAGGAGACTACTGGGCACGAGGCAGATGTATACCGCTGTTTCGAGAAAGGTTGTCGGAAAAAAGCGCACGCGACAATCCCGAAAGGTAATCTGGGATATGATCAATTAATTTTAATAAGTCAAATAAATACATCAAACCCGCGATGCCTGCTTTTGTTGCTTTCTTTTAGCACTCGGAAACATACGTCCATGGCGTCTCTTGCCATTTTCTCAGATTTCCAGTGAAATGCTGAAGTCAAGGAACCGTGAACTTAAAATTACCCACAATACCTTTCGGGATTGTCGCGTGCGCTATTTTCCGACAACCTTTCTCGAAACAGCTATATACATGTCGGTGCCCCCTTCACTCTACATTCTCGTCCCCAGAGGCCACGATCCTTTTGGTCAGCACCAAGAATCGGAACCTCTGGCCGGTTCCGGCCACTGGCCGGTTCCGGCCAGAGGTCCCGATTCTTGGTGCTGACCAAAAGGATCGTGGCCTCTGGGGACGAGAATGTTCACTCTATAGCTTGTCATCGAAACTGTAGCTTCCTCACGAATGGCGCATTTTAGAAAATCTGGATTTTTTTCAAGTTCGTCGTTTTATTCCGCAACCTCGATCCCAGGACTTTTCTCTTTTTAAAAATGGAAAAGCCCTCGGTTCGAGATTGTTTCGAACTGCAATATATTGCTTCAAGGCTCGTGTACGACGACCTGACTGACGTCATATAGATGGAAATATCCTACTGTTCTTAAAAGTACCTACTGACCCTATGTGTCAAGTATTGATATGTATCATATATGACGTCAGTCAGGTCGTCGTACACGAGCCATGAGCCTTAAATGCCGTCTCCGACAAATTATTGTACTGTTTTCATGACAGCCATGCTGGTGTTCAAAAACTATAAGAAATGCTGGGGGGAATCAAAGGATCCTATGAGCTTTACTCGTGAATGAATAAATTAATATGCACAAATTAATTGTGTGATTAAAGATTACAGCCCATCGACCGAGCGAGTGAAATTTGTCCACCAAATGCTAAAACCCATTTAGTGCTTTCGCATTCACGAGTTAAAAAGGACTTTACTGGATCGTTTATAAATAGGACCTTTCAATTTTGGCATCACACCGTTGTGATTTGCGCGACTTTTACATGATGTAGTACAAACCCCGATCATCTGTGTCCCTCTTTCACCCTTGTAAAATCACCACCGAAAAGTACCCCCCTTTCATTGTTAAAATCACCACCGAAAAGTGTCCCCTTTCATCATTGTTAAAATCACCACCGAAAAGTGTACCCCTTTCGTCATTGTTAAAATCACCACCGAAAAGTGTACCCCTTTCGTCATTGCTAAAAACACCACCGAAACGTATACCCCTTTCGTCATTGTTAAAGTCACCACCGAAAAGTGTACCCCCTTTCGTCATTGTTAAAATCACCACCGAAAAGTGTCCCCCTTTCGCTATTGTTAAAGTCACCACCGAAAAGTGTACCCCTTTCACCATTGTAAAAGTCACCACCGAAAAGTGTACCCCTTTCGCTATTGTTAAACTCACCACCGAAAAGTGTACCCCTTTCACCATTGTAAAAATCACCACCGAAAAGTGTACCCCTATCACTATTGTTAAAATCACCACCGAAAAGTGTCCCCCTTTCACCATTGTAAAAATCACCACCGAAAAGTGTACCCCTTTCGCTATTGTTAAACTCACCACCGAAAAGTGTACTCCTTTCACCATTGTAAAAGTCACCACCGAAAAGTGTACCCCTATCACTATTGTTAAAATCACCACCGAAAAGTGTACCCCTATCACTATTGTTAAACTCACCACCGAAAAGTGTACCCCTTTCACCATTGTAAAAATCACCACCGAAAAGTGTACCCCTTTCACCATTGTAAAAATCACCACCGAAAAGTGTACCCCTTTCACCATTGTAAAAATCACCACCGAAAAGTGTACCCCTTTCACCATTGTAAAAATCACCACCGAAAAGTGTACCCCTTTCATCATTGTTAAAATCACCACCGAAAAGTGTCCCCCTTTCGTCATTGTTAAAGTCACCACCGAAAAGTGTACCCCTATCACTATTGTAAAAATCACCACCGAAAAGTGTACCCCTAACACTATTGTAAAAATCACCACCGAAAAGTGTACCCCTATCACTATTGTAAAAATCACCACCGAAAAGTGTACCCCTTTCACCATTGTAAAAATCACCACCGAAAAGTGTACCCCTTTCACCATTGTAAAAATCACCACCGAAAAGTGTACCCCTTTCACCATTGTAAAAATCACCACCGAAAAGTGTACCCCTTTCACCATTGTAAAAATCACCACCGAAAAGTGTACCCCTTTCATCATTGTTAAAATCACCACCGAAATGTGTCCCCCTTTCGTCATTGTTAAAGTCACCACCGAAAAGTGTACCCCTATCACTATTGTAAAAATCACCACCGAAAAGTGTACCCCTATCACTATTGTAAAAATCACCACCGAAAAGTGTACCCCTATCACTATTGTAAAAATCACCACCGAAAAGTGTACCCCTATCACTATTGTTAAAATCACCACCGAAAAGTGTACCCCTTTCACCATTGTAAAAATCACCACCGAAAAGTGTACCCCTATCACTATTGTTAAAATCACCACCGAAAAGTGTACCCCTTTCACCATTGTAAAAATCACCACCGAAAAGTGTACCCCTTTCACCATTGTAAAAATCACCACCGAAAAGTGAACCCCTATCACTATTGTTAAAATCACCACCGAAAAGTGCCCCCATTTCACTATTGTTAAAGTCACCACCGAAAAGTGTCCCCCTTTCACTATTGTTAAAATCACCACCGAAAAGTGTACCCCTATCACTATTGTTAAACTCACCACCGAAAAGTGTACCCCTTTCACCATTGTAAAAATCACCACCGAAAAGTGAACCCCTTTCACTATTGTTAAAATCACCACCGAAAAGTGTACCCCTTTCACCATTGTTAAAATCACCACCGAAAAGTGTACCCCTTTCGCTATTGTTAAACTCACCACCGAAAAGTGTACCCCTATCACTATTGTTAAAATCACCACCGAAAAGTGTACCCCTTTCACCATTGTAAAAGTCACCACCGAAAAGTGTACCCCTATCACTATTGTTAAAATCACCACCGAAAAGTGTACCCCTTTCACCATTGTAAAAGTCACCACCGAAAAGTGTACCCCTTTCACCATTGTAAAAATCACCACCGAAAAGTGTACTCCTATCACTATTGTTAAAATCACCACCGAAAAGTGTACCCCTTTCACCATTGTTAAAATCACCACCGAAAAGTGTACCCCTTTCACCATTGTAAAAATCACCACCGAAAAGTGTACCCCTTTCACCATTGTAAAAATCACCACCGAAAAGTGTACCCCTTTCATCATTGTTAAAATCACCACCGAAAAGTGTCCCCCTTTCGTCATTGTTAAAGTCACCACCGAAAAGTGTACCCCTATCACTATTGTAAAAATCACCACCGAAAAGTGTACCCCTATCACTATTGTAAAAATCACCACCGAAAAGTGTACCCCTATCACTATTGTAAAAATCACCACCGAAAAGTGTACCCCTATCACTATTGTTAAAATCACCACCGAAAAGTGTACCCCTTTCACCATTGTAAAAATCACCACCGAAAAGTGTACCCCTATCACTATTGTTAAAATCACCACCGAAAAGTGTACCCCTTTCACCATTGTAAAAATCACCACCGAAAAGTGTACCCCTTTCACCATTGTAAAAATCACCACCGAAAAGTGAACCCCTATCACTATTGTTAAAATCACCACCGAAAAGTGCCCCCATTTCACTATTGTTAAAGTCACCACCGAAAAGTGTCCCCCTTTCACTATTGTTAAAATCACCACCGAAAAGTGTACCCCTATCACTATTGTTAAAATCACCACCGAAAAGTGTACCCCTTTCACTATTGTTAAAATCACCACCGAAAAGTGTCCCCCTTTCGTCATTGTTAAAGTCACCACCGAAAAGTGTACCCCTATCACTATTGTAAAAATCACCACCGAAAAGTGTACCCCTATCACTATTGTAAAAATCACCACCGAAAAGTGTACCCCTATCACTATTGTAAAAATCACCACCGAAAAGTGTACCCCTATCACTATTGTTAAAATCACCACCGAAAAGTGTACCCCTTTCACCATTGTAAAAATCACCACCGAAAAGTGTACCCCTATCACTATTGTTAAAATCACCACCGAAAAGTGTACCCCTTTCACCATTGTAAAAATCACCACCGAAAAGTGTACCCCTTTCACCATTGTAAAAATCACCACCGAAAAGTGAACCCCTATCACTATTGTTAAAATCACCACCGAAAAGTGCCCCCATTTCACTATTGTTAAAGTCACCACCGAAAAGTGTCCCCCTTTCACTATTGTTAAAATCACCACCGAAAAGTGTACCCCTATCACTATTGTTAAACTCACCACCGAAAAGTGTACCCCTTTCACCATTGTAAAAATCACCACCGAAAAGTGAACCCCTTTCACTATTGTTAAAATCACCACCGAAAAGTGTACCCCTTTCACCATTGTTAAAATCACCACCGAAAAGTGTACCCCTTTCGCTATTGTTAAACTCACCACCGAAAAGTGTACCCCTATCACTATTGTTAAAATCACCACCGAAAAGTGTACCCCTTTCACCATTGTAAAAGTCACCACCGAAAAGTGTACCCCTATCACTATTGTTAAAATCACCACCGAAAAGTGTACCCCTTTCACCATTGTAAAAGTCACCACCGAAAAGTGTACCCCTTTCACCATTGTAAAAATCACCACCGAAAAGTGTACTCCTATCACTATTGTTAAAATCACCACCGAAAAGTGTACCCCTTTCACCATTGTTAAAATCACCACCGAAAAGTGTACCCCTTTCACCATTGTAAAAATCACCACCGAAAAGTGTACCCCTTTCACCATTGTAAAAATCACCACCGAAAAGTGTACCCCTTTCATCATTGTTAAAATCACCACCGAAAAGTGTCCCCCTTTCGTCATTGTTAAAGTCACCACCGAAAAGTGTACCCCTATCACTATTGTAAAAATCACCACCGAAAAGTGTACCCCTATCACTATTGTAAAAATCACCACCGAAAAGTGTACCCCTATCACTATTGTAAAAATCACCACCGAAAAGTGTACCCCTATCACTATTGTTAAAATCACCACCGAAAAGTGTACCCCTTTCACCATTGTAAAAATCACCACCGAAAAGTGTACCCCTATCACTATTGTTAAAATCACCACCGAAAAGTGTACCCCTTTCACCATTGTAAAAATCACCACCGAAAAGTGTACCCCTTTCACCATTGTAAAAATCACCACCGAAAAGTGAACCCCTATCACTATTGTTAAAATCACCACCGAAAAGTGCCCCCATTTCACTATTGTTAAAGTCACCACCGAAAAGTGTCCCCCTTTCACTATTGTTAAAATCACCACCGAAAAGTGTACCCCTATCACTATTGTTAAAATCACCACCGAAAAGTGTACCCCTTTCACTATTGTTAAAATCACCACCGAAAAGTGTCCCCCTTTCGTCATTGTTAAAGTCACCACCGAAAAGTGTACCCCTATCACTATTGTAAAAATCACCACCGAAAAGTGTACCCCTATCACTATTGTAAAAATCACCACCGAAAAGTGTACCCCTATCACTATTGTAAAAATCACCACCGAAAAGTGTACCCCTATCACTATTGTTAAAATCACCACCGAAAAGTGTACCCCTTTCACCATTGTAAAAATCACCACCGAAAGTGTACCCCTATCACTATTGTTAAAATCACCACCGAAAAGTGTACCCCTTTCACCATTGTAAAAATCACCACCGAAAAGTGTACCCCTTTCACCATTGTAAAAATCACCACCGAAAAGTGAACCCCTATCACTATTGTTAAAATCACCACCGAAAAGTGCCCCCATTTCACTATTGTTAAAGTCACCACCGAAAAGTGTCCCCCTTTCACTATTGTTAAAATCACCACCGAAAAGTGTACCCCTATCACTATTGTTAAAATCACCACCGAAAAGTGTACCCCTTTCACTATTGTTAAAATCACCACCGAAAAGTGTCCCCCTTTCGTCATTGTTAAAGTCACCACCGAAAAGTGTACCCCTATCACTATTGTAAAAATCACCACCGAAAAGTGTACCCCTATCACTATTGTAAAAATCACCACCGAAAAGTGTACCCCTATCACTATTGTAAAAATCACCACCGAAAAGTGTACCCCTATCACTATTGTTAAAATCACCACCGAAAAGTGTACCCCTTTCACCATTGTAAAAATCACCACCGAAAAGTGTACCCCTATCACTATTGTTAAAATCACCACCGAAAAGTGTACCCCTTTCACCATTGTAAAAATCACCACCGAAAAGTGTACCCCTTTCACCATTGTAAAAATCACCACCGAAAAGTGAACCCCTATCACTATTGTTAAAATCACCACCGAAATATGCCCCCATTTCACTATTGTTAAAGTCACCACCGAAAAGTGTCCCCCTTTCACTATTGTTAAAATCACCACCGAAAAGTGTACCCCTATCACTATTGTTAAACTCACCACCGAAAAGTGTACCCCTTTCACCATTGTAAAAATCACCACCGAAAAGTGAACCCCTTTCACTATTGTTAAAATCACCACCGAAAAGTGTACCCCTTTCACCATTGTAAAAATCACCACCGAAAAGTGTACCCCTTTCACCATTGTAAAAATCACCACCGAAAAGTGTACCCCTTTCATCATTGTTAAAATCACCACCGAAAAGTGTCCCCCTTTCGTCATTGTTAAAGTCACCACCGAAAAGTGTACCCCTATCACTATTGTAAAAATCACCACCGAAAAGTGAACCCCTATCACTATTGTTAAAATCACCACCGAAAAGTGCCCCCATTTCACTATTGTTAAAGTCACCACCGAAAAGTGTACCCCTATCACTATTGTTAAAATCACCACCGAAAAGTGTACCCCTTTCACTATTGTTAAAATCACCACCGAAAAGTGTCCCCCTTTCGTCATTGTTAAAGTCACCACCGAAAAGTGTACCCCTATCACTATTGTAAAAATCACCACCGAAAAGTGTACCCCTATCACTATTGTAAAAATCACCACCGAAAAGTGTACCCCTATCACTATTGTTAAAATCACCACCGAAAAGTGTACCCCTTTCACTATTGTTAAAATCACCACCGAAAAGTGTACCCCTATCACTATTGTTAAAATCACCACCGAAAAGTGTACCCCTTTCACTATTGTTAAAATCACCACCGAAAAGTGTCCCCCTTTCGTCATTGTTAAAGTCACCACCGAAAAGTGTACCCCTATCACTATTGTAAAAATCACCACCGAAAAGTGTACCCCTATCACTATTGTAAAAATCACCACCGAAAAGTGTACCCCTATCACTATTGTAAAAATCACCACCGAAAAGTGTACCCCTATCACTATTGTTAAAATCACCACCGAAAAGTGTACCCCTTTCACCATTGTAAAAATCACCACCGAAAAGTGTACCCCTATCACTATTGTTAAAATCACCACCGAAAAGTGTACCCCTTTCACCATTGTAAAAATCACCACCGAAAAGTGTACCCCTTTCACCATTGTAAAAATCACCACCGAAAAGTGAACCCCTATCACTATTGTTAAAATCACCACCGAAAAGTGCCCCCATTTCACTATTGTTAAAGTCACCACCGAAAAGTGTCCCCCTTTCACTATTGTTAAAATCACCACCGAAAAGTGTACCCCTATCACTATTGTTAAACTCACCACCGAAAAGTGTACCCCTTTCACCATTGTAAAAATCACCACCGAAAAGTGAACCCCTTTCACTATTGTTAAAATCACCACCGAAAAGTGTACCCCTTTCACCATTGTTAAAATCACCACCGAAAAGTGTACCCCTTTCGCTATTGTTAAACTCACCACCGAAAAGTGTACCCCTATCACTATTGTTAAAATCACCACCGAAAAGTGTACCCCTTTCACCATTGTAAAAGTCACCACCGAAAAGTGTACCCCTATCACTATTGTTAAAATCACCACCGAAAAGTGTACCCCTTTCACCATTGTAAAAGTCACCACCGAAAAGTGTACCCCTTTCACCATTGTAAAAATCACCACCGAAAAGTGTACTCCTATCACTATTGTTAAAATCACCACCGAAAAGTGTACCCTTTCACCATTGTAAAAATCACCACCGAAAAGTGTACCCCTTTCATCATTGTTAAAATCACCACCGAAAAGTGTCCCCCTTTCGTCATTGTTAAAGTCACCACCGAAAAGTGTACCCCTTTCACTATTGTTAAAATCACCACCGAAAAGTGTACCCCTATCACTATTGTTAAAATCACCACCGAAAAGTGTACCCCTTTCACTATTGTTAAAATCACCACCGAAAAGTGTCCCCCTTTCGTCATTGTTAAAGTCACCACCGAAAAGTGTACCCCTATCACTATTGTAAAAATCACCACCGAAAAGTGTACCCCTATCACTATTGTAAAAATCACCACCGAAAAGTGTACCCCTATCACTATTGTAAAAATCACCACCGAAAAGTGTACCCCTATCACTATTGTTAAAATCACCACCGAAAAGTGTACCCCTTTCACCATTGTAAAAATCACCACCGAAAAGTGTACCCCTATCACTATTGTTAAAATCACCACCGAAAAGTGTACCCCTTTCACCATTGTAAAAATCACCACCGAAAAGTGTACCCCTTTCACCATTGTAAAAATCACCACCGAAAAGTGAACCCCTATCACTATTGTTAAAATCACCACCGAAAAGTGCCCCCATTTCACTATTGTTAAAGTCACCACCGAAAAGTGTCCCCCTTTCACTATTGTTAAAATCACCACCGAAAAGTGTACCCCTATCACTATTGTTAAACTCACCACCGAAAAGTGTACCCCTTTCACCATTGTAAAAATCACCACCGAAAAGTGAACCCCTTTCACTATTGTTAAAATCACCACCGAAAAGTGTACCCCTTTCACCATTGTTAAAATCACCACCGAAAAGTGTACCCCTTTCGCTATTGTTAAACTCACCACCGAAAAGTGTACCCCTATCACTATTGTTAAAATCACCACCGAAAAGTGTACCCCTTTCACCATTGTAAAAGTCACCACCGAAAAGTGTACCCCTATCACTATTGTTAAAATCACCACCGAAAAGTGTACCCCTTTCACCATTGTAAAAGTCACCACCGAAAAGTGTACCCCTTTCACCATTGTAAAAATCACCACCGAAAAGTGTACTCCTATCACTATTGTTAAAATCACCACCGAAAAGTGTACCCCTTTCACCATTGTAAAAATCACCACCGAAAAGTGTACCCCTTTCATCATTGTTAAAATCACCACCGAAAAGTGTCCCCCTTTCGTCATTGTTAAAGTCACCACCGAAAAGTGTACCCCTATCACTATTGTAAAAATCACCACCGAAAAGTGTACCCCTATCACCATTGTAAAAATCACCACCGAAAAGTGTACCCCTATCACTATTGTAAAAATCACCACCGAAAAGTGTACCCCTATCACTATTGTTAAAATCACCACCGAAAAGTGTACCCCTTTCACCATTGTAAAAATCACCACCGAAAAGTGTACCCCTATCACTATTGTTAAAATCACCACCGAAAAGTGTACCCCTTTCACCATTGTAAAAATCACCACCGAAAAGTGTACCCCTTTCACCATTGTAAAAATCACCACCGAAAAGTGAACCCCTATCACTATTGTTAAAATCACCACCGAAAAGTGCCCCCATTTCACTATTGTTAAAGTCACCACCGAAAAGTGTCCCCCTTTCACTATTGTTAAAATCACCACCGAAAAGTGTACCCCTATCACTATTGTTAAAATCACCACCGAAAAGTGTACCCCTTTCACTATTGTTAAAATCACCACCGAAAAGTGTCCCCCTTTCGTCATTGTTAAAGTCACCACCGAAAAGTGTACCCCTATCACTATTGTAAAAATCACCACCGAAAAGTGTACCCCTATCACTATTGTAAAAATCACCACCGAAAAGTGTACCCCTATCACTATTGTAAAAATCACCACCGAAAAGTGTACCCCTATCACTATTGTTAAAATCACCACCGAAAAGTGTACCCCTTTCACCATTGTAAAAATCACCACCGAAAAGTGTACCCCTATCACTATTGTTAAAATCACCACCGAAAAGTGTACCCCTTTCACCATTGTAAAAATCACCACCGAAAAGTGTACCCCTTTCACCATTGTAAAAATCACCACCGAAAAGTGAACCCCTATCACTATTGTTAAAATCACCACCGAAAAGTGCCCCATTTCACTATTGTTAAAGTCACCACCGAAAAGTGTCCCCTTTCACTATTGTTAAAATCACCACCGAAAAGTGTACCCCTATCACTATTGTTAAAATCACCACCGAAAAGTGTACCCCTTTCACCATTGTAAAAATCACCACCGAAAAGTGAACCCCTTTCACTATTGTTAAAATCACCACCGAAAAGTGTACCCCTTTCACCATTGTAAAAATCACCACCGAAAAGTGTACCCCTTTCGCCATTGTTAAAATCACCACCGAAAAGTGTACCCCTTTCGTCATTGTTAAAATCACCACCGAAAAGTGTACCCCTTTCACTATTGTAAAAATCACCACCGAAAAGTGAACCCCTATCACTATTGTTAAAATCACCACCGAAAAGTGTACCCATTTCACTATTGTTAAAGTCACCACCGAAAAGTGTCCCCCTTTCACTATTGTTAAAATCACCACCGAAAAGTGTACCCCTATCACTATTGTTAAAATCACCACCGAAAAGTGTACCCCTTTCACTATTGTTAAAATCACCACCGAAAAGTGTCCCCCTTTCGTCATTGTTAAAGTCACCACCGAAAAGTGTACCCCTATCACTATTGTAAAAATCACCACCGAAAAGTGTACCCCTATCACTATTGTAAAAATCACCACCGAAAAGTGTACCCCTATCACTATTGTAAAAATCACCACCGAAAAGTGTACCCCTATCACTATTGTTAAAATCACCACCGAAAAGTGTACCCCTTTCACCATTGTAAAAATCACCACCGAAAAGTGTACCCCTATCACTATTGTTAAAATCACCACCGAAAAGTGTACCCCTTTCACCATTGTAAAAATCACCACCGAAAAGTGTACCCCTTTCACCATTGTAAAAATCACCACCGAAAAGTGAACCCCTATCACTATTGTTAAAATCACCACCGAAAAGTGCCCCCATTTCACTATTGTTAAAGTCACCACCGAAAAGTGTCCCCCTTTCACTATTGTTAAAATCACCACCGAAAAGTGTACCCCTATCACTATTGTTAAACTCACCACCGAAAAGTGTACCCCTTTCACCATTGTAAAAATCACCACCGAAAAGTGAACCCCTTTCACTATTGTTAAAATCACCACCGAAAAGTGTACCCCTTTCACCATTGTTAAAATCACCACCGAAAAGTGTACCCCTTTCGCTATTGTTAAACTCACCACCGAAAAGTGTACCCCTATCACTATTGTTAAAATCACCACCGAAAAGTGTACCCCTTTCACCATTGTAAAAGTCACCACCGAAAA